>OZ005666.1:5995914-7408287 GCA_963930725.1 Candelabrum cocksii
GGTTAGGGTTAGTTGACCTGTTTATTTCTTGTATCTATATTCAATATATACTATCTCATCGAATCCTTCATCATGCATATAAAAATTAAAGCAATACAGGCATATAATGCACAAGAAAGAAATGACTTGCAAATGTAAAGAAAGATATATTTTTTGGCGATCATATGCTCGCCTAGAGCTATGGCGAGGCGAGCCTAATTTTGGGCTTGCCATGACTCTGGAGGCGATACTTTTGGTGATCGCCTGCCTTATTTCATAATGACAACACTGAGTTGTGCTCTTGACATTCTTTTTTATGTTTAATTGATTGCTTATGGTTGTTGTACCGCAACTTCCATTCTTCTTCTGTTAATCCAATGTACGTTTTGGTGGGGATTTTTGGTGCTGTGACGTCTATAAATTATGTTAGTTAGTTGCTTGGCACTTTCCGTTCATAGGACAATCATGCTTTGCACGGCAATTGCATGTCGGTGTTTCTGCGTTTTCCTTTGATGATAATTTTTTGTTGTGCGATTTTATAATTTTTACCTGAAGATTGTGAAACATACACATGAAACTCAGAGTTGTAAGCATCACGTAGTTGTTTTCACTCTTTATATAAGAATGCCAAAATGTTGAAATCTGTTTTGTGTACTACTGAGAAATCTTTTTTTACGTTCAGGAAGAAGAAAGATTATTATCGGAGGTCTCAATAAAAGTTCGCAGCAGCGATGAATGTGTACTGGACAGCTACATAAGATTTGCAAGAATGGCGGCAGAAAATTTGAAGCTGGAGGTCACAGGAAGGTGAGTTGAGTTTTAGATTCCAAAAAACAATTTTTTCTTAGTTCGCTATTTTCGAAATGCCTATCACTAAACAAACATATATGCAGCACTTTTGAAGCAGTCAACATATCAAGCCTGGCAGTATGTGGCGTGCGACCATATGCGCCCGCCCCCCACACACGCTTAAACAGATTATGGTGTACAACCACTTGTATGCCTAAATTATAAAATAATACACCTAAAAATTGTTCAGAGTGACAATTTATTGGTTTTTATTCAGTATTGGTTTTCACGCTCTTTGTGTTGCACATTGATTTGTTGTTCTTGCCGCACTGTGTATTTAAAGTGGAACACTCTTTTTGTCTCTTCAAAATACGATGTTTTGTGATAAACAACCCTTCCATTTATATTTATTGTTTTATATATTTAAATTTCTAAAGTATAACCGTGCCTGACCCAATTGGAAACTGTTGATCCAGAAAATATTACAGTACCGAACTCCTGACATATGCCTATGACTGTTCTAATAAAATTTTTGATTAGGCAGAATTTATCATTTTCAATGTTTTACAGAGTTTCATTACAGAGTTACAGAGGTCATATTTGGCATGATTAGTTTCAAATTAATGATTATTTGGACCATGTGATGAGATCATAACAGCGTCATTTGCTATCACAGTGAAATGTCATCAAATCATCTCAAATTTTAAAGGGGGGCATCACATATATTCATATCCTAAAAATGAACTCCTCTTAAAATATCAGAGATTTCATATTTCAGGGGTAGTGCCTGATAAAAAATATAATTTATTCTAAAATCCTCCATGAACAGATCCTTAAATTGCGAGAGCGAGAAGCACTAGATGTCGCGAAAATAGTCGGTCTACCCTTTCAAAGTTGACGTCATCATGGGCACCACCTTTTAATATTCACGTCAATTAAGTATTGTTACTACTATTAAGTCGACTACTATCTTTATTGCGGTAACAAAAACCTTACAGATCGTGTCTATCTTGATTCCGACATCGCCCAAGACCGTTTTAAAATCGATTAAAACATTCCTCATAATGATATAGACTTTGTATATTTTATTATTATTTGTATATTTATTTTATTTTAAGAGTTGTCTTTAGAAGGTAAATATTGGAGCTCACCGTTGAAATCAAAATTTTCTGTTCAAAGTTGTTGTTTTTTCCTGTCCAAAATATATCCTTTCCGAACGCTACATATTTCTCCTACCCACGGTACCCTTTTAATGCAATTAGTTGTTTTTAGAATTATTCTCCCGATGCACATTGAAAAACGGACTCTCCTAAAATCACCACACGTCAACAAAAAGCACCGCGTGCAGTACGAACTTCGTACCCATGCCCGAATGTTTCAGGTATGTGTTAAGTTAAAAAGTTGTACTTTATTGCGTGAGCGCGGAAAATTTCGCATTATCAAATATTATGTATATCCTATAGTTTCCATTAATTATTAGCCAATATAAAACTGTTATGAAATACATGAACTAAACAAAATTTAGCAACTTTCAAAACATAGATTAAAGATTTCAAGGAATTCCCAAAGATAATATAAACAAATTCTGCTAGAAACAAATCACGACTGTCTCTTGTTGTGAAACATGAAACTTTTACATGAAACCTCAATTGTGCATTCTTACATCACGTTTATTATACATGACATCATTATCCGCTTTGCTGTTTGAATTGTGCTGCCATGTTTAAAGTAATTAATCAACGCGCACAGTGATTTGGCCGCAAGTTGAATTAATTGAGAGAAATGAAAGGATGTTAGCTGGTCGAAATGTCCATTCCGTAATTTTAAAAACAATCATGTCTTATCTTTTAAGGTACGAAAATTGACTGCGGATACTGCCGACGTGTTTTTAGAGTACATTCAAAGAAACCTTCCAGAAGGCGCAAGCTTGAGCGTTGAAACGACAGAGCTTGAAATACTCCCTTCCTATATCACTGACATGTAAAACGAAAAGAAAATTAAACTGTTGACATGGATCTTATTTACTTCCTATCTTACTTGCATCCATTATAAATATTATTCTGATTTACGGGTCCAAGACATGTACGTCAAGTGCAATAAATGGAATTAACATTGTTTTTTTGCCTCTGACTTGATTGAAGTACATCTATTGCCTGGGCTGAAAAGAACCAAAAAGTTTAGTATATACGGTTCCGATTCGAATAAAATAAGTTCATAGTTTTGTCGATATCTGTGAAATGATTACAACGACATTTCGTTTGTTTATAAGCTGGAAATCTTGAAAAGAAATGAATTCCAGATTGCACGAAATATTGTTCCTATCTTTTCAGCTTTAAACATTTTCTTCCACTTTACAGAAACCCAACAAACTTCCTATGTCTTTGACACCCTCCACCGGCGATCTGTGATAAAGATAATCGTATAAAAGCCGCCTAAATAACATTGCAATGGAGAAAATTAGTGGGGGAGAGAAAGATTAGTTTGTGCAACGAGAAAGGAAGTTTTTGTCAAAGTAGGAAGATAGATAAGTCAGTTTCGATTGCTCGAATTTACATCCTATCATACATAGGTTTCAAGTGACATTGTTTAAACGCCAGTCTCACGTTTATTCCGTTAGAGGCTTTGAGCGCGGAGAAAAGTTGAATGCGCTTAAATCGAAACTAGTGTGTTCTATTTCTCTCGACGGCAATGTATACCGCTGCTTGTATATTCCTGCTTGTATGTTTGGAGTGTTTAGTACGACACGAAGTGACTGCATCGTCAAGTACGCAACTGACCAAAGGAGGGTGAGTCTTTGTTGTTTAAAATCAAAAAGAATTTTATTTCTAAATACAACATGAAATACATACTGTATGTAAAGCTAAAGACCGATTTAATTACATTGCCTTTAATATAAAATTTTGTCGTTTTATTATATTTTAAAGGTCGGTAAATCAGTCGGCTACCAGTGGTGTCACTGGGATCTATGTTCGCCAATTTTTTTTTTAAAATAGATAGGTATACCAATATATATATATATTGCTAATTTACAGAAACTTTTGAAAAAAAAAAACAGCAGCAATATACAACGTTGATTTGCAAACTCACTCGACTCGATTAATTGTTGTAACAAATCGTATGGCAATAGGTTGCGGGGTTTTTTATGTTTTGTTCGTTAGTAGCAAAGATAGAACTGATGTAGAGTAATGTTGGCTTAGTAGAGGAAGTAAGTTTACCGAGCGTTGCTATTCAAGAATTAAAAATACGAGATTAGCTTGTTGTAAAGGAGTTAATTTAGTGACAGAAAAAGAAACTTGGAGCTGATAGCAGAGTAAGGAAATGTTAGAACATAGTTTTTTTCAAAACACTGGCTTTCATAATAGAATTCACACTTATATTTCTCCCCTTTAGTAGGAGAGGCCCGATACATTTGGTATACATTTGTCTCACTCACTAAAAATTATTACCTACGCCTCGATTATGCTTCAGCTTTTTAGAAAGTACGAGCTTATATCTTCCTTCGCTAGAGATATGATATCATATACCTATGTGGTATTCTACTTTGATGTGGACCAGAAAGGTACGGTTAGCAGACGAAATCATCCACCAAAATGCGAAAAGCCGTAACATGTGCTGTGTATTTCTGAGCGATTTTTTAAGCCGAAACAGAAACATAACAAACATAATCGGAAGATGCTATTGGCCATAAGCGATTGCGCCCTACGTCATAACGCTCTACACGTGACTAAACACTAAAATACAAGTCTTGCGATAAGGGAGATAATATTTATTATTTTTTCCAATTTAAGTTATAATAACAAAATATAATATATTAAAATAGAACGATAAAATGCTGCTAAACCTGTACTGTAATAAGTCACTTTAAAGATTTTTTAAGTTTCCGCGGGTTTAACTTTACGTAAATCAGGCTAGCTAGTACTCTCTCCTGCCTAATTGTAGGGGATGGTAAATCTCCGATTTTGGGAAAAAATCTCCTCAATTTCAATTAATTATGACCCGATCAATAATGTTTTCTTCAAAGGTCACTCTCTAACAATTGACACCCCAAACTATGGAAATTTAAGACAATTATGAAAGGGATAAATCAATCTATTCAAAAAGTTCTGACATGTTTCCGTCTCAAAAACATTTCATAAAAACATCAATAAATCTTAATAAAACGTTTGACTTGATTCCAGACATACGATCAAATTCTCTTGAAGTCTTATGCACATGGAACAAAGTTTAACTCAAATTATATTACTTCCACCTCTCCCAACTATTGCCTACCCTCCCAATCTACGGTAATATAGAGATTTCTCTACCCCTCACAACTATTATAACCCTCCCAGTCTAGGATGTTTTGTCTTTGTCTCCACCCACCCCAGCTATTCTACCCTCCCTACAATTAGGCAGGGAAGAGTATATAATTTGACCAAAATTTATGATATTTAGTACACCAAGTTGTTAAATCTTAGAAGTTATTTTCAGAATTAAGGAAATCTGAACTATACTGTAAACTATTACCGTACACAAATATCTACTTCTACAGTTAACTCTTATATAAAAAAAAATCAGAAAGATTCCATAATCACAGTTCCTGAGAAAAACCAGGGGTATTTTTATTATTATTGCCATGTAATGTTTTAATTTTTTGTGGCTTTGAAAAAAACCGTTTTAGAGTCTGAAAATCAGACTTGTAGCTTTAAAAAAACCCGTTTGAGATAGTCTGCGAATCAGTCAAACAGGAATCCACCCAGCACTGTGCATCATTTGGAGGCTCAGACACAACTTCTGTCTCGATTCTGGAACTTGATGAAAGTTGCTGAACTTCAACTTCAATGGTCGAATACTTTCTCTTGTATTCAGCTCCAACGCCAATGCGACCTGATAACTTTTTCTTTGGCTTTGGATGTTGAGCGAAAGAAGACGATTTATATTTCTTTGCCAATGGCGGCTCCTGATGAAGCATCAAACCGTGATCAAGAGGGCAGTTTTCCTTTGCTACTTTAATGCTTTCTCTCATTTGCTCATTGAGAACATCAAATGCCTTTTCGTTGTCAATTAAAAAAGACATGGAATGGAGCTGCTTTAAATGTTCTCTAAATAGAGCTGCACTGGAGCGTTTCGGGTAAGAAGGTTGTGACAAAGGAGCAAATGATCTGATTGTATCAATAGCTGGAGTTGCCTCAATCTGAAAATGCATTTCATCATGTGAATTAGGCAATGATGCAGATGATAACCCTTCAATGCCTGTAACGTGTTCATCTAAATTGAAAAATGGGGACAATGTATAAACAGTTGGGAGCTGATTCCAACTAAATCCGTTAACTTTCAGGAATATGGCTAAAATGTGTTTGCATGGGAAGTATTTTCGCTTCCATTCATAGCAACTACACTCCATGACAAATGTACCACCGATCATCACATTGTAATTTTCATTTGAACGACTGCTTTTGACAGTGAACACTGTCACATCAGATGTAGATGAAACAATTAAGATGTTGCTTGCTTCAATTTCGACAACTAAACCAATCTTTTCCATGCAGTATTCAACAAACTTTTGTGGTCTGTTGTGAAGCCAACTAGGTACGGCATCGTTGTACTTACGCACTGCATCAAAGCATTGCAAGTTGGAAAGAACGTAGCTAAAAAAAAATAGATTGGTTGGATAAGTTAGACAGACAAACAACACTGATTTCATAGGATCTCCACTTTGAGGGCTTTTATGTTATTTATAACATATTTGGACCATCACATTATTTTTCTATATATATTAATGAGCGCCTTTCTCCTTAAAAAAGTGCCCCTAAAGGTTCCAGGGTGGTTTTTATAGGTGGTTTAAAAATACCTTTTATATTTTTCAGGCAAGAAACTTTCCACTAGAACGGTCACTATTCCACTTAGCGAACTGTCATTGTAACGAGCAAGGTATTCTCGCTTGAAATCTCGATTTTTTCTTTCAACTCCGTTGTTTGTGTTGACAGCTACTTCAATAATACGGTAACGGAAACATTGCACCCATTTCTAAAAAAAAATTAATGAACTTTAATATTTTACCGAGTTTTATGAAAACCTAACGAAGATAATTTTAAAAACCGACCAGAAAATACTACTTTAGAGAAAATAATAATTGCATAATTGGATCCCCAAATGAAAAACAGAAAACAAGACAAAAATAAAAGCAGAATAAAATAGTGTCATTTAACATAGATGTAATATAAAGTAAAATTATTTCAACCAACATTATGTTCAAATCTTGTAGTGCTAATAATGACACATTTGTTATAATTTGGGAAATTTAGCATTTAGCAATGATTAGCAGTAGTAATTCAACTCAAAAATACCTCATGACAAGACAACCATGTTTTTAACATCCATCTCCTAAGTTTAAAGCTAGCTTCATTCGTCCATAGTTCACTAGTTTTCAAGTCATTAACTGAAGCATTGAACTCTTCTATATTATAAGCGCTGGCGATTCTTCGTAGCTTAGTCATCACTTCGTCCTTGTACTTCACCATACCATTTCTACCTGCATTAAGCCATCTTAACCAGGCTTGCTCGCGATGGAAGTCACATAAAAGAACTTGGCACTCTAAAACGTACACAAGTATCTTAAAATTATCTCAAGGAAGAAACTTTCACAGAAAGAACTTTTTACTTGATATGTAACACCATATCTGCAACACTACTTACTCCTTTTCCCACAAGAAAATGTATTTTTTCAATGATGTCTTTGTGTACAGTATGTGTAATTCCGGCATGCTGAAACAAAAGTTTGCTGTTTTTATTTTCTTGAATCTACATTTATAGAAATATATTTATGGAAGTAGAAAAAATCCAAAAATCTAAAAGTATTATAGATAACTTTGATAATTTTACCCATTATACCTCGCCAATTATATGCCCATAATGAGAACTACAGTCTGGATAAACAACACAGAACTTTCGTAGCATACCAACACTTTTTGTCTCAAGGTCAGATCTTATTTTTTCAGTTGTATTCCGTTTCTTTTTGCGTGTGTTATCATTGATCTAAAAAATTGTAATAAACTAAAATTCTTTACATAGTGGGTAGGGGTATGATTTCCCTTATATAGAATATATTGAATCCCCCATTTGTATTTTGTATTCGATCTTCCTTTTTAAACGACTGACAACGTCAGTTAAACCTTTAAAATTACCGAAAAATAAGCAAAAAATAAAAATGCTTTTAAAAGCCTAATAATAAGCCTAATAACCAAATAACCTAGCAAAGATTTTTCTGTGTCTAAAGAAATATGTTATGTTTTAGGATATTCCTTTTTTTGTTCATAGGATCATTGTAAAATTGAGGTTCACCAAAACCTTGAGTCGTATTCATCTTATAACAAAACTCCTTTTATCAAGTTATTTCACGATGGTTATATTTTGTAATGTTTAATTTGTAATCTCTACCTTATAATCAGGAAACATAACAACATCTTTAATTGTAATTTTTGCTGTACAGTTCATCTTTTTCGAATTCTGTGTCAGGAAACGAGACTTTGAACTACAGGATTCAACTGAGCTAGAGTTCTAAACAAAATAATTAACTATCTTAAAGGAAGACATTTTCTAGAAGAAATTTTCACAAATCAAAGTCCCAAATAGTGTTTTTTGATTCTTGATGGAATTTATTTTTTCTGTTTCTAAGGCTGAAAAACGTCAATTTTTGTCAAAAAGTAGTTTTATAAGTAATTCATAGAAAAGAATTTATTTAAGATAGGCCAGGATAGCTCAGTTGGTAGAGCGCTTGCAATTTCGGATTTCTGAGGTTTCTGAGGTTGCGAGTTCAAATTCTCCCGGCCTCGCCGACTCAGCAAATGAGTAGCATTTTGATGCGGCAAAGTTTGGGTGTTGGTGGTAGGAGTGGCGCCCGCCTCAACAGTTACACCCAAGGTCTTGCGCTAAGGAAAAGGGGATAGACACCCTCGTTTATGCCCGTTACTAACATTAGGGTTAATTCAACAACTTTTTGCTTTTTATTTAAGATATTCCAGAAATTTTTGCGAATTCAACTTAAAATTTCTTCAAAAATTCCTTTATGCACAGATTTCATTCCTTAAGGTAATGAAATCTAAAGGCTACAACAATGATTATCATTCTTTGTTTGAAAGTTTATAAAGTTATAAATTTAAGTTAAAGTTCTCATCGCAGTGCACAATAAATATATACCAATATTACCTTTATTTGTTTTTGGTTGTCAAGTTCCTTGCTCTTCCGTCATGCTTTCCTATTGACTCCGTGAGAACAGTCCAAAATTTTTCGAGCAAGAATTACAAAGGGAAAGCCAGTAAACTTTATGTTTTTTAATATTCCCAACATCTTCAAAAAGTATCTTGTGGCCAGTTACATTAATTTCTAAATAAAAAGGACTTATCTGTCTATCACATAGAAAGAAAACAAACACAAAAACTGACTTGAACCTAGTACTATGGAATAGTACACACCTAAATGTTGTCACAATTTGTTTTTGTGAAAACGTGGTAAACAAATATAACAAAAAACTTTAAAAAGAGAAGATTATACAAAATAGTTTTAAGTATTTAAACAAATGAATTAATTACTAGAATCACTGAAACCTTTTTCTTTAACAAACAACGAATACTTTGTGCTTGTTTGTATTTCAAACTGCTCGATAGCAGCATTAACCTCAAGCATTGTGTCAAAAAATTTGAACATGATCAGTTATGCCTAGAAAGAAACAAATAAATTACTAACAAGTATTATTATATATATCTAGCTAGCTAGCTATATTATAACAAACTAAATCTAATCACATCTTAACTTAACCTCAAAATAGTTTTAAATTAAAACCACAAACTTTTAAAAACAATGCGTGTTCAAGTGCAAAATGAGCTATATACCTTTTTTTTGTAAAACACCATTGACTCTATGTTCGGAAAGAAATCTAGCATCGCCAACTCAAACATATTGATTAATTTTCACGGAACCGATTTCAAAATGCTATGACGTCATATTTTACGATTGCCGGCCTCCTCATTTTGGTGGATGATTTCGTCTGCTAACCTAGGTATTCTTCTTCTTCTTCTTATTTCGAGCGAACTCGAGCATATGCTTTTCAGTTGCTATTGAACCATCATAGATGGAACAATTCAGTGAAAGTGGTCGCAACTCCTACTAACTACCGCAGTATTCCATTGGAGATCATTTGGTCCAAGCCGTTGTCTAGTATTAGATCTTCCGCCTTGGATCATCCCAGAAAAGCCAAAGTACCATAATGATAATTGCCTTTAATCTGATCCGAAGCACTGCTGCCTACTTCAGGTTTTTGTCAAGGTTTTCTCCTTTCATAACCCTGATTTGGGTGGCTTCAAGGTGCTATGCCTTGCCAAAGGGCAACCTGTGATTTTGTCCAGGACTGCTTATTGGTTGTTCGCAGCTATCCTCTATATCTAAAGGACGTTCCCCTATCCGCAACCTGGGGACCCGATGGATGGGAGTTGTCATCTCCACACCATAACCTAGGTATACATATACGGTAAAGTAAATGACGGGCGTGTATGTCGGTGCTACTTCCTTTTCTGCCCCCCCCCCCCCCCCCCCTTAGCTCACTTTTTTTTAGCATTCTTCTTCGGGATTTTTCTTCACAAAATCATAATAAAAAGCGTACTCTTTAATAATATTGTACTTGCAAACAATTACATTAATAAAAGAGCAATTATTCTCCTTTCATACAAATCCTCCATGCTGGCTCTCTTCATTGAGTTTGCGTTGCTAACATGACACCAAATAGATATTGTAATGACTATTGCTACCTTTACAACAGCCTGCAACAATAACAAAATCTTTATTTTCCAAAAACAACAAATATACACATTTTCTCTCTTAAATATAAAATAGAGTTTTTCAACACAAAAGATTGATTTTCAATGAAAGGAAATATCTATATTTGTCAAATTGGATGGTGTCAATCTGCAATCTTCATCCATAAGTTAGGAAATTGCAAAACAACGAACTCCCAGAAATGATAGTTTGATAGCATGTCTGTCCAACAGCAAACTATAATGTTGTGGTTTTTGGAGTCTTCGTTAAACGTTATAGTCTTTGCTACTAGCCTAGCCTATTAAAGATCCATGTTTCATAAACTATATACAGTGTTACAGGGATGAGACCACGACCACATCTCATAAAGTGCTTAAAGTCAGAAAATATGAAATGACACCCTTTCCTCAAATTTATGCACCGAAACCACATTCAATGTCTAAATGAAACATTGTTGAACTTTATTATTCATGACTTATGAAGATGAGGAGATGATTGAATATTCTAGTTGCAAAAGTTGTACGTCATTGATAGCGAAAATGCTGATAGAATTATTGTATATTTACGAAAAACCCTTTGCAACAAAGTTGTAGGTAGTTAAATCTTTATTACTGTTTTCTTCCCTATTTATTGTCTTCCTTCTTTTTTATTTGTTATCTTTCTAAGAGTTACTTTCTATCTTCTTTCTTTCTTGACTGTCATGTTTGTAAAGAAGACTTTTTGAAATTTAAAAATTAGAGTGAAAAAATCTAAAGTTGTTACAAACACATGTTTGATAAAAAATGAACATTGCTTTTTTTAATAAAAAATGTAGAGAAAACAGGTTTGAAGTTTATATAAAAATTTATATATTTAAAAGCTTTATGTATGAAATTAAACTAGAAAAATATTTCCGATAGATATGAATGCCTTTGAGAAGGTAGTGCTTTGTAATGGGTTATGTTCAAATCATTTAAAGAAGCTATGGTGTCAGATCAAAAAGCCTGAGAGCTCAACGTTCTAATAGCATTTCGTTGAACTGATAGCTTTTATGGATATGAACATTTTCAAGGTGACAAAATTCTAGAGAACATTTTTTTAGATTGTATTTAGATTTTTTCTGAGTTCATCAATATGGAATTTCCATGAAACACAGAAGTATATATACTTACTGCTTAGACTGACAACGATTCATATTATGCTTATTGATATAGGTTCTGAATTTGGCTTTATTATTTATTGACAACCGAAGATATTATTTGAGTTTTATTTAGAGAAAATGTCTGCCACAAGGAATTCTCCTACAATGAATATGTGTATGAAACACTTTACCGGAAGGGTTATATCAATTACCGAAAATGTTGCAAAAGTTTTATTTGGTGTACAAGTCACTGTATGACTTACAAGTAAGTAAATTTAAATTTTTCCAACAAATTGCCGTTACCAACAAAATTGCTCAGAAGTGAGTAATTGTAGGTCATTAATGAAATGCGGGTATGCGGGTCATGTAACATCTTTGACCTCATGGATATAAACACCCATGTCATTTATGCACTGCTGTCACGGAGTTTAAAATGCAAAGTTGGTATCTTGCGTGGGTTAACTCACCACTGTTTTCCCTCTCACTGGGGTTGGCGTTAGAAAGGGCATCCAGCTGTAAAAAACCATTTGCTCCAATAAATCATCAAATGATTAAACCTACAAAATTGTGGGGTATATCATCTGTTGAGACTTCGTCTAACCCATGAAAAATGTAAATGATGATGATGATTAATTAAGCTCAATCGTTATGACTAAACTTAAGAGTCGCAAAATGAAAGCAAATATATATATATATATATTAAACTAGCCTAGATTTTATATACTAGAAATATAACATAGTTAAATAAATTACTGACATTGTTATATATTTTCATTGCAACCACTTTATGGGATCAAAAAGACAGTTGTTGGCCGCCGGGATGTCTAGAATATAATAGTAGTACTGTGTGTATATATGAAATTGATGGATTTTTTTATGTTGTTTAGGACCACACAAGTGTCTTATTCTAACAGTAAACTCATCCAAAGAACGGGGGAATCTTTGTTCTGTTGTCTAGGCTGGGCACGAAAGGAACAAGTTTGCCCAATACGTATGTTTTTCCTTATTTAAAAGTGTTTATCGTAGCATAATATGTGTTTAAAATTTTATGTTATTAATACTTTCAGCTATCTGCGAACCACCTTGTGAGAATGGGGTTTGCACTGCACCAGGCAAATGTGACTGTCCTGGGTTTACTGGGGACAGATGCGAGAAAGGTAACATGTCAAAATTCAGTGTAAATGTTATGAGTGTTATGTCTTTGTTTTTATTAGATATTGATGAGTGTGCTGAAACCAATCCACCAAAATGTTCACAAATTTGTACAAACTTTCCTGGATCATATGCTTGCTCTTGCAAAAAAGGCTACACCAGGAATAGTAATTCCCCAACTGATGGAGTTTGCAAAAGTATATTTGCTATTTAAGCAATAATTAAACGTAATAATTTTGTAAAACATCAAGCAACATCCAAATTAAGTTTTTAATTTTTTAACTCTATGTTCAATTTACGATAATTTATTGTTTCAAATATACGTTTCAAGTACGTTAATTTTATTTGTTTACATTAATTGGTCAACTGGTGGTTAATGTTTTCAGATGTGGACGAATGTGCTGTTGCCAGAAAAGAAGGCTATGAACTCTGTCAATGTGCCCCCGCTCGTGTTGATTGTCATGCAACATGTGAAGACGGTCCCGGAACCTATAGTTGTAGCTGTAATAAGGGTTTTAACCTGGTCTATAATCAAGTGTGCACAAAAGAAGATGAATGTGCCTCTAAAGCTGTTTGCGAGCAACGTTGTTTTAATGATGCATTGGGATATGTATGTAGTTGCTATGAAGGCTTCAAGCTCGATGCCAATAATAGAACATGTTCTGGTGAATTTTTATGTTTTAATTTTTTGATAATTCTACCCTGGTAAGGTCGCGGTAACTTGAAACTAGCATATATTAAATGTTATTATATTATATGCACTTGTCTCTCTCATTTTTAAGTTTATGCTAACATTGTCATAGCTGTGCATAGTGGAATTGTGTTTAGACAAAGACAAGAGAGTTGTTAATAATATTGTTATTTTCTTCTAAATGTAGGGTCATAATATGTAGAATTCTCATTGACATTTACTGCATTTTGGGGCCTGTAAAACTAAGGTTTTGCGATCATTTTTTTAGATATTGATGAATGCAGCATAAACAATGGTGGATGCTCACAGATTTGTAAAAACACTGTGCCTTCATACCAGTGCAGTTGTGAGAAAGGTTATGATCTTTTGAATGACCTCCATAGCTGTAAAGGTATGGCAATCTTTATCTTTTGATTTATTGTTATATCGACTGTCAGGGTAACTAAGTATATAACTCTCGTGCACGATGCACTCATCACTTTTTGTCATTAAATAGTAGTCTTTAGCATGAAAGGTTTTTATACCAGCCAGTTAAAGCACCACAGTGAAACGAAATAGTTTTAATTAAATCAATCAAATTGCGGTTACTTGCATGCACGTTTTAAAAAATGGTTATGGTAAGTATGTATTTGTGGAGTTTTGAATAATAATAATTATAGTGATCACTACTGTTGTTTTGAAATTGAAAAAAATTAAATCTGTTCAGCGGTGTTTTTAAATATTTTTAGATCAGGACGAATGTCTTCTCTTGGCACCCTGTGATTTGGATCATGGTATGTGCTACAATGAATTGGGAAGTTATCGTTGCCGATGTAAATCAGGCTTCCAATTGGACACCATAAACAACAAAACCTGCACCAGTACGTTATAATATTTATTTATTTCAAATGTTTGATATTGTATTTATTAAGAATTACAACTAAAAATAATAGATGCAAACATTCTTTTAAACTTTTAGACATTAACGAATGTGAGGGTCAGAACAATTGCCAACAAATTTGCCAAGATCTAATTGGCAGTTACAGATGTTATTGCAATATTGGTTATATAATGAAACCAGGCAGTGATTACTTCTGCGAAGGTAACATTTTTAAATCGTGAACTTTTATTCTTTGAGCATTACTCCTAATGATTTTCGAACCTAAGAACATTTATTTAGCAAGCAAGCAGATTATTCCTGGTCCTGTATATAAACCCTCATCTGACTGTATAGCACAACTTCTAAATCTTAAAGGCAACAAACAAAGCGGGCCTGGGCAAATCCGACTTTGTCTTACTCAGACGTTTCTTCAGAAAATTTGTATTCAAGACAACCAGATTTCTTTGGAAATAAATAGTTTTTGAGTGCAATAATGTGTGTTTCGTTAATCAAGGTGTCAGGTTTTGAATAAGTAATTGTGCATGGTATGTGCTTAGACGTTGACGAGTGCACGGCTGGACTCAGTAACTGTGACCAAATTTGCGAAAATACGGAAGGCTCGTACAAATGCACTTGTAACAAAGGGTTTATGTTGGCTGAAGATAATAAACGATGTATCGGTGAGTTGAAATAGTGGCTTGTTTTAAGACTACTATCAATATTAACAGTGTTAGATTCATAAACGATTGCAGAATTAAAAGATGTTATTGAAGCATTTATTATGCCTTTATTTCCATTGATCTATGATTTGATAATAAATGAATAAACAAATATAATGGTGTTAATGTCTTTTTTAAAATTCCACTAATTCCCTTTCCTTGAGGACTATATTGTGTCATTAATCATCAGAGATAATCTATCCTTGTCTCTCCAGGTTTACCTTGTGACACCATGTACCCACCTATACATGGCAAACAAAATTGCTCAACCTTTAATGATGGTGGAGAGTGTATTTTCTCCTGTAATATGGGGTTTGAATTATTTGGGGGAAATACAAAGCGCACCTGCTCTTTCCAGCTTTGGAGCGGATCTCTACCAAGTTGCACACGTAAGCATTTATATATAGTATTTGAAAGGTCGTTGTTGGCATTGTCGAAGAAGGTTATTTTATAACGTGTTATGCTAAACCCCTATTACTAATCGAAACCTCTCTTGTTTACCATTTTACCTTTGTTTTTTAGCATCTCAGTGTCCAGTTCCTACCCCACCGAAGGATGGTATCTTGCTACTCCCTTGCATCAACCGGTTTGATTCTGTATGTTTGATGCTCTGCAAGAAGAATTATAAGCAGCTTGGCAATAGTCAAGTAAAATGTCAGCTGAACAACGCCAAGGAAACATATTGGAACACAGGCCCAACATGCGCTTGTGAGTCTGCAACTGATTTGCAAAACGAAAAATAGGAGCACATTTTTTACTAATGTTTTGTTTTAGTGGTTTCAAAATGCAGCACCAATAATCCGTGCAGAAACAATGGCATCTGTAAAGATCTTCCTGATGGAACATATGAATGCGATTGCACAGGGACATACTTCATGGGGCAGAATTGTGAATATGGTTATGTCTCAATTTCCAGTTATCCACAGTTAACAAAAAATGTTAAATCAAAAGAGTTTGTGATGACCACGAAACCAGTCTCAGCTGTTTTTGTTTCAATTACAGCGGAATTTGATGGTGAAATTCTTGTACTGCCTAAAACCAATTTAACAATCTTACCTTCAGTTGGTGAAACAACGTTTACAATCACTCCGTTGCGTGCTGGATTGATAAAAGTGTCTTACTTAGTTGGTGGAGATTCAACACTGGGTTATCATAGGATACCGGATAGCTATTTGTTTGTTGCTGATTCAGAGAGTTCGTCAATGCTAAAAGAGTTGCCGTCCACTGACTTGATGAAAAATAATTGCGCTAATTCAACTTTAGAAACTTGTTCAAATGGCAAAGATATTACAATTTCATCAAGTTGTGCTTGGGATGGTGAAGGAACTAAAGGCTATGCAGGAATTGTATCCGAGCATCTCACCTATCCATTATCCCTTGGTGGAGTTCAGTTGTTGACCAATGAAGATCTTGCAAAGAAATTTTCTCGCGATGGGGTATTGTCTGTGGACAAAGAAACCCTTTCAGTTCTAAAGTATGGCTTTGCTAGTTGTTCTGGTTGCACAATTAACGGTTTTACTGCTGCTGACCATAAATTTGTAATAAACAGAAATTACTTTGCTAGAGATGTTTTCAACGCAGTTTCCGGTTTGATGCCATGGTGGGCAAATATTGTTCTTCCTGATGGTGACTACGGCTTCAATATCAATGATGTTCAGTCTAAGTATGTCAGAAATGACAAATTAAACCAGTTTGCTCCTGTTTGTCCGAATTTCCCATTGAACTTTGACGGTAATTATGCTGTTACTGTAACCAGAGTAGCCATCCGTATGATTATAATGAACAGTTTAAATGTTTTTATGGAATCAACTTATCCTATATGTACAGCAGTAAACATGTGTAAAGGGTTAACTTATGTGGCCCTACCTCATGATAAGAGCTTTACAGTTCAATTCTTGCCAAAACTTTCAGTCACAGTAAAGGCTATTGGCTTCAGTATGAGTTCGTTGATGAAGTCTCATTGTTCTGAAGTTTGGGTTGCGGCATATGAGAACAAGAAGCAAGTGTGTATAAATGCTAAATTGTGGATGAAGTCTTTGATGACATTAAGCTTGCAGGATGCCACATTGCATTTTGATGGGGAGATATACAGTGAGCCGCAAGACGTGTCATTGGTAATTATTCCTTTTAAAGTCATGTGATTACAATGCAATACATTTTAACCTGCTGGGTCACGGCATTGCTCTTGTTTTAAAATATTTACAAAGTATTATTTCCCCTAAAATGTTTAATTCAATACACAATTGCGAACGTAAAGACCAACCCTTCCCACCGCCGGGACAAACATTTTATACCCTCTATGACACTCTACCGAAGTTCCTGATTAGGAGTCTATATGAATTGAGGACACTATCTTCAATGGTGTGGCCTGCAAACTGGAACAGGCATACCATATTCCTTTATATATACATATAGATTTTGGTTTCTTTTGTTTAGGTTCCAATGAAACGCTTCGAGCAAAATCAAAAGTTTGCAATGAGTGGAAAAGTATCGGGCAGTATAAATTTCCGTGTTGCTGGCAAAAATTTAGTTCTCCACTACTATCATAACACAACATCAGTCTATGCCAACTTTGGTGGCACAACTTCAAAGCGGAAGCGCAGTAAGAGCCTGTTACTTTTAAATTCCACTTATATTTGTTTTGTGACAGAATAAGAATTTCGGAGGAATAATCCACGCATTGATTTTTAAATCAAATAGGTATAGATGTGTTACAAATGTGTTATAGGTACTGGGACATGTTCAATGTGTTCAACAAAAGGTGTACATGTGTCTATGGTTCCCTCGGGTACTAAATTTACTTACGACTATGCTGGTCTTATCCTTGAGCCAGACAAGACTTTGAATGTATCAATTCAAGCGCAACTCTTTTACGATATCTCCGAGGGAGTTACAGTAGGTACAACTAATTTCAAAGATGTAACTAATGCAGGATCGTCGATCATAAGATTGAAGGGTGCCATACCCCTCCTGCATAATGTTATTGGAAAAGATCCAATGTTTAACGACTTCAATACGCAATGGACAACAGCCATGAATGAATTGGTGGTTAAATGCGAAGCTCTAATTCAAATGGGATCAGACAATTACCAAGGAGTGTATGTTGCATTACAAAAAACTTCAGTGGTCGCCACACATGCCTTAGATGTCTTATCAGCTTATGAAAAAGCTGTGATGGAAAAAGTGCAAAGTTCTGCAAAAAACACCTTTGTGGCTTATGCTGGTAGATTTAAAGTAACAATTGCTCTAATAAAATCTGTTGTATTGATGCCCCAAGTAGCATCACCGAGAGTGGAAAAGGACAATGGTGTTGCATTGAGTTACAGAGGGAAAGTGTGCATTTTTAGCTATTGTTTTTCGAATAGTATTATTTCAGTATACGACATGAAAACTGCACCGAAATTGTGTTCTGGTTGTTGGGAATACAGCGATAACTTAGCTGCTTATACCTTGGTCACAATCATTACAAAATCAACTAAACTGCTAGGTGCGGACATTTACGTAGACAGTGATACAAAAATCAAAGTACTCATCTCAAAAACACAAGATGATTTCACTATGAAGTTTCCCGCTCGCGTTTCCTTGTACAGCAAACAACACAATACTGTCATAACCGTTAAAAGAAGTGAAGTCACATTCCTTGTGGAAGACGTAGAGATTGTCCCCGGAATGAAATTTGATATCACTGCGAGGGCGGATGGTAGTTTATTGCCCACCTGGGATAATTTGAACTTTTATTACAGCGCAGATGAAAGCGCAACATCTAGTTTAGAAAACACGCTGCAAGAAAAAGCAAGCTTCCTTATAAAAAATACTTCAACAACTTTACAGCAAAGATATCTTGACGCTCAAAATAATTTAAACAAAGCTAATAAGGACAAGGAAGATTATGGTAAACAATTCGATACACTGAAAGAGGACTTGAATGGGAAAAAAATTGATCTTGTTACAAAAAGGGGTCTATTTGTCAAAGCCCAAAACGATTATTATTCTGCGAAGCAAACATGGGAGTCGTATAAACCTTATAAGCATTTAGAATTTGCAGAAGAACAAGCTAAAGCGTGTAACCTAACGGTATGCAATGATACTTGTTATTCTATGGACCTTTATAGCATTTGCCAAGATAAAATAAACATCACTGCACATGAGACGAGGTGCTCCCAAAAACCTATGGTAGTCTCGACAACTATGCTTACAAGTTTTGACCAAATGTGTCACTTAACCGAAAGGTCCTTCAAAGAGGTTTACACTGGTACTTGCAAGGAAGGTGGGCAACAGAAAGCCGCCGGCGCCGCTATTGGTATAGCGTCGGGAACTGGAGCAATTATAGGTACAATGATTGCTCCAGGTCCGGGAACAGCAATAGGAGCGGTTGTTGGTGCTTTGGTTGGTCTGTTTTCAACTTTGTTTTCGTCATGCGATACTACGTATGATGTTGTAGAAACTGTTCGGAACATTCAAAAACAATGCGCTTTGAGTAAGTTTATAACAGTCGACGAAAAATTCACAGTCACCAGTTGTTGGACACAAAATATACCAATTGTCGGCGGGTATGACGCAGCCCGCGTCTGCAAAAGCGAACTAAATTCCAGCTGTGTACCAATTATGAACCCCGTCTGTTTACAGCGAAATACGCAATGCGCCAAAAGACATGATATAATCATGCAGGGCATGTTGAAAGCAGCTACAGACTTTAAAGAAAAATACCTTGCCCTAAACAACAGTAATACAGAAATGAAAGCGATGAAGGCGGCATTTGACCAGGCATTTGCGACTGAACAGGAAGCTGAACAACAGTTTAATGTTATTGCTAATCTCTTACAGCAAGCAGAAAGGCTTGCTTTTATCTCCGAAGACAGCATTAGAAAGATGAAGTCAACATTGCCTTTTGAAAATTGTTTGTTGGATATTTACAAGGCGCATAGCACGGAAACCGTCTTCCTCAAATTTTCGAGCATTATGTACAAAACGTACAGGCCGACTTCTACCGATCAGCTGTTGAATGTTGATATAGTTGGCGTGAGGAGTATCGACAAAACTTCAACGGCGAACATCTTGCTGCAGTTCACCGATATTAATCTTTCTTTGGATCACGCTGTTAGGTTTATCGTGAGAAATTACTACTGTCCCAGCACCAAGAAGAGAAGGAGAAGGTCGATCGCCGATGACTTTTTTGCTTCGCCCTTTGGACACCACAACGATTATTTACCTGCGAACGACTCTCCACCGAAACCAACCGAGCAAAGTGTTGCCTGTACAAGCTCTATAAACATCTTTACCTACCTCAGCCACGTTTTGACGACACTTTTACACGCTACTGAAAGTTCCTTGAACTCAGTAGTTACCGCTAATGAGAGAATAAGTGAATTGGAGGACATCTTATCCATTACGGAAAACCAGGAACTGCAAACGAGCGAATTGTTGGCACAAATCTTTGTAACGAAAGAAGCCATTAAGAGCACAAAGGCTTCTTTGGAGGAGTTCAGTCCCGTAAAGGTAATATCTATGTGGAAGGGTGAGATGGAGGCTTACACACACGCCAAAATATTAGTAGCGTGTGTCGATTTCAAAGATTGCTTACAAAATTCATTTGTCAATCTTTTGGAGCTTCCTACCATGATGATAGTGTCGCGCGACGATTTCGACGGAAAAGTGCATGAACTCAATTCAAATGTGAAGAAAATCACTAGCGGTGAATTCAGCAACTTGGATTCCTTAAAGGTGAAAGCCTCGGCAGCGAGGATAGCTTTGGAATACCTGCAAAAGAAATCTGCATTCTGTGAAGGACGCCCCAAAGTCACTATCAGTCCCAGTCAATCTAAAGAAATAAATAAAAACACCACCATCCTAATCAAGTGCGATGTGATAAGTAAGTTGCCGGTGAAATATATATGGACGCGCGACAATAAGACGCTGTTATTCGAAAACAAAGCCACCATGAAAGTGTTTGGTGATAACAGTAAGAGCGGCAGTTACCGATGTAATGCTTGGACCCGGGCTGGCAACACCTCTTCACCCCCAGTATACATAAAAGTGGTGTCCACGCCTATCCTTATCGAGCAACCGAAAGACATTGAATATTTCCTTGTCAAAAAACCGGAGCAACGGAATAGAAAAGAAATTGTGTTTGTGTGCAATGCAACTGGTGAGGAGCCGCTAACTGTGACTTGGTTTTACAAACCGTTCAACAAAAGCAGCGTCGGACGGAGGTTGAGCAACGAAAAGCCCGTGTTACTGTACAATCTCACGAAAATCAACATTGGCATGAGCGGTTTTTACTATTGTAATGTCAGCAACAAACATGGCTACACGTATAGTCGCTATGCTCGGCTTGATGTCCTTCAACCGGTCGTTCCCAAACAACAGCTGTCTGTTTCGTTTGATATCGATGTCAACCAAACGGAGAAGATCAATAAAACCGGTTATAATGCAACCGTTAAGAAACTTGCTACGCTTAGCAACAAGCAACAAGTGGGCTTGGACTTGGAAGTGGCCGGGAGGAAAGCTTTGAAATTGTCCATGAATTTTGAAGACCACGGTGATGTGTCGAATGTAGATGATGAAATTGACATGATAAATAAAGTCTCGCTTTCGCGCAAATCTCTTTCTGAAGGCATCAACAAATGTGTTGATGGTTTTGTTTCCGGAGGTACGAAGAAGACACCTTTCAGCATCGAGAAATCTGCGGTGATTGGATTTGACGGAAAACGTTGCGAACCCGGCTCTCACCTGCACTCCACTGGTTACGCCTGCGGTAAGTCGATTCTCCCCTCAATTGTTGTGTTTTACTCGCTGTGCACGTGTTTATATTTTCTATACTTTTTATGTGACAGTTCACTGCAAGCCCGGCAGTTATGACGATGAGATTTACGACTGTCTGTCGTGTCGCATCGGTTCATATCAATCGTCTTTCGGCAAAACTACTTGTATGGCTTGCCCTTCTAATCAAGTTACCGCAGAAATCCGATCGATGTCCAGTCTTGACTGTATATCGCCATGTAGGTTATGTTTTTATATTTATCTAGTGAATATTTACAATATTGTTCTGTTTTAAAATAAGATAAAAATCATGAATTTTAACTGGCAACGGTTATATAAATGATGTGTTGTTGACTGTTGTTTAGCGTTGCCAACCATGAACGTTGCAATGTTGGTTGACGTCTCTAGCTCGCTCTCTCCAGCAAAGCATTCCATGCTCAACACATTCATCCGCGATTTCCTCGAAAAGTTTGTTGCCAACAGACCGGTTTCATTCACGCTAATAACGTTTGATAACACAGCGAATGTGTTGTACCCGTTCGGTCGCATTCAGTCTCTGGATGAAATCCTTAAGATCACCCTTCCCTCCGGCTCTCATAACGTGAGAAGAACCGAACTTGCTTTGAACAAAGCGCGGGATTTGTTTGAATCGAAGGCGGCTGATAGAAATGTACTTATCACGTTAATGAGTGGTGCCACTGATGCAGAAGGGAAGTTGAACGGATTTCAAGTTGCAAGAGAAAGCACGTTAAGGCTCCAAAGTACGTGTGTGCGTCTTTTTATGTTTGAAATGTTGCGTTCCTCGTAACCTTTTTCACTATTTTTAAACACCGTTGTTTAGCGTATGTCCAAAGGATTGGAATCGCAGTAGAACCACAAGCTCCTAAACAAGAATTGAATCTGTTCGGTCAGAGCCACGATTCCCGACTGTCTTTTGGTGGTGAATCAGAAACAGTTCAATTGCAAACCGTTGACCAATTGGCTGCTGTTATTCTCAGAGGTATAGTATATGACATAAATAAAAAGTGTTTTTTGTATGGATACGCGATGTCCCGATGAAAACAGTTCGAGTTAATGCCTGCGATTTTCAAGAAATTATTAACAAAAGGTAGTCACGAAAATGCTTTTCGATCCTAATTTCTGAATATTTCCCACTTTCGTGTATTATTAACATGAAGGGGTACTGGCAAATTTCGACTTTAAATATTGCTTTCGCTTGTAGATGATTGCACATTCCCAAGAGTGGATATTAGTGTGGCTGTTCAAACTGGCTTAAACTTGGATGAGCACATTTTTGGTACCATCAAAGATTTCGTGACCGGTTTCATGAAGGCCTTCACCAAGCTTCCGGTTTACTTGGGAGTGACGTCATTTGGTGGACACTCTGACTTCACACGCCCGTTTCGCAGGTTTAAATCGGTCGACGATGTGGAGAGTTTGGCGGAACAGCTTTCTTTCAAGCATGGCAACGCTTCCGTGGATTACAAAAAAGTGCTGCCGTTTCTCTACAATGAATACATGACCGAAAACCATAACTCCTTTGCCCGTAACAAATTGGCCATTGTGATCAGCCAGGATGAGTTGTCTTCGAACGCCTTGGGCACCTTCACTAGAATTTACGACAACGTCGAAGATATTCGCCTGTTTAACGTTATAGCTGCGTACGATAAACAGCTGTCCGGTGGAGAAGAGTTGATCGAGGAAAGCAGGAAGCGTATCTTCTCGTTCACCCAACTGACGGAGTTCATCGCGCGAGTAAAGGGAATTCAGTGGCCGGAATACGACGAACTTCTTTGCAACGAAGAACTGGCGTAGGCTTGGTTTGTTTTAGACCGTTCGGCCAATATTTACGCATTTAATTACAATATTTCAGTTATTAGTTGTTTTTGTAGTTGGTAATAATAGTGGTGTTTGTTCAAAATATACCTATAAGTTTATTTGTTGTAGTATTCGTCTTTTCGGCTAATACAAGAGATCTATCTTGGAAATAGTCTATTGGCATTTCCTTTTCTTAAAATTTGAAATCACGAACGAAAGTACAACATAATCCCAATAACTTGAACACCCAAGGGAGCGAGTCGATCACGATTGTGATGTATATCAAACCTAATCGCAAAGCGAATATTGACCCAGTAAAAAAATGATTTGGGCAGTGTGGAAATATATTGATAAGAACGAAAGTTGCGCGTAATCGTAGTCGATGGAAGACAATGAAATCAGTGAGATTACTGGGGTATGAAAACCAATGAGATTACTGGGGTATAAAAACCAATGAGATTACTGGCGTATGAAAACCAATGAGATTACTGGGGTATGAAAACCAATGAGATTACAGGGGTATGACAGTTGAAAAGGAGTCCGCACGGAATTTTCTCCTGGCGGATTTTTGAACGCAGAATTAAATATATCACGTGACAAAAGTGAAAGCAATTACATGTGACAGAACAGACACTTTCTTGCTACAATTTAGGGAAATGCTACTATAAAATACAGCTGGTAACCAAATAAAAAATACGCCACTGAAAACGCAGGTATTCTGTATTAAAATAGATGAAGTTGGATAGAGAAATGGCGGATAAAATCCACGTGATTTTAAATGTGGTTTTTCAAAGATTTGAAGATTTTTATGGTAAGAATTCTTCATCATTTTCAATTATAAATACAGTGGACTCTCTATAACTGGAACAACCACGGGAAATCAGAAATTCGAGTTAAGGAGAGTTCGAGTAATAGAGAGTTTGGAAATTTAGCATTATTTTTCTCTTTTATATGGAATGGAAACAAAATCATTCTTCGTTCAGGATAAAATATCTACCTTGTAGGTTAATAAAGGACTCAAAAACAAAATATTTCAGCACAACAATTTATTCTTTTGAAAAGGAATCAGAAATCATAGTTTGTTTTCTTGTACAAAGGAAATGTTTTTGAATATTGTGATTTATGTCCTTAAGTGACCTCATCATTGCTTCCCCAAAATTTGAAAAATGCTGATATCTTCTAAAACGCTGATAGCTTTCAGCACTTCTTTGGTCGTTGGTTTGGTGATTGCATTCTCGTCTTCTATGGCGTCACCTTCTTTGTCCTCCTCATCTTCTTCTTGGGTTCCAGTTACTTCAGCAATTATATCAGCGGTTGTTAGTTTACCATGCGATGTGATTACTTCAATGTCAAAATCTACATAATCGTCAATTGAGATCCTTTCTTTAATGGCTGAGAAATCAGCATTCAGAGTCTGAATACCGTCTTCTTCTACATCCTCATCTCCCAACCCTCTAAAAGGATCTTGCTCTTCATTGAGCGCCTTTGCAGCATCCTTCTGCGCGATTCCCGAATTTCTGAAGCAGTTATCAACATTCGAATCCGTTAAGACCTCATTTACGTCTATAAAGTCAAAACAAAACAAAAAACAAGCTGCTAATTTTTTTGCAAAATTATTTTCCAATTGCAAATATGCTACATATATAAATTTTGTACATAAACCTGCAGTACTCGTAGAAGACCGTTTGATTGGTCTCATCGCCGAGAACCGTCTTTTATCGTTACAATCATAGTATAATTAAGAAAATTCAAATTTACAGAAGTAAATTCTGAGAAAAGATTAAACGATTGTCAGAGAACAGGAAATTTCAATTCAAAAAGCTAAAAACATATAAAAGATCAAACAAATGTTAATGCTAATGGCAATAGAATCATTTAAAGTTTTAGATACATGTCGCGAGGTTCGAGTTATAGAGACGAAGTACGGTACGGGACAAAAAAAATTGTTCGAGTTAAGGAGGTTCGAGTAATAGACAGTTTTTTATGAGAGTTTATTAGGAATTTTCCACCGTGCCAGCGAAATTGTTTGAGTTAAGGAGAGATTCGAGTTATCGAGGTTCGAGTTATAGAGAGTCCACTGTATCAATTTAATGTTTAAGAAACGATTTATGCAATTTAATGAGTTAGAATTTGCCAACTTTTTCTAGCTATAGTAGACTTCCGTTAAGATCGAAAGTGTCCGAGTTAACGAATGTCCTAGTTAACCAAAGCTTTCGCAATATTTCGCGATAATAATTTGCAATATTAAAGTTTGGGCCCAAAAAAGTGAATAAAAACCTAAATAAATCTGCGTTTTTACATCTTTTACAATATTATGATGAAAATATTTGTATAAATAAAATTATCAATAGATTAGAAGGCTTCTAAATATCACAACATACCTAATTATTTTATTGTTTGATTGTATTAGGAAGAATATTAGTTGTTATTTTAATATGTAAACCCCCGTCTCGGATCCAAAAAAAGTATATAACTGTTAAGAAAAGTTGAAAGTTTGGCAGAAATTTAAACAATTTTAAAATATATTTCATGAACATACTCAGGAAGATTTTGGTTATCCAAAGGCTGACTCACTAAAAGTGAAAAGAAAACCTGAAAAAAAATAAGAAACTGAATCAAAGTCAAAATACAAAGTCATCAAAATATCACATTTCATCGTCGTCATCGTCTTCGCTGTCTGTAAAACACTCACCAGTTTTATCATCCTGTTGGAAGTTTTCGCAACTATCAGGACATTTCTGTATTCTTTCGACAGGAGCATCGTTCGGTATGACATTGGGTTTTACAAGAGCACAAACTCAATTCAATCAACCCTGCTGGTGCAGGAAGGTCACTTGTCATGATCGAAACCAAACTTCCATTTTCTAATTTCCATCCGAATCCTAATGGATCCGGTAAATTTTGCGACGCAATTGCACAACGTTTTAAAACCAATGCTACAATGTGAGATCGAAACATTCTGTATTTTATTGCGTCTGAAGTTAGTGGTAGTTTTGCGATATCAGTAGAGTATTTGCTGAACAACAACCAATGCAAATGGGCATTGAGTCAACTTTCATGCCAACTTTTTTGTATCCATGAATTATAAACTTTTCCAAACCTGAAAGATATGAAGTCGTATACATAATTTATAAGTAGAAGGTAAAGAAAAATGGCATGGTTTGCTGGTATGTTAGTACGGTGACCAAAATTACCTCCAATTACGACAGCACTAGGTAATGTATCAGTTATACCCATCAAAGCTGTAAATGCATTCAATTCTGCAGTTGATGCTGTAACAAACGTTTTCCACCAAGATAATTTTGCATTTCCAAGAAAGCGTCCGATTTGATCACATCCAGTGAAGACATGGAAGCCAACTAAGGCATCGCAATTTTCTTTCCCAAGTGATTCATAACATTCCCTAAAAATAAATTTTTACTATAGATTTTTTTTATTTTACTGTGTATCGAGTTATTGTAAGGATTAAACCTTTAATCTAGGTATTACTGTATATATGTTTTCCACCCTTGAGAAAGTATTTATTATATCTGATTGGTATTTTCCTTGCGTTTTCACCGTGACCAGTCTTGAAAGTTGCTGAACATAGGCTTTAGGGAACATGTGGATAGTGAGTAGAAAGACATCAGTATCAGGTGAAACAATATGTAACTCAGAGAAGGGATTCCTTGCAGAGGTGTCAATGGCATGAAGTAGGATCAGTGTTTCTGCTTCCTCATGATCATGTGTCAACATTTCTTCATCTAAACCCTTAAGTTTGATGCACAGTGCGTTTGATAGCAAATCGCATATCCAATACCAATATTCTGAAAACATTGGGTCGCTACTTCTGCCAGATAAACCGTAAGATCGTTTTTTGTTTCGATATGTTGGTATTATCAGCGATCTTGTACCTATTAATAATTAAGAACTTTTACAACTTTCTGCTAATTTGAAAATTGCTGCTTAAACTCATATCACTATGGAAATATCTACGTTACTGTATCACTCTGAAAATGCTACCTTATTTGAACACCAAAAGTTTGCTTATCTCTCGTTCTAGATTTGAGTGAATTCTGTAGATATCTGTCGAATATCAATCTAACTTCTGTGTATTCTGTAACCATGTACGTTAGGCGGTCAACAAATGCCTGAGCAAAGTCCTTGTATGTCTTTAAACATTTGAAATCAACCTGATTCACTACTGCCATACCATCTATGATAAGTACTCTATCAGGACCAATCATGCTGTCTTCACTCTCGTCTATACTTCTGTCTAAACGTTCTTCTATACAATGCATTATCTGAAAAGTTTGAATTGAAATTAATTCAGAATTATAAAAGATTTAAAAGGATTTAGCTTATATTAGATTTCAAAATTAAGATTAAGGTAAAAAATTAAGAAGAGATATCAAATGTATAGACCTTAGCATTCAGTTAATCACAAATAAATAAGTGGTAAAGGATTTATCCAGACATGGATGTGGTTTTCCATCTTGCAAGAACAAGGTAGGTGGTACAACTGAGAGCTCGTAATTTCCAAAAATTTCCCGTACATCTATTTCTTCTCTCTGGCGCAATATGATTAGAAATCTTGTCATCAAGAAGGGCTCTTCTTTCATCTGCACCATCTTCTCGCCTACTTTGCACTTTACCACTTTGCTTTGACTGTGTTTGAAAGGTCTTTAGCTTTTTCAATCTTTCCCACAGAGATATTGGGCCTCTAATTCTTTGATCGACAAATTTGTGATAGATTTGTTCACCGATTAATACATGATCCAACGTTTCAGCTGCAGCTTCTTAGGACAAAACTGCTTTGGACACCACATTGTACACACAATCACTTTCTTCAAATGTGATAGTTAGATCTGACAACATTTTGCTAGTTTTCTGGACATTTGATAAAATTCTTTTATTAGATAGTAGATTTTTAGATTTTAGTAGATAGTTGGTAATGTTAACTTTTGTGAGTTTGTTTTCAGAATTATTCATGAACTGCCTTGATAATTCGTTTTGCGTAGGTGAAACTAAGCAGAATCGTTTCCACCATTCCACCATTCTTCTTCAGTGATTTGTTTTCTTTTTCAAGGGCATAAAAAAAAGGTGGTGTGAAGCGGGCATAATTTAACCAATCATGTGCAAAGAACATCTCGTGATGCTCGAGTAGAAGAATTTTTAACATTTTCATGTAGTTTCGGAGAAAATGGGCCTGTTGATTCATGGATTGATCATAGGATTCAATACATTCAAAAACGCTGACATCAATCTTTGTTGACATTGATTCACTATAACGATCTTTCACTGATCCGTTCAATAATTTTACTTCTGTTGCTACTTTTTGAAGCGAATCCATGATACGAGAATGCATCCAAGGGTATTTTTTTACGAGCTCTTCATAGTAATATCTTAACAGGGATAAATAAAGGGGCGCTACTTCCTTTTCTGCCCCCCCCCCCCCCCCTAGCTCACTTTTTTTTAGCAACTTCTTCGGGATTTTTCTTCACAAAATTATAGTAACTATATGTCTTCTATATATTTTATACTAAAAAACCATATGCGTTCATACCTTCTTTCGTTTTTAGGTTTTAAAATGTAATGTTTTTATGCGCGAAAGAACTTCGCTTAAAGTGTTTGTTTACTTTAAAATGTGGACGGTTTCTGTTAACGATATTCTGAAGGTTATTCGCAAATCTTTTATTTTAGCTTTTCGTTATTTGTTATGTTTTGTATATATATATAATTATTGATATTACAATCGAGGTTATATGTTATTATATACATGAAAATTATCACTGGTTTAAGTTTTTAGTATTCTTGTTTGCAGTAAATATAAAATACTCCCGGGTTTGTATTTGGAGTTTTTTGATATTTGCGATATATCATATTTCATGACAGAAACAAAATCTTTTCTTTTAGTCTCACAATTAAAGTCATTCATTTCGATGTAAATTATTTACTCATTACTTCTTAGTTAGAAAATAGTTTTCTCCGTAGAATAAAAACAAAAGCGGCGGAGAGCGAAGAACTCATTCTAAATGAAAACCAGGTTGTTAAAAAAACTGAAAGTGAAGCCATTTTGAAAAACAAGTTTAAAAACAAAAAGTTTAGAAACAATAAGTACAGCAATTGCTATCGAAGTTTTATGGTATTTAATTGGAATGTAATTGTTTGCAAGTACAATATTATTAAAGAGTACGCTTTTTATTATGATTTTGTGAAGAAAAATCCCAAAGAAGTATGCTAAAAAAAAGTGAGCTAGGGGGGGGGGGCAGAAAAGGAAGTAGCGCCGATAAAGGACCATGTGGGCTTCAAACCCCCGTTTCATATGTTTCCCATCGAGGATTTGACCAAGAGATGTAGTACCATAAACATCAGCATCAATCAGAACTTGATCCAATCCACTCCCATTTATATACTTTCCAAGCACCTTCACTTTATTCCGAGACGGGGGTTTTACACAATGAAATGAAATTAATAAACTTGATATAAATACAATCAAGTAATATACCAATTGCATATTGTGATATTTAGAAGCCTCTTAATATACTGACAATTTGATTTATATAACATTTTTGTTATAATGCAGTAAGAGATGTAAAAAAGCGGGTGTATTTAGGTTTTTACTTCGGTTTTGTCAAAATACAAAAATGCTTATAACTTTTGACTTGATAATTTCCAACATAAGATTCTAACATGATTTTTAAAGCATTTGGAACAACCTTTCCATTGGTGTAAAAAAATTTGGCAACCTATAACGTCATACCACGTGACTCAGGACCAAATTTTTTCGGCACTTATAATTTATTTCATCTCCTATATCAGGGATCGGCAACCTTTCAATGTTGCGGGCCAGTAAAGCAAATTTAAAACCGCCGGCAGGCCGGACATACGCGTTTCCCAACATCCATGGAATGAGCGGCCGAAGGGCGAATGAGCGAAAATTTTGGATTTTGGCAACAAAAACACTTGATTAAAATTGCTCTGAAACTGTTGATTTATTAAAAAAAAAGTTTAAAAATAAAAAAAAGAAAGAAATTTATTGTTTCAAAGTTATTTGAATGTAAAATATATACAAATTTAATGTGAATGTTGATGTTGTTTGTATTCTTTTGCCAGATTTCTGATGTCAGTTTCAAAAGTGGTAGAAGAAATCTGCAAAACGTCATTGAGATGTTCATCAGTTATACGTGTTCGAAGTTTATTCTTCGCAAAGTTCATTTTTGAAAACATCTGTTCACACAAATAAGTGTTGCCGAACATACATGCATTCCCTTTCGCATTTTCTTGTAATTTCGAAAATATGGTTGCAGATATATTTTCTTTATAAAACTAATATTTTTAGGGGTATCCTACCTTAATTTGAGCAGCACTAAGCAGTGAAACTAGCTTTTGAAGTTACGGTACACACATGCGCCAATACGGGTGGCTTGTATTGTTATCGCAAAATTATTTTATTACATCATAACGTGTGCACTGAAACAATTAAATATCATTCTATCAAGCAGAACGTAAATTTACTTCTTTATCAAGTTTTACTGCGTCGCGGGCCGGATAGCATGCTGGAGTACGCAAGTGTTCGCGGGCCGGATTAAAACACCTGGCGGGCAGTAGGTTGCCGACCCCTGTCCTATATGATAGGAAGCAAAATCCACAAAAGGTTTGCTTCTAACAAGTCTGTGCACACGAGGGTCCCTAAGGACCCCTACTAATGGTAAAGGTATGGTAAGTTTGTGAGTAGTAAAATGAAATTACAATTAGTAGCAGAAAATTCTTCTTGACTTCTGTGTACAACCAAAACATAATCGAATGATGGACAGAAGGTTGCATCCTACCTTTTCACACAAAGGTAGATCTTGTAAGGTTTTTGATTCAATACACAGGGAGAATATGGACATTTTTCAAAATAGTATGACATTTGGAAGAAAATTCAAATCAGCATTATTGAGGTTTAAAATGTGTTCTCTGGGTCACTAAAGGTTCTAAGAGTCAGAAAACAACCATCCAATTTAAGATACTTGTCTTCAAGATTCTTTTGGCTTGTTTGAAGCCACTGCTGTTTGGTCGGTAAAATTAGTGCAAATTTTAGGTGTTAGTTCATTTGTAATGAAATCATGAATAAATTAACAGTACTTGGACAACTTTGTGTTTCAATCTTAGAGGCATACTTTAAGCAATGTACATAGTTTAGATAGCTTAAAGTAGATGACGGTGCTATTATTGTAAATTGTCTGGAGCTGGTTTTGGTTATCCGTCCGTTACTTTATTTAGTCAAGAACGTTTTTTCAGAGAACTTTGTAGTCAATAGGGGTATTTAAATCCATTCACACTATCAAATTGGATAGCAAATATGACAGTTACATGAAAAAATAATATCAATAACATTTCTGATCTTAATAATACAGGTTCAAAAATTTGACCGTCCGTTACCATATTCCAATAAGAAAAGGAAGGAACCGAAAATAAGTATCCTAGGTGATTTCTTGAGTTTCTTATGTGTAGTTTTTATTAAACTCTTAACAAAATATCATTTTGGTTGTTTTTAAAAGTAAAGGAATGATTTTATTTTCTAACTATTCGTCATTCTTTGATTGAATGGAATTATTTTGAAGCAAACCATGGAAAGGGTGTTGTAGATGGGGTTGGTGGCACTGTGAAGCATGCTGTTTACTCTCATGTGGTTACAAATGGAGTAGTCATCAAATCCCCAAACCAGTTTGCCAAGTATGCAAATGAAATCTTGCCCAAAAATACCGTTCAGTATGTGGAGAACAAATCAATAGGGCTTGGATATCAATCAGAATGTTGAGAAAAAGAAGAAAGTTAAAGGGACCTTAAAAGTTCACTGTGTTAGGAGAGTTATGCAAAATTCATCTTGCCAACTTCAGTTTTTCATAACCTCAAAATCACAGAATCCTCTTGTTGAAGTCCAGTACCAAGTTCCAGTGCTTCCACACCATGTATCTTACAAGATTGACAAGTATGTTTTGGTTTGATATGAAGGGGAACTCTGGCCTGGACGGATAACAAAGGTGGAACGGAATAGATTGAGAGTAAAATGTCTACAAAAGCTGCCTTTCCAGGAATCGATTTGGAGATGGCCTGATAAACCTGATGAGGGGTTTTACCAAATCAAGGATGTCCAACAAGAGATTGAGACTCTCTAGACGATGGAAGCAGTAGTAGTGGCTTGAGGGCATCTAACCTTGTCACAGTTGCTGAACTTGACTATTTGTAAAAAGTGGAATTGTGGACGAGAAATGTGCTTATAAAGCTTAGTTTTGTCATGAACAACTTTCCCCATCTTTATTATATTTGAAAGCGTGGATGCTTATATTTTACATATAATTTTTACTGTACTATTTGTTTTAAAATGAACACGGGAATAAAACATATAAATAAAGGTAAACGGCACCTCGGCGGGTATACTCAATTGGGTTCATGAAAAATTCACAGCGTGAGCATGACCTTGATCGATGTCTGAGAAAATATATATATACCACACCAACAACAACGAGTTACACAAAACAGAAACAGAAAATGTAAGATCATCTGGTTCAACCCGCCTTACGACAAAAACCTGGCCACTAACATCGGTAAATTCTTCTTCCACCTCATATAGAAACACTTCCCTAAAAAACATAAATTCCACAAAATATTCAATAAAAACAACATCAAGTTGAGCTACAGCTGCATACCGAATATGAACACTATCATCAACTCTCACAACAACAAAAATATCAACCCTCCATCACCTCCCACAACTCTACGAACTTGCAACTGTATGAGGAAAGACCAATGCCCGATGAACCAAAACTGCCTCGCTTCTAATGTTGTGTATGTAGCAACGATTACATCAGATCTACCCAACTATGGCGAGAAAAAGTATATTGGGCTCTGTGATACTACATTCAAGAAACGCTATGCGACTCACAAGACTTCATTTGTACATCAAAAGTACAAAGGCAACCTTGTCAATGGAGTATTGGCGAGTCAAGGAGCAGAATGGTAACCCTGTAATTAGTTGGAAGATTCTTAATATAGTTAAATCGTTCACTCCAGAAAGTGTTTCATGTCAGCTCTGCCAGGAGGAAAAATATCAAATTGCCATCTACCCTGACAACAATCTTCTCAATAAGAGAACTGAAATTATAACTAAATGCAGGCACATAAACAAATTTCATCTCGCTACGTTCGACTCGCGCGACTGACGTCATTTTTTACATCTTTTTACGTCAATTTTGATACCATTGTATTGTAATTTTTAACGGTTTTTGTTTATTACTACTGAAGATTGTCATCCGTGTGGCGGCATGAAACTATTAGTTTAGTAAATAAACTATTGTTTTCTTTTCTTCTGTTCTTCTATATATATATATATATATATATATATATATATATATATATATATATATATATATATATATATATATATATATATATATATATATATATATATATATATATATATACACATGACAAAACCTCGATCGGGGTGAAATAACCTAAACGAGGTGCAAACCCAATCGAGAACAATCCCGTACTGCTTTTATATAACCTTTTGTCTCCAACATCCAAAATTTAAGAGGGTATTGGGCAGAGACAAGAGCAATTATGTAGACAAATGACATCATAAGAATCCATCTATATATATAATTAAAAAGAAATCTCAGTTTTATGGCTCATTATATACCAGATAAAAGCAAAAACATTTTTAAACACATTGAAATTTTCTCCTATCCTTAATTCTTACTATAGTTAAATGTTAAACATATAACAGAAAGAGTTAGTAGCAATATCCCCACCTTGAGCAGACTCGTCAACAATCAAACTCTTGAGCAATAATGAATAAACAATAAGTAACACGCATTTAAGCAATAAGTAATGAGGATTTAGCAATCAGCAATCAAATAAATGATCAGCAATCAAGTTAAAGATCAGAAATCAAATTATCATCATCATCATCATCATCATCATCATCATCATCATCATCATTATCAATATTCTTTATTGGGCACTTTGTGCCACTGAAAGTGTCTCTAATGTAAGATATCTTTTAGTAGAGACGCAAACTGTTTTTTATAGTTTGTATTTGTATTTTTGACATATCGAGCTCTTTTTCGATTTTTAACCAGCGGTCACGGGCATATTTTTTGTGGTCTGTTGAAAAAAGTAACCTACTTTGTGCAGACTCCTCGAATAAACAGGGAATCGATTTCCTTTTGCTTTAAGCTATTGCTGACAGAGTCCCCTATATGACATTCGAAGCTGTCCCAAACAAGCAGACACTTAGAGAACATAAAGAGCCCAAAACTAATTTGCTAAGGAAGTTATTCATCCATCCATTTTCAGATGATGTATGCACCTTTCTTGGTAACAATTGTCGTTACGACCATATCTTGCACAACTGGTGTTTTATCCATGGCGTAGATTTAAGAAGGTTCGAAATTGAACTTCATTTGTAACCTTCTTGCAAGAATGACGTATGAAACATATTTGCCAATACGTTGTTCAAGGTCTTTCTGAGCTATAGAAGTACGTCTTCTAAGAGAAAGTCCATTTCTACACATGAAGTTACGTAGCTACCAACGGCCTGCTACAAATGATTCAGATGACGCTTGTGTTGTATCAAATATAATTTATGCGTTACGTTGCGTCTTTCCTTTGCTCAACGTGATTTCTTGCTCTGTTCACTAATTTGCTCCTTCTTCTTTCTCTATTCGCGAACGCACATCACCATTAAACTTCCTACCTGCAGAACAATTACAATGCAGCTCTGCGTACACCACTGCTTCTGATTCATATTTGAGTGTGCAGCACTTTGTTCGTTCTCCTTTGTGAAATTGGGCCGTCTTATTTTCAATCTACCATCCGAATTTGAAACCATTACAATGCACATTACAATGCAATCATGCAAAACAAAATACCTTTAGTAGTTTTGACAAAATGACGAGGCAAGCATTTTATAAATTTGATATGCATCACAAAATTGAATTCAATGCGGTAATAACGAGAAAATGTGTTTACAAAAATGTTGGACACCGATTACGGGAGACATAGTTTTCGCAAGAAAAGACACTCGAGAAGAGGCAATGGAATACGACAAACACGCAATTGGTATTTTCAAGGAAGAGGGGTTGGAAATTTTCCAATTATGTTGTCCCGAATAATTTACCGCTTTCTGAACGAATTAGATTGAAACTTTATCGAAGCATCAGTCAGCGGAAAAGAAAGAGAGAAATCCGACTTAATATTCGGTGTTCACTAAAAATCAAAGAACGGCGAATATTCTACCCACTGAACTTAAAAATAAGAAAGGCGAATACGATATTTTTAATTTGAAAATTATTACAGTTACATGTTTCCTGATAGTATAAAAACAAAGAATAACTGAAGAAAACTATTGTTTCGTCATTCTTACATATTATCTGCTATACCAACCTGCTCAGCTGGAGACCACATGAAACACTTGGTCTCATGTACGGAAATCTTACACCAATATCTTTCAAGCTTAGCGGAAACGGCTGCAATTTGCTGACTACTGTATACAATGTTGTATAGCTATTATACCAATTATTTTATGTCATTAAATCAGGGGGAAGAATAGCTGTCGCTGTTGTAGCCAATGAGGCCTTCTTTATTCATATTTGTTCCGCGATTTCATGTGGAAATATTGCGGAAATTCAAAATGGTTGTGATTCGACGGAGATCTGAAAATTCGTCTGTTTCTCGCAGAACTCGGTCATCCTCTAGAAAAAATGAAGAAGAACTACGTATGTTGCATGCTATATTTTGTTACTCGTATCAAGTGAATTCATTGTTTTTATGTTTTCAATAAAAGACATAAAATGATGATTTATATATATGCCAAAATGTTAACGTTTACCCCAATAGGTGGACCATTTTTACCACCATCACAGCCTGTTTAAAGAACTACCCCCTTACCCGATTTAGGGATATTTCCTCATTTTAAAAATATCCACTACACCACTCAGCATTGATGCATATCAAGACATAATCTTAAATGTTAATCTGAGCACCATATAACGTCTTACAATGAAATATTAAAGTAACATCAACAGCAAAAACACAGGCAGTTATGCCGTACCCTGGCTGACTCAATTTGTTAAGCAGACAGATAATTTCTCCAAAAAAAATTGTTCCTGAAAAATTTTTAATAATACGAAAATGTTATTTAGTCATGACTCAGTAATCCTCTACTTAAGTAATGTCAATAAATGACATTTATATATAACTAGCTAATAGTACCCGCCATGCAGGGTAATTCGAATTTTGTAAAATTACGAAATCAATATTCAGAAGAATGAATTAGAAGTTCTGAACTTTGCCGGTGCCGCGCGGACCACCTTTTATTTATTTATTTAGTATTCTTTGAAACGCTTGAGAATGTTAAAAATTTCTGTTTGCGAAAACCTGCTCTGTGTTATTACGAATCTGCAGAGCAATTTCCAAAGAAATCTGTGCAGTGGTTTTTGAGTCTATAGAGCATTCACTGACTCACACACGAGTTATTATTTTATATATTGAGACTAGAAAGATCAAAGTGGCTAATTCTCTTGAAAAACAACATTATATACCATATGACCATTGTTTAGTTGGTGTCATTTTACATTTTGTTTTGTAAAACGCAGAGTCACAATATTTTTTATCATTCATAGATGAAGAGCAACTCCCAGATCAGAAGCCAGAAATTGACACTCAAAAGCCAGTAAGTCAAATTTTGTTATCATTTTTTTTCTGCAATGTGACACTATAATGTTATTATGGGAACAAATGCCAGGTGTTTATTTATTTTTTCCTAAAATGAAAGTTGAAAGTTAAAACAGCTTACACACATTAAAATCTCACAAAGAAAATGTAAAATATCTATTACAGTAGATTATTATTATAATAGAAAATAAAGGGCGATTCTTCATAACTTTAGATAGTTTTGAGGTCAAAATGGGTTACTTTTTTACATCAGAATAGATTTGATTACTTCTTCCAGGCGGCTACTTTGTTCGATCATCATAGCCTCTAATGACTGGTGTTTTTTTCTCAATATTTTTTTGCTTTTGAAATGCTTTAATAGTTCAAGGCTTCATGGGTATGTAGGTTTGGACCAACCCTTAACAAAATGGTGCAACATGCTTTTCTTTTCATCCATGTCATTTATCTCCAGGTTTTTTTAAAGAGGTTTGATGTCAAAGAAGTCAATAATGTCACAGAAATACAGAATTTTATTTTATGAACATATCAACACTTCTCTGACTTCTATTCTCTCTCTTTTTTTGAAAAGTTGGTTGTGTCGCCAAAAAGTATTTGCTGAGCGAAATCCTAAAAAGACGTTGGCAATTTAAGAACTTCAATTTTACACAAAAAAGAGCTAACTCTAGCTTAAAGTGGAAACATTTAAGTGAAAATAAAGAATTCTTACTGATTCTTCTAGATATCGAAGGATAAGTAATTTTTTAAAGATTCATGAAAGCTGCCCGTCCACCATGTGTTCTTTCGAAAGGAGGAATGTTCTTAATTTATTTTTTTTGCTATATTAAAAGCAACTGAGCAACAACATAAACTCTGGGCAGACTTCCTAAAGGAGAAGTTTGCTGATCTATCGGATCCTGATTATAACCTCATTCCTGCAACAATTTTGATTGGGGAAGTGAAGGAGTGTGCCAAGCACTCATTTCCACAGTATGCGCTCATTTCTATAAAATATTTTCTATGCTGTTCCTTGCTCACATTCTTCCATTCATCATACCCAATCTATCCAGCATGCAGGCAGGATTCTGTAAGGGTAGAGGATGTCCCGATAATATCACCATCCTCATAATGACACTTGATCACCTCCCGCAAGGAGCGCGACATTGTTCAAGCTGTTGCCCTGTACATCGACTTTATAGCTGCCTTCGATCTCACACTCACATGTCAACCGAGTGCTCATGGATTACAAAGTACCTCTAAAATACTGCAGACTTGTCAGATCTATTTTTTCAACCCTAATAAGTTACAGTTTGCCTACAGGAACCAAGAGGATTCCGATCCTACTCCAGGAATAGACCCATGTCATTCAGGGTGACATCCCATCACCAGTTTGCTTTCTAGTTGCCCTTGATAAATTACTCAAGGACCACAGACGCTAGTAGAGCTTGAATATGCTAAGCTAATGATGCAGCCCTTCTTTGCCCAAATGCCAACACTGCCACAGCGATTAAAAAATAACCCAATCTGAGGCTGGAATGATGATCAACACAACTGAGGCCGATATAGCCAATCTGCCAACTGTACTACAATTCAAATTTATCTGTAATAAATGCAACATGAACTACCCGACCAAACACAGTCTTGCGGTCCACCAGAGTAGATGGTGCAAAATGTGGAAAAATGCTTGGAGACCTAGCAGAGCAGCCACAGTTGTGGATCGGCTAATCAAGTGCAGAAACATCAGGAGCAACACCCGAAAGTTCTGATCGGATCTCCAAAATATATACAGTTTTGTATATTTGTACATAGCCTGGCGACGATTTGGGAAATATAGGCAAGTGCTGACGCACAAACCCACATTCAACATTGATTACATCCTCACACAACGGTGAGAATACTTGCAGCATATTTTGCTACTTGACAATCATTGTTCCCTAAGAAGATTTGTTTTGGAACTTTCGCCTAGTGAGCCTCCATACAATAATGGTTCTTTGTTGGCTGACACCAATTTGAGGAGCACTGACCCGATGATTCAGGAAGTCTATAATCATGGCCTCTGGAGAAGAACATGCCAAGTAATGCAGATGGTGTTGTGCCTCATGGGACATGGCAGGGACAAGAATTCCATAACAATCTCAAATATAAATTTGTTTTGTTTAAAAACAATAAAATATGCTCAACAAGATTAATCAACAAGCATTTTGTATGTTGAAAAAAGTCTCAAAGAAATACAAAGTAGTTGCTTTCTTTTAAAAGTCAAAATGCAGAAAAATATGCAGCGTTTTCAAATGATTTTGCAACAAATTTTAAGTAAAACATCTAATGTCATTTTCAGTTTCAATCAACGGATATTGTCAACAATTAAATTAAAATGTTTACGTAGTCTTAACTATGTAATTTGTATTTATTACCAATATAATATTTTACTCTTAATCGTATAGGTGCTCAAAGAGAAGGTGAAAAAGAAAAAGAAAAGACGAAAACGAAGGGCAAGAAATGAGCAGAGAGTTCCAGTGAGTGAATTATAGAAATTTTAGAACTCTTCATACAAACTGAATGAAGTGGTACATCATCAAAGAAGCTGTGCGATAACCTAAAACTAATTAATTTTATTCTTCTAAATCCATTCATAGTAGCAGATCCAAAAAACTATGTTACACTAGAATAGGCCTTGAAATAATAATTACAATATAAAAATTTCATGAACAATCGTAAAGGTTTGTGGCATTCAAAAGAACCTAAAACGCCATCACGAAATTGAATTAAAGAGTCTAATCTATTAGACTATTAACATCTTGTACTATATATACTAAGTTGCCACCGCAAAAGCAAACTTTATATTGTTTTTCTTTTAAACGTACATATTTTGACCAAATTATTATCTGTTCAAAAGTTATTGCAGTTTTACTATTTTAGCAAACTTTCTAATCTTGTATGCATGGTGGAATCGAAGATGTTTGTAAAAACTGTAGCCAAGAAAACTTTGCTAGTTCAGAGCCAATCTTTTTTCCTGGCCAATAATATACCAGCACCTAGCTGAATATAATACCACATTGAATAGGTCACTCCCAGTTGCTGTCGTTGTTGGTCTTTGGATGTTGTTGGTTGCGGGGATCCACCCTTGTAATATTAAATTTAAAATAGGAGGTAGACAAAGCACAGAAATTCACTTAACACAACGAAGAGAAAAAATGATTGCAAAAAGGGCATGGGTGCTTATTTCCATGAGGTCAAAGATGTTACATGACCCACATACCACATATCTACTTCAAACAATTATTTTTCATATTTGAAAGTGCACAAAATATCAGTGTCTAAAATCACAAGGATAACAACAAACTTTAGTGAAGGTAGTTATATAACATTTTCTCAATACAAAGGTTTTATTATTAGCATCTTTAATTTATTTTGCATTCCGAATAAAAATGTCACATTTCCCTTTTTTTACATCCTCTGGTTTGAAACACCACATAGCTAAAGTTATCCTGGTCATGAAGAATTAGTAACTTGTTCTCTGGATGCTATTAATCTTGTTAAAAACACAATTCGATTTCAGTTTTGTTAAAACCTTTATACACATGTTTTATAGATTGAACGCAACCTAGATAGTGACGATGAAGACGATGTTGAAATCGAATACATCCCTGAGAAGTTTGAAGTACCAAAGTGGGACCAAAATTATGCAACATTTAGTAAAATCTTTGAAGCTTTCAAGGTACGGTTGCGGGGAATTGCCTTCAAATATCTGTACACTAGTAAGATCTATATATGTCATAAACAGAGAATTTGTTATTATACAAAAAGAAGATTTTGCTGTTAATTATAGCGCTCTATCAAATGGAAAGAAAACGAGCTCAGAAACAGAGCTCTAGTCGCTGGAGTCATACTAACGTTTTGGAAAGGTGTTGGACTTGAACACCTTTGTTTTTTTGCAGAAGATGAACTACTATTTTTATCCATTATTTAAAATTTTTTTACAAGGATCTTTGAATAACTTTTAGCTGCGCTGTCTCTCTTTAAAATTTAACCTCGAATTTGAATGTTTACATTTTAAAAACTATGCAACAATCGCAAATTGTTGTCTTAATTTGATTGGCTGTTTCAAAAATACAAATATTTGATTGGTCGCTATTTATAGCTATCAACTTTCCGCTTGAAAAAGTTCAGAATTCTGAACTTTCAAAATCTTCCGCTTGCAAAATATTTTTACGCTAGCGATGACTCATTATTTAAAATGCGCATGCTCAGAACTAATTCCGCGCGGAAAATTCCGCCCGCCCGCTTAATGGAAATCAGCCTTTAATCTCCTGAGGCGTGCGTTTAAAAGCTCTCCTCAAATTATTTTCTTCGCGTAAGGCATGCGACTACTCGCACGCCACGTTTGTTTAATTTTCCCCATATTTCGTACAGAACATTAAATGCTCTGAAAATCTCAAAATTATTAATCATTAAAATTAATTATTAACTAATCGTATGATTAGAAGAACTGAAGAAAATAAATATGCTGAAAAAGATTTTTAAAAACTGACAAAATGTGTTTTAACTGATTGATTATTCAGAAGAATTCAAATCACAAAACCATTTTTTATGAAAGGCTTTATAGAAGAAGGCAATGTAAACAAGGAAATTAAGGCTTTGAGAGTCAGTCACTTGTACTTGACGCTTAGCCCTCGTGTTTGGGGTTCACGAGCATGAATGTCCCCCACTTGTTTACATCTTTTAAAAGATAAGGCGTTTCATTTCGAGGTCATCAGTAACATATACGGCAAACAATAGTAAAATAGATCATTTAAATTGTTGTAACCGAATGTCAGATACTTTGTTGTTTTTTAAATTTTCATAAAAATACAACAACTTTTCAATAATAGTCGCGGAAAGAGGAATATTTTATTAAGTATTTTTTATTTTATTTTTTATAAAAATGTTCTGCGTTAAACATTGCGTACGTAAATCTGTGAATATGTAATTATGCCATAAACAACCAAGTCAATGTATTTTCAGATTTAAAGCCAAACAAGAAATGTTTTAGAAATAAAGAACATTTACCGCGCAAGTTTTAAATGACATGTCAGAATTAAAAAATGAGATTAAAAATTTATCGCGCGTCATCGCACGCCTAGACAAATTCAGGCGAGCGGATATTGCACGTCTGAAATGTTTTTAACTTCGGTTAGGCGTGTGAAGCACCACAGCAAATTTTTCTTATGAGAAACAAAATTACATCAAAATGCTGTAAACCCTCAACAAAGACCTTCCATTCGGTGGAGATCTTTCGTTCTCACAAGTCAAGATTATCCAACAAAAGAATCTCAACCTAAACCTAGTTTTCAAAACCTCAATCTTACAAACGCTCTGTTTGTTGAACACCTAAAAATATTAAGACTTATTTTTAAAAACCCAAACCTGTCACTCAAGTAGTTTTATTTATTTTTCTCAGATTGAAGAAAAACAGATAAAAAAGGAACATGAAGTTAAAAGTGAAAATGAAGTTAGCCGCAAAAAATCAAGTGGGTTTGATTCGCTTGCACAAGATGATGATGATGAGGATGATGAGGATGAAGCAGAGAAAGATGTGAGTTCAATAAGCATTAAAAAAAAGAAAATTTATTGATTTTTGCAATTTTTAGAAAGATGAAGAGAAACCAAAGCTTTCCAGAAAGAAAATGCGAAGACAAAACAGGATGGAAATAGCTCACTTGAAACAAGTAATAGCATTTTTGCGGCAAAAAATTGCGGCAAATTGCCATAAGATATGTTAGAAGAAGCAGTACTTAACTTTACAAATAATATATCTCCAGATTTAGAAAGAGGGTAACTTAATGACAAATAGTAACTATCTTTTGATGTGTTTTTCCAAAAATAAAAATTCACTTTCTAACCAAAAAATTGTAAAAAACATTGAACTGATCAATTAAATTATGGATGTAGTACATAGTGTCATTCTTTAGATTGCTACCAGACCTGACGTAGTGGAAATGCATGATGTTAATTCGAAAGATCCAAAACTACTCGTCTATTTGAAGGTGTTAATCAACGATTATCACTAACACTGAAAAATAAATTTTAACAGTTCTTTCCTTCATATTGTGTTATAATTGCAGTATTCTTCTTCATTTATAGGCATATAAAAACACAGTACCCATACCACGGCATTGGTGTTTCAAGAGAAAGTATTTGCAGGTAGGTTGACCACTATCTTTATTGTGTTTTTGTAACGTAATGTTCCTATATTTTATAATCAAGTCTAATCATCAAGGTGGTAACTAGAACATCGATAGTTTTATAAACTTTAAAGGTTTATTATGATCCTCAAACTTCAATTTTAGCATCGAAGTGAAAAAGTAAAAAAAAAGTATTCCATTGCTTTCTACTAACACTAACTTCAGTATGAAAATGTAAAACAGTCAATTAAATTGTTTTCACTTTGACAAATTAACATCTGCATCTATTTGAAGTAGCAAATTATCAAGACTAATTTTCTTTCTTTTTTTTTCAGGGAAAACGTGGATTCGTAAAGCCTCCTTTTGACTTGCCAATCTTCATCAAGGTTGGATTTCTATTTTGACAGTCTTTTAGATTTATTCATTGCACACTATCACAGGTTCTGTGAAATAAGAAAATTATTCTAATCTAAAAAATAAGAAGTTAAATAAAGGATGATATAATCACCATAATTATAATCATCATCCTACTAAGTGGATGGAGACAAGTAAATTGACTTAATAGTACAAATAATATGATTAACTTTTATTTGCTAAGAACTCCTACCTTTATCTTCTTGTTTGTACATCTTTCCGATCTTTGAAAGGTTAAGATAAAGAAAGAGATACAAAACGAGATGTAAGTTTAGTAATCAAACCTTTTTTGCTTTTCTTTAGCAAACAGGAATCATGGAGATGAGGGCTGCGATGCAGGAAAAGGAAGATTCGAAAACAATGAAGACAAAACAGAGAGCAAAAGTAAAATAAAGTTCATTGTGGTTACCTAAAACTTTCCCTCCACTAATTTTACACACTATTTTCAGATTCGTCCCAAACTTGGAAAAATCGACATTGACTATCAAAAGTTGCACGATGCGTTCTTTAAGTACGTACAACTTAGTTGAACGTTTTCTATAATCACTAACTTTTTACACCAAACTCACCATGTTGCATTAAAATGATTCTGAGGCAAAAAATATTTGGTTTCAAAATCGTTCTTAATATGATTGTTAAAACATTTTAAAGTGTTGTTTTGAGTACTGAAGTCTAATAATGAAGAATTATAAAAAGATATCTTCGTTTAATACATTTCTATCATGGCCACCATTTCTCTCGAAGCTCCCGCTTCAACATGTTTTTATTGTTTAGCGTCCAGTCCACGCGGCCCGCAAAGCGGTTTTTGACGTCATTAAGGAGTATTGTTTTGAGAAAAACATTTTAGCGAATAACAATAAGCATTTGAATAATTGTCCTTGAACTTCAACATAGATTTTTGTATAGAACTGCAAAAAATCAAAGAAGTAAAAGCATATAACTTTGCAAGTTCGTGTTTTCGTTTAAAATGCCTCATTCATTGTTGTGCTTTTGCGGGATTTATTTTTTGCGATTTTAGGCCAAAATCGCAAAAATAAGTATCGCAAAAATTAATCCAGCATTAATTAATACGCTTAAGGTAAGACAAAGGTAGCTAAAGTAATGATAGATTAAGGTCGATAATAATTTTAAAATTTTTATTTTTTTCGATGCAGATACAATAAAACTGTCGAAACATTTTAGCTGATTCAAGATGCACTGTTAACAATCACTGTTTTTCATTCATTCATATTTTCTTTTTCATAAATTTTTAACAAAAACACAATTCCTAGATAAATTCAACACTACATTTTGTATTTGAAAAATGAATATATATATCTTTTTATACAAAATATAATATTATAAATGATCAAAGAAAAAGTGGAAACTCATAGAAGGCCAAATTTGACTAATTAGAATTATTGAGAAATTTGGTTAAAATTATTATTTGTCCATTAATATAAGTTTATAAAAAAATCAAAAATCGTTAATTTATCTATGCATACAAGAAATATATGATATACAAATAAAAGTTCTTGAAAAACAAACAAACAGAACAAAAAAATAACAAAAGATAATTTAAAAATATTTATATATATATATATATCATTATCCAGTGAAATTGAAATACTTTTAACAAGGGTTTTAAAACTGGAAAAAGAAATATTTGTTTTGATTAGACTAGAAACAATTAAATTATTCCAAAGATTTGCAAGTTTCCAATTCAGATTTACAAACTGATGAGTTATTTGTTGATTTTGCCACTGAAACTGTGGATGTAAAATGTGAACAAGAAACTCAAACCGAAGTCCAACCCAGATTGTTACGCTTCCACATCCACAATAACATTGGTGAACTCCACAACTGACTGTGTTTCATGTCAGACTAATATCGTCCGTAAAAAAGCCAAAGTCAGCAGTTTCCATCACATAAAAAGAAACTGAGTCTATCTAAATGTAAACTTGAAAGTTTTCGCTACGCACCAACCAATCAAACTTTCTTAGAATATTTTTTTAAGCATGCAGGTCGGAAATCTTCCAGTTCCACACAGCTTGGAGCTATAATATAAAATAAAAACTTAATCCAGTTAAATAATTGTATGAGCAAATTTGAACCTAGCTATAAAGAAACAGGAAATAGCAAAGAATAAAACTAACCTTCTGGAAGTTGAATGCGAACCTAATTAAGTTTACACGACACAAATACTCCCTGCTCATTTCAATCGTTTGACACATTCCACACTTACACCAACCACTCAGTCACTCGCTCGCTTGTCCTTTGACCAACCATCTCTTCCTCTCATTTGCCCTGCATGCTCACTATTTTCAAAACATTTTAGCTCTTCTTCGGAGAATTTCTTTTTCGGTTCAAACAAGTGTGGTTTACAAGAGATCTTTACTGTGAAACGTCTTCAAAAAGAGTTATTTTGTGATGTAAACCAGTATTTTGTAAAAAACAATTTGTTGTTGCTCCATAACTACGTCACAGTTTAAAAAGGTCTGAACACTAATTTGAAAATCGGGCCGCAAACAACATTTGAGAACAGTTAGAAAAATGTTTAAAATTTGTTTTTAAAAAGCTGTTTGCCAACGAATGGTTTGGCATTGCAAAAAAATGAAAAAGCAATTAGTTTTCATTTTTTGTGTTTAACAAAATAAGTTCGCATGTTTTTAGACTTCGGAATCACTTTAACTAATAGTTATTTTTATCTACTGTATGATTTAGATATCAAACAAAACCGAAAATGACAATGCATGGTGATCTTTATTACGAGGTGAGGGGCTTAAATCAGAATGCTTTGTAATAGGGTTAAACCGTTTGAATTAAATTGTGTCTGCACTGAAATAATACAATCCCTCTAAATATAGTTTAGATGTTGATGCCTAAGAAACAAATCATTTTCCTTCTGATCACATAGAATGTAATGTATCTTTGTTTAACAAAAGTCACATTAAGATTCAAAATTTACTCAAATGGCACGCAACTTGCAATGAAAACTTTGATAAATTCGATTCTTATGTAATTATGTAAACTCATTCCAAGATGAGGCATGATAATGGCTTTTACCAATGATTACAATAGTCGTGTTTTTGCAGGGCAAAGAATTTGAAATTCGATTGAAGCAAAAGAAACCTGGAGATTTATCAGATGATTTGAGAACGGCGCTTGGGATGCCTATTGGACAGGTACAGAACTTGTGTTTGCATAATATTAGTAAATGACGGTTAGCGGAGTTTGATTCTCCATCTTTTATTTGATTGCAATGTTATAGCTCGTTCAACACATGTTCAGCATTAGTAGCAGTATTATTACATGTATTCAGAATAATATTTGTTCATTAAATACTTACAGGGTAAACAACTCATCCCGCCTCCATGGTTAATTGCTATGCAACGATATGGGCCTCCCCCGTCATACCCCAATCTCAAAATACCTGGACTGAATGCGGCAATCCCTGATGTATGTATCTACTTTTATAAGTAACATTCCACATCATTTTAATCATATTTTCAGATCTTCAAATATGGTTTATATTTAGTTAGATGTAGTCGCACATCAAAATTGATTTTTTTTAAAAATTCCTTCCCTTAAATATTGTTTTTACTCAATAACTGTTAGGGAAGACAGTTTTATTCACAATATTAGCTCTATACTGTTTTTCTCTCAGGGGTCTTCCTTTGGTTACCATGCAGGTGGGTGGGGAAAACCCCCGGTGGATGAGAACGGGAAACCACTTTATGGTGATGTTTTTGGCATACAAACGGACGAGCCAGGTGCCATTATCGAGGAGGAAGTTGTTGATAAAACTCTATGGGGTGAGCTGGAAAGTGAATCTGAATCTGAAGAAGAATCCGAAGATGAGGAAGCAGAAGCCGAAGATGAGGAAGAAGATCAAACGGGTGTTGTAACTCCTGGTGATGTGTAAGTTTACTGCTTACAACATTTTAATTGGTTCTCATAAATCCTTGAACATTTCACTCATATAACATGTATTCTCGACTATCCCATGTATTCAGGGGATTGGTCACTCCTAGTGGTATCTCGTCAATTGGGGCTGGTATGGAAACTCCTGATATGATTGAGTTGCGAAAACGCAAAGAGATAGAAGATGCCATGGAAACAGGAGGCGACACTCCTGCACTGTACACCGTGCTAGCAGAGAAACAGTCGAGGATTGGTGGTGCCATGATGGGATCATCACACACGTACGATACGGTTCCGAAAAAACCAGGCGAAGGGGTCGAGGTTGCTTTAGATCCAAGCGAGTTAGAATTGGAACCAGCTGCAATGGCTGCAAAGTATGACGATACAATAAAAGAACGTGATGCATCGAAGGAAGACTTCAGTGACATGGTAGCAGAACATGCAGCGAAAAAGGTTAACATTTTGTCAATTTGTTTAAGCATCCTAATTTTCCTTTCTTTCATGTTAATATCACACTCGTTCACACTGCACCCTTCTATCACCCCTTTCTGTTTACTTTTACTTTTAGAAGCGTAAAAAGCCTCAGGATGGCACTAAGAGTGCAAAGAAGTATAAAGACTTCAAGTTTTAATGCTGTACACAAGATGAGCTTGCTGCTTCAACATAAAGAAACACACTTGTGAAAAGAGTGACATTTAAGAGAACTCCCCTGTGAAAAATATAAAAAAGTGTATATAAATGAAAAGCTCTTGTTTTATACGGTAAACAACAGTTATGTTTAGTGTTTCGCTGAAATGCATTTACACATGAATTTATATATGTTTTAATAAGACCTTTTAGTTGATACACGGTTTCCCTGTTTTTGTGTGTCCGAACATAACTGCAAAAGATACTAGATATTTAAAACCACACAGAGATGCAGTAGATCCGGTTTTTATTTCAAAGTTTGCGAGATATCCAGTGCATGTTTTGATTGGCTGATATTGTTGACTTATGTGCCTGGTTTTTGTAGTGTTAAATAACATGACATTGCTCGCGAAGGATTTATGAGAGAACGGAATGAACGCAACTGTGAAAGTTTCAGCATCATCTGACTTGTGTTTTGACGAAAATGAGTTCCTTGACACAAACTTTAACGTGGATCAATTTGTAGCGAAATGCAAAGATCGTTACCCATTGATAACACTACGTGAAGATCTAGAAAAACATTACAAAAACATACAATTGGCTCTCGTGGATTTAATAAATCAAGATTACTCTGATTTTGTTAGTCTCTCTTCGAATCTGGTGAGATTATTTATTTGGGTTACGCTTAAATACGATGTTATCGTTTTTACCATTTTTCTTTTTTCAATAAAATACGTAATAGAATTTTACTACAACCACTGTTTCCAACTATTTTTACTTGTGTTTTTCATTCATTCGTTAGTGTTGACTGCCCTTCCTACTCTTTATTTTTAGATTGGAACTGAAAAAACTATAGAAAACTTGAAAGTTCCACTGACGCAGATCCAGTCACAGATTCTTGTATGCATTGAGATTTTCTTTAAAAAAATGTGTTTTCCGTTATTCTGAATGTCTTTCAAATATTCAGACTCCCAAATTTAAAACTGTACTTTTGTTTATTTCTGTACTTCACAAAGAATTCTTGGGCATAATTTGTTCCATCGTTTTATGCTTCAGGTTGTAAAAGATGGAATGTCTTCTGTTTTGCATAACCTTGAAATGAGACTTGAAAAGAGGAAGAAAATTAGCGAAAAGAAGGTTTGATTGCGAAAACTAAGATGGCGTACTGTTATATTTACAGTCAAGTCTTATGGTTTGTGATTGCAAGGAGAAATTTGAGCTTTTTCTTTCTTTCATTTCAGTCATGTGTACACCACTTGATGAATCTCGTACATTCTGTGGAGAAAATTGAAAAGGTGCTTGCCGCTGATCCAACATCACCAGGAGTGGAAATTATTTTTGATGAGGACAGGTAAAGTAATGAGAGTGGTTTTACCTGCAATCTGTTTTATACAGACAGTAGCAGTTTAATATCTGTATAGTGACACTAGTTGGGCAATGCAGCATATCGTCTTAATCTTTGTGTTAGCTGCCAAACACTTTGGCATGCTAACTATTGCTATGTTATTAAATATAAACTCTCTCTGTTGACTAAGAACTAAGTGTTCGGTCATTAGTAGATCAATTTTGATAAAGCGGCCTTTCACCTATTAAATTAAAACCTCCTAACAAAAGGCACTTCCAAGAAAACCTCTAAAAGGAAAAATAAATGCCCCACTGAAGTTTCTTGACACCTATAGATGAAATATAAATTCCGGCGAGAAAACCAGGTGCAAGAAATTAAAAATGTTTAAAAGACCATCTTTCAAGATTTTCCCAATTGTAGACTTTTTATTCATGACGAAGAACGAATATTGTTGTTGGATATGTGTTGTTACGTTTAGAACGGAACCTGGTCATTATCTGGAGAGAATTGCCGGGGAGTTCAATCAATTGCAGTTTCATGTAAACCAAACAAAAGGCCACCCAATCATCGAATCCATTCGCCCTGTAGGTTGAACTATTTTTTAAACGCATATTTAGATTGATCTTACTACAACATGTCATTTTGTGACAACATAACATGGACGCATGCGCCCTTTACGTAAGTCATTTAAAAGCTATAAAACTTGTTTATCAGTAAAAACAGCATTTCTCTAATATGCAGAAATACTCCATAATACTAAAAATAGTAAAAGCGATCCAACACAAAGTTTCAACATGCTCTCGTGTTGCAGCGTGTTGCCTTGATCACCTCGAAACTGCAAGAAACGCTTGAAGAAACCTTCCAGCAGGGAATCACCTCACGACAGTCCGATCTCGTTCACCGCTGTCTACGCACTTACGCGCTCATCGATAAAATATCGCACGCGGAAGAACTCCTCCGCAGGATCTTGGTGAAGCCGTTTGTGGGCGATATCGTGAACGAAGTGTTCTACGAGCAGAATGGAATCGATGCCATCTTGTCTGAGCTGTTGAATTTCATCACACAACACTGTGATATTGTGCTGCACTTAACCTCCGGCCAACAATACACAAGCCATGATCATAACGTCCAGTCGGTGAAGGGATTCGACTTTCTCGTGAACAGCATCTGGATTGAGATTGAGCAGGCTTTTGAGGAACGACTACCTCTCATATTCTCGCCTGGTAACCCTGACAGGTTTTTGAAGGTTAACAAGATTTTTAACTTTTTCTTTCGAATGTGTTTATCTTTGCAGGACGTTACATTCCATTTACCTGCTACAAATACTTTGTTTCTTTTCGTGTCTTTCCCTGTGGATGCACTTTTTACGTTGGCATGTTATTTTCAGAGGTATCGTTCAATGATGCACTTCATGGAGGACCTAGAAACACATTGCATCAATTACGAAAGCGTTAATAGTTTACGTAGCCACCCCACTTACCATTCATTCATGATCAAATGGAGTTTACCTGTCTACTTTCAAATAAGGTGAATGAAAGCGAAATAATGATAAGTACAAAGGATTGACTTCACTGGCGGCTTGGTCACAGATATATACCAGCCCTTATTTCAAACATTGTTACAGTTACTCTATTGTTAAATTGCAAATTAAACGAACAATATTCATAAACGATTCAACAATTTTTAATATTTTATCCTGAATTTTCCCATATTTATTAACGGCTGTATGAATATTTTAAAATAAATAGATGTAGGAATGGATGCAACTTTGCGATTTCAGGTTTCAAGAAATTGCGTGTCAGGTGGAAATCGCCACGGAGAACCCTTTTGATAAATCTTCCGCTGGTAAGGGATACCGTCCACAGTGCGCTAGAATATGCATAACCTTGTCGTTATAGTAAGAGTTGAGAAAGTCCAATTCCTTACCATTTACTGTTGAATGGACCACACCAATTCCTTACCATTTACTGTTGAATGGACCACACCAATTCGGTTTTATTTCGGTTTTTTGATTCTGGATTTGTCCCAGTTCCATATATGTAATATACTTACTCTTTTCGCAGCCCTATATGTTTCGGACGTGGTTGGAAAGTGCTGGCTCAGCATAACACGATGTTGGCATGACGACATTTATGTGTCATCACTAAAAGGGAGATTTTGGAAACTTACTTTACAAGTATGTACATCCAATTTCACAGTTTTTTTATGCGAAAGATCTACAAAAGCTCGTGAAGTGGAAACGTTTCGTTTCTGTTATTTTTTATTGTTGTTTATTTTGTAAAAAATAGTCATTAATGATTTTTTAGATTATTAGTCGCCTGGCATCATTTGTCAAAGAGAATTCTGGAAAAGAGGTATAAGTCGATATTTAACAATTACACGATTATGATTTTTTTATTACGGCTATCTTCTGATTTATATTATTGCTCATGTTTTCCAGAAATTGTTTTTCCTGTTTCCTGTTTTTATTATTTTCTTTTTCAGGCCACAGATATTAGCACAAGTCACATTTGTACGTTGCTAAGCGACGGCTATTACTTTGTTTCCAATGTACGTAGCGTTCATTCATATACCTCTAATAGATAGACACTTGACTCGTCCCAGTCTTCCATTTTTGCGTTGCTTTCTTACAGATTTCCAATTACTTCAAAGATGTGATTTGGTTGAAACTTTCAGAAGAGGGTGGCCCTCAGGACCACCACACCTTCAATGGTAATTGTTTATCTGTACGCAAGAATTGAAATGGTTTGAAAAAATATTTAAACTGACCGATATCTTTTGAAAAACGTTTTATTTGTTCTATACGTTGGTTGTATCGTTAGTTTGATTTCCCGCTGTCTCGTCTCAATATCGTGTATTTGTGTAGATGACTCATGAAAGAAATGTTTGTTACAAAGACATTTTTTATTTCTACTTAAATGACGCCACTTCAATATATTGGTATCCAGTAAAATTAAAGAAGAATACCTATGATTTCGTCTCTTAGACGCCTTGAACGAAGCTACAGGTCTCCTTGTGTCGCAATTGGACTCGCTCAACCAAACCCTCGTTACAAGGTTGTCTACGGAAGGGTGCACTCAATTCGATAACGTACGTAACGTACCCAGACTTTTCCGAAGAACCAATAGAGACACTCCGTCCCAACCTTCCGGTTACGTAGCAACGGCAATGAAGTGTTTAACAGAATTTAATAGCGACGCTAGCAGTTTAGGTGGAGAATTGAAATCGAATGTTTTGAAAGAGGCGTTAGGAAATATAAGCTCTAGGTTTGTTTATATACTTTTTTAAGTTTTCTGTTCAGAAATTTTGTTTTTTCATAACAGGAACAGATAAAGTTGATTTTGTGTGATAATTTTGTGCACTCAAAAACAGCTTTAACCTAGGTTTACACGGGTCAAGTTTTTTGTACGATTCAAAATTCTTCGCTTCATTGATGTAAGAGATTCGTGCAACCAGCATTCGCGATATCTTTAAGGTGGTTTTCAACACGTGGAACTCATTAGTTTTAAAAAGTAACTTATTGACGTGCGCTTGTGTTTCCAGGTATTGTGTAGTGGTTGAGGAGTTGCTTACTTCCATAAGGAAGACTGAGGATAGTTTGCTGCGTTTGAAGCAGCAGAGAAAGTCAATGGTGAACAGCGCGGACAGCACTCAAACTGCCAAAGCTAACGACGTTACTGATGAGTATAAGATCCGGAAGCAAGTGTTGCTTGACGCGAGAGAGTTCGGAAAACAGGTCAGACGATTATCCTGTTTTGTCAGTAAGAACATTTCCATCGGGTGTTGAGAGTTTTCATTCGTTTCTATGCATCACCGCAACATATGCACAAGTGGGCGTGCACAGGTGTTACCCTGGGCAACCAATGATTTCTAAATAGGATAAGTTAATGTATGTTGCAAAAAAACACTTGTATGGAAATATATGGTTTGTAGTTGTTATGGTAACGTGCAATGAAATCCAATAGAAATCATATTTACTCGATGAAACAAGTTTGTTAATGTAACAAGATATGTACCATCGTGTATTATACTTCCACTGTTGTTCGTTAGATAACTACATTTGGACTGTCACTGGATGCGTTTCCAGATTACGAGAGACTCATATTGATGGCTGAAAGCTCGCTTAACCCCTAGTTAAGTAATGTATTTTTGTGCATGCTTACACGAATATAGCGAAGAGTTATTTTTATACGGACATAACGGAATCCAAGAGAATAATTTACCGAACGGCTGGTTGCATTGTGTGACAATTACACTTACATATTTTTTTGTATATTTGTACTACACTTGTAAATTTATAATTCGATGTTATTTAAAACTAATTCTGAATTTGTTATTTGAAATTAATTCTGAATGAAATTTAAAAAAGGTTACTTTTGTTTAGTTAATTAAAAACAAAAAAACAATGACAGAAGTGGTGCATTCTGGAGGGTGTCATTGCGGTGCGGTGTTCTTTGAAGTCATTGCACCATCAGTGTTACAGTGTGTCAAATGCAACTGCAGTATTTGCGAGAAAAAACAAAACATCCATTTTATTGTGCCACGAAAGAATTTCACTCTTCTCCGCGGATGCGAATATATCACTACATACACTTTTAACACTGGCAAAGCTGTGCACACATTTTGCAAGATCTGCGGCGTGCAAAGTTTTTATACGCCCAGATCAAATCCGAACGGTGTTGGGATAATGCCACACTGCCTAAACAAAAATACTGTGGTAAAGTTTGAAATAATGGATTTTGATGGTGTGAACTGGGAAAATGCGATGTTAGCGGAAAGAGGAGAAACTTTAAAATCATTTTCCGAAACAAAATGACGTGTGTTAGTAATTTACAATGTTTTTCTTTTGCACTTTGTTAACTTAATTTTTCTTTTTAAAGACTTTGAATTTCACACGATATTCGAATACCAGAAAACCAAATTATAATCTTTCTATGTTAGGAATGCATGAAAAAGAAGATTCAAGGGGTCTGAATGTCATTTCGAAAACAATAGAAATCGGAAACTACGAAACTAATTATACCTACTTTTTGTATGTTGCGCAACATAGATACATTTTAACACACGAATTACAATTCCACGGTAATTTCTCACATTTGAGTATCGTGAAAAAATATTTCTGTTCTGGTTGAGAACCTATTGTTCCATTCCATCAATGTTCTCATGTAATATGTAATTTTTGCGCATATCAACACTTCGAACATAATTTGTATAATTGGAAGATAAGAACAAAGCACTTAAAAGTTCGTCATTGAAATATTGAATAATTTCTTCCCCAACGATTTGTTAACTACAAAAAATGGTGAAATGGATGAAGCTGCATCTATGCTTGCTCACCTTGAAAATTAAAGAAGATGAAATACATATTCGTGTGTATAATATTTTCATCTTCGTAGGAAAACATTCGATTTTTTATGATGGCCTTGTAAGTGTCAACAGCTTACATTACTACCTTATTTGTACTAATTTTCGCGCAACTGGCCTTACCTGTAATTTCGCGCATCATGAATTTAGTATAATTTCGTGCGTATTAATTTTCGCGCAAGGCTATTTTACAAGAAATATTTTCTCTATAATTTATTTGAAACAGGATGGAAAGGGAAGCTTGATTTAAGGAGTATGGTGTTTGGAAAGACAAATATTTCTTGAGAGACAAATAATAGTGTACCAAGGTAATATCAACGAGTTAATGGCATGCTTCGAACATGCCAAAGGCGCTTCGACCATTATTGTTGTCCAATACCCATTCAGAATCGGAGTCGTCACTGGTATAATCAAAAGTACCGAATTACTTAAAAAGTCCTTGAACCTGTTGAGGAACCTCAGGAAATTGTGATTTTGGGAACTTTCCATGTATCATTGCCAAAGCAACTGGACACAACAACGACGACAATACCAACCAAAATTGGGCAACTGCAAGGAAACCGGGACCATCTAAAACCTCTGCCACTATAATAGCGAAAAATAAATCAAAGGATATTCGGGCCATGTTCAAGAAAATTGCATAAAAAATCGCAGAACAACAGCCCGAAGCAGCTGTACTTAGTGTAGTTTTGATTGATTAGGATAAATGAAGTGAAAACATGTATTATTTTATTTGCCCTTTAATACACACACATATATGAAAATCAAATTTTAATTTTCGCGCATACCCCCTTTGCGCGTAATAACTGTACTAATTTTCGCGCATTTTTCAGATTTTTCAGAAGAGAAGGTTACATGACTAGTGAACTGAACTTTAACGATATATTCATTCTCTGCTTTTGAAATCCAGAAAGTTTTATCACTCGTAATTTGTGGTGTGGTGGCGGCATCTTTTTGCAAAGTTGAACGAGTACCAGAATAGTCTGACCTTACATTGCACTCGTATTTTTTAATAGGATTAGGTATTTCACTGTATTTTACTAAAGATTTCGTACTTTTCAAGCTAATTTTGTTGAAAATTGAAACGACTTCAGTTTTCATACTTCATATTATTTAATATCATTGTGAAGTGTGTCAGCCGTTTGTCATTTTATTCAGGAGTAAATCATTAATAGCTTTGCAGCAGTTCCATTATTTACACAACAGCAAAGCCACCTTGCCTCTGTTTCATGATTTGCGTACCAACTCACAACGAGGCGGGTGGAACATGAAACGGAGATGGGATGCGAGGTAACCCATAGTAACCGATGTCATGTGCTGGGAGCATCTACCTAGAATAGAAATAATAATAATTAAAAGTAATATGATATTATATCTCAACTCCTTCTTAAATATCGAACAAACATTAAATTGAACGATGCAACATCATCACAACTGAAAGCTGGACGGATGGTTTAGCAGGACAAGCATTTATAGCAGTTTTGTAAACTGAAGTGTTTTTATCCTGTAAAAACATTGTTAATAATAATAAAAAGCTAGATTTGTACTAAATTATATCCGAGAGCAAAATAAATATTTCTGACTAGCCTTCTAAACGCTCACCAGCAACAATCGGTAAGTACAGTCTTAGGATACTCCCGGAGTTATTGTTATACAAAAAAGAAAATAGTAGAAGAAGAATTTCCTGCTCTCTTTTATTTATTATAGCGGGTAAACACACAATTAGAACGGAACTGCACTTCTTAGAAAAATTGCGACCACCCTCAACAGTAACATATGCGCTACCTATCGGCCTGTCGTATCTTTTCACCCTGTACATTTCCCTGTCTTCGACGCAACCATTGTCATTCACCCACTGTAAAGCTTCGCGCAACCCATCCATACGGAAACATTCGGAAATTCCAAACATCTGGCAAATGAATCCTTGTTCCGCAAAGATATCCCAATTGCGCCGTTTATCTAGTTTTGTGCGCCTCATTTCGGCGTAAATGTTAGATCCGAATTCCTCATATAACCTATCCAATCCGATCTCGCCGCCTGGTAAATGTTGAACAATATCTCTGTGACAGCCTACACAAAGGCAGTATTTTGCGTCAGAAATAATCAATTGAATTTCTTACTTGTACTGAATGCTATTACGAAATCGTTAATGGAAACTGTCGAACTAAACAGCGAGATTTTCGATTTATGCATTTTAATATATATATATATATATATATATATATATACAAATATATATGAACAAAAAAGAAAAGTGTCCTGCAGTTCGTTTGATAGATGTTCCAAACACGTCAGTCTTATTTTAAAATTAAAATAAAAAACTAAGCGGATTATACCATTTGTTTCACCGAACATCAGGTACAATGCTTGATGCGTGAGGTAATACGACTGTGTGAACTTTCTTGTGAGCATCTCCATGCAACGATCGGTTACCGTACATTTCGCGTTACTGTTTGAACCAAGTAGCTCTCGAAAACAATGATCGATGTATGTCTCATTGAATTTAACTGAAAGTATGTTTTGTAAAATTTCAGAGAAGTGATAGGGATATGCAAAGCAATAAATTAAAAAATTTATTATGGAAAAAGCTTGAAAATCACAATATTACGTGACCTCTGACTTACGGTTTATAAGCTGTTTCTTGTCCCAGACTAAGTGTTTTCTATACTTAGTTAATTTCCGAGAGAACTTCAATGGTTTGTCAACAATCGCTGTAAACGAATTCGTGTAAGTGCTGTTTTTCTCTCGAAGGCGTGACCAACAATGACCGGCAGTGGCTTTGACGTAAAGCTGCAGTCTTTTTAAGCGAGCATAAAAAGGATTCGTTGTTTTGACTGTATCTACCAACCTCTCTAATACTCCTTGCGCTGCTCTCATCCCTAGTAATCCATCAACTATCAGTTCATTATGATTACTTTTCCAAAAGTCAGTCATCCGACGTAATGTGCTTAATAGCACATCTATATCATGTGCAGCAAACGCGAACATTGGATGTACGTCACAATTATTTTGCAAATCACGCTCGACACCTTCAATGATGTCATCTTTTATTTCCTTTAAAATTATATCACGAAGTTGATTTGAAATGCATCGTTGAAACGTTAAACAGCTGAACGTAAAAACAGTCAACACGAACCGCATTATGTCTTCTTGTGAAACTAAGAATAAATACTTCCGCGCTTTAGTTGCGAATCAAAAACTCTCCTACGTAGATGAGCACAATAGAATATAATGCAAAAAATGAAATGTAGTCTTGTGATGGAAAATACGTTAATGAAATTTATGGATGCCTTACAGCAACAGGGAAGCAAAGTATGCAATAAAAGGTCACCTAAAAATATTGAAACAAAATCAAAATTTACCTACGAAAGAGTGATATATTCTACTAAAATTAGTTGTTTGTTTAGGTTTGCGAATCATGAAGCACTGCGGAGAAGCGTGGTTAAAGATAAGTTTCGTACGGATCTTTTATGTTAACACCGACAAACCTGTTGTAAATATATGACGCTTTTAAACTGTTTTGTTACAAACCGGTTGATATTTTTCTCTTGTATATCCGCTATTTTCGAGGCTGATGGTGCACTTATTATTGAAACGGCAAAATAGCTCAGTCGCTAGAGCGTTTGTGATCTCGGTTTCTGAGATCGCAAGTAATTTAATCCCCGCGACTCGATATTTCCCAATCAATACCACAATATAAACAATAAAAATATATTTTTCTCGCGTTAACATAAAAAGAATTCTGCACAACTTCTATCGCTATTTTTACAACAAAACGAAACTGACGAAGGTGACAGAAAGTTAACGTTTCCATGACCACAACGCGGACGCGACGGAAGCAGCTGCTGACGTCACGAGCCCGGAGGCTGACGAGTTTGACGATGGCTCGATCGTTTGGGCGGATGAACACATATCACCGTGATCAGGGGGTAAGTCTGTGAGTTGATCCCAATCATCCGACTTAACAAAACTATCGTCGTCATCGCTGTCGTAGTTGAGCTCCTCAGCGCTGCTGGAATCGGACAAGAACGGACAATCCATAGGAGAGTAGTCTGTGATATCGTAGGAGTCAAATCTGAGATGTCAATCAATCAATATATCAAAACCGCTTGAAAATATCATAATGAGTATCTTTACTATGCGAAAACAACAAATTTTGACATGATTAAGAAACGATTTAAAGTAACCCTCTATAATTGGAACTTTATAAATCAATCACCCCAACAAATCACCAAAAATAATCAGGTCCAAAGACTCTCTGAGAATACACAAAAAATAATCAGGTCCAGAGACTCTCTGAGAGTACAACAAAAATAATCAGGTCCAGAGACTCTCTGAGAGTACACCAAAAATCTTATTATATAAAGGCAAACGTTTGTTCGATTATACATGGAGAGATTAGTACGCGGATTCGGTTGTGCAATTTTAAGTCTACAGTAAACACAAATATATTTTAGTGTGGCAACACTAGATCAGATTCAACACAAAACCTTTTACCTTCCCAGATCTTTGGCGGAAATGCACACATTGATGTTGCGGAGAAGTTGCTCAGGTTGCAACTGACCGAGAGGAACCATCTAAAAATGCAAAGTCGCGTTACTTCCAGCATCTTATATACCTTTTCACCGAGAAATGTTGAAAAAGATAAAATTGCTAAAAAACTTTCGTAAAAATTTTAATATGTTTTCATGACCCCGTGCTACAAAGAGAGAAAACCAAAAAATCTTTTTTATAAGAACTGTTGGCTACAAAATATAGATGGTTTCGCATTTGGAGGGATAAAGATGAAAAAAGACGTATTTAATGTGGAAAACTAAAATTATTGCTTACATGCATCTGTTTCATTGGAAAAAACAAGCATACTTGTGACATATGCAAGGAAACTTTAAATTCTACGAAGAAAGATCCAAGTGTACCTGAGTGAAGCATAGGTGCATGATGTTAACTGATAGTTTACTGATGGTCTGAAAGAGACGTGAGCGTGACGGTTGATGCAAGCTGAATTGACTGCAAAGAGAAGTGGATACATACATCAAAATGCTTTTTAAAAATAGCTAAGTTCAAGATAGCAATGAAAAACATTGAAAGGTTTGTTTTGAAAAAGATTCGCTGAAAATTCAAGTTTTGAACGTCTTAAGATAATTGAGTTTAGATGATTTCCAGAAGATTTTGACATTAATGCTGAAAATAAAATGATTAAAAAAACAGATTAATGAATTTAGTGAGAAAAGAAAAAACTCACTTATAATCAATAGCGTGGGGCAAGACCACCCCTAAGTAGAAAGCCAACCCTTCAGTCAACTGTGTGGCATACGTTAAACTTGCAGGTATGCTTAATATTGTGTAATCATGCAAAGCTGGTTGCGATTCTATAAAGTGGAGATTGAGTTAAACGAATTGCATCCTAGTACTTGTAACGTATTGAAATGCATTCACTTGACCTATGGGTTTCTTAAACTTTCGCGAAATTTGTGGCCACAACGTCACAAAAAGTTTACACTAACACTAAGCTAAGCCTCAAGTCGAGTATATTATAAATATACCACATTATACCACACTATACCACACTATGCTCTTTATGACTATCTTTCTCATAACAAGGTCCGAATTCCTTATTAAAAAAAGCTTTGCATTTTTCATATTATTACTAATGAATACTAATAAATTTATAACATTGTTACATTGTATAATCACAAACCTGAATTCCGCGGTTGGTTCCTGAACGACTTCACTAAAATTTAAAAAGTAAATAATCAGACTGATGATTATTGAATAATAGAAGAAATTATCTCAACCAAAAGAATAAATATACATGAAAACCAGAAGGAAAGAATTAACGTTATACAAGAACATACACCACTCGTAGTATTTCATGAAGTCATTTGAAGGTGGCATCCCCACACCAACGATCATCTGTTCAGTCTGAACGCAGTCTTGACATATCCACTTTCCATCAATGAGCACAGTTCTTGTAGCTTCTTCCAATTCACTTTCTGTAGACGTGCAGTTCTGCGAAATGACCTCCATACATGCTGCTACAATCATAAAACACACACACATTAAAAAATTCAAAAACATGTGATTTATCAGATTCACCTAAACAGAAATGTTGTTTGCCAAAACGTGTTAAACACTGGGAAAGCTTAAATAACAACAGAACTTCAGAGGAAAATGCAACAGGTTTGTTCCAAATAGTCTACAAGTACACCATTATAATATACATATTGCTAATATTCAGTAAAGCTAAGTTTCACACATTCCCTGAATATCAGTTAATCCTTGATCTCACCTTGCGTGCTAAACGTTGATTGTGGTGGTGTCCCAAACTGAGGATAAATTTCTTGTTGGGATAGAGGGAATATATCTCGGACCAACCATTGGACATGATCTACCCTCAATTTCTTCAGATCGTCACGCTTTTCAACTAACATTGTTTTATAGCGTTTATGTTTTTCCTGAACATGAATTAACAATCAACACACATAACATTCTACGGAATTTCATTGTAGGTTAACAAAAACAACAATAATAAAATATAAATACACAAACAAAATATTAACACTACAAAAAAGTAGCAACCCTTTACAAACCTTATCTCGTTTAAAGCGAACATTATGTTTAAAGTCTTCAATCCTGCACGCTAAACGATTCACTAGTTGACGCTTTTCTAAGATCTGATCTCGAAGATGGTTGAGCTGTACCTTATCTGTAAAAGATACATGCTAAAGAAAATGATATATATTGTTTTAGCCACTGCAAACTGTATACCATAAATCATTGAACAGGCCCTCATGGAGGGTTATTTCCTGCAATTTCCATTTCAGGAGATAGGGTCATAGAAAACACTACTAAATCAAAGTTTAAATGATTTCGTTTCTTCTTAAATAAAATGTCTCATAACCCTCTTTCTGTGTCCAACTGCAATGGAATGAAGCTTGCTTTCAAGAGCTGCTTTCACAAAGTTTGTCAGTAATTTATATCAGCAGGTGCTCGACTAGTGATTCTTTATTGCATAATCATTTCATATATTATATTCTAGACATCTTCTTGATTAACTCAAAAGATCAAAATATAAAATTGAAGAAAATGAGTTACAAGACCTTATATGTCAATTAGTAACAAGAAAAAAATTAATGCTTACAAAGTGTAAGAATTGGCAGAAAAAAATTGAATGAGGAATGATTACTAGAACGGATTGTAGAACGTTGCTCAAAAGTGCTTTGTGAAAACTTATCAAGAAGAAAGTATTTATAGTTTATTGCGATTTATTTATTGCGATTTACTTAAACTTCTTGGAAATGAAATGTCTATCATTTTATCGAAATTATTTAACTTATCAATCTCCACTGGAATATTCCCTAATTTACTCAAAATATCTACAGTAATACCAATTTTTAAAAAAGGACCAAGGACACAATGCAACAACTATCGTCCCATTTCGCTTATATCGAACATTAGCAAAATCTTCGAAAAACTTATGCATAAAAGATTAATAACTTTCCTATATAAGCATGACTGTTTGAGCAACCAACAATTTGGATTTCGTGAAAAACATTCGACCTCTCATGCACATATCTCTATAATAAATAAAATTCAAAAAGACATAGACTCGGGAAACTATGTCTGCGGTATATTCATTGATCTTCAAAAGGCATTCGATACAGTAGACCATGGAATATTATTAAAGAAACTTAATCATTATGGAGTACGTGGCGTAACATTATCTTGGTTTTCAACTTATCTGTGCGAGCGTGAACAACACGTCAGTATTAATGGCTTCAATTCACAGACTAAAATAATTAAACACGGTGTCCCTCAAGGTTCGGTTTTAGGTCCCTTGTTATTCCTATTGTATATAAATGATCTTAGTTCTTCCATAAAATATTCCACAGTACACCATTTTGCTGATGACACGAATCTGTTATATCCTAACAAATGTCTTAAAAAAATCGAGTATAAAGTTAATACAGATCTAAGAAAGCTTACCAATTGGCTTAATGCTAACAAAATCTCTCTAAATATCAGCAAAACCGAATACGTTATTTTCCACCATACGAAAAGAGCATTAAATTATGAATTAAAAATAAAATTAAACGGGAAAAAGATTTACCCCTCTAAAGAAATTAGATATCTTGGCTTAATATATGACAAACATTTAACATGGAAAAAACATATAAATCTTTTAACAAATAGACTTTCAAGAGCAAATAGTTTGTTAGCTAAAATTCGTTATTACGTTAATAATAAAACACTTATCTCTATTTATTATGCTATCTTCTCTTCTCATATGATGTATGGTTCAATGGTATGGGGTCAGGGAAACAATCATAATTTGACAAAAATCGAATCAATGCAAAAAGCAGCGTTAAGAATTATAACTTTCTCACCATTTCGATCACATTCCACAAAGTTGTTTTCAGATTTGAGAGTTTTAAAATTTAATGATGTGATAAAAGTGCAAAATATTCTATTTACTTATGATTTCTTAAATGACCTCCTACCAACGTCTCTCTCTACACTATTTACAAAAACAACTGAAATACATACTTATAAAACAAGAAATGTCTGTCAATCCAAGCTCATGGTGTTTTGTTTTAACACAATAAAATACGGGAAACATTCAGTCGTTTATCGATGTATTACTGACTGGAACGAATTTATTAAAAATAACAAAAGCTTTAAAAAACTCTTAAATTTTACAAACATATCAGATGTACTCATTGTAAGAAATAAACTGAAACAATTTCTTAAAAAAGATTGTTTATCATCTTACAAATGCTAACTTTTTATCCCGCGATTATTACGGTAACTCGCTCAGGAATGCTGTTCTTGTTGTCGTGTTTATATTATTCTTTTTGTTCTTTAATATTTCCAGGATTATCCAAGCATATATGAATTTAATAACTGTATGTTGTATACATGTACATGTTTAAAATGTTGGCGGAATTTCGTACGCACACACACACCACACATATATATTGCGTTTGATTGCTCCTTTTCTCTTTTATAATTAAAACTTCAAGGTGTCATTCCTTTGCCTAGTTTTACTATTGAATGACACCCTCCAATCACAATTTGTTTCTTGTTTGAAAATAAAAAAAAGAAGAAATTTGGACTGTATATATACGTTATTTTGCTAGTATTGAAATGTATCTATTATTCATTATATTTCTTAAAGAGTTTCTTTTTTTATGTACATATTGTTGATTGGAAAATAAAATTGATTGATTGATTGATTGATAGTATACTAGCTGATAGTACCCGCCATGCAGGGTAATTCAAATTGTAAAAATACAAAATCAATAACAGAAGAATGAATTAGAAGTTCTGAACTTTGCCGGTGCCGCGCGAACCACCTTTCATTTATTTATTTAGTATTCTTTGAAACGCTTGAGAATGTTAAAAAATTTTGTTTGCGAAAACCTGCTCTGTGTTATTACGAATCTGCAGAGCAATTTCCAAAGAAATCTGTGCAGTGGTTTTTGAGTCTATAGAGCATACACTCACTCACTCACACACAAGTTATTCTTTTATATATTGAGATATTAGTGTATATGAGACAATTTTTGTTATTAAAAGATCATTGCCTTTCTGTACTAAAGAGGTTTTTTTCAGTGATAATTGATGTTATCTTTGTGTAAGAAGATTAAGAATAAAATTTTCATACCAGCCAGCCAAATATAATAGCACTCAATGAATGGTGATGTGGTTATAAGACAACAGTAGACGTTTTTTGGGGGAAACGTTAGAAAGAAAAAAACAGAACACGAAAAATGTGTGTAAGAGTTGGACCGGATGCAAAAGGTGATGGGACAAGCTTAAGCCTTTCATACAAAGGAGGTAAGCACGATGTTGAGGAATTGAAGAAATGCTTATTCAGTTCCTCGGCAAACTGTTGGATGGATACTGATCTAACACTTAGTACTGTCCTTGGACAATTCCCAATTAATCATAGATTGTTAACTTGGGATACGTATAAGTTCCATTTAACGCCAGCTGTCAGGGCTATCACTTAAAAAGCTAAAACTGTTATGATCCCTGGAGGCTTATGTATTAGATGGGAATGCTAATGGATAAGGAAGAAGTTAATAATATTGAAATAAGTAATATCATATAATAACACCCTTTTGTTTTATTATAATCGTATTTGTCAACTTTTGCCTGCAAAAATATCACATAAATTAATAAGCCCCCACCCCTAAAACCGTTTTTGACAAAGGGGCTTATTCAATGATTTACAGTATACATACAGGTTAATTAAACACAAATTGGTACGCAGTTGCCATTCTAGTGTGAACAATAAATTTATCCTATTGCTATTGCTTTCAGAGAATGAAATCAGAATGAGAGAAATTTTCAACTCTAGAAACGACCACCTTAAATTTAAAGAAACGCATGCGACCAACCTTTTTCCAAGTCGCTGACACTATCTTGAACAGCGCTCTTTAAAGTCTCAATACTAGTAGACAGACAAGCTACTTCTTCATTCTAAAGTAGCAAACAGATATTTGTACTTTACAGTCTTAATCACAGGTCAAATCAATTCCTGGTCACACTTACTTTGGATTTTGCAATCTTTTGATTTAACAACTTTTCTAATCTAAAAGATTCACAGCAATAAATTAAACATGAAGGTCGTTATCATCAACATTACACCTGTGCATGCAATCCAACTTAACTGCAACAACGATTTTCAGCCGTTTCTTCTTTGTAGCATAACTAAAGAGATTGACAAAAAACCGGTGAAAATGTTGATTGGAGAAGTAGCGTTTTTATTTTAAGATGAAACTGAAAAGAAAATATCACACCCACTGTACAAACAATATTATTATTCAAGTAGCATTGTGTAAAACTTTACCGCATAATTTTTGATTTTATTAAGTAACTGTGACTATTACTATTATAACACATTTAGGTATGAATCAGGCTATTCTCTACTAAAAGAGATGATAAGTGATATTTGCCCGTGCATGTGTATTCTTTTTTATGAAAATTCCTGTGTGAAAAATCTAAGAAAAAAGGTTACAAAAGGTTTATAGGTTAAATTCAAACTGATTTTTAAAGGTTCAAATATACATCACTGTCACAGGTAGACACGCATTATTGTATACAAACAAAAAAAAGTCAAGTTGACTGTTTTGTCATTCTCTATATTTCAAAAACAGCCTTTGCGTTTTCATATTTAGGAATTTCAAACTTGTGTGATCCTGGTGTTTTGACAACTTTCTTTGGTTTATTAATGATTGGTAGAAAACCTGGTATTTCATCAAGATTTATGGACTTTTCACTTGCTTCATGCATAATGTCACCTTTTTTTAAACGTCTTCAATTTTCCTTCATGTTTGAATTTCTTTTTATATGACACCAAAAATGCATAAATGCAAATGCAAAATGCTCGCGCACCTCCACATGCGCCTTAATGAGTTGACGTGCAAAATAAATCGCGCCCCTCGTTTCCCTTACTAAGCAAAATAAGTTAACATGATTTCCACAGTTTTTTAGACATTCTAAGTCTCTAAAGTCAGTTTTTCCTGATTTTTTCCTTCTCTAAAGTATTATATAAATATAATTTTAATTTCAATAAATTTCGTTATCAATTATTAACTGTTTCAAAAAGTTTGACACCAATCATAGAAAAAAGGAAGAGAACGAATAGACATGTTTACTGTGATGCTACAGGTTTTTAAAAGTTCCATTCAACTTAGAAACAAACAAATGCAGAAGAACTATGCTGCATAGGATGAAAGATAAAAAGATCAAACCACAAAAAACATTTTTGTTTACAAAAACGATGAAAAGACAATTTAACAAAACACATAAACAAACATCCGTTTTTAAAGGTTATTAACTTCACGCTTTTTCCAAACTTTGCAAGTGGTATTTCAACTTGTTAAAGCTGTATTTCGCTATGCAATGTGCAAATATGTGCTGTGACATTTAATAGCATTAAAACTCTGAATTTTGTGACGGTTTTATCTTACCACAGCACCTAGTAACGCGTATTATGTATCAATTTTTTTAATAATTCAATTCAATTCGCTGTCTTAAACTAAACAACGCGAGCGCATTAAGAGTGCATTTCATTTAAAATCAGGGCGCCGACACGCGTTGTCTAAATTATTAAATTATTGATAGCGGTTGCTAACGATTTAGTTACAAGAGTGGGCCGATTAAATAGAGGAAAAAGACTAAAAAAATAATGACAAAAGTTTACTATATAGACAGACAGTAAGGTATGTTAAACAATCATTAAGTCGACTTGGCTAGAACAGTTAATAAAATTAATAATCACGCGCCTGAACTCGGAAAATAATAAAAATCACGCACCTTGGGAATCTGAGGAAGGGGGGGATAAATAGGGTGCCTCGATAAGTTGACGCGCATGAAGAGTAGCGCGCCAGACAACATTCTTACTGACAGGCCTGTAACAACATCTGCTAGGTGTGATTCTGAGGTACATAACACCCATATTTTGTAGTGCAGTAGAGGGTTCCACAGAGTTTAACTTTGCAAAGCCATTAACATAGATGCCTAAATAAAGTGACCACACATACAAAATTTCACTGTATTTCCATTTATTCTGTTGAAAATACGGCTAGATTATTCGACCCGTATTTTGTGGTACATAATTTTGTTTTCTTGAAACTTTGAAATGATATTTTTTGAGATATAATGATACATGAATCTAATGACCTTCTGAGAAGAATCTATTTAGTGGTTTACTTTGTCAGAATAAGAAAATTATCACTTTGTTAAGACTACAGGGAAACTTACAGTCCATTGGAAAATGGGCCGTATTCTGTGGCATATACACCTGTACGCAATAATTGAAGTTTTTGAAAACAATTTTTACACGTAACTTTGTGGATCACGATACAAAAAAAAATGTTGACTCAATGGGAATAAGAGAAAATTGTCTAAATTCTTAATAAAATTTTTTATGTGAAATTGGCACTACTTGAACAGTACCTGATTGAACTTAAGTTACATGAAAAATACAATGAAAACTATTTTTCAAATACTTTAGTAGATATATACTAATAGCACAATGACTGACTGATTGACTATCCAGTTTTAGTATTTATGGTGTTGCGGTTGTCCCAGACTCTGGGGTAGGCAAATAGCCATGGTAAATTATATGTATTCAACTGTATCTTGAAAATTGGACACTTATTCTATAATATATATATATATATATATATATATATATATATATATATCATTTCAAATCTGACAATAAAATGTATACAGGAGCCTGTAAGGTCTATTGTTTGAGGTGATTATGTGCACTAAGTGAATAACATATAAATGTTTCATGTTGCTTCTACGGTAAAAAAAGAATGAAAACAAACCTTATTTTTTCATTAGCAGAAATCGACGATGAAAAGTTTCCAGCTTTCACGCAAGATTCGCATGTAAATTGTTTTCCTGAGCTTCCACATAATTTACATATCTCGACTGCAACCAACAACGAATTTGACATGACCAGCTAATAAATAGCTGCATCTGCATCAACTTTCACTGCTTTTAGGACCCCATTTTTATTACATCGTCAGCTTTTGAAAAGTCTGAACGGAGGAGTGTGTAATCTTCAAAGAGTTGTTTCGTTGTATTAGTCGCAATTTTAAATACTAAAGTTTGAGGAAATCTAATTCTTATAACCACAGGTTGTTATATAATAAATAAAATCAAGTTAATACCTAATTGGCGACTCAATTAATGTAAATAAATAATTTATTGAAGGAGAACTTTTTTGTAACATTTTTGGCAATAAATCATACGGAACAAATTCGCATTTGAAGCACTGGTATACAACTCGTAACTGGTAACAAATACTCGGTCTCGGTTTTTTCGAATGTAACAAATCGATTCATGACAAGCTTTTTCGAAGGAAGTATAATAGTACTTCAAGGTTAAACGTCTACTATGGAACTGCTCCAAAATGCCTTGGACCTAAAAAGATTGAACAATGTTGAATTACTTACGGAGGTTAATAACTTAATTCTTAGAATTTTAATTTAAATAAAGACATTATCAACCAACTGATAACGACATCCGTATATTTTTCAAGCGTATACATAAATTTTAAAAGATATATAAATATATACCCTATTACCCCGCATATCGGCGCATCCACTTATTGTCTAATAAGACATTATATCTAAAAATAATGAAGCAGTAGTTGTACAAGTTATGTAATTTGTGTCTCATTTCTCATGTAGCCTTGAAATAGATACTTCAACAAGTAAACAAGCAACTCCAAACAACAGTTTTCTATAATTCCTACAAAATATATAAATTGACAGAATGGCAGGCTAAATTAAATTGAAGTGGTAGCTATAAGGACACTGAAAAGAACATATATATAAAGTTAAAAATAGGTGATTGTGTTTATTGAACTAGTCAGATAATTCTGTGACAAGGTTTTTAAACAGACTGTTGGAAAGCATATTTATTTAGTGTATTTACAGGCAGTTAAGAGCATCAGGAACCAATTTGTCTTTCAGGAAAAGAATGTGCATCAGAAAAAATTGTACTGTATGTAGCGCATATATTTAATATCTTTTTGAGCAACTTTTGATTTCACTACTCACAAATGTTAGGTTATACCACTGCTGTGTCAATAATAGAGAAATTTATAATATTTTTGCTTAAATTGACGTTATAGCAACTTTCTTTTTAATGATCTTTGTAATTTTTAGATGTCTATGCTTGCATTTTTGGGTGACATGGAAGGCGGAAAAGTGACCATGCAGTTCATATCTGGAGCGAAAGTTCTAAGCGAATTATATCAAAGATTTGGGGAAAACGAGAGGATTCTGGATGCCTTAAGAGTAAGTGATTAACTTTAAAAGAATAAGATTAGGTCCTGCTAATTTTTTTGCCTGTTAAAGTTTCTTCCTTTAAAATGCTAAAAGTTACCTTATCTTATTAATGTAGGTATAACAAATATACACTTCAGTTTTTTTTTGTCTTGTTCTATATATATATCAGGCCATGACAAATTGCGTGCCCAATTGGCTTTGGGCACGTAATGATCCCATGTTGCGCGCAAATTATTTTGTGCAGTAATTCATAGATAACCCATTAATTTTGGTTTCATACAATATAATAAAATATAAATCAATTTAATAATAAGTTGTTTTGCGTGCCCGACCGACTCTAATTGTGAAATTGTGTTCTAAATGTGAAATGTTAATATTATTTCCACTTGATTTATTTTTATTTTCGTTGCTTACCTACTGCAGATTAATAAAAACCTTACTAATAAGTTTTTAGATGTTTTAAGAAACTAGTCTATAAACTATATATAACATATAATGTTTACAAAATCTTTTTTTACTTCTGAGTGTTGCATGTGGCGTGCTTATTATTATTATATGTGTAAGGTTTACAATCATAAATATTGTAATAGGCATATATTTGCCTGTTGTGGTGAAATTGCAAAATATACTACGAAGATATTTGAATGGACATATATCTGTATACAATGCAGAAATTTTTAGCTAAGTAAATATCAACTTTTCTCTATATTATTTGTTACATGAAAGAAGAGTTCACGTGAAATGTTTATTTTTTGTCCCAGCAATAATCTGTCTCCGTGACTGATCCTCATGGTAAACGCTGTCCGGAGAATTGGTCCCTGATAAATGCCATCCTGTTAAATTACCATCCGGAAGATTTCCCCCGAAACAAACAATATTTTGTTTTCGAGTCACTTCAGATGTTGTTTTTGTTTCGGTCATTGAGCCAGGTATTTCGTCACTCAATGCGGCAATTTGTATTGATATTTTATTCATTCTGATTCTATCAGGTAGTAGATAAGTTTCCAAATTCTGGCTGACAGATCAGCTAATAATGCAATATCTAAAGCTCTGAATGCTCTTAAAATTGACTTGATTCGGCCAGGGTCAAGTATTCTTAATTTTTAACTCCAAATCAGGCTGAAATATTCTTAGCATATTCTTATTTTTTCTACTTAAAATATGTTGTATTCTTATTTTTTGTTCCATAAAAATTTCTTAATGAAGTTTTTCCTTCTCTACTCCGTACATGTTTTGATTGCGTATGTATTTATAGAAGACATTTTACAACTTGTCACAATTTATAAATACATATCTTATTTTCTTCTATTAGCTTTTGCAAATTCAGCAATATTTCGACAAAATATTCCTCAACACAGTAGAATTCTCACCCTGGGCATATTCTTAGAATATTCTTCAAAACTAACCTTTTGCACCCTGCTATTCTTATAAAGCGTATGCTTATAAAAAAAAGCATGTACACTTTTTTTTATAAGCATGAGGAAAAATTGGCTCCAGCCTCATTTATGCTTAGCTTTTTAACAATTTCAGGATCAATATATGCTTATGTATATGCTTATATATTCATTTAAAAAAATTACGAAGTAAAAAGAAATCTATTTGATTTCATTGATGCATTGATTCTTGAACCACTTTAACTGAACTATTTAACAATGATTGAACTTGATATGTTTGTCATGCCCCAACGGTGCAAGGACTAGGGGAATGACATGACATGAACTTGATATGGACTATGATAAACGTTAAAGAATAGTTATAAAAATACTTATTTTCACTTCTTATCTTATTTTTATAATAATAGAAAGAACATTATTTTCCAAATTATGTTTTTCTTCATTTGTTCATACCTTACCTTTTTTCGCCAGCCTTAACTTTGACACTTGTAAAAATTGACAATCAGTTTTTTATATCATAAATTCACGAGGCTCAGTACAAGGTATGCTTAATTTTTTTGATAATTTCAGCCTCAATATGCTTATAGCCGTATGCTTATAAAAAAATTGTGTAACACTTTCTCGTAGAGGAATAACGTGACCCCCTTGGTGTTGAACTATGGATGCCCTTACAAGATAATTCTTCTCTCTTTAGAAACGTAAGGAATTTACAGAAATTTGCATGACATGATGTGACGTTCACTTGAAAGCTTCAATGTCAGCCCTCTATAATAACCAATTATAGAGGGCTGACATTGAAGCTTTCAAGTGAACGTGGAAGCTCTTGGTCTGTCCTGTGGTACATGTTCCAGATATATATGTATCTACACAATATTCAAGCAAGTCATCTGCAACTTCATTGGAATTATGGCATATTACTTGACACAGGATAACAAACCTATTAACAAAACAATGTCGTTGGGTGACAAAAGTGCTAATGCAGAAATCATTCTAAGATGCAATGCAAAGTCAGGATCTTGTACATACCTCACTCTGCTGCAAATCTAATTGCTGAGTGTGCTTCCAAACACTTGAACAGAAATTTCGACGTTTGGAAGAAGGTTAGTTACCGCATTGATGATGATTATTCCTCTACTGATTCCTCTCTATTGATGATTGTTCCTCTACTAACCTACAGAGGACCAGTGAAGTTGACCTACGCCAACACCCAACAAACACGCTTTTTGTCACTTGAACGTTGAGTAAAAAAAGTGATGGTCGTTCGGTTCCTGGAATTAATAACTAATAGACTAATATTGATTTATGATTTTTAATTTTTATTTGACATTTTTCATGCTTTTAAATTAACTTTTTATCTCCTTACTTTATTTATTTATTCTTATTCATTTATTTCACACAGGTGGAACATTGATAACAGTTGTGAATTTTATCTTAATTTTTACATGCTGACATTTTTAATCTGTAGAAAGATTTTTAATAATAATTATAATAATAATTAAGAACGATTTTTTCAAAATCAAACTACACGTCAGTTGGAACCCCTCCATTGATCTGCTTCAAAATTTCTGAAAAGTGGAGTGTAAGTTGCTTTTGTTTTGTTTGGAAGTAGTCCAAAAACACAAGGGAAAATGCTGCTCTCTGCTTCACATGGAGTGTGTAGATTGGAAAAATCTGTTCTGGAATCACTTTGAAAGTACCGTCACCAAACCAGTGCTGAGAATTGGATATCAAATTTCTACCTTACATCGTTGAGAATATAAACATTCGTTCTTGGTCACTATTGAATATAAGAAAGTTATCACTTCTTGGTATGATTGCGGTAAGATAGGTTTCGCGCTTAGTTGGGTTTGATAGGGTGTTTGGCTGTTGACGTGCTGCTCGAATGTTCCTAGTTAGTGATTGAATAGAAGATTAATGTGACATCTTTGGCTAAATCTTACCGTGTTAAAATATTTACCGTGTTGCGTGAAAAAGTAAGAGCGAAATGAAAAAGCGAGAAAATCTCATAAAGAACGGATGGAACCATTCGATGAAAACGAAAATTGTTTGTTTCCGGGGAAATCTTCCGGGGTTAATTTAACGGGATGGTATTTTTCCGGGAGGATCAATTCTCCGTGCACCATGGTAAAGTACGGGACAGTAAACCTCATTTGTTACAAAAACGAAACTAATATGAACCGGAGGTGTTCACAAAATTTACATTAATATGAGATATAAAACTTTCGTGTGAAAACAAGATTAAATGTATTTTATACAGTAATTAAAAACACGTAATATAACGATATACTCCTCCCCTGCACGTGTTGTAGTTGTTGAGACTATGGAAATACGCAAGAAGATATTTGAATGAACAATGTTTGTGAGGTGCAGAAATGTGGCTTTTTTTCTTCAACTAGTTTCTTTGCAGTTTGATATTTTTTCCCCCATTGAATGCAGCATAATTCTGCAATAGTTTGTCTCTAGGTTGAATGGAACTTTAAAAAATCTCTCGTAAACATGTCTGTCGCATCGCGTGTAAACATCAATTGTCAAATCTTCCTCTTTACTATGTTTTACGTAATTTAATATTAACGTTAAATTTCCATGTCACAAAATATATTTTAAATCAAACTTTATTATTTCCATTTAACTATAGATATAAATATAAGTTTAAACAAGTTATCGAAGATTACAAAATATTATTTGTCTATATTTCATTATTCGAGCTCGTCTGAAAGTAGAGAGCATGAACCCTCCAACGAGCTGCAGATTTATCTGACCCAGCGTTGGTGCGCATTCACCCGCAGTATAGATGTTTTCCGCGGTTTGGTTTAGCCTCTGAGCTGGCCTTCTCCACTGTAATAGTAGAGATGGTTTCAGGTGACTCTGGTCCATGGAGACATTCAGGTCATCGCCAAATCGGTGGTTGCATTGTCTACGTCATGACATTGAATGTCAGCATATGGAGAGAGAGCTGGCGATAGCTTGAATGGTCATTGTGATTAGGAAGAAACCGTCTTGAAATATTCATGAAGATATCACAGAAGATATTTCCTCGCGCAAGACTAGATTTAGCCTGGATTGAAAATACAGCCATTTTAGCCGATGTAAAGTGACGCACCCGATTTAAGCAATTTAGGTGGCCAATTCAAAAATTGACGTGCCCGAAATTCGGGCAGGGCTATGTTAATTAAAGTAATTTGTCGAGACCTGTATATATCTGTGTATATGTTATTTCACTAAAATCAATAGTGATTAAATTAGGTTATTTTCTTCTGCATCGTCAACATAACTTTTGTTTTTAGGCCGATGCAATCAGAAAAATTGTTTTATTTTGTCAACAAAATCCGAAAGCCAGTGAAGATGCTCAAGCAAAAGAAATCAAGAAGCAGATTGATGATTTCTCAATGAAAGTTGCCTTGGTTATTGGATAATTCTATTATTTGTAAATACACCTGCCATTGTTGTTACACATATATACATATTTGTTATTATTGTAACATCGTAATTATATAAAGCCCCGTATATTAATATTGCAAACTTTGTTCTATCCTTATGATGTATCGACATGATCATTTTTAACAAGTTCATTTTTTTCCTATATCTGATATAATTCAATATACACGACTTTTTTTTCGGAATTTATTTTTACCTAAGTTATTGAGTGTTGTGAAAAAACTTTTAATTTAAAGGCATTTTTTAAATGTTTTTTCTCTTTATTGTGCTCAATTGGTAGTTCCCGTAATTATAAAGCAGGGGCCACGCTACGCTGTTAACCCTGATGGTTAAAAATAGCAAAATTATAAATTTCATTGCTCTAAATTGTGTTGTTTATTGTTTAAATATCCTAAAACTGGAATTCAATCCCAATCTATTAGGAAATGTTTTGATATTTACAAAAAGATCTAAAAGGGTTATTTGTGTTTCCTTTTTAAAAGATGAGAATACAAAGGAGGGTACAAGCAAAACACATGCTATGAAGTAAATCAAGTCTTTGAAACATTGCAATCCTCAATTACGTCAAAAATATTACGTCTTGTTCATTAAACTTTCCAAAATGGTTAAATCTATTTGTTTTGTTTTCTACAAATTCTCTAGCAATATCAACCGGAGACAAACCACTTGGTCTAGACAGTTCGTTCTTTCGTTCGAGACAAAGGTCTTCCTTCACGCTAGAATCTCCGCATGGTTTAGGCAAGATCATCATGACGACTTCGTACCCGGTGCCCCTAAAACACGTATCATTGATTGTCAATCATGACTACGGAGGGGGGAAGGCAGGACGTAGAAGGATGTAATCAGAGAAGAGTGCATTTCCAGCTCGTCTTCTTAGGCTTGCTTTCTGTCGTCACTTTGATCTTGCCTTCATTAGCATTAGAACTTGGATTTTTCTAGGAACGAATATCATTAACAATGACCGGCAATGAATAACTAAAACCATAGTTACACTTCAAACGTTGTACTTTAATGTGATAAATTTTCGCGGGGATTAATTTTTTCGGATATTGGCCTAATCCGCGAAATTAAGTCTCCGCGAAAATGTGGAAGTAGCCATCCGCAAAAATTTGACCCCGCGAAATTTTTGATTAAATGTCTGATCCGCGAAATGTTTATAAGAAAATTTCCGAAAATTTTCCAGTCAAAATCTCTACTACTTCATACTTCGTACTCAATTTCCCTCCTTCTAATGACCACTGACTGTACTGATCACTTGTGAGTTTCATAAATTAACAATATTTTGTATCTGAGGATAAGGGCTTTCCAACGATACTAAAGGCACCATAAGAGTGTTTCATTTGCCTATAAAAGTTTATTTTTTGGAGATATTTCGACAATAAATATGGCTTTTTGTTGTGAAAACGAACCGAGAGCTAATTTTGCCGGTTTAAGAAAATATTCAAAAATGGCTCATTCGCGAAAATAAATCCCCGCGAAATTTAAACATTAAAGTATTATAAATTTCAGTGGAGAGGTAAACTACCAGTTTTCAATCCATTTTCTGTTTGATATCTTTGGCAAACAAGGCAATACCTACTAACAGGCCTACCCTCCGTGCGACTGAATATTCTGACTGGAGGCGGATGACAAAAAGACTTAATTCACTTGTAAATTTGCGTACCGTAAATGACCGATTAAACGCCCTGGGCGTTTATTTTAACAAACCTCCAGTCTGAGCCTCCAGATGATGAAACGCAGTGCTGGATGGATTCCTGCTTTTTTAAAGCCACAAGTCTGATTTTCAGAAATCCTAGTTTGCCGCAAAGACGAACTCACAAAACATGGTCGAAGTTCAAGTCACTGGAAAAAGATACAGAGAAGTTGGACTACTTGTGCCTGGAACGTACTTGTGCTACACCAAGAGAAAGAAGATCGCAGATGTGTTGTTTAGCGAACTGAATAGAAAGAGTAACTTGTATGAACATTTTACGCTTAAAATTAGTGAAACTGTTTCAAAATATCCACACTTTAAAAATTAAAGAAATTAGTATTAATTTTGCTGTGAATCAAATGAAAGCCCATGGGCGTTTATTTTAATTTTTCTCTATGGACCTGGGCGTTTATACGGGAATGGGCGTTAAATCGGGAGTGGGCGTTAGTTAAAAAATTTAACTTTAACCCTGGGGCGTTTATTCGGGAGGGGCGTTAGTTCGGGAGTGGACGTTAGATCGGTCTATTACGGTAATGAGCAAGATGACAGAGAGAGGAAATCAACGAATTTTTATTTTGTTTACAATATTAGTGGCAAATAAATATGAACAACACGGTTACTTCAGCTTACAATATGATATATTATAATACAAACTCATGACGATAACTTTAATATCTTTAACGATGGTTCTTTCCCTGCAGTTGATGATTCAAACAAACAATAATTCTTAATTCATTGTAGCTTTACTGAGTCAAACATCAGGAAACAGAACGTGGCCCATTGAACAGCATTATCTAAAGGGATTTTTAAACCTCCTCTATCTAAATTTTTAAAATATCCTCCATATTTGTTATAATAGTAACTTGTATCTTCAAAAAGATCCACTTCTGTTGCAGAATCGTGCCTGGGGACATAGCCAGCTATAAAGAGTCATCAATTTATTGTCATCTTTTATGTTTTCTTCCAACTTCGGCAACTGGTCAAAGACATCTGAGCTGTTTTCATCTAGTACAGTGTTTCCCAACCTGGGGGTAAATTATCCTCGGAGGGTAATTTGCCTATTTTTGGGGGGTAACGAGACCCGTTTTGGAAAACGTCCAAATCTAGCAACCTTGTTAATATGGCCATGCAGAGACTGTGATCAGAGACTCGACAGATTGTCTGTGAATTCTTCTTGTGTTTATGTTCTCTAAGTCTAAATTCTAAATCTACAGTGCCGGCAAAAAAATCGTAAAAATAGTAATGTGTAATTATGTCGGGCAAGAAGCGAAATTATGGAGATACGTTTTTGAACCACGAATTCGTGAACACCCCTTAAAATGGTGTGGATCGACCGCAATGCGTGATATGTCTCAAAGTTTTGACAAATGAAAGCCTGAAGCCGTCAAAACTGGCCGATCACTTCGCAAAGTGTCATCCACATTTAACGCGGAAGAACCGAGGATACTTTGAGGGCAAGTCCAAGCAACTTCGCGGCATTCAATTTGGATCAACTGACGTCGCTTTGCAGCAGTTACAAGCCGCCGTAGAAGTTTTGTTCAAGGTAACCTATTGAATTGCCCAAAATTACAAGAACCACACGATTGCAAAACCTTATTATGCCATGTGCCAAGTTGATGGTTGCCAAAATGTGTGGAGACGACCAGGCGAAGAAGCTCAATGCAGTATCCGTATCTAACACCACCATTCGAAGGAGAGTAGACGACCTGGCAAATGGCATCCTTGATCAAGTTGTTGCTGAGGTGAAGGCAAGCCCACACAAAATGTTTTCTATCCAGTTCGATGAATCGACGAATGTAAGTAAGTAACTGTGCTCTTTTACTGGGCTACATTCGAATCGTGCGTGAAAGAAGAATTTTTGCTGGCACACAACCTCAAGACAACAACAAAAGTAGAGGATGTCTTCAACCTTGTGAACGGATTCTTGGATACACATGGTTTGGAATGGAACAATGTGCAGCAAGTGTATATTGACGGCTGTCCCGCTATGATGGGCGGGAACCTCGGGTTCAAAGGCTTTGTGAAGCGGAAGAATACGGACACTAATGTTGATTATTGCTTCATACACCGCTACTCCCTTGCGTCCAAAACTCTGCCAGACAGTTTGAAAACAGTCTTCAACCAAGCAGTGAAGGTTGTGAACTTTATAAATGCAAAGGAATTGAACAGGCGTTTTTTCAAGGAACTGTGCAAGGAGATGGGAGAAAGATACGAAGCATTACTGTACCACACAGAAGTACGATCGCTGTCTCGTGGCAAAGTGATAACCCGCCTGGTCAAACTTCGTGAGGCTGTCCTGTTTTTCTGATAGAAAAGAAGTCGGACTTGGCCGAATACTTCTCTAACCAACAGTGGATTTTCCAGCTGTGCTACCTAGCTGATATCTTTGGTGAATTGAACAAAGGCAATCTTTTAATTCAAGGCAAGAATGTACCTGTGATCGACAATAAAGTAGCCATAGCAGCATTTATTGCGAAGGTTAAATTGTGGAACAAGCGAGTTGGAAGAGGCACAGTGGCGCAGTTTCAGACGCTCGACATGTACCTCGAAGGCAATGGACTTGAGTTGACAGCGGCATTGAAGGAGGACATAGCTGACCATTTAGGCCAGCTAGCCAAGAAGATGGACAACTACTTTCCGAATTTGGACACGGCTAGTTTCCAATGAACTCAGCCCTTCACATGTGATGACAGCCAGGTGGATGATGACGACTTTCCGGCCAAAGAAGAATTTATCACTCTCCGAATGAACGAAGCGTTGAAACTTGATTTCAAGGGGAAAGGCTTGGAACCCTTCTGGATTGGCAGACTCCAGGACACACCAACATTAGCGACACGGGCATTAAATATTCTGACATCTTTTTCGTATCACTGTGAACAAGGATTTTCAACTGTCGTGGGAATAAAGTTTACAAAGTTCAACTATACCATTACATGTATGCACAATAGCATCACTGGTATCCTTCGTAAACTCTTTCACTCTTTTACCTTGCTTTCCTTTCATAATCTTTGCTAATTCACCAAAATTTTTGAGAAAAATAAGATTAGTATCCATGGGATCTGAAATAAATCTTTTCAATGGATCTCTTTTAAAAATATCTCCATGCAAATGCTTCACACTTATAATTTTCCAAAATTTCAAAACCTTTTCAATAGTTTCTTTTGTAAATGAGCCATCAAGATGTGTGTTTGCTTTTAAAGCTACAACAGTCTCATCGCAAAAGATTTTTAAACAATGAGCTACTTTTTGTCGTTCAATCGGCCTTGGAAAAACTGCCACTTCTGTTAATTTTGAGAGTTTGATTATTTCATTTTTTTCCCTTTGATATAAACTTTCAACAACATCCCACTTCGCAACTATCTCCTCTCCACCATGATAAAATTTTAGTTCTTTAAATTGTTCTGTTTTATCCAATTATTTCTGATACTTTTGAGAATATGGACATAATCAAATAACAAAAACATTCCATTTGTTGTTTGTTGTGCCATGGTTTATCTTTAACTGTTGGCAATGTTTTGAAAAATTACAATCACAAATGATAGCAACAGATTTCCCATTAACTTTCTCAATAATTTCAACAATGTTTTTCACATGTTCAAACATAAACTGTGAATCTAGATCCACCACAGGTATCAGTTTCACAAGGAATTTCGGTCCACCAAATAAACATTTGATCATAATGCCTAACACTGTTTTTGCAAGACGATCTTCTTTGTTTTCTGCTATTCCATGCATATAACCACCATGATACATCAGGCTTGCTTTAACATAAACTTCATCAACAGGAATTATACACTTTCTTTGCTTTTCGTCAATGATTGAAAATCTAATTTAGCTGTTTTACTTGTTAGAGCGGTTAATGTTCTGATGCTTGGTAGTTTATAGTCTTTCCCCAGTCTATTATGCAGAGATCTTGATCGAACAAAATAATCAAATGCTCTGACTAACATTGATGATGTGTAAATTTTTTTTCCAACTAGTTGAGGAATCATATCATCAATTTGTTCTTTAAAAATGTTACATCTCGGGGCCACTTCTAAACATTTCAAATAGTGAACCGCTTCTTCTACTTGACTGAAAATTGTTATTCTATTTTTGGACAGCGAATTGACGGAGCATCTTATTCCACTATGATAGCATTCAAACTTCATATTTTCCATAATTTTGATCAGAAATGTTGGTATAACATCAGTGAAATTGTCATTGGATTGTACATGAAGAACGTTATTTATTTTATATGATGTCACTTCTGTTGAAAATCTTTTACTTGCAATTGTTTTGCTCAAGGATTCAAAGTTTGCAATTATATCAGCTTGTAAAAATTTATCTAATTCATCAGGGATAATTGATCGGACAGTGCAGATAGATTTCTTTGTTTCTCTGGGTTTTGGAGGAGCAGTTGGTATTAACCTAGGTAAAACGTTTTGGAATATTGTTGGTGCATCTTTTGGTCGTTCCTTTCCTCTAAAAGTAAATCTTTCATAGCCAACTGGAAAATGTTTCTCAAATACAACAGTGTCTGGTCGGTCTGGGATATTGTCTCTGGGAATTGCTTTTATCCATCTTGCCATTTTTTCTTTATTTTGTGGCAAACAAAATACTTTAACCTTGTTTTCTTCGTCATAATTTCCTCTACACCCTGTCACACATATTCTTGGCATACCGTATTTTCTCTAATAAACGCCCGCTCTAAAAGTAAAAATATTATATAAACGCCCATCTCTTTTAAACGCCCCTCTTTATTAAACGCCCCCTAGTGTGATGAAAGCGATTATTAGAAAAAATATAATATTTTTTAAAAATAAAGCTTTGTTGTTGTTAATTCTCGTTTCTTTTCTTTTAATTAACATAAATCGGAAACATTCGATAGATCTTTTTTCCTTGATGCTTTAACTCCAAACAAGATTTATATGGTGTTTTTCTTTTTTAAATTTCTTGATCCAAGACCATCGCATTTTTCTTATCATTCGTCAAAGCATTGAATTGTGCAGGAACTACCAAACCAATTCCACGTTTCCATTTTCCTGTCACTGTAAATGTCATACGGTCTCGACAAAAGTATGATAGTGAATTCGTTCAAGAGTTGTGGATTGAATTTGAAAAGTGATGGAAGTGAAGACGATTTGATCCATTGTTTTAAAAAAGATAAACCTTGTGCTGCTGGCTCTGCTCTTTTGAAAGAGCAGTTCGGCCTGCTAAAAAACGCAGATGAACTAAACAAGAACTCCTTTGAGCCAACTGATTCGGAAGTTGAAGATGCCAATATTGAAGAATTTAATTGACTTTGATGATGAAGAAGATGACCTTGTAAATATTGAGGATATATAAAAAATATCTCACATATCAAAAAATTATTTTTTGTAAATAAACGCCCCTCTCTTATTAACGCCCCTCTCTAATAAACGCCCCCCTAAAAATCTTAAAATTTGTATAAACGCCCAGGGCGTTTATTGGAGAAAATACGGTATTACTTATTAGGTTCTTTTTTTTTCTTTTTTTTTTTAGTAAGGAAATACACAGGAGAGGCAGGGCCTATGACTCAACAGAGTCCTGTGTATTGGAAAGAAAGATCAGTAAAAGAGACATAGACTAAGTGGAAGATAAACAAAGAAGTAGATGAGAAATAAATGCAGAGGGCTGAAATAAAGTTAAGAGATTTTCATAAGGTCTAAACAATGTATCCTTTGTTTGAAGCCTTGGAGATGGTAAACATGGCTTTTGGGGAATACACTGCATGGGAGCTTGTTCCACCAATTGGAGACCCGGACAAAGAAGGAAGATGAGTGCATGATGGTCCTTGAGGAGGGAACAGAAACATTGAACTGGTGGCAGTTGGAAGAGTACCTCGTGTTTCTGGGGAATACAGAAATAGGTGGGACAGTAGAGTGCAGTTCATCTGAGCAATGACCAAAAAGGTATCTATAGAACAAACAAAGTGCGGCTACCCTGCGTCTATGTTCCAATGGTTGAAGGCTTTCTGTTAACCTGGGATTATCAATTAATCGTATTGACTTGCGCTGGATACGATCAAGAATTTACAACACAGACTTAGGAGCCCCGCCCCAAACAGGTGAGTGGTATTCTAACTGTGGTCTAATTAAGGATTTATTCAGAACTAGAATTTTGTCAGGGGGGAAATACTTCCGGGCACGGAACAGAAACGCCAACTTCTGCGAAGCTCTTTTGGCCAAACCAAATATGTGCTCATTCCAGTGTAGGTCAGAACTCACTCGTAGGCCGAGTTGAGGAAGGTGACAGGAGAAAGGGAGAATATCGTTACCCATAACTGCATCTGGGAATGAGCGGTTCCGCTTTCTGGAGACAACTATTTGGTCGGTCTTTTTAGTATTAAATTTGACCATGTTGAGGTCTCCCCATTCCGTAACCCTAATTAGGTTATTTTGAAGAATAATTGCAACCTCAGATCTTTCAAGGGAAATGTTTTTGGCTGTGGCCTCACTGACACGAACGAAAGAGTAAGAAGCATGGAGGTAGGTGTCGTCAGCGTAGGAATGTACGGAGGAGGATAAGAGGGACAGTAGGTCGTCAAGAAACATCAGAAAGAGAACTGGTGACAGCACTGAGCCCTGAGGAACTCCTGCGTTTATACGATGCATACTAGAAAGGTAGCCATCAATTCTAACAGCTATGGATTTTTCTGTTAGAAAGTCTTCGATCCAGTTTGAAAGCTTCGCGGGCAGTCCGAAGGAAGGAAGTTTAGCTATGATAAAAACAAATATAGTATGAAACTTAGCGAAGTATATTCACAAAATACAGGGGCGGATCCAGGATTTATTTGCCGGGGGGCTAAAGAGTCTTTTTTGATTTGATGCAATTCTAGATTTGTTGAATTAAGATATAATTGCAATGCTCAGTTTTTTTCTGAACAAGATATTTTTAAATAAAACAAAACAAGGTCAAATAAACTACTTTAATCGGAAAACTTTCGCGAATTTTGCATTTTTTGCAAAAGTTACACTCTCAAAAAGCTCCGAAAATTGCAATTCGTGAAAGTATATCTCACGAAATTCTTGTGATTTTGGACTCGGTATATTATGGTAGAAAAGATGATGAATATGGCTTGAAAATCAGTTGATTGTTGTGTTTTTTTTATACTTTATATGATATTTTAACTGAAAAATCCTTGCTCCCGAAAGTTAATCTCGCAAAAAAGTTTTGATTCCTCTATTCGCAAAAGTTTATCCAGAAAATTTCGCGAATTTTTTTGTTCGCGAAAGTTTCTCTCGTACAAAAATACAATAAAGTAATTGATTTTTTTTGCTATTGAATACACAGCAATTGAGACACATTTATTGTTAACTAATAGAATGAATAAAAGAGTAATTGATTTTATAACAAGCACGTTTATTGCTTCTCCTTTCTATATACTGAAGAAATATTTTGAAAAGCAGCCACGCAAAAAATTATTTTAGGAAAATTTACCGGGGGGCCTTCAGCCCCCAAAGCCCCCCCCCCTGGATCCGTTCCTGAAATAATTAAAAATTGCAAGTCTAATGTTACAAAAATGACACAAAGCTATTTTAAAATTAAGTAAAGTTGAAATATCGAGAATAAATATCTCGCCTCCAGTCAAAACTCCGCTCGCATGGAAGGTAGGCCTGTCAGTAGGTATCGCCTTGTTGGCAAACAATATGAAAGTTTCTTCAGCGTTTCGACTAGTTTTCGCGCCTTGTCTCCATGAATTTTAAGTTGTATTCACTCGTTCATTTTACAATAGGGAGAACCCCAACGTTCATGTTTTATACAGGCCGCGACAACTTCAAATCATCAAAATTGGCGTTTTGTTAAAACGCGTGATTTGAAAATACAATAGTTATGCAATGTTTAATAAGTTAATGAATATTTGTAATTTTAATTGTAATAGAACAATAAAAAACGTTATTTTTCATCTTTCAATAACATTTTGTTTTTTGTAAAAAAACCAACAAACAAGAATTGTGCTGAAGAATGCTGAATTGTTCAAATTTGGTGATACAAGCATGAAATTTTCACAGATTACTAATATGCCTATGAGGAACATTTTCTGATATAGGGCCAAGCCATGTTAAGCCCTGGGGCCGAGAACTGCGCATGTCACAAATTTACCAGCATGGAAACGAGGCTGAAGCTTAAAACTGAAAATTACAGCAGTTATAATGACTTTCGGTAAAATATAAAGTTGTATTATGACTCGCCTATCAGTTCACAATGTTTCCAAAACATTTTGGCGCCCGTATAGTGGTCACGTGACCACTTTCTAAGTATGTTTCAAGTGAGCCTTGAGTACCCTCTGGTGATTTTTTCCTTTTTTTACATCCAATTTCAAGGAATCTGAGATCGGAATAATCTCTAAATATAAAGTAATGATGACTTTAAAATGTATTGATGTGTTTTCTCACTTTTATTTATCTTGGTGTAATCACATTTTCAGACTTCACACTTTACGTGGATACAGTCAGAAAGATCCTGCCGTGGATGTTTGCCCTGGATCATACAAACTATGCCAGTTTGTTATCTGTGAATTATGGGGATATGTGTTTACTTTCTTCCAAGCATCCAGACATATACAACCACTTCTATGATGGTGCATTTGTTGTGAACAAGACAACAAGGGTGTTCTCTTCCAGATCATTGCATTAGATCGCGCCCATGAACAAGTGAATGCTGTAGTGAAAGGCGACGGAGGTGCAGTTGGTCTCACCGAACATCCAGCAGCTCAAAGACGATGGATGGTGGCCGACCCGGAGGTATATAGAATAATTCAAGAGTTATAGGGATGCACTTTTTCAGCCAAACAACGGGATCACCATGACTAGAAGTCAGCTGTGCAGTCTGCATTCTCCTGTGATGTAATCAACACTGTTTCTTGCTATGAGGAACTGGGTAATTCCTTTTAAGATGAAAACGAGAACCTAATGGCGATCCATACTAGTCTCATCATGGGCGATAAAGTAGTTGAAACTGTCAGGAACGTGGGCAAGATTGGAGAGGAGCAGTTTAGATCATTTGTCAAGGAACGGTGCATTGATTGCAAGAAGCCGGTCACAGACACTCTGAAGAAAAACAACCTACCATTACTAAGCACTCAAACTAAGAAGACAGTCTCAAAAGACAAGGCGAAAGTCAACATCAGAACTGAATAATTTTCCCAAATTGTTGCACTTCTCCTTTAGGTCTTTACTGTCACCAGTGGCGTCGGAACACAGTACCTCGACATCGAGAAGAAACCCAAACTTTGCGTCAATGTCCTGCAAATGAGCAAACCTTTCGTGCATTTCGTTGTGAAGACGGCCGAGTGTTCCCTTCATGACTCTTTCCATTTCTTCCTTGGCTGTTAATCCAGCATCTCTCCAGTTCTCATCAGCCATTTGTTTACGTCGTCTCCGACGTCTTTCAACTTCAATATTCCGTTTCTGACAGAGACCTAGTCTTTCTTCAAGTGACTCACTGACCAACACTTTTCTTTCATTATCAAAATGATCTCAGAGGGCTTTCAAATCCAGAGCAGCATCGTGGAAGTTCATACTGGGATCCTGCAACCTCTTTTGAATACGGTCAATGCGAATTAGTATTTTGTTCTAAAATCCTAGCAAAGTCAGAAAATTGTAAGTCAACATGCGATTATGCAGCTACATTGCGTCACTTTTTGTTTCAATTGTCTCATTTTCATTGTCTATCATGTGCTGGAGAACTTCTAGTATCTCATCAAGGTACTTGTTGATGGGTTTCACTGTTTCTGTCCTTGCACTACACCTGGTTTTGGACTCTGACTTAACAACAACTGGCACGGTGGTTTTTACTTTTTCCCAGCGCTGTGTTGATTGAGAGAAGAATACGTAGAGAGATTCAATGGTTCCAAAAAATGTGACCGTCATTGTATCCTGCTTGGATGCATGTACACCCACCAAGTTGAGGGAGTGATTATCGCAGTTTACCAACAGTGCCAGTTATTTTTCTCACTTATTCTTTGATTAACACCACTTCTATGCCCAGCCATCACAGCAGCGTTGTCATAGCACTGTGACCGACAATCCTTCAGTTCCATATCGTCGGTGTCTAGCTGTTTTAAGATGTCATCAGCCAAGCTATCATCATCCTTCTGTTTTATTTGGATAAAACCGAGGAAGGAATCTTTAACACGGACCGTCTTTCTCTCAAAATCAACTTCTACGTACCTTACTACTTCTGACATCTGCTCTCGGTGTGCTTGATCGGGAGTCGAGTCAAACATGAGACCATAGTAGCTTCTCAGTAAATCCTGGCGAACAGTGGATGCCATCACGTGGAGGAATTCGTTCTGGATGCCAGGTGAGAAATAAGACGTGGATCCAGGATGACTTTCCACGCGAGTGATGTGTTTTTTTATGAGAGGGTCAAAGATGGCCTCTAGTTTCAGTAATCCAAGGAAATTCCCCACATTGAAGTCATTGTCCACCTGAAGTCACTCCCTGTGTCCTCTCAAAGCCAGTTTCTGAGTAGCAAGGGACTTTATACAGTGAAGAATTCTCTTCAAGATATCACGCCAATTTGTTTTTCCTTCTCAATCTGTGATTGAAGTTCCACGTCAATGACTCTTCTTTCAGCTAAATTTGTTTCCATTTCTAAGCACTCCCGATGATTCTTTGCATTTTCATGAACAATCATCCTTTCAGGTGCTTTCCACTGGCAGAATCCACTTTCCTGCTTTAATGAGGATTGATGATCAGACTGGGAATACAGGAAACAACAGATACAAAATGCAGAATTTTTAAGAGGGGAATAGACCAGCCATGAGCGAGTCACTTCCTCTCCACGACCTTTCCTCAAATTAAAATTTGTTTAATTGGGCATTAAAAACCAGTATGAACTAAATTAAATCCAAATTTAAAGATCATTAAATTTATCATAATTACTGCACTAAATCCTTGAAATGACATGGTTAGAAAGCCAGGGAATTTCTCTATCAAACCACTTTGATAAAAATGTGGTATTGTATTTGTATTTGGAAGTGTATTTTTTTGCAAATTTGACTATTTTTCACATTAGAACCACCTTAAACTTTGTCCGACTGCATAATTTTACACCGCTAACAGGCGGCATAGATACAATTGTACCCACATATAGTTCCTATCGAAATTCTCAAGATAATTGTACTTTTTGTACGTTATGCCGTATTTATTAGTCCGAACGTTTAAATACTGTACTCTACGGAAGTAACACACGTGTTGTTAGTCCAACTGGACAGTGGACGACACTAGAGGTGTCAATCGCACCGCGCCGCTTTTGGCTTTTCTGCCGCGACGCGTCCGTTGTTCAAAAAAACATGCGGTGCGGTGCCGCGTAACGATTTTCGTAAGTTGTAAGAAATATTAAGTTTTTGAAAATCGCAAGACACTTCCTTTTTTAAATGGAAACTTTGGCAAACACTGTGATTTGAAGAATCTGAAAATTTCAGTAAGTCCCAATCCCAGTGTAATTGTGAGCTGTGTGTCGGTGTATTACTGGTAGACCTAACATAAAATCTTTGCATAGCTTAGCATATTAAGTTAGTTAGTTTAAAGAGAACAGGGCAAGTTAGATTTTAAGGGTAAATTGGCTAAAGATAGTTAAAACCTAAGTTAGCCTTAAGGGTAAAAAGACATATGCTAGCTGGCTGGTACCAATAGGCTGTTAGGTTTGTAGCCAATGGGTGTTTCCTGATATGTCTTAGGGATTCAGCTGAATGCCCATTCCGTGTGTTTCAAAATGTGATGGGACGGCACGTGACTTCGCATTAAAGGTACTGTAATGTATTTCTTCACCTTAGTCCTACCGGTATATCGTACCGTCAAACACCCTAACTTCAGACGTTTCAGCCCTAAATTTGGAAAGTTTTAAAATCTCAAAAGTTACTATTGTACCCATGCAGCCGGCCAATGGTTAAATCTTCTGTAAAATAATTAAACACGTGTTAAATATCCCATTTCTGGTACTTTGTCTGAAATCAACATCATCTAATTAGTAAACCTACCAATTATCAAAGCAAACAGATAACATTTAACTATGGGCCCAAATAAGGTATTAGGGGTGAAAATATCACAGTTCTGGAACTTGATTTGAAATCAGCATCATTTAATTAGTTAACCTACTAATTTTCAAAGCAAACGGAATATTTTAAACTTTGGGCCCAAATTTGCCCAAAAAGGGGACACGGTGGTAAATTTTACTAACAAAAATTACCACCTGTAAAACTGCGCATGTGTAAATCATGCTTACATTTTCTCGCAAAACCATAAAACAAAGCAAGATGGAGAAACATTTTGGCACCAAGTTCAATTCAAGATTTGAGTCTAAATGATTTACGAAGGAAGTCGATCATAAGTTGAAGTACGATATGGATCATCATCCAGAAAAGGTTTTTGGCGGTTCGTTAATATTTTTATTTAATTTCTGGTGAAAGGCTGATTTTACCCTTTATACCACATTTTCTGCTTATTTGAAAAATGCTTCCAACCTAGAAAAAGTAAGTAAGACCGATATTTTGCATATAAGAAGTAAAATATATTTACTAGTAACCGAAATTAGTCTTAAATCCTACCTCTCGAGGGTAAAAAACACAAATCCGGGGGCGAAAATTGATCTTTTATATAGAAAAACCTATTTAGTTTAAGTTTTCAACGTAGAGAATGCTTGAGTTGTGTTAAATACATTCTTGAACACGAATTAAATTAAATAACATCCTGGGGCGTAAAAGATCGCAATATAAATAACATTACAGGGGGTAAAAGAACACAAACCTGAGGTAACTTATTTTTGCTAAAACTCGCTTTAGGAGCGTATATCTTGTAGATATTCTGTCATTTCTGACCCATTCATCACAGTCCCAACACTTCATTAAAAACTCATCATTAAGTGAAAACCACCGAGTATTAGAACTTTCATTGACTTAGCTGTAGCAATCTCTGTAGCTTTTAACCATAAGGGTTGTTCAAATGTTACTGTTACATCTTTATTTAACTGTGCAGTCATGTTTGTTGTTATTTTTGTACCGGAGTACCGGTGGCCGATATCGTGTGTTAAGTCGATGTGTCACGAGGATGCGGACCGGGGAGAACGGAGGGGTGTGTAAATTATAACGAGTTTTTTAATGTACACGTTACATTTTTGAGAAGACAGAAAAGACTCACCTTTGTGCATTTCTTTGAGACATAACAATTACAACTGAGGTATGAATATTGATGAGTTTTGAATGTTCTTTAATAAATCTAAGTGTTTGGACATGTATCCTGACCAGTTTGGTCGACTTTGTTTGTTGAAAAATAAAGATACGTGCCAAAGTGCATCCAATGATGTGTCTAACGGGACTACATATGGATGTTGTAGCTGCAGTACTGGTTTGAACTTTATTTGGGACAATCCAGTCACTTCAGGTGCAGTATATTGTATAACAGATTCCTTTGCCTTTAGTTACATCGCCAACAGCTTTTCGGCTCTGTCATAAAATTTTACCATTTGGAAGCCCAGCATTATGTTCAGAGGTGGTCGACGCTACTATCCCCATAGCATGGAGTGCTTCATGCCCGTCAAGACTTCTAACATTATGATCTATATTATCCCCAGACCACTGGGTAAATGAACCAGGAATGTTCTTGATGATGTCAGTCACATCTTCATTTTCAACAACTGCTTGCTTGTATCGATTTACGTTGTCTGGACTTGTAGACAATTCGCTTACGATCCATTTTGAACCAAATACATGACCAAGCTGCACTCCAATTCCAAACAATATTGGTGGAACTGATGAACGTGGGGCGAACAGCGCAATAGCTTGGTCAATGTTTGCTTCCGTGGATATTTTATGATGCTCTCAAGGACGAGTCTGAGATAGTAGGGTAGCCAATCTTTTTCTTTTTTGCAATTTTCAATAACCTCGTTGGTCGGATAGCAATCATTATCAAAGTCCTTTGATCGAATATCATTCAAAATAATCTTTACAGCTCTCAACACTATCCGGTCTGTTTCTTGTGTACTATTTTTCTTTCGATATGAATACCACTTATCATTGATCAGGTAATCAATCATGTTCCTGAAACATACCACATTATTCTTTTCATTTGTATTTCAGTAAAAAATATATGTTCTCGGTACTTTATCTTTTAACTTCTGCTTCAACCATTTCACACTGTAAACGTTATCTATCGATCCAGCCATCTCAACCATTTTATTATGTATCTCTTTGTAATGTTTTATAGTCTCCTTCTAAGTATCTATTCACATTGCTGCAGATTGCTGAGAGCTGTCTATCTTAGCTCTCCCTAAAGCGAAGTTACGGGAGCATGCTTCATGATAATGAGCTTCTACAGCAACAAAATCATGACAACCTAGAGCTTTTCTTTGGACTTCAAGTCCCCAATCATCATCTCGTTTGGAACATACATCTAAAACCGTGACTTGATGACTGCGATTTAAATGTCTTTCGTCAATAGCGCACGGTTTCTCACACGGAAAACAATCATTTTTCCATACAAAACTTTGTTGTATAATGTATTAAGGTGGCACTTCCCTATTAATTTTGATAAAAAAAAAAAATTTCATGATTTTTTTATTTTCATTGATTTTACTCAATTTGGGTATGGGGAATCCAAATCTAGTCTCAGAAATTCCATATTCTAAGCAGAAAGTTAGAATTTTATCATAAACAAACTAGTCGTTGTAAAATATCTCCCTTAGTAACGCCCTAGCAACGCATTTTGGGCAATATTTCTGCCCCCATATGTGGTTTTACTCCCCCATATCTTTCAAATATAGCCGGTTCGCATTGGGGCAATTATTGGTCATAATTTGAAGCAACAAACATCGTGTTCACAGAAAATAATGGTACCCCAAAGTGGTGGACTATTTTCTGAGTTGTGTTTTCAGTTTTCTTGATGTAATTTTGTCTAAGACTCAATTTGTCTTATCTAAAATGTTATTTCCTTTATATTTTACTGCTTTTCTTTTAGCTAGCAAGTATATAAAACAACATGGGTAATAAACAAAACCAATCACACAGAAAGAAGTCTAAATTTCAGGGTAATCGCTACTCCAAAAAAGCAACAAAAATAAAGCAACATCCGGATGGACATTTACCAAAACCAAAAAGATTAAGAGTTGAAGAGGATAGTTTTGTGGCTAAAGGTTGTAGTAAAGGAAACAATGAGGACTCGTTTTTCTTTTTCATGCATTTTGTGTCAATCAAGAATGTTTTTGAGAAGTTTGGTTGCTGTCCAGAGTGTCAATCAGCTCTATACTTAAAAATGAATATTGACGAGAAGAAAGGATTTGCATTGAAAATTCATATTTTATGCACTGAATGTAGTTTTACTGATGTATTTTACACCTCACCACAAGCTGATGGTTCAAAATCTCCTGGCTGTAATCAGTTTAAAGTAAACATTCGCTCAGTAATAGCATTCCGGGAAATTGGACGTGGACATAATGCAATGGCGACATTTTCAACAATGATGAATATGCCTCCGCCAATGACAGAAAGAATATACAATGAGACAAATAACAAATTGTTACCAGTGTACTCAAAATGTGCATATCACTGTGGTAATATCATAGTTTTTTAGTATTTATTTTGTCTTGTTAAATATTTTTTCACTTTATCATTCATTTACTCAGATTTACGTTTGATGAGTTTTCGACCGGCTTGAAAGACAATAACATTTGATGTACTTAATATTTTTCAATGAAATTTTCAGGTTACTTTCTTCATAATCATACCTATCATATATACTAGAATAATCATTGTTTAGAAAGTATTTTTCTCTAAATCTCTTCAAACATAACTGTTAAACCGGAATTTCTTCGGCCATTTTATGGTCCTTGCCGCCATTTTGGAAGGAAATTTTATTTTTCATTTATTCTAGTATATATGATTTATGTTTATATAACTAACATTCACACAAAATTTCAATCGTTTTTGACAAGTTCTAAGTGTTTTATAGTGTTTCAAATAAATCATACTTTTTTGATTATTTTTTGCTGACTCAGCACAAAAAAATTGATTTTTTTTCAGATTTTTGTATATTTTGACACGACACACCTTAATGTTTATAATAAGTGGAAAAACTATGAAATTACATACATTTTTCTTACTTCCAGTCCTAATAGGGAAGTGCCACCTTAACGAACTCGTTAAAATCATTTTCGTTGAAAAACACTCTCGGGGGGGGGTGCTGGTACCTATAACAATAGAAATAAAACGTTGCACTGCAATTTCCCCTCTGGTGTTCATAAATTACATCGGAAATTAAACAGATGAAAAACATGTCTACTAGAGTCATTTCATTTTGCAAGAAAACTAAGCGAAATAAAAAAAAGTAACTGTCAAAAAGCTCATTATAGGGGTGTCTACTGAAACCACGATAAAACATTTTCCCCAAAAGCTATTAAGGGAGGCTTTTAGTATGTTAATCTACATAAAATTGCGCTTCTAATGATACCAAATATGTAAGTATTCAAATTTATTCCGGGTTGACCCCTTTTTTCACCTAATGCGACTGGACTATTTGTGTTATCGCTCATTCAAAAGCAAGCTCAACAAAGAAAAATGAAAAAAAATATGCTGTTTATGCCGAAGAGACCTTTTCTGGAACAGCCCAATCGAAAACAAAACAACATTTCAAACTTGATATTTTAAAAGAAGAACTGTGTTCATGCCCGTACCGTGGGGGGGTCGTTGGGTGCGAACGACCCCCCTTTTTGTCCAAACTGCCCTTTTTGATTTAACAACAACAACAGAATTTTTTTAGTTATATATTTATTTGCCTCCTCCAGAACCTCCTCGTCTTGTTTTGAATGAATGACCTGTTTGAATGTCATGTTTTGAATGAATGAAAAAGAAAATAATTTCTTTTCTGACCTCCTTTGTCTTGATGTTTCGTTTGAATTGAACATTGAATTGTAATCATGCCGAAGAAGAGAGTGCAAAAATGTTTCACAACATAAAAATCAAAACACATTTTTGATTGGCATTACGTATAGAGTAGACAGTTTTAATTTTTAAAAGAAGCAAAAAATAAAATGCCCAACAGAGAAAGAAAACGTGCCGCTGATGAAAAAGAGTTACAAAAGGCTGCAAAGAAATGTAAATCGTTAACTGGATATTTTTGGATGATATTTTCCCTTTTGTTCACTATTCATAATAATATGTAATTGATTGTTCGGTGGCGGATAATGTAGTCGCCGCATGGAAATGTAGTACCTTCAGGGGCGGATACAGGGTACGTTAGTTAGTCGATCCGACTAACATCTTTTCTACATTTATATATATTTACAAGTCATTTGTCAAAATTAATCAATTTTAATAAACAAAAAGTGATAAGTAATTTTTTTCTTGCAATTTTTTTTAAATAATAAATATTATGGTAAATATGAACCACTGGTGTCCGCTATAGACAGGTACTACTGTATTTCAACTCTATATGCAACCTACATGCAGCGTAATAGAGTATTTATTGGTTTATTTACAGTGCGAAAGAAGTGACTGGGAAAATGTCGGTCGAAAATCAGAACCAGGAGAATATCGATAATGATGAGGTTAGTAACATTGAAGATCAAGGTACGTCGCACGGGTCACCACATCAAACAATAGATAAACAAAATGATCTAAACAAAAGAGAAAAACTGTACGATATTGACGAACTCTTTCTTAGTTGGGCGTCGTGATTTATCATCGCATGAAAAATATCAAGTCTATAATCATATTGTAAAACAAAAAACTACGTTTGAATTTCCAAAGAAAGTGCATCACGGTTACAATCGTTCTTGTAAAGAAGAATACTTGCAGGGTGGATTCGTTTACAACAAAAAGAACGACTCGGTGTTATGCATCTACTGTGTTTTATTTTTAACACCAGATAGAAAACGATCCTTGGGAGCTTTTGTTAACCGCGGGTATAAGGAATGGAACAATATTCTGGAAAAAAAAAAAACATTCAGGAAATATATACCATCAAGAAGCTTTAGAACAATATGCTGGCATTTGTAATCGTTTTGAAAATCCAACGGGAACCATACCATTACAAAGCGATGAAACTTTAAAAGGTCGACAACAAACATATCCATACATTGTAGAAGTATTGGCAAGAATAGTACATTTGATGGGGAGACAAGGTCTTGCATTTCGTGGAACACATGAAAATATCATGATGGAAGAATCATCACAGACAGGTAATCCCGAAAACTTTCTTGCCATTGTACAAGAAATTGCTCAGCATAATTCGGAACTTAGAAATCATTTACAGGCGCCATTACGCAAAGATGTCAGTTACTTATGACCAAAAAGTCAAAATGAACTAATTGACATCACTGGCAAAAAATGCATACAAGAGCGACTAATTAGCGAAATGAAAACTGCAAAATACCATTCCATTTCAGCAGATGAAGTAACAAGTGCGAACCGAGAAATTTTATCGGTTTGCATGCGATATGTAAACGAAGAAAGCGATATCAGAGAAGTGTTTCTTGACTTTCTAAACCTTGACCGAATAACGGGTGAATATATTGGAAAACGTTTGCTCAAATTCTACAAAGATAATGCAATTGATATCGCTTCATGTAGAGGCCAGTGCTACGATGGCGCTGCGAACATGCAATCATTAAAAAAAGGCGTTGCTAGCTATATTTTAAATGGATTGCCAAAAGCTATAGTTACACATTGCAACTCTCATAACTTGAATCTATGTATTGCTTCGGCATCACGAATACCTATTGTCGATAACATTTTGGAGGTATATAAGGGAGTAACAATATTTTTCAACACCTCTCCAAAAAGGGAGCGACTACTAGAGCATGTGACAGGACTTCATTGTGCATCAAGTGAACGAAAGAAGATACTTGTTGGGATGTGCAAAACACGATGGTCGGAAAGAAAAACGGCCTACGAACATTTTTATCTGGCAATCCCATTTATGGCCGAGGCATTGGAGATTATTGCAGGAGTACACACTGACGCTGTTGATCAAGAGTTAATGTTGTGGAAAAAGAAATGATCAGTTGTCAATTAAAATCTGCGATAAAATCCAATATCCAAACCTCTTTGAACTTCTCAAGATCGGATGTACACTTCCGGTAACATCGTCCGAATGTGAACGCAGCTTTTCTGCCATGAGAAGGTTAAGGACATGGCTAAGAGCAAACATGACTACAGAAAGACTCGGTTCACTGGCAATAATGAATATCCATTACAATGAGAAGATCGAGTATAAACAAGTTTTGAAATTATTTTTTTCCTTGCACCCAAGAAAATTGTATCAAAAAAACTTAGTTTTTGAGTAAAAAAATCCATCTTCTAACTACTATACTCTTGATTTATATATCTGGACAAACAGTGTTACTTAAATTGTTCCTTTATCAATTACCAAAATGTCGCCCAACCATGGTGGGCGACATTTTTCCACTGCCCTTTTTCTTCAAAACCGACCCCCCCTTCAAAAGTTTCACGGTACGGCCTTAATAAGTGTACTTTGAAAACAATAAACTCGTTAAATAGACCAAAAAGCGGTTTTTACACCATGTCACGTGACATAAGAACATAAGCTATAACTCGAAAATGAAAAACAAAATCAAAATATAGTCCAAACGGAGAAATGCTTAAAATCTCACTCCGGTACAGAAAAATATCACTTCAACAGTTTTAGATCAATTTTGAATCATTTTTTCTTTCATGACGTCACAATTAGTTTTTGCCCAATTTCTCAATAACTGCAGGTCCAAGGTGCGGAAATTTTTTCTTTTTTTAATCTTCTATATATATAAAAAAAGTTTCCACAAAAAATTTTCAGTTCTTAGATATGTTAAATGAAACTTTATTTTTTAAGATCATAACAAACGGCCTATATATTCAAACGTTTCTAACGTTCAGAGAATCATTGGTCAAATATGGAGGAGTCGGTTGATTTTTTCAAAAAAATCATATTCCCCCACCTTGAGAAAGTCAGAAAGGCTATCCAAAGGAGCAAATGTCGCTTATTATCTTTGACACATTTAAGGGTCAAGATAATGAAAGCCATTGAGTTATTGTGCTTGTCCCAAACAACCTCACTAACAAGTTCCAGCCGCTAGATCTAACAGTAAACAAACCAGCCAAAGGTTTTATCTCTAAGAAATACAATGAGTAGTACGCGGACGAAGTATCAAAACAACTTCGCAATAGAACAAGTCCTGTCGACGTGAAAGTGTGTCTAAAATTGACTTGTATCAAGGAGTTGCACGCGAAGTGGATACACGATTTATACGTTCACCTGACAGACAAGACATAATCAAGAATGGGTTTTCTGCCGCTGGAATAACAGAGGCCTACGAAAACGCACAAAACTATGTGACGAGAGTTGACAACCCATTTCGCAGCAACAAGTACCACGTAGACTGAACAAACATTTGATAAAGTTTTTTTCATTGCTTGCAATTTTCTCTTTTTAATATGTAACCCCCTTCTTTTTTCTAACGGTCGGTATAAAATTAGTCAATAAAAAATTTTGCTCGGTAAAAAAAAATGCGCTAAAAATTTTTGGTCGGTAAAAAATTTTGGTCGGTAAAAAATATTGGTCGGTAAAAAATTAGTCGGTAAAAATTTTTGGTCGGTAAAAAATATTAGTCACTTGCTGAAAATTTAGTCACTTTTTGCCGACTTATTTTTTACCTCTAAGTACATAAATTTTTTTACATTTTTATAATTTTTACGAATTTGTTTAGGCCGCTAAAATACGGTTTACCGAAAAAAATTGTTTATTTCTCATTCTGAAAAATATTTTCTTAGCGCTGCCCTCTTATTAGCGCTTGATAAAAGTACAGTTGAACTCGAACTCTCAAGGGACCGGACAAATAGTTCGAGATAGCCCGATTATCGAGAAAGCGCGACTTCGAGATAACGGGTTACACTAGAAAAAAATTTGAGATAGCGGGGTTTTAACTTAAATTTTAGAAAAAATGATGCCAAAAGGAACCCCTAAGATACCTAAAACAGAATAAGCACAAATAATATATAAGAGTATGTCAGTAAAGATTTATTTTTCTTTTACAAAGTAACTTGTTATTGGTACTTGTTTACTTTTCTCTATTTTTCCTAAATTAAACAAAACTGCCGGAACGATCGATTTAAAAGAACACTGTCTTCAAAAAACATTCGAAAACTGAAACTGACGAAAAAACACACGGCAAAAATATTCAGGATGTCTGGTTATGAGCGAAACTTTCTGAAAAGTTTGAGATAACGATTGTAATTCATTGATAGGGACCAAAAATTAGTTTGAGATAGCGAGAATTTCGAGATAGCGGAGTTCGAGATAACGGGACAAATTTTAGTTAGCGGGACTGTAAATGCTGAAGGGACCGAGACTTTTGTTCGAGATAGTGCGATATTCGAGATAAGGGATGGATTTAACTGTAGAAGTTAGCTGGTATACGGACAAAACCCCATAGGACAAAATCCCCTAGGACAAAACCCCCTTAGGACAAAACCCCCTTAAGACAAAAACCCCTTAGGACAAAACCCCTCATAATCTCTTCAACATTACAAACAACTCAGATAATGAAGTTTAAAATATTCCGTTTGCTTTGAAAATTGATAGGTTTACTAATTAGAGGATGCTGATTTCAAATCAAGTACCAGAATTTGGATATTTTTACCCTTAATACCTTATTTGGGCAAATTTGAGCTCAATGTTTAAAATATTCTGTTTGCTTTGAAAATTGGTAGATTTACTAATTAAATGATGCTGATTTCAAATCAAATACCAGAATTTGGATATCTTTACCCCTAATACCTTATTTGGGCAAATTTGGGCTCACTGTTTAAAATATTCTGTTTGCTTTGAAAATTGGTAGATTTAGTAATTAAATTATTGCTGATTTCAAATCAAGTACCAGAATTTGGATATTTTTTCTTCTAATACCTTATTTGGGCAAATTTGGGCCCAAAGTTTAAAATATTCTGTTTGCTTTGAAAATTGGCAGATTTACTAATTAAATGATGTTGATTTCAGACCAAGTACCAGAAGTTGGATATTTTCACCCCTGATACCTTATTTGGGCCCAATGTTGAAATGAGTTATGCATTTACGAAGTTGAAACCTAAGTCATGGGTAAAAGTCTAATAGATTGCCCTCGAATGAATGTCGGATGTACTCTCGAAAGAATTTTCTTTCAAAATGGTCGTATCGCGCTAAAATTTTGGGCATAGTTAGGGGACTATATAAGACTAGTAGAAGTACAATAATAGCCTTTAAAAAATCAAAAAAAATCTTGTGGTTAGTGTACCACGTGACTTTTAATTCCAGTTTTGATTATAAATAGTCATCACTTGATAACTCCGTCATTCCATTCCCCTTGAAAACCATTTTCATACTGAAGATACCTTAGATTAAGCCACATGTGGCGCTGTAAAGACATTCTAAAAATATTTTTTATTTTTGGGGTTAGGGCTGCATAAGTAAAAAAATTCTATCTTTTTTAACGATATCAAGTCGATTTTTTATATGGCTTTTAGCTACATATAGAAGACCTCAAAAGTGTTATTAATTTTCAGATTTAAGATATGGGGTCGGGGGTAATGACGGTTATATGTAAAAAGTGGGGTTGTCGTGTGGGGCAATAACCCCGTAATTATTACGAATTATAATTCTGGCTTCTTATATCATGCCGAGAATGGCTTCTTCTTTCACATAGAAATTCACGAAGTTTTTATGGTCAAAATTACGGAAGTTATTCGCCTTTGCATTTGCGACTTTTTGGAAAAAAAAATTTCTTTTTATGGGATCATTGCAGGTCCGAGCCAAAATGAGTAATCTAGTGCCATACCCCGAAAAACAAAATTATGATAGTGATAATCTTCATTATTTACCGATATATTTTTAATATACTAGGGTTGGCAGCATTCCTTATACTTAAAAAATGGAACTTTGGGCCCAAATTTGCCCAGAAAATGGTATTAGGGGTGAAAATATCCAAATTCTGGTACTTGATTTGAAATCAGCATCATTTAATTAGTAAACCTATCAATTTTCAAAGCAAACGGAATACTTTAAACTTTAGGCCTAAATTTGCCCAAAAAAGGAATTAAGGGTGAAAATATCTAAATTCTGGTACTTGATTTGAAATCAACATCATTTAATTAGTAAACCTACCAATTTTTAAAGCAAACGGAATAATTTAAACTGTGGGCCCAAATTTGCCCAAAAAATGGTATTAGGGTTAAAAATATCTAAATTCTGGTACTTGATTTGAAATCAGCATCCCCTAATTAGTAAACTTACCAATTTTCAAAGCAAACGGAATACTTTAAACTTTGGGCCCAAATTTGCCCAAAAAGAAGGTATTAGGGATGAAAATATCCGAATTCTGGTACTTGGTCTAAAATGAGCATCATTTAATTAGTAAACTTACCAATTTTCAAAGCAAACAAAATATTTTAAAATTTGGGCCCAAAATTAATTAATTAATAATTATCTTTCATTGTGAAATTTTGGTGCGTATTTTTTCCAGGATTTTGTTGATGCGTAGATGATTAGATGCCTTGACTATATAATTATTTTAAAATAAGAGGTGTTTTGTTCTACTCTATAAAAAAATGGGGGTTTTTGTCCTAAGGAAGTTTTGTCCTAGGGGGTTTTGTCCTAGGGGGGGGGGGGGGGGGGGGAGGGGGTGTCACCCAGTTAGCTTTGTCTAGGAAGTAATATCTTTTTCGATAAAAGTAGAAAGTAAATGCTTTGCGATAAAAGTAGGAAGTAAATGCTTTGTTGATAAAAGAAAAAGTTGGAAGTAATTGCTTTGTGATAAAAGTAGGAAGTAAATTCTCTGTTGATATATATATAATATATACGATGGAAGTAAATGCTTTGTTTATAAAAGTTGGAAGTAATTGCTTTGTGATGAAAGTAGGAAGTAAATTCTCTGTTGATATATATATATACGTTGGAAGTAAATGCTTTGTTGATAAAAGTTGGAAGTAAAAGTTTTGACGTCGACAATACTTTGTAATACCAATAAATTTGTTATCTTGCTGTGTAATGCTTGCTATTACGCTTGTTTCGCTAATTGTATTATGTACCAGTTTGGCAGACGACAAACCTGAGAATATTCGTATCAAATCAAATGACCTGGATATAGACGGGTAAAGTTTGTTTTACTGTTAACCTGGTAGGAAATCATTCATTATAAACAGATAATAACAAAGGATGAAAACAAAATGTATAGAAATCGAGGCGTTAGAAGAATTGTTTTTATCATTATTTGTTGAAGAATTTGCCGAAAGTAAGCAACCAAGGTTCTTATAAAGAAGTTGTGTATTGTTTAGTCCCATGACTGTATGTTAGTATGTTTTCTAATTAAGGTGTTTATTAGGGGGCGGTGTTTATTATAAAAATTTCTCCAGAAGTATGTTGTTTATTTGAGGGCGGAAATATATACGTTTTTTCAAAATAATTAACAAAATATATAAAAGGAGAAGTAAGATGATCTAGAACATATACATAGCTTTTCAACTTAGGGTTCGTGATCAGCCCTCTTTCTTGGGTCATGGGATGTCCTTTCAGATAAACTCGGAAGAAGCAATACGTATAAATATATAAAAACGTGTAGGTTTGGGACCCATCGCAGTTGATTAAAATATTGTAGTCTAGTGGTTAGAATTTCCCATTTTCACCCGGGTGGTCAGCATTTGATTCCTCGTGCAGGAACACATCTGCGGGTGTACTGCGAGTCATGTAACATCTTTGACATGGACAAAGCAGCCATGCACAGCTTCCACAGAGTTTAAAATACAAAGTTGGTATTTTGCGTGGGTTAACTCACCACTGTTTTTCTTCTTAATGGGGTTGGTGTTAGGAAGGGAATTAGTGGAGTCGTATAACAATATTTGTGGAAAAACCTAGACTTTCTCTACACTATCCTTATGACACAGAAAAAATCCCCGTGATTCTGAGCATGGGATCACCCATTTTTCAGCCATTTTCTTTATGGGCCTCATAACCAAATGCCCTAAACCCCAAATTTCACATTTTTACCATATCTTTACAAATAGTGATTGGAATCTGTTGAAATTTTGTCAAAATATTCAGTTTATAATGGAGATTGAAATAGAAAACTAAAAAAACGTAAAAATGTTTTTTCAGGGGGTCTGGTTGGCAAAAGATAGCTACTTTTGGTAATTTTTTGAATATCTTTGCTCATTTTTGCAGGTTAATTCAACGAAATCATTTAGAATCTTCTCAGAATGTTACATAAAATTAAATTGGATGTTATTCAAAGAATAATATTCAAAATCAATTTATTTTAGCAATATTGAAGCATTTCAGGGGGTAAAATACCGATTTAATCTAAAATTTATATTTTAAGGGTGTTAAAGGGATTCCCAAGTTCTCATACATATTTAACGTATATAAATAAAAATCTAAAAAAAAAGAATAGAATTTGTCCCAAACATAACAAATAACAACTTAACTAGTTATTCTCTTTTTAAATTGTTGTTGTTCAATGCCACGCTTTCTCTTCGACCTTCTTTCCGCGATGTTTATTTCTAACTAGATTCAGACCTCATTGTCCGTATAAGGCGAAAAAGTGTGGTAATTATTTGTTGTGACGTACATGGTACGTGTTTCAGTTATTAGAAATCTTTTTGATTGTATTTCAAATTATTTCTTGATATTTCTTTCTTTACATTTTAGTGATGAATAAATAAATAGAAATAATTCAAATTATGATATCATCTAAATCAGAATAAAGAAGAGCCATAATTGTCAAGAGTGAGTTGGAAATATGTTATTAGATACCAGAAAACAATACAATTTAATTGAGAATTTGTGATATTGATATTAATAAAATTGTCTTTTTTTAATATTGAAAATGGCGATATATATGTACATAAGTATAATAATAGTAATAATATAAGTAAATAACTCTAAAAAACGAATTTTACTATCAATTTTCAGTTTTTCTCCAGACACTTTGTAGGACAATATAACACATCACAATACTGTTTTAAATAAATTCTTTGTGCAAGATTTGCAAAATTTGAAGCTTCCAATGTTTTGATTTTTAAAGTTTTGGGCAAAATGGTCCTCGCGGATACTTGCATCATATGCGAAAGTGATTATGAGTCTCCAAAAAATGTTGTTGGTGAAAAAGGATTGCAAAGCATCAAAAGAACATGCAAGCAAAAAGGAGAAACTGATTTACAAAACAAACTGGATCAATGTTTGGCTTAAGATTGTTGTTCACGTAGCCTGCCGGAAAGACTTCACTGATCAAAGATTGATTGAGCATGGAGTGCCTTCCAAAAAACTTTGCTCATCAATAGATAACGTGTTCAACTGGAAAGATGATTGTTTTCTGTGACAAACCATGCGATAAACGGCGTGGAAAATTCATTGAAGTTATGATGCTACCTTTACTCGATACTTTCATTGCATGTGCACGCAACCGAACAGATGACTTGGGAAAGAAAGTTTTTGCAAGGATGGAAGGCTGTATAGATTTGGTGGCGGAAGATGCTGTTTATCATGCACGGTGTATGGTCGATTTTTGCCTTAATGATAACGTCCAGAATTCTTCTGTGGGCAGGCCACCTGATAAAGATATGGTTGAAGCTTATGAAAAGTTTTGTTATGACTTTGAAAACACAATGGATTGTGAAATATATTCAATCCAAGAACTTCACCAAATGATGTTGGAATATAACAAAAATGGTTTTTCCTTTCGTAGTTTTCGTGCAAAGCTGAAAATCAGATACAAGGATCACATCTACTTTGTTAAAGGTGAAGGACGTCAATCTGATTTGGTGTGCTTAAATAATATGGCTAACTATTACCTTTGAGAAATGAAATCTTTAACAACTTCAACAAAGGAAGCTGTCCTGAAAGCAGCGGCAAAAACCATAAAGGGAGATATATGTGATTTGAATGTCACAAAGATCTATTACCCAAATGCAGAGAACATCATGGACGAGGTCAAAGGTGAAAAATGGAGTTGCTTTCTATATTCATGAGTCAACTTGTTAGTTCTAACGTGAAGCAAATGTCCATTTCTCAGTGTATTGTCCAAGCTTTCAGCTATCGACAACATCAAAGATGATCTACGCTTTCTTCATGCATGGACGGGGTGTGATACCACATCAAATATATTTAATAAAGAAAAATCATCTTTGGTAACAACGATAAGAAAATCAAGAAGGATGGGAGAAATATCCGCTACCATCAGCAATGTTTGGAGTACTCAAGACGAAGTTGGGCAAGCATCAATAGAAGCATTTAAGATCTTGTACGGTGACAAAAGAGATTCAACATTATCTTGACTCAGGTTTGATTTTAATTAAGATCGCATCTATCAATTGATTATCGATTTTACTCATTTCAGGGGTTCTCGAAAAGAACACGAGAAATAATTAACTTTTTCGTCCTTAGGTATAGCAAATACATTGAAGTGGCGTGTAAGGGGATAATTGAGCCGGAAAAGTTGCCTCCGACAGAAAGACCTGCATACTTTCATGGGTTACGAGCACATTATCAAATAATGTGTTGGTCACTTCTCGAAGATGATTTTGTTGAATTCAATGTATGCGAGTGGGGTTGGAGGAGCAAGAATAACCAATATCTCATCCCAATAATTACGGATCAACCAATAGCACCTGAGTCCCTAACAAAAGTTATAAGATGCAAATGTAAGACCACAACGAAAAACCCTTGCGGAACGAAAACTTGTACTTGCAGAAAATATGGCTTAGCATGCGTATCATCATGTGGAGAATGTTATGGTGTCGATTGTAACAATACTGACGTAAGTTGAGTTGGGTTTGATTTTTAATTTTGGAAGATTCAATTACCACAGTTATTCCACCAAATAACATGAAGAAAAGAACATTGCACATCAAAAAACTTGATTTTCATTTTTAGGACGATTATGTTGCGCCTGATGAAGACGAGGAATTGGAAAATAACGAAAAAGACAATGCTAATGGAGACGACGACAACATTTTTGATAAACTGGCTGAATGTTAACATTTTTGTTACAAAAAATATAATTTACAAATTTGAGATAATTGGGTGAAACTAGAATAAAATTTCCCCCGGATTTACTTGTTGGTGTGTCACAGTAAACAAATTTTGAACGTCAACAAATGTATTTACATTTAATATCAGGATCCATTTACTTACAAGAAATCGTTGCTTGGTTTGTAAAGGAAAATGCCAAAAATAGGAATTCTAAGTTAAACCGCTATTTTGTCCCTGAAATGCTGTAATATTGCTAAAATGAAGAAGTCATTTTGAAAAACTTCAAATCTAATTTTATATAACATTTTGGCAAGATCCTAAATGGTTTTGTTGAATGAGCCTGCAAAGATTAGCAAAAAAATAAACAAACCCCTTAAAATAGCTATTTTTTGCCCTTTTTTGCCAACCAGACCCCCTGAAAAAAGATTTTCACATATTTTAGTTTTTTGTGTTTTGAGTCTCTTTAAAATTTTGCTGTTCTTTGTTAATTTTGGATCTGGATTTTTGTTATAATTGGAGTTTATTAATTAGATTATTGTGGAGTGAGTTTGGTGTAGTTGAGGAGGTTATTTCTGGTAAAGTTCCTTGAAACTTGGATAAAAACAGTTTATATTTGCTGACTTTGCCTATCATAATTTAAATTCTTTTATTATTCTTTTATTTATGTTCTCAAATCATGCAAATACAAAAATCCAGAAAACCAATAATCTTAAAATTGCTCCATTTGCAACATAATTACATTTCCTACTTCTTTACTCTTACAATCGTTCATACAAAATAATTGATCATTTAACATACCGCGTTTCAATTGCTTAGTAACTTAATGTTAAACGCCTGTTCAGGCGAATCTATTTTCTTGTTTTAAATTGGTTCTTTCTAGGTGAAGAATATTGTTCTCAGGTCACCTTCCATCACTCATTTGCACTTTTACTGCTACATCTTATGGATTGTTGGAGACTTTAGAGAGTTTGGGTTGTAATCCTAGGGGGCTGCCTCATATTTCGAAGAAACATAGTTTTTCAGTTTGAGCATCATAATCTTTTCTGTATTTATCTCTTTATACCATATTTCATTGATCATGTCTATTAGATGACATCTTTTGGTCAAATTTTGAAAAAACTTGTATTTGAGCATACATGTATCATCGACCGATTTAGTTGTTATATGATCACGGTATGAAAAGTTACACTGATAGTGCAGTCGTTGGACCTTAAAAAGTAGGGTTTGTGGGAAAATTTTTCTATCAAGCTGATACTTTGTTCAGAGCTTTTCTATGCTATGTAGATGTTAAACCGTGCAGTAAATAAGTAAGTAAGATGACTCAACAAAAAATCCCCATCAATCGGATAATGGGACACCCCATTTTGGGGTGAATCTCAGACGACTGCACTATGATCAATGTAAATGGTAAATAACTGGGTGATTTCAAAAGAAATTATCCATTCTCATCTTTTACATATATAGATAACTTCATACACAAACAAAATATCACTGCATAAACTAGACATAAGCTCACTAGAATAATCTGCACATTGCGTTCTCCGATAAATATCAAAGGTTTGGAAACATGGGGATTATGAAGACAAGGCAATGATAAATTACTGTTTGAAGGTGGATTCGCTAGACTTTTTTAAGTTAAATTGTTGAAATCTACGAAACATGTCTCAGGAATTAAAATTTCTTTTTTTAAATTTTCAAAATTCTAATTCTATAAAATAAATATGGTTTTAAAGCTTTTCACAGTAACAGTATATATGTTTACAATTTGTTTCTTTCCAGGTCAAATGTTTGCCAAAGAAAAACCAAGGAAACGTATATTAAAATAACATATTACATCAACCATGTTACAGGAATTGTATATCGTGAAACAACTTGTTTGTTCGGTAGAACGTGTCATAAATCAAAAACAAAGTAAGTGCTTATTATATCTATTTTCTATCATTTAGATATATGAACTGTATTACAATTATATATATGAACTGACCTACCTACTACTATAATAATTTTTTCTAAAGCAGTTTTTAATTTAGTTTTTTTACATCTATATTTCTAAATAAAACATAAACAATAATCTACATAAAAACTTAATTACTGTGTATTTAAAGACTTTCAAATAAAAATAAAGAAGGTCTAGAGAGTTAAAAATGTGGAGTGGGTTAGACATGCACTGTCACAGAGCCTTAAAAAATCTAATATAACGTTTAAGTAGCTGAATAATCTGGAGATATCATAGCTCTTCTATGCAACGATGCGAAGCACTAAAAGTTTCAGTTTCATATTGCAAAAGTATATATATATATATATATATTATTTTGAAGATTCGTTCCTTGAAGTAATTCAGCTTTAATCTTAACTTGTTCATACTTTACACATGTCTGTGAGTACTATCAAAAAAGCGATAATATTGTTTAAGTTTTCATGATTTCATAATAGAGCCCTAATTCCACGGAATAGTTAAAATTTCCGGTTCAATTTAGCAAAATTTTACTGATTTATGAGATGGATCATTATATTTGGTCAATCTTTTTAATGAAATAACCCTTATATGTAATCATATTGGTGAATTCTGAAACTCTATAAAAATTGATAGATTGGTGCCCAAGATGCATCACTTCACAAATGTAGCTGAACGAGGCGTCATTGAACTTTTTTGTTGTAATCATTGGCAGAGGAGTACTCCGAGTGCCACAGAATGCACTAAACGTATGACCTTTCACTAATAATGTACTTTTCTATGTTCTTGTTTTCCTTGATTTGTAGTCATATTACACTTAGTAACATATATCTTATTTCATAAGAAGTCCTCAATTCATTATAGTTCTTACTTAAACGCCATGTTTATTATCTTTACATTTCATTTGATGTTAGCAATCTGCCAAATTGCATGTCAAAATGGTGGCACATGCTCCAATCCTGACAGCTGCACTTGCACACCAGCTTTCAGTGGAAAGTACTGCAGGATACGTATGAAAAATATACTTTATTAGTAGTTTACAGTTGGGGTTATTGTCTGAGAAGGTCAACTAGACTCTCTTATCACAGACAAAGACTTTGTCTCTTTTAAACAATCACTTTAAAAAGTTTTTTGTCACACCTATATAGAGAAAAGAAGTCTCGCTGATAAATCTTGTGTTTAATCTCACTAATGATTTGATTTTTATTGCCAAGAAAATCCAGTAAAGAAAACATTCTTGCTTGTTATAAATAGAATTGTGAATTTTAGCGAATTTTCTTCTTATCTGCTCTTCGCTTTTCTTTACTCTAGCAAAAGATGCATGTAAATTAGGCCATTCCAAATGCTCTCAAGAATGCATTAAAATGCCTGATTTCAAGTATCGGTGCGCATGCCAACCTGGCTACACTCTTAACGCAAATGGTTTTGATTGCGATGGTAGGTACCTACATAATGGAACCAGTCAGTGTGGAATCTACAATTATTTGTGTGGTCCAACTCATACCTTCATGAAATAACAAATCGGTTGTTAATAATTAGCATTCCGTAATGTTTCACATTTATCGGGATGGTTGTACACTAAACGCATGTATGTCCCTGATCCCTACTGGGAAGTTATAAAAAAACATTGACGCCTGGTACTGAATCATTCTAAATTTTAAACAAAATTATTTTTACCCATTTATGAATTCTTCAAAATATTTACTTTTCTTTGACCAGATATTGACGAATGTACTAAGGGTACTGATGCTTGTGGTTGTGTGCGTGACGATGGAGTTTGCAAAACGACTTGCATCAATACACAAGGTGGATACACATGCAGTTGCCCAACGGGATATTTTCTTAACTCAGAAAATAAATGCGGTGGTAAGTGCAGTGCTAACACATGATTTTTGTTGTTGTAAAGTACTAGCTAGAGCACGGAAATTGTGGTATGTGATTTTGAATGTATCTATGTATGCTGTCTTAGCGCATTAGCAGTGACACGCGACAATTATGTTGATGGTGCAAAATGGACCTATTGCGGATGGGGAAGCAAATGCGGGATTCTATTTAACTATGCGTTTTTATATATGGAGCATGAAGGAAGCTGCTGTAAACTCAATATTTTAAAAGCAAGGGAAAAAGTCATCAATATTTTATACCGCCATTAATTTATTTCTTGCAGATCGGAATGAATGTAATAGAAAAGATATTTGCAAATGGAAATATGTGATAAGATGCGTAAACAAGCCGGGCACATACGAATGCAAATGCCGCGATGGCTATCTCGCTGATTATGCAAACAAAAAGTGTATAGGTATCTACTGATTAATTCCATTTTGAAAACTACTATATGCTTTCAGCCGCAGAATATTTTCGTTTTAGTCTTTTCTTTAAATTCTGAAGCGCAAAGTTGTGACATTACGTGAGATCTTTGTATGCTCAAAAGATTTCCCTAATTTTAAATACCCTAGTTTTAAAAACGCCCTCGTCACTGTGGCTTAATTTACAGATTCTGCTCGTGGAATTTTATAAGTATTTGTGGGTATATTTGTCACCCATATTAGAGGTGAATCAATGCAGCAAGAACAATGGCGGTTGCTCGGATAACTGCATGAACGTTGGGGGATACCACATTTGCACGTGTAACGCTGGGAGAGTGTTGGACACTGATGAGAAGACATGTTCAGGTAACTTGAGATGGAATGCCGTAATAACATGAGACGGTTTACCACTCCGATTTTGTTGTTTTCAATAGCTGTACTCTAATCAAAGGTTTGTGTATAAGAGATGGGGCTTAACCTCGAAATAATGTTTATATTAAACAGTGCAATATTTCAAAACGTCTTTTGCAGTTGTTACGATGTAGTGTTAAATTTTGTTTTAGACAAGACTTTCAAAACAGCTTATGTTTGCCAGTACGATTTCGCTACTACTTTAACGTGCGACAACGGCAAATCTCTGAAGATTTACTATGCGTTCTATGGGCGTTTAAGTAAAGCTATTTGCAACAAAGGTTCATTGAGCACGGAAGACACCACATGCTTTTCGCGAAGCAGCCCTAATTCGAGATATTTGAGTAGGGGTCATGTCGTGATTGAAGATGCCTGTCAAGGACAAAACAATTGTTTGGTCATGTCCACACCTGATTCCTACCAGAAAAATTTGTGTCCTAAAACTTCTAAGTATCTAGAAGTACAGTACATATGCGAGTAGTAGGTTTTATTTCTCCGGTATTTTGGGGTTTTTTGGGATCGTGTTTGATTAGAGTGATGTAATATGTAATCTAACGTATATCTTTTAGATGGCATATATACCTTCACCGTTGTATTTTACTGCAGAGGTGTAAGATATAGAGGTCTGCATGGAATTCAAACGCCCTTTTAGCTTACAAAAATACCAGAATTCGGCGTAGAATCGCCAAACAAGACTACGCAACCTCATAAGCTTATAAGGTGCCAAATGTTACTTGCAATGGCGTGCCAAAACTATAAAATTTGCCAAGTTTATGAAAAACATGTCAATGCAAGCTTTTCTGTTCTAAAACACTATTATTACAGTTTATAAAAGTTTATAAGATAATAGTACGCTATTCCATATTGATAAGGTGCTAATAGACCAAGATGAATATTTAAAAACTTTAATGAATTATATCCAAAAAACTCAAAAATGTTTCTATCTAGTCTATATTAGGGGTCGCGTTCGGTTTTAGAAAAGCGTAATATCTTTAAATATGGTATTTGGGAGTTTGATAAAATTGCAAAAATGTTTATCTTTATTAAAACAGTCATATAAACAGTTTGTCTCAATTATGGAAGAAAAAAGTTGCATTTTAATGTTTTAATGCCATATTATATAATTCTTCGCTTGGTTTCAATCATAAAATTTACTCCTTCATAAAAATTATAAAAGCCAAGCACATTTGTCAAAGTGCAACACTTTATACCTCGTTGAAATCACAAAAGAAAGGAGATTGCCGCTCTGTTAGTTTCTAAGCTCCTACGCATGTCTACAAAAAACCCAAAGAAAATTAGAAAAATTTCTAATATACAAACTTTTTTTAAAATAAATCCACAACTTCTAGTAAATTTCATCTTTCCTCTAATCTTTTGCAATGAAATTACAGTATAATGCTGATAACTCGAACTCCCAGGGTACCGAGTAAAATAGTTCGAGATAGCGAATGTTCGAGTTATCGGGGGTTTTTATGAGAAACTATTAGGAGAGATGAATGGAAAAACAGTTCGAGTTCGACTTAAAAGGCGGGTTTGAGTTATCGGGATTGTACTGTATTAACAAAATATTTACGCTTCCACCTTGGAAATAATTAGATGCTTTTGGCCTCAGTGTTTTTAGACCTTCTCCATATTGTCTTTTTATCATCTATAAGTTCAAATTTTTAAAGTTCTATAACAAAATATTCTGGTCAGTAAATTATACATTTTGAATATATCTGGTCTGTAAATTACATGCATTTTTGGGTAAAAATTTTTCCAAAATTTAGAATAATTACCATATTATCTTCATACCAAATATGCAGCACCTACAATGTAGCTACATTTATCATGTTATTAAGTTTTTGTTTTTTTCTGACATAACCGTGGAAAATCAGCAGTACCACTGATTTTCGGCATTTTCTACGAAATCCGTTCTAAAAAATAAAAAGATTTTGGAACGTTAAAATCCTCTAACTTTTGATTGCGCGGTTCGATTTCAACAAATGACCCCTCGTTTTGCTTCTCTTTTTGTATTCTATACAGCAATAATAACAATGATAGTATATCTGTAATTTGAAAAATTCTCCGCAATCCTTATCTATATAACTATTTTCTTCACTTAAGTTGTCTTCAATTACGACGAACTTTATAGCATTCGTAAATTCGTTTCCATTACAATTGTCTAAAGACAGTCATACGTCATGTTATTTCCGCCTACATTGACATACAGGATTTTGGTGTTCCCTTATGCTGCAATTGCATCTGATAACGTTATGACACCGATATTTATCCGACGATAGCGCAATATGGCGTTCGGCTCTTAACCGAAAGGTTCTGGGTTGGAGACTATGATATCACAAAGTTGTTTAGTGAGCGGTTATAAATAAACAACGCCGTATTTCATCAAAAAATAACCGTAGCACAAATGGGAGTAATTAAATACACTAAAACTCCGGGTCGAGGTCTTTATGAAAATGCTTAAAAAACAAACAAACAAACGAAAATATCCTGATAATGCTACTTTTATTCATTGAATGAGTGACGTACTCTTATATCTTAAAGCTAAAAAAAGCTTTTCGTAAGGATCTGGAGATTATCAGTATCAAAGACACATATCTTAAAAATGAATAAAAGTAATCCTACGCTAAGAAAAGATATCCCTTACAGTCTCCGACAGACAGTTGAGAAAGTCGGGGTAATGCCCAGTGGGGCTACTGGCTGGGTTGTCGGAAATATTCGTTGGTACTATCTGACGGGATGTGTCTTCGGACTACTTTCCTAGAATCGTAACAAAGTATCGTCTTTGTAAATAATGAAATAATTACCCCCGTGCTGAATAACATAAAGTTGCGTTTTTCCACATAAATAAAAATCGCTATAATCTCTCCTATATTTGAAAATCATATTCCAACTAACTAACTTCGTTCCATCTCTTTGCTCTCTAATTTTTCTAAGATCTATGAAAGAATAATGTATACTCATCTATATTCCTAAGTTTATTAAAACAGTCTCCTCCACGAAGGGTTTGGGTTTCACTGTAAATGCTCAACTGAACACGCTGTAATAGATCTCGTAAATACTCTAGCAAGATAAATATCATTTTATTTTAGATGTCATCTTAGATTTGTCAAAGCCTTTCGACACCAGCCTGTCAATCACCAGATACTTGAAACGAAACTGTCATTCTATGGAATTAAAAACGCAACTTATAGCTGGATTTCCAATTATCTTGAAAACAGAACCCAGTACATCTCTTTATAACGAAAATTCTTCTACGGATACAACCGGAAGTTCCGGAACTTTCAACATTTCGAACAAATTTTTCGGTCCCTTTTTGTAAACCTTTTTGTTTCGTAGTTCGATTTTTAAAGAAGATAGTTAAAAAATTTTGAGAGTTCCTGAGGAATTACACAGTTCAGTTCAGTTTAAAGGTGATGAAGTGGATGAAGATGATGATACCGAACCTGTTGCTAAGTCAAATTATATCGAACTTGGAAATGCATTTGAAACGGTAGAAAACTTAGGAATGAGGATGAAATGCGAGTTCTTTTACAGTGATTTTAATCATTATATGTCCTTGTCTTAATCATTAACAGAAAGCAATCTAGAATTTTGACGTTTTTCAAAGAGAATTACCTCCAATGCATCAATGCATCAATACATATTGTATTCTATTATCCTTGAAACCTCAAACAGCTTACCTTTTGTTTCAGTGTTAGTTCTTAGATCACTAAACATTAGGTTCACCGTTTTTCGGGTATGACAAATACAAATCTTCCGCTATGTGGAACATTCTCTATCTCGAATCGCCGCTTCCATTGGGGTTCGAGATAGCGGATGTCGACTGTATACTAAAGCTGTAATGTTCGTCGATGATACAAACCTAGTACACTAAAAGAAGATTGTTCTCTTTTTCGAAACACTAATTACGGTTTAATCACAAGAGATAAATGGTTTACAGCTACAAGACGTGATTAAATCGCTCTCTAAGATCAAAAAACAGCTGAAATCCAATTTTCTTTTGCAAAAATCTACCAGGTTTCCGGTCCCTGTAAAATCGAATACATAAATTTTGTTACACAAATGTTATTCAGTTCAAATATTGGTGTTCAAGAAATCCCTGTAAATTCATAATTTTTACCATTACCCACCCAACTTTGATAGCAAATTGTGAAAAGTCCAATGCAATGACGAATGTTTAAATAATACAGTGGAATCTCCCAAAAGCGGACACGGTATAAAGCGGACACCTCTATAAGGAGGACATTAGCGCTTGGAACGGATGGTTCTTAGGTTAAACGCTTATAACGAACATCTTTATAAAGCGGACAATCATAAAGAGGACACTCCATAAAGCGGACAATTTTTTCTTCGATTAGCGACAACGGGTCAGAGAAGACAGCATTAATGCAATTCAGAATCCAGAAATTGCAAGTGATCAGGTCGAAGAGATTTCCGATTGATGACGGGAGCAATGAGGAGTTGGAACAAGAAAGCATGAGTTTCAAAGAGATAATCACATTGCTTGACAAAATGAAGCGATGCCCTGTCTTTGACGATGATAGCCAAGATATGTTGTCTACGATCGCGAAAAGGATTTAAGACCTTCAACTGAAGAATCGATAGCAATCTTCAATTAAAGCATATTTTAACAAAAGCTTGTAAATATTTTTGAGTCAATTCTTTGTCAAAGAATACTTTATTATACGTGTACGAGTACCTAGTCTCTCATTTACAATCTACGTATATATACATATACAAAGAAGTTATACTACCGCCTCCAACAATGGCGGACGATGTTTATATTTATTCCGTGTTCGGTATTTTACCAAAGCCGTTTCGTGATTTAACATAATAAACTTGAATTCGGTTCACGAACACCAAGTCTAATTCAGAAAGAAACACACCTTATTGAGCAAAAATGTTACTCGACAAAAGAAAGAAAAAAGACAAAAAAAGACAAGAGTTCATTTGAAACTACCTACTTCGTGGTAGAATAACAACGTTGTTTCATAGAGCAGAGAAAAAACAAACAAAAGAAGGTCTCAGAGTCACACGGAAGACACCTCTTCCTGAAATCCTTTACTAGTTAAAGTTAATTTGCAGTTCTTATTCGCAAACCTACGCGTACCTCCATGAAATTGCTGTTGTTTTTTTAATTTATATTATTCTTTTCAATTCGCTCTCAATCGTTAATTTCTCCAGCTTCCTATAAACCGGGAAATCCAATGGACACAATTAACTTGTTTCATTAAAACAGATGTTCAAGCCACTTCGTGTTCCCAACGATTTCCCTCCTCTTTTATTTGGTCCTGGAGACACGTAAACTCGCATGTCTTTGAAGATTGGCGTTAATTGCATTTTCAAAAGAATAACAAATAAAGGCTTGTTTGCGTGCAAATAACCTTTATATCCATTTATTCGCTATATGGGCAAGACATTATTGTGAAATTGCCCAGCTGTTTTCAATGCGTATAAAGGTCACGTTGATTTTCAAAATTCACACTTGATTCATTGCCTGAAGTAAGCAATGCTATTCGATGGTTCGTAGGTGAAACGGTGAATCGATTATGTGTGAACAAAACACGCCTTTTTATTTATTGGTTATTGTCTTATAAATATTGGATTAACATGTTTTCATTTCAAAGAAATGAATTCCATTGTACGTTTGGGCAGGTTTGTCGCCACTCCTATAAGTAAGTTGCAATGATGTCTTTAGTTTTTGTTTAGCAAAGACTAAAAAGATGTTGGTGGTACTGTTGCTTCTGGTCACTGCGGTTGAGGGAAGGTATGCTAACAACAAGAACACACTTGAAAATATTTTATCAGATATGCACGACGCTTACTCCAGTAGAAGGGAAGGGATTTTGGATGATGTTACCGAAGATCTGTACGAGAGCGACGCCATGCCTTGGTTTAGTCAGGACAACCATCCGCCGCGCATCGGTAGAGAACTGGAAGATTATGTAAACCGATTACAACGTACTGGCATCAGCGATAAAAGGAAACGTCATGTATCCCGCGGTAAAAGCGACGATTCGCGAGATATCGCGGGGAAGATCGTGTGTGATAAAAAGGGTGGGGCTTTCACAAAAACGACTTGCTTGCAATTGCTGAAGTTAAACGATTTAATCAAAGACATTTTAGAGAATAATATGTAAATGTGTGCATCGGAATAACTTTAATCTTACGCCGTAGTACTGAAATTCAACTGGTATAACTAGGGTACTGAACTGCTCGATACTTAGGTTTTATTGAAACAACAGCTAAACAGGATTCAATTATAATGGCATCTTTTGCTTTCTTTTGTAATATACGCCATTTAAAAAAAGCAATACAGGCAAAATGGACTTAAGAGGTCGTAAGAAAGCAGCATAAGACACACAAATGAAAAATTACGCTTGGTTTTCTAATTGAATTTTCATTTTGTCATGGGTGTCAATCAAACTCAGCACAATTTGAATTTGACATTGAGGAAATTCAATATCTTAAAGGCCATTTTCCACTCAGCGTAAATTGCAGTCTTGACTCGAATTCTCACGTGGCGAACGCATATAGAAGTATTTTACAATCTCGTCGACTTTCTTAATATTTTTTACCGCAAATAAAAGTAACCAATCAACCTTCAATTTTATATCGTAAAATTCGCGAACAGCAAAAAGCGTTCAGTTAGAAAGGATATCGTTCGACTATCGCAACTAATCTTTTGACTTGTTCCGAATTAAAACTAGAAGATATCTAACTAGCTGTACGGAAAGACGGATTTTAATTGCGTAGGAAGAATCCCATCAAGCGCTAATCTTCTCTGTAAGGAATGTTTTCTGGGAAAATGTATAGACATTAACATACAAAACATACATGTGCATGTGAAATAATTTAGTAGTCGTAAATAATTAATGAGTGTAATAAATAAAATCTATATTATATTCTGTATTAATCTATATTAATATTTATACAGGATGAGCCATGTCAAAAATAAGAAATATATACATATTTACAAACTTCTGTTGTTATATGGGTCCTGTGTTTCAAAAATATATTAAAATCTATAAAAAGCGTTAAAAAAGTTAAGTATTACACAAATAAAACAGTAAAATTTTGTAGAAGATTAAAACTATCGAATGTACGGTGAATGTACGATGTACAAAGTTTACGATTCAAATTCCAATTTTGATAACTCAAAATGAGATGTTATAGTAAGCATATAGGGCTAATACACGCTTTTTTTTATAACCATAGACTTGAATTGACCAGGGTCAAGTATTCTTAACTTTTAACTCCGAATCAGGCTGATATATTCTTAGCATATTCTTATTTATTCTACTTAAAATAGGTTGTATTAATTCTTATTTTTTGTTCCATAAAAATTTTTTAATGAAGTTTTTTCTTCTATACTGCGTACATGTTTTGATCGCGTATGTATTTATAGAAGACATTGCACAACTTGTCACAAATACATATCTTATTTTCTTATCTTAGTCTTCTATCAACTTTTGCAAATTCAGCTATATTTCGGCAAAATATTCCCCAACACAGTAGAATTCTCACCCTGGGCATATTCTTAGAATATTCTTTACAAAATGCCAATTTTCACCCTGCTATTCTTATAAAGCGTATTCTTATATAAAAAAGCGCGTATATACATCCAATAACAATACGCATGGATAATGCAGAAATGGATAAAAACAACAAATAATTTCGAATCTTTAAAGTTAAGAATTGTCTCGGCTGAGGCCGCAAGATGATGATGATGATGAATTTAAAAAAATATAATCAATTGCAACTTACCTTATCGGGCAAAACAAAGTCGGAAAAAAATTACTAAATATTTGGGAGGTGACTAAAATTATGTCCATCTGATACAATCGTGTTTTAATGACAACGTATATCTGTATTACACTCTTTTTTATATAAGAACCACTAACCAGTAAAATTGGGATTGGGGCTGGCTGTTCTTAATTTTTTCACAATTTTCAGGGTGAAATGTTTTTGATTTGTTCTTATTTAAGAGAGCTTTTTTAGGGTTTTAGTCTTTGCAGACGTGTGAATAAAGATAAAAAAAAACACAGAATATTTGATAGCAAACCCAAGATAAAATGTTAAAGCTTTATACAATTGAATCTATATACATAAAATCGTAGTGAAAATGTACAAGACGAAAAAGTCAAAGATAACTCGCACACAAAAAACAAATTTCCGAAAGATTTCCATGCCATCAAATTCATCCAAATCCAATGTAATCCAATCCTCGGTCGTACTTGTACTTGATATGATACTCATTGAACACGCTGTTAAAATACGTAGTTTCTCCTACAAACCATCTCCTTCCAGTCAGTCATTTTTAGATGGAACCATTAACAGGTGTTTTTTAGATGGAATCATATCATCATATATGTATTTGGTTGACCTGAAAAACTCGTACGAGAAATGTTACCGTGCTCAAACAGGGGTTCAGATTGGTGTGTATGTAACACGATTGAAGCACACGTCATGAGTTATTTAAATTCACATTAATGTCGAAAACAGAAGGGGTTTACCTCTGAATAGATTGTCAAAATGTAGCAGTTACAAGTTCATTAAAGCAAATTATATATGCGATGCTATATTAAATTAAATTCCCGCAAAATCCATAATATTCCTTGATTCGCGAAATTAAATTCCCACAAAATCAAAAAAATTTCTGACTATAAAGTAACTATTTCTCAGTTAATTGCCTACAATTGTAAGAAGAATTCTACAAATTTGGAAGCATAAAGGCATTCATCTGAAAGGGAAACCCGCTTCCAGGCTTCATTGGGCTTAGAACACACACAGAAACATGCAGCAAAGAGCTGATAAACACCTTTACAATTTAGGAGTGTCTTGTAGCTATGACAGAGTTTTACAAATTGAGAAAGATCCCGAGAAATCAATCTGTAATTACTTTAAAAACCGACAGTCTGTTCGCCACACTTGAGGATAGGTATATACACTATAGGTGCATTTGATAATATAGACCACAACCCAAGTTCCAATACTGCCAAGTTCCAATACTGCGCAAAGTTCATTGCATGGTTCTGCTATTAGTCTTTTCCAATTTCCAAGTGTCTCAAATAATGGAGAGAAGCTTGAATCACTTTCTTACTCACCTCTGAAAACATCAGAAGAATCAGTGCTTCCAGCAAGTTATACATCATATGTTTGTCGTTGCAGATTTTGGAGCGAAAGTTCGAAACGATCAGCGAATCCTTAATTGCAGTTGCGATTGTACACGCTTTTCTTTTTATAAGAATGGTGTTTTTTCGTTTCATGATGGATATTCTTAACTTTTTAGTCGAAATCATCCTACTATATTCTTTTAAGTACATTCTTAAGGCAATACCAAGTAAGTCTAAGTCTTCTTTTTCTTAACCTTTGTGTTTTCTTTTCGCGGATCTCCATCGCGATGAATATTTCTCCAAACAAGCTTAAAAGAAAAAGAAAGCTGTAAAAAATGGTGATGGTAAAAAATGATTGAGAGCCACGAGAGAAAAATGTTTGCATTTATAATGACAGAAAATAGCACCTACATGATAAAAGATAAGTTTTCCAATTGCGCGTGCTTTTTTCTTACAAAATAAATTTTGTACTTAATAAATCTTAAGATGGCAATATTCTTAGCACATCCTTAACTTTTTGCCTAAATTCATCCTGGACATTCTTATAAAGCGTATTCTTATAAAAAAGCGTGTGTAAAAGATTACGTCATTTTTTATTGTTTTGTTGTAATAGGCGCCTCGTATAGGCGCACTCGTTACTAAATCTTTTATTGTATTGTATTTTTGTGACCACGTGTGTGGTCAGTTAGCTTACGACCTTTGAAGTGAAAAGACGTATTTACCACGAGAAAGCTTCGCGTCCCATTTTTGTCGTTTGCTTGGACTCAATTTATTCTAAATTTTTGCATGGCGCCCGATGAGGGACGTGAAGAATTACAATTAATTAGTTGCTGAGAGAATACTACATTTGGTTGTTGAAAAAGTTGTTGGTTTGTGAGATATTGTGGATATTGATTGTTGAAAATTTGTTATTTGTTGAAGGATTTCTCGATGATTTTATACGTTGATGATTCTATTTCTGGCTGCTCGACTGTAGAAGAAGCGAAAATGTTTTACGAGAAGAGTATGTCGATATTGTCTGCTGGTGGTTTTGTATTGCGAAAGTGAGTAACTAATTGTAAGGAGTTACAGAAGTTTTTTAATGAAAGAGAGGGAAATGAGAGTGATGTTTGTTCTAAGAAAGTCTTGGGGGTAAAATGGGATCTAGAATCAGACAAATTTGTATTCTGTTTTGATAAAATTATTCAGTTAGCTAGAACTCTGCCCGCCACAAAGCGTAATGTTTTAAAGATTGCGGCTACCTTTTTCAACCCGTTGGGATTTATTTCACTTATTACTGCGCGCGTAAAGTCTATTTTCCAACTTTTATGCAAGGACAAGAACGACTGAGATTCAGAAGCGAATACTGAGATTTTAAATGTTTGGAATAAGTTTTTAGAGGACATAGAACGTTTTGGAGTTTTGCGTGTTGAACGTTTCGCATTTATTGAGATGAATGAAAATTTTGAATCTGCCACAATACATGGGTTCTGTGACAGTTCGCTGTCTTGTTATGCAGCGGTTTTGTATTTGCAAATAAAAACTTCCTTTGGTATGCGAGTGCGATTTCTAACAGCTAAAACTAAAGTTGCTCCGTTAAAACAAATAAGTATTGCGCGTTTAGAGCTTTTAAGTTGTGTTCTTTTAGGCAAGCTGGTTGAACAGGTTTTAAATGCCTTAAATAATCGAATTATTTTGAAAAATGTGAAATGCTGGTTTGATTCGCAGGTGGCTCTTTGTTGGCTTAGAGGAAAAACAAAGGCGTGGAAACCTTGGGTTGAGAATCGTGTAGTTAAAATACGTAAGGTAGTTGATTCGGAGAATTGGTCGTTTATTGCTGGAGAAGAGAACCCAGCTGATATTCCTACGCGAGTGTGCGAGTTGGCTGACTTTGACAGGTGGTTTCGAGGACCTAGTTTTTTGTTGGACAAAGATTTTGAAGGAGAAAACTTTGATCTAGATGCCAGGTTGAATGAGGCAGATGTTCTTGTCGAGTCGCGGCAGAAACAAACAATGGCTTGCGCTGTAACAACACAGACGGAGATTAACAATGACAATGTAGCAGAACAGTGCAGTGTGGCAAATGTTATAGACTGTACTCGATTTGGAAACCTTGATAAACTGCTCAACACGACTGCCTACGTTATTCGTTTCATCGACAATTTGAAAGCAAGGATATCGTCAAAAGAAGAAAATAGCGACGAATGTGTCACGGCCGATGAAAGAGAGAACGCTTTGATGTTATGGATCAGGGCTGAACAGAAGAATATCCGTACCCAACGTGAGTCTAGCTACCAAAAACTTTGCAATTCCCTGAAAATATTCGACGACGTAAATGGCATTGCTCGACTGAAGGGACGTTTCGGTAGCTCAAGTTTCAACTACGACGTGAGGCATCCGATCTTGCTTGCTGGAAATGGACGATATTTTGCTGAACTGCTCGTACGCGACTGTCATCTTCGAGTGATGCACACTGGAGTGGAGGCGACGTTGAACCAATTGCGAAGAAGATTCTGGATTGTGAAAGGACGTCAATACGTAAAGACAATTCTTAGAAAATGCGTAATTTGCAAGAAATTTCAAGGACGTACTATGAACTCCCCAGATTCTCCTGATCTTCCTAATTTTCGTTTTTATGATTGTTTTAGTTTTTGTAACATAGGAATAGATTATGCCGGACCGTTATTTGTCCGTGAAACCGCTAGAGCCGATGCCAAAAAGGTTTACATTTTGCTTTTTACCTGTGCCTCTAGTAGAGCCGTACACTTAGAATTAGTTCCGGATATGAAATCCCCCGCATGTATACGCGCATTCGAAAGGCTGATGTCAAGAAAGGGAATACCAAAGTTTGTTATCAGTGATAATTTTAAAACATTCAAATCAAGTCAAGTGAAACGTTTTCTTTCTCAACACGGCATTCAGCAGAGTTTTATTCTACCCGCTTCACCTTGGTGGGGCGGATTTTATAAACGTCTTGTTCGTTCCGTCAAGTTATCGTTGAAGAAATCTCTCGGGAGATCACTTTTAACCTATGAACAATTAGAAACTGTTTTATGCAAAAGCGAATTCGTCATCAATGGCCGACCTTTAACGTACGTCTCGTCCGACGATCTGGAAGAAGCGTTGACACCATTTCATTTACTTTTCGGCAGAAATGTTTCCTACACCTCTGGTTCCGTAAACATTAATGACATTGTGAATTTTTCGAAGAATGACGTCATCAAAAGAGCGAAATACATGCGACTGCTCATTCGTAAATACTGGGAATCGTTCAACTCGTTATACTTGAATGAACTTCGTGAACAGCACCTAAACCGCAAATCAGCCAAGAGATCATCACCACCGCCCGTAATTGGTGACGTAGTTTTAATTCGAGATGATGTTCCGTTACCTCGTCAACGTTGGCGCTTAGGTAAAATCACACAACTGGTCACCGGCAGCGATGGTAATGTCAGAGGTGTTAAATTAATCGTCGCTTCAAAAAGTCAAGGAAATCAATCGTGCTGCCGTCCGCTTCAAAAGATCATTTCCTTAGAAGTCTCCGAACAAGAAAACATCTCCGATGACGTCAATTCCAACACAAATACCAAGGACACTTGTATAAGTAATGGTAGACCAAAACGGCACGCGGCACGCGAGGGACAATTAATAAGAAGATTAAAGGAGAAATATGTTGACTAGTCAACGGCGGGGGGAGTGTAAAAGATTACGTCATTTTTTATTGTTTTGTTGTAATAGGCGCCTCGCATAGGCGCACTCGTTACTAGATCTTTTATTGTATTGTATTTTTGTGACCACGTGTGTGGTCAGTTAGCTTACGACCTTTGAAGTGAAAAGACGTATTTACCACGAGAAAGCTTCGCGTCCCATTTTTGTCGTTTGCTCGGACTCATTTTATTCTAAATTTTTACAGCGTGTATCACTTTAGACATGTGACAGCTCATAATAGCTCAAATACTTTAAGCTAAGGGAAGAAACTTTCGCGGTACCTTTTCCACCGCGAATTTTTCCGATTTAACTTTCGCGATTTTTAAAATTTTGCAGATTTTGCGGGAATAAACTTTCGCTGATTACGATTTTAGAATAAAATAAAAATAAATAAAGATACAAGAACTAAGGGTAAAAACTAAAATGTTTGTTTTTTTGTCTGTTTAACAAAAAATTCGAAACAATTCAATGTTATGATTCGAAGGACGCTACTGCATTGTACAATTCTTCGCGATGTACCCTTTGAGAGCAAATTAGATATCTATTCATGCGGAAACGTCGCTATTTTGCCAGTGAATACTTAACACCTCGTTAAAAAAAATCATTTTGTCTATGAAAAACTACGGAAGCGCTGAAACATTTTTTCTTCACTTTAAGTGTTATAAAAAAGAAGCATTAGCTTAGCTAATTTCTTTTAACTGCAGCCATGAACACGGAGAAAATTTTCATTTTCACTGCTGCGGTCAGAGGTTAGAATAGAATAGAATCACAAAAGTTGTTTTGCTATGTCGAAGCTGGGAATCCTTTTGATCGATTTGCCATTAAGACCGTAACCGATGGAGACCAAATAGTTGGCCACTTACCGCGTGAACTTTCTCGTGTCACCAAATTTCTCAATGTTAGAGGTGCGTCGATGTATTTAAAACTGACTTCCACAAATTTACGAAGATCACCCTTAGTCCAAGGTGGACTAGAAATTAGATGCGAGGTTGTGGTTAAAATGGCTGGAACGGTGAAAAACCACATGATTATGGACAGGTATATCAACCTTGTAAAAGAACGTTATACTGAGCCAAAAAACGAAGTGACTATGGGTTTCTTTTTGATGCGTGCTGTTCCAGAACCACTTGCTCTTGTAAGACCTCCAAAGAATAAGTGAAGAACCGGGGCTACAATGGTTGCTAGCAGAGACATTAGGGCAATGTTTTCTGCTAGCAACAAAAGAGAAAAGACAGCGATAAGGTTATAATTTTTGAGTGATTGTAATATTATGATATATATACAAAAGAAAAAATGAAAAATTAAAAGAAGACTTTTTTTTCCCGGGAATTAACTTTCGCGTATTTTTCTAATTTGGATATTTCGCGGGAATAAACTTTTGCGGTTTTAGTTTTTTAGCTTGGTTTATGGAAGAAACTTTCGCGTAAATTAGGATAAAATTGCCGCAAAAGTTTCATCCCGCGAAAGTTTCTTCCCTTAAAGTAGTCTTCTATGGCTTTAAGGGTTTCTCCAATCCAACGTGTACAGAATGTGGAGAGTGGAATTACTACAGCTGGAAAAGCTAACATGATGCTATCATGATGTCACACGCTATGCAATCTGTAAACCGGTTCTTCTTCACACAGGTTTCACATTTTTTTTTATCGAGACTCAACTCCATTCTAATTCCCGCGCTCGGAAGCGTGCCGTATTTTGGCTATCACGGAAACCACATCCGTAATAACATTTATTTATTCAGCCGCTCGTGCGATTAATAATGTAAACACAACTCTAAAACAGAACCAAACCTCTCAAACAACTTAATGGACAATTTGTTGAAGAAGTAAAGACTGTATTTATTTATTTATTTGTAAATGTCATTGTCAACTGTTACAATGCAAGCAGCATATCCGTTGTTCATTTGTTTGTGCGTGTTGAGCAAATGAAATGAAGACCTTTGTGTCAGCTTTTCTTCTTGTGATGTGTGCAACATGTTCATTGATTGAAAGATCAAGTTTGGTAATGATTAGACAAGGAAATACGAGAGAATCAAATCAAATCAAATGTTTTGTTTACCAAACACAATAAATAACACAATTTAAATAATACAAATACAAGTGACAAATATAAACATAACAATTAAATATTTCATACTTCTTTCCAATATGCTAAATGAACTAGATAGAATGAAAAAAGAAATATATATTTTAAAAAGTGATTATTGTGAATCGCTGGTGTAATAGAAAACTAGGCAAAGGAATGACACCATTGTTTGAATTGAAAAATTTATGATTATTAAAAGTAAGAGAGAGAGTAATAAGAATGCTTCCGTCCGTGTAAATATAGAAAAAATTTAATTTGCAAATATAAATATAAAAATCAAGAAACCATGTAAAATTATTGAGGTAAGAAAGGTAAGTAGTTTTCACAGCAAAGATTCATAATGCATAAAGGAAGGTATTTTTAATTAAGAGATGTTTTAAAGCTTTTTTGGAATTTTTTATAGTTTTTAAGTTAGTATACTTTAACATATCATTCCAATTTAAAATGCATTGGTAACATATCAAGTATTTCCCATATTTTGAAGTATTGAACCGAGGTATATTGAGTTTGGAAAGTTCAGTGTTTTGTGTTGCATGACAGTGTATATCTGATGATTTTGTGAAAATATTTAAAAGGGCATGGGGAAGGTTTTCATTTACAAAATTGTGAACAAATAAACAGTGTTGTTGATGTTGACTACATCGTAAAATTTTAGAATATTGCATCTTAAATAAAGTTCATTACTACTAGGTGCTTGAAATGGAGAAAAATTTATTGCTCTTGATTTGATTTTTGTAGTAAAAAGATTTCTTTTAAATAGGGATTTTTTTGTTGTCCCCATATTGATGAACTATATATATGTATGATGCGAAGAAAAATTGGCGTGGTAGATTGATATTAATGTCTTTTTATCAACATAGTCAGTGGTGTACAGACCTTGTTCTGGTAAGAACTTTACCAATCTTGGTCGCCCAACGTAACTTTTGGTCGCCCTGCGCCATTTTTAAAAAAATACTCGGAAACATACGTTAGCTTCTGTTTTCGTATTCTAGACATTATACATAGTATTATCGCGTAGCTTTCTTTCGTCACCGTTTTCTTTTGGGTGAGTTTTTTTACAGCTCGATATAAACTATGTAATCACGAAACAAATTAGAATAATTTTTCTATGACATTTATATTCGTGCAAGCTAATAGGAAACTAGATCAATCTTTTTCTTTAATTAAAATTCCAAGTAAAACAGTTTTGCTTTAAAATTTATTTTATCTGAAAAAAATATTTAATAAAAATATTGATATAGTAAACTTGGAGAAATTAGAACTCTGCGTTTCCACAGTGAGTACTGCTTTTTTGTATTTACAATAAAATTACAAGAAGTTTTTCAGTCTTTTTAAAGTCTATTTGTCCTCTTGTTCGGTTGCGTTGTCATCGAAAATTTTGATTGCGTTGTTTGACGTGACTTTGGTTTTGGACGGCTTGTCATTCATGAAACCAAGGTGTCTACCTTGGATTTTACCTGTTTTATTTTCTCTCGATGGTTTCAACAGCCAATGCTCGATCGCCTTGGTGGGATCGTATTCTTTGATTTCTGCGCCATCTATATTCATTCTCAATTGTATTTTTTGTCTTAATGTTCTTCATCGCGCTAAAACCCCTTTCTGCATCAGCCGAACTCAAGCTATGGCAGAGTAGGAAATCAATGAGAGCAAATAGATTAGGTAACTTTGATTTAATATTAACCCCTATCTGCTCCCATGACTGCGGTGGAAACCTTTTTGAGCTGTTGCTGTTTGTCCACGCTGCCATTTGCGATTTTAGGAAACTTCATTCATGAAGAATGTTCCCAACGTCAACCTTTTTGCTTTCTAGCTGTTTGCTTATACTCTTGTCGTCTATCAGGGCTTGGATGTTGTTGTCAAGAATGTCAGTAGGCTTTTTTTGTTGTTGTAGGTTGTAAAGAATCCTACAACATCCCACTCACTCATGTTTAGTAGCTCGTCTGCTTCTGAAACTATTAGTGCCGAATTATACGCACTGAGTTATTTTGATCAGATACCCAGTGGTGAGTTAACCCACACAAGATATCAACTTTCCATTTTAAACTTTGTATCAACAGTGCATAAAGGGCATGGGTGATTATGTCCATGAGGTCAAAGATCTTTCATGACGTGTATACCCCCTAAGGATGAATTTATATTCTTGACAAAACAGTACTTTTTATAATTTCCATATTTGAAATTCCGGTAATGTACCTATTAAGATTTCATACAGTTTTATGACTATGTGTCCAATATTTTTCATTTAGAATTTAATGAAAAACACAACTTCAAAGCTTCAACACACATTTTATAACGAAAATGACTGGGAGACTGTTGAAATATCTTGTTCAATCCCAAAAGAGGCTGCAGTGACTTATAAAAATATGTTGACACCTTTTCCTAAAGTTCAATATGGTATAAAAGTTTCAAATAAACGGTGGTCTATGAGGGATAAAATCAATAAAACTTCTAGCAATGGTACAAAAGCTTTGAAGCCTATTTTAAATGACATGGCCAGGAATTCAGGTATGTCGTCAACTTTAATTATTACTCACTGTATGCCACGTAATTTTCTTTTATTTTAGAGTTTTTATATAGCCAGAATACAAACAATCTTGATGAAAAAATGAATTCTACAATATTATCTGGTGGTAGAACTTTAAGAGAGTCTAATACTCTAAAATTTTCACCTATAAAGGCATGTGCAGAAAAAGGTATGAAAAGGTTTTTGTATTTTGTATTTTTTTCTATATATATAGAATATATATATATAGAATATAGAATATATATATAGAAACAGTCTTTGTTATGAATATTTTATTGCAAGGGCAAGTTTCCGTGGACATAATGATTTAGATATTTAGATAAAGAAACATTCTAATTGCATAGTTTCTCTTTATTTCATATCTCTAATCAACCCTTGAAATTGACAAAAAGAGTATGTTGGCAAAACAATAATTTTGTAAATTTCAGAAGTATATATATATATATGTGTGTGTGTTACTGTAATTATTATTTATTAATGTATTCAAGGGTAAATAAAATATTAATAAAATTTCTCACTTTATCTTAATCAATCAAAACTACACTATGTACATTCTCTGCTTCGGGTTGTTGTTCTGCGTTTTTACATGCAATTTTCTTGAACATGGCCCGAATATCGGTTCCTCGCATCATTCAAGGCACTTGAATTAAGTAATTTGGTACTTTTGATTATACCAGTGACGACTCCGATTCTGAATGGGAATTGGACAATGATAATGGTCAAAGTGCCTTTGTCATGTTCGAAGAATGTCATTAACTTGTGACAACTTGTTGATATTACCTTGTGACACTATTATTTGTGTTTATTATTTGTCTCTCAAGAAATATTTGTGTTTCCAAATATCATACTCCTTAAATCTAGCTTCCCTTTTCATCCTGTTTCAAATAAATTATAGAGAAAATATTTCTTGAATGGCCTTGCGCGAAAATTAATACGCGCGAAATTAGACTAAATTCATGATGCATGAAAATAAATACGCACGAAATTACATTTAAGGCCCGTTTAGGAAAATTAGTACAAATAAGGTATATATATATATATATATATATATATATATATATATATATATATATATATATATATATATATATATAAATTAGACCTTTAGCCAAGTTTCTGTATTCAGATGAGATGATGTTTTTATATTATATTGAGGGCTGCTATGTAAGAATAAAGTGTCCTGTGTTACAAGTAAACCTTTGATTGATATATCACGGTTTTTGACCACGTTCATGAAACACCTGAGCAGGTAAGCAGGTTTTCCAGTCAGCAAAATTTTTTTGAATTTTTGAAATCTGATTGTGCCAATTGATCGAGGATGGAAAAGTGAGCAAAAATAATAAAACACCATGCTTTGAAAATCCTTTGTTTTAAAATTATTGCAGTTTAAATTACGTGTTAAATCAGACCCAGACTTAAAAAAACTATAACTTTGCCGAAAAAAGTCATATTAAGCTGAAAATGGGTACTTATATGGTAATATGTCAATTGTTATGACTTGGTACACATTATAAACCATATTATATGGTCTTCTGCAAAGATATGATATATATATATGTATGAAATACTTGGAGTTCGCAGACCAATTTTAAAAAATTATACAAAATTGATGTTATACATATAACACTTCTTAGGTCGGTTTCAGAAGTTTAAACGATGGCTTGAGAATAATTCCTTCACAAGATATATATAAGATGACTGATTTGAACCCTGATCCTCCCCTGGACAGCACTGTATAATAGTTTGTCCTATTAAATCAACTTTATCAATACACAAGCGAAAAATTCATCAATATATGACATTTGTTATCCCAATAACCTAGTGTAGCACACAAGTTAAAACCATTTTAATATTTGTAGCACCTTGCAAAGTTGTTCCTCTGAAAGCCAATCTATTAGTAAGTGATATCCTTTAATTCTTTCAAGTAAATAAATATTGATACATTTCTAAATATTTCTCATCATATATGCAGAAAATCAAATCAACATTAATTTTAAATCATAAGACATATATATGCTGTTATATATAGAATATTGTCTGTATTCTCTTCAACACTCTGTATTGGTTAAAGAGGGTGATTCATTGTACAACAGTATCTTCGGTGAGTAAAGTGAGACATTGGTTGGACGCAACTCAAAAACATGTTGAAAAATTATCTTTCGAAGACATTGTGAGTAGTTTTGTTGTTTTAGTTGTTATTTCAAATATTCAAATTTAGATGATACTATGAAGGGACTTTTGTAAATAATTATTAAAAGGTTCCTTTATTATATGTTGCATATAATGGCATAGATCACTTACAGTTACTGTAAATTTTATGTGGTCTGTTGATTTATAGAACTGTATTTGTTCATGTTCAAAGAGATTTGTTGTAGATAAACAAAGAAAACAAAGAAGAGTGCATGCACAAGGACAAACTAAATGAAAGTATTTTAAAGACTGACATACAAACTGATATTGAGAATTGCATGTACGATCCTTCGCCAATACCTTCTGAGTTTGTCAACTTTGAGCAGGAAACGAGTCTGGAAAGTCGCATCATGTCAGAAATCTTTATCGCAAATGCAGAAGTTAAACCTAAAGCGAACCGTAGAAAAAAAAGAAAGCGTATTACTATGAAAGTGACTCCATTGAAAAAGAGGACTAGACAAATGCTGCCCAAAAAGAAAAAGGTATGTGATCTTCTGCGTGGAAAGGAAATGGACATTCGTCCTGCAAAGTGCAGTGAAGTAGATTGGCTACACGATAACACGTTATATCAAGCGAAACAATACAACTCAAGAAGAGCTTGGAAAAGAAATGAACTCATAATTGATTATGGAGATGAAAAGGTCTGTTTAAAAGGATTTATTGAAAGTGATTTAAAAACTACTTTACACGTTTTTTGTTCAAGTTAGCCTTGGAGTTGCTAAGTGTAGGAGCCTTTTTTTGGGTTCATGTTGTTTAGCAATTCCTAAGAGTTCTTTTTAAGGAGGTTGCTTCGTTTTTAGTTTGATTTGAGGGTTCAAGCCTTAAAAACCAGGTTTCTTATAAAAACGGTGTGTAATGGTATATCCATGAGTAATAAATATTCAAGGGACTTGCAAAAATTGTTTTGTAATGAAATTTTAAGGGGAATAACTACTCAATTACGTAGCTTTTATCTTTATTAGAATACAAATGTTGTCTTCGAACTAGGCCATTGTAAACCCACAATTTATGCGGGGTTTGCTGTCATTTTACTGTGAAATGTTCTAAGATTACTTTGTGATTTTTATTGTAGCTCACTACAGACACCAAACCTCTTCTGGAGAAGGTAGTTTCAAGTACGTCCAAAGGCGAATATGCAACTATGGAAACAGAAAACGTGACAAGAAAAGAAAATCCTGCTGACCAGACGTTTGTTGACAACGGGAAAGATGTCACGGATGAAACACCACCTGGTAAAATCAAGGTCTGATAATCTTAATGACTATATCACCAAACTTGAAGTGGTAAAAAAACCCTAAAGCACTCCAGCAAACAGAGTACAGATAAACGCTCTAAACCTGACAGTCTTTGTAATATATAATAACAACTGTTTCTTGGAGATATAGCATGCTAAATTTTTTCCTTCATTGTTAAGAATTAACAGAATTAAAGCAAACGAAAAGAAAAAGCGCTATAAAACAAAAAGATAAGCAAAAATCATGAAGTTTGTTCTCTGTGACATTCCTCAGTAAGACAAAAATTCTGATATAATAAGAAACCCTTAAGAAACTTTTCTAGTAAATTTAGGGTAAATCTGTAAGAAACTGCCTAGAGACCCAAAAGCTTATTTCTTATAAAAATAAAACATGTATTACCTTGACACTTAAAAACAACGCGGTGTCTGTATGCCCGACAGCCGGTTGAGACAAACTCAAAACCTACATGCCCGGCAGTTCAAATACACATGCGCTTAACTTTTTCTCGCTTATTAAGTACCGGGTAGATAAAAAATGAAATTAAGTAGTAACAAGTTTTAATAAGAACCTTTTGAGTTCAAATTTACTAGGAAATTAAAAGCGGATTGTCAAATTAAATGACTTCTTTAAGAAAAGAATTTTACCATGAAGTCATAATTTACCGGGAAACTATGACACGTGACGTCAAAATTTACAGGGAAACCAAGATTTGAAACCAAGTTTTGGCTTGCAACTTTTTCTTCACGTATTAAGTGCCGGGAAGATAAAAACTGTAAAGAATAGATGCCCGACTGTGGACTGTGTGAATTTTTCTCGCGCTGGATAAGTAATTTGTTGCTTGTATCAAATATTGAATTTTTTCTAGTTACTTAGAAATAAGTACAGTGGCTTATAAACTAGTTACTTAAAAATGGAAATACGCGTATAGAAACTGATAAAGTACAATTGTAGATTGACCATTTCAAAAATCGTAAAAATAAATTCTAAAAAAATAAAAAATACAATGTCAGCAAAAATAATGAAGTTAAGATGGAAGAATGTGCCATTCCACAAGTATTACAAAAGTATTTTGCCTTCGGTGTCTTTCGCAATGTTGTGCTAGACAAGTGGCTCCACAATAAGCAATGATCACAGCCAATGCTCTCTTCTCCCTCTTCCATAAACTTATTCAGGCATGCAACTGGGCATGTTTTTCATGTTTTACCTCTATTTGGAATGTTTTCATGTTTTTAGCATTTTTTTTGCTGAAATATCATGTTTTGTCAAACTTGTCAAACAATTTTTTTTGTAATAACTAAATTGAACTCATTCTTGATAATACAGTACTGTGCAAGCACAACTGTTATTTATTTTGGCCGTTTTCTTTTTGTTAACTCTCAGTATTGTTCATTTTATTCTTGTGTAGATTGTTTAAGTTGTTATAATTCATTCATTCTTTCACTTAGTAAAATGTAAATAAAAAATGGGTAAAACAAAGTTCCAGACATGGCAACAAAATAGACAATGGTTGGTAAGAGATAAATCCAATGTTTACTTGGCACGTTGTACAGCCTGCAATTCGTCATTGAATGTGGAGTTTGGAATTGGTGTAATCCAAAGGCATGAAAAAGTTGATAAACATTTGAAAAGATTGAACAATGCAAATTCTCAAGCTACTTTTGCCTCCAGTGGTCAAGATTTTTTCATGAAAAGAGGAAATACGAAAGTTGTACTAACAAGTGAGCAGCAGGCGTGGAACGCTGTTATAGTCCGTGCTCTGAATGTGGTCGAAAATAACATTTCTTTTAACTCGTGCGAAAAGGACAATGATTTATACCGGCCTTTTACATTCCATTTTGATGAAACAACAAATAGCAAAGTCAAGAAACAGTATGATGGCTATGCCACTTACATCAGCCCAAAACACAAGGAAATATCTTCTGCATATTGTGGATCTCTGTACGTTGGAAGATGCACTGCTGATGATATGTTGGTCCACTTTCACGAGTTTATGAAAAAAGCAGCTTTAAACCCTAATTTCATGTTAGCCCTAGGCATGGATGGTCCAAATGTCAACCTGCTGTTTAAGACTAAACTAAAGGAAGAATTTTCAATCATAGAAGTGGGTACTTGTCCCTTGCACATTGTGAACAATGCGTTTGGAAAAGCTGTTAAGGCATTAAAGCGGAGCATTGTTGATTTAGACGAAATGTCCATTGATTTCCACTTTTTTTTTAAGTATTCGGCTGCTAGGAGAGAACAGTACACTGCCTGCCATGAGACCACTGGAGTTACTGCCAAGATGATGGAGAAGCATTGCTCGACTCGATGGCTCAGCTTGGAGAAAGTTCTAATGAAATTAATGGAGCAGTGGGAAAATCTATCTGAGTATTTTCTCAGGAAAGTTCCAACCCTTCCTGGGTTCACTGGTTCAAAGGGCATTTCCTCTACTGCAAGATATGCTCGTATCAAAGGTTATCTGCAAAACAAAAAGATTCCCGTTGTCATCGCTTTTGTTGTTTCGTTTGCCCAGGATTTTCGGAAATTCATAAAAACTTTCGAAACTAATGCACCATTGATTCATTTACTTTATCACAAATGCCTGCAGTTGTTGCACACCGTATTCGACAAATTCATGAAGGCCGAAGTTTTCTTGGTGAAAAAGGGAGATCAGGGTTATGCAATGAAACATGTAAAAAATTTACAGCAGATCAACGTGAGACTGCAATCAAACCATAAAAGTTCATGCAGTTTTGGGTCTCAAACCGAGCTTCAGTTTAAGAAATCAAAACTGGATGAGTTGGAAAAGAAGAGGTTGAAACAAAACATGGAGGAAGCAATTACTGAGTCAGCTGGATACCTGCTAGAGAAATTGCCAATAGATGAGCAAGTAGTACACGATGCGCAATACCTTTGTCATCTAAGTAATGGTGGAAGCAAGGGAGTTCTGGCAATTAAAAGGCTATGCTATAATATTTGTAGAACTCTAAAGCCTGGCGCATTGAAGAAAATCTTCAATATAAAAGATTATGATTCTACAGACAGTCTGATTGATGTAGTAGCGGAAGAGTTTAAACTCGTTCAACTTGAAAGGATCACATCTGCCTTTTATGAAGCAAAGCCAAAAGAGAAGAAGAGAGAAGTGTATTCCTATTGGAAATACGCATATGGTTTACTTGATGTAGCAGCAACCGATACTGACAACCATTCGAAATATGTTCGTATAGATCATTTCTGGAGAAATGTTGGCGGTATTATTGACATTGAAGGAAGACCCAAGTATTTGAAACTGGTTACATTTGTGAACCTTATTCTTACGCTCTCTCACGGAAACGCTAATACAGAAAGAGGATTTTCAATCACGAAGCAGCATCTCGAATTACATGGAAACAAGACGGATGAGGATACTTTAAATGCATTACGAAATGTGAAGGATTACTTTGAGGTGACCATAGACCTCATTTCAAAATGTAAGGATTCGCATGCACAATATGAGATCTACAAAGCAGAAAAAGAACAATTGGAACGTAGATTGTTGGAAGATGCTACGACCAAGAAAAAGGAAACGGAAAACCAAGACAGGCTCGCAGATATCGAGAGAGATATTGGGGTACTTCAAAACGGTATAAAGATGGCTGAAAAGATCATTAAAGAGGGAAACGAAGAAGTTCAATCACATCTTTTGAAGAAAGTTTTGAACCGCAATGGACTTATTCAATCGAACATGAAGGTAGCTACAGGTGTGAAAAGAAAAGAAGAACTGTCTTTAGAGATCCGAGAACTCGAAAAGAAAAGAGCGAGAGTTGTTGAATTGTTCTTTGTGAACTGTGAAACTTTGTTCTTGATAAGAGTTGACGTTCATATTTTTGGTTAATCTTTATTATTTCTGTTAGATTCGATTACGTGTGAGATTACGTTACGTTAAGTGTGAGAATTTCCGTTTCACCAATTTTTTAACTTATGTTTGTATATACTTTAGAGGTTTATCAAAGTTATATATGTTAATATTTCATCACTTGTGTTTAAAAATAGAGGGTCGCCACTCATTCTTATAACGAGAAAGTTTTTTTGATAACTAAGAACCATAATCGCTATTTCCTCGATTTTTACAACTTGTACAAGGTGATATTTTTAAAAATTGGTTCTGGCTATTATTTTCTTGTAGAATTGACTAGATGATCATGTATATTTTCATATTTTGTTTGATCACTTTATTTAGAGAAACTTCACAGAATGTTTGTAAATTTGTGTATGCTTTTGAAATTATGACTTTAAATGTCAGGTTTTTCATCGTCATATTTTCTGATGGGGGCTAAAATTAGTATGTTTTTCTGTTGAAAATCATGTTTTATGAAAGTTTTTGTCATGTTTTCATGTCATGTTTTCTTATTTTTCTGAGTTGCATGCCTGCTTATTACATATGGAACATATCCATTGGCGTTTCTTTTTGTCATCAATAGCACGTTTTACAACCTTCCATGCTGCAGCCACAACGGAAGGATTTTGTTTTCCTTTTTCTCTTCAATTCAGGGTTTCTTGATTTCCCACTAAACTTGCAAACAAACTGAAGTGATTGGTATTGCAACGCTTTATTGACCAAAGTAATTCGTTTGGGTATTCTTTTCTTCGCAGCTTCCAAGGTCCCCACTTTGCTCTTGACAAGTTGACAATGGTGCAACTTCTCGTAAGCTTTTTTGCACATCTCTACCATTTCTATTTTAGAAAACTTTTGGCCCAATGTCCAAATCGGCTGAACCTAAATTAAATATAATGTAGTGTCGAGATACATAAATAAAGTATATATATAAACTTTTACTCTAAAAGAAAAAGAAAATTTCACCAGTATATACTCAGTTAATATAAAATACAGGTTTTTGTTATGTGTTCTATATAACCAAACATGAAACACACTTTTTATAATGCATAAGATATATTTAATTAACTATTGTATACAATGTAGATTATGGTCAATAGCTAGCTAGTTCTACTAAGGTTATGCATTTTGTTGTTACTAATAAAGAAAATTTGTTATCCTTAACAATGTGTAAATCGACTTACCAAAAGTTCTTCGTTATCCATGCTTGCTGATTAGTATGGTCTAGTATTAGCACAAGTCTAAATTAAAATATTTCCCGCTTAGTAAAGTCAACGCTTGGATCAAAACATACGCGCATGCGTATATCAGCTGCCGGGCATATCGGTTTTATGTTTTTCTTTACCGGTTGCCGGGTATGCAGACACTGCGTAAAAACAAACTGTATAAAATGATTTATTTATAAACTTAGTATTTCCTTGTAGAGATGTGAATGATAATGTATTTCCATCATGTTCTTTGCTGTGCCTATTAAATTCTAACGTATGTTCAGATACCCAACTTTCAAGCAAACCGAAATAAAAGGAAACTCTCGTTTTACGATCGTGCTATCATGATGTCGTGCGATACAATCAACGACTCGAAGCAGACAACAACCCCCTGTCAGGAATTCATCGAAAACAATAGAAATTTCACTGAGCTTGGGAATAAAATCACGTGCATACAGTTGGCCAATGAAAACAGTGTAAGTGACATCTCGTCGTGTTGCTTAGTTACAACAGCTGCACTTCATGAAGCTTCGAAAACTTCCTGTGGTTTTGCTCGTGACGGTAATCTGGAATACAAAAGTGACAGCGATATATCATCTTGTTGTTTATAAAATACGTTTAATATATTGTTACTGGAATTGCGTGTATATGAATATTGTTTTTTAGCGTTTGCGTTATTGGAATAAATGTTTTACTGCACTTAAAAACGTACTCTTAAAAAGGTACTTAAGGGCAGAAACTTTTGCGTGTAAAAAAAAACGCGAGATTTTTTTTTAAACAATTGGAACAAATTTCGCGGGGGAAAACTTTCGCGAATGGGCAAAATCTAAGAAAAAAATTTATTCGTTAAATTACATCCAAGATCTTTACCGTAATCGAAAATTTACAAGTTTAGGTTAAGTAAATTTAATTATCTGCCTCTTCCCATTCTGGGTCAGTGTCGTAATCACTTTCTTGAATCTCAAATTCTTCAACTGTGACATCACAAATTGCTAAGAGATTGATTTTTCTTTCTTCGCGAATCTCTCTATATACCGTATTTATTCTAATTTAGTGCGGCCTCTGATTAGTGCGGATGGCCTTTTTTCGAAATTGACATATTCGCATTGAAATAGTGCGGATTGACTTTTCCAAGCAAGAAAAAAACAACTTTTGTTTAACTTTATGTTTCTATCTACTCTATATGAAAATAAACTAATTACAAGTTGAAAGGATCTTCATCCTCAATTTCATCGTCTTCATCTTGAAGATGCTTTGATGCATTTTCCATGCAATTTTTGTAAAAAGAACCACTTCGAACCTTGTCTTTGTCCATGGATGTTATACCACAGACATCAAAGGATCTTTTAACCATTCCAGTATCATACGAAGTAGTGTTGTAGGCTTCTTCTACCCAATCAACCATGTGCTGACGACTTGGTGGGGGAATCTGGTTATGCTTCTCTTCAATCATTTGTGCTACATAACGCACCCAATATCTTCTGAGAATAGCTTTAAATGGTTTGTTGATGCATACATCCATAGGTTGGCATTTTGAAGTGCAACCAGCAGGGATCATCAGAATGTCTGATTTGTTTTGTAGAAGCTTTGCCTCGATTTCGTCGGTTTTGTGCGCTGAAAAAGCATCAAACGTCAGTAAAGAATTTTCAAAACCAAGTTTTTGCGACATTGGTTTAGTGTGTTTTAGCCAAATACCTTCCAGCCAGACGTGCATCAGTTCTTCGTCCATCCACGCTTTTGCTTGAGTCTTCACAACAAATCCATCTGGGATGCGAAGCTTTTCGATCGTTCTTTTTGTTTTCTCTTTGAAGATAATCATGGGAGGGAGCATTTTACCATCTGCAGTTGCCGATAAAACGATAGTGACATGCTTCTTTTCGCAACCTGATGTTCGGACAATGCATTCCTTTGATCCAGTTTTACATATACTTTTTAAAGGGACCATGTCAAAAAATGCTGGTGTTTCATCCATATTTCCTACCAAAGAACGAGGGTACTTGCCAATACGCATAAAACGCCCAGCATCCTCGTAGAATTTAGTAAGAACTCTTTCAAGTTGTTGCGGCAATTTTTGACTGACTGAGGTACGGTTTCGAAGTGATAATCGGTGTCGAGCAAAGAACTTTTGTGCCCAACCTCTACTTGCAGAAAATGATGGACTAAGGGGTTGAATAACCTTTTTTGCCTTTTCCTGCAGTGCTAATACTGAGACGGGCATATGAACATCTAATAATCTGAGTACCCATGCTACAAATTTTGTCTTTTGTTTCTTTTGGATATGTAAGAGATCTACCAGCCCCAAAACGATTGCCTTTATCAGTTAATTTTACGTCATCGCGTAGAGTGGACTTGACAATTTTTCTTACAGTCGACTCATTCAAAAAAAAAGATTTGGCAGTTTCAGCAAAATTATCAGTTAACAAGTAATGTTCCCGGATTTCTTGCTTTCTTTCTTCTGTGAACCTTTTGCGTGGTTTTTTATGCTCGTCAATATTAACACTCAATTTTTTGTTGCTAATGTAAAAGTTTGTATCAATCATATCATGCTTTTCACACTCTTTCAGTAGCTTATTGTAATCGTGATTTTTCTCTAGCATTTGGACAAACTCTCTGCTGGATACAGTTTTACTTGGTCTCCCGACAGGTCTTTTATTGGGGATTGGGGATGACGACGTTTCTAAAAAAATAAACAATAATTATAAATAATATAAATAAAATAAAATAATAGAAGTTGACTGTTTATTTACATTAAAAACTTTTTTTAAAACTCTGCTGTTGACCCTTGATGTCGACTATAGAATATTCGATAGTTCGTCTTTTATTAATAATAAGAAAATATATATCATATTTCGGAGTGCAAAACTCAATATTTTTTCTTGATTGGCTAAAAAGGAGTGCAAAATTCAATATTTTTTCTGATTGGTTAAAGCAACTATTCCCGGGATTCCTATTGGTTAAAAACAGAGTGCAAAATATAACCCGTGCAAATGTTAGAATAATGCAATCGTAAAATCATTGAGTTGGACGTTCATGTTCACGCTTTCAAAGTGTGTTATATAAGATATCATATAGACCTATTGATAAAGTAGTTATCGCGAAATTCTCCAAAAATATGGCATATTTTTCTCGTTTTTTATGTTTTTCTTAAATATTTAACTTGCCTAAAGGCTCGTTAAATATATTGAAAAACATAAAAAACTCAAAAAAATATTCGCCATATTTTTCTCGTAACTCCTTTTGAAATACTTTTTTATATACTACATATGGGACCCGTATATCCATATATGGTACCCGTATGAAAACAAACATCGGATAGCTTTTGATAGAAAAATAATTTTTTGCATACTGTAAAGGACTTTTTTGCATAACTTTTTAAGAGGAACAATAAATCAAAAAACAATTTTCTATGGCAGAATCCCTTTAAAAGCACTTTATACCTCCAACATAAATAACATCATCGTTGCCTTTTTTGTCATTCTCGTCTTGTTTAAGAAACGAAGTGATACTTGTTTGCGAAATTCTTTTTCTGTTAACTATTTTACCAAAAAAAACAATAAATTTGTCTGGGTTGCCATTTTTCTTCAAGCAAACCAAAAAACTCAAGAATGTTCAACGCGCTAAGAAAACCTTGGACGAATGACTGCACAAACAATGAACAAACACATGATTGTAAATATTCGATATTTTTTTTTTTTTTGACAATCGAATTTTCAAACATTCGAATTAAAATGATGTAGAATCTTAACCGTTCGTTGAGAATAAAAAACAAAAATCAATCGAATTCAGAAATTTAAAAAATAAAAGATGGTTGATTCGCTCTTTAGCTATTCTCTGTTAAGCTCACTCCTTTACAAAGATTTGGAAATTCCTGTAATCCTCGAAAAGGAATTTATGGTTCAATGTTGCATCAGGTGCTACCATACTTACCAGTCGCAATGGAATGCAGAAGTTGGAGTAGAGTTAGGTGCTGCACCAGACACAAGAGCTACAGCACTTGTTGCAGATAAATATGCCATTGCTGTTAAGAATGGCGAACAAACAGTTGGCCACATTCCTATGTTTTTATCAAAACTAACATCTTTCTTTTTGAGAAATGGTGGAAAAGTTTCAATCAAAGTGAACGGGCAAAGAAGGTACTCAGTGGACCTAAAACAAGGTGGTTTGGAATTGCCCGCCGAGTTTACTTTTAAATCTTTTAACGAAAAACTTTTTTCTCAAATGCAAGAAAAGTTGGACGTTGGATGAGGTTGAGAAATTTAAAGAGAAAAGAAAATGAATGGAAGATGAGATGTAAAGAAAGAAGAAAAGAAACCAGAAGAAAAGAAAGAAGAAAAGGCCTCAATTTAACAAAAATAAAGGAGATAAATAAAACAAAAAACTTGAATAACTTTATTTATTTAACTAAATTTATTTTCCTCTAATTTAGTGCGGTAATGATCAAATTTTCCTCTAATATTTAGTGCGGATTTGGAAAGACAAAGAAGTCGGTAATTTATTTCCTCTTATTATTAGTGCGGTAAAATAATTATTTTTTTGGCCGCACTAAATTAGAATAAATACGGTATATACATTTAACGTTTATTTTCCATGCTGACACGGGTTTACTGATGGCACGCCTCCATCCTACCTATTCTATCCTGCGCCAACCCAGGCTGAATACGTTTCTCAATGAGATCTTTCTTCACAACCTGGCTCCGTGTTGTCCGTGGCCTGCCTCTGCCACACTTAATAACTGGGTTAAGAAGTGTAGAGATTTAGTTGTTTATGGTAAGTCATTCATTCTATCAACATGACCAAACCATCTAAACCGACGCTTTTGCAAAGATTTTCTTACACTTTCTAGTCCACAGCGTTCTCTTAACTAATTTGAAGGCTTTCTATCCTTCAATGTCACATTTGACATCCATCTAATCATTCTCATGTCATTACGCTCTAGTCTGTTTTGTTCAACAGCTCTAACTCCCCACTATATAGAAAAATACTCCTTACACAAGCATCATACACCCTGCCTTTTGTGCGAATAGATATCACTCTAGAAGTTAGGAGAGGTAAAAGTTCTCTAAACTTTTTCCATCCAGATCTAATTTGAGTTATACAACTTTGTTCTGCGCCACCTCCTGTACTAATCATGTCGCCCAAATAACAAAAGCCATCCTTTGTCTCTAAAACGTCATCACCTATTGGCACAGATTCTATTGGCTGTCCAGTTGCTAAGGTAATTTTACCAGTACTCACCATACACACATAGTCCACCACTGAGGCAAGTCGACCCTTCATACCACTACACTTCTTATTAACCCAATGATCACAATATTTGCAATATATTGAATTATTACCAACACCCTTACTATATACAGAGCATGGCCATCTAACTGAAGCAATAGGTGCTGAAATGCCAACTCCGCTGACCATAACTTTTGTCTTACCCATGTTAACTCTAAGCCCTTTTGATTCTTACCGTTCTTCCAAGTACCAAATTTTGCAGTTAATTCTTCTAGACTATCTGAAATAAGCACAAGAGCATCTCTACATGGAACCAACAGACAATTGTTACACCGCTAGCCCCAGCAAAAAGAGGGGAAAGTTTGCAATCACAGTTTCAAATATTCGAAGAAAAACCAAAGAAAAAACACACCAATTGTTATTGTAGATGACGACGATTGAAGTAGAGATAAACCATTACTTTTAAAATTTGCCACGTTTTATGATTTTTTTTATGGTGAAAAATACGCGTTTTGAGAAATATCCATGATTTCGCGTGAAAAAACTTCCGCGTTTTGATGATTTAGAGTTTCCAAAGGCATAAATGTTCGCGAAAATGACCGGAAAAAAGCGAAAAACGTGTAAGTTTCCCGCGAAAGTAGATAGTACAAGTTGGTTGCTACATAACCTTTCTACATAGTTGTACTTTTCTCATGCTTATAATGCGTTGCAAAGAATAATTATTTCTCTTTTTCGGATTATTGAAAATAGGATATCGAGAGCAAGCCTTCCGTTTTCATCATGTTCAGATTAAAAGTGTGGAAATAAAATAGCTGGCTCCTTATTTAAAATAACTTATTCAAAAATTAATACATCAATTGTCTATGATGTATTTTTAGTTTCGAAAAGCAATGTAAACGCTCCGGTTTTTTATGCGTTCATGTTTCAAGATGTCTTTCAAACAAAGCGAATAAATAGTCTATCAAGCGATTATCTGCGCTGTGCAAAAACATTTCTGTGTGTTTATGTTCAAAACTTAAAAATATCGACGGTGTGAAATCAAGCGTGAAGTCGGCATGTTTTCATGTCGGGTTTGTTGAAGAAAATGTACCGCCCACGCAGGCAGAGTTGTATTGTTCTTTTTTTGAGGACGCTACGTACTAACCACGTCACAAAGCAGATCGAATATCCCCGTTTATAGAAATGTACAAAGATTTTCTCATCACAACGTGGAATCGATAAAAATGTTTTCGTAAAATCGATAAAAGCCATCGTGCGAAAAGTGTTTGCACAAATAAAGAACTTTATTGTTGGCTACCACAAAAGGACATAGGAGGAAGTAAATAATGAAGGCTTCGACAAGTTTGAAAGATTATTTCAGAAACTTATCACGGATGTGAATAAAGAAAAGTTATTTATTGATGTTCCAGTGGAAACAATCGCGTTTTACATCCTGGTTGAATTACGCGTACACTTTTAAGTGGTATTTAAATAAACTCGCTGGATAACATAGAACGGATTACGTACAACGTGGCGATTATACCAACTGCAAAAGAAAGGTTATTGTTTTTGTCACTTATGTCTTAAAAGTCTGAATTTACACAATAACCGAAATGGCTCAAGGGAGAATTTTGTTCGGTAGAAGATATCAAGCGATTGTATTTACATCAACATTTACTTTGTTTAGCATAGCAAACTATTATGTGAGCGAATGGGTTTTTGTTAGTTGTAGAAAGAATGTGTGGAGTTACGTGGTTGTGTTTGCGTCCATACAAATGATGATTTCGTCGCTGTTGTACACGAGTTTGATGAGCATTCACAAGAGGCAGGTCAAGCGAGTTTTGAGAATGATGAGGACTTTGAGCAGGTCGCGATTCGCACGTCTCATGTCGAAATGCAAACAAAAGGAACTGGAAAACGAAAATCGTCATTGTGTTGATTGCGTGATATGTTACGAATTCCAGGCTAAAACAATATGTTTCCCTTGTCGGCATCAAGTGATGTGTAGCCGTTGCGCGTGGAGATACATAGGAGTATGCATGCAGAATAAGCAAAATTTAAGATGTGTACTTTGCAGAACGGGAGTAAACGAACTAAAGGGGGATTTGGTTCTTTCGATGAAGTCGCAGTTCCTTCAAACCTTCCAAAATGAATTCACGCAAGAGATGAAAAATAGCGATTTAGATGAAACTCTTTAAAAGTAGTATTTTATAAAATCGTTCTGAGAACGTCGTGTTTGTAAATAGAATCAAATCTACTTTGTGTAGAAATTAAATTATTACAGATTATTTTTGTACCATCTATATTTATTTATCTATTGAATTTCCAGGAAACAATGACATATGATTGAATATTTTCGAAAAGTTGGTTTATTTTTAACTTTATGGGTTTAAATGTTGGTTTATTTTTAAATGAGTTTAAGGCAAGAAAACTATACGAACCATACAAATTTCGCCTGTTTTGTCCGACACTGTTGTATGTCCTTCAACCTGTCACGTCAGACGAGGTAATCTATTCTATATATAGAAAACCGTTAAATACGTTCAAATGGTGTGCCGGGGTGACTGACCTTAATTGCTCTGTTCACCTAATTCTTGGAATACCACCTTCCTGTGGTGCACCTGTTTAAAATCCAGGGTCGGAGTAAAGGGAGGAATATCCCCTGGGTAGTGCCTGAATATGGATTGTCTTCATGGTGTATGGGTACAAATAGATCAAGCTGAATGATGGTCTAGAGAGATAAAGATGGTGTCTCTGGAAAAAGGCCCCTGAAGAAACCTTAATCTAGTCCTTCATTGTATCCTTCTTATAACACATGAATAGGTTGACTCAACAGAACCGAAGCAGAAGTTGTGTAAAAGAAACATGTGGCGAAGTTCTCTTGAAAACGCATATAATGAATGAATGATAAGACGTTCATGAAAAAGATTCGAAACAATTACAAAACAAAATAAAAATTGTCAAAATAACGCGGTGGAAAGAGAAGAAGTGTTCTCGTGTTTTTACTATTAATTTCCACGCACACTAAAATGAAAAGGGGCGGGGGGGGGCAGGGTTGTGTTAAAGATCATTCGCGTATTTTAACTACCTTTCAACAATGATTTCAAGTCACGGTTTGCACATATATTTCCGGAGCATGTTTACGACTCTTAGCAGGAGTCTGTTGAATGATGAAAATCTCAAGGAAATGAAACTGATAAATCACCGCCAAAATTTTAAAGGTTTATTACCAACTATGTAGAAAACGCCTATATAATTTCTTTTTGTAAAAAACAACAGAAAATGCCTAATTTTGTGACATAAAATGTGGTACTGCATAAATATTTAAGACCTGCCGCGTAACCACGTTTCCCTCTTCATTGGACCCTGGTGTAAAAAACCTTGCCAACACGGGGTTAACTTTTCATAGGCTATTGTTTCATTTTCATGGCTTTTTAGAACTATCTCCATGTAATAATTCACCAAAGGCAGAGTTGCGTTTCTGTTGGCAGTTGTTTTTTGGTTGAAAATATTGGCTTATTAATAATGAGCATATTTCCATTAAGTAGTTCATTTTTCAAGACTATAAAGTAGATATACTTTTTTGTTGTTTTTAGCTATACCGTAAATAATCGATTAAACGCCCCGGGCGTTTATTTAAAAATTGAATATATAAGGGGAGCGTTTATTCGAAAGGGCGTTTAACTAAGAGGGGCGTTTGCAAAAATGCAAAAGTTGGATAACACGACTTTTTTCCTGAAAGATATTACGAGTCACATGCAAGCAGACGACGGTTAAATGATATTACAACTGTTCTAAACTAAAATTTTAATGTCAGTATCATCATCATCTATTTAGTTGAAATCTTGCGCAGCATCTTCCTCGTCGGAACTCGTGATAAAAAGATTACTGAGATATGCTTCGTCTGATAACAAAGACATTTGCGACTTCAGTTTTGATCGATCATTTACGGTAATGGTTAAACCAACAACAAAATGTTCTAGACGGAGTAAGTCAGGATCTAATGAACATTTTCACCTACTTTTCTCTATCCCATGCTCACTGTTTACATTTTAAAATTATATTTACGTTTTACATATCGACCCGGTCTTCATTTATATACCATGAGATATGAAGGTTTTAAAGATTAATATATAATATTTTATTATAAAAGTTAATACTGAAAGTATGTAATATTGAATGTAAAAGAAGTCACTATTTTTTTAAAATTGGTTAATTAATGAAAGAAAATACACAAAAATTTCTTCAAATTTAGGCCCAGTATGATAATATACAAATCTGAAAAAAATAATCTTAAAACCAACTTTTTGATGACGTCATTTTATACGCATCTCGAAATGTAAAACATTTAAATGAATGGATGATCATGTGTTTTTTAATTAACAGTCTATATATATATATAAGTTAATATAATTAATTTTCTAAGTTGGAACATTGTTACTTTGTTGTTGTTGCTGATATTAATATTGGAAAATAAAATCGTAACTTAACTAATATAGGAATATTGTTTAAAAATATAAAATATGAATTACAATACAAAATGTTTCATGCACGAGTGAATCCGTTATGAGAAGATGAGCAGATCGACTTCCAGTGAATCCTCACAATCGCCTGTAAGTTGATAAAGTTGAGGTCATTTTTATCAAAATTAGCGACAGGAGCGCTAAAGATTTCCTCATTGGTTGTTTTTACAGACACCCTGAATATTCAAAATTTCTACCGACAAGTTACAGTTCATAATATCTCGTGTGAAACAATTCTCATGGGTGACAAAGACCTGAAGCAGGAAATTGCCGCAAAGACATTCGATCAACTCATTACCAAATCCACTTGTGTTACACAATATACTTCAACACGATGTCACTCTTACGAACAAAAAGGAAAGGATTTTAGCTACAAAGTTTTTCTTGGAATCAGCGACCATAATTTAAGTGTAAGAAAAGTAAACCATCGTAAATTCACTCCGCGAACAATACCATGTAGAAACTTCACAAATTATGATCATATTAAGATGAATCAGGAATTATCTCAAATTAATTTTACGGAAATTTATGAATGCAACGTTAACAGTTTTTGGAATTATTTAAAAAGTGAAACCATGAAAGTATTTAACAAACATGCTTCAATAATTACAAAGATAGTCAAGGGTAGATTTTGCTCTTGGCTAACAGCTGAGTTGAAAACTAAAATGAATGAAAAACATCGTTTCCTACGCAGAGCCCATAGTACTAAAACTGATGAAGATTGGACTAATTTCAAATGGGCAATTACCTAAACAACTCCTTGAAATATGCAAAGCAACAATATCATCAAAAATTTTAATGGAATCTAAGAGAAATCCTCGAACTATCTGGAAAACAATTACATCGAATTTCCCTTTCCAAACGATATTTGTAGCTCATCCGTGACAGCTCCAATCATATACGATATCGAAACACACAGATAAAAGTTTTTCGTGTTGCCTCTTCTTGAAAACACGAAAAGAATTTTTGACTACCTTATTCGTACAAATTTGGAGATGGACCAAATTGATTTTTAATTTGGCGGAGCAGTAACAGGAACGTCGGTTGTAGTTAAACCAATTTTATTTGGGGATAGGAAAAAGACAAAACGTAAGCAATGTAAACAATCGATGCCTTAAATAATATGAAACAAAAGATAAAAACAATTTCAAAACTAATTTAGGCGTAATGCTTATTCTTCATCATCAATGAGAAGATCAAACTTTTTCCGATTTGTTGTGAGAACCATGTGGAGAACAACCTTTTGAGAAAAGATTTGCAATGTCTGTTCACTGTTAAATCGAGCGGCTGGAATAGCTGAGTCGTATTAGCTGGCACCAACACAACGTGAACATTATGTAGTTCCAGTGCCAAAAAAGAAAAAAGCTACAGTGACACAAAACGATCGCCAAGATATAAGAAACTTTTTTCCAGCGGGTGCTCATAGAAAGGCAAACAAGGATAAGAAAGAAGAAGAACAACGGAGTGTTATAACTATTGATTAGTTTCATTTTATAATCAATATTTATATATATTTTTTGTAAGATAGAATAAAATAGAATTTTTCATGGTTTTAATTTGGAGATTTCAGACCAAAATCAAAAAATAGGTATATTAAGAGTCATTCATCAAAGGCCTTTTTTCATTTTGTTGCATTTTATAGCAGGAATCATCATGATAATAGTGTAGTGTGTAAGACAGGAACTCTGTATTATTATATAGATAACAGAGGAAACATGAGACTGTTATGTCTCAAATAAATACACGAAGGTGAGTCTATATCTCTCTTCTCCAAAATGTAACGTGTACATAAAAAAACTCGTTATAAATTAATTGCCCCTCCGTTCTTCCCGGTCCGCATTCTCGTGACACGTCAACTTAACACACGATCTCGGCCACCGGTACTCCGGTATAAAAATAACAACATAAACATGACTGCACAGTCAAATAAAGATATAACAATCCTCCACCCTAAGAATCATACTCCCTTAAGTAAGCCGGTCTACGCCTCATTCTCCCAGAACGTCTTGGCTCCGCCACAATCGTCTCACTAGAAATTGCACCCTTACTTGAAGTCAAAACACCTGCCCCAGCATGATCAGCATCCTCTGTCGGAACAACCTCCGTTGACTCCTCACCTCGACTGTCTGGATAACTCTCTAACTTTCCAAAACCACTACTATCTGCTTCAGACCTATAATCCTCAGCTGTAGACAAATTGGGAGTTCCAACAGAAATTGACTCATCAACTACAGATCGGCCCGAACTATCACGTCGGACAATCTGATCTACATGTCTGTGAGCCACATGCCCCACGTCAGTTCTAATCTCGTAATCAACATTTCCACAAACAGCCACAATGACACCGGGAGTCCATTTCTGATCACCGCTATACGTCTTGATCATCACATCGTCATTGATGTTAAACGCGCGAAGCTTCCCTTTATATACACGTTGCTTCCCTGTCACATCGGCGTGAAGATCTGGGCGTACTAGAGTCAAGGCTGATCGCAGTTGGCGTCCGAATAATAGTTCAGCAGGAAAAATACCGGTTGTAGTATGTGGTGTTATTCTGTACTTAAACAGAAAACGACATAATTTGGTATGGATACTCATTTCTTTTAACGTTTTCAATGAATCCTTTAGTACACGCACAATTCTTTCCGCTTGACCATTAGATGACGGATGATATAGAGCAGAGAAAAGATGATCGACACCATTCTTTCGCAGAAATGCATTGAACTCCTCGCTGGCAAATCCTGGTCCATTGTCACTGACCACAACTCTCGGCAACCCATGAGTCGCAAATAACTTCCTTAGAACTCCAACAGTAGTTTTTGCATCGGTACTTCCAACAACTTCTACCTCAATCCACTTCGAAAAACTGTCAACCATCACCAAAAACGTCCTACCATCAACAGGTCCAGCATGATCAATGTGAATCCTTTCCCAAGGTCTAACCGGATACTCCCAAGAATGCACTGGCGCTTTTGTAGGATTGCTTTGACTCCGCTGACAAATCTCACATTTCCGAACAACTTCTTCAATATCCCTATCAATTCTCGGCCACCAAACATAACTCCTAGCTAATGATTTCATCTTACTCATCCCAAGATGTACCTCATGCAACTCTGCCAGAACCTTACTCCTCAAAGAGCTTGGTATAACGACTCTCCCTCCCCACAATACACATCCATATTCCGTAGTAAGCTCCAACTATCTAGACACACACGGTTCTATCCCTTTTATATCACTGGCTGTCTTATCCATACCTTCCAACATCATGTTCATCACTGGCCCAAGCAACGGATCTTTCCTTGTTTCAATCTTGACTTCTCTTCCAGTAACCGGTGCACAAACCAAATCCATCATCAGAACCGAAACAACCTCCTGCGACACTTTCCCGTTCTTGGCATCAAGAGGCAGACGAATTAGTGCATGCGCATTCAGATTTGAATCACCCGGACAATATCGCAAAACATAATTATATCCTGACAACAGCAATGCCCATCTTAACACTCTTGCAGCTGACCGCGCAGGCAACCCACTTGTCTCAACAAATAAACCCAACAACGGCTTATGATCGGTATACATCGTGAATTTCTGACCAAATAAAAATTGATGTAGCTTACGCACTGCAAAAACTAATGCTAATCTCTCCTTCTCAACCTGTGCATAATTCCGCTCCGCAACAGTCAATGTTCTAGAAGCATAACATACGGGTTTCTCACTACCATCAAACATAACATGGCTCAACACTACTCCCAAACCAAATAGACTAGCATCACAATGGACAACTATTGGTTTCGACTGGTCAAACCGAACAAGTAATGGAGCCTCGCACAACATTCTTTTTACCGAATTCAATGCTTCCTCGCAACTCCTGTTCTAATTCCGGCCAGCACCCTTCCGCAATAGTTTATGAAGTGGTTATGTCACTGTAGCCATTTGTTTCACGTACGAATTGTAGTAATTGACCATTTCAAGAAAAGATCTAAGCTCGGTGATGTTGGTCGGTGTTGGTGCATCACGAACAGCTTCAACATTAGTAGGCATAGGTTTTATTCCCTCTTTGCTTATGACATAGCTACAATATGTTACTTCAGGCTGCATGAACGAACACTTTGATACTTTTAAGGTCAATCCAGATTCTTTCAGTGTATCTGACCAGCATTTGGGTATGCGGGTCATATAACATCTTTGACCTCATGGGCATAAGCATCCATGCCCCTAATGCATAGCTGCCACGGAGTTTTAAATTCAAAGTTGGTACCTTGTGTGGGTTAACTCCACTGTTTTCCTCTCTCTGGGGTTGGCGTTAGGAAGGGCATCCAGCCGTAAAAACATCTGCACCAATAAACCATCAGATGATTAAACCTCCATAATTGAAGAAAATCATCTTTTAAAACCGTCCAACACATGCAAGCATGGAAAAGCGACGTTAAAAGGATGATGATGATGATGATGATATCAAGAACAGCCCGTATATTATTTATATGATCATCATCGGAATATCCAGAAATCAGTATGTCGTCTACACGAATTTTCACAAATGGAATTTTCCCTAATCGCTTGTCCCTTTCCCTTTGAAATATTCCTGTTGCACTATGGACACCAAACTGAAGTCTACTCGGACGATATAGACCTTGATGGGTATTTATCGTTAAAAGCTCTTGCAAAGATTCATCAAGCTCTAACTGCTGATAAGCCTGCAATAAATCCAACTTGGTAAACCGTTCGCCTCCTTGTAATGTAGCAAGCTGGTCTATGGTGTTTGGTATAGGGTACGAATCCACTGGAACAGCCGTGTTAATTGTAACTTTGCAATCGCCACATATCCTGATCGGCCCTGTAGGATTCTTACTATCCTTCAACACCGGAACAATAGGTGCCGCCCGTCTCAAATACTGAACCTTCTTCCACACACCTTGTCTCTCAAGCTTATCCAACTCTTCCTCAACTCTTGCTCGCAATGCATAAGGAACTGGTCTTGGCTTAAAAAACTTCGGAACAGTCTTTTTCGCAACGGGGATATGAACCTTGAAACCCTTCAAACAACCTAGATCATCTGTGAAGACCCGAGAAAAACCCTCTATCAACTTTTGAATCCACGAATCAACACTTCCAACCTTGTTGACTCTACTAATCGGAAACAACTCTTCCCAACACACTTTAAATCAACTCAATCAATCCCTACCTAGCAAAGAAGGTACATTCCCCTCAACTACTGTTATTGGCAACTGACAAGTTTGATCACCGTATGATACATCTACAACCCCAACACCCTCTGGTTTGACCACTTCACTAGTATATGTCTTCAACTTCAGATTCGACCCCTCCAACGGACCTTCCTTCCCTGTTCTAACACGATTGTAAGCCGAAACACTCATAACCGCCGCACCTGTATCTACCTCCATCTTCAAATCCTTTCCGTTAATTTTTACGCCCACCATAACTAGATCATTCACCCTCCCGACCTTCATATGCAAAGAGTACAAAGACAAAAAATCAACATCACCATCATCCTTGGTACTATCACTACCACTCTCCTGGCTTGCAGCCATCGCTCTTATCCCGACGTTCTTCCATTTCTCGTCAACAGACTCATCTTTCTTCTTCTCCGATTGACATCGCCTTTTCAAATGACCAATTTTCTCACAATTATAACACTTCGCTGAACTGTACAAACAGCTATTGGCCAAATGTCCCAAGTTTCCGCAGCGAAAACATTCCTGTTTATTCCCATCACGATTCCTTGCAACAAATTTATGAATATTTTTGTCTGTCTCACCATTATCTGTCACTTTATCGGTACGAATTGCTCTGGCATCTCGATATGCTGTTTCAAATGTTCTGGCAGTCTCTAGTGCTTTTTCTAACGTTAAATTTCTAATCGTTAATAACTTCTGCTGCAAGGTCCTGAGTATGACATTAAACTGCTTCGTCCTAAGTATGATGTTAAACTGCTTAGGCTTGATGGGAGTCTTTAGCTTTGGCTAATAACCTGTCTAAGAGAAGAGAACTCTGAGATAAAACCTCTACTTTTAAGTAGGAAAGGGTAGGAAGAGCTCTTTTAGCCTTGGTTGGTAATCTCCCTAGTGATGGTGTCACAATAAAAACAGCTAGTTTCCTGATCTACAAATCAGGTTGAACGTTAGGAAGGGCATCCAGTTCATAAAAACCCCGCTCCAACACACATGATGGTACAACAAAATTTTAAACACAACTGCGTAAACGGGACCCAAACTTCATGTAAAGATGTCGCGCACGGTAGTGATGGTGTAAGGTGTAAGCATCACTCGACCGTCAACAAGTTATTGCATAAAAATCGTAGTAATGTAGATGAGAAAGTCAATTTTCGAGTTGGGACGCTTAATGTAGGTAGTCTTCATAAAAGGTCAGGAGAAGTGATTGAAACAATTAGTAGAAGGCATATTGATTTATGTTGCATACAGGAAGTTAGATGGAAAGGAGCATTTACAAGGATGATTACAGGCAGAGAGAGAGTTCATACAAGTTTTTTTGGGTGGGAAATAAGGAAGGGACAGGAGGAGTAGGGATATTCTTAGCTGAAAAGTGGATTGATAAAGTGATAGATATAGATAGGGTTAATGACAGGATATAGTCCAGTAGCCAGGGGGGTCAACCTTGCAAGTCAGAGGTACATTTTGAGACCTATACAGTTGGATTCTACAATGTTTAAGGACTCTTAAAAAAGTTGTTTGTCATTTTGATTTTATTTATAGCGTGTATTTTGCAAACCAGATCAAATATACACTATCAAATTTACAACTCAGTACATATTAAGAAAAAGGAAACATAGCTGCAAAACCTGACATTATTTGAAGGTAAAACTATGCATGGGTATTGCCAATAGTTAATAGTATCTTTCTAAATATTTATTAGAAAAGCCAGTAGTTAAAAAGGTGCTTATGTCAGTATCTTTTGACGTTTTTTTCTATTTTTTCGTCGTAAATTGATAAATTACGACAATTTTAACAGTTTCTTGCATAGAAAATGTAGTATTTTGATTATTTTAAGAGTTGCAGGATAATCTAAGATTATTTGGAACCTTTAGGCTTTGCTATGTAACTTCTTTTTGTACATTTTACAGACCAAATTAAAATGGGAACGTCAAAGTCAATGTATCAAATTTAGCAATTTCTAGTGTATCATTAAAATTGTTCATGTTCTGAAGGTAACCATCGGAGATTCTGACAAAATATATCTGCTGGTAGTTCTTCAAAGAAAATGGTCGATGGAAAAGTACTAACATCAGCATTTTTCCGTTGTTCTTATTTTTCTTCAACGGATTAACCTTGTGATTAATCTGAGGTAGATATTACAGAACGGATGTATGTAAGTTCTGAGAAGAAAGCTTGGCATCCAGTATCTATTTATTCTTGTGATTTATTCTTTTCCTTTTAGTTTAAAGGTTAATAAAATTAATATAATGTTTGTATTGACATTGTAAATATGGAACACTGTGAAGATAGCCCTAAAAAGAGGAAACGCAGGGAGACAAAATCAAGAAGTCTTGAGTGCGTAGTGCATATCAGAAAGGATGCTACTGGGAATGTAACAGCATATTCTGAAAAGTCTTGGAGAGTAAGTTCCATAAATCTTTGTTTTATACAACCTTGTTCACTTTTACTTGTTTTCTTAACAGGCTTGACAAATTCTTTTCCAGATTGTTTCAGAGGCATCAAAGAAGCGAAAAGATAATTTACTGTGCAAGTACACAAACATTCCAGATCTCAACAATTATGGTTACCATCATTCCTGTTCCCATTTTAATTTGGTCTGTAAAATGTACAAAATGAAGTTACATAGCGAAGCCTAAAGGTTCCAAATAATCTTAGATTATCCTGCAACTCTTAAAATAATCAAAATACTATATTTTATATGGAAGAAACTGTTAAAATTGTCATAACTTATCAATTTACGACGAAAAAGTAGAAAAAAACGTCAAAAGATGCTGACATCAGAACCTTTTTAACAACTGGATTTTCTAATAAATATTTAGGAAGATACTATTAACTATTGGCAATACCCATGCATAGTTCTACCTTCAAATAATGTCAGGTTTTGCAGCTATGTTTCCTTTTTCTTAACAGGTACTGAGTTGTAAATTTGATAGTGTATATTTGATCTGGTCTGCAAAATACACGCTATAAATAAAATCAAAATGGCAAACAACTTTTTTAAGAGTCCTTAAACATTGTAGAATCCAACTGTATAGGTCTCAAAATGTACCCCTGACTAGCAAGGTTGACCCCCTGGACTAATAATTGTTATTAAGTTAATAGTGGGTAAGAATGTAGTTTCAGTTTCAGTTTTTCTGTTTATGCACCCCAGTGTGGTTTGAATGATAGTCTTAAAGATGCTTTTTATGATGATCTTTTAGCGGTGGTATGAAAGTTAGGAGAAAAGGAGATAGTGTTAGTAGCTGGTGACTTTAATGGACATGTTGGAAGTACACCTAGAGGGTACGAAGGTATGCATGGAGGTTATGGGTATGGAACTAGAAACACTGAAGGTGAAAGAATTGTGCTGATGTCAGCATCTTTAGATGTTTTTTTCTACATTTTAGAGTTTAGTGAAGTTATGGATATGTTGGTAGGTAATACTGTGTTTAAGAAAAGGAATAGCAGACTAGTGACCTTTCAATCAGGCAATTCAAGTACCCAAATTGATTATATCTTTATCAGGAAGTCAGATCGGAATCTACTTAGGAATGTAAAGGTTATTACAGGAGAGGAATGTGTTAGTCAGCATAGGTTGGTTGTATGTGACTTGAGCATTAAGTCAGGAACTGAGAGGAAAAGGACTTTTGTTCCTAGAAGAAAAATTTGGAAATTAAAAGACCCTGCAGTAAGGGATAGTTTTTGTACCAGTTTTAAACAAAACTTGGAGAGAGTAGAAATAAAGACTGATGTTGAAGGTATATGGTCTAAGTTGAAAGCCTCTTAGGTGCCTCTAATAGTGTATGCGGATGGACTAAGGGCCCTATCAGGAGACGGGAGACTTGGTGGTGGAATGTTGTTGTTGATAAGGCTATTAAGGAGAAAAGAAGGTTATGGAAAAAATGGAAGGCAGGTGGGAATAAAGAGCCATATTTAGAAGCAAAGCGTACAGCAAAGTTAGAAGTTTATACAGCAAAGAAAAGGGCAGAGGAAGAAAGATTTCCCAATTTGCTAGGTAGAGAAGATCAGAAAAACAAAGTTTTTAAAATTGCAAAGCAGATGAGTAAGACAAATCAGAATATCATAGGAGAAAAGTGTGTGAGAAATGACATCGGAGATTTAGCTTTTGATGATAGTGCTAAAAAATTGGCCTGGGAAAGTTATCATAGTAAATTACTAAATGAGGAGTTTGAATGGGACCGCAGTCTTTTGTCACAAGTTAGTCCAATTGAGGGTCCTGCTGTCAGAATAGAAAAAGATTGGGTTAAATCGTCTCTTAGTAAGATGAAAGATGGTAAAGCTGCTGGTCCATCAGGTATTGTTTCTGAAATGCTGAAGGCATCTGGTGAAGATGGTATTGACATCATCACTGAGCTTGTAAATACTATTGTCAGTTAAGGTGTAGTCCCTGCAGACTGGGAAATTAGCTCTATAGTAAACTGTTATAAAGGTAAAGGTGATGCCCTGGAGAGAAGTAATTATAGAGGGCTGAAAATATTAGACCAAGTTATGGAAATATTAGAAAGGATATTGACAAGACTTATTAGAGATTAGAGGGTGAATATTGATGATATGCAGTTTGGATTTATGCCTGGACGGGGAACTATTGATGCAATTTTTATAGTCAGGCAGTTGCAGGAGAAATATCTGCAAAAGAATAAAAGGTTATATTTTGCATTTGTTGATTTAGGGAAAGCTTTTGACAGAGTACCACGTGAAGTAATCTGGTGGGCGATGCCAAGGTTAAGAGTCGAATGGATAGTGTCAGTTGTTATGTCTATGTATGAAAATGCCAGAAGTCATGTCAGAGTGTATGGATCATATAGCAAGGAATTTGGAGTTAAGGTTGGTGTTCATCAGGGATCTGTTCTTAGTCCGTTACTCTTTATCATGGTTTTAGAGGCTTTATCTCAGGAGTTTAGAGTAGGGTGTCCATGGGAATTATTGTATGCCGATGATCTTGTGCTTATTTCAGATAGTCTAGAAGAGTTAACTGCGAAATTTGCTACTTGGAAGAAAGGTATAGAATCAAAAGGGCTTAGAGTTAACATGGGTAAGACAAAAGTTATGGTCAGCGGAGTTGACATTTCAGCACCTATTGCTTCAGGTAGATGGCCATGCTCTGTATGTAGTAAGGGTGTTGGTAATAACTCAATATATTGCAAATATTGTGATCATTGGGTTCATAAGAAGTGTAGTGGTATAAAGGGTCGACTTACCTCAGTGGTGGACTATGTGTGTAGGGTGTGTACTGGTGATATTACCTTAGCAACTGGACAGCCAGTAGAATCTGTGCCAATAGGTGATGACGTTTTAGAAACAAAGGATGGCTTTTGTTATTTGGGCGACATGATTAGTACAGGTGGCACAGAACAAAGTTGTATAACTCAAATTAGATCTGGGTGGAAAAAGTTTAGAGAACTTTTACCTCTCCTAACTTCTAGAGTGATATCTATTCGCACAAAAGGAAGGGTGTATAATGCTTGTGTAAGGAGTATTTTTCTATATAGTGGGGAGACATGGGGAGTTAGAACTGTTGAACTAAACAGACTAGAGCGTAATGACATGCGAATGATTAGATGGATGTCAAATGTGACATTGAAGGATAGGAAGCCTTCAAATAAGTTAAGAGAATGCTGTGGACTAGAAAATGTTAGAAAATCTTTGCAAAGACGTCGGCTTAGATGGTTTGGTCATGTTGAGAGAATGAATGATAATAACTGGGTTAAGAAGTGTAGAGATTTAGTCGTAGATGGTAAGTGTGGCAGAGACAGGCCACGGACAACATGGAGCCAGGTTGTGAAGAAAGATCTCATTGAGAAACGTATTCAGCCTGGGTTGGCGCAGGATAGAGTAGGATGGAGGCGTGCCATCAGTAAACCCGTCTAACCCGTGCCAGCATGGAAAATAGACGTTAAATGTATAGAGAGAGAGAGAGCACACTCACTATTCAGTCCGCAGACAAATCTATCACGTAAATATTCATTAAGGTTATTTCCAAATTCACAATGCTCTGATTGCTTTCGTAATTCTGCAATGCAGATTCGCCATTCTTTCTTTCCCTGTTGTAAAACTGAAACCGTTGCGCGATCGAATTTGGTAAAGGTCTCAAATGCTCTGTCAATAATTGTATTATCCATTCATAGCTCTTGTCCGCTGTATTGTTCTCGCATAAGCTCTTCAACAACTTATATGCCGATCCACCGATCGTTGAGAGAAAAAGTGCCTTTTTCATGGCATCATCCATTACCTGGTTTACTAAAAGTCCGATCTCCATCGCTGATGTAAGGACGTGTTTTTGTGGTTCAGAGTATTGAGGATTTTGTGAGTGTTTATTTGCGCTTTCTATCTTATCCTTTAGATAAGACATTTGACATAGGACGCTTCACATTGCAGCTATCCTTGTCTTTGTTTCTACCGTTTGTTCCTTGTTGCGGTTTTTCACATCCCTCAAATCTACAAGTTTTCAACATCAATCATTTTCCGGGTTGTTGAGGATTTTCGGAAGCTTGGGTTGTAACCCCAGGGGACTGCCTCATATCCCGAAGAAATAGGATTTTTGAGTGTGGGAAACCTATACTTTTCAATATCATTATTACACCATATTTCGCTTATCAACATATTTTCCCTTACAACTGCTGAGCGCAATTACCAAGAAATTATCTACAAATTAAAATCCTTTTTACGGTGAACTTCCGTTCATAATTATCTCTAATTAGAAAATTCTTTTGTGGCTCTCCATCCTTATTGCACCCGAGTAATTATCAAACTATTCTACAGTTGTATATAACTGTATTAATACACCTTGCCTTATAACATAAACCTACTTTACCCTAGATCAATGTCAACAATCAAACTCTTTACGTACATCTTATTACTGTTGTGAATATATTTGTTCTGATTTTAACGCCCGTCTACTTGCCACCGGGCGGACTTCTTCTGGTCAGTTTATTGATACATCAGAAAAAATGCATGCATGCTCATATTGCAAATATGAACTACGAACTACAGCAGGAATATGCCGCCATATGCAAAAGTGCCCAAAAAAACCGATACCAAATGATACACACCAACCAAGTACACCAGCTAACATAACTCAATCCTTTTCTACTTTCCAATCTACAATGCTTCTTAAAGACAAACAAACTTTGAATGTGAAAAATGTCACGCGAAAAACATTTCTGCTGTTATTATTGCTTGCGGCTGGCGATGTGGAGAAATGTCCTGGTCCCGTACAACCGTTTAATCAACGAGGTATGTCGATAATACATCAAAATGTGAGGGGCCTACTATCGAATTTACCTCATATCGAAAGCTTCATCGACAAACATCGACAAATCGACATTCTGATTTTGTCAGAAATTCACCTCACAGATTATAACGAGAATGATGCACTGTATGAAATACCCGGATATTCCTTCTTAAAACGTAAGCGCGAAAGTGGCATTGGAGGCGGCGTGGCTGTGTACGTGAGAAATGGGATAGATTTTCAAAGGAGACAAGACCTGGAAAGTGGGGAGCTAGAAAATCTTGTCATTGAGGTATTTATTAAACGATCAAAGAGTTTCTTTGTATCAACGTTTTATAGACCTCCCGATACATCAAAACATTTACATCCCGAGTTTAATGACAGATTTAATCATTCACTGACTTTATTAAATAGCTTGGATCGCGAAGCCATTGTTATTGGTGATATGAATGTGAACTATGCTATAGAAAATAGCAACAAGGAATTTAAGGATATTTTAAAGTTAAATGGGTTTAACCAAATCATCAAAAAACCTACCAGAATAACAGATACGTCATCAACAATAATAGATATTATTGCTACGAACACACCAGCAAACATTTCTAAGAACGATGTTATTTCTACAAGTATTAGCGACCATGAGATGGTTTACGCAATTAGAAAAATTAACTGTTTGCGATTTAGTCCAAAAGTTATTCGCTGTCGCAACTATTCGCGTTATAATAAAGACACGATGAACGCAGAAATTCAACATACGGATTGGAGAAGTGTTTTTGCTGCAACCAATGCAAATCGCGCGCTCGAAGCATTTACAGAGACGTTGCTTGCCATCTTTAACGCACATGCGCCGCGCATCGAGAAAAAAGTCAAAGGCAGGCCATGCGAGTGGCTTGACGCGCAGTTGAAAGAGCTTATGAATGATCGCGACAAGGCTCTTCGAAAATACCGAAAATCGCGTAGAGACGAGGATTTCGCAAATTACAAACGACTGCGAAACAAAACCAATATGCAGCTGCGAAAATCGAAGGCGAAATACCATCACGACCTGATCGAAGAAAACTCCCTAAAGCCGAATGATTTTTGGAAAACCGTCAAAAAGGTTTTTCCAACAAAAAATAAAATCAACATCACCTTAAAAGCGACCGATGGTGAATCATCTGCCAATATCTTCGCTACATTCTTCAGCAGCACGGTTGACAAGTTGAAAAAGATCTCCTTCCCGTTGCAGAATTTTGTTTGGAAAAGTCGTGCGCGCTGCGTAATTCGAACAGTCAAGCGCTTCAAATTTGCACACGTTTCCAATGTTTTTGTGCAAAAACAGCTCAAGGGGCTAAAGACGCAAAAATCTGCAGGAGTAGATGAGTTACCACCACGCCTACTTAAAGACTGTGCAGAATCAATCTCGAGACAGGTAGCGCGCATCATAAACCTGTCTCTGACGACTTCTACTGTACCAACAAAGTGGAAAACGGCAAAAGTGGTTCCAGTTTATAAGTCAGGTGCGTCTAATTCACCAGACAACTATCGCCCGATCTCGGTACTCCCTGCTCTTTCTAAAATTTTGGAGAGAGCAGTGCAAGTCCAGTTACTTGCATACCTTGAGGACAACAACCTACTCAACGATCGGCAGTTTGGCTACCGTGCGCGGAGATCAACACAGCTTGCGTCCACAATACTTATAGATGACATCCGAAGAAGCGCAGATGCAGGCATGATGACGGGAGCGGTGTTCATCGATTTGCGCAAGGCATTTGGCACTATATTCCATGCCTTATTGCTCTCAAAGTTAACAACATACGGCGTAAATAGCACAGAAATCGAATGGTTTACCAGTTATCTCTTCGACAGAGATCAAGTTGTCGCTGTAAACGGCGAGCGTTCGCATAGCTTCAAGTTAACGTCTGGAGTACCTCAGGGTTCGATCCTGGGACCATTGATGTTTATTGTTTTCTTCAATGATTTTAATGACTGTTTGTATCGTTGCAAGCATATTGAATATGCCGATGACACTGTCATCTACTTCTCGAACAAATCTGTTGATGTAATCGAAAATGCTATGCAAGAAGATCTTCGACAGGTTGCGCGTTATTTCGAAGAAAACGAACTTGTCATAAATTTAAAAAAAGGCAAGACTGAGGTAATGCTTTTCGGAACGGCGAAACGGCTAGCACCTGCACGTCAACCAGAGTTAAAGTACCGCGGCGATCGTATACAGGAAACAAACACCTACACGTACCTTGGGTGTATCCTGGATAACAAGTTGACGATGGGGAGCTTTTTTGAAAGTGGGCGTAAAAGGGCCACCGGTAGATTAAGACTCCTCAGGAAAATGCGACCCTTCCTTACTACGAAAGCGTGTACCAAGATCTACAACGCAATGATCCTACCTCTGCTCACATACAACGCAATCGTCAATCTGAAGCTCACCAACACTCAGCGTGCTGCTCTGCGATCTATCGACCGACGTGCGAAAAGTATCGTTTTTGCAAGACGTAACGAACATCAAATTTTACCAACAATTGAGGCGTCAATCCTAAAGTCAACTTGTTTAACTGTGAGAAAGTGTATTGATGGACATGCATGCTCCAATTTTATGAATTATTTCAAAGTTAGAAACACAGGACGTGTAACCAGGAATAACAACTGTTCCTTGGTGATTCCTGCAGTAAAGCTTGATTTTGCGAAAAAGGGTTTCTTTTTCATGGGAGCAAAACTATACAATGAGTTGCCAAATGATATCAGAGTTGTGGAGAGTTTCTCTGAATTCAAGCTATTGCTTGACAGAAGATTTTAAATTTTATCCCTTAATTTATTTAGTATATGTGTATATTTTAACTTTTATTTTGCCATATTTATTTACTAATTTATTAACAATAGGGCAGGACACACATTGAAAGCAATTTTTATATAAAGTTGAAGTGTATACATCCTGTAAAAATATTCATTTTAATAATTAATAATAATAATACTAAATAATTTTCAAATCGCTCCGAATACTCTACAAAATCCTCGTTTTCCACATCAAAAGACGTCATATGTCCAATCATGCTAGATGAAGCCATAGTTCTTATCACCCTCGTTGCCAATGGTTATGTCTCAAATAAATACACAAAGGTGAGTCTATATCTCTCTTCTCCAAAATGTAACGTGTACATTAAAAAACTCGTTACAAATTAATCGCCCCTCCGTTCTCCCCGGCCCGCATTCTCGTGACACGTTGACTTAACACACGATCTCGGCCAACGGTACTCCGGTACAAAAATAACAACACAAACATGACTGCACAGTCAAATGAAGATTGAGACATTTCTGCAAATCAATAAAACAAAACATAAATTTGTGGAAAACTACTTTGTTCTCTTAATTAATTCCTTTATTACAACATCTCTTGATAAAACAGAGTTGTCCATTTTTTCTCTTGCCATTCTTCGATTGACTTCAACATAACCTAGATTTCGATAAAAGTTTATTAAATCTGTGCGACACTCAGCAAGATCTAAACAAACAGTAGGTGCTAATGTCTCCACAAATGCCATGAGTTTCAAACCAATTCCTCTTCTTTGTTTGTCCACACGTACAGCAAGAGGCCCCACTTCTGCTTCTTCATTATTGTGCACAACTACTGCCATACATCCTAAAATCTCGCCATCTTCCACATACACATACATGTTTTTAAACATTTCTTTTATAAAGTCGCTATCTATCACCTGAGGCAATCTTTGTTTCTTTTTAAAGGCTAATCCATCTGTTCCAAGTTCTAAACTATATGCAGTGTTTATTAATTTGTACACTGTATTAACATCTGTAATATAATTGCCTTTTCGGATCATTATACAGCTGACCTAAAGAAAATATTTATACATATGCCTCATATACTGCAATATATATATATTATAATACAGTAATTATTATAATTAAGGTACCTGCTGTTTTTAAAGCCCCCTATACACGTGGACTACATTATATGTAACAAACTCAGAAAATAAAAATTCTTCTTTTGAATATTAAATTATTGGAGAAAAACCTTTTTTTCGCCATCTTTAATGTTTTATGATAATGCACGTGTCATGTAACAATGCACAAAATGTGAACATGAATACACACGCGCGCGTGCAGACCTACCTGTATATATATATATATATAGATATAGGCATATCCTAGATATTTCATATATCTATTTAAGAAATAAAAACAAAATTTTTACTATCGCATAAAACTTCTCGCGTCAAAAATAAAAAAACAACATTTGGTATATTGATTGTATTGCGCACTTTTCTTAATATTGGTAGTTTAAAATTAATTTATTTCAGTTTAATTCACAGTTATAAAAACTACGCTAATATTGGTTGGATGAGTATTTACCCCACTAAACTTGCAAGTATACTTAAGGTTCAAAATCACGCTAGTCGAATAATTTGCCACAAATCAAAATATACTAAATGATATAACTTGAAAATACTAAATGTTTTTGAAATTAATGTTCTCAAGCACTTATTATTCATGTTTAAATATACAATCAGCCAACACCAAAAGTCTTTGAGGAACAAATAACGAATAAATATAATGATAAGTACCATAATTTTTTTATGTTTTTAAGTCTACGAATGCGCATTTTTCCAAGACTCGCATCTAAGATTTAAATATCTCTCCAGAGTTTCTCTTAAAAACAACATAGATTCAGCAAAACAAAATTGTTTCGAATCTTCCATTTCGATTCGTCAATTTCGGAACGGCTAGTTACCAGCAAAAGCTTAAAAATGCACACTTATAGAAAAATGTCTGAAAGAAAAAACATACTTTCCACAAAAACATTTTTCTTCGTGAAAAGTGCATTAAAAAAATCACACATACTCAGGGAATTGGAGACGATTCAAGAACAATGCAATTATAATATGACAGCACGTCTTAAATCAAGTAGCTGCATCCCTTCTTGATACTGGTATATTATCACTACACAGCAACAAAGATTTTGCTTTAATTCATGGTGCTTTTGTTAACCTTACGTCTGACTGGTAAGAAAATGGTACATTTAATTACATTGATGTGGTCAACTCTTAGTAAAATCTTTACTGTTCGATCCGGACACTGGTCGTTATCGATGGCTTGTGTCACACCAATTCTCCCATTATTTCTTTGATAAAGGTAATAAACGTATAAACAACAAATCACTCCGTGAAAACAGATAAACAATTACATTGTTCTTTTCTTGAACGTTTGCTGTGTCACCATTTCTTGTAAACAATCAAAGGACCACACTTTTAAAAAAATCACTTACCTTTTTCTTATCTTCTGGAAAGTTTGTATCATCGCTGCGGTTTTTTCTCGTAATCGATGACTCCATACATAAGCGGTGGTTCCATACTTAAACGGTACCTCCATACATAAACGGTGACTCCATACTTTAAACGGGGCTCCTGCCATAAGCGGTGACTCCGTACTTTGACCGTAGATCCATACATAAACGGTGACTCCACACTTAATCAGTGGCTCCATACCTATGCGGTGTGCTCCGACTATTCGGTTGCCATTACAATAATTGCGCACCAAAACATTCAAAATGGCTGAGTTGGATACAAATGCGGGTCTTGTTAGTGCTCTTGTCACAACTCAGTTAAGGTTTAATGGTCTTAGAAATACTGAAGAGTTATGTGATACTATAAAGGAGATGTTCTCCTTTACAAGTAGTGCTGTTTTGGAGAATGTCAAAGGAAATACAAACCAATTTAGAGCCAGTTTGTCAGCGGCGTTTATTTCGGAGACAGAAGTCAAAGACTTTGTTTTGCAATATTGTAAGCATAACGATGAAACAATCAAAGTTTCAATGTCTCGGTGAGTTACCTTTTTTTTGGATATGATATCTTAACTGATATATTCAACTTATTTGCGTTTGTTTGTGGTAAGGTAATTACTCTTTTTCACTTATTTAAGTTACTGACTTAGCTATGTAACAAGTGGTATGCCAATTATTTTAGGAAAATTGGTCCCAAAAGCCCATACAGTTTTGTGAGAAGATATCGTTGCCAACACAACACAAGATATGCAGGTACAAAAAATGCTATAAAGCTGCTAAAAGAAAACCCCTCTCGAAGAATCAAGAATACGGAGCAGGGGCGTACCGTGAAAATTAAAAGGGGAGGGGGGTCGAACTTAAGAATGAAAAGGGCACAATTTTTTTAAAACTTTTACTAATTTGGGCTCCGACGATGAAGCAAAGCCTGTTTTATTTAATGTACAATGTTGTAATTTTAATTCACCGTAAATATTGCTTTTACAAATTGGTTAAAACAAGAGCGACAAAAGAACAAAAACGGCGACTGTTATTGCACGTCGACCGCTTTTACCCTTTCTTTTAATGAATCATTCAATGGAATGTTATCTTTTTCTCTCGGGAAAGTGAAACCAGTTGTTATATCAGTGCCGTAACCATCAATGTGATATTGGGGCGGGTCAAAAAGTTTAGTATCTAAGGAGGCCCTAGCACGGTTGGGGCCGACGTGCTAAGAAATTTTTTAGAATTCTCACCCTCTAGAATGGCTAAAACAGCCCTCTTGAAAAACTTTTGTAAGAAATCTAAAGCATCATTTAAAAGGGGAAACCATGAAAAGTGTGTATTTTGAAGCATTAAGACTATCTTCTAGGGAAAAACAATAAGAATTCAAAAAAAATAATATAGTCAAATAGGGTAAGATATTCGCAAATTCAAATAATTTCGCAATTCGATTCATCCAGTTCCAGCTTCAACCAATTTCAATTTTTTAACCTGGTGGTTACTACGGCACTGTGTGTAACCATAGATATACTACTCTCCCTATTATGTCTATGGTGTAACTTTTGATGTCAGGAGTATTGCATCTGAGATTACCTTATTACAAAAAAATTGTTTTGCTAATTGCTGAGAGTAGTTGTGTTTTGAGAAGCTCTTCAAAATTTTGCTGTTTCTTTGCTGTTGGCCGTTGCTTTGGATTTGGATTTTAGTTCGAATTGGAGTGTATTAATTGATTACTGTGGAGTCGGTTTGGTGTAGAGGGGGAAGTTATTTTTGTTGTAAAATTCCTTGAAACGTGGTTTAAAACAGTTGGTATTTTCTGTTTTTGCTGATCAAAGTTTACATTCTCCCAACTGTTCTAAAGTCTTAAGTACTTTTAGTTCCTGTGTTTCACACAGAAATCCTTTAAACATAATTGCCCTATTTGCAACGTAATTACTAACAATTGTTTGTACAAAAAATTTTTTAATTGATCGTTTTAATTGTTTATTAACTTATCGTTACACGCCTGTTGAGTCAATCAAATTGCTTAACAATCCTTTTTTCCTTTCTTACTTTTAATTACTGTATATAAACATTTTATCTTTGCCTTAAACTGTACTCCATTCATTTTATTTATCATGTCATCTAACAAGTCATCTTTCGGTCGAATTTTGAAAAAACCTGACAGATTCAATAAAAATCGGTCCAATCTGAGTGCCCATTGTTCCAACGATAATTGCACCAGTGTTGACAGCATTATTTATTTTAGGCACTGCACACGTTGTTCAAAATACTATTGCAGTGAGTGTTGTGAGTTCAGTAGGGACATCATTGAGCTTCTCAATGAGAAAATTGATAACTTTTGGTTCTGTCCGGACTGCACTAAACCTGCTCTAAATGCAATCTTTGTAGAAAAAGATATTGAATCCAGATGCGCAGCTTACTTTGAAAAAATTGAATCTCGCCTTTTTTCTCTCGAAGCGTCTCATTCTTTATATAAATCTTCATTGTCCAGCATCAAAGACAGCATTGAGACAAACGCCTCATTAATTCAAAAATTAGTTGATGACAACTTGAATCTAAACACTCTAATTTCCAACTTAAAAAATAGTGTCAAGGTTGATTGTTTAGACTCCAAACATACTCTAACTAAAGAAATTTTTAAAAATATTGAAGATCACAACTGGCGCAAAAATAATTTGATAATTTATGGTTTGAAAGAGACTGAATCGGTTAGTAACTCATTGCAGGCATTGGGTCTTATTAAAAATCAGCTTAGACTTAATATTCGCATTGACGATATTAAAATTTGTGAAAGACTCGGTCCTTTGCAATCCGCTAAAATTCGACCGTTACGAGTTACTCTGCGTGATTATGACACAAAAATTTCCATCTTAAATCACAAATGGATTTTGAAAGAAGCTGATGGAAATATCTTTATTAATCCAGACAGGAGCAAGGAGGAAAGGGATATATTCAACAAACTTCGAGTTGAAGCTAAACAGAGGGAGGCTGGTGATAGTTTGGGGGAATGGGTCTACCGAGTAAGAGGTCCTCCGTGGAATTTGTTTGTAAAACAAATAAAGAAAAACCCCTCCTTAAATCAAAACGCAACAACAAAGCCAAAATAAAGTTGAATACTCATCCTCCATTCTCCTTAGCTTTTAGCAACATTCGCGGTTTTCGTACCAATTATTCGGATGTGGAGGCTTTTTTGATAAAAAATTATCCGGATTTATTAGCACTTTGCGAATCTAACCTAAATGCTGGTATATCTTCTAATGATTTCCTTGTTCCTAGATACCTACCTCTGTTTAGATTGGACTTCTCTATTCATATGCATGGTCTAGCAGTTTATGTCAAGGAAACTTTACCAATATTTCGTGAAATTGACCTGGAAGACCCCAATCATCCTTTCATGTGTTTTCGTTTGTCTCTTCTACATTCAACTAGTTTTTTGTTCTTTCTCTATCGCTCTCCATCTTCTCAAGACTGTTCTGTTATCAAATCAGTTTCAAAGTCTGCTGACTTAGCTCTTCTTAATCATCGCTCAACCAGCATCTTTGTATTTGGTGACTTTAACATTCACCATAAACAATGGCTAAGATTCTCGAATGGAACAAGTAGCTCTGGTGTCGAAACCTATAACTTTGCAGTATCTCAGTCTCTCTCGCAATTGGTTGATTTTCCAACCCGCATTCCTGATCACTCAAGTCAATCGCCCTCTTTGTTGGATTTATTTTTGACCTCTAACCCTGAAATTTGTAAGATATCTCATAGCGCTCCACTGGGTCGTTCTGACCATGTTGTTTTGGAGGTCAAAATTAATTTCAATAGGCAAGTTTCCCATGAACATCCCATGCATAGATCCTTTTTTAGATATGATCTTGCGGATTGGCTAAAATTTCAAGAACACATTCAGTCTGTCCCTTGGGAAAAAATTCTTTCCAATTCAGTTGATGATTGTGTTAATGTAACTACTTCAATAATATCTGAAGCAATACGATTATTTGTTCCGTCAGGGAAATATCAGTTAAAACCTCATTCTTCGTCATGGTTTTCTCCAGCTTGTGCTGCAGCCATAGCTCATCGCAATCATTTCTTTCATCGCTACCGTCGTTATGCGACTGATCATAACAGACAACTGTTTATTGCCTCGCGCAATAATTGTAAATATGTTGTTCGTAAAGCTAAAACTGTTTTTGCTGAAAGGACTAAAGATCTTATCAAATCCAAAGAAATAGGTTCTTGCAAATTTTGGCGTATTATCAAAAACGTCCGGGGTAGTTCTAAAACATCTGTACCTCCACTTTTTAATGGTCCTGAGGTCATTAGTCTATCTAAGGATAAAGCTGAACTATTCGCTAAACTCTTCAGTTCTCATTCCACCCTCGATGATTCTGGTCATGATCTCCCTTATTTCTCCTCCAAAACTGTCCAGACTTTACATGATTGCTTTATATCTCCTGATAAGGTTTCTAAGATTATTAACAAAATGGATTCTAATAAGGCTACTGGACCGGATGGCATTCCTGTAATTGTACTTCAAAGATGTTCTACTGAGTTATCTCCCGTTTTGTGTGCTCTTTTCAAAAAGTGTTTGGACGAATCCTGTTTCCCTTCATCTTGGAAGTTTGCCTCTGTTATTCCAATTTTTAAAAATTGTGGTGAGCGATCTCATCCTTCTAATTATAGACCAATCAGCCTCATTTCCATCTTAAGCAAAGTTTTCGAGACTTTAATTAACCTAAACTTAGTTGAATTTATTGAAAAAAATAATTTGTTTTACGACTCCCAGTATGGGTTTCGTTCTGGGCGTTCCACTGCTGACGTTTTGACAGTTATAAGTGAACGTTTTTATCGTGCCCTTGATGTCTCTGGTGAAGCGCGAGCAGTTGCCCTTGACATCTCCAAGGCATTTGATAAAGTCTGGCATCGGGGGCTACTGCACAAACTTAAGGCATATGGTTTAACAGGTCCATTTTTAAATATTATTTCCTCCTTCCTTTCCAATCGTAAACTCAAGGTGGTTCTTAACGGTCATTCTTCTTCCATTTTTTCCATCAATGCTGGTATTCCTCAAGGTTCAGTTCTCGGTCCGACTCTGTTCCTACTGTACATTAACGATCTCCCTGACAATTTATCATCCAAAACCGTTATTTATGCTGATGATTCAACATTATATTCCTGCCTTAATAAATCAGATGATTGTGATAAAGTTAGAATGGCCTCTGATCTGGAAAAAGATCTCAATACAGTAGTTGAATGGGGTAAGAATTGGCTTGTTAATTTTAATCCATCTAAAACTAATCTTCTTTCCATTAATCATCTCAATCATGCTTACTTACCTCGAATTTTGATGAATGGTTCTCATTTGCCTGAAAGCAATTCATTTCGTCTTCTTGGTCTTATATTTACCAGCGACCTCTCATGGCGATCTTATATTGAAAATATAGCTAAATCAACTGCCATGAAGGTTGGTTCTCTTTTACGAGAAATGAATTACCTCACTCCTGAATGCGTCCTTTACTTATACAAATCATCAATTCGTCCATGTATGGAATACAGCTGCCACATTTGGGCAGGTGCACCAAAAAATTGCCTGAATTTGTTAGACCGTGTTCAACGGCGTGTTTGCAATGCAATTGGCGAAAACCTTTCTTTGAAATTGGACTCCCTTTCACACCGGCGGAACGTAGCGTCTCTTTGTCTCTTCTACAAGTTTTTTTATGGTCGATGTTCAAGCGAACTATCATCTCTTACACCTTCTCTCAAAATTTTTCTCCGTTCTACTAGGTTGTCTTTTTCGTCTCACCAATGGACTGTTTGTGTTCCAAATTGTCGTAGGGATTTTTATAAAAACAGTTTTTTTCCGCGTACGTCCAGACTTTGGAACTCACTTCCATCTACATGCTTTCCTCCTGAATTTAACCTTCAACTGTTCAAATCTAATGTTCATCGCTACCTTAAATCTGCTTAACTTCTCCTGTAGCTCTTTACTCGCAAGTGGCCTTTTAGGCCTTGTTTTGAGCAATCTCCAATAAAAAAAAAAAAATTACCTCTTTTTGTCAAAAAGAGCACATAGTTTCAAAAGGGGGGGTCGCCCGCACCCAACGACCCCCCCCCCCCCCCGATACGCCCCTGCGGAGTGTCCGTTCTCAATGATTATCAAAATAATGAAACAAAGAAAGGCTTTGCCATGTCAAATAGTAATCGAATGGTCACATAATCATCCATTAAACACGTTGCAAGTAAATTCATTTAAAGACATTTTATCCTGTACTGCAGATAAAGTTATGGAATTATTTCAGAAGGGATTTACCCCTGGTAAGTTTTAGTTTCATATATTGAATAATAAATTACTTTTTAATCCATAACATATCAATTCAAATGTATTATTTTTCTGTTATTTATTTGTATTTGGCGAGACTAACATTTAATTACATATGAATTTCTAATTTTACAAAATAGTTCTTTGCAAGTTTTTGCTCTCAAATACAAAATTTGGAAAAGTATTTGTGTCCGTAGGGTGGAAAAATATATGTAAACATTTATTTTTAAATTGCCATATTTTTATTGTAATTATTAGGCCTGGCGTATCGACAGTTTAACGATAATTTGAGGTTTACTTGTAAAGACGAACTGGAATTTCATCTGATGAAATCTGATCGTTCTATTTCTCCACGAAGACCCGATTTCAACCGACTTTACAGAGAATTTTGTAAAGAAAAGTATGGTAGTAAAAACGGCAAGGAAATGTAAGATCGCATCATACAAAGACATATTTCCTGAAAGTGATATCAAGCTGCAAAGATATGAAGAAAACGATCAATTGACAACGCCATTCGTGTTGGTTCTTGATACACCTTTAATGAAAAATGAGTCCATACAATGGTATTTATTATTAAAATTAAAAATTATCACAGTCACTATTATTAATAGAAAACACTCACACAAAAAAAACATTTTAAAAGTTATATTTTATAAGTTAACATTTTTAACATTATTACCTTTCTATGTTTACATCTGAACAATCAGATTTTGGGAAAGCCAACCGAACGCTAAAAAACGTTTTAAAAATGGGTGAAAACCTACAGATCGAAGAAAAACACAAAATAATAGGAAACAATTTAAAGAGGAAAAAAACGTGAAAACGTGACAACATTTGTTTACGTTTTTAGCTTTCAGTTGGTTTTCCCAAATTCGGTCATATATTTCTTGTATTGAAGTAGGTAGGTAAATATTTAACGTGGTAAAACCAGTAAAAAGAAGTAACTTAATACTTTACTTTCAACTGGACCATATCCATACCCCAAGTTTAAAAAAACCGGTACCCATTTACCATTTAGTACCATGGAATGCTGGTGGGCATTGCTGCTGTGGGTCTATCTTTACTAAGTTGATAAGTAATCAACCTGAAAATGAGCGACTGGTCCAGTTAATCGGGAATTGCAAAATCATTTATTTAACATTAGTAGATTCATAGTTGTAAAATGATATTTTTCAGGTAACTATTTTTATATTTTTAAAATGAAATTTCAGGAGCAGCATTCTTCTGAAATGGTTTTCCTGGACTCTTCCTCGAACATGGACGAACACAATCATCGTGTGTTTATTATTGTAACCCATAGCATTGTGGGTGCTTTACCACTTGGACGAATTTTATGCAGTGATGAAAAGACTGAAACACTTGTTTCTGCCTTCAAAATTTACCAAGAAATGCTTCCACCTAATGCTTTTTTTGGAAGAGGTAATCTACACGGGCCCAATGTAATGCTGACAGACAACTGTTCTAAACTGAGACATGCATTAAAAGCCGTCTGGCCATCATCTACTTTACTCTTGTGCACCTTTCATTTGTTGCAACAAGTGTGGAGGTGGTTGTTTGACTTAAACCATAAAATAAGCAAACATGATCGCCCAACTCTTCTTTCAAAATTTCGAGCAGTTGTTTATGCTTCTACAATGCCCGAGTTTGAACACATGTTTGAAGAACTTTCCTCTTTGAACATTGTAGCAGATAAATACCCAAATTTTCTCAACTACATTACGACATTGTATCGAATCAAAGATTCATGGTCTATTGTTTTTCGTTCAAATCTTCCAACAAGAGGAAACAATACAAACAATTACACGGAAGCCCAGTTTCTTGTGATGAAAGAAATGATTTTTCAGCGCGTAAAAGAGTACAACGTCAATGCATTGTTTGATCGCCTTACTGGCGATTTGGAGAACCATTATAAAGGCAAACTTTTGTCAGCAGCAAATGGTTCTTTTGAAAGCAATTTTAGTCGAAGGTTTTTAGGGAAAACAAAGCAAAAGTCAACATCAATACAATTGGATTTATTAAACCGTCTTCAAAAGAAACTGCAGCAGTGATTCCAAAAAAAGTCTAAAGAGTTTTATGTTGGTCTACATGATCTGGAAACAACTGAACTTTTAGTTGAGCCTACATTAGATATGCCTATAGAACTCGTAGAAGAACAATTATCCCCGACTGAAAAAATGGAGGTTGAAATTAAAATGAACAACGACTCAAAGGAAGAAGCTCTTACTGCACTTAATGGCGTAGCTGATATTTTACGCGTTCGAGTTGAAAATGGGGATAGCTCTCTTCATTTGGGAGTAATCCAGTTGCACGAAAGGCTGCAAAAAATGAATTCTAGTCAGCTTGCAACAGCTTTAAACACGTTTGGAACACAGCGGTTTGCTAAAAAGATTGTTTCTAAACCACAAAATGTTGTAAAGCGCTCTCAGAAATTCAAAATTGGCGTTCAAGCAGAAGCTGTAAAACGTCGCAAAGTTAGGAATGGCAGTAAACGTGCATTAAAACAAGGGAAATCGTCGACTTTTCTCGTAAAGATTTCAAGCACGAAACAAAAGCACAACTTGGCAGGCAATGTTTTAAACAATGAACCTGTAGCAAAAAAAGCGGGACGTCACATGGCATCAAAAACAAAGTATGTTTCTTCTACTGCTACTAATATCGGGTTCAAAGTGATCAAACAGGAAAAATAACAATTGATAGTGTTTACTGTTATTTACTATGTATGAAAGTTTTTCATATGCCTCCGTAGGCTCTCTTTACTTGCATATTGCAGCTCACAAAAGGTACATGTTGTTTTCCCAGACCTTTTGCACTTTTCGTGAGTTTCTTTAGTGTGCCTTTTTAAGTTTTTTAACTTCGTAAAGTTCTTTTGACAAAGAGAGCACTTAAAACTTTTCCCACACGAAGACACATGCCTATTTTTCTCCTTCACTTCTGTAAACAATTTTTCACAAATCTCACATTTGAATTCTTTGTCAGGTACCATTCGTTTGTACGTCTATAAACATAAAAATATTCAACGTTCACCACCAATTTTGCTCCATTAAAAAGTACAAATAAAAACAATTACCGACTTGACCATTTTTTTATGGTTATTAAATGTATTTCTATTTGGGAAAGTTCTGAAAAAACTATTTTAACATTTTTCGATGTTTAACCCATGTTTAATGCGTATCTTTGGTTGATATGAAAAATATTGGTGACGTTTAAAGAATTTTACTTTCTCTAGTCAGTTATTTTATATAGCATAGTATATGTTTTAAGTAAAAACATACTTCTTTTTCCTCTGTAGAGCAGTCTTTCCAAGCCTGACTTAGCATTTTAGATCTTTGACCAAAATCTTCTTTTGTATCTTCGGCTTGCTGACCTAAGCGTTCCTGAAAATAAAAGTATTTTTCGTTGCAAAGCAAAAAAGTGGATAAATGACATTTACTCTTTGTAGTCACTAACTATTTTTATACCTAATAGTTGACATAATCTAAATTACAAAAAATAAATAAATAATTGTATAGAAAATGTTGATTCGTACCCTGTTGACTCTAACAAAGACATTCCACGCTGACGAGTGGCGTCTTCTTTTTTTATTACAAACAATTAGTCTGTTATCGATGAATCCTAAAATCAATGATAGTCTTTATAAAAAACAATTAAAAATAACCAAATAAAAGTTTGATTTTACTATAGTATGATTTTGCAGTTTATAAAGTTATTATTATCTGATTTAACTTTCTTCTTTCTAAAACACGGAGGTACATTGACAGTTAAAATTACGGGGAAAAGCACAAAATAAACAATAAAATAATTTAACATTCATTCCGAGCAGAAAAGAAAGTTTCCAATCATTATTTAACACATTTTTATATGAAATGCTAGCTACTTGACACCAAATTACCTTTTCTTCTATCATTTTGTACTTCGTTTATCTTCATATTTCTCCGGAATGCAGTTATTTCACTAAACTAGAATAAATTTGTAACGAGATATCACATAAAACACAACGATTTGATGGCTGGCTTGTTATTCCAAAAAGAACATAAAAAAATATAGTTATAAGATTGGACTGTTTATTTGTCAAAATATCTTAAATAAATTAAATTAAAAATAGAAAATTAAATAATATATGTTATGATATATTACCTATTGTATTGTTCGTTCATTTTCTTCCTCTGTAAAAACTTTCCTGTTGCTTTACAAAATTCAAAAAAAACGTTTTCAGTGCACCATTATGATTGTTTATTTACATTATTGAGCCGTTAACCGGATTTCCAGGAAAAGTTCCAGCACACCGCATAGGTAGAGCCACTGATTAAGTGTGGAGTCACCGTTTATGTATGGATCTACGGTCAAAGTACGGAGTCACCGCTTATGGCAGGAGCCCCGTTTAAAGTATGGAGTCACCGTTTATGTATAGAGGTACCGTTTAAGTATGGAGCCACCGCTTATGTATGGAGTCATCGATTACGGAAAAAATCCCGCGGCGCTGCTAGTAGGATACTAAATCGAACTAAAGAAATAATAGAAAAGAAGAAGAAAAATCCAAGTTTTAATCTTAATCATCAGAGCATTTAATTATAATGGAGGAAGCTTTCAGACGAAATTTGAGACCACCAGTCCTAGATCTTAGCATAGATCGCTATGCCGCATGGCGAACGTGGAAGAAGAAATGGGTGGATTTTTCCACCATAACTGGCTTGAAAAACGCGGAAGATGAATCGTATATTGCAGCAGTTATTCGCTACACATTTACAGATGAAACTAGGAACATCTATGAATCATTCAACTTGTCAGAAGAGGAAAATGATGATCCTGAGCAAATAATAGCCCACCTTGAAATGTTTTCGAAGGGGTTGACCAACGAAACACTAGAAAGACACACGTTTAATGCTAGAAAACAAGAGGAAGGTGAGCGTTTTGATGACTTTCTAACAGAAATAAAATTTTTGAGCAGAAACTGCAATTACTGTGAAAATTGTTTCCAGGGAATTCTTCGTGACCGCATTGTAGCTGGCATTAAAAGTGACGTGGTAAGAAAGAAATTATTATCAGAAAGTCAACTGACTGTGGAGAAAGCTATAAATATATGTAGAGCATCAGAGAAAGCAACATAGGGAATGGAACCATTAAAGAGCGAAGAGCAAAATAAAGTGGCGTGGCTATAAGGAAAAGCAACAAGAAACAACGGTGGTAAGAATACAATTGGTAAAGACAACAGAGGGATGAAAGGTTTTTCAGACTACAGACCAAAGTGTAAATTTTGTTCACGACCCCATCCCTTTGGAAGGGATAATTGTCCGGCGTGGGGAAAAACATGTTTTGAATGTCAAGGGACAAACCATTTTGCAAGAAGTCCAGTATGTAATACAAACATTAAGAATAATAAAGAGGCAGGAGTGAATGGGGTTCATGGGGTAGATAGTGAGGTAAGGGCCCTGTATTTGGGAAAGGTAGGTTCTGGCACAAAACAAAAGTCAAGAAAGTTCGAAATTCCAATCATTGTGGCTGAGACAAATCGTAAAAAAACAATGAAAATAGATACTGGAGCAGATGTGACGGTTATTGGCCTAAATCAATTAAAATTATTTGGAAAATGTAAGGACATGCTTAATATTGCAAATAGGAGCTTGGCTGGGCCAGATAACCATAAATTTAAGTGTCATGGTTGTTTTGTGGCTACTTTAAAGGAGTGGTTCCGTCAAAAAATAGATTTATATTTTTTTACAAAATCGGTATCTATACAAAAAATTATATGAGATAAAAACATTTATATGGAATTTATTCTAATAATAATCATATTACAGCTGTTTTAAATGAACAAACATTTTATCGCGTGATGTTCTCTGACGTCATTGTAGACAAACGTTATTTACGAGTATAAACATTGCGTTCAAAATATATGTTGTGTTAGCGTGTGTCAACAGACTAAAAGGAAAACAAACAGCGTTTGCAATATTTAAATATGGAAAATTCTACACCAGAAAGTGAATATTCCTCAGATCATTCTATAACCGAAGATGATATTTCAAACGGCAACTTTGATGAATTGGATTTTATAAACACTAGTGGTTTGCAACCGTACGACTTTGAACCAGAATACCTCGACAACCATCACACCAACAACAACAGCACAGAAGATAGCGTTGAAGAAAATGTAAACCTGGATACCGAAAGAGTAGATCAATTAAATTGGTGTCAATGTGGTCTATGTCGAATTGAAACACGAGAAATTGATTGCTTGTGTTTTAAGGAGATGTTGTCAGTAAGCGAAGAAAAATTTGAAGGTGAGATATGATTATAAAAAATTATGTTAATATTACCCCTTGTTATATTTTTATGCGAAAATACTTTCTGCAATTATTTTCTTTTGGTTTAGATAACAATTGTGTGAGCCAATCAACAGGCTTTCGACTTCTTTGTACTAATAAAATTGTACTGAAAAATGTACTGGTGGGTTTTCACGAGACTAAAGGCGATTTCTTGGAGGATGAGATTACTAACAGGTAACCTTTGTGATTGATAGACTATATAATACAAAATAAAGTTATAGAGAGAGTATTTCTAAAACATAAAGTGACCCAGTATAAATTATTTTATTTATTTTCTGTTACAGGAGATGTCGATATGCAGCTTATAAACAGTTTACTTGGTGGGTATATGCAATGTTAGGCAAAAACAATCGCCGTGTTATACCATCGTGTGTCGTTTGGACAATTCGAGATTTATTTCCAGAGCCTGATGGCTTTTATGTAAAGTACAAAGAAGGGGAACGAGACTAACACAATAGTTTATGTACATGTTTATATATACAAAGAACATAAATTTTAATCTAAAAGAGTACAATATTGTTTATAAAGAAAATCTCGTTTTTTGTTTCCTTAGAACGTCTGCTTTGTTTGGTTTTTCTGTAGGAGCAATGTTTTTAGGAAGGTCTGGTATTATAGGTAATGGTGAAACCTCATTTTTATTAACAAGATCAACAGTTCGTTGAACCATATCTCTGAAAATCGATCGATATTTACCAGTTTTAATTGGTTTTGCTGACCACGTTCCTGTCATCTTTCCATACGTAACATTTAATCGTTCTTCGCCTTCTTTGGTTCTTGCATTATCAGCTTTACTGCCTAGATTAAAATCCAACGCAGCCAGCTGGCTCCTGGCTGTCATTCCATAGTACGAAAAGTGAGTGCTCTTTGGTGCCCATTTGTTATAAAGAGCATGATACACTTCTAAACACCTTGTATGTGAAAAGTTAACAATATATTTCAAGTCACCAAGTATGTTTTTACTAAGCATTATATCTTGTAGGGCTTTGAATGCTTCTGAAGTTGGGTTTAACCACCTTTTTTTTGTTTTGTTCTTCTTGTGTGTAAGGTTTGTGATTGCAAGAGTGAAACACAGAATTGCCAGTCCATTTGTGCTTATTTTGCACATGAAATAAAAGGCTAATCCACTTTTCTCGAAGCAATAGCTCGTCTCCATTACATCCGGATGAAGACCACCAAAAATGGTTGCAGACTGCTTTAATCCACAAACTAAGTTCTTTACAGCCACACTTTTTTGAGGTTGCTAAAAGTTTTTGCTTGATATTTTTGCAAAAGTGCCAGATATCAAATTCATGTTTTATTTGCGGTTCTTCTTCACGCATATATTTCTTTATTTGAATATGTCTGTCGGTAGTTATATACTTTATGTTTAAGTTCTCGTTTTTTAACCTGTTTAAAACATTAATAAAGGCAACCTTTTCCATCCGACTAGAGTTATCAGCTTCAGTTACTTGGACTAAAGACAAATCAATTATTTTGTTTGAGTCTTGATCTAAAATAGAATAAGTCATGTATTTTGCATTATGTCCAGGACTGTCACACCGTCCATCACCAGAAAGTATGCACTCTACACCATCTTGTTTTAAGTTTGATAAAGCTGATGACTGTTCAATCTTCCAAGCTTCCTTTGCAATTCCAAATAAATATTTTCTTTGCATTTTATAAAATGATGTTTTGCTAATCCACGTTATCCCTGCTACATCAAAATACTTGTGAAGTTGCATAAAAGTATTCGAACTGAATAATACACTTGCTGCAAGTTTTATGTTACCCAGACCATAACGACGAATAACTGGTTGGAAACGCCACACATAATAATGCTGATGTTGGCACCTCAGATGTACAACTAACATGGCACCTTGTGTTATTATTTTCTCAATTGTTGCTGGTGAGCCACAAAGGTAAAAAAATCGGAGAAGAATTTCTAAACATGACCAAAATGTAATAAAAGCACTCTCGTTATTTGCAACAAATTCACAGTTCTCTTCTTCATCTTCCGTACTATCTTCCTGAAAACTACTTTCGTGCTCATCTTCTTGTTGGCTTGTGGAAAAACTTGTATCCAGACAATCATCTAATTCTGATTCCTCTTCTGTAGTGCCTATCATTTCACATTGGATATCCACATCCACTAGATACGTATCTGTTTGTGTATTTACGGAAATAGTGTCTACATTTTTCTGTGTTGACTTGGTATTGCCGTTCCTTTCTTCTTGCACACAGAAGTCGTAGTGTTCAATAGTCTCATCAAGGAGCTAAACAAAATACAATTAATTCACTGTTTTAACATAACAACTTTTCGTTCCAACCTGTTTTTTCAAATAACGTTCTTCTCTCTTGGAACTTGATCTACGTTTCTGTGTTGTCTTTATATGTTTAAATATTGTTGAAACTGCATCATGTTTTAGCATTCTACGTGTAGGCAAGTTTAACACTTCATTCTAAAAACCAGAAAAAAAACACTAGAACAAATTGATGTTAAATGGAGGTTAGTTTACCTTTAGGTCTCGTTTAAACTAATCTTCCTCGAAATGATGGTGGCATACTCGGATGTTTTGTTCACGTGGTAGATTTTCTCGTTTTATTTTTGCCAACCAAATCCTTTTTAAACATACATCACCAGGAAGTCTGAAAAAACTTGTTTTTTCCTTTTTGTTTGTAGTATTGGCACAACCAACAACAACACAATAAACCATGATGTTATGAAACCTATAAAACAAAAATAAACATCTAACATTGGTTGTGATTATCTCCAAGTATTTCTCCACATGTCTCTTATGTTTTCTCCTGTTTTAAAAAGGTTTTGTTTTCAAAGCGTCTTTATCTACAATGACGTCAGAGATCAATTGCGTAAAATATTTATCGCATTTTTAAAAGGGAATAAAAAGAAAAATATAAAATATTTGTTATATTTTTAATCTGGTTTATGATAATTAAAGGATGGAGAATCCAAATAAATTATTTAAAATAATGGTTAAATTTGACGGAACCACTCCTTTAAGAAACAAATCAAAAGAAATTTTTGAAGTTGTTTACGTATGTGATTACATTGAAACTCCCTTATTGGGTCAACCTGCAATTGACAATTTGAACTTGATAACTGTGAACAAAATAATAGCTGAAGATAATTCAGTCACTTGTTGTAGGATCGTCATCTTTTGTTTATTTAATTACTTTTTTTATTACCTAATGATTTTATTTAATTGCCTTTGTCACAGCTCTAGACAATTGCTCCTTCCACGGCTCTAAGGAATTTCAGCTTTATAAAACGTCTTTTTTTGTACCACTTTTTCACAACGCCCTTAAATGCGCTGCTACGTGTTCAAAGTTTCAATCAAGCTGCAACATTCAATTCTACGTCACATTTGTATTTTCAAGTTTTCACACACTCATTCGTTGAGCCATCTGGTACGTTTATTTTTTATTATTTGTTTGCAATCAAATTTATATTTATATTTTTTCCACTCAAGATTTCAATTTATATCAGTTCAGTTTATTTTTCTAAGTCTCAATTTGTATCTTTTATTTTGTTATCTCAGTTTGAACAAATCAACAAAGTTCCAAACAAGGCTCACTCAATCCCCACACTTGGAAACCTGAGATTGTGCACGATTTTAAAGAGGTTTTTGAAGGTCTCGGGCTAGTGAAAAGAAAGCCAATTCATATTGAAATCGAAGAAAACTCAACACCATTTCATGTATCAGCACCTCGTAAAATACCTATCCCATTGTTGGACCCATTAAAAGACAAGTTAGATCGAATGTTGCAAATGGGAGTGATAAACAAAGTTGAGGAACCAACCGATTGGTGTCACCCAGTAGTAGTGGAAACCAAACCAAATGGAAAAATTAGACTCTGTATAGATCTAACCAAATTAAATGCAGTTACAAAAAGAGAATTATACCAATTAAATAGCACAGTGGAGACGCTGGCGAAAATCGGAAAAGGTTGTAAAGTCATGACAAAATTAGATGCCAACAGTGGGTATTGGCAAATGATGATGGACGAAGAAAGTCAAAGGAAATGTACATTCATAACACCATTTGGGAGGTTTTGTCCAACACGAGCACCATTTGGCCTAACATCTATGCCGGAAATTTTTAACCGAAAAATGGACGAAGTGATTGAAGGACTAGAGGGTGTTGCCAAAAGCATGGACGATTTCCTGATTTTTGGCAAGGACGATAAAAAGCATGATTTGAGGTTGGAAAATTTCTTACAGCGACTGTCAAGTCAAACGGAATTACTTTGAACCCAGAAAGTCAAAGTCGACAGAGTGGATTTTTTAGGATCTTTCATATCTCCAACAGGTATTCAGCCATTAAACGTAAAAGTTGAAGCAATCACAAACTTTCCACAATCAACATCAATTACAGAACTAAGACGGTTTTTGGAAATGGCTCAACAATTGTCGCGCTTTTGTCCAAAACTTTCTAAGATAGCAGAGCCGTTGAGAGGTTTGTTGAGTAAAAAGAATGAATTTTTATGGACAGACAACCATACAGAAGCATTTTTAAAGATGAAAGAAGTGTTATCGTCACCAGAAACATTAGCACTATACGATGTAACAAAGAACACTAAAATTCGAACAGATGGCAGTCTTTTAAATAGTATTAGTGTAGTATTATATCAGCAAGATGAAATTGAGTGGAAACCAGTTGATTGTGCATCACGTTTTTTAACCGAAACTGAAAAGAATTATTGCCCGATCGAACTGGAAATGTTGGCAGCTTCATGGGGAATGACTAGAATGCAATTATACTTACAAGGACTACAATATTTTTTCTAATAGAGACAGACCATAAACCTCTAGTACCGATCTTGAACACAAAACTGATCAGCGATTTATCACCGCGCATACAGAGAATGAGAATGAGGATGCTGAAATTCAACTTCACAGCCAGGTACATTCCAGGGAAAGAGCTACTGGATGCTGATGCATTATCTCGAGCTCCGTGTTCCCCACCGTCAATGATAGACACTAAATCGAGTGTAGAAATTGACACCCATGTAAACGGTATAACGAGTAATTTACCTGCTACAAACCAAATTTTACACAGAATTTGTAGCAAAACAAAGGCGGACAAGATACTGATCGATGTACTTTTATATATACAGGACAGATGGCCATTATTCAAAAATCAATATTCATACAGCGTAGCACCATATTGGGAACACCGTGGAAATTTAACTGAATTGGAGAGACTGATAATGCTAAGTAATCGAATTGTAATACCTCAGAAACTTCAAAACGAAATTTTGGAGAGAATTCACATGGGTCACTGCAGAATAGAGAAATGTAAACGACCTGCAAGACAAACAGTATTCTGGCCAAGAATGAATCAGGACATTAAAACAACTGTTAAAAAATGTCATGTTTGTATTGACATACTCCCGTTAAAACAAACAGATCCGTTATTATACCATGATGTACCAATCAGACCATGGCAGAAGATTGGAAATGATATCTTTCATTACGGTGGAAAGAATTATTTAATTGTAGCTGATTACTACTCGTTATGGCCGGAAGTCTATCTCTTATCAAGAGCTTCATCAGAAACTATTGATGCTCTTAAACAAGCGTTTTCGCATCATGGTATCCCACAAGAATTAGTATCAGATAATGGCCCTCAATGTAAATCTAGTAAATTTCGCCAATTTATGTACAAATGGAACATTAAACATACGACCAGCAGCCCTCGTTATCCCAGATGATAAAAAGTGTGAAAAGGACAATTAAGAAGTGCATACTTTCAAAACAAGACATTTACATGGGGTTGTTAATCCTGCGAAATTCACTGTTAAACTGTGGGTCGTCACCAGCTCAATTACTCATGGTAAGAGAATTACAGAATAATTTGCCCAAATTTCATAAACCCGAACCTTTGAAACCTCACCGAAATCTTGAACAGGACCGAGATAAATCCAAGTTATGGCATGACAGAAAATTTCAAATCTCAAAGAAAGTTGAAAAGTTCCAGCCAGAGCAAAACGTTGCTATTCAAGATCTAACAACTAAAGAGTGGTCCCTAAGAAAAGCTATTGTCAAAGAAGTTGCTCCGCGTTCATACGAAGTCAAGGTCAAATATAGGACATTTAGAAGGAATCAGCGAGACTTGCGAAAAGTGTTTGCAATTATTGTCAGCCAATCTAAATTGAGGGGCCTCTTTCCTCAAAATTTGCCTCTGATCCCCATTAGCCCCCTAACTTTTGTTGACTCCGACTCCATCCAGTCCGATGTCTCATTTGACACAATAGCTTACAAAATAGAGGAAGACACCGAATCCTCCGAAACAGCTGCATACGAACTAGAAGAAGACTCGGTGGAAACGAATACGGTGAACGAAAACGTGAAAAAAGAAGATGTAAAATTTGTGACAAGAAGCGGAAGAGCTATCAGAAAGCCAAGTCGATTTAGATAACTTTACGTAAAATACATTCTTTAGTTTATATTATGTTTCTATATGTGTAGGGAAGATGTTATAATATACTCAATGTAGGTACAGCTTGCCGGTATATATATATAAGTCGGCGCCGGCATTGTAGCTTGTTTTTGAAAAAAACTAACAGTAGACACACATTGAAATCGCCTCTTGCTTACAAGATCAACCGAAGAAAGTCCAGAATCAAGAGAATCATGCGATACAGACAGGTTCAAAACATCAACACACAAGAAACTACTACTGAAATCTAAACATACGCTTTTAAAAAATTGGTGACTACGTAGCTGATCAACCAAAACATTGTCACCTAAAATTAACATTGAGATAGAGCTGAACAGGCAATTTCCATTTATTGAGGATCTAAAATAGAAAAGAAAAATTATTCCATTAAACTTCTATCTATGTCTGCGTATTTTTAAAAAAATATAGCTATATATAAATAAAGACGTATTTTGGCAAATAAAGAACAGGCAAGTACATATTTGTATCACTGAACTTTACTTACTGTAGTAGCAAATTAATAAGAAGGCAATTCGAAACAAATGTTGGCATCTCATCTATGTTATGACCATCATTATTGCTTACCACAAAAATTCATTCCTTCCCGTTTTGGTTTAATTGAAATTGAAATTTATGATTATTGTTTTGATGGTCATCATTGACGCACAAAACAAATAAACAAAACAATATAAAGATACTAAAACCTAGCATGTGATAGTTGCGTGTATGACAATATTTATGTGTTTTTTTCTTTGAAAAATGAAAATAATTAACAATACCTAAAGGCAACAGCTGACAGATCTTTTAGGTAAGGGTTAATTCTGGCAGAATTTTCGCTCCGTTTCACGGCACCTTTCTCTAAAAGCTTTATAATGTCAATATTTATTTGCTTCTGAGAAAGGGTAGTTCTCAAAGAACTTGAAATTTTACGAATTGCTTCGATATCTCCAGAAATTAAAAAAAACATTTTTTCATAAACATACGTCTCTTCTGCATAAAGTCCGGAAAGCAAACGCTTCATATGCGCTCTTTCTCGCACATTGTCGATGTTTTTCTGTCGGTGCTTTTGAATATTGGAACTCAAGGGTCAATACTGCTGAGGAATGCGAAAATTTTCTAAGAATCGGCAGAAAATAGCTAACTAGTGCAAAAATGTGGAAAGAATCGGCAGAACAAAGTGGACATAGCTTCCCTAGAATCGGCAGAAAATAGCTGAGCGATGCAGAAACAAAGTTGTTTTTTATTCTGCGCAAAAAGAGCACACGTGTGCTATGCTTACACGCACACTGTTTACGTGTGAACGCGCGACGACGACCGGAAATTTTGAAAAAAACTGAACACGGAGAAAGACAAGATTAAGATATTCAAAGTTTTCATTAGACATCTTGGTCCGTCATTTGCCGACTCAGACTGACATTGGCTACGCCCCTGATTTAGTTGCTGGCGCTACACAAGGGCACCTTACGGCTTCCTGTCATCAGGGATGTGTAGAATCGGCGTTTCGACACCGTCTTAACTGAATTCGAGCGCAAGAAACGCTTTTTCGACTACACACTCCACTACGACAGTGACCTGGAGGCCACCTGTATAGTCCACGACAGGGTAATGTCTAACCCAAGCAAGTTACAATTGATTTGTGGATTTGAACGTAGATTTGGCCGTATTTTGCATTTTTGACAACAAAATTGAGCCACTCCCAAAGTATATCCATCAGGTACTTGTATCACACAATATCAGGAATCGGTCATGCCCGTGAACCAAGTCTCCAATTACGCGCAACTGGGCGACTCGATGGCACCATTCAAGCCGTTCTTCAGTTCCCGCTCCACATCTCTTGGACAACCTTGATGATGCATTTCAGACCTCTAAAGAAGCCATCCGCCAAGGAGTTGAGATATTCGACATGCAAGCGCACCTGCCTCCTCCTTGATTGATTCAAACGGGGTATCGGTTACTTCTTCCTCCAGCAACACTGTAGTTTTGCCTGGGGCTTGGAACAAAAACGATACTTGTACTAGCTTTGTTACAATCACAGAGCGCAGAAACCCTTGCGAGAGAAACGAGGTCCGCTTGTCAGCATTGACACTGCATTAGCAAAATTTTGACCCATGTGCATATCTATCTACCGAGAAGAACGGTGACTTCCTTTATCAAGACTGCGAGGTAATCTTCATACCGCATTCGAAGCAGTGTTTGCCGACTATTTTGATTACAGAGACAACCGTTACAATTGTTTGAGTAAAAAGCGAAAGTTAAGAGAAAACAATTTTGTCAATGTCAACGAAGTTTGACAATGTTGTGTTTCAATAGTTTTTGTCAAAACACTCCACATATTGCAACCCGATAAGAGAGAAAGTCCTAATGTATGCCAAAGAACTCGGCTACAGCAATTTTCATGGTTCTGCTGGATGGCTAGACCGATGGAAAAAGCTGCTAATGTCGTTGTCGATTAACTACCGATGCACTCGATCATTGTTGTTAGTGGAAAAATAGATGTAAACAAGTATCTATAACGAACTACTTTGTGATTTCACTGTCATTCTTTTAATTTTTGTGTTTCTTTGGTTCTTTTAACCTTATTAAGCTTACTGCTTCTTAGAGGCTTCTCTTGGCATCCTTGTATTTGTCGTCGGAAGCCGCCACTCGTTAAAAAAGATAATAAATGTTTTTTTCATATCAGATAGAATTGATTCTATCTCAAACTTGTTGCCGGTCCCTTGAGAGCTCAAGATAGCGGGATTCGACTGTAATTAGGTCTGTCAGCCGACGAGGAAGTATTTGCTGAATATTTATCACAGGAGATCTTTTGTTTACATAATTTTTTTCGTAGAACATGTTATTAGTAAATATACATTATAGGAACAATATGTTTTTGGATTTTTTCAGAAATGTAGTGACCGTCCATTGTTAAAAATAGCCTTTCAAAAAACAGAGAAGAATTAAATGTGCGCCTTTCTTTCGCCCTAAAATAATATAACCGTTTTAAATCGAAAATCATAACTCGAACTAGTCAGTCTCGAGTCCATTCATGTTTAGGATCCACGGACTTTTTATACAAAAAGACGAAAGAGGAGATCATCTAATCTAAACTCGGCCGAGTCTTCATGTTATTTTTTTGTTAGAGTTTTACGCGGGAAATGTAACACTTTCGATTTTCGAAGACAAATGACTTGACAATGTCGGATCTTTACAAAATTTACCAACGAGAGTATAATTCTTTTCAGAGACTTCAATACAATGGTAGAACAATTTTCATTCATCTATATCTCGATAGATTAAGTTCTTCAAATTAATTTAAAGAACAGATTTTATTGAACAGAACAAAATATATTTGAAACTTCCCTTCGTCGACTAAAAAGTGCATATTTTGTTTAGAAAGCAAATAGTTAGAGCCAGAAATAAATATATATAAACCTTAAAGGATCCATTTAAGGACATTGTCTTGTCCAGTGACTGTTGTTTTCAGGTTTACTCCACCATTCAGTATATTCATGAATTCTCATACAAATCATCATTCTGCTCTGTTATGAGGTTAAAATATCATTTAAAGTGTCTATAACACTTTAAGGGAGGTGTTTATAATCTTGATTGATTTTTAGTGAGACTGTTTACAGGAAGGGGATGTATTGAAGGATTTTCTAAAACCAAAATGCAATTTGTTACACTAATCAAACCTTTCAGTATAATGCAATGCACATGTTTTATGTTTTATTGAAGTTTATATATATATATATGTATATACATTTTAAAATATAGTTTCAGCTGTGGACCGATCAGTGGAAAGTTTCTCTTGCTTACAGGATGATGAATATCATATTGAAGGAGAAATGGGGGTATATATATATGTTTTAAAAATATAACAATCATATCGAAATAGGTGTATAATAAAATATTGTTAGTGTACGACACAAACTATTGTTTTTTGTGTGTTGATAATAGATTCGTGTTTTCTTGTTTGACCCTTGTTAATTTATTCACTCATCAACCGCTACATTAGCACTCTCTCCATTTCTCTTTTACGTCCCTAGGTATTCCTTGTTTGCTTGTTTTGGCATTTTCTCCCTAGTTTTGCATTCAGTTCACTGACTAGCGTTTGTAGACTAGCGTTATGTGTGGTTTTTGTGTATTAGGAATTTGAAATTTGAGCTTTGATTATTATACATATTTTGGAATTTACTTCGCCTTCACGAAGAAGCGTAGAAATAAATTGATCGGCAGTAACATAAAGTGAAATACAAATTAAAAGGTTCCAAACAGCAACATACCAAAGTAAATTTTGCAATTTAAGTACAGTATATGTAAAACAAATATGTATCAATCACAGAAGGGGCTGTTCAACTTTTCAAATTGTACATTTTTGTAAGAACAATTACCTTAAGTGGATTAATTTTTGCGAGGACTAATCTTCGCGAGGTTAAAAAAATCGCATTTTGCGAGTACTAATTTTCGCAAAATCAGCCTTTTCCAAATATTTCGCGTGTACTAATTTTTGCGAATCGGTCATCCTCAAATTTTTTGCGAGGACTTATTTTTGTGAATCATAAATTTTTAGAATTCAAAAAAATTTCTTTTTCAAATGTGGGGTTATCATAATAAACAAGAAGCCGATGGCTTGAAGATATTTGCACTTGTTAGGGTTATAAGGTTCAATTTTAATTATTAACGTTGATTTTGATGTACAACCGAAAGCAAAAAAGAAAAAAGACACTGAAAAAACTGTTCATAAACCTAAAGGGTGCAAAGACATTCAATCTTTCTTCCAAAAAAGATAATAATGGAAAAAAACGAGTATTAATTTTCGCGAATCAGCCCTGTTCAATTTTTTTGCGAGTATTAATTTTCGCGAATTGGCCTTCTTTGAAATTTTCACGAGGACATATTTTTGCAAATTTGGCCATAATTCGCGAAAATTGCGAAAATTTCTCCTCACGAAAATTAATCCACTTAAGGTACATATATAGTTGTTTTTAAAACTGTCTCTCTTTACACATACATTCATTTGATCAAGGCTTTCAATGAAATGTGGAATTATTTGCAGAATTTGATCCACTGTTCACTTGGGAATAGTGATTCTTGTCAAGCAATCTGTTAAAAAGGGATTTTATATGCCATACAATGGATACCTTTGTATCTTGTTTGTTGTTTTTTGACACAAAGACTTGCGATAGATGGGAAGAGGGCCATATTTTATTTTCCAGTAAAGATGTTTCTTGCTTGAAATTGAAGTTCAGTCTGTCACAAGTTTACTGCCATCGTCATGCATGGAGCTTCTTGTGGAGTAGTGCTTTGAAGAATTTTTCCTTGAAAAATTTCTTTATTAGAAGTTTTTCAAAATTGAAATTGAATTACTAAAATAATTTAGTATATAATTTCAAACCAGTCAGAAAATAGTTTAAAAGCCTAATTTGTTTTGTTTTTTCAAAAACAATTTTCGGAGAGTTTTGGCAGAATTATTTTGGCACCTATTTCCAGTCTACCAATATCAAAAATGGTCTAGATAAAGCCCTAATTTGAGAATTTCATTTTCCACATCTAATTGTTATAATAATGTCTGATATGCTTTTAGATGCCACTTCCTCCATTTGTTGCAAAATTCAGTGATGGTAAATTTCTATGATAATTAGTTCTTTATTTTTCATAAAGTAAGACTTGTTGTACACTCAATTTTTTTTCAATACAATTTTTGAGCTGAGAATGCATTATAATTAAATGCTAAAATAACTTTTTAAAAAATTTTATGGCTTATAAATTATTTTTTAGTCTATTTCATTTTCGTGATAAAGAGTGCTGTTGATTTACTTAACTTCATAAATAATTGTATAAGCCTGAAACCCCCAATCTTTTGACTTATTATAAATTATTTGGTTACTTAATAACATAATTTTGTTGAATTACAACATTGTTGTTTTGGTATTTAACAGAAATATTGTATGGAAACATGCTGGGAGTGGCAGATGAAGATGGCCACGTTAAACTCCTTGATACACGATCAATCCAGTCATCTTTGTTAATAAAAGGTTTGTATACATTTTCACTGTGCTGCTAATCAGTTTGGGTGATTGTCTCGGTTATCAGTCAATGACTGATATAAATGTGTTGCATGGATTATTATTCCCTGATAGTTTCTGTTTGGTTATGCCAGAAATATTGTGTTACAGTTACGATTACGTCACCTGCATTTCTAACAAGCTTGCAAGAATAGTTATCATGATTTATAACATGTTAGAGGAATTTTTAAAACCTAGTTTAGTCAGGGAGAGGTTAACGTAGATGGAGAAACATGTTCATGTTCATGTGAACTACTTTTGTATGCCTGTTACAAATGCAGGTGAAATAATCATTCTAATATTTTGAATTTTGCGTGTTACACGTACGTGACACACGATTGAGTGCCACCGAGGTTTAAAATTAGCCAGATTAGACTAGTTCTTGAAGTTTTTGTACTGTCCAGCACAACTATCACTAAACTACTCAAACTTATTAAATTTTAAGATATGCTCCTTAACGAATGTAGCAGTTTGTTTCTGAAGCTCATAAAAAAAACTAGTGTCATTATTATCATTAACAAATGTTTAACGTGGTTGGTCCTGGATAACTCAGTCCATTTAATGCAATGCTGTTGGTTTTTTGCACAGCAGGCAACTAAACCACTCTGGTCTTGCCCAAGAACATCAAACAAGAAACATAATGATACATGTTTCAGAACCAACTCATTCTTGTAATATGTCACAACTGGATGCAGAGTACATTGGTCTTTGTTCCAATAGTAACCGAAAAATATTAACGAACGAAAAGGTAACAAATAAGAAGTACTTCGATAAAGCGAGGCGATTTGTTTTGTAAAAATGTATCAAAATGTTTTAAATATTTTCAACTTCATTAAATTCAAATTAATTTATTAAACGAGAATGCAATGAGTAGAAGAAAAAAACAATTGCATCCTAAAAAAATTCTCAGATATGTTTAGTATAGTCTCGCAAGGTAAGCTTCGTGATATCAACAAATAATAATTTTTAATATTTGACTTATTACAAATTACGAGTAATTATCTGTTAGTCCCTTTGGTTGCTGAACAACTTAAACCTGATTTTGTTCATGTTTTGCAAAAGGTGTTTAAAACTTTATTATATAAACTAATTGCTAAGAATAACGAAGTTATTGTTATCTATATTTTTAACAGAATGGTCTGCTCATTCAAATGCTGTTTTTGACATTGCATGGATCGGCGGCGAACCAAAACTAGTAGGTGTTTTTGTCCTATGAAGTAAAAATTATTTTATAGGTATCACGGAAGATACTACTACTTACATAAACCCATGTGCAGATTGCACTCATTACTACTATGACAAAGAGTGACCGCCCGTATTCCTTGGTGGTTTTTTACATTTATGTGTACATACTTCTACTTGTTGCGTTGCAAATTACACGCAATTACTTCTTACATTGTGCATAACCATCTCAGCCCACCTTTGTGTTTGTAATAGCCACAGTTCAGTTAAAAAGAATACAAAGGGTTCACAAATATTGAAACATGACCAAAAATATATATATTTCCAGTCTTTTTTACAGATATATATCAGCAACTAAGCATAACAACAAGCTTTTATACTACTATATTTGACTCCTCTATCTATATAATAATACAGAGTTCCTTCTATACATGCTACACTCTTACCATAACAAAACACAAAACGTCTGACCAAAGTTTTTTATTTTTGCCAACTTTTTCTTATATTATTTTCTCATGAAGTAGCATAAAATGGTGAAAGATTATCTCTAAAGCACACTAAAATAATTAAAAGAGACACATGCCAAAAACAATATATATCACAGTTAGTAATACAGTCAAAAAGAATACAAAATACTAATGTTGAAACAGACAGACACTTAAACAAAAACATTATATATTGTAGCCAAAAAAGTTCGCAAAAAAGGAGTTATTTATGTAATAAATAGCTAGCTAGCTAAATTGCACAAATCACTTCTTAAACAACATTAAATCAATACTTAGAAGTGGAAATCATAAAGGATTATTATCATAAAACTTTCCTACCTTTAATAAAACTAATAACAACAACTAAAAATCACATGGAAATTTCCCACATTCTTTTCACATAAATTTCTGAAAACAATAAAAGTAATTATTATGTATGTTGAATTCAGCCAATACAATCTCGCCACTTGGACAGCTGCTTCTTTGGATTGTATTTCATATATTTGATCAATTAATAACATTTCTAAATTAGGTTTATGGGGTGCGTGGTCTAGTGGTCGAAGCTTATGTTTCTTACCGCAACGGCCCAGGTTCGATTCTCGCTAGATGCAAAAAAAATTGTTTAAGACGAGAATTACCTGAGCGCGCGGCACCTTTGGGAAGTGCCTAAGAAACCTACCACGGGTTAACCAAAGCCTTGTGAGGGAAATTTTGTAGACGAATTGTTGAATGGGTATACTTTATCCCTTAGTAGAAGTAGCGATTCGCTGAGTATACATAGCTAATAGAAAACATGATGTATATCGTGTCACCACAGTGAACTGTGGATGAATGAAAAAAAAAAAAAAAAATTAGGTTGAAGATTTGTTAAAGATTTTCTACAAGTTGGACATTAGATGAAGATGTCATACCAATATATATATATATATATATATATATATATATATATATATATATATATATATATATATATATATATATATATATATATATATATATATATATATATATATATATTAACATTATATATTTTCAAAAGAAACACAATGTATTTCAAGATTTATTCAAAAGGTGACTGCATCTGGAGATCAGACAGCGCGATTGTGGGATATTGAAAGGTTGGAAACCATTGCTATTTTTCGTGGTCATACATGCAGTTTGAAGTCAGTTGCGGTGCAGCCAGGAAGTCACAGTAAGTAACAATTAAATAGCGCGATTTTATTTCAGCCTTTCAAACAAATATACACTGATATAAAGTTAGGAGTCACTCATATTGTTTTACATGAAATATTTAAGACTAAAAAAACAGGATCAGTTGCAACCTTATGTTGTCAAATTATGGAGGTACTAATGCCATTGGAGTCGAAACTGACATACATTCTTCATGGTATTGATAATTTGTTGACTAGAGCCAATCCCAACTAATTTAGTTTTATTTATTTTTCCTGTTACTTTCCTATATATTTAGACAAAAATGACATTTTATTCCTTCTTGTTCTTATCAATTCTCTAAATAATGATGCTTGCGTTGCTGCATGAAATAAATGAGTTTGGTATTGTTGATTTTGTTTTATTTACTGTACTTGACTTTTGAAAGCCTGTATATGTAATAGGAATGTTTCAAAGTGTCTTGGATGCCTTTTAGGTGTATTTTTGACTGCGGCAAGAGATGGCAACATCATGTTATGGGATACACGTTGTAATACAAAGAACGGATACTACCACCCCACGAACACCATACACAATGCTCACGCTCTTCTGCAAAAGAATGTTGTGGGTAAGAATAGAAAGTCGCGGAAGTCGCCTGGTTTCAATGCAGTGAGTTTCTGTGTTCATCTCTTGCTTTCGTTTATTTTAAACCAATGTTTTTTTGTTGAAAATTGTTAAATTGTTAATTGATAAAGACACTATATATATATATATATATATTATAGCAATTTTTCTAATTAAAAATTTAGCAATTGATAAAGCCCTTAAGTAGTGAAAAAGATAGATAAATAATAGAAAATCTAAAATCTATTTAGTGGATAATTTATGACAAAATTATGACGAACTGTAATTTAAGAATATGTCTTTAAGAATAAGTCACGAATAACGAATCTTCAGGTTGCATGAGCTACTGTCAATGTCCATTTCAGGATTCGAAAACCAGTGTAACGGCAGCAGTGTTTCAAGACTACAAGACAATCATTTCATCAGGAGCCTGTGATGGGATGCTTAAGTTTTGGGACATAAGAAAAAACTACACGCACAGTAAAGGCGACCTCGCCACCTTTCATGTGATTCAGTTTCCAGGCAGAGGTCCAAGGAAACATGGTACGAAATATATTAGATTATTGAATCAGAAGCTTTAAAGATATGACAATCTCAAAAAAAGTTTTAAAGCGTCAAATTATGCACTGTCGTGTCTGTGCTATGTGAGCCCATCATTGTTTTCTTCGAGATACAAATTGGATTTTTTTCAGTGTTGTGTCGGAAGTTTTCTGAAAATGTTATTGTGTGCCCACCTTGTTTTGTCATAGGGTACACGTCACTGGTGTTAAACTCAACACTTTCCAGTCTATTTGCTGTTTGTACTAATGACATTATTTACGAATACTCCACAACGAACCTCTCAACGTTACCTATTTCCACTTTCAAAGGAATACAAGCATCATCGTTTTACGTGAAAGCTGCGCTATCTCCTGACGATCGGTAGTTTGTTTGAAATGTTGTTATCACCAACATTACAGAAAGAATCACCATTCTGTGCTGCTAACATGTTTGCCTATATAGTTTCATTCTGCTTGAAATGACCAATTTCGCCATGCATTTACACATTGATATATTGTTTATTTGTTCTGTGTATAATTGTGAATTAGTAAATCAAAAACACATACAAAGGTGAAACATACTTTATTTATTATTTTGTCATTACAAAAGATTTTGCTACAAAAATTTATTTATTTTTGTATTTCTGTCATATTTGATAAATTTCTAAAGGCATAGGCATAGTAAATAATTTGTAACTTGTCTCAAGTTTATGTTGTATTAAATATAACATCCTATCCTTTGTTTAAGCTCATTGTTGTTATGTTATACATTGCTTTTAGGTATTTATTATGTGGTTCGAGTGATAGCCATGCGTACATTTGGCGTACCGATCATACCAAAGAGCAACCTTGGGTGTTGAAGGGACATCTTGGCGAGGTCACCAGTGTCACGTGGTCTCCTAGAATTGGAGATAAAGTAACTGACTACAGAAAAATTGGATAACTTTAATCATGCAATGAATTATAGCTTTCAATTTCATTTGCAATGATATATAACAACAGGTGTTGTGAAATACTTCAATGTCTCATTGTGGCAAAGGGGCTTTAAGAAAGGATGTATCCATGTGACTTCTTCACAAAATGCTATTCAATTGTATAGCAACCATATTACTAATCTATTATACTATGGATATTCAATGTAACTTCACATGAATTATTTATTTACATACATACATTTGTTTTCATTTGCTTATAGGTGGTGACTTGTTCGGACGATAACACTTTTAAGATTTGGTGCGTGAAATCTAGTTGTCCAATCTAAGATTTTGTTAGCTTTAAACATATTTGTAGATACAGATGCATAAGCACCTTTTATCTGCTCTTATTTTTGTTGACTATATGTAGGATATGATGTTCTTTAGTAATTGTGTTGTGACATCATTTTAACTGTGTTTTTGTATCTGTCAAAGAGACATTTCAATGTAGATCCATATGCGCAATCAAAGCCAGATAATAGTTTGCAAACCATAACCTCTCTACAATTGTAGATGTTCACATTTTACAGATACCAGTAACCAATGATTTTCTTTGAGATCTTTGAGAATATCTTGAGATCCAGTGTTGAGTTCGCTTAGTTAGGCTACGTTGTTAAGAAATCTACAATTTACTGGATTTAAATAATCTCCCTGTTCACAAATCACTAATAATACCAAAAAGTAAGCAATCCGATCGGTTTTCAGTTGAACAAAGATTGCTATTGGTTAGACAGTTCCAGGTTGTATAAGCTTACATTACTGCTATTTTTACCTGCTCATTTTAGGCGTATGCTTCAAAATACCCATGATGCCACTATGATTACGGGTAAATGCGAGCGAAAAGTTGTACCCATGGAAATCTCACTTAAAGATATACTTTCAGACAGCGGTAATTTATCTTATAAGAAATGACTTTAAAATTTCTAAATGAGAATTTGAACTTTAAAGATTGATAAAGAAATTGTTTCGTTCAAGATTATTTTTCCGTGTATCAAAAGTAAAAGAATCATAAGAATCATATTTCATCTAAGAAATTTATGTTTTGAAATCTTTACTGAGGGTTATTCTCGGAGTGTAGTAAAAAAGTTGTTGATGGAATTATTAACTACTACTTAATAAACTTATTTGGGGTAATATTTTGTACTATTTTGTTTTTGCTTAAAATATTTTTGTCCCGAGGGCATATTTTCAATCAGAATTCAAAACCTCTGTTACACTTCATAGTCAGTTTTTCTCTCAGTCCGTGAGCTCAGGTTATTGCATTTAGAGCTGCTTTCTCGCGAAATTCCGACGAAAAGAAATTCCCATTACTGCTCGCCTTTGAAAATCTGTTCGAACCAGCGAGTCAATCTGCAGTACTCATTCCATGGCCACGCCTCTCTTGTCTGCAAAACTCCCGAACTTAGTAGAGGTATAAGTGACGTCATTGATCGATCTAAAACCTACAATGTGATTGTCGATAAGGTTTGACGTCATTCTCGACTGTTAAAATCTCTTTGTTTTACCCGTAATCGTTCCGGACACTCAATGTACGCGTTTATGTCATAATTCTATATGCGTCACCTTTATAAGCATCGGCAGACAATCAAACTTACAAAAATGAGCATATTTTAAGCATCACACTGATACTTAGATTTCGGAAATCCACAAGCTCTAAGCGTTTTTTGGACGAAAACGACATGACACAGTAGAAAATAACTAGAGCAAGATACTGTATATATATATATCATATATCAGATATTGTCAACGTTAAAAAAAGTTTGAATTCAAACGAAAACCTCAATTACGGAAAATAAAAATAATGAAATACTGTAATCGAAGCACCATTCCAGCCTTGTGCCAAATTGCTATAAGGTTTAGCATCACTGTGCTATCTGGCAATGCCAAGAAGCCCTTAAGCGGCTAAGATGATGCTAAGCCCTTTAAGTCACACAGGTGTTTCTCCTACTATACTGATTTTAAATACAAAATCTTACTTTAGAGTCTTACACGTCCGTTACACCAAAGCAATCTTCTCAGCTAGTCACGCCAAAACCCTCTCAACGCATTACGCCCAAGATAGCTCCCGCTTCCGGTCTCAATTCTCCCGCCGGCCGCGAAAACTTTCCGACTACTCCTAAGTCCTCTCGGCTTTTCATGGAGACTTGGTTAAAATCACCTGCGACGTCAGATCAGATGGAATTCAATAAGAAATCTACCGTGTTCTGTTTTGATGCATCCAACGATAATAGTCACCTCCAAATGAACTGTAAAACGACTCTCGTTGAGAATAAAACAAAACGAAACGAAAGCAAGACGACGCCCTGTGACGACGCTACGAAAGTGAAACGCAAAAAACGAGATTTTTTGTCACCAAACGTCTCCTTAGATATAAAGTCGCTGTTGACGTCTGGTAAGCGAAAGCGGTGCTCGCAAGAAAAAGAAAACTCAAAACTTCATAGGTTGAAAATCTGCGATTCAAATGAGAGACGCGTCAAAGATCTGCTAGATCACGCAGAGGACAGTACGTGAATTATGGCAATTATTTTACTTTGATTTAAATGATTTTTTGTTAGGCGAGAATATGTGAAAACGTTTTATTATTGTTGTAAGATTGCCGTTGAGTTGGTTGGCCATTCCCTTAACACACAGCATACAACGCGCGCGTTCATGTGTGACTAATTATTCTTATTGAACGTTTTTATTTCCACAGACTCACTCCTGTGTTGGTAGCTATCGCAGGAAAATGATATATGCTGTAAAAAGCATTATTGAAGCGATTTTGAGAGTATGTTTTCACATTGAGACTCTCAAGGTCGTCGGAAAGTATGGATGAGAAAGAACTGAAAATCGTTTAAAACACTTATTTGTGAACCGTGAAACTGACTGCCATATGAAAAGCCGTTCATGGAACGTAATGTTTTTGAAATATTGTGAAACCAATAGGGCGCAGTCTCTTTAAAACAACATGTGTGTGTGTGCAAGCATATAGATAGCATACGGCGAACAACCATGATGTAAGTATAGTATTTCATTTATTCTTGATTTCGAATCAAACTCATTTATTGCACCGTCACTTGTCCCTGGAAACAAATAGCAAGCACGACATTTCCTCAATAAGGTGGATTTTAATTTTTCTAAAACATAATTGGGACCATACATTTATGACGTGCGTCGGCCAAAAGGAGGGGAGAGGGGGTTGTAAGGAATTTAGATTCTTTCAGACGTTTTATGGAGGAAGGGAGGTGTGTTTGTAGTTTTAGACGTCCTTCTTTCGCTTTATCCAAATATATTATTTGAATTGTCGCAATATTTGTGCTCTTTGTTTTGAATATCTTTTATTGTATTTGGCGTTCGCTCAACAGCCCGCATATTGTGCAATCCTGATTGGACGTCATTCAACAATGTGATTACATAATCTGATTATATCCTTGTATGATAGGAATAGATAGCACAGTTGCTATCATGCCTAACATGCAGTGTGGGAGCCTCGTTACCAACAACCCAACCATTCCAAGCGTTCTTGATGGTACATACAAAACTAGTGAGTATGAGTTGTTTTTTTTTCTGCACAGAATTTGGAGCTAAAATGTTTATGGAATGTGAAATTATATAAATATGATTATATAAATATTTAAACAAAGAAAATACCAAATAACAAAATATAATCATGATAATTAAGAAAACATCTTTTAAGAATTCAAATTAAAAGAGTTTTGTTCAAAAAAATAATAAACAAGTTGGTTGGAATGAGAAGTTTCTTTTGATTACGCGGATACTGATATCCCGCTTGACATCCATGCTGTAGATAACAAGTGCAATCAGCGGGCCGCTTTCTCTCATATATTGAGTCAGTTATGAATTTTATTATAAGTTGCGAAGCATATCGTGGTTAACAATAGTTTAAATTAATATTCCACAACAAAACTGTATAAGGAATATGTTCCTAAGGGTAAGAGAATGGGAGATAAAAGAGTCTGGACATCAGGGCACCTCCTTTAAGACTATTGATCTTTGAAATATAAAACCAACAATGAACATAAATGCTTGGCGTCAATTCGCTGAAGAAAGTCTTTCTCATTTCAGTTTTCCGCGAGAGAAAGGTTTAATTGAGATTCCTCCGTTACAAACCTGAGTATACTCTACTCTTCTCGTTGACGTGGATACTCTTTGTCTTTCTTCATACTCGTAAGTTGTAAATTTCAGGCTTACAGTTCCTTTTTTAACATTAAAAAACGGAACAATTTACAATATCTTTGAAAATTACCTGAAAACCAAATAAGGGCTTTGCAGTTTTTTCTCCACATGGAATGATGAAACTGCTGATATATCGCAGTTCTGTTCTATGTCAACTGCCTTATCTATACCAATAATCTATCTTGACCTGCCAAACTGTTGCCGATGCTGGTGATATGTGTGTTGTATTTCATCTGTCGTACATATCCTTTCAGTTAAATTATATCATTGAATACAGATAGAATTAAGAGCCGTAAAGTTTGTTTTCACTATGCAAAAAGTAACTCTCCCTACGTAAATCTACAGACGTGCCAAACGAAAATCAGGTCCAACTTTTGATGACCTTGATGATTAAAAAACCTGCTCTCAACTTTGTGTCTTTTTTCAAACTGTCCTTTGTGAGCCCAAATAATGGATGTAATAGATTGCAATTTTGCAATATTGTAGAATTCTGCAAAGAACCAATAAACAGGTTTCTGTTGAGACTAGCGAAAATGTCCAAGATTTCGCTTCCTTTAAACACTTTCTCTTACATTCTTCTTTCTTTGCCTTCCTTACTTCATTTTCTTTTCAGCATGCATTCTCAAGGTGTTAAAAAATCCTCCTTAAAAATTTGACCACAAAAATAGGATGGCATAATCGCCGATAGAAGATCAAATTCCCCATTGTCTTTCATAAGACCCCGGTAAGCCCTTTAATGCGCCTAAAATATTTTTGTTGTTGTGCTTCTACGCACCTAATGAAAATCGAAAGTTGTTTACAACGCAGCTATCGTGGCGTCCTGCTGTTTCTTAACGAATGACTGACAGATTCACTAAAGGTTCGCTGTTGGGATCCGTACAAGTGCTTACAAGATTCGAAGGTTTAATTAAAACTAGGCGTCATTTTTTTAACCCTCTCTCATCAAATTAATAAATAATTCTGCTTTTTCACAATTGATATCTATCATACAATAATTTAGAAAGGTTTTCAATTGTTTGCTACTCTCCGTGCAATGATTAACCTATCGATCATTAACGATTGAAAACAGCTTGAATGATTAAATATTGACTATGCATACAAGCAAGTGGTCCGAAAATTTTGGTATCCGAAAATTTATTGACCGAAATTTTTAAACTGATATGAATTTTGAAATTTCACATTTAACGTCAATCACTTAATTTGGAAGCTGCAATTTAACCTCTAAGCCATATATAGGTTTATTCTCATTGCCCCAGTCAACATGACAGTAGATGGAATGTAATTTAGAAACAGATCTCATCTTCAATAGAGTATTTACTCTTCGCAGTCGCTTATATCATATGATGACCTCGTCATCTAATACATCACAATTTTCTTCATTAAAATCGTCAATTTTTGTCTTATCTTCACTATTTCCATAATTTTCAACTCTTGGTTCATCATAGCATTTATAACATTCATACTGATGGGAGCACCTTTTAAGCGTAAAGCTCTTACTGTGTCAATCGTTTTCTTCATAAGATCTTCTGGTAGAAGGTAGGTCTGCCACGCTTTTTTGTTTCAAATCTAGCTTCTGCTGGTTGTTCTTTATCCGCTCTTCATATGCCCTCATAGTCACTTGCTGTTTGCTTCTCTAAATTAGGATACTTTCCATATAAATGACGCACAGCTGAGTTTACCACATGCTTCGGAGCATAGCCTCCAATTTCTGCTCTCTGTTCCGGTGTCCACTTTGCGTAAGGTTTTCTCGTCAATGTACTTCCATCTTCAACTGTAATAAGTTGGCTTCTCACAGAAGCCCTTTCCGGCATCACGGTTGAGAGCGAGAACCCCTTCTCGGACTTATAAACGTTTTTATGATTTCTTTGAAACAATATTAATGGGAAATTCTACGTCTAGCATTTTATTCTTTGCCTTAAAATTATAGCAAAATTATAAAACTTTTTTGTTATTTTATCATTATAGCTTAGTCCGAAATTTTGGATAATTTAGTCCGAAATTCGTCAAATTTCCGTCTGAAATTTGTTTGTCCGAAATTTATTGTCCGAATTTTTTTGTTTTTAATGTAGAGGGGGAATTTACATCAAAAACAAAATTCGTGTAGTTTGCCCATCTTAATGTAAATGTCTCTTTTATTTGTACGTTACTATGGTAACTTTTAAAAACAACTATTTGACTACTAATCACTAACGTCATTTATCGACAAATGTGAGAAAAGGTTCAAGCTGCTAAAGACTGATTTCACATGCAGCAATGATCTGAGATTTTGTTTAATCCAGGGCGAGCAAAGATATGATGTTGTTTAACGCGTTACTTGAAACGTCCTACGCAGGATGGAAGCAGCTTATTGTAAACTAGGACATTTTTTGTCATAGCCATTACATTCTTACATCTCCGTTTCTTCCATCAGTTTATTAATTGCATTGTGGCGTTTACACAGCAGGGGCGAACTCAATAATTATTCTATTGTACCACCACGTAAATGGTCTAATCCAATTTTGAGATGGATTATACTCTCGCTTATAAAAAGCGAATCTCTCTAAATATGTCCAAATTGACTGCAGTGTCTACACTTGTCAGGTATTTATTTTATTTAATTGCCATTCTCGATATTAACGTTATTGTATTTAATGAATTTTCTTAGAGACAAACGCACTCTCTTAATGTTTGTTTTCTATTTTGGAGAGATACTGGAAGTAGTAAATGAGCAATGCAACAGTAATATTGTAATTGCAGGTACATTTAATCGAAATTCAACTCTAAATCGCGCTAAAAGGTTGATTGCAAATTTTATTGAAATCATATGTAATACAGTCAAAATCTGTCGCCATTGCACCTTTCTCATCATACAGTCATAGTGCTTTTCTTTTACAAAAACCAAACATGCCCATGGTGACAACAAAGTACAAGAACTTTCAAATGGTTTCAATTGCTTTAAAAGGAATGTAGCTATATTCCGAAAGTTCTTTCTTTCTTCTAAATATCTCCATAAATAGCTCCATTCATCGTAACAATAAAAACGGTATATTCCTCTTTCATTTTCAAAACAATTTCTTGCTTTCAGTTAATTTTTCAAATGAAACGTGATATATATTCAACATCCGCGTAGTCTAAGAACTGTCAAACTCTTGCTTTTCCTGGCAGCAACATGGGAAAGCTCTTGATTTCACCGGCAGTTACACGGTCAAACTCCTGTCACTTGAAATGTCACTACAACTCTTTTCAATGTTTAATGTCTTTGTATTTTAATACATCTATTTATTTTTAACTTTCATCTCTGAACAACTCTTCTTTCAAAACAAACAACGTTGTTGATTACTTGAAAACAGAAACTCGCCAAGTCCGGATTTTCAGGATAGGATTGATCCATCTTGATGTCTGCAATTAAAGCAGAGACAGATATAGATATCAATATCACCTTTTACACCCTTTTAATTTCACCGCTGAAAATAATTTTGAAGCCAGATATTTTTAAAATAACAAATACCTTCCGCCTCGTTAAATATCGTTTTTCTCTCGATATTACTTTTAATTGACGGTGTAATTACATTCGATACATGAAATAACGTGGAAATGGTAAACAATTTAGAGGTTGCACGATGTACAATCCGGTTTGGACTGCGCTCAGAAAGATCATCAACGATATAGTATACATGCATGCATCGATTAAAAGCGTTCCAGTGGGTATATTGGAAGACAACACTGACCGTAGAAAAACTGTGCTGAGAATCATCGAAGACATCGAGGTAAGTCATCAATATAAAAACGTGTGGCCTGCGCGCAGAATATGTTTTAACCATTATAATAAATTTGCGAAGATATTTCATTTGCATGATTAGCTACTTCGCTTATTGAAATCTAACTAGTTTCAAAAACGGTTTTTAATTTTGAAATAGTGAGAAATAAAGGATGTATCAACAAAACCGATAATTACCAAAATGTAACATATAAATTGAAGTTTGAAATAAGGAGGGAATTTCATTAACCGCTTCGCTAAACAGGATTTCCCTTTCGAAAATTTGCGAAAATCATCCAGCATTCTTTTCCTTTAAAATGCTTCTTCGACTTATATTTAGTCTGCCCTTTCATAAACGTTTTGGCATCATTCGTTACATAGCTATTGTTCGGTCCACACATTGTTGACGTGCTTTTGGGGCCTGGGTTGTAATTTCAGGGGGCAACTCTATATCCCAGTGCCGTATTTAGCTACAAATGCTTAAAAATTTTTGGAATTGCCTAAAATGTGCCGCCCACAACTAGAACCTCTGAAACGCCTATTTTAGCACTTTGGGTATCAAATATTTATAAAAATGAATTGCAAACATCTTCGAAGAGATAGGGAAAAAGTATTACAAGGAGATTTAATCTGCCAGTTCAGATTAATAATGTTTTTTATACATTCCATAATACATATATACAACTCTGAGGTGAATAAAACTTAGTTGCTGCTGCTAGGCGTATCTTTTTCAGAAAATGTCCCAAAATCTTTTTTGCGAGCGTCGTTGTTTCCAACAAATCTATTAGCTGCTTCAATAAGGTCAATTTTGTCTGTCAATTCTGAGTGAACATGTAGAATCATCAAGTGGTTCAGACGGTTTTATCCCATGGTTGACCTCAAGTAGCTCTTAACTCGTTTCAATGCTGAAAATGACCTTTCACTAATGACATTGGTAGCATGTGCCACTATCAATATCAATATCGAGTAATACTTATTTTTGTCGTTTTACCCTATCTTTGTGTAAAAACAGCCTGTTCTTATTTTGAAAATAGTCATGTTACTTTGCAAAATAATGTAAAGTATATAAACCAGAATCTCAGCTTCAAGTTGTTCCTTATAAAAGGTTAAGGTGTTCATTAAAAATAACACGAAAGGAAAATTATTATTTCATTCCGGAAATTTTATCCTCTTTTTTTAGAGAAATTTGTCAAACAATATAAATTAATAAAGTATCGTTAATTGCTTTGTTACTGGTTTTCTTCTGAAAATTGTGAATATAATAAAGATATTCTATAAATTATATATTAGATATAAATATTATAAATATTTCAGACGCAGGTCTAGCCTGGATGATTTCTGTTTGAGCAAACAAACAATTTAACGATATTTTTATTCTTTTTTATTTATCTTCATTTTAAAGATTTACATCAATAGCCCGGTATATACGGCACTGTATCCCGCAAAAATAAGGTTTGAGTATATGAAACCTTTCTTGATAAATTGTGTACGAGTATTGTTCCTATCTGTCGTTTTTCGTCATACAAACCGATTCTATAATCACGACGTAACTGGTCCATTACAAATCCTTTGTTAAGGATATCTTTTCCTAATTTTTAAAATTGCCTAATATTCACAATTTTCTTTACCGGTTGGTTTAACTACTTATCGTGTAAATGACTCGTGATTTGTAAGCTCGCACATAAAACGTCAGAATTAGGGAAAAAATGCAGTGATAAACCTAGCTTGTTAGAATTTATAGAGTGAGACATGTGTAAATATCGGTTTGCGATAAATACCAATGTACTTATCAAACTTTTGTTGATAAAACAAGCTACTATTACTAAACATTAGATAAGCGAATCTGTCCATAAATGTCTAGAAGAGGTCGGTTGCTTGTCAAGGAAAAGACGAAACGATAAAATTATGAGAAGTTCTTCTTGAACAATTGACTGGAAAGAAGGTATAATTAAATTGCGATAACAGTTTAAAAGAAAAAAAACATTAAAGAAATCATCGACAAAACGAAACGATTGATGAGAGAAGAAAGATACACTGGGTCGTACAACAAAAACGACGAGGAAAACTATATTAACTACATAAATAACTGTTTTCTCCGCAATATTTTCTTCGCAACAAAATGTTCTTTTTCAGGTTATCATCCATCATTAAAAATAATTTACCAAATGATTCATGAGATGATAAATGAGTGATAACAGTTACTTATTGCAGTAAAAATGTCTCGGTTAGCAAATACATTGTAATTGACCATATTTTCTAAATCGCTAGGCGATTAAAATTCTTTCTTAGATGGTTTTCAGAATTTATATTTAGGGAAAATTTTGGTTGCACAAAAAAATTCGTCGGAAATTTTTGTCACACACTGGGTCAACTAAGCTTTGTCACATCACTGGATCAACTATGTTTTGACTAATAAGGTAATTTAACAACATATTTCTCGTTTTAATTTGTTGGCAAAAACTTGGTTGGCAAAATGTGACTAAATTATGTTCAAATGACTAAAATTAAATACCAACTGTTATTTTGACTGATTTTTACTTGGCAAGGTGGCAAAAAAATGCCGCGAATAATAGTTTTTCACAATTTCATCCGAATTGACAAATTGACAAATCAATAGTCAATATATATAATTCCCGCGCAAAACTAAAGTTGAAATTTTTTACAATTATTTGTTAGTCCTCCATCAGGCACCTAAGCGGCAAGGGATATTTGTTCGACTTAACAAAAGTTCATCTACGATAGCTCGAAAATTATAGATCCTTAAGTTGAAAGTTCGAGTTAACGGTAGATTTGCTAAAACTTTGTATTATTTCTTAAGCGGATTCCCTTTCATCTTGTTACGAAGATTAATGAAAAATGGGTCAGAGAAGCAAGATATCGAAATAACGAAATGTTCCAGTTATTCGGTGTTCGAGTTAATTTATTTATTTATTCGCGAATGTTTATACAGGATGATCATTCAAAATTAGAAATATATACATATTTACAAAATTCTGTTCTTCCATGGGTCCTGTGTATGTGGGGGTGAAAAAAAGCGTTAAAAACCAGTAGAATTAAAGGAAGTAAATATTAAGGCAGAATCCTAGGTAAGCAAATGTATTTTGCGAACGGGACACAATGGAGCCTCCCTAAAGCGGACACACTTGCAGGACAAAAAAGTTTGTCCGCTTTAGAGAGGTTTCCGCTTTGGAGAGGTTTGAATTTTCCCAAATTTAATATAGACCGGTTTTATGCTTTACAAGCCCTCCTCGTCCTCCACAATGTCTAAGAACAGGAGTATTGAATAGTTAAAGAAAGAGCCATATTCCAGATATGGGCAATTTCATTATCCCTTGTTAACTCCAGAAGTCCTTTCGCCCAACCACTTACCGTGTATTCAGAGACTTCACCATTTCATCTTCTTTCTCGTACGTTTACTAGAGACAGTAAAATTTTGAAATTCTTCTCGGTCCGAACACTTTTGGATTTCCATGGCTTCTTCTTGTAACATTCGGGTAAATGTTTGCGGTGCAAAACTTTTGGAACCATGCAAACAATATTTCGTAAATGTCACGAATCCTTTCTGTTTCTCTTCACGTTTCCCTTGATAAGTTCGTACTACTTGCGGATCGTAGCCTCGTTTTTGATGATCTTTGCCGCTGCCGTTTCTCTAATGTTAAATTGCTCTGCTAGCTCCCGAAAACTTTAGATTTTTCTTTGTTTTGTTGGAATTAATTTTCCCTTCAAGCGTAAAGAGCTCTTCTCGAAAGCCTACCAGGGAATTCTCATCAAATTTGAACTCAGACATTCTAAAAATCTCACAGTTGTTTACTAAACAGAAACTAGGCTTTTTGTTTTGAAAGAAGTGTTGATGAAGCATATAAAATCACCCACACCCACCGCTACATGGACTTTTATTGGAAGTACCAAGGCTGAGAAGGCAGCATAGATTTTGAAGAACCCACAGACCAGTATATATTTGATGTTCTGAAATTCATAGGTGAATTGGACTTTCTAGAATCTCTCCCATATCATTGAGCCTACAATTTTTTCTTACAATCTGTGCAATATTTGCGATCTTGAACAGTCAAAAAGTCTGCAACCGCAGTCGAAGGAGACCCGAAGGGCTCCTTTTTCTAATGGCTACTACCACAAGGGTAGGGGAGGGCGCCACTCCTTTTCCAACAGTCAAGGGTTTCTGATCTTGTGGAAATATTAATTGTTTGAAAGTGATTTGGCGAAATGAGTTCATTTCGATGAAGTAATTATATAACAAGTTTGTAGCTTTAAAGGCCAGGAAAGGAAAGTTGTAATTTAATTGAGATTTAATGTGACATTGCAATTCAGTGCAGTTGCTGATTGTGCAAACCTAATACAGAATGGTGGTTGCAACTTATCTTCTGTAACAGTAAAATTTAAAGTTTAATGTTAAAATAAAAATTTAAAATTAAATTATTTTCTGGGAATTCTTAACTTTTTACAATCTTTAACATTTGCAACCGTTATTAAGGATTTTGTATGATCCTGTTATTTGGCACTGGCGAACCCACCCGAGGTCCATTGGGTAACTTGTGAGGGGTGACACTGAGTTATTGCGCTGGGTGACACCAACACCAGTGACTTCACTGCTGCATACACATGTGTTGATTTTGTCTGTCCCAAGACACTTGCGACTTGGATGTGTGAAGTAGTCGAGACAAATGACATTTTTACCTATATTTTTATTTTCTTATTTATAGGGCTATGATGAACCATTTATTATTTGCAATCTTGGCAAATTGATTGAACGGTTAAAACTTTGGAAAGAAAAGTTACCTTTTGTGCGACCATTTTATGGTATGATTCTTTATTTAACATGAATATCTAACCAAATAAATATATATCCTTGAAATATCTTCAGGCAAACACTGGCACATAATTTATTGGCTAGTATTTATATATATATATATGTATACATAATCTATGAAATACATAATCATTTTTTGTCCCTTCTCCGAACTTTAATTGTGACACAAAACTTTTATACAATGTAAATTAATCACTAATTGCACTAATTTAAAGCACTAATTTGCTTTAGAATTTATAGCTATGTAATTATGTAATTGTATGATATATGTAATTTTGTTGAGATTTTATTGTTCTCTTTATATACATGATCAAAATAGATAGGTATTTATATATATACATTTATCTTTTTTATTTTAGCTGTGAAATCAAACAATGATGAATGCATGGTGCAAATGTTGTTTAACATTGGTGTTGGTTTTGATTGCTCCAGCACAGGAGAATTGGTTCAGGTTACAAACATTGGAGCTGTATCGGATGACATTGTTTTTGCAGCTCCAGTTAAATTCAAATCAAGCCTCAAGTATTATTGATTCTAATTTTATAGCTATGTATATATATATATATATAAATAAATGCTCCAGTCTAAAAGTGTATATATATTATATATATATATATATATATATATATATATATATATATATATATGAAAATCAACTTTATTGCATGCTTTTTCAGATTTTGTAAGGAGAGATCAATAAAAATGATGACTTTTGATAATGCAAATGAAGTGATGAAATTAGCGAAAATCTTTCCAGACTGCAAACCGATTCTTCGCATTGCAGTGGATGACAGTGCCGCTTTGATAAAGGTAAGTTTGTGTTAACTTGAAACATAAAAAAACAGTTTATGAAAAAAGTTACAACTGTTTTTTTAAATCTTTCTTTAATCCAAAAGATTTTATTTAAATATCGTGAAAAATTGCAAACTATCATTATTTTAAAAGGCTTTTGTTTAAAGTAAAGTTTAAGTATCGTTGTTTAGTGGTGTTTTCAAAAACAGCGAAAAGCATTTGTATACTTATGATTTTGCTTACCGATTTCTACAATATGGTTTATTATTGGCTGTAACAAGTCAGGTTTTACTAACATTAGTAAAACTAAATTTTCTCCCTGTAGTTAAATATAAAGTACGGAGCTGAGTCTTCCGATATACCACGTTTACTTTCTATTGCTGAGAATCAAGACCTTGATATTGCCGGTGTTAGGTAAACATCTAACATATGCTTTTTGATTAAAATTATTCTGTTGAACTTGAGCTCCAAATGTATTCATAACTTAGATATACTTTGCGACTGATTTGCAAAAACTATTTTATCATAGCGATCCTCATTGTTGAATCCATTCTAATGCTTTCTCTTACTTTTCATGTACAGAAAATGCAAACTAGAATAAAAATGTTGATTTTTAGCTTCCATTGTGGATGGCAATGCTCCAGTCCAAAAGTGTTTGGTGTTGCTGTGAACTCATCTCTCGATATCATAGCCAACTTGGTTATACTTTTATGGTTTTTGTTTTTTTTTATGAATAAAATGTATTTCCTCAATAAAAATGAGTTAAAATACATACTGTATGCTATGACAGTGGTAAAATCATTGACAACATCAGAGTTTTGTCAGTAAAATACTCCTACTACCTCTCACACACATAACAGCAGAATGTGTATGCTATTATATGCTTTATATATACTTTACTTTCATGTTGTTGTTTTTTTATTGTTTAATTCTGAATAAGAGCATTATTAAGTCATTGATGAAAACTGGCAGTCAGAAGCTGAAATTATACAGCAATATTAACTATATATATATATATATAAAATTAATGAAAACAGAATAAAATTTTGTTTAGTCAATGAATGTCACACACTTTTTTTTCTTTATATGTAAAAAAATATCTTTTGACAGGATGATTTTAAGACGACACCAAAAGTTTTGGACATTGGCGGTGGGTTCCCGGGTAGAGACATGCAGATGCATTTATTTGATGAGGTATGAAACGAATATGATATTAGTGTTTGAATGACATGATCATGCTCAATTGTATTGGAGACAGCATAATGAAGATAGGAATAAAATAAACAAGTATTGGCGAAAGTCAAAAGCAATGTATACAAATGTAAAGCTACCATATTAGCGAGCATGCTGGTATTGTAACATCATATAAGGTCTGTAAGTCACATAAGGTCTGTAAGTCACAGTTTGCATGACAAATATGGAACGGCAATATCAAAAACACAAATGTTGGAAACCTTTTTGATTTTCCATGTATATATTTGTTGTTATGCGAGGATCTCTTAATTCTTAAACGGAAAATATGAAACAAATCCTAGCATGGTGTCCTTGTGGGAGGTGGCAGGATTCAACCTTGAGGTAAGAAGATTTCCATCACATGTGACGTTCATGTGCAATGCTCAGGTTAATGTTTGATAAACGATTGACTGTTGGCGATTGATTGATTTCCTTTATTTCACCTGGAAAATGTTTTGAAATCTTTCTGTGATTGTTTTCTTTTCAGATTTGCCAGGAAGTTTGTCTGCAAACGGACAGCATGCGAGACCAGATCGATAGAGGTGAACTGAAAGTAATATCTGAACCAGGGTCATTCTTTGCCGCCCCATGCATGGATCTGGTTACAAAGGTGGTTGGGAAGAGGAGGTCAACACAGGAACATATAGCAAGTGCTTTCATTAAATCTACAAAGTTTCCACATCTCATTGTGTTTTTTTATCTGAAAATCTTTCATATGATTCAGTCATGAAAATTCACGTGCATGTCAAAATAACTTTCAGGTCTTCGAATATTACATAAACGATGGAGTGCATGGAGCAATCTCAGATGTTCTGTTCAATAAAACGCCGAAAAAACCCTCTTATATTATCCATTCGAACGTGAGTTAAACATTTTTATTTCCTGGGTTATGTCCATTTACAATATCTTCTCGTAAAACTTGCCTCACCTCTATTACAGGAGTATGGGGCATCAAAGATCGTTGACTACCCTTGTCCCAGTGTACCATCATATCGCTCCCTGGTGTGGGGACCAACTTGCGATTCTTTTGATATCATCATGAAAGACATTTTGTTGCCGGAGGTACAGTCTATTTTTATATGGCTCCGAAACATTCGTATGAATTTAGTAAGAACGCGTGTATTGTTCAACCCGATTTTTTTTACGCCTGTGTATAACTCATTTCCGTTTTTGTGTGTGCAAAATTTCACAGTTTGTGCTGCTAGCCTTTTGTTAGTCTTGGGTTTGTCGATGAATTAAAAATCCAATTAAAATTGTTGTTTGAAATTTCGAGTAGTTCAAGGATAAATTTAAACTACATGTTTGAACGGAGATCATTTTGATGACGCGGAGTCATGAGCTCTTCGAAACATTTATGATCAATCAATTCTATTCTTCAACAGTTAAAAGACGACGATTATTTGGTGTTTGAAAATATGGGGGACTACAGTCCAGTCCTTGGCACGAAAGACTTCGGGGGCTTGCCCAAAGCACACGTATTTTACGTTATTGAGCAACAATATGAAAATCTGCTGCGGAGAAAAGAAGAGATTCCAGGTCGCTTTCATTGATGAAAATTTGTTTTGCTATCATTATTATATCTCAGTTATCAGGTTTTTAAATTGGTGTTTAATATTTTTACTGGTTGTATTGTATATAATTGCTGTGTAACGTAAATTAATAAAATAATTACCTCATTTTCATCAAATTTAATGTGGATTATTTTATTGACAATTTTTTAAAATATATTGACGTGCGTGACGTCACAGACACTAAATTTTATTGGTCAAAAATTATGAAAATACGAACACCTGGAAGTCATTAATTTGCTGATCAAAGCTGCAATTTTGTTTATTCTTACTAAAAGAAAATGATTTTGTTGCATTTGGGATTATGAATTTCTTTCCGAAACATACCTAAAAGTGTTACCAATTTGTATCCTTAAAGGATGTACTAACGTTCAGAATGCTCCAAATAGTCATTCAATATTCAGAAAGGCCCAGTCCTGGCAGAGTTAATGTAATACACACACTTAGGTGCTGAATAATCAGGAGGTCCTGCGCTTATAAATGTTGAGATGAACTCGCTGTGAAATGTTTTCTTTATATCACCTAGAAAAAGGGCTGCCTGAAATAGTGTGGTCGGTTGATGTTATCTTACCAAATTACTCTTCCAACAAAAGTGATCTTTTCTCTACAATGTCTGCGGAGAAAAGGCAGTAAAACACCGGAGAACTTTTCTTCTGCATTTCGGTTGAATCATCATACATTCCGGCTTTTTTCAGATGAAGTTATGCCGCTAAGGAGGGAGGAATCTATATGTGTGCTTGCCCAAGCTATACCATAATTTAGATATCTGTGTAACACTCAATGAAAACAACTCTATTTGAACACTGTAGATTTTTAGATTTTTTTGACTCTAAAGCAACAAACTTTTCTTTAATTCCTATAAACATAAGCACGAGGAAGAATTTTGAGGAATTTAAAGAATTTCTGTCAAATGTTACAAACGTGTTTCCCAGAGTCTTGGTGCACGGAAGACTCATTAAATAACTCTCTTTACAAACTAAACGATTACGACACATTCACCTCCACGAAGGTGGGTGGTTGTTTACTCACATATAATAGCATTTCATATGTTGAAAGAAAAGACTTGACGTCTCCAATGAAATAATTAAATTAATAAATGAAAATAGCGCAAATTTGTATTCTACCGCCAACCATCAATCATACTTTTTAAATGACTTTTACCAAACTGCCATCATTAAAACAGACATCCGATTATTTATCCGGCGATAGCGCAATATGGCGTTCGGCTCTTAACCGAAAGGTTCTGGGTTGGAGACTATGATATCACAAAGTTGTTTAGTGAGCGGTTATAAATAAACAACGCTGTATTTCATCAAAAATAACCGTAGAACAAATGGGAGCAATTAAATACACTAAAACCCCGGGTCGAGGTCTTTATGATAATGCTTAATGAGCGTTCTAGAACCCAAATTATCGATCTTTTGCCGTTCTCACGGTGTTGTGCCGCAAGGCTAATTACCGGATTATAGGTGGGTCTCAAAGAAACTTTCTACCATCGGCGAAAGAAAGAATTGACACTTTAAACTCTATGACAGATAAAACGCGGAACGGGAGTGACAAACACCGTCGTAGAGCTACTCTGTCGTGATGCGTTTTCCCATTGACATATTTGCTGCAGGCAATACAAACTTATGGATGCAAATAAATAACTAAATTTTTCATAATTTGTGGAGTATATTTCTTAGTCTATCTATGTACAAGTGTTACCTTCAAAAGTGAGGTAAGCAAGGGACTTGCATTCCTTCTCCATACCTTATCTCTGGATCTCTTGCCAGTTACTTCTATAGCGCATCTGTTGTTGTCGTCACTTAAAGAAATAGAAAATAGTCTTGCAAATTTCCACATTTCACCTTTTTTAAATGTTCCACAATATACCACGTCTCGACATCACTTGTCTCACAAGTGCATATTTTAGTAGAGTCTGTTAATCTAAACAATGTCGTAATTCGGCAATTCGGTGGGAACCCAAATTGGGTCACTCCATGTTGTGTATTTTTTGGACCATAATTCGATCGACGTACCATAAAAACAAATATGTTCAAAAATATTGTTGTTGTAGACCACTGGAAACCTTATTAAAAACTTAGAAACATTTAATAAAACATCACGTGTTAAAAATCAAGCCATAACAAGTTATCGACATTTTAAAAAAAAAATTCTGGGATATTTACGGCATATCTTTATCTGTTTTAGTTGTTTTATTAAATTTAGAGCATTTGTTTGTTTTTTTATAGCTCCATAAACTTTTCTCTAGATTTCAATAAATTCCTACTGTGAGTATTATAGTAAACAAAATCTGGAAAGCACCACTAACGATACTTTCTTCATGTTACGAAACGTTAAACATCATATGATATGTAAAAATGGTACGCGTTTTACCCCCAAAAGAAACCCATTTATCAGGGGCGTAGTCAGAATTTTCTTTAGGTCAGTCAAATTCCATTAATTTTTAGTAATGAGCTGGGCGTTTCGGGCGTTATACAGAATATAGTTGTCTCAACGTGATAAATCTTTGCGTGGAATTATTTTTGTGAGTCAGTTTTTCTATGAATTATGCTTGGATTTATTTTTGAGAAGGTGAAACTTCAGAAAAAATACCCGGATTTATTTTTGCAAACAGGGCACTTGTTCTTTTTTGTTTACACTACCTTAAGCGTATTAATTAATACTGGATTAAATCGTGCTGGATTAATTCTTGAGATACTTATTTTTGCGATTTTGGCCTAAAAATAGTGACTCACAAAAATAAATACCACAAAATTTTCTTAAGGGAGAGAGGGAGGGATCGTAGTCAAAGAGAAAAATCATTCACAAGTGGAAGAAAAATCTTTTTTAAAACTCATTAAAATTTGTTAAATGTAAGTTTACATGTTTTCAAACTTCTTCTTCATCACATATGAGTTCCACAACGGTAGAACAACTTTCCTTTTTTTGAACTTCAAACTCTCCCACGGTTTGCAAAGAAACTCCTGATATCTGTTGTTGATTTAGGTTGCTACTTCTCTATTCTTCGATAACGGTGTTTTATGGATGTTTTCATTGTTCTTTTCCACCGTTTTATGACTGTCAATGACCCATTGTATTTGTTTCCTCGCGTTGGTAATGGGTAATTGGTAAAGTGAGGAGAGTTTGTTAAAAATACCTTCTCTATAAATAAAGAATAAATAGCGGATCTGAGTCATTATTAGTACAAGCATTCTCAGGAAAAATGCGCTCGCCAAATAAATACTTAAATTTTTGCTGTCCACAGTCAGGATATAATATAGAAATTGATATGCACAAATACGATGCCTACTTATTGTTTGTACACATTGAAATGGCTTCTTGCTTAACAAGATCAACCGAAGAAAGTCCAGAATCAAGAGACTCATGCGATACAGACAGGTTCAAAACATTTTTAACACACGAGAAACTACTACTGTAATCTAAACATACACTTTTAAAAATTGGGTGACTAGAATAAAATTCAGCATTTTCGTAAAGCTCTATGCAAGGCAGACTACGTAGCTCATCAACTAAAACATTGTCACTTGAAATTAACATTGAAATTGAGCTGAACAGGCAATTTCCATTCATTGAGGATCTAAATTAGAAAAGAAAAATTATACCATTAAACTTCTATCTATGGCTGCGTGTTTTTAAAATATATATATATATATATATATATATATATATATATATATATATATATATATATATATATATATATATAAAAATAAAGCCTTATTTTGGCAATAAAGAACAGGCAGGCACATATTCGTATCACTGAACTTTACTTAGTAGCAAATTAATAAGAAGGCAATTCAAAACAAATGTAACTGGCATCCCATCTAAGCCTATCATTATTGTTTACCACAAAAATATGGTGAATGATTGATTGTGATTGATGTATGTAATTGAAATTTATGATTAAATTGTTTTGATAGTCATTATTGACACAATTAGAAACAAACAATTATATATAAAGATAATAAAACCTGAAGGCAACAGCTGACACGTCTTTAGGTAAGCTTGATTCTGGCAGAATTTTCTCTGCATTTTCGCTATGTTTCACAGCACCTTTCTCTAAAAGCTTAATAATATCTGTTTGTATATCTAATATCTAAAAATCGGCAGAAAATAGCTGACCGGTGCAAAAATGTGGAAAGAATCGGCAGTAGCAATAGCTTCCCTAGAATCGGCAGAAAATAGCTGAGCGATGCAGAAACAAAGTTGTTTTTTATTCTGCGCAAGAAGAGCACGCGTGTGCTATGCTCACACGCACACTGTTTACGTGTGAGAGCGCAACGACGACCGGAAATTTTGAAAAAGACTGAACACGGAGACGGTCTCCGTGGACATGATTTTATACCAGAAAATCTTTCAAGATTTTATGGTGTGACTATGGTCCAAAATTGGCCTAAGTAGGCCGAGTTTGGCCATTACCTTCCTTGCGTGAAATCCATCGAGGAAGGAACAAGAAGCAAAACAAGTGAAAGAAAAACGAAAATAAAATCAAGATTTATATCCATAAATATAAAACGAATCTCAAATCATGAACGAAAGTGAAACGGAGGAAACGGTGCTTTCTATTAGTGGCGATATTATAGGGGAAAAAGAAAACTCCAGAAAGAGAAAAAGATCAGAAAGTAGTGAAGGAGAAGAAGGGGCAGATGTCGCCACAAAATTGGACCCCTTCATGAGGGCCCTTTTAAGCAAAAAAGGGCACCACAAGAGCATTAGTGTTGATGAAGAGATGGAGAAACTTCATAACAAACTATATCAGGCCGCAGGACCACTATGCAAAGTGTGGGCTGGCATCCAAAGATATACCCAAGGAGAAGACGAGGAAGGTCCAGACCCGGGGGAAATCTTGCAAGATTTGAACGAAGTAGTTGTCCTTCTGGGACAAGCTATCAACAAAGTGGCATATGGGAGACAACTCTCAGTACTTGCTCCGCTAAACGACATGAAGAAAGCCAAACGTCAGATAAAGGACAATATTGAGACCATAAACAAAGAGGCAGGCGCGGATTTAAACCCCTGCAAAATAAGCTGGAGCCTAGGTTAAATTTTTTAAATCCAAAATAAAAAATCAAACGGTTTTTATATTGCAAAAATAAAAGTGAGAATATCATAAGAAAAAAATTGAAATCAACGAAACGGTATTCTTTGCATATTTGCGTTTACGAGCGGTGTGAAATACTGATGGAGTAAACCAGTTTGACTTCTTGTTAAAAACAATTTAATTTGAACTTTCCCTGGATTTTTCATTTTCGCATAACGTTATGTTGGTAAAGAAAGATTTTGATTGGCTTGCGGGGGTCAAAGTAAGATCGTGATTGGTTTGCCTTATTTCAACGGATTACTATTGTTTTAGATAGGCCTCTAATTGGTTTGCCTTATTTCAGAAGATCACAGTGATTGGCTTGCCTATTTTCAGAAACAATATTAATTGTTTGCTTTTTTGTGGAAAATTTTTTAGTTATATTTTCATCAAAGTCCAGATATTTGCTTCTTCCCTTTCGAGATTTCAAAATGGCTAGCGGGAACCACGTGAAAGAGATTTTGGAATGTTATGATGGGAATAATGTTAGAAAACTGGAAGTTATTTCTGAACAGTTCTTGTGTAGGAAGTTGGAAAGTAATGTTCATTTAGTTCGAAAGAAGAAATGTCTTTTTAAGGAATTGTTTTTTGAGAGATGAGAGTTTAGAAAGTTATTTGCCATCTTATTTATTGTCTTCTAACAACAAGACTCCTATGATGGCTGTGAAGTATCATTGTAGTATATATACATAGACTCATGATTTTTGTGGTTAGAACTGTGACGTAAATGATTTTCAAACATCAATCATGTGTTGTGAATACACTAACAATACTAAAGTCATCTAGCTAATATACATAACTGATTGTTGTTGGTAAGTCATGTTTTATGTAAAGTAATTAAAGATGTATAGGAAACTTGATTATAGTATTTATTTTTTTCTAGGACCTGGACCAATCAATGGTGCATACAGTGCTGCATCAATGTTTCTAGTTGGTAATAATGATTTAACTTTTAGTCTTAGAGTACTAACCTCTTCAGAGTTATTCTTGAATGGACACTATTATTATCAACACCCTGTTTTCGGTAAGTTTACTGATACTTTTGTTAGTGTTTTATTTTTTTCTTTGTCTGAGTCTTCAATTGATAGTGGTTTGAAGAATGAAAATCTTGTGAAATTTGAAGCCAGGATATGTTAAGTAACACAAGTAAATGGTCTAGTTTTATGTCTATTTTTGCCCTATCTTCTGTTGGATTTAGAATTTATAGTTATTACCCAAACTTTGGCCTTGAAAAGTACAAACTGTTATTTAATCTGGAGATTTACCCACGAGGCTCAGTAAATTCCTTCTTTTCTTTACACATTCTGTTTTGTGCTTGGTTCACCATCTTTTCCTTTCAAGCCCAATCATTTTGTATATATGTTTGTTTTTTAAAAGTGAATTTTGCTCTACTATAGCTCGAATTCTGAAAATGATACCTTACCAAGAAGAAAGCAAAAATGTCATCTCAAATAGAGAATAAATCTATTTTAACATATTTTACTCATCCTAACAGGGTACTGTGGGGTTACGCAATTGTCAATTATCTTGTTCTTTCCTTCTTTTGCAATGGCTTTTCTTTTTGGCTGTCCATGCCTGGATTTTTTATCCTAGACATGCTGATGAGCTCTGATATTGAGCGAAACAGCCTTAATTTACACTGTTACATCTTCATTTGACTGCACAGTCATGTTTGTTTTTGTTTTTATTAGAGTGCCGGTTGCCGAGATCGTGCGCTGCATGACGCTGTTAAGTCAACGTGTCACGAGGATGCGGGCCGGGGAGAACGTTTTATTTGAGAAGACACATTTAACTCACATTTGTCTATTTATTTGAAATGCAACATACACCATTTTCTACTGTATACTGTAATTCAATTAAATTTTTTGAAGTATGTATGTATGTACTTATACTGATGAAAATTCCAGAAATATCACTTTAGTTTAGAGGCAAAGAGCCTCTAAAACAAAGGGCAGATTCCTTTTGATGGCTTTAACATTTGCCTAATTGTACTTTCCCGATGCATTTTCCGGGTAACTATACCTTTTGGGAATTCGAAATTTTTGAAATCCTAGAAATTGTGCAGGGCTGGAAATTACCAATAAGGGGCAGACCTCATCAAGTGAGGGAGCCAAGGGAAATAAAAATGTCCAGACTAGAACAGCTAGTAGGAGACAAGGAAGTCCAGGAAATGATAAGAAAAGGAGCCTTAAGAGAGGTTCAACCTGTGGCAGGACAGTTTCTTTCGACAATATTTGTAAGACCCAAAAAGGGAGAGAACAAATTTCGTCCAATAATAAACCTAAGCATGTTTTGAGTAACACTGGTCATACTTTTAATTGGAAAGTTATTTCTAATGCACCAGGAGATTCTCGTAAAAGAAAAATATTAGAAGCTTTTTATGTTGTAAAACGAAGACCCAGCATTAATGACCAACTGGATATTAGATTTTTACGACTTTTTAGAAATGGTGTAACATAGCTCCCATGAGATTTTGTGTAAATAATGTTTTTAATTATGATTTCTTTTACGATCTACATACTATTTATGCAACGTTTTAGTTTTTACTGTACATATTTTTTATGCACCTGATGATGTACAGACGTACGAAAAGCTTTGTGCTATTTTAATTGAAAAAATAAATATATTGTTTTAAAGAGAACTTTAAATAAACCTAAAACATTTAAACCGTCACATGCCATATATCCACTTCAAGATGGAGGGTATGAAAAATGTATCAGACCTTTTAAATCAAGGGGATTACATGATTAAGATAGATCTGAAAGAGGCTTATTGGCATGTTCCAATCCATCCATCTTCCCAAAAGTACCTAAGATTTCGTTGGAGAGGGAAACTATACGAAATGTTAGTGTTAGCCTTTGGGGTGGGGCCAGGACCAAGGATATTTACAAAACTGATGAAGGTTCCATTGACAGTCCTAAGGAGACTGATGATCACAGTCATTGCCTACCTAAACGACCTGTTGATTATAGCCAGAACCAAGGAGGAGGCAATACAATCCAGAGACACTGTAATATATCTACTAACTCATCTGGGTTTCTCAATAAATTGGGAAAAGTTAGTAATGCATCCAACCCAAGAGATAGAGTAATTAAGGATGATACTGAACAGTTCAGCAATGAAAATTTGGCTACCAGCAGAAAAGTCAGAGAAACTTTTAAACCTTTGTCAGGGCACTCTACAGGAAAAGAAATTGACCTTAAGATCTTTAGCCAGTCTGATAGGAAAATTTTTATTCCACACTCCCAGCAATTTCAATAGCCCCACTCCAAATAAGATCATTGCAACAAGACCTCATAAAAGCTCAACGAAATCAGGTGAGCTATGGACAGGAGATTTCTCTGTCTCCAATTGCAACAGAGGAGATAATGTGGTGGATAAACAACATCAAGCTCTCAAAGGGTTGCCCAATAAGATTGGGGAATCCAGACATGGTAATATACTCCGATGCATCATCCAGTCAGGGCTGGGGGCATCACTAGAGGGAGGGATATCAACAGGGGGAGCTTGGACAAAACAGGAAAAACAGTCGTACCACATAAACGAACTGGAACTCCTGGCAGCCGAATTAGCGATCAAAACGTTTGTAAAAAATCAGAAATTCAAAGTGATACATCTGTACATGGACAACATGACAGCTCTGTATTACCAAATTCGAAAGGGGGGAGGGGGGGACCAAGAGTCTAACATTAACAGTAATAGCCAAACGTATTTGGGAATATCTCCAGAAAAGGAGGATCATGATAACAGCATCGTGGATCCCCTTCCAAGAGAACGAACGAGCAGATTGGAGATTTCGACAAAAACCCAATTCGAGCGAGTGGGAATTGTCAAACCAAGCGTTTTATCAACTGACTCAACTATGGGGGACACCAAAAATCGATTGCTTTGCCTCACGAGCAATGAAGAAATTACCCCAATACATGTCTCTAAACCCAGATCCGGTTTGCATAGCAACAAATGCTTTGTGCCAAGAGTGGGGGGATTTCCCCTATCTTTTCCCTCCATTTTGTCTGATAGGGAAAGTGTTGAAACTAATACAATCAAAAGCAACACAAAGGGAAATTTTGATAGCCCCACTGTGGCCAGGCCAACCATGGTTTCCCACACTTCTACACATATGCATTGCAAACCCTATTCTTCTGCCACAATGTCTAAACCTCTTAAAAAATCATCAGGGGGAAACTCATCCATTAATAATAAACAAATCACTAAGTCTAGCGGCATTTCTTGTATCAAGCAACAGTATCAGGAGAAAGGAATATCATCAGGAGCTTCTGAGATCATGCTTAGTGCAAGACGAGACAGTACGACAAAGGCTTACACAACGCCTTGGAATAAGTGGGTTTTGCGGTGTAATCAACAACAGGTGGATCCCATTAATTCCCCTGTCAAACATGTTTTAGACTTCCTAACAGAATTGTACCACAAAGGGCTAGAATATAGGACTATTAATGTGTACAGATCTGCAATCTCAGCCTATCACGTTCCTGTTGAGAACACGCCCATAGGTCAGGTAGACGAGGTTTGCACACTATTATCAGGAATAGATAATCTCCGTCCTCCAACACCTAAATATACAGTAATCTGGGAGGTAGATACAGTGACTAAATTTCTAAAACAATTAGTCCCTGAGGAAGAATTATCAGACAAAGATCTTACATTGAAAACTGTTATGTTACTAGCACTCACATCTATGAAAAGGTGTTCAGAGTTGAACATGTTAGATACAAAATATATGGCATTGGGAGAAAACAAGGTCATATTTCAACTAGCAAGTAAGCCCAAAAATTTCAAAAAACAAGGGAGAAAACCGGGCCCAATCATTTTTCTAGCTTCAGGCGAAAGCTTATGTCCAGTATCTACAATCAAGGCTTACGAAGAGAGAACAAAACATTGGCGAGAAATAAACAAAACGTCAAAATTCTTTCTTAGTTTTATCAACCCTCACAAACAAGTGACAACAAGTACCATCGACAGGTGGCTTAAGACTGTATTACATACAACAGGGATAGACGTTTCAAGGTTTACAGCTCATTCTGTAAGGTCGGCTTCGTCTTCTAAAGCACATACAATGGGGGCCTCAATTAAGGAAATTAAAGCCTGTGGTAATTGGAACAATAGTTCAACATGGCAAAAATTTTATAATAAGCCAATTTCATCTGAGTCTGTGACAGTTCAGAAAATTATGCTGAAATAGGTTAAAGCTTTGAACAAGGAAGGTAATGGCCAAACTCGGCCTACTTAGGCCAATTTTGGACCATGGTCACACCATAAAATCTTGAAAGATTTTCTGGTATAAAATTCGAGAATTTTATAAGAGCGGCGCAAAGCGCCGCGTGAAATAAAGTTAGGATTTTATACTAGAAAATCTAAGAGAATTTATGGTGCCACCCAACCCACCCAACTTGTCTGACGAATATGTTTACTATTTTCAGGAAATAATTACCATGGAAACAAACGATGAACATGAAGAACAATACATTTTATCTGAAAGAAAACGAAAAACGTACAAAGCGTATTTTTATGACTTATTATTTGTCTTCCTATTTCTGCCATCGGACCATAAATATAACATAAAAGTTTGTTTTGCTTCAACTTAGGCCTTTTCGGATCACGGTCACAGCATAAATTCTCTTAGATTTTCTAGTATAAAATTCTAACTTTATTTCACGCGGCGCTTTGCGCCACGCTTATAAAATTCTTGAATTTTTTTTGTTGATATGTATATATATTTTTAACATTGCAAGGAGGCTGTCCCGGCACGGCATATAACTAAATTTACATTATGAAAAAGAATTTTTTCTCCGAAAAGATTAAGTATATATATTCAAACTTTTCATTAGACATTTTAGTCCGTCGTTTGCCGACTCAGATTGACGTTGGCTACGCCCTTGTTTATAAGAAACTAGATCTAGATGCCCTCAAATATTTAAGAAACTGTAGTACTACAAAAATATTTTCTAAAAAACCTATTCTGATTCTCAATAGCGTTGTAAACATGCTAACTTTAATCGAATGTTTTAACGGAATGAGCAGACATTGTTGTCTGAATAATATAAGTATAAGGTGCATACATGCCTTTCAAAAAGAACCAAATAAATTAGATTTTTAACTTGCGTCTGTTAATGATAACTAACACTTATACTTTTATAATTTTATTTACCTCACCTCACCTAGGTCAACAAGCAAGACCAACCAATTTTATAATTTAAGAAACTTTTGATACTTAACCACCCCCAAAATTAAGAAACTGCAACTACTACGGCCTAAAAATAAAAAAACGCGTAGCTTCTTTCAGGGATAATTTTCTAAGTCACTTTTATCCCCCGTTAATTTTTACTAATAAGAATTAAAATATTTGAGTTTCAAATTAACATATTTCCTGAATTTCACTCGTTTTTAGACCAACTTTTAATAAGTTCCATATTCGGAATTCGAATTTATGTATGAAATTTTGTACCGCGCCATTTTCTTTAACAAAGACATATTCTTACGAAAATTATTAAAAATGGTTTTATGTTTTTAATCGGAAACACGTATTTAACTCGCTGTTTCAAACTCTTTTTGAGGATCATAATGTTTTGATTGTTGAATGAAAAGGAAAGGTTAACTCGTACCGCATGGTCGGTTAAAAATAATTTTCGAATATCTGCAATAATGGATCCTCCACAAGAATATATGGACACTTCTGGTACACAATTCTGTTGTATGTCTTAATTTACATTTCAGAGCTAAATGGAATCTTTAGGAGCTTCAACTTAGTAAATTGATTACCCTCAAATTAATTGTAAAAATTGTTAATTTTACATTCTGGAAGAATTTTTAATTTTTAAGGTAGATACCTAGTAGTGAAATCTTTTTATTACCCCACCTGCTCTGCACTGTAAAGCATGTAGGTTTTTGATACCCCCTGTTGTTTAGCTGCATGAGATTCCTGTAAAGGTTAGGTTTTAGCGGGGTTATATTCAGGAATTAGTGCCCATTTGTAATTTAATATATATATATATATATAATATCTCCATAATAACAAATATATATAAGTGGGGCACGGCAGTGCTTAAAATAATTTTTTTCTTGTAATCAGTCAACTGATCACTAGGATACCAACTGAGGCAGTCAAGCGATAATGGCCACAAAACTATGGTTTTTGTTTGACCTAAAAATGTTTGCATTCATTGGCATTTATTTGTTCTACATTTAATAAATGTCATGTAGTTTCAAGTAATGGCTTTCAATTTGTGTGTCAAATGTATTCAAGTCTTTCATATGGTTTCCTTCTTAATCTTTGTTCTTTTCAATGCCATCACTATGAAGGTTTTTCCCAATGAAAAAATCAGTTATTCACTTAGGCCTGGCTTGTCTTCTTTTCTTTGAATTGGTTCCACTCACTGACATATATTTCTTTGTACATATTAGAGTAAATACCAGTTAGTTAAGATAATGCCAGAAAGGCCAGCCAATATATTATGCCAATATATTATACATACTAAAAGGAACAGAACAATATACATTATGTAACGTATATATATATATTTATGACTTGATAGTACAGGTTGGAGAACGACTAACCTTTGTTAAACTTTACTCTATTTACTCTATATCATATAAAGTGACATGATAACACGGTTGTGTGATTTGTCTCCAACTCAAGCTGATAAAATGTCTGTTTCTGACTTCAAACATCTTTTGAAAGCAATCAAAATCTTTTCATGAATATGCTATGAAGCTGTGTAATTGCTCCAACAAACCCACTATTAAAAAAGAGTATCATTTCTGATCCTTGTGTGTTCCTATATTGCCAGCGTTGAAGTATAGAAATCCCCGTAGATTTGAAAAGATATTTATAAAGTGTTGTCCAAACAGGTTGTCCTCGTCTCTTTCATTATTTGACTCTATAGTTTGTTTGCACATGCTATTATTTACGTACTCAAAAAAAAAGAAAATATATGTTAGACAACATAGTTATCTTAAAGGTATATTCCAACATATGTTAGTTTTTATACTCAATAAATATAGGGTGTTATATTTGAAAAGGTTTCTGCTTTGTTTATGCAAAGTTTAGGTTTGCCCTACCGCAAGAATGTAAACAAACATATTAAAGATGGTAGTTCTTAGCAATTTTTTACACATAGCAAATCTGCTAAAAATGTTAGAAAACCCAAATTAGACATCTAAAATAGATAGATTTTCTGCATGAAATATTTTGCATGTGGTAATCTATTGGTTTCAATTAACAAAATTAATTTATATAATCTCACAAGTTTCATTATAAGCCTCAATGTTGGGAGATCTTTTTATATTCTAACTTCACTACACTATAAAGGTGGCCTTTGAACAAAATTATATAATAACATGCATTTTCTAGGATATGCTACACAAAGAAGCGAAAAAAATAGGCCAAGAGGTGATGTTGTTCTACTCAAGATTATTAAACATTTGCCTTATTATTGCTTTTGAAGACGAGATAAAAATAGTTTGATGAAAATTTGCACTATATTATATTTAAGTTCGGAATAAATGAACAGCCTATATATATAGAATATATTCTATGAACCAGGACAGCGACAACGTATGGCACACCAGCAGCAAACCTTTGGTACTGCACAACTATTTGATGATATGAGCAGCTATAACGATCCATCTGCAATGCAAGAGCACCAAAACATGCCTCAGATGTTTCCTGGGAAGCAGTTCATGAACGATCCAATGGCCAACGCTGCTTTACAGTATGGCTCACAATTTATGCCTGCCGGAAAGGAATACGTTGAAAAAAAGGTGAATGAGATGAGATGACTGTTTCAACATCATAAATAGATAACATATATATGTATATTACATATACATTAAATATCATATATATATTACATTAACATATATTTATATTACATATATATATATATATAAATATATATATTTTTGCTTGTATTAATTATTGTTGTATTGAAATTTAAACTTAACTTTAGATAGACCATTTCTTGTCTGTGTCCAAATTGAAGTATTACTTTGCAGTTGATAATGCTTACGTCTTAAAGAAGTTGGGATTGCTAGTGTTTCCGTTTACACACCAGGTAGGTGGTAATAGAGTGTGATATTCTAAAGATTGCTTTATTTACCTTTCAGCAATCTTTTCCTCTTTGAAATTATCAAAACTCCAATTTCAATTCAGGTTCTCAATAACTACGGTGACCAGATTCACCTCACACTAACATTCCTTTTCACTCCAACTCTGACCTCTGTCATTCTTGTTGTCTAGAAGTTTTAACCTACACATTGCACTCAACATTGCTATCATTAACCTTCTCATAATTTCCATCACACTTTCCCTCAAATGTGAAAATAGTGTTTAAAGTGATATTCAATATAAAAGATTTGGCTGTAATTTCCAGTATAAAGGTTTTTGCATTATATCTGTTTCTTTGTCTAACTTTTCTAAAGGTTAATTTAAGGTTCTAAATCTAAAGTTAAAATAATTGAAGTGGGTAAACTGTTGGACCCAAATTACGTTTAAACCGTGCACTTAATTTATGCTTAGGATTGGTCTTTGAAGTATGACAAGTCGGAACCTGTTGCCCCTAGATACGAAATCAATGCCCCTGATTTATACATACCCAGTAAGTAAGAAATGAAAGTTCAAAATTGGAAGGTTAATGAGAGTAATTTCCTCTTTGTTTATTTTCTTCAGGCATGGCGTTTGTCACATATATCCTTGTTACCGGTTTCATACTTGGCACACAGAACAGGTGAAGATGTATTCACAATAAACTGTAGATTTTCATGCATTGTAAGTCTGCCGTTGAACGATAATAAAGTGGAGACAGATGCTATAGTTTGCTTTTGTGCAATTAGCTCGTTAGTCTAATATTTCTTGAAGTACACTATTAAATTGAATAAGGGACAATCACCATCCATTAAATAACACAATATTTGGAATTTTGCAGCATACTTTTTGTATGGCAATATGTTATGAACTTCAATAGTTATAATCCAAGTTTCAAAATCATTTAAACCATTTATTTTTAAGGTTTACGCCAGAGCAGTTGGGCATGACCGCTAGTTCAGCGTTAGTTTGGTTATTCGTGGAACTCATTGTTATCATCACGAGCATGTATGTTATTGGTATTTTGTCAAATGTGAAGTATCTGGACCTGTTGGCTCTCTGCGGCTACAAATATGTTGGGTGGGTGTGCTATTAGATGTGCACATATGTAGTTAGGTTATATAGAACATACAACCATACTACAAACTTTGTCTTTTATTGTTGCCTATATTGCTTTCTTTATCTGTCTATTTTTTACGACTCAAACATTGAAAAAAGATCTCACAATATACTCTTTTTTTTCATTCAATTCATTTCATTCTGTTTTTAGTTTTCAGTTTTCCCCTTTCACTGCGTTACAAAAGTGTGTGTATTATTCACAACTTATTGGAACTTTAACAGATTTGATTAATTTGCAAATGATCTGGAAATAACGCTGATCGTCATTGCATGTTTTATTTCGTTCGTAGGATGATTCTGTCGTGCATCGCTGGCCTGTTGTTAACCTCGGCTGGATATTACATTGTGCTCGCTTGGACGAGCTTTTCAACGGCATTCTACTTGGTGAGTGGGGTAATTATTAAGTTGTTTGCAAATCTCACGTGAAATCGTGGTGTTCTAAATAGGGTATTGGTGTTATAGATTTGAATAAATATGGTAGATTCATCATTGTGAATAGCGAGATAGTTACATATATTGATACATTGATACATTGTCATTTTACAATTTCATTTCTACGATTTGAGGGCGTGTCTCACTTAAGGATGTTCTTCATTTTCTCCTCGAAGTTTTCACATGACGTTTTCACATTCCAAAATTCTTCTAAGTTTAAAGACCTTGTCTTCATTTGGTCCGCTCGCCAAAGCTTATCGCACACCTTACACATTGCTTGTTTCGGTTCCACTATATAGTCTGCTTTCCATGCGAAGAAGCTGTTGTAGACAGTGCTGTTTCTGTCGATAGCGTTTAGATATGCTCCCATGGTCTCGATATTCTTGAAGTCATCGATTTTTATGTAACTATTTTTGGCTACGAGACGCTGGTCAGTGTAATCGGCACCCCCAAAGACTAAGGGCACAGTGTCGCTAAGCAACCCATTGCGATAGTACTTCTCCGTGATGTAATCTTTACAGTGGGAGTTCTCAATAGCGACTACGAATTTGTATTTTCGTCTCAGCACTTTGCATTCTTTTGTTTTGTACCGACAACGTGTGATGTTAGGGTTCATGAGTTTCGCGCAACCGCCGTACACGTCCACTTGTATATGTTTGCGTAGCATCTTCACAAAGTTCATTCGATACTCATCACAATGGCTCGTCACATATAGCACCTGCTTGCTTTTACTCTTGGCATAATCCACCGGCGGCACCTTTCTGTCGACGTTTCTCAACGTGAAGTAAGGTATAAAGATCTCCGAGTCTAAACGGTAGGTTGCCGACCAATTAAACACGCCATTGTATTCTTTTAAGTTTGTATATGCGTACACCGGGCTTTCGTGCATGAGCCAAACCCACACCTGCTCTGGTCTGCGAATTGTTTCTCGCAGACGTTTCAGTTCATCCGCTTTTGGCAGATCTCGTCCGTGAAAATAAACTAAATCGCTGACCAGAATGTCTTTTTTGTCGTACGTCAATGAACAAGAGTCAACCTTACAAGGCGAACCGTCGATATCAGTGAAATTGTAATCTCTAGGAAGGTACGGCCACGGAAGGCGATCAAAGAGTGGCGTGTATATTAAAATACGTTTCTTCTTTTCTTGTCGTCTCTCTCTACGTTGTTCATCACCAACATTTTCTTTTTGGTAACTGTCTGTAATTATATTTCTCTGTTCTTTCACTTTAAGTTGGCTGAGGTAGGAATCTAGCGAGATTTTTCGCGTCCCCGGTGCGAGCAGATTTACAGTGCACTCCCAAGTGAACCAAACTGCGAGTAAAACAAAAATTAAAATTATAAAATGCTTCCCTCTTTCTCTCCGGTGTCTGATCATTTTTATCGCTCGTGAATGGTTGTCAAGACGATAAGACGTGTTTCTGCGTGGAATGTTTACACCAGTTGTGACGTCACATCGCACGCTGAACATTTATTTGGAGATTCATTCATGCATCATTTCGATTCAACCAATCAGAATTGTTCCTTATGTAGTTCAGTCACAAGAGACACGTTTTTATACAAAAGAAATTTGCACTTTATACACTATCTATACAGTATAATCCTGTTAACTCGAACTGTTTCTCCATTCCTCTTTCCTAATAGTTCCTCATGAAAACTCCCGATAACTCGGACATTCGTTAACTATTTTACTCGGTGCCTTGGTGGGTTCGAGTTATCGGTATTATACTGTATTGTCGTTTGTTCAAAAACATTTTTTTTATCAAATGGAAACAAACGATGATTTCCGTAAATTTTAATTGTCTGTAACACCCAACATCTATTTAATTGTGGCAAGTTTATGTGTTGATCGTTGTGATCGATATATAGGCGCGAACTCTCCGCCTCGTTATCAATCCTGATTCTCAGACTGATGCCGTGTCTCGATCAACCGGATCCAAGCGCCGTCTCTACATGCTGTTGTTCGTCTCGCTCATTCAGCCGGCGTTAATGTATTTTTTAACCAGACATTTAAACCAGGGTACACCCGGCAAGTTATAAGAGTGTAAAAACAATAGTGGTCAGTTAAATATCTTAACTATCTCGTCTGATTGGTCTAAATATCACGAGTTTTCATTGGTTGCTTGGTGAACAATTGTATTTGTAAAAGTTTGAATATAGACATTTAATTTTCTCGGATATTATTTCTTAAGGATTTCTGTAATTAAACTGCAATATATAATGTTAGGCGAATTTTTATAATTTTGAGTAATCTACAAAACTGTTAAATGAAGAACTTGAAATGACTCATGGCTTTACTAATAATTTATTACTAAACTAGATATATAATTGCGCGCATCACTTCTTCAATATAGGGCCCATACATTTTAGACGTCCATTGAAAATTCGAATTTTTTGACCAACATTTGAAAAATGTTAAAAAGGACAGTTTGCTTTTACAAATTATTGGATATTTAGTTCCTTTTCTTTGAAACTTATTCGCTCGGACGTTACGGCCTTGTTCTGGATGAAATGGATTATTGAATTACAAAAGGTCAATTTTTGTAAGTTGCTTCCTGGGAAAAACCTTAGTACTTTTGCAGATTCGAAACTCTCTCCATCACGGTGTGTAAGTTAACTCATTAAGTTTAATCAATTTAAAATGAAATAAACAATTTTTTATACATCACAAATGAATGACTTCGTCAGTCGTATATGCAAAGAAGAAAAAAATTTACACACGACTTCCGGAGGTGCGCAAAGAAAAAAAATATGTCGCTCACACAAATTGTTTTTTTATCATTTATTACAATAGAAGAGCTTTTTTTGCGATGTAATAGCAATATTGATTTGTATTTTACTTTTTCGCCTGTGACGTCGTATTATAAAGGACTTCCCCACACCCCAAAGCATCTTAAAATCACAGCTCCCACTTAAAGGACGTCTACAATGTATGGCCCATAGCATAACCAGTCAGTTCGCCTTTGTGTGTTTGTAATTTTTGAAATTTTGATATTTGAAGTTTGACCTACACTTTCAATTTAAATCAAGAAATATTCACAGCAATTTAATAAAAACAAAGTTTTTGCTAGGTGCGTAGATTTTAGATGCCTATAGCATATTAGTTTATAGCATTTTAGTTGGCTATAGCATTTTTTATATACTAGCTATATAAACCCCATGCAAATTATTGTTTGTATATATGTTGGGTCATCGAGACCGTCTTTTAGTTAGAAGATAGATATTGAAGGGAACACACGCGTTATAATAATGGCGACGAGTTTGGTTGAATTTCCAAGTTTTATCTTGGATGAAAATGAGATGCACAGCGTTGGGACACGCTGGAAGAAATATGTTAACCGGTTTGATAATTACTTAATAGCAATGGATATTGTACAAGAAGACAGGAAACGCGCTTTATTATTACATTTCGGTGGTTTCGCTTTACAAGATGTTTATGAATCTCTTGCCAATACTGGGAGAACGTATAAAGAATTAACACAAGCATTTAATGACTATTTTGAACCCAAAACTTACAACACTTATGAAATTTGGAACTTTCAACGTACCACACAAAGAAACGAAGAGCAACTACAGTCATATTATTTACGTTTGAGAGAGCTAGCTAAACGCTGTGACTTTGATGATGTAAATAAAAGTATCAAAACACAACTCATACTCGGTACAACTTCACATAAACTTCGTAAATACTGTTTTAATAACAAGGAAGTGACACTCCAAGAAATTCTGACAAGAGGAAAGTTATACGAAGAAACTGAATATCAATCCAAAGAAATCGAATCCAACGAAAACCTGGAAGCAAATAAGGACAAGATGGATACAGAAGAGGTACAGGCCCTTCGAAAACAAGTAAAAGAGATGCAACTGAAAATCGATTAATCAAGCAGTAAGAAGTCATTCTTTCATAAACGAATAATTTACCAACAACAACAAAAGCAAAGCGGACTTTGTTTTAACTGTGGAAACACTTGGCCTCACGAATCAATGTGTCCAGCGCGAAACAAAACATGCAATAATTGTGGAAAGTTAAATCATTTTTCAAAAGTTTGTCGGTCTAAACGAGCGCAAAATGTACACAACACAAACATAGACAAGTCAAAACATTCAACAAATAACATTTTCTATGATACAGAAAGCGATGAAGAAAAAGTAAACAAATCGGAAAGTTTATTTTCGTTGCAAAACGTTCAAGCAGTAAACGAGAAAGATAAACTAGTAAAATTCAAAACAAACGTTAAAGTGGCTGAAAAATCGATTTCATTTCTTATCGACACAGGTTGCAGTACAAATATCATTAATTACCAAACATTCTTATTTCTTCAAAAAGAAAAGCAAAACAAGCTGCAGCTAAAAAAGTCCAAAGTGTGGCTAGTGCCTTACGGAGCGACAGCTGCAAATACAATGAAACCTTTAGGAACAATATCGTGCCTCGCTGAATCGAACCGAAGATTTGCACAGTCAGAATTCTTTGTTGTGCAAACAAAGGCCCCAAATTTGTTGGGAGGAAATCTTGCTATTCAATTAGAGCTTTTAAAATTGAATACACAAAGTATCAACAATAGGCACTTTAAGCATGAACAACGATAACGATAATCGGGCGATTTAACAATGTGCGCATGCGCCACAGGGAATCACCTCTCGTTAACGTTCTGATTCAATGTTCTGAAACGATAGTCACAATTTCTATCGTTGAACGATAACGATAGCATTTTTGTTGAGAGAATATAGTGATATCTTGAACTATTGCTGCGATGACCTCTTCATCGTCGAATTCGACATGTCTAAAAGCGACCAGGTAATTTGGAGTTGTTTTTTTACTTCCTTTCTTAGCCAAACCTACATGTTTTTCAGCATGTATCTCCTCTAGCTAGCTGTCTATGTATATATTTGTTCTAGCTAGTTTGCCTTAATAGTTAATAGACAGGTACTTTTACATCAGAGCACCAATATTAATGTAAAATAAGAAGTATATATTGCCATTATTTTCATACCTTAAAGGATATTTTTCTGTGCAATGATATAATATGAACTGGAGTAAAATATCCCAAACATTTAGCATCCCATTCAAACTTTGTTTTAGGAAGCGATTTAAGTGGTCCAATGAACGTGATGTAATAATGCTGAAGGAGGTCCTCTCATCTGAAATTTGGAACACAAAGCAAGGGAGTCCAGAAAGGGGTGAGAAATGGTGGAAAATTTCTGAAATTTTGTTGCAAATTGGGTCTCCTAAATTTGAGACAAACCAAAGATCGGTAAGGGAGAGATTCCAATGGCTGTACGACAGAAGAAAATCTAAAAACCGAGAAGAGGAAAGAGCCAGCGGAATCTCTCCAGAAATTGATACGTTGCTCAATGAATTGAGCTTTTCGAAAATGCAACCCTGGAGCATAATAATATATTCAAAGAAAAGACCGAAAAAGCTGCAGCAGATGCAGAGAAAGGAAATGAAATAAGAAGATTGTTGATGGAAACAATGGGGGGAACGTCGAAAAGGAAAAGAAGTGATAGCAGAGAGGGAAGAAGAGTGCGAAGAAATGGTGGGGATACTTTTGCACTCTTAAACGAAAAACTAAAGCATGACGTTGAATGGAAAAGGAAAGAACTGGAATTGAAAGAACGTGAGTTAGAAGAGAGTGTTAAAGCGAGAGAGGCAGTGGAAGAAGAGAGGCAAAACAAGCAGAGTGACGAAAGAAATGTGGAAAGGTGTCTTAGTACGATAACTGTTCAGCTGGAGCAACAAAACCAGTTGATACTAAAACTTCTTCAGCAGCAGCAGGAACAAAGCAATATAATATTTAACCTTGTAAAGCAGCTGAGTGACAGAACATAACATATTGGGGTTTTCCATTGTATTTATTTTATCTTTATAAAAAAAACTTCAAACAAATCAATAAAGTGTGTTTATTTAAGGATTAGAGAAGTAGCTATTTACATCTGGTGGCATTACATCAAAAAAATCTGAAGTGCTGCTCTTATAAAGGCAGCTCCTGGCATTATTAAGAATAGTACCAACGCGATACATTTTCTCCAACAGAACTGAGCTGAATCTTTAAATTCTTTTTAAAATCTAGAAATTTAAAATAGTTAATAATGTTTCCAAACAACCATTCTACACTGACTCTGACAGTGCTCATTCTCTGGTTCCAAATTTGTTGCTCCTCTGTTAGGTTAGCCCGTCTAAATGGTGCTTGAAGCTGTGGACGAATAGGATATGCTGGATCTCCATAAAGGCACAATGGTCTACCATCTGGAGATATAGAGTACTGTTCCATTAACTCCATGAGATTAGACTCGCGTAGCATTCCACTGTCATGTCTCTTGCCTTCAAACGGGCCATGTAGTAGTGCTACCAGTCCGTCAGGTGTTGTCGTTCAGGTGATTGAAACTTGATAGCATGTACCCTTTTATGGCCATTATAAAGAACTCGTTGGTTCATACCAGGGCGAGAGATAGGACGAACAGTCCCATCAATAAATCCCCAGCAGTTATTTAGAGGTGCCCCCTTTTGATACACTGCATCAGCATACCTTTGTAAGTTATGAGGGACCAAAGCTGGTCTGTTAAACGAGGATAGCAGAAAACCCCACCGTTCATGTATATTGTTCAACAAAGTGTTGGATATCACACAAAGTTCTGGAATTGGCCTAGCAAATCGAGGGACCATGTCAGAATATCTACATGGGTAGGCAAGTCGTTTTAAAAGAACACAGATTGCTTCAGTTGTATTAACTTTGAGTCTGTTATACATAATTGTTTCTTCGGGTAACTGAAAAATGTCTGCCAAATCAAAAATATCCCTTTTATTGAATCTAAATTCTGCTTTACATTCGTCGTTGTTCATTTGGTCATACTGCCAATATGGTATTTCTAAGTTTGTCGGTCTGTTTACCTCCCATAAGAGGGCGAATTCTTCATCGTCCAAAATATCAAGGCCATATGCGATTGCTACAGCATCATTCACTTCGTTTAGGTTCGCCATGATTGATTATTAATGTTGATTTTTACGACGTCAAAAAATCGAAGTGCTTTTTGGCGGGAATGCTTAATGTAATTATGCACAACGAAAACGTTAACGAGAACGATAGTCTCCACCGTTATCGTTATCGTTATCGTTGTTCATGCTTAAAGTCCCTAATGTATTGTACTCAACTAATCACAAATTCCTCCACGTCTTCGTGACAAACTTAAACCATTTCATGCTGTTTTCAATGGAATAGGCTTATTGAAGAACGAAAAAATTAAGCTACATATAAAACAAGAGATCACACCTGTTGCACAGAAAGCACGGAGAATTCCTTTTCATCTCAGAGGAAAAGTGGATAAAGAACTCGATAAATTGCGTGAAGAGAACATTATAGAAGATGTTTCAGACGAACCTACGCCATGGGTATCACCGATTGTCGTGCTGCCCAAGAAAAACTCTAACGAAATAAGAATGTGTATTGATATGCGGCAGGCAAATAAAGCTATAGAACGTACTCGACAAGATCAGACGTTACAAGCGTTAGCAGACATAGTAACAGAAAATAAATGGCATCGCCTAGAAGAAATTTCGAGGAAATACCAGAACAGTGACATTACCGAGCTCAAAGCATATGCAAAATTCCGAAATGAATTCACCGTTCAAAACAAATCGTTAATATTGCGCCGAAATCGTATCGTGGTACCAATAACTTTACGTAAACAAATGCTCTTGATAGCTCATGAAACCCATCTGGGGATGTCGAAAACAAAGTCTACAATGCGTAGTAAAATATACTTTCCGGGACTAGACAAAAAAATCGAAGAAACCTGCAGAAATTGTCTTGCGTGTACCGCCAATAGCCGCCCAGATCCTCCCGCTCCCATGATACCGTCACCCCTACCTCCGACACCTTGGCATACCGTGAATATTGATTTCCTGGGGCCCCTACCGAACCAAAGTTACCTTCTAGGTAAGTCGAAATAGTCGGATCAACAGCAACTATACCAACATTAAGAGCCTTGAAGATATTTTCGACACACGGACTCCCCCACAAAGTTATATCGGATAATGGTAGCCCTTTCCATAGCCATGCATTCAAAGAATACATGAATTCAAAAGGTATAGAACATCATAAAATAACTCCTCTGTACCCAAAGGCCAACGCAACAGCTGAAAATTTCATGCGAAATTTAAATAAAACTCTTCGAACCGCAGTCATTGACAAGAAACCGTGGGAAGATGCTCTATACGACTTCTTGTTATCATATCGTATCGCTAAACACACAACAACGAACGTCAGTCCAGCAGAAGCTATGTTCAAACGTCAAATTCGTGGAAAGATTCCATGTTACAATTACGAGCCAGACAGACAAGCACTTCGACAACTACCAACTCGAGATCATGAACAAAAACAGAAAATGAAGCAATATGCAGACGCACGATTCAATGCTAAAGTGGCTAAAATAACATGTGGAGACTATGTCCTGGTCAAACAGATAAAGAAAAACAAACTATTTAGCAGATTTGACCCCAAACCGTACAGAATATCGAAGCAAAAAGGAACAATGCTAACTGCCGTCCGTCCGGACCACACAATCACGCGAAACATCCAACAATTTAAGTTTTTATCAAAACAAAAGCCCCCAAACTTTCATCACGAACAAGATATAGCGGACGACAATGAAGACACAGATCCACGAAAACACGAGGAAAGACCTTAGACCGGTAACTTACGTAAAACATACCCTCGACGAACAAATCGATCACGACCGGACTATTATCACGAAAACCAATATTAAAGTAACAAAACTATTAGCATGTTATGTGCCAAGATTCTTATGTTTTAAAGACTTAGATAACATTTTATTAGGAGGGGGGAGATATTATGTTTGTATATATGTTGGGTCATCGAGACCGTCTTTTAGTTAGAAGATAGATATTGAAGAGAACACACGCGTTATAATACAAATTGCACTCACTTCATAGAGAATGACAAAACAGTCAACAATAATGCGTGTCTATCCATGACAGTGACAATATTTATATTTAAACCTTAAAAAATCAATTTCGAGAATCAGTTAACTTCAGATATTTTTGCTCTGCTTCGGACCTATATAAAATTACTGTCAACTTCTTTCTTTAGATTTTTCACGCAGGAATTTTTATCGTCAAGAGTGCATATGCACGTGCAAATATCACTCATCGTTTCTCTACGTAGAGGGCTGAGTCATGGCGAAATGTGTTTGTATACAGTACAAACAGTACAGTTCAATAACAAGAAATTCATCTTTTTACAAATTAAATTAAACGGAAAGTTTTAAAATCAAAAACAAATAACAATAATCTTAAAAATTACATAGATTTCTACCATCTTCTCATTTTGACGTTTTGACTAATAAACCGTGTTTTCAACACAACAATAAAATCAGAAGAGTCTATTTTTCCATGGAGCGATAAGGTTATTAATTCAATTTTAATAATATTGAGTATTGATTAACAATTAAATAAGTGTTTTTTACCCTATTAACCTATTCATGCATAGGGCTCTTTTTATGCAACATCTGAAAGCACGAAATTATTATCACCTTTCCAGCTAAGAAGACAGTGCTAGCCTTTAAGCAAGATTTTCTTTCAAACCAAGCTCTTTTTCTCCATTTTTTACTATATTCAATATCATTGAAATAGCCCAATACGCCTTAAAATACCTCTTTTCCAAAAATTTTTAGAAGGGGGCAGCTGCAAGGGCTCGCCACCCACTTCCTAATCAATTAAAAGACCCCTTGCTGAATTCTAGCCGGGGGCCCTATGCAACCTTAATCCACCCAGATTGTTGTCAATCCAAAACCAACCATTGGTTTAATTCAATTGTTGTTTATTTACCATATAAAAAATACAAAATTACATAGAAGAAACAAATTAAAAAAAATATATGGTTGGTGTCACTCAATAGCATAAAGCTGAACAATGTAGTGACACCACAGTAGAAATATACCTAAAAAATATCTAGAAAAAATAAATATTATATAATTTGCCAAGATACACACAACATAAAATACAAACCACCAAGCAAAACATATATTTGTTTAATAACACAAGCTAAACAATTGATTTACCCCTAATGCTAATTTTGACTAAATTAGAAAATTGTTTACTGTTTAAATCAAAAATAGAATTTAACCAATGCATGCTTTTATAATTTACATCAAAAATATTTGTAATGTCTCTGATTGAATTGTTCCAATCAATGATGCATCGGTACTTAATTGAGTATTTACCATAAAAAACTGAATTATATGAAGAGATTTTAAGTTCATTAGCTAAGGCATTGCGAGATGGATAAGAATGAAAATGGCAAAGTTTTGTGAAGAAATTGCCAATCGAAGGGGGGATATTTTGGTTTAAAGAATAAAAAACAAACATAATGTTGAGGAGTTTGATAGTTGACGAAAATGGAAGGATATTAAATTTAGTGAAAGTAGCAGTTACATTTGATCTAAAAGGTTGAAAATTTATAATTCTTAAAGCTGATCGTTGAATAGAACATAATTTATTTAAATTTAAGCTTCCTTTTTGGCCCCAAATTTGACAACAATATGTTAAATGCGACGAAAAAATTGAAAAATACAAACTTTTTAAAATTTTTATATTAACGTGGTATCTAATTTTTGAAAGCATGCTATTTGATCGGTTTAATTTTTTACAAAGTTCATTTAAGTGAGGTTTCCAAGTCAAATTTTCATCAATTAAAACTCCCAAATAATTAATGTAGGTTGATTGTTTTAAACGTGATCCATTTAACATGATTTTAATTTCAGAATCATTTTTTTTATGACGTTTCTTAAAAATGATAAATTCGGTTTTGTTTGCGTTTAAAGCGATAAGATTTGCATTAAGCCAATCATTCAATCTTCGCAGATCATAATTTACTTTTTTACATAAGGTTTTTATGGACTTGTTGATGTATAACAAATTAGTGTCATCTGCAAAATGATGCACTGTTGAAAACTTTATACAATTATGAAAATCATTAATATAAACTAAAAATAACAAAGGGCCCAACACAGAACCTTGAGGAACGCCGCATCTGATTGACTTTAACGATGATGAAAACCCGTTAATCGTTACATATTGTTGCCGATCTTGCAAATACGAAGCAAACCATTCATTAACAATGCCTCTTGCACCGATGTGATCAAGTTTTTCGAGAAGAATTTTGTGATGGACTGTATCAAATGCCTTCTTCAGATCAACAAAAATACCACATGCAAAAAGATCAGAGTCAATAGCTTCTCTCACTCTCTCTGTTAAACTTAATAAGGCATGAGCTGTTGAATACTTTGATCGAAACCCAAATTGTAATTCATTAAGGCAATTAAATTTATGAACGAAATTGTAAATTCGAGAATACATAAGTTTTTCCAAGAGTTTACTGACGTTAGAAAGCAAAGATATTGGTCTATAATTAGAACATTCTAATTTAGAACCTTTTTTAAAAAACGGCAAAACTGACGATGTTTTGAGAATATTTGGAAAAACACCAGTCGTAAAAGATAGGTTAAATAACTTTGAAAGAACGACAGAAATTGAATTACCTAATTCTTTTAGGACCACAACAGGTATGCTATTTGGTCCAGTAGCTTTTCTATTACTTAGGCTAGATATTAAGGAAGAAATCTCTAAATCATTTGTTGGAGATATGAAAATACATTTGGGGTTCGGATTTTTTAGGTATTTTTTAAAACTTGTATGAGATGAATGAATTTTAGATTGGATGTTTTGTGCAACTGACGTAAAATAGGAGTTAAATTTGTTAGCAATTTTCACAGGGTCGATCAATGAAACACCATTATCATCCAGAATAATAGTTGGAACAGAATGTATTTTACTTTTTATATTTAACAAACTTTTTATACCAATCCAAATTTTCCGAAGGTTCATTGAGTTATCAATAAAGTATTTCTTAAAATGGTTTTGCTTGCTGCATCTTAAAAGTTTATTTAATAAGTTTCTATATGAATTATACCGAGATTTTAACTTGATTTTGTTATTAATATCTTTGGATCGAAGATATTTACGATAAATCTTATTCCTGATTTTTATAGATGTTAAAATACCTTTTGTTATCCACGGTTTGAGAGAGAGCTTGAAGCTTTTAATACTGACCTTTTTAAGTGGCAAATACTTGTTTAATAAACCGTTAAAAACCTCAAAAAATAAATTAAAACTGTTGTCGGTATTAACTTTATCAAATTCAAGAATTTCATTCCAATTTACGTTTTTAAATTCAGAAAGAAAACCTTTTTTATCAAAATAAGTGGTATTTCTACGGAGGATATTGTGTTTACGAGGAACAAATGTGACATAAAAGTTAGGTTGAATAAAGAACTGAGGTAAGTGATCAGAAATTGTTGACGTTAAGTTACCAGACAACATATTTTTATCACAACAGTTAGAATAAATATTATCAATAATCGTTTTAGATTTTTCAGTTATTCTCGTTGGTAACGTAATATGAGGAAGAAAGTTATTTGAAGTTATAAAGTTGAAAAAATCTGAAGTTTCATTATCAGAATTAACTTTAATTAAATCTATATTAAAATCTCCAAGTAAAAAAACACTTTTGTTTTCAGAATTTAACTTCGAAAAAAGAGGAAGAATAAAATCATTTGTAAATTCATTAATTGACATACATGGCTGACGATAAATACACCCAACAACAATGTTAACTTTTTTTGGACGAATTATTTCAATAAAAATCGATTCTAAGTGTAATTTTTTATACATCAACAAGTCATTTCTCAGTTTATAATTTAATTTTTTAGAGACATACAGAAGTGCACCACCACAAGATGATTCAGTAGGAGTGTGTTCAATGTTATATCCTTCTAATGATATTGGAAACGGTGGTGGAGCGTCACGTTTTAATTTAGTTTCGGTTAAACCAATGATACCAAAATCAAAGTTAAGTAAACGTAACATGATACACAATTCATCAAAATGTTTGTTAAGTGAAGATACATTTAAATGAAAAATCGAAAAAGAGTTATTGCTGTCAAATTTGGAGGAAACAAAATCATCAATATTGAAATACTTACAATTTATAACATTATGATATAAGTCATTTTCTTCTTTTGAATTATCAATGAAATTTGAGGTAAAAAAATCATTAAACATAGAAAAGAGTTCGTTACGATCATGAGAAGGAAAAATTTTCATATTACCGGGAATTTTGTTTGTGTCTATAATAATATCAGAGTTGAAAACTTGGAAAAGTTCATTATCCGATACTTGACTAAATGGAAAAATTTTCCTTATGCACAAAATACAAAACCAATCAGAGACGTTTGATTGTAATAAACGGTAATCAATGTCATTTAATCCATTGCATTTTTTATGCATCCAAGAGTTACAAATATCACATTGTATTGCATGGTGGTTGTTTTTAATAATTCTATTGCACACATTGCAAAAACATCTTTCCATGGAAAGAGAAGAATTGTATATAAAAGAAAGAAAAAGAAAGGGGGGAAATAAGAATTTTACGAAAATATTACTTTTAGTTATTCAATTATTTGCTGGTTTTGTTACAAAGCAGAAGTTTTCAATCAAGGAAATTATATCATGCACAAAAATCGAAATCAGGATATAGATTGACCAAAGTGTTACAATGGTCTATCACAATCCTTTTCTCGTTAATGGTGCGTTTAATAAAAACCTTTCCATTAAGACAGAAAGTGTCGTTGATTAGGTTAGCCCTTTTTAATAAACGGCAATAATAAGAGAGCTTTTCAAAATAGGGACAAAGATTTTCTCTTATAAAAATCTTTGTCTTTTTATGACCAAGACTAGGTGATTTGAAGTCCTTAAGTTTCCTCCGGTTTTGAAAAGCTCTCATACAGAGCTTCCTATTTACAAACCGAACAATCGATTTCTTGGGTGACGATCTCCCGATGCGGTGACACGCCTCCACGTCACGCTCGTCGATAGTAATGTCCATCGCCTCAAAAATCTCGATCACCGCCCCCTCCAGGTGCTCGTCTTTCACAGAGTCGGGAATTCCGTCGATCACGATGTTGTTTCTGCGGCTGTAGTTATCCAAATTGTAAATTTCTTTTTCCAAACACACTTGGTCTTCCTCCAAATTAGCAACTTTCTGTCTTAAACGTCTGTTCTCTTCGACCAGATTTTTTATAACAACGTCTTTTATATGGGAGACGCTTTCATTAATTTCTCCAAGTTTGTCAGACATAAAAATCTCAATGTTGCTGACTTTAGATGAAATGTCTAAGAGATGTTTCTCAAATTTCATCAACTGATCTTTAAAGTTATTCATCCTGGTCATTGATGCAAAGTTAAGGCGCAATTAAAGAGAATGGAAAGTCAGCAATGTGTGTAAAACTGTATCTGCAACAAAACCAGCTTTCCAAAAATTACATCATTACCCCGCTGTCAGAAATTTGTATAATATGCAATGAAAAATTTCTTTAAAGGAAGATTCCGCCCGGTGGCAAGCTGTCGGGCGTTATAATCCAAAAAAAGAAAAAAAAAGCACTGCAAAGGAGATACAAGTAAGGAGTTAATGAGTTTAACACCAATTACTATTTAATTAATAGTAAGGGAGTGATTAAAAGTTGTTGTGAACGGCGGGTTAGGAGAATTCAAATCTTAATCTGTTAGAAATAAGATAAATATCCAACCCAAACCATGAAATAATCCACAAATACTGGTAAAAACACACAGTAAACGGCAAAAAAAACCTCTAATGTAAATGCAATGTATAACGCCAATGTAACCAACGCCAATATAACCTCCAATGTATAACGACCACACACAAAAAACACGCACAAAAAACACGTCTTGCTCTTAATGCGTAACAGAGGTGATTGATTTAAAACAAGGCCGAATATCCCTGAATGGTAGGAAGAATTTTTTAAACTGGACAAATTTGATTTCTGCCACCCAGTCTTGACTATTGTTGTCTGCGAGCCAAGCCATGAGCATGTCTTTAATATCACCATTTAACTGCTCAACCAATCCTTGGCTTTAGGGATGTCGGGGCTTGCCATGAACCATTTTTTGACAAATACTTTCTCTATTGTCACGAAGTACAAAAGGTTTTCATCCCCAAGTTGTCTCTTCTTGATCCGCTTCTTATACCATGTTGTATACACAGGAATATACTGGAGAACTTAAGTATACTTTGTTTGACGTCATTTAGAAACTAACCGTTATACACACATGCGTGAAAGCGCTTGCCTTAATTAATTTAAAGGGGGAAGGGGGTCGAGGATGGAGAGAGAAATTTACAGACAAAAAAGTACTTACTTTCTCAGTAAATAACAATCAAGTAGACTTTTAGATTCCTTTAACATCTTGTAGAACCTTGCAGTGTGCAGATTTTGGGAACATGTTGTAACCTTTTGCTTCATGATAGAACTTGGCGAATTGTTCTGTCAATCCTTTTTTCAAAGTCATTTGCCATAATGGGTCTTTCTCTTACAATATTCAGAGTAAAGTAAAAGGTAGGTACTTTCTAAGAAGAGTGAAAACAAATAATTTATTCACATCATAAAATCCAATAATAATATATACACGAAGCCCAATATGTTTAACTGAAAATGATATATATAACTTTGCCTAACAGACCAGATAACTACTTATTTCTATCTTTTTGCGTATGTCACACAACATAACGTATGTCACATAAAATTTTGGTTTTTAGGATGCAAATAGAAACCAGATAATCAAAATTTTCCATTGAAAACATTGCATTGCATTTGAATGAAAAGATTTCTTAGTTTCGTACTTTTATCCAGCCTCGGAATATGCTCATGATATGCTAATTTTTTAAGGAATCTCAGCCTAAGTATGCTTATAAATGATATGCTTATAAAAAAAGGTTAATGAAAACAGCACACTCTGTACAAAATGCTTCCAAACTGTTTCCATTACACAAAACAAGACAAGAGATTTTGTCATTCCCCTGCTTGATAAATTTATATTGGAATTGGAATTTCGTTTCAATGAATGAATGAATGAATTGTTGAATCTCGTACCAGCAGCTATTTCGAAAACTGAAAATCTTGATTTATCTGAACTCTGTGAAATGAACGAAAATGATTTACCAAACATCGATGTCCTTGATCAAGAAATCATGCTGTGGAAACGTCTCTGGTGTTCTAAACCAATCAGCGAACGTTCTGCTACTCTGGCAACATCAATTGCGTAACACTTCACAGTGCCACTAAAATCATTTCATCTCTCTCTTAGCATTTCGAAAATGTTTGTTTACTCGTTATGTCGTCTGAAATGTTATAGCTAAGTGTCATTATTTGTTTATTACAGTTACCTTATATTTATTGTGAATAAATAAGTTCATGTCAAAAAACTTAAGTACTTTAATAAAATAATTAATTGTTGTTAAAAGTTCAATTGGCAAGGATCAAAATTAATATGATATTAATAAGCAGCAGAACTCAAGAGGTTGCGAAAGAGCTGTTGAGTGTTTAATCGGAGTTATTGATATCGAATAAGGGGCTGTTTATATGGAGACGAGCTGTCCCGGCAAACCGGGCTCGAAAAGTTGTTTATATCATTCATAAAATATCATAAAATTCCATCCCGCCTTGCTGGGATCCCGGCAGTTTCAACCGAGATCTCGGCTAGGCGGGCTGGCTCACTTCTCATATAAACACACAGACGTTTTATAAGGTTTTCTTAAGGAATACGAGATCTCACCTAGGCGAGGGCCCCGGTTAACCGGGATGATTTTTTTCCATATAAACAGTCCCTAAGAGTTTTAATGGGAAAAGATGTAGTAAATATAAGATACAAGCTGCCCTTTTTTCTTAAATATCAACCCCCATTTAAATTTCACCCTACGCGCCTGAACGCCAGTCGCATATTTCCTTCTAAATGGCACACTTGATCCACGCGCAGACAAGTTGACAGATTTTAAAATTTTAAACGATTGAGTTCTTATCCAAATAATCACATGACTGTAAGTTTTGCTTGGCTTCTGTGGTATTTTTAGCGCAAGCGTACGCAAATTCTTCTCACATTCGGTATCTAATCCCGCCCCGTTCGTGCCATGAAAAGATCCCATGTTCCACTTCCAGAACACGTTCTAGCTAAGAAGGTTTTTATCTAGTTTTTCAACAAGTTTTCTTTAAATATTTTCTCTATGGAGGTGGGTAATGCGCGCATTAAAATATGAAGTGATGCCGCGAGACCAAAAACAACTTGCCTTTATATGAAGTGATCTGATCGGTACTGTTGTTTGTAGTTTTGAAAGCGAAGTTGATTTATCAACTGGAAATAAATAAAAGTCACTTTGAACATTATGCAGAATCGAATCACAGGATGTTAACAGATCTCGAAGACCGACATGTCGGTAAGATACAAATCCGCCTTTTTTCTAGAGTGCTGTGTGTTATAACTTTCTCCACGTGTACAAACAATTGGTAAACCCATGGCAAGTTATATCGGAGATGAGTGGCATTTCGAAATTCTTCTTTGTTAAGTACAAGTTTTGGCTTTGCTATGGCATTTAAACATGAACTTGATCATTTGTCTCGTTCTTGTTTAAATAATTTCATCGTAACTTTATCTAAATTTTAATTAATTTGAGCAATTTTTTCTATTTTCGATTGGTTTTTCACGGCTTTAAACTATTGTGTTTGATCATTGTTATTATTATCTAAGATCGATTTCTCGTTTACTATTGCTTCTCTGTGTGAAGAGTTGCATCGAATGGAAGAGTCATCTTTCAACAAAGGAATGTCGAGTCCGCCTTTGCAAGATGTTAATGAGAATAGGTTTTCCATATTCACTGAAAAAGTGCATTCCGATCGATTAAAATGGGTATAAACCGCTCAAACAAAGGTCTGTGAATTGGTTCAAGACAGTCTTTAAAATGGGAAATCGTTCGCATGTAATAATTCAATTTGACATATAACCTTTTGTCATTTACCTATATAAGCCATGTGCGGTTGGTTACTAGCTATTTCAGATAAATTATTTAGTTCTTTTTTCCAAAATGACACTTCCGATCTTTGTATTCTTGAGAACGTATTAGGGACCTAGGTGTCCCTTGATGTCCCTAAATTGGCGTACCATTCTTTTAGGATTTTATTCTTCTCACCAGCATTGGAATCATAAGCTAACCACGTTTGTTTGGCCGCTGGAACGAGATCTTATAAGTTGTTAATCAATATCGAAGTGGCTAATGGTCGCTTGTGTTCTATTTTCTCCGGTATAAACAGCCTAGTGCCTTTTCGATAGGTGTTTATTACATACAATGATATTGTTGGACATAATATTTGTATGTTATGAAGAGTTCAGGAGCGGTTAATTGTATTAAGAGCATTTGTTGAATCGATTAAGGGGGAACACCCCTCAACATTTTACCGTTTTTCGAATTTTTTTTTACGTTATTATATAGAGAAATTACCCTTAATTTCAAAACTGAAAACCATTTTTGAAAATCTTTTTTTGTTCTGATGATATTCATAATTGAGTGAGTTGGGCGTGAAAAAATTTCCTTAGCAACGGCTTTAGCAACGCTACCAGAGTATTTTATTTATTATCCGAATATTTTAAAATACAGGATAATATACACTTCAGTTTTATGTTATCAACGTGTGTCCTGTTATATTTAGTAAAAAAATATTATTAGATTAATAGACATATATACAAACAAAAAAGTTAAAAATTAAAATGCTTATAAAAGTTCCTGTTTAAAGGATAACAAAAATTTGCATCTCGTAATCTCCAATGGACGTTCATTGTAAATTTTTGCTCCCATGAACCTGAAAGACTTTTTAGCAAAATTTAGTTTCACCTTAGGGAGCAGTAGCATCTGACGATTATTTCTAGTGTTAATTTCATGTGCTTGAGCTATGAAATAATTATTATAACTATTACATGTCTTTTCAAGCAAACACTTTTTCACTACTAAGCACGCATTCCTTTTGATTGTTTGGTGAATGTTCTTCACAGTCTTGTTGTTAAAGAAAATTATGGCATTTGCACGCTTCTCGATACTTTTCAGGTTCTTGAGCTGGGTGTTGCTAAGTTTCAAATTAACTATACTGCTGTAGGTCAGTAACGGTACAATCATTGAGTCGAATACTTTTAATGCTCCTTTCTCTGTTATGTCCTGTCGCATCTTCGGCAGTAGCTTCAACCGGCTGCACGCTTTGCGATACGACTTGTTAAAAAAATTGTTTAGGCGCAGTGAAGGATCAAGTATACACCCAAGGTAGGTATACTTGACGGTTGTTGCAAGCTACATACCCGAGAAGTAAAGTGTCGGTTGATCGAAATTCGAAAGTCGTTTCTTCGTCCCAAACAGCATGACTTCGGTCTTACCCTTATCAAGATTTAAGATAAGGTCGTTTTTATTTAGGTACTGTCTTATCGAGTCTAGTTCTTCTTGAAGAGTCCTTTCGATGACAACGAACGAATTGTCGGCAAAGTAGATAACTGTGTCGTCAGCCGGCAAAGTAGATAACTGTGTCGTCAGCATACTTTATCACTTTTATACTTTTTAGACTTTTTGCAAAGTCGTTAAAGTACAGTAGAAACAGAGGGTCCCAGAATCGACCCTTGCGGCACACCGCACTCCATCTTGAATTTTGTTGACTGCTTCCCATCACATTCAATGACTTGATCTCGATCGAACAAGTAATCAGCAAACTAGCTTTTGTCTTCAGATGTGACGCCGTAGGATGATAACTTTTGCAGAAGGACACTGTGTGATAAAGTATCAAACGCTTTGCGCAAGTCGAGGAAGATTGCACCTTCGACTTTTCCTTGGTCGACTTCTGCTCTTATATCGTCCAGTAGAAAATTCGCAGCTAGCTCAGTCGATCGTTTCTTTCGGTACCCGTACTGAAAATCACTCAAAAGATTGTTAGATTCAATGAAATCATAAAGCTGCTTGTGGACAGCCTTTTCAAGGATTTTCGACAAAGCAGGCAAGATGGAAATTGGTCGATAGTTAGTTTTTCGGCAAGTCTCTCGGCCCTGATTTGTGGTACGTACGCAAACCTAAAGGTTTTTTCAGTTTGCTTTCTAATACCATTCGGTTTTCGCCACACACAGTTGGTCAGTAGTAGGGTCGCGGCTTTTATTTTTCATATCTATTTCTCATATATATATATCTCATATATATTTTATTTTTCACATTACGTTTTTGAAATCAATGAGAACGGACGTGCTTTAATTTTAACGTTTTTCCTGTGGTGAAATTTTGTGACGTGAAAGTTTTATAACGTGTTTATTTCTATAATGGCATTAAACAAACAACAGCTACAGAAACTTAACAAGGACGAAGTTATTAACAAATTCCTGAGTCTGCAATCTGTAAACATTTCGCTTCGAGACTCAATTGGAGAACTAAAATCTCAAGTGTTTAACTTGACAGCGGCGGTAGATGAAATGCGCGAGCAACATCGTGGCGCAGCTGAAAATGAGGGAGTTGCTGATTTATCGTCTCGGCTGGAAACTTTGGAGCGCCAAATGTTTGCATGTCAACAATATTCCAGACGTGATTGTGTTGAGGTACACGGCATTCCTTTGTCAGTTAGTGATAGCGATCTGGAAGGAGAGGTATGCGATGTTTTTGATTCCATTGACTGCGCTGTGCACCCTGATAAAATTCAGGCTTGCCATCGTTTAAAGAACAGGCGAATAACGATTGTGAAATTCGTAAATCGTAAGTCGGCCTCGCTAATTCTTTCAAAGAAAAAATATTTGAAGGAAATATGCGATAAGAAAGCGCCTATTTACATTAATGAAAGTCTTTGCCCCCATTATAAATTCTTATACAGCAAATGTAAGAATTTATGGCGATCGAATCTTATTCATTCTTTCTGGTGTTCTGGCGGTTCTGTTAAATACAGACTTAAGGAACATGGGAACGTTTCGGTGGTCGGTCACATTAGTGATCTGACTAAAGTTTTCGGCGAATTTGAATGATCTTGTTGTATATATTTTAATGTAAATTTTTAACGTCTGATTTTTGTTTTCTTATCAAAACAACTTTAAAATACGCCTTCTTTAATTACTTTTGCCCTTGGGGAATTGCTTGTAACCAACTTTTTTTTTTTTTTGAATTTTCAGACATCCTAATTATCCTTTGGGTATGTAAAAATTTGTTGTTGTGTCTGGTTTTAAGTTTTTGCTTTCAAAATCACACGCACATGTTGATTTATTGTGATTTTTCTTTTTTATATAGTAGTTGTTGATAGTATTACTTAATTTTCAAACTATTCCATTAATCCACGGGATTAACGATGCATTGTCTCTTCTTACGTCGAAAATTTTGCTTTTAATATACAAATGGAAAAGTATTTATGCAATGTTTGTAATAAAACAGTTAGGAATCACCATCACGCCTTACAATATGATATTTGTAACTCTTGGGTTCATAAAAAGTGTAATGAACTAAATGACATTGATTATCACTTGTTGAAATCTGATGCTTCTGATTGGTTTTGTATTTTGTGTTCATGTGAAATATTTCCTTTCAGTACAATATCTAACAAAGAATTAAAGTTTTTATTTTCGTCAAATAAAATTATTAATGATAATCTAACCAAATTAAAGATTTTTCCGTGGAATGAACAAAAGAAATTGTTTTCTGAATTTAACAAATTCATTTCATCAGAAGGTCACAATCCATCGGGTGAAGAAAAAACTTTTACAAATCTTACAAACTGCAAGTATTACGACATTTCTGACTTTTGTTCCTCAAAATTTGGCAGCAGTAATCCATTTTCAATATTTCATTTAAACATATCCTCACTAAACAAACATTTTGATGAATTCTGCACTTTTCTTAGCTTACTTGATTTCCAATTCGATATTATGGGTTTAACTGAAACAAAATTAAAACTTAACGTTCAACCATCGACTCCTATTTCACTGGAAAACTATGTCATTGAACACACTGCTACAGAATCTTCTTGTGGAGGCGCTTTGCTTTATATTTCAAAAAAATTAAACTATAAACCAAGGTTTGACCTGTTAATGTATAAAAGGTTATTTTTGGAATCAGTTTTTATAGAAATTATTCGCGAAAATAGTCGTAATGTCATCGTTGGTTGTATTTATCGTCATCCTTGTATGTCTGTTAATGAATTTCATAACGACTTTGTTCTTCCTCTTACTTCAAAATTACTTTCAGAAAATAAAACCATTTTTTTAATTGGGGATTTCAACATTGATTTAATGAACGTTAATTCTAATCGTGATGTTTCTATGTTTTTTAATTTTATAATGTCTAATAATTTTTGTCCGCAAATAACTTTACCTACAAGAATAACTGAACGATCAAGTTCTTTAATAGATAATATTTATACAAATTTTTATGGCAAGAATATAATGTCAGGAAATTTAACATCTACGATTTCGGACCACTTACCTCAATTTTTTATTGAATTCAAAGACAAAATAAGTTTTGTTTCTAGAAAGCATAATATTTATCGCAGAAACATTTCTGATTATGATAAGAAAAACCTTCTTTCTGATTTCTTAAATATCAACTGGGACGAAATTATGGAGCTTGATATGTCAAACGTTAATAATAGTTTTAATTTATTTTATAAACATTTTAATCTTTTATTAGATAATCACGCACCACTCAACAAGATCAGTATCAAGAGGTTTAAACTTTCTTTAAAACCTTGGTTAACTAGTGGCATTTTAAAATCAATCAATGTCCGTAATAATTTATATCGTAAATTCATTAGAGCGAAAAATGAATCTAGAAAATTCAGTCTGAAACGCCGTTATAATTTATACAGAAATCTCTTGAACAAAAATTATAACGGACAGTAAACAAACCTACTATAAAAATTACTTTTCTCATTGTTCTAAAAATCTCCGTCAAGTTTGGAATGGTATTCGAGAACTAATTAATTTAAAATCAAAAAATGATTCTTTTCCCACGAGCTTAAATAATAACGGTGTTTTAATTACAGATTTAAATATGATTACTGAACAATTCAATTCCCATTTCATTTCTGTAGGCCAAAACATACAATCGAAAATTCATCATTCGCTCACATGTTTTGATAAATATCTAATTAATCCCAATCCCAATAGTGTATTCCTGTCACCAACTAACAAAGGAGAGATTTCATTATTAATATCAAACTTAAGTTTTAGAAAGGCTTCAGGGCCTAATAGCATTCCTGTTTTTATCCTGAAAGACTTAAACGAAGAATTATCCATTGTGTTCTTTCTCTGAAGAAAATTACATGTGGTGTGCCTCAAGGTTCTGTGTTAGGACCTCTTTTATTTTTGATTTATATCAATGACTTAGTAAACTGTGTTAAGTATTCAACGGTGCATCATTTCGCTGATGATACAAACTTATTATACATTAATAGGTCAATTAAACAATTATGTAAAAAAATTAACTTTGATTTGAGAGGATTGAATGACTGGTTAAACGCAAACCTTATTGCCTTGAACACGGATAAAACTGAATTTATGATTTTTAGGAGACCAAAAAAGACATTTGACGACGAAATAAAAATTGTGTTAAATGGCAAACGATTGTATCAATCTCGTTTTATAAAATATTTGGGGGTTTTAATAGACGAAAACCTGACATGGAAAATTCATATCAATGAAATTTGTATGAAACTGAACAGAGCAAACAGTATGCTCGCTAAAGTTAGATTTTTTGTTAATGAATCAATTCTAAAAGATTTGTATTTTGCAATATTTTCTTCTCACTTGTGTTACTGCTGTCCGATTTGGGGTCAAAGAGGAAGTATTAACTTTAATAAAATATTGTCAATTCAACGCTCTGCGGTTAGAATAATAAATTTTCAACCTTTTCGCTCTGATACATCTGATGCTATGAAAAAATTTAATATTTTACCTTTTCAACTTCATATCAAAATTTCAAATATTTTATTTATTTTTGATTCACTAAAACAATATGTTCCTTCTTCAATTAGTAATTTTTTCTCAAAAATTATTAATTCCCACCAACACGGAACACGTAATGCTTTTAATGATAAGCTGTTTTTACCTCATTTTAAAAGTACAACATATGGCAAATATTCTATAAAATACCAGAGCATTACTGATTGGAACAAATCAATTGGAAGCATTAATAAATTATTTCAAATAAAATACAAAGATTATCATTCTATTTTTTCTATTTTTGATTTAAGCAGAAAACAATTTCTTCGTTTAGTCAAGGTGACCCTCGCGAACGAGGGACATCTTTAATGGTGTGGTAACTGTATATAGTTATATATATATATTTATATATATATATATATATATATATATATTTATAGTATTAAGTATTTTTCTTTTTATATTTTCAAATATTATTTAATTTTAATTTATTACGGGGTTACTACGTTGTTCAGCCTTAGGCTATTGAGTAACTCCCGCCAAAATATCTTAAACCAAATTTCCTTTTGTAATAAAGGTCTTTGTTGTTGTTGTGTTTATGTATTGAGTTTCCGTATTTATAGTTTATTTTATAATTGTAATAGATATTTTTTGGTAAATAAATAATTGATTGATTGATTGATATCGCGGAGCTGAAGTATTCGCGAAATGCTTTAACAGCCACACGACTGGATGATGATGACACAATCGATTTCGTTTTGGTCGGTACAATTTTCTTTATGATGTTCCAGAATTTCGAAGGGTTGAGTTGGTTTTCGCAAATTAGTTGTCGGTTGTATTGGGTTTTTGCTCGTTTTAAGAGGTTATTACATTGATTTCGCAAAGTTTTATAACGCAATGAGTCGCCTGTGTTTTTTGTTCTGCGCCATCGCCTCAATGCCTTATCTCGAGCGTTCATTTGTCGTTTTATTTCTTCTGTCAGCTAAGGGCAAGGTTTGCCTCTGACTCGTTTCGATATTTGTGGTGCATGTTGACCGAAAACGCCTTTCAAAATTTTGTTGAAGCTATCAACAGCTGAATTAGCATCTCGTGATTCGTAGACCGAATAAGCTACTCATAGAATAAGCTATTCATTTGAATGGGAGATGATGGAGGTTGTTTGTTTTGGAGACACCTTAGATAGTTCAGATGGGATCAAGGACTTACTTTCTTAAGATATTTAAGTGCAGCAGAGATTTTACCAGCCAATACAAATGAAGCGAATATCTTGGAGATGTCTTGTTCAGATATTTCTTCTTTAAGTTTTTTGTAGATGTATTTTACTTCTTTCATAAGGACTTCTACATGACCTTTTCCTTATTTAATTTACGGCTTATGCACTCTGAGTGCTCCTTGGCCTTTGATTATGTGGTTCATTTTTATAAAGTGATGCAGGGATCTTCAGAGATATCGAATAAGATAATTTAGATGTGATTGTTTTTTGATAAATTGTTTTAACCAAAAAGGTAGTTCTTTCAGAAAATCTTTATGCTTGCTCCGGATGGTATATTTAAATCACACCCCCCCCCCCCCATCCAATATTTGATAATGTTTTTTTCGGAATAACACCGAAAAGAAGTAAATTAGGTTTGATCTCCGAGGGTAATTTTGGCAATCGTCTTTGAGTTATAGATGTCTTAATAATGTCCTGATTTCCTGGGAGTTTAGCTTTTCAACGTTTATATGATGCTAAATGCATTCGTAAACCGTGAACTGAAGTAAAAGCTCTTTTGCAAGTATAACAAGCGTGATCATTAATTAACATCATGAACGTTTTCGCATTCAGTCATTACTTTTTGTGACAAATTGCTTAAACTGCAAACAGATGTTACATGTAATTATGCTGTAATTGGCCGCTTTCCTAATAGTCCCCTAAAAATTGTTTAAACTCGGGGTTAAAAAGGTTGTATTATAAACAGTTTTTATAGTCAAATATATTTTTATACTTAACTCTAACTCCCAGACAGACTCCCAGGGTTAAAGACAAAATAGTTAAACAATACAATAAACAATAATTGCACATTAGGGTGATGACTAAAAATTTCTTGGAATTTGATAACACCTGCTATTTTAAAGTTGCCGCTAGGTGGCGCTGTTGCAATAAATCACAAATATCTCTGGACCCCCTTGACTTTTTCAAACAATTCTTTTTCTAAACTTGCTCTGTACTGTAGGCCATCTTTTCAGTGTGGTTGTAAATCTGTAACACGCTTCAGCAATGCACAAACAATAAAAAAACGCCCAGGGTGAGGTCAGAAATGTCAATTGCTGGGGGGGATTTTTTTAAAAATTTTCAAAATTTAACTTTATACTCTCCATACACATAAAAAGTTTACCTTATCCCATAAAAGGCAAAAAACCTTCACTTTCATCACCCTATTGCACATGATTTAGTGATAGAGAAAAGAAAGTTATTTTACAAATTAATTTTTTAAACTTATTAGCTGAGATACTTGACAAGCAATCATGTGTTTTGCTTTTACAACAACGTGGAATTTTACACAATCCAAAAGTCTGTGCAAATGGTCATGACATGGTGCTCCTTGTGGTCTCTCACCACAGTGATCGCTGGTGGTGCAACTCAAGACAGTGTCGAACAGACGTTGTAGGGTCGTAATCCTTTGTTTATTTTATTACCTATTGGTTTTATTTAATTGCTCTTTTCACGGCTTTAGGGAATTGCAGCGCTATAACACGTTTGTTTTTGTATCACCTTTTCATAACACTTTCAAATGCGCTGTTATGTGATCAAGTTCAATTATCAATTGAGTCTTAACATTCAATTCTTATACAAGTTGTCACATTTTGATTTCTCAAGTATTCACGTACTCATCCCTGGTACGTTTATGTTTTTATTATTTGTTTACCATCAAATTTATATTTCTATTTTCTATTTTTTCATCTCACGATCTCAATTTATATCATGATATGCAGTTCAGTTTATTTATAAATTTTCGATTTATTTCTTTTATTATGTTATTTCAGTTTAAATAAATTAACAAAGTCAAGGCTCACTCAATCCCCACATACGTCGGCTTAACCCTATTCAGACTAGGGGGGGGGGGGATCATTTGGTCACCCACCAGGTTTTTAAAATAACTTCTTAAAGAAACTTGCTATGACCCTGAAATTGTTTGAATTTTTCAAAAATTTATATGGGAATATTTTGGTAAAATGTTTATTTTAACAAATTATGCTCACCTTGAGCATTCTGACATTTTATTGACATGACCAAAATCCCAAATATGAAAATTTTGGAATTTGTCTAAAACAACTTTATTTCAATAAACTTACAATTGTTTTGTTATATAAACAAGATAGAATCATACAAATATGATTTTTACTCTCTTTCGTCACTCTTTTATGTCATTTCTCTATTTCCATCCGTCATCATTAGAGTAAAATTTAGTGAAAGTAAACTATACACTGTTATATATCATTCCTTCGCAAATTTTTCTGGGAATTCAAATATCTGATTTTTACTTTTGATGACGACTATTCCGTATCAAGTAACTACAGCAATTATTACTTTCATATTAGTGCTATTTATTTTCATCTTTGTTTTTTTCTTACCTCGACCTAATTTTTCATAAACATTCAACTCTTGTCCAATTTGACAACATTATTATTATTATTATTATGAATATTTATACAGGATTTGAACTTCAGTAACTATATACATTATATACATTATGTGCAATAATTATATATAATACAGCTGCTATTAAGGCTCGTCCTGTTTAAAAAATTTGTTAAAAATTGTTAGTATACATCTGCGTTTTGCTGTCTCAAGTTTCACTGGAGGTAATCTGGTAATCAGTGTATTTATTATTTCTTGTGTCCTTTTCGTGGTTTCAGAGCTCGAAGTAATGGCTGAAAATTTCGCAACCAAGTTCTCTGTTTAAGCATTTTTTACCATTTTAATACATTCACGCTTAAATTGTTGTTCGATCTTTGGGATTTGGCGTCCGGGGATGATCTGCTTGGCTCGTCTTTCTACACGTTGAAATCTTTTATTTTATTTATTTTTTTTATTGGAGATTGCTCAAAACAAGGCCTAAAAGGCCACTTGCGAGTAAAAAGCTACAGGAGAAGTTAAGCAGATTTAAGGTAGCGATGAACATTAGATTTGAACAGTTGAAGGTTAAATTCAGGAGGAAAGCATGTAGATGGAAGTGAGTTCCAAAATCTGGACGTACGCGGAAAAAAACTGTTTTTATAAAAATCTCTACGACAATTTGGAACACAAACAGTCCATTGGTGAGACGAAGAAGACAACCTAGTTGAACGGAGAAAAATTTTGAGAGAAGGTGTAAGAGATGATAGTTCGCTTGAACAACGACCATAAAAAACTTGTAGAAAAGACAAAGAGACGCTACGTTTGTGAAAGGGAGTCCAATTTTAAAGAAAGGTTTTCGCCAATTGCATTGCAAACACGCCGTTGAATACGGTCTAACAAATTCAGGCAATTTTTTGGTGCACCTGCCCAAATGTGGCAGCTGTATTCCATACATGGACGAATTGATGATTTGTATAAGTAAAGGACGCATTCAGGAGTGAGGTAATTCATTTCTCGTAAAAGAGAACCAACCTTCATGGCAGTTGATTTAGCTATATTTTCAATATAAGATCGCCATGAGAGGTCGCTGGTAAATATAAGACCAAGAAGACGAAATGAATTGCTTTCAGGCAAATGAGAACCATTCATCAAAATTCGAGGTAAGTAAGCATGATTGAGATGATTAATGGAAAGAAGATTAGTTTTAGATGGATTAAAATTAACAAGCCAATTCTTACCCCATTCAACTACTGTATTGAGATCTTTTTCCAGATCAGAGGCCATTCTAACTTTATCACAATCATCTGATTTATTAAGGCAGGAATACAATGTTGAATCATCAGCATAAATAACGGTTTTGGATGATAAATTGTCAGGGAGATCGTTAATGTACAGTAGGAACAGAGTCGGACCGAGAACTGAACCTTGAGGAATACCAGCATTGATGGAAAAAATGGAAGAAGAATGACCGTTAAGAACCACCTTGAGTTTACGATTGGAAAGGAAGGAGGAGATAATATTTAAAAATGGACCTTTTAAACCATATGCCTTTAGTTTGTGCAGTAGCCCCCGATGCCAGACTTTATCAAATGCCTTGGAGATGTCAAGGGCAACTGCTCGCGCTTCACCAGAGACATCAAGGGCACGATAAAAACGTTCACTTATAACTGTCAAAACGTCAGCAGTGGAACGCCCAGAACGAAACCCATACTGGGAGTCGTAAAACAAATTATTTTTTTCAATAAATTCAACTAAGTTCAGGTTAATTAAAGTCTCGAAAACTTTGCTTAAGATGGAAATGAGGCTGATTGGTCTATAATTAGAAGGATGAGATCGCTCACCACAATTTTTAAAAATTGGAATAACAGAGGCAAACTTCCAAGATGAAGGGAAACAGGATTCGTCCAAACACTTTTTGAAAAGAGCACACAAAACGGGAGATAACTCAGTAGAACATTTTTGAAGTATAATTACAGGAATGCCATCCGGTCCAGTAGCCTTATTAGAATCCATTTTGTTAATAATCTTAGAAACCTTATCAGGAGATATAAAGCAATCATGTAAAGTCTGGACAGTTTTGGAGGAGAAATAAGGGAGATCATGACCAGAATCATCGAGGGTGGAATGAGAACTGAAGAGTTTAGCGAATAGTTCAGCTTTATCCTTAGATAGACTAATGACTTCAGGACCATTGAAAAGTGGAGGTACAGATGTTTTAGAACTACCCCGGACGTTTTTGATAATACGCCAAAATTTGCAAGAACCTATTTCTTTGGAGAAAACCATGACGAAGAATGAAGTTTTAACTGATATTTCCCTGACGGAACAAATAATCGTATTGCTTCAGATATTATTGAAGTAGTTTCATTAACACAATCATCAACTGAATTGGAAAGAATTTTTTCCCATGGGACAGACTGAATGTGATTTTGAAATTTTAGCCAATCCGCAAGATCATATCTAAAAAAGGATCTATGCATGGGATGTTCATGGGAAACTTGTCTATTGAAATTAATTTTGACCTCCAAAACAACATGGTCAGAACGACCCAGTGGAGCGCTATGAGATATCTTACAAATTTCAGGGTTAGAGGTCAAAAATAAGTCCAACAAGGAGGGCGATTGACTTGAGTGATCAGGAATGCGGGTTGGAAAATCAACCAATTGCGAGAGAGACTGAGATACTGCAAAGTTATAGGTTTCGACACCAGAGCTACTTGTTCCATTCGAGAATCTTAGCCATTGTTTATGGTGAATGTTAAAGTCACCAAATACAAAGATATTGGTTGAGCGATGATTAAGAAGAGCTAAGTCAGCAAACTTTGAAACTGATTTGATAACAGAACAGTCTTGAGAAGATGGAGAGCGATAGAGAAAGAACAAAAAACTAGTTGAATGTAGAAGAGACAAACGAAAACACATGAAAGGATGATTGGGGTCTTCCAGGTCAATTTCACGAAATATTGGTAAAGTTTCCTTGACATAAACTGCTAGACCATGCATATGAATAGAGGAGTCCAATCTAAACAGAGGTAGGTATCTAGGAACAAGGAAATCATTAGAAGATATACCAGCATTTAGGTTAGATTCGCAAAGTGCTAATAAATCCGGATTATTTTTTATCAAAAAAGCCTCCACATCCGAATAATTGGTACGAAAACCACGAATGTTGCTAAAAGCTAAGGAGAATGGAGGATGAATATTCAACTTTATTTTGGCTTTGTTGTTGCGTTTTGATTTAAGGAGGGGTTTTTCTTTATTTGTTTTACAAACAAATTCCACGGAGGACATCTTACTCGGTAGACCCATTCCCCCGAACTATCACCAGCCTCCCTCTGTTTAGCTTCAACTCGAAGTTTGTTGAATATATCCCTTTCCTCCTTGCTCCTGTCTGGATTAATAAAGATATTTCTATCAGCTTCTTTCAAAATCCATTTGTGATTTAAGATGGAAATTTTTGTGTCATAATCACGCAGAGTAACTCGTAACGGTCGAATTTTAGCGGATTGCAAAGGACCGAGTCTTTCACAAATTTTAATATCGTCAATGCGAATATTAAGTCTAAGCTGATTTTTAATAAGACCCAATACCTGCAATGAGTTACTAACCGATTCAGTCTCTTTCAAACCATAGATTATCAAATTATTTTTGCGCCAGTTGTGATCTTCAATATTTTTAAAAATTTCTTTAGTTAGAGTATGTTTGGAGTCTAAACAATCAACCTTGACACTATTTTTTAAATTGGAAATTAGAGTGTTTAGATTCAAGTTGTCATCAACTAATTTTTGAATTAATGAGGCGTTTGTCTCAATGCTGTCTTTGATGCTGGACAATGAAGATTTATATAAAGAATAAGACGCTTCGAGAGAAAAAAGGCGAGATTCAATTTTTTCAAAGTAGGCTGCGCATCTGGATTCAATATCTTTTTCTACAAAGATTGCATTTAGAGCAAGTTTAGTGCAGTCCGGACAGAACCAAAAGTTATCAACTTTCTCATTGAGAAGCTCAATGATGTCCCTACTGAACTCACAACACTCACTGCAATAGTATTTTGAACAACGTGTGCAGTGCCTAAAATAAATAATGCTGTCAATACTGGTGCAATTATCGTTGGAACAATGGGCACTCAGATTGGACCGATTTTTATTGAATCTGTCAGGTTTTTTCAAAATTCGACCGAAAGATGACTTGTTAGATGACATGATAAATAAATAAAATGAATGGAGTACAGTTTAAGGCAAAGATAAAATTTTTATATACAGTAATTAAAAGTAAGAAAGGAAAAAAGGATTGTTAAGCAATTTGATTGACTTAACAGACGTGTAACGATAAGTCAATAAACAATTAAAACAATCAATTAAAAATTTTTGTACTAACAAATTGATAGTAATTATGTTGCAAATGGGGCAATTATGTTTAAAGGATTTCTGAGTGAAACACAGGAACTAAAAGTACTTAAGACTTTAGAACAGTTGAGAGAATGTAAACTTTGATCAGCAAAAACAGAAAATACCAACTGTTTTAAACCACGTTTCAAGGAATTTTACAACAAAAATAACTTCCCCCTCTACACCAAACCGACTCCACAGTAATCAATTAATACACTCCAATTCGAACAAAAATCCAAATCCAAAGCAACGGCCAACAGCAAAGAAACAGCAAAATTTTGAACAGCTTCTCAAAGCACAACTACTCTCAGCAATTAGCAAAACTGAATGGTTTCAAATCGGGAGATTTGAGTGCTTGTTTTCAACATTCAAAGCTTTTATAATTCCTTTTAACTATTTTAGCTTTTTTGTGGTATTTTATTGACTTTCATCGTGTTATAAACCCATTTGTTATTACTAATTCTCTCTATAGTAAAATTTTTTTAAAAAATTGAAACTAGCAAAGAAATTGTTTTTTTAAATTTTTGATGTCCGCCAAAAACAAATGATGACGTCAGTAATTTGTTCACAATAGGCTTTACTTGGTTAAATTTATTCAAATTCTGGAACCAACTTCTAACTTGATTATTGAATAATGTTGATGTCTTTCATATGAAAATTTCTCTATTTTGACGTCGATTTGACCGATGTCGTCATAGCTATTACGCATACAATTTGTTTTCATATTTGGTACAAATACTACAAAAAATCAAAAAAATGAGGTTCGCAACATCCGCAATTGAGTTTGTCATTGCACAAGGCCTAAAAAACCTTTTTGCGAGTTTTGATGACGTCAGCAAAAAATAATGACGTAATTATAAATTGTTTTGCCAGATCGATTTAATTTATAAAATACTTACTCCCTGCCAAATTTGAAGTCGATACCATATTTCACTCCAAAGATACATTGGCGGGACTAAGTGGTCCGCCCGCCATTTCAGAGCCCTTAAGGTGGTTTCCCTATAAATAAATATATTTTAGAAACATTGCATTTCTTATGATGAAAGTAAGTAAAACAACATTTAACAATATGAAATAAAGCAAAAATATATTTATATATATCTTTCCCTGAATAATTAGCACTAACGAACCCAGAAACGATTAAATTTCTGTCAAAGATATCTCGAGAATGCTATATTGGTTTAACTCAAATTTTCAGGAGTTATTTGTCTTCATTAGACAAAGGTGAACCGAAAGTATCTCGCATAATTGACTTGTATAGTTTATTATATTGAAAAATATTTATTTGGCTACTGCGGAACCGAATAATTAGCATAAATTAATGACTTAATAATGACTTAATAATACCTAATATATATTTTTTGGGTTCAGCACATGAATAGAAGCTTCATAAAACTATGTCTAACATTTTATAGAAATTGAAACAGCGGTTCAAAAGTTATCCCTGTCAAAAGTCAAGAAATATTGTTCTGAGAAAAAGTACTTTAAAAAAAAATAAGAAAAATTAAAAGTATAGTTTTTAGAAACGGAACAGGATAGAAACAAGAAGCCATACTTATCATAAATATGCTGGTTTGGGTTGATTGTGAGGGGTAAAACTAACTATATCTGCGTTGCTATGTGCGTTGTCAAGGTAATTTTCTTATACCTCTTCCTAAAAAATAATGAAATACACTAATTTAGTAATACGCACTTATGTAAAGTTTTCGGCAATTCGCACTTATTTCTTCCGCACTTTTCAAATTTTTCATGGATCAAATTTTTGAAAATTAACAAATTTCTACAATTTAAAACGTCTGTGCCAGAAAATACATTCATGAAAAAAAGTCACTGTTATATTGATAAGCGATAAATTTGGGTATTTCGGGAAGCCTTTTGATCCTTTTCATGACCCATTAATTTCTGCACCTTCGGAAAATGAAGAACAACGATTCTTATCGCCAGAGCATGTCACAGTAGCGAGGTTTCAGAGAGTTGTCGTCGATGAGTGTGACGAAGAATGGATAAATGACAATCTCCTGGAAAACAACGGAAACATATTTGATGTTTTAGCAGACGATTAACTTTCTTTTTGTTTTTATTTCTTTTGTTATTTGTTGATTTCTAAGATAAAATACTTCATGTAAGATGTCGTTTGAATTCATGTTTCCAAGTCCTTTTTATCTGATGCTTGACCGAGTGAAGTGAAGTTTAAAAAATGTGTTCCATGAGTTTTAATCGGTATCGCAGGTAAAGTAAAGTAAATTTCACCGTTACAGAATAAAAGAAATTAAAATAAATCTGCTTGTTCGCACTATTTTCTTCCGAACTTTTCAAAATTTTCCATAATTTGCACCACTATTTCTTCCGCACTTATGTAAAATTTTCGGTAATTCACAATATGTTCTTCCGCACTCTCAAATTTTTAGGGGTCAAATTCGCACTAATTAATTCCGCACTTTTTTTCCGCATTCATTTTCTTCCCTTAAATTAGACCAAGACAAGCTTCAAAAAATAAAACCCTTGAGTACCAGTTATACAAAGAGAACTATGGTAAAAGTGTAAAAGTAAAACCTAATGTGAAAGGATCTCGAATACTATTTATTGTTAAATGCTATGTTGCTGCTTCCATAAAGCGATTATAGAATGACGCGCGTGTTCATTTATAGCAGGAAAAAAGTAAAATAATGTCTGCTAAAAGCATGTGTAAGGCCGGAGCTGGTGGGTGTTTCAAATATGTTTTGGCAGCACACCACTAGTGAATTTGTAAGGCCAAAGACTTCATGTAGCAGATTTTATTAGAAGAGGTTAGGAATCAACGGCTAAAAGTATTCGGTCTTCGTCGAGGCATCGTCAAAGGTGTTGGATAATCATGTTAACTGGTATCTAAATTCAAGGGTTTTTGGTCAGTCTTGTTCTCTTCAAAAGGTATAAGTGCTTGAAAATTTAATTGTTATGTACCTTCTAGAAATGGAAGAATTTTCAACGCAACTGAAAGTTAATCACTGTTTATATCGAAACCTCAATCAGCCATCACCGTTTTCTAATAAATTTAAAATGCCGCAGCTCCTTTTTAATCACTTGATCTACCTGCATATAAATCAGACACGAAACATTATCACTTGAAACTTAAGAGGCGCAGAAACATTATTATTTGAAACTGAAGAGGCTCAGAAACATTACCACTTGAACTAAAGAGGCGCAGAAACATTACCACTTGAAACTAAAGAGGCGCAGAAACATCATCACTTGAAACTCAAGAGGCACAGAAACATTACCACTTGAAACTAAAGAGGCACAGAAACATTACCACTTGAAACTGAAGAGGCACAGAAACATTATCACCTGAAACTGAAAAGGCGGAGAAAATTTATCACCTGACAACTGAAGAGGCGCAGAAACATCACCGCTTGAAACTCAAGAAACACAGAAACATTACCACTTGAAACTAAAGAGGCGCAGAAACATTACCACTTGAAACTGAAGAGGCGCAGAAACATTATCACCTGAAACTGAAGAAGCGCAGAAACATTACCACTTGAAACTGAAGAGGCGCAGAAACATTATCACCTGAAACTGAAGAGGCGCAGAAACATTACCACTTGAAACTGAAGAGGCGCAAAAACATTATCACTTGAAACTAAAGAGGCGCAGAAACATTACCACTTGAAACTAAAGAGGCGCAGAAACATTACCACTTGAAACTGAAGAGGCGCAAAAACATTATCACTTGAAACTAAAGAGGCGCAGAAACATTACCACTTGAAACTAAAGAGGCGCAGAAACATTACCACTTGAAACTGAAGAGGCGCAGAAACATTACTACTTGAAACTAAAGAGGCGCAGAAACATTACCACTTGAAACTAAAGAGGCGCAAAAACATTACCACTTAAAACTGAAGAGGCGCAAAAACATTATCACTTGGAACTGAAGAGGCGCAGAAACATTATCACCTGAAACTAAAGAGGCACCGAAACAATATCACTTGAAACTGAAGAGACGCAGAAACATTCTCACTTGAAACTGAAGAGGCGCAAAAACATTATCACTTGAAACTGAAGAGACGCAGAAACATTCTCACTTGAAACTGAAGAGGCGCAGAAACATTACACCAGAAACTGAACAAGTTACAAGTTGTCGAATTAACCCTAATGTTGGTAACGGGCGTAAACGAGGGTGTCTATCCCCTTTTCGTTAGCGCAAGACGTTGGATGTAACTGTTGAGGCGGGCGCCACTCCTACAACCAACACCCGTACTTTACCGCATCGAAATGCTACTCATTCGCTGAGTCGGCGAGGCCGGGAGGAATTGAACTCGCAACCTCAAAAATCCGAAATTGCAAGCGCTCTACCAACTGAGCTATCCCGACCAAAACTGAAAAAAAACTGAAAAGGCGGAGAAACATTCTCACTTGAAACTAAAGAGGCGCAGAAACATTATCATCTGAAACTGAAGAGGCGCAGAAACATTATCACCTGAAACAAAAGAGGCGGAGAAACATTATCACTTGGAACTGAAGAGGCGCAGAAACATTACCACTTGAAACTGAAGAGGCTATAATACTTATTGAAAAAACAACTCTTAAAGGTAATTAATTATTCTACCTATGCAATTTCATCTATTTGAAAGCTTAAATTAATAATAATAATAATATTTTGATAGGTACACGTCACGTTTATTATATTATAGAGGTTGACGCGGTTCTGATTTCAAATTAGGAAGTTCTCTACATTTTCCTTTCTTATTTCCATTCATTGTCATTCAACGTCTATTAACTAATATATAACATTGCCTTTTTATACAAACAAATTCAAACAAATTTTGAAAAATTTCTAAAATATATACATATATATAAATTAATTTTGAAAAATAGTTATTTGATGTTTTTATCCTATCTGTTAAAGAATGGTGTAGTTAATGAGTAGCATTGAATCTAAATTACATATAGTTGAGTCTAGATCATAATTTTCGCGACCATTATCTGGCTAGTGTGTTTTGATTATTGATTTGACTTCTATAGACCCTTTAGAACAAATTTAGCCCCCAGGTCCCTCACAAAAATCCCGGCAATTTTCGCAAGGGGCGAAAATTAAAACGGTATCAAAAATGGCTGCAAAACTGTCTTAATTTTGAACAACAGTACCTAGAATTATAATTTGTCATACTAGTAGGCAGATTCTGCTCATATGCTATTGTTTTACACAAAGTGAACAGTCAGAACACAAAAATTAAACAAATTGAATAAGTCAGTCTGAATCAGACCATTCTGATTCACTATAATCTGAGTATGATGTGTCATCTTCCTGAGCCTCCTCATCACTCTCACCATGCTCACTCTTATCACCTGGCCCAAGTGCTGGTAGATGTGTTGGAAGAGCTGGACGAGTGAACCGAACTGGGCGACACAAACCACCAACTAGTTCCTAGCCATGACCAACTGGCGAGGGGTGGCATTTGAGGTGGGGATGCCGCACTAAGTAAGCTAAATAGTTGGCACGGAGGCAGTGTTGGTGCAGGCTATCTGCATCTGAGGGAAGGTGGATAAATGATTTGTTCTTCATCGACTTCCATTTGGTAGCTCGAGACTCAGCCATGTTGTTACTATTCTTGTCTCCATAAAGCACATGTCTTGTAAATTCAAAGAGCCCCTTTAGTACCTCTTCTTCAGGGTCAAGTCTATCACCACATTTGGATAGCTGCTGCCGTGCTGCAGCACTCTTTGCTACTCTTTCATACACTGACAATTTGCCCTTGCCATAGAAACCAGAGTTGGCATCACACCCTGTAAAACAGTGTAGCTGGATGATACAATCTGCCATCTCCTCTGTTACTAAGCCCCTGCATAAAATGGTCTCTTGCTTTCTTTTGATACAAAGTATACCAGGTAACTGCCGAGAAATGGCTGCAGATGCAACATATGCATCCGTATCAGCTACATCAATGACAACAGGGCCATTGTAGCCTGATTCACGCAGAACTGTGTAAGTGGAAAAAAGAATGGTGTCAGCCTCAGATTGCTGGAAGCTGTAGTTCTCCATATGCTGCTGTGTCGACAAGTTGGTGCAGTGGGAGCCAATAGAGTAGAATACCTCTACATCCATTTTCTGTGCAAGACCAGTCAGGTAGCTGTGGATTAGCTTCTGTAGCCGTCCCTTGTTGCTGGTACTACACAGAAATGTTTTGAATTCCTTGGCGGAAGGAAAGGGGTCATTCAATTTCATGAAGACGTTGGGAACATGCACTCTACCCTGTACTCGCAAGGCTCGCTCATCATCCTTAATGGAGTATGTTGTGTCATATGGATCATTCACGCAGAAGATGCAATGGGCACTAGCATAGCGAGCAAGAATGATGGATGACACCTTGTGGGCATAATCAGACCATTTGTATGAAGTGGCGTCTTGCTTCTGCCGATCTTCAGCCGATGGAGTAGCCATTCTCCAAACCATACCCATATCAATGAGAGCGATGTAAGATTCTTGAAGATCAATTGATTGGAGATGGAGTTTCTGGATCAACTTGCTCTTCTGTGTCTTCCTGTATGTGCCATTGGAGTTGAAAATGGATACACATTCCTCAACAACACGATGCTCAAGCAATTCAGGAAGATGTACAAGTTTACTGACTTCCACTAGGTCAATCACTGCTTTAAGAGCAATCTGTTCCATCTCTGCAGCTCTTGCCTTAAGGTTCTCTTTGGTCTTGTCTGATGATAGTCCCTTGGCAAAAGTCAAGCGTTTGCTCAGGGAAACACGATCATGGAGAGAAGTACTTTTGCTGAAAACCCGAGCTTGCATAAAGCTAGTCAACTTCTTCTCTCCATCGACATGAGCAGAGTTAAAGTCTGCGGTGAGTTCATCAGAGGCTGGCATTGCTGATTGTAGAGTCCGAAGAGTGGGTGAAGCTGGATCAAATGGGAATGAGTCAAACTCATTCATGCAGGTGATAAGATCTTGCACACACTGCTCATCTTGCTGCATCCGTTTTAGGCTTACATGCTTTCTCTTGGCTCTCTTTCGATTTGCCTGGGCATTGTGAACAGCCCGGATCCGAGCTACATTGTTCACATTCCTGGAGTGCACAAGTAGCTGCTTCTCATTCTGGAGGATGGATAGCCAGCCAGATTTCATCTTGCTCCTCTTGTTCATTGTGCATTCAATCCACATATCCCAGGGCATGCTGGAGTAAGGGTTTCTAGTAATAGACTGTGCAAAGTCAGTGCGAAGAAAGGCAAATTGATCGGCAGGAAGAGCTGTGAGCATTGCCCAAAAATCAGGCAGCCACTGCCCATACTTGTTGTTGTCGTATGCTACAATCCATGGCAGCATGGCACGAAGTAAACTCACATACTCATCCCAGTTACAGATATGAACGGCATGTACATTCTGCATGAGAGCATCTGTCATGGAAAGAAACTCCCTCCAGTAGCCTGCCATATCACTCTCATCCACATGAGAAAATATGTGGGCAGTCAGTTGTTTGAGGTCAGCATCCTCCTCCAATTTAGCATGAGCAGAAGCACGAAAATATTGGGATTTAGCTTCATCTTTCAGGATCTTAACATTCTCCACAGTTGTACTGTCCAAATTGGGAATCAGCCTTGCCTTTATAAGCTCAGTTACTAGTGCCTCATACATGAGCCTCAAACAACGCAACCCTCTCTTATAATGCTTACCTTTCAGTGCATGATCAACTGAACCTTCAGCAATAACTCCAGCTGCTACAAGTACATCTCCTAGCTCACTCCCTTTGTAACGCTTATAGATGGCACTCATCATCACACACTGAGTGTGAAAGGGACCAAGAAATGGCACAATATCACGATACTTGTCTGGATTTTCAGCCTTCAATAGAGTGATAAGGACATATACAGGCTGATCTCCTACTAAGAAAGCAAATGGCATGCGCTTAGTTCCTATGATGGTAGACAGCTTATCCATGATGTCATTCACAACCGATTTGCTGGGTGGTTGGTTGTATGACATGTGATAATAAGCCTTACCTCTACTCTGCTCCACATTCAAGCTAGCATGAAACCCACCGTAGGAAGAAATGGTCTGTTCTGCTGCAGCTGGGCGATTACCATTCACGTCTGTACGAGCAAGAGTATGAATTATACTACGCATGCGCTGAGACTCTGTGCTAGATGAAAAAGCAGTCGGCTTGGGACGAATTGGAGGCTCACCACGCTTAATAGTTCTATAAGGCTCAACAGTCTGCATATCACGAACCTTTTCCGTAAGTGCGCATGACACAGCTTTAGCATCTTTAAAACCTGTAAACTCACCACGAACATCCTGTACTCCAGTACTCCTGCGCTCAAGACACTGCAGAAACATCCAGTTGCAACGGTGTGCTGTACCCTCTCCTGTCAAGGTGTCATTACGGAAATCATCATTTTCAATGATATTAATGCTGGGTTCCATCTCGGCAATCTCATTAGGACACAGAGAACATCGATTGAGGTCATGCATGGTCCACAAATCACGTAAAAGAAGCACATAAGAGTAGCTGATCCCCATGCCTAGTTTGTAGTAAGAGTCAACAAGCTCTCTACTGCGAGTTATCCCATGAAGGGTAATGGTGGCATTGATAGCAGTAGTTGTTGGTCGCTTTGTGACATACTGCATGATAAGAGAGGTGAGAGAAAGGGTTGCTGGGGATAGATCTGCCTTCTTCCCTCGCAAAGCTGATAGTAGCTTCACAAGCAGAGGTGAGAGCTTTTCTTTTTCTTTTAGCTCTTTGACCCTTGGTGGCCATGATACAAGTTGGACAGACATGATATCATCTCTGAGACGTTCAGCTACATTCCACACTAGCTGTTCACTGCTGATACCAATGGAGGAAAGTGCAAGCTCAACGTATGAACCACCCCCAGATGTATCATAGGCTATTTCACTGAGGCTTTTTTGAGGGCGAGAGTAGAAGCCAATCTTGCCGTGAAACTCTCTAATCAGAATTTCTTTGATGTAGGAAGATTTAACTCCCGATGTTGGGAAGCCATACCTAGAAATGATAGAGCCATAGTCACGAAGGAGGCTTTGCAGTGATCTAAGCTCATGTTCCACAAAGACAACTGTTCTGACATGATCAAAGAAGATAATTTGTGCCTCACGAAGAGTGACATTGTGCATGTGTGGAAGTTTGTCATCTTCACACATTTTCTGGTACTTCCAAACATATTTCAACCAGCACTTATAATGATACCTGATTTCAAGGGCATAAGGCTCGTCGCCGGCAAAATCAAATAGACAATTGATTCTGTCTCGCATTGTTTGGTCTTCCAAGGCAACTGTATGGCTCTTGAAAGCAGCCCATGCATAGTCATATGATATCAGGGAAAGCTTAGTTTCTGGGTGCTTAGGTGATTCTCTCTTACAGCACCAGACACATTTCATTTTATCATGTATCAGCCCAAGACTTGATCGTAGTCGCTTAGCTGGTGGAGCAATAGCTGGGGAAGCAGCAGGTGAAGACTGAGATTGGTTTTCATCAAGCACTCTCTTTTGCTCTCTTTTCTTTGCCTGCTCAAGTTTCCTAGCATTACATAAGGTCAACCTGCAAGAATCATGGACATATTGCCCAGTAGGACCTTTATGCCAGTTAATAGCTCCATGGACAGTTCCAAACCTGTCCAAACCTTCCCATAACAGGGTTTTTTTCTTAATATTTTCCCACCTCTCAATTGAAGAAATGCAGTCAGTAGCTTGATCACAAGGCTCACAGCAGAGGATGCATAAAGGGCTGACAACACTCATCCTTTTTGCCTATTGAATGGTGACAGTCACAGTTCTCAAGTATACACATAGTATTATAGCTTACCTCCACTTCAAGAAAGTCCACCATGTGCTTGTACTGGGCTAATTAGAGGGTAAACCCCTTACCTGAACACTAATGAGTTAAACGACTATGTACAAGTGTACAAAAAAGATGCATTTGTAGCTTTTGTTGAAAACAAGATGACTTCAGGAGCCATTTTTAATATCATTTTGATACCGTTTTAATTTTCGCGCCCTGCGAAAATTGCCGGGATTTTTGTGAGGGACCTGGGGGCTAAATTTGTTCTAAAGGGTCTATAGAAGTCAAATCAATCATCAAAACACACTAGCCAGATAATGGTCGCGAAAATTATGATCTAGACCCAACTATATTTGCCATTATTTGGTCAAAATTAATTAAAACAAAAACAACAATTTTTATCTGTGTCTATGAAAACAGCTAAATTCTAAAACTCACGCAGTAGAATTAAAATTTAACTTTTGTTGTTATATGTATTCCATCATGCAAGTCTGATAGCATGACTATGAAAGTTCGAAGTCAAGATCTTTATTTTATGAGGGTTATAATGTTTATTAACTGTATATAATATGTATTTATCTAAATTTTTTCTAGGTTCACTAAAAATTCTACTAGACTATTAGTTACCGCCGTTACCGTTAAAACATATTGTGTGCGAAACTTACGGTGCCTAACCTTTAATAAAATTGAATCCTGAAAACGTATCTTCATCTATTTCATTTTTGTGCCGTATAGTAATTTTCTACAGCTTAATTTTCCTCCAACGATAAACTGTTAAACTAACTAATACAGGTGAAAAATTCTTTCTATTTCAGATGTATATTACTCATTGTAAAAACTGTTCTTGCTTTTTTGTGGTTTGAACCGAGTCTCGCCTCTTGTTGATACTTTCTGGCAAGGTATGTCCAATGACCGCAATCACTATATTTAATACCGCAAGAATTAAGAACGTAAAATATTGATTGAATGGGAAACCCAAACTGTCTTCTTGCCCCTTGAAAACTTCGTTGTTTGTGAGTGACCATGAATATATTCGTCCAAAGACAACAACCCCTATCGTCCTAAAATAGGGGGAACCGGGTAGAAATGGTACAAATTGAAACAATCGAAATGTGTTTAATTACCTGGTAACTGCTGCTATGGAGATTGCTAAGCCATTTGCCATTCCCAACATTGAAAGTGGAACTGAATTATTCACAAAAAGGTTGGCAGCAATGAAAGAAAAACCCATGGTCCCATGACATGTCAGTTGCAAAAGAATCAGCGTGAACCATTTCACAGCGCTAAATGCAAGTAGATGTAAGATAATATTTTTCGTGTTAGACAGCTTACTTGTTTTGTACGAGGGAAACAGCAGGGACAAATGGTATTATAGTTCCCAATAATATGGAGGAAATGATAAACACCTATAATATAAAGGAAATATTAAGGCAATTATCGGCATTTCTCCTAAAAGCAAGATTTACTTTTTTTGATCCAAAACGCAACAGCACCTTCCAGCAAAAGAAAAGTTATTCATGTCATGTTACCAAAATATAATGGGTTCAAACCTTCGGAACCACAAAAATTATCAGGGGGAGGATCGATAACGTGATTGCAAGGAGAACCGTTCCAATGTCTAAAGGGGAGAATGCTAGTCCCCCTTTCCAAAAGAAAAATATTAAGTTTGGTGAAAATGATATAGCGATTTAGTGTACCGTATTCTTCGGATGTCGCTGCAAATACAACAAATATTTCCTCGTAAACAATGACTATCAAACTGTACAGACCGTACAACATGCAAGCCAGTAAGCATTCCCGACATCTAAAGCAAAGGAAGGATACTCTACGGATAATTACAGTTATATTTCTTGCACCTAAAGAGCTTAAACAGATCATGCTGATATATCTTCTCTTTCAGGTATGATGCTTTTGACTGTTTTGATATTAGGGTGGCATCTTCAGCATCACTGTCCCTTTCAGAAGAATTCACATGTGATGTCAATTGAACAGAAATATTGTTGTAATGCTCCGGGCATTCTTTGCAATCGATGGCCTCACTTTCCTTTTCGATGCTGCTGTTATTATATCTAAATTGTAAACCAAGGATGAGAACAACAAAATATACATTTTTAAACTCTTTACTTTTGACTAGGCAATGTACGTATGACTAAAACGGCAACCAAGAGAAATCCGAAAGCGACAATAGCATTGGGAAGTAACACGGGAAATGTTTTTAAAAACCAATCTAAAGAAAGTTGAATTTTAAATGGGAATTTGTCTACTAAAATCTTTGCTAAGTTGAACTTAAAACTTTGTGTTCAAATCTCCAATGTATGATTTTAGACATGAAAAAATCTAATATATCTAAAACCTATTTAAGAACAATCTTCTGTTTCTTACAGTCTTTCAAATGAACGATTTCAAATATTTATTTTTCTTCCAAACCATTTTGTTTCATATTTGTTAATAGAATTTGCTTTACAATAGTAAGATTTTGAACTGGTTTAAAGTTTTCCAAAACGAATTTGAAAGAGAATAGTTAAAGAATGCCCATTATACCGTTTCCAAATGTGTCAGGGTATTGTTCAGTAGGGAATGATATAACACCTATAAAAAGTGGAAAATTTAACTGAATAAAGCCTGCTAAAGTTAGCTATCTCTACCTGAGATAAACGGCCCAAAAAGCATCCCCATATTGTAGGCGCTCATAACTATTGACATAGCTAATCCCATGTTAGAATCATCGCACACCTCAGCAATTAAGCTCCTGATTATTACGATTAAACCTAGGGAACTTTATACATAACATATATGCAATATTGTCGGGAATAATTAAAACAATATAAAGTAAATCATGCACACAAGCAATTTCCATGTAATACTGCAAGTCAGTGATTCGTCCAAAAAGTAATGTTGTCAGTGAAAAAAGTATCATATTTGAGAATAAATCTAGTAGCTAGTTACCCAAGAAAAGACCTTGACCAAATCTCCAAGCTAAACACCACTCATAGTTGTAACTGAACCCGAATGCAAATGTGGTGCACATCAATCCGATGGATGTACACAGAGCTGAAAATCTTTTCCCATGAGCGTCCGAAATATAACCCCAAAAGAAACTATGTTCTTCGGTCAAAAACCAAATTATAGAAAATAAATGAAAACCTACCTTCCGAAGATGAAAGAGCAATACAAAGAGGCTGCTAGTATACCGGCATATGTGCCTTAACGAATAGAAAAAAGTACAAGGCTAATCCCATTATAATTTATTTTCGTGGGTAGGTTTATTGATATTAAATTTAAAATAGTATATATAGAACAAGTATTACAGACAAAGGACATAGGTGTTCGTGAAAAGAACATTAGTATTCGCATAAAGATTATAGGTATTCGCATAAGAAACATAGGTACTAGAGAGATAAGTTTATCCACGAGAAATTTTCCAATACCTTATTTGTACTAATTTTCGCGCATACTAACTTGCTGACACACTAACTGTGTGTGTACTGGGACAATAAAATAATAAAGTTTTTTCATTCAAATCATTCAAAACTACACTATGTATTATGTACAGCTGCTTCGGGCTGCTGTTCTACGTGTTTATATTTTTTTGAACATGGCCCGAATATCCTTTGATTTATTTTTCGCTACTATAGTAGCAGAGTTTTTAGATGGTCCTGGTTTTCTTGCAGTTGCCGAACTTCGGTTGGTGAGTTTGTCGTTGTTGTGTCCAGTTGCTTTGGCAATGATACATGAAAAGTTCCCAAAATCACAATTTCCTGAGGTTCCTCGTACCGTTCCTCAAAACGTTCAGGACACTTTTTAAGTAATTCAGTACTTTTGATTATACCAGTGACGACTCCGATTCTGAATGGGAATTGGACAACGATAATGGTCGAAGCGTCTTTGTCATGTTCGAGGAATGACATTAACTCTTTGATATTACTTGAAAAATATTTCTTGTAAAATGGCCTTGCGCAAAAATTAATAAGCGCGAAAATTAGTACAAATAAGGTATTTTGCATTCGCGAATGTTTATCCTTGCGAAATCACAAAAAAAATTATAAGCAATTCGTCGGCGAATAAACCATCGACTTTTTCTTATACTTTTCAAATGCTAATAAAAACCAAGTAGTAACCGAATTCAATACGAGTGCTCTTTGTATTCTTAGCCATCATTTTTACAAAGTGTTAATACTCATGATCTTATGAACAAGAACAACCCAATATAGTAACAACAACTATTATTACTGATAAGTTTTATCGTGTCTTAGTCAATTCATATTGCTTCATTAGAAGCATTTCCTTCATCAAGTTTGTTTCTTTCTGTCATAGTTTATATATTATCTAGTTTTGAATCGCGCGGGTTTTTATTGTTCTATGTTATTATTGACCGTTTTATGGGGTCACGTGGTATTCTTCGTGCATAGAGAAAGGTAAACAAACAGACGTACGGCAATTTCTAATACATTTCTCCTACAAAAATAAACAACAAGTGTGAGGACAAAATAAAATATGATTTACCCTACTTTATTCTAGTAATGGAGATATTATTGGAACATTATAGACCTCGTAGATGTATACTACGTACGGATGTATACTATATCGATAGTTTGGGCCTGGCTGGTGGTAGATGAGATAGAAGAAACAGGTTATATATGTATATATGTCATCATGACGTGATTTATGAAAGACGACACAACAGCCACATAGCTGAACTAACAACAGCATGTAGAAACAAAATAATGAGTGTTTTTAACTACTGGAATATAATAAGGGGTCCATATAATAATATCTCACACCATCATGTCTGACTATATCAAAATTAATATTTATGAGGTTTGTTATTAAATCATGGTATAAATGCACATGGTATACAAAATATGTATACTACGAACTGAAATTGTATATAGTAAATACTACAAAGTTGTAGTTATTTTTCTAAAAGTTTTTAAAGACATTTGTAACCTCACCACTCAATAACCATTTGCACAATGATTTTCTAATAATGATAATTTTCTAATAATGCACAGTCACAGTAAAAATACCTATCGTCAAGACTCCTTACATACAAGGTTATGAATGGTGAGGACGTCCAGATATGCCTGGGGATAATTGCTGCTTTGTTGGCTGCTCATCATCCAGGAAAGAAAAGGGGCAGTATTTCTTCTTTGGTCTCCCTTCAAAGACCAAGGAATATTACAAGGAATAGAAGGAGAATTTGATTGGTATAATAAAAAAAATACCGTGATGATGAAGAAGTCAACCGTCAAATAAAAACTGGAAGTGTTCGGATATGCTCAAGGTACTACCACGATAATGAAATTATTTCTTGCAAAAATATATATACTTGTTTATATTTCTCTTATTCTTTTCTCTTTTCTTCATACTTATTCTCACCAAAAAAAAACTATACATAATGCATTTGCTCTTAGAGTCGAAAAAGGTCATACATAAAAGATCATAAATAAAATAATTGATTTTTGCAAAAATGTGAAAAATTGTCAGATTTCTTAATTTTAGAAAATGTAGATTCAAAAAATGCTACTGACGTAAATATTTGGATAACGTCCTTTCACGACAAATACCAGATAAGTCACATATCAATACATTCTGCGAAATGTAGACCACTAACAGTTATGTCAAATAACAATGAATGTTTGGACCTGATGATTCTTATCAAATAACACTTTTCCCTCTCATAGCCCCAAAGAGAATGCTGTAAATTCTTTAGCAGGTTTCTTGGAACTTTTTTTTCAAAAAGTAAGAAATATTAATTCACAATGAACGCCTTGAATTATAATGTAAAAAAGATAGTTTTGGATATGTCGATCCACGACAAAGGCAACAAAAATTTGGTTTTTCATTTACGACTAATGACGTAAATTATTTAAAAAATCAGTAATTCAGGCTCCTTGAAATTACATTTTGGACTGATCTGGACAGAAAACCAGTTGTGGTGTGGCGTATTTGGTTAGTGTCTACCCTTGAAAATTTCCTACGTACGAAGCCTCCCCCTGTGATCACAACAAAGGCAAATATGACCCGATAAACCAAATAAACGATTACGATGACCCCGCATAGAGCCCAGCAATGTTATGGATCCACGATGATCCCAAAATTGTCGTCCTCACGGGGGTAAGTCAGAGTAGACAGATTTTGAGGAGGGTGGCCAGGCTCAAAATTTTCTATTTTATCCTTCTTTTCATAAAAGCCCCCCTCCCCCCCTACAAACGACAACGTCAAATTTACATCAACGACGTAAAATGTCATTAGATATAAAGTTGAGTGTCAACAACGACATAATACTTTCCTGTAAAAATGTCATATATTGTAATTAAGTTATACGCTGTCATTTCTGGAAATAATGTAAGTAAATGACGTAAAATTATTTCTGAAAAATATTTTTCTCCCATGGCAGACTGCGACCCAACATCTATTACTTTCTTAATAGATCTATTGTATCATCTTGAGCAAAAGCAAAAATTATAGTAAGCATTTATTAATAAGGACAAATAGAAATACATGCAAACACAATATTTACCTACTAGCTATGAATAGAAATGTTTTTATTGAAACCAACAAATGATTTCTGTCGTCTTTAAATTCGTACAATATGGCAGTAACATTTTTTTCACTTATAATCAGATTGACCCCTAATTTGTTTTTTACCTTGAATTTATGGATATCTACAATCTAAGGATTTTCAAGGTCAAATTTTAGTCGTGGGTCAAAAAAAGGTTAAAAATGAAAAATTCAAAAATCTTGCCATAAAAACTTCTAGATACCCATAAATTCAGGATGAAACCAAATTTCAGGGGTAAATTAAGGTAGGGGTCAATCTGACCATCTCAGAAATCAAATAACTAGGAAAATGAGTGTATCTTAATTTATTAAGGGATTTCCTATACTGTATATTTACCTATTACACCACCCCCTTGTATTGAAAACCATATTGTGACAATCGTTTAAGAGTTGAGAAAGACAAATGACTTCTTTTGGGAACTAGTAAGCAAGTGTATCTGTTATTAACTGCTTTTCCGATCAAGGTCCCCCTGAAACCTCGTCCATATCGGTCAATAGTTGCAACTGGACCCTCTACATTATCCACATCGGAAAGTTCACCTGCGGTTTCGTGGTATGCTGCAACAACACCAAGATGTGGCACAACACCTTCTACATTCACAACAACAGCCCAAAGTTCGACATCTACTTCTATCTCCCCAAGTGAATCCGAGTGTCGATCTTCATCTAATCAAATAGATTTTGTCATCATGACATGGATACCACCATCAATGATGTGACGGATGCCACCATCGACGTTGATATGGACTTTGGTACGGATAGCGACTCTGATACTGGTACCATTCCGTACGGAGAAGTAGAAACTTTATCTCCTGGTATTAATACTCGTACTCGTCACATCTACTACACAAACCTGGATGAAATGGTGAAAAGGATGGCTGGGTTAAAATCCTTACCAAATTGGAACATATCAGTAGCCAATGGTAACGAATAACTGAAAAAGCTTTCAGAGCTAAGGTAAAATAATTCATCCCTCAGCCGAAATTAAATACTTAGGGATAACCTTTGATAAACACCTGTCCTGGAAAAACCATGTAAATACCTTAACCAATAAGCTAAGAAGAGCGAATGGCATGTTGAGCATCATACGTCATTACGTAAACAGAAAAACTTTAACCTCAATTTTCTATGCGATATTCTTCTCACATCTCTCATATGGATCACTTTTCTGGGGACAGACAAAAAATCCAAACTTAAAAAAGGTTTCATCCCTTCAGAAAATCGCATTAAGAATAATGAATTTTTCTTCGCGTAAACAACCCTCGACAAAGATATTTAAAGACCTTTCAATTCTTAAATTCAAAGACCTGATTAAACTCAACAATTGTTTATTATTTCACGACTTTATAAATGATTGCTTACCAATAGCCATATCGCATCTTTTTATTAAAACTTCAAATACTCATCTCTATGCCACAAGAAGTACAGTAAATTCAAAACTAGCTATCGATACGTTCAATACTGTAAGGTACGGAAAATCTTCAATCATTTACCAGTGTGTTAAAGACTGGAATGATATGATAAAAAACATTGACTCGATTTCCGAAAATATTGAAATGGTAAAGATCAATGAAATTTCTCGATATAAACTTAAAAAGTGTTTCTCTCAAAATATAATATCATCGTACGAGTAGATACCTTATTAATAATTACTGCCCTCTTCGAACATACATCTCAGTTTTAAATTATTTTAATATGTTATAGTTGTGGATATTTTTCTTATTAATACGCTATGTTATTTTTGCTAATTTAAATAATAAATTAGACTATTTTTCTAATTGCTTTTGAAAATATGCTTACTCGCCTAATTCTTTATTTCAAAAAGGTGTCATTCCTTTGCCTAGTTAACCTATTGAATGACACCATCCAATTTGACAATTATATATATTTCCTTTCATTGAAAATCAATCTTTTGTGTTTTTTGTTAACTTTTTATTATATTTAAGAAGGAAAATGTGTATATTTGTTGTTTTTGGAAAATAAAAGTTTTGTTGTTGTTGTTGTTGTTGTTGTTGTTGTTGTTAGAGCTTAACACTGTCATTCCCTTCCTCACTGTAATTGTTGATGAATACCTTGGATTCACAGTCATGGTTAATGGATTCTCTTTACCTGAAACCCATGACATCTACACCAAAAATATGACAAGCATGCAAAACATCACTGTGTCAAATCTGGTGCTATGGGTGGAAGATTGTATGTCTGTGCTGGCATCAGTATAGCAAAAGACACAGCTGAAGTTAATTGGCATGTTGTCCCAATTGATACTGATCGCGAGATACGCTGACAACGGCGACAATCCTTTCTCCAGCATCAGATATGTACGAGCCAAGGACTGTTTGGTACTTACGGGTTCGGAACACTGTGACCCATGTGTGGCAGCGGAAAAGGTTTTTGTTCGGGAAAATCAGAGGGTGCAATCAAAATCTGTCATTCTCGCAAAAGCAAAAGCACCATTGTCAGTCACGGGTCGTGCCAAACTCGAGGCAGCATTAAAGGAGGCTCGTATTGAATGCAAGCAGACGAAAGCTGAAGTGGAGCGACTCAAGCAAGAAATCGAAAAGAATAGTGTGGTTGTCAACCAACACCTGTCCGAAGACATCAACAACATTTTTGCCGTCACATCCAACGTCACACCTTTCATGAAACTCTTCTGTGAGCAGCAGCAGGAGTACCGTATGAAGGATAATAGAAAACAAGTCTGGTTCCATACGATGATCATACGTTAGTGTCTGTCCCTTTACCTGAAATCGAAGTCTGCATACAAGGAGTTGAGAAACAGTGGCATTCTTGTTTTGCCAAGCTCTCGTACCCTGATTGATTACAAGAACTACATTCAGTCAAGGACTGGGTTCAATGATCAGGTGATTGAGGATTTGAAAGTGCGTACCCAGGGGTATCCTGATAACGAGAGGTTTGTAGCTCTGTTACTAGACGAGGTGAAGATCATGTCAAACCTCGTTTTCGATAAACACACAGAGGAGCTGAAGGGGTATTTAGATTTTGTCTCAGTTGATGTAGACTTTTGCACCCTGGGTAGAGATATTGATGAACTTGCCACCCATGCCCTTGTTTTTTTATTTGAGAGGCATCATATCTGACCTTAAGTACAGTACGGCATATTTTGCAACAGATGGTACAGTATCCGTTCATATAATGTCTCTCTTTTGGGAAGCTGTTGCAATTTTGGAGTATAACTGTTTGTTGAAGGTAATAGCTGTTGTCCGTGACAAGGCATCACCAAACATGAAATTCTTTTAATTGCATTGCATTAGTTCAGAGTTATGCTACAGCACTGTGAACATTTATGCTTCAACTCGTAAAGAATTTCTTTTCAGATACCCCACATTTGATAAAAACTGCCAGAAATTGTTGAGCTAGTTCTGGTGCTGGTAAATGTAGCCGCTACATGTGGAATAACGGTAAACATATTCTCTGGTCACATTTGAGCAAAATTTTTTACGAAGAATTGGAAACAAGCTTAGAAAAAATATTTGCCAAGGATAACTCTGCAGCACATTGAACTTATCCCAATTTCAGTCATGACAGTGAGGTATGCAACACAAGTTCTAAGTGCATCAGTATCTAAAGCACTTTCACGTTTTGGGGGAGACGAGGCTTCAGAAACGGTCAAGTTTCGCATAATGTTGGACCTGTGGTTTGACTGTATAAATACAAGATACCTGGGTGAAGACATACGCAAAAGGAAGCTATTCTTAAAGGAATATCGAGCTATCGACGATGAGCGTTTTGCTTGGTTGAAGGAAGAGTTCCTTTCGTACTTGGAGCAGTGGCGAAAAAGTATTGCTGAGCGTGAAGTAGACTTCTCCAAGACTGCACGGGAAAAAATATTCCTTTCCTACCCAACATATAATGGTCTGTACATCACAACTAATTCTTTAATCGAATGTATGCAGTACCTCCTGAGCAAAGATGTGGATTATATACTTTCTGAGCCCTTTTTGCAAGATATACTGTAGGAGTACTTTGGTAACCAAAGAAATCTCGGTCGTAGAAATAATAACCCGAAAACAAGCCCGAAAATAGGATATGTTGTCAAGTTGACATGTTTGCTTTAACGAGGGTGGAGAAGTAGGATTTAGAAAACTTTTTTGAGCCACTCGGTGGTCAGATTGACCCTTAACTAGGTTTCTACCTTAAATATGTGAATATCTAAACATTTGTAAAACAGACTTTTGAAATTATCATTTTTGGCCGATTTTTGTAGCATAAAAGGCCGGATTTTGGTCATTTTTTCAGCCGATTGCAATATTTCTCACTATCCGGATCTAAAATTGGCTACACAAATAAAAATTTCAAAAGATTAAGACCATATCTCGACAACTGGTTAGATTTGAGAGACAAGAGCCCATTTTGGAAACAAAAGATAATGGACTATAAAAAAACCCGGGGGAATTCATAGTTACCAAATCGTAGGATCAATTTTTTCTGGCTATTTTTGGGTCTTTTGGCTGAACGCACTTGCGAGAGCGCAAACGGGGGAAATAATTCTCGTAGGATAAATTTTCTGGCTATTTTTGGATCATTCGGGCCATTTCTATGGAAAAGCTGATTTTCATAGTCTGAAAAGCTACATTATCATTTATTCAAATGAACAAGGTGGCCAAGCACTTCTTCAAATTCCAAAAACCTTGATTTTTGGCTAATGTTGGAATATTTGGACAGACGGGCAGACAGATAAGGGTCAATGTTAAGGACCACACCTCTTTAAGAAATGGGTTCAAACCTATTTTCCATTGCTGGTGTGTTCTTTTATACTAGCATTCGTAATGGTCTTACGTAATGCCTTTTTGCTGACTATCTTCTGTCTGGTTTTTGTTACGATGTCTTTGGCAAATTAAATGCAGAGGACATTAGCGGGGCGTAACCGTATATCATTGAGTGTTGTTCGTCATTAGGCCATGAAACAGCCGGTTGTAGTACAGTTCGGTATTGTTTATTTTGTGTGAATTGAGATAATTCACCAAATTTTGGAGTACATCCTCCCCTGGTGCATAAGATGCTAGTGATGTATTGACATCTGATGCATGAACTTTTGAAACGGTCACTAGTTTGCATGATTTTTTTTACCAACTTTAAAACCAATGCGTCGTTGAATGTTTCATCAATATGTGACTTGGAATGGGTGGCCAGGGATGCCTCTATTTTGTATGTCTTGAGGCAGACTTCGCAGGTGATCCTTTCGTGCTCCATCTAAAGCAAATTAGTACAAATGTGATTAGTTTCTATTATGTTCTGAAAGTGTTCAAGAATCTTGCTCTTGCCATCTTCGATCTTCAACTCGACTTCCAGCATAATTCCTAATACTCCTTTAGGTATCGGGGAAGGTAGATATTTTTATTCAAAAACAATGCCGGAGATCTTTCCTCCTCTCTTCAGGAAAAAAGGCGGCCCTTGACAATTGTTTCGGAATATGTCCAACGGTCTCAGCAGTCAGTTTACCTCTGTGTTTCATCGTCTATGCCACTGCGTAAGGATCGTGCATCAATGCAATCTCGTCGTTTTTTTCGTTCTCTGCATGCAATCTCTGTCCTTTTTTTGGACTTTCCACGTTGTTTTTTCGTAAAAATGCCATCCTCTGGTTGCAAATTTTGACTTAAATACAGATTCCATCTTATCTGTAACCAAGTTTGGAATGTTCTTTTTGCGTGTTTATACACGAGAGAACGAAAGAAAGTAAATTTTCGCTGACCTGTTTCTTCCAGCTGTTGGAAAGTGATTTCTTTTGTTTCCTTTTGTTTTGTTTGACTATACATAAATCTGTCTAGACAATTTTCTTTGTTCTTTACATTCATTTTTTCAGTCATGATAAAACGAAGGTTGGGCTTAAATCCTTCTATTAATCTACAGTCAGTACAGTATCAGAACAGTCTATTGTTTCATAAAATAAAAATATTCACTTTTGTCGAAAATGTACAACTGAATGTCGATGTCACAACGATCGTATTATTCAAGTATTTTAAACCATCCAAACCAAGTGAGACCGTATCTACTAAAGAAAACCCAACTTTGAGCAAAAGAGAAAAGGATATTGTAGTCAACGAATTACGCAAGGTCGAGGAAAACAAAGGAAAACGATCCAAATATCGCGTATGGACACCATCTCAGAGAGCAGAGATCGGTAAACACCATGCTGACCATGGAAACGCATCTGCTATTAGACTTCTTGACTTCTTGAAATATCCTGACTTGAAGAGACAAACTGTTAGTGACTTTAAATCGGCCTACACAAAACTGAAAAAATCTAAAAGAGCAGAGGATCGTAGCAGCACTGAAATTTCAAAGAGAAAACCGGCCATCCCACATTGTTAATTTGATGAAAAAAGTGATCGAAACTGTTGCAAATTTGCGATTGAGAGGCGCTCCTGTTTCTGCAGCTGTCATTCGTGCTGTTGCAAGAGGTGCCAGTATCGCAAACAATAGGTCATTGCTATTGGAAAATGGTGGTTACATCGACCTCAGTACTGATTGGTCACGTCAAGTTTGTATCGTTTGAAAAACTTGGTTAAAAAAAGAAAAGTCGTATGGCCACTACTGCAAAGATTCCCATTGCTCCAGCTTTACTTAACGAAACAAAGCTAGATTTTCAAAGGAAAATAAAGGAACTTCAAGCGTGGCATGAAATTCCAGAAGATCTCATAGTGAATTTTGACCAAACACCTCTCCCCTATGTTTGCACAGGAAAGCGAACCTCTCACACACAAGGCGCTTCTATCGTTCCGCTTGTTGGTAAGGGAAAGAAAAAACAAATAACTGGTACTTTCACTATCACCATGTCAGGCCAGTTTCTACCGATGTAACTGATTTACCGAGGAACCACTGATCGTTGTCTTCCAAAAGAGGTGGAGTTTCCGGATGATTGGAATGTCACATGCAAACCATTGGAGCAATGAAGAAAAAGTTATCGAGCATTTGGAAAGAGTGGTTTTCCCGTACCTCTAGAAAAGAAAGGCTCACTTAGAATTACCTGAAAAACAAAAGGCGATGCTGATTTTTGATGTCTTCAAAGGCCAAGTCACGGAACAAGTCACCAAGTTAATCGAGGAGAATGATTGCGTGATCGTACATGTCCCTAATAATATGACAGATCATTTTCAGCCTTTGGATGTAAACGTCAATGGTCAGTGGTCACGCTAAAGAGTTTCTCAAGAGCAAATTCGAATGCTGGTACGCGCAACAAGTCAACGACCAAATCGATAGTGGGAGTCATGTCTATGACGTGAATGTGCCGTTGAAGCTTTCGATTATCAAATCGATTCACGCCAGATGGCTGCTGGGTCTTTACGATCACCTTAAAAATAGCTCTGAGACAATTATCAAGGGATTCGAAATTGCGGGAATAAAAGATGCCTTTGCCATGGATCTACCATCGGAAGACCCAATCGCTGATCTTATCGAATAATGGACAGAAAACATTACTTGCGAACGCAAAACTATTAAGTAGTCTTTTGTACACTTTTTATATTCTAGAGAACTTTTGTTAACATTTTAAAGAACATCAATCCAAACACACCTGTTTACTTCTTTTCTCTTCTGCTATGGGAACTGTCTCATATATCCTCGACTGGCAGTTTTTATCGGCGAAAAAAAATTTTGAACTTAAAATTTGTCCGAAAATTTTGTCCGAAATTTCGAGAAATAGATCCGAAAATTTTTTTGCCGAATCTTTATCCGCCGAAATTTTGGGGATTAATGTAAGTGCTCGCATAAAGAACATATGTACTTGCATAAAGAACACAGGTAATACGTATATGTTAAATACCTGTTTCAACTCCCGTATATCCAAATGACTGTAATGTAATGTAAAGACATTTAAAATATATAGAAATATTGCTATAACATTTGAATTCTGATAGTTTCTTAAGTAATGTTCACAGCGTTTGAGCTTAAAAATATGATCCAAAATGACAGTAGAAGTTGTGATTGCAAGAATTTCAAGAACAAGAGTGGAAAATATACCTTGACCAATTGTGGCGAATATGAAAATGGTGCAATCATTGTCATGCATCCGAAGAACTAAAAAATAGGCTTCATTTGATTTTTGGCACCGTTATTACTACTAATAAATTATTCTGATAGAAGTATTCTTAAAGATAGGAGTCTCAACTGTAGTGGCCTCAATAAGCGAAACTCACCATAGAAAGATACAGCGTACAGATAATTTTAGTCGGCAACGGTGTCATTCCTTCGCTGTATAACAGCTTGCGAAGATGGTATCCAATTGTCATTATTTTAATTTCCGTCTGTCGAGACATTGAAATGAAATCAATTAATTCTCTAATTTCATTCTACTTTTAATTTATACTACACAAAAAGTGCAGTATTTCTAATTATTACGGAAACAACAGGTTCATATATCCTATGAGGGAATTAGGGCGACCTAAATATTTACAAAATATTGCAAAAGAAAACTTTCCAAGTGTCAAAAATAGTCCAGGGTAATTATAGTTTAACCACAGACAAATTGCAGGGTTTTTGCTTGATTTTGAATCCTTAGAGAGGTGTTATCAATCAATCAATTTTATTTTCCAATCAACAATATGTACATAAAAAACGAAACTCTTTAAGAAATAAATTGAATAATAGATACAATTCAATACTAGCAAAAAAACGTATATATACAGTCAAAATGTCTTTTTTTTATTTTTAATTAAGAAACAAATTGTGATTGGAGGGTGTCATTCAATAGTAAAACTAGGCAAAGGAATGACACCTTGAAGTTTTAATTATAAAAGAGAAAAGGAGCAATCAAACGCAATATATATGTGTGGTGTGTGTGTGCGTACGAAATTCCGCCGACATTTTAAACATGTACATGTATACAACATACAGTTATTAAATTCATATATGCTTGGATAATCCTGGAAATATTAAAGAACAACAAGAATAATATAAACACGACAACAAGAACAGCAATCCTGAGCGAGTTACCGTAATAATTTGTAAGATGATAAACAATCTTTTTTAAGAAATTGTTTCAGTTTATTTCTTACAATGAGTACATCTGATATGTTTGTAAAATTTAAGAGTTTTTTAAAGCTTTTGTTATTTTTTTATAAATTCGTTCCAGTCAGTAGTACATCAATAAACGACTGAATGTTTCCCGTATTTTATTGTGTTAAAACAAAACACCATGAGCTTGGATTGACAGACATTTTTTGTTTTATAGGTATGTATATCAGTTGTTTTTGTAAATAGTGTAGAGAGAGACGTTGGTAGGAGGTCATTTAAGAAATCATAAGTAAATAGAATATTTTTCACTTTTATCACATCATTAAACTGTAAAACTCTCAAATTTGAAAACAACTTTGTGGAATGTGATCGAAATGGTGAGAAAGTTATAATTCTTAACGCTGCTTTTTGCATTGATTCGATTTTCGTCAAATTATGATTGTTTCCCTGACCCCATACCATTGAACCATACATCATATGAGAAGAGAAGATAGCATAATAAATAGAGATAAGTGTTTTATTATTAACGTAATAACGAATTTTAGCTAACAAACTATTTGCTCTTGAAAGTCTAGTTGTTAAAAGATTTATATGTCTTTTCCATGTTAAATGTTTGTCATATAGTAAGCCAAGATATCTAATTTCTTTAGAGGGGTAAATCGTTTTCCCGTTTAATTTTATTTTTAATTCATAATTTAATGCTCTTTTCGTATGGTGGAAAATGACGTATTCGGTTTTGCTGATATTTAGAGAGATTTTGTTAGCATTAAGCCAATTGGTAAGCTTTCTTAGATCTATATTAACTTTATACTCGAGTTTTTTAAGACATTTGTTAGCATATAATAGATTCGTGTCATCAGCAAAATGGTGTACTGTGGAATATTTTATGGAAGAACTAAGATCATTTATATACAATAGGAATAACAAGGGACCAAAAACCGAACCTTGAGGGACACCGTGTTTAATTATTTTAGTCTGTGAATTGAAGCCATTAATACTGACGTGTTGTTCACGCTCGCACAGATAAGTTGAAAACCAAGATAATGTTATGCCACGTACTCCATACTGATTAAGTTTTTTTTAATAATATTCTACGGTCTACTGTATCGAATGCCCTTTGGAGATCAATGACATAGTTTCCCGAGTCTATGTCTTTTTGAACTTTATTTATTATAGAGATATGTGAATGAGAGGTCGAATGTTTTTCACGAAATCCAAACTGTTGGTTGCTCAAACAGTCATGCTTATTTAGGAAAGTTATTAATCTTTTATGCATAAGTTTTTTGAAGATTTTGCTAATGTTCGATATAAGCGAAATGGGACGATAGTTATTGTATTGTGTTCTTGATCCTTTTTTAAAAATTGGTATTACTGTAGATATTTTGAGTAAATTAGGGAATATTCCAGTGGGGATTGATAAATTAAATAATTTCAATAAAATGATAGACATTTCGTTTTCAAGAAGTTTAAGTAAATCGCTGGGAATACTATTTGGTCCGTCAGCTTTCATTATGTTTAGCTTTTTAATTATTTTTGACACTTTGTTACTATTGATAGGGGAGATAAATAGAGAATTATTGTTACGATTTTTAAGAAATTTATTGAAATCTATATAAGATGAAACTATGGTGGATTGTATTTTATCCGCAATCGTTGTGAAGTAGTTATTAAAATGGTTCGATATTTCTGCTGGATCTGTACTTATTGAGCTGTTATATGAGATAGAGTTAGGGAATAATGATTTTTTTGTTTTTATATTTATTATTTCATTAATACCTTTCCATGTCTTTTGAAGACTTGAGGCGTTTAATTTAAAATATTTGCTATAATGATTTTTTTTACTTTGTCTTATCAGCTTTACTATTATATTCCTATAGATTTTGAATTTTATATTTAACTCCGCTTTTTTGTCACGGTTTTTACTTCTAATAAATTTGTTTTTGATTTTATTTTGTTTCCAAATAGCTACTCTGATTCCCTTAGTAATCCAAGGCTTAAACTGGCGTTTATATATACGGTTACTTAGTTTTTGGGCGGGAGAGTGGCTATCAAGTAAAGAGTTAAATTGATCAAAAAACAAGCGGAAAGATTGGTTAGTATTACTTTTATCGAGTTCTAGTGTTGTGTCCCAATCTAGTTCAGAAAAATCCTTGTAGAATTTACTTAAATTTATTTTCTTGATGTGTCTTTTGTAGATATTATATGTCTTTGAAGATGGTTTTGATGTTTCAGAAGTATCAATCAGAAATTGTGGCAAATGATCTGAGATTGATGCCATGAGATTACCAGAACATATATTAGATGAAATAGAATTGGTAAAAATATTATCTATTACTGTACTTGATTTATCTGTTATTCGTGTTGGTAAATTTATATAAAGGTAAAAGATTATTTGTTGTTAATAAGTTAAGATATTCTAAAATATTTTTATTGTCTTCATACTGTAATAGGTTTACATTAAAATCTCTAATTAAAAATACGTCTTTATTTTCAGTTGATAGTTTATCGAGCAAAGGTTTCATATAGTTGAAGGTAAATTCATTGATCTCCATACATTGATGTTTATATATGCAGCCGATTACAGTATTATGTTTATATTCTTGGATTATTTCAATAAAGACTGATTCTAAAGCCTTTGATTTATAAATCTTTATATCATTGCGTGTTTTGTATTTCAGTTTATTAGAGATATACAGCAGTACTCCCCCACACGATGATTCGGTTGACATATATTGCGATGTATAACCATCGATTTCGATATTAGTTAAAGGAGCATTATTATGTTTAATTCTAGGTTCTGAGATTCCAATAACATCGAATTCAATATTTAAATTAGTTAATAAAATATTTAATTCATCAAAATGCGATACTAATGACGCAATATTTAAATGCATCAATGAAAAATTATTTTTATTTTGTGAAAAAGATGAATTGAAATTTTTAACGTCATAGTACTTGCAGTTAATTAAGTTGTACATTTCATCAGTTTCATTTATAGAGGTTTGAGAAGATACAAAATTATTAATATCATTTACCAATTTGGAATTAGGAATATCAAGGGGGATACTTGATAGATTTTTCCGAGGAAAATTGATACTTCATTTCGTTATCATCAAGAGAACTAAATGGAAAAATTTCTTTGGTACATAAATTACAGATCCAATTGGATTCTAGGGTACTGATACATGTTGGTTGAACGTTATTTAAATGACTACATTTTTTATGAAACCAAAATGTGCATACTACACATTTTATAGCGCGGTGTCTTATGGTAACTCGCTGAGAGCATGCTCTACATTGACAACTATCCATGTAAAATACTGTTAACTTTTTTTGAGAATTTTTCTGAGAATTTTCTTGTGGTGTAACATAAATTGTGAAATCTTTTCATTCATTGAAAACAATAAAAAACAATAAAAGAACACAATTATTAAACAATGAAGGAAGCTTACTTCACCAAATCGCCGTATTCACTAATCAGCTCAGCGACGTGTCGGACGATCGTGTATCTGTCTTCCTCGAATTTCTTATACCGCACAGTTCCATTGAAAACCCAGAACGACGAAATCAGTTTTCGCTGAAACAAATTCTTCACCTTTCCATGGATCATTCGGTAGTGAGAACACAGACTCTCATTTATGTAAATTCTGGTTCCAAACCCAGATCAACATGTTTGATTTCTCTTAGTTTACGGCGAGATTTTAATAAGCTAGTCGATGATTTCCGGTTGATGAATTTCACAATGACACGCGATCTGTCATACATGCGATGACAGGCTTGTATGTCGCTCGGTTTTAAGTTTACGTCGATTTTTGAAAATAAACTTAAAAACCTTTTTTTCGAGACAGTCGTTCGATACCGATGGAGGGATTCCGACAACTTCGATGGAATCTCGACGAGAGTATTGTTGAAGCTCGTAATGTTCTTTCTCCAGATTAACGATGCTGTCTAGAACATCTACATCGGTTGTTGGTGATGAGGCAGACTTGGTTATCTGGCCAACAGAAGCTTGAAGATTTACAACTGTTTCTGTGAGTTTGGAGACTTGAAGTTCCAATGCTTTTAGCGTATCGCAAAAGATGTTATTTTCGCTTTTAATATTGGAATTTCCCTCTTGCATTTTTATGCAATGGGCAACGAGGTCTCCCTTCGAAAATTTATTTAATTGTTTAGCGTTCAAATTCATTGTTTTTAATTATATTAAAGTTACACCACAAGAAAAAAGTTGATTAGTTCGAAGTTATCTTGAATATATTTAAGATATGAGTTATATTTATTTCTAGTTACGTTATATTATTTATTCAGGTATGCGGGTATTCTGACCTCATGGGGGTAAGCGACCATGCCTTGCATAGCTTGTCACTGTGGGCTGGCAAACCAGGGACTAGACCTCCGGGTCACAGCCACGAGAGTCAAAACTCGTTTCAAAGACTACCAATCATGAAGAAAAGTATACTACCAGGATCCATACTGGCTGAGACGTCGCCCAGGATAATAAGGTCTCCGTTCGTGGTGGATAACTCTCGCGCCACGTCCGAAAAATCCACGACGAGAGGGACTGATGTGGACGATACCGTCAACGACAACACAGACCATACAACACCACTACTCTCTGAACAACCTGCATCCGTCAGTTCTGAATGGGTATATGTTCAGCCTCGCCGACCGATCATCAATCTTCGGGCTATGACGAAGCTGGCATCGTTCAACGTACGGACTCTTTCCGGTATCTGGAGAAAGGGAGAGTTAACCGCAGAGGCGGACAAGCTTGGGTTTGCTGCTGTTGGGATTCAGGAACACCGTATACGCAGCGACCAAATAAGGCATCTCGACATGGGAAAGGGTTGGAAGTTTGTACACGCGAGTGCAGATGAAGCTGGAGTTGGTGGAGTTGGTTTGCTCCTCAGCCCCGCATCATATGGCGCCCTGCAGAAGATTGATCATGTATCTGACCGAGTGATTGCATGCCATTTTACCTCCGCCTCGAAGAACAAATCTTCTTTCCCCAAGGTAGTGTTGATATCATGCTACTCCCCAACGAGTCTTTCCGACGTACTTGTCATAGAGGAATTTTATGCTGATCTCCAGAAGGCCATTGACGGCGCAGGACTTCACGCATTCGTGAGCATTCTTGGTGACTTTAACGCCCGTCTACAACATTCTGCCACTAGTCCATGGGTCTATTCAGATGTCGCCAACCGCAACACAGACTTCTGCGAGGACTTCTTACAGTCCAACTCTTTGTATTCCGCAAACGCAACATTCCAGAAGAAACGTGGGCGATTGTACACTCACAAAGGTGCGCAGGGATACCTATCTCAGATTGACCATATACTCTTCCGTCTAAAACACAAGAACTCAGTGAGAGACTGCGCGGCAATGACGTTTAGACCGTTTGAATCTGACCATCGGCTTGTTTCAGCAACAGTGCGGTTGAGCCTCCGAGCAAAACCAACATTTCGTAACACCGCCCCGCGATATGACTGGTTGACCCTGAAAGAAGAAACCATATCAACTGCCTTCCGACTGGTTTGTATGAACAGATATGCTGCATTATCCACCCCTGATTCGAATATACCAACTGATCATCATAGGAAATACACTGCCTTTGCGTCGGCCGTGCAGGAAGCTGCAGCTGAAACCATTCCAAAGATCATGCCTCGTAAACGTCGTATTCCATGGGAAGACCAGCAAGTTATACAGGCGCGTGGTGCCCTCGAAGATGCCAAGAAACTGAACAGACTGATCAAATCGGATGTGACGCAGGAGGCAGTTGCGAATTCTTCGCTGAATCTAGCGCGGGTGTACGCTACAAACCAGGCTGAATACATAGAGAAGCAGATGGCAGACATTGCATCCGCAGATGAAAGTCGCCAACATGCAGTCGCTTGGAAGGTGGTTAACAACCTGAGTGGACGGAAGTCTAAAGCCACCGTCAAGATTAAGGCCGAAAGTCTACAGGACCGCATTGCTGGATGGAAAAACCACTTCGAGAAACTACTAAACAACCCACTCATTGGAGTGGATGAGGTGTTTGAACCCGAACAGATCGTCTCCGAACCGCTTGACATTTCCACAAGCGAGATTACATGGGATGAACTAACCGCTGCTGCTCGCCAGATGAAGAACGGGAAAGCCTGCGGTGCTGACTCGGTGCCGAACGAAGTGTTCAAGGATGACGAAATTCTGATGCTGCTCCACCCCATCCTGAATGAAGTTCTGACCACTAAGTCTCCACCAGCCGAATTCCTCAAGAACAAGCTCATTGCGTTGCCGAAGAAGGGTGACCTATCCTCCTACGACAACTACAGAGGCATCACCCTAATGTCTTGTACCGCCAAACTCTTCAATCGCGTGATTTTGAACCGCATCCGAGACCCAGTGGAGAAACTTCTGCGCCCAAACCAAAACGGCTTCCGTCCATCTAGGAGCACTCTCGAGCCAATTCTGGCGCTACGTAGATTGATCGAAGAGATATCGGCAAAGAAGAACTTGTCGTTGTGCAGCGTGTTTGTAGACTTTCGGAAGGCTTTTGACTCCGTCTCACGCGAACGGTTGTTCCTTATCCTATCTGCGTACGGCATTCCTGATCCTCTCATCGCTGCGATAAAGTGCCTCTACGACGGTTCTACCAGTTTTGTTAGCACTGCTGATGGTGACACACAGTCACCACTGGTGTGTTGCAGGGTGACACACTTGCGCCATTCCTTTTCATCATCGTCTTGGACTATGTGCTCCGCATGTCAATGGAACCTGTGTTAGGACTGCAGACGAGGGCCAGGCAGAGCCAACGACACCCTGCAAAGACATTGACTGACCTAGATTTTGCGGACGACCTTGCACTGTTAGCATCCACCGTCGTGAATGCGCAAAAACTTCTCACAAACCTGGAAGAAGCCGCCGTCGAAGTTGGCCTGCTAATCAACCAGAAAAAGACGAAATACATATGTGTTGGCACTGCTGCTGCCTCAAGAATCCCTGTTCGGATAAGAAAAAGAGAAATTGACCAGGTTGATGATTTCTGCTACCTGGGATCATATGTGAGAACAAGCGAACGGGACATCAAGGCTAGGAAAGCACTTGCGTGGACTGCAGCTGACAAGATGCGGCGTATTTGGAAGTCCACAATGATAACTCGCGAACTGAAGATACGCCTATTCAAGTCAACTGTTGAAGCAGTCCTGCTGTACGGCTCACCTTGTTGGTCACTTACAGCTAAGCAGAACAAGTCACTGGATGGCACGTACACACGCCTATTGCGGAAGGTGACCGACACACATTACAGCGTGCATGTAACTAACCAAAACCTCTACGGAAGCCTTCCCCGCGTCAGTGATATCCTCTTAGAGAGAAGGCTGCGGTTTGCTGGGCATTGTGCACGTCGCATAGATCAGCCGGTGAGTGGGCTTGTTCTCTGGCAGCCAGTTGGAACTTTTGTCCGAGGTGGACATGCGCGCATGACGTTTCCACGCCGTATGATGAAGGATACTGGGATGAACAACATCACCGAGCTTCATCGTTGCATGCTTGATCAAGATGGTTGGAAGTTGAGAATTCGGGCAGCGGTCGGTGTCGTTTAACAACGCGCAGAACAATGAATGAATTATTTATTCAGCGTTTATTTATTGCAAGAAAACAGATTTGTATGTTCTATTTTGCTATTTATTTTGAGTAGAAATACTCCTCCCGGTGGCTAGCAGTCAGGCGTTAAGATCTACTCAAAAGGTAGCAAAAAGCAATGCGTAGGAGTTTCGTAATTAGCTTTTAATTGTGTCGATGTAGGAAAAGCGGAAGTTTTTGCAAAACAAAAAAATTAAACGCAGATCTAATTTTAAAATTTATCTTTCCTGAAAGTATGACTCCAAGTGATTCACCTGGGACAATCGATTAATTGACAATCCAAGCAAGGAAGACAACATAATTACGTTTTTCAGCCAAATCAGTTTCACCAAGCACCACAAATAAATCAATCTAATAGTAGTGTTAAAACACAAAACCATAAAACACGCCCGCTCTCGTTAACGTCTAAAGCCGGATCTCCACGAGCGAACAAGTCCGCGCGGACTAAGTTGAGCGGACTTAGTTCTTAAATTTCATTAGTTGAAAATGTAAACATTACGTAAACCGAGCGTTTATTCATTAAAAAGCTGGCGTTTGAAAAAGTTGAGTTTTGTTCAACTTTTGAGCGTTAAAAAACTGGAGAGCATATTTTTAACCAATCAGCAAAGAGAAAAATTGCACGTGTCAATTGGTAAAAAATTTGCAAATATGAAACCGTTTTATTTTTGTTTTAAAAAATGGCTACGCAAGAAGAACTGATAAAGCTACTAAATATGACACCAGAGCAAATGACAACACAAAAGAAGCCAAAAATAACGAAGAAATTCTTGACAAGATAAAAAAAAGAAACGAACGAAGATTGTCCAGAATCGTCGTTGTTGTCTAGCAATTTTGTCATTTTCTTTTTTTTCTTTTTCTTTTGATCTTTTCCTTAATAATATCAAAAACAATAAATTCTCAGCGTCATGTTTATTCTCATCCATTTTTAAAAACCTATTTTTTATCGTGGAGATCGTTTTGTTAAAAACGCTCGGATTACGTATGTTTACATTTTCAACCAATGAAATTCAAGAACTAAGTCCGCTCAACTTAGTCCGCGCGGACTTGTTTGCTCGTGGAGATCCGGCTTAACGACGGGAAAAAAGATTTATTAACATAAAAAAAGATTATTAACATATAAAACGTCTGATGAGGTAGATGGGGCTGTGATCAAAGCGCAATCCGTCTAGGGAGTAAATAAATCAACTTGATCCGTGGCTTAAAAATACTGATTGACGCTCAGCGGGAACAGCCTTGTAAAGTGAGGTAAGATGAGCCTCTTTACGCTTTGGTTAGCTAAACTATCTCAGCGACAGTGACTCAATAAAACTACTGGTTTTTAACGATGCTTAACCATACTGTGACATATAAAATGTTGAATTCAAACGCTGCATTCCGCATCGATCGTCGCGTGGCTATACTAGGATCCCGTCCCTCAGTAAGACGCCTGGCTGAGGTCGAAAAATATGTTACTGGCTGTGGCAAATTCTTGATGCCCTCCAAACATCTTTCTAGACATAAATATTCTCCTTTCATTCATCAGACAAATAAGTTTCGCATTGGTACGATCAATTTGCAAACGGCAAAAAATGAATCAAAACTTTTATAATATACACTTCATATAAAAAAATATCAAACACGATGTGTGCTTAATTCAAGAAACTCATCATATAACGTCAGGATGAAATCGAATTTGATTACCCAGTCCTACCTTCTACCTTTTGACGTTTTACTTATAGTGGTTATAAGAGAAAAGCTCAGGCAGGTGTTGGGATAGCTTTTGCTCTACATGTCAAATTTAAAACATCATGGATGTAGAAGCAGGTCGTATTATAGGAGTCACAGTAGTCCTAAACGGGATGAAACTATAGATACTTTCCTGTTATTCTCCAACGGATACTAAATCATATTCTGAACAGGCAAAAAATGCATTTTATAGAACGCTGTGAAACGCCACTACAAAAGTTAAATCCTAACATACAAGTTTTAAACTAATTGCTGGAGGTGATTTTAATGCAAATATTGGAAAGGATTGTGCACCAGACCAGTGGGGGTATGTTGGGAATAATCACGATCCAGATCTAACAAGTCCGAATGGTACCCGATTTCTAAATTTTAAGAACAAAACCTTTTGTCATGAACTTATTCTATGGGTATAAGGACATTTATCCATGGAATTTTTATTCGAATCTTGGATATAAAAGACGACTTGAATATATACTTTGTGAAGGTTTTGCTTAACGTGTTTCAAGCAACTGCAGAGCATATAGAAGAATCTGTTATTTCCCTTCTAAGTGTCAGAGAAAGCAAATTTTCAATCGTAAAAGGTGTGTTACAAGTTCTAACATGCAAAGTTTGCTCCGTGATCAAGGTGATTTGAAGCGCTACTCTGATGCTTTAGATCGTTCTTTGAATTGTTCAGATTCTATCATCCCTAAGCGTGCAAAAAAAGCTTGATTTAACAGTTTGGGTTGATGATACGTTTTTCCAACTCGTTGAACTCCAAGATAGAAAAGGAATGAGATAGAATGATTTGCACTAAATAAGCAAATAAAACAACTCAGAGATAAGATTAAGAATGTGTATTTTCGTAATTAACAGCTGAAGTCTTCATGATAATGCTTAATGAGCGTTCTGGAAGCCTCATAAAAAAATCAAAAATAAACAATCAAAAAGGGAAATTAATACTGCAAGTGAATTTCGGGATGTTGAAGAAGAATTTAGATTAGCGCGTCATCACAGTTCGCTAAATAAATCGTAAAAACTCCTGATGGATCCTGAAGTTAAAAGACCATTTTGCTAAACATTTTGATTTTCGAAATGTAGAATGTTAGCCTGAGATAAATAAATGAGGGGCGTAAATGAGGCCATTCTCACCAAAGATGAAATAAAATAAACCAGTACTAGTCAAAAGGATAAGAAATGACATGGGGTAGATAACACTTACGCTGAACATTTTAAATATGTTTCATCCACCAAGCATATTTCCGCCATCTTGTTGCTTATAAGTATTATGTAAATTCGATTCATTATTCGTCATTCATTAATCATACATCATAATTAGGGCGAGTTTAATATTTACAAAAGAAATGCTTTTCTAACAAAGAAGTGACTTTCGAGCTTTTAAAGGGAAGGTTTAATACCAATCTGGAATGATCACAATGAAAATTATGTGAATTTTATTTAAATTATTGAGTTTATTAAATTATTGACATTTTGAAATAAGAAAACATAATAATTCAGTTTAAGAATAACAAGCATACTCTTCTACTGTAATCTATTTCTCAAGCAGAGAATGTACACTTTCATAAAATTAGTTGCAGAGATATCTAATTTCTTCGCAAAGTTGAACGTAGGACGAAAAAGATTTGTTTTGATTATTATATCTGTTAATATCCTTCCAAACACTGTTTAATAACTTGCCATCTATAATAAATAACGGAAAGGAAAATCTTTGCTAATGCAACATAGAAGAAAGAGAATGACAACTTATCTAGCGATGAGAGCGATGCGGCGACATAACTATATACTCAAATATTTCAACATTAATAGTCATGTGTTAGTAGCTACAAGATCGAACTGTGCGTATACTTGTCAAATGTTGACCAATGTATGAATCACGATAGAAAACTGTTGATGTCATCGTTTTTATGGCGTCATTACAGGTCCCAGGTCCCATATTTCAATAACTCAATATTGTTGAATCTCACAACTAGACAATGTACAGTATTTTAATGTGCAATTTATGCATTTATTTGATCAACTTAGAGTGAAGAGAATGTTGTTGATTGAACATACAGTTTAAATATTTTAATAATTATTACATTTCACAAAAGAAAATAAAACATTAAAACCAGTATATATATGTGTGGAGTATAACTAGAAGAAGAGGAGGAAAATGATGGAATATGGTGCTGTTATTCTTTTGTATTAAAACATTGCAGTAATAAGAGGAAAAAATTGTGTTTGTTTCAATTTTAGACATCATTACAATGGCTGAATTCATACAAACGTCATGTATATTATGTAAGGGGACAGATGAATCCTTGACTGTTGTTTCAAAAGACATTCAAAAATTGACTGACTATAGCGAAAAAGTCAATAACAAACACATGAAAAATTATCTTATAGATTATAACAGATCTCAAACAATTTAACTGTAAAAATTCATTGAGAAAATAAAAAAAAGTATTTATAATGTTTTAAAGCGAAAAGGAAGCAATGCAGAACCTGTTGCACAAGCTAAAGTTACCAGATCGTCAATGAGCAGATTCAATTGCAAAGTCAATTGTATTTTTTGCGGTGAAGTAGCCAATTGATGAAAGAAATCCAAATAGAAATAAGATTGGAATGGCGAGGACAATACCATTAAAAACTAGAGTGCTACAAATCTCTATTTTGCTGAAATTAATGGCAAACAAAATGTTGCCTGCTTCAGAAATATTGCTGACTACCACTGAAGACTGAAGCAGAAAGAATAGTACTGACAGCTGCAAAGATCATAAAAGATAGTATTAGATCAAAAACGTATCAAATTGAAAATTAGCCTGAAGCCGGAGAAATCTCCAATGTGGAAAAAGGAATGGAGTGGTTGCCAAAATATCTTTGTATATTCTTGCAAGCTATTATAAACAATCGAAGAAGAAAAGTTGTTAGCATTTGTCAAGCTGTTGTACATATAACACGACCTAAATCATGTCTTTCCCCAGTACTATTTTGATTAGCAGTGCAGATTAATCATATGTTTGGTTCAAAGTGGTTAATGAGTCAATTATCTCGGTTAGGATTTCCTGTAGGACCTGAGGAGATAACAAGATTTTGGCAAGAGATAACAAGATTCAAACAATCTGTAGTTGAAAATGAAAAACTAACCGATGTCCTAAATGATAACTTTCCTGGTGCATTCACTCAATGGATGGCTGATAATGTGGATCACAATCCAGCTACCTTAGATGGTAAAGGTTCCTTGCATGCCATAGAAGTGATATCAGCAACAGCAAGTGAAGCAAGTCTACAGAATTTATGTACAGTGCCCATTCCAAGACAGAAAATAAAGAACATTGCTGCAATCACATTGAATAAAGGAATACTAATTGTACCTTACATTCCAGGTAACAAGACTGGATTGTCTACAGTGAAATTGAAAAAATTGCTGGAATTGAAAACTGATAATGGTATACCATCAACATATCACCTGAATATTTTGTTGAATTCATCGTACCTGTTTACTAAGACTAAATGTCCAAGTTGGTCAGGATATATGTCTAATCCATTACTGGTGATCATTCTGGAGTAGCTACTATATCATTTTTACTAATATAGACTTAAATCCAAATGATGTCAGTTGTATCTATTCTGTTCTCATCTGTGTATTAAATCAAATAGAAATTCTACAAATTTGTACTCCTGTTCTAACATTTGATCGGCCATTGTGGTAGAAAGCAACCGAGATTGCAACAGCGAAATCCATGAATATAGTTAGTAATATTAGGAGGTTTCCATATGTTAATGAGTTTTTGGGGGAAGTATAAGCACCCTGATGACAGGATCTGGTTTTACACAAGCAATGGAACAGATATATAGGTGTAATGCAGTGAAACATATAGAATCTGGTAAAGCCATATCAAAATCCCTGAGAAGTCATTTCCTTGTACAATCAGCTTTAACAACCAAATTGCTTGTACATGTGCTTCCAGTAAAAAAACGTAATGATCGTGACGAGGATGATGAAAGAACAGATGAAGAAAACAGAGAGAGACAAGACACAGTTGAAATGAGTGGATATAGTATTAGTGATGAAGATTTACAGAAACTTGCAGAACAAATGTTGAAAGAGTCTACAGAACTCTCAGATCCTGATGATATTCTGACAAAAGTCACGTCATTGCTAAACAATTTAAAGATGAAGTTAACAAATGAGTTGAGAACAGCAATGTTTTGGTGTCAATATCTGGATTATGTTGAGCAAAGTAAGAATTTCATTGCAGCAGAGAGAATTGGAGACTGGAAACTTTATTTAGCAACTATAAGAAAGATTATTAATTTATTTGCAGCAACCGGACATATAAATTACGCAAAAAGTGCTCGATTACATCTTCAAAACATGCTGGATCTACCTAACAACTATCCTTGGGTTTACAAACAATTTGAAAAACACGGTCTTCACACGGTTAGACGTAGTGATAAATATTGGGGTGGGTTATGGAGTGACTTAATAATCGAACAAACGCTTATGAGGTCATTAAAAAGTATCGCGGTATCACACGAGGTCGTGGCACAACATAATCAGTTAGAAAAACCTGGTTAAATACAATGCATCACTGTGCTAATATTCATAATGCAGTTAGCAATTTCACCAATCTATTATCAAGAACAAGTTACCAGTAGTGGAGTTATCACTAAGTCGCTAAGTCGGATAAATAGAGACAACCATGATCCTAAAAAATTGATAAGTGGTTTGATATTTTAAGAAACTTTTGAGCCGCAAAATGCCCAAATTTTAAGAAACTCGAGGCTCAGCCCGTTGCTTAGGTTTCTTATAAAAAAAGTGTAACTCTTGATGGAGTGTGTATAGAAAATGCATCAATCAAAAAAAAAGAACAAGTTTCTACCCTGTAAACGCTTGCCTTGAGGCTTGGGGTAAAGTCGTGGACAAAAACATTCATATGGTTCCAGCACTTTTGTTTACTAGACTAGTAGCATTGGCACAGAAAGAGGATGACGTTGAACAACAATTTGCTTATGAATTAACACCTGAGCCAACAGCATTATTTAAATATGGGATGATGAGAAAGCCACAAAAAGCAAATCTACGAAAATATCTTCTAAGCAAGAGTGAGAACATATCTAGCGTTACAGCAAGTATTTGTGTAGTTGATGGTGCGATGTTATTACACAAGATTAAATGGTTGTCTCAGTGTAAATATACAGATGTATTGCAGCAATATGTGAATTATGTAAAAAACAAGTATAACGCCTATAAAACAGTATGTGTAGTGTTTGATGGATATTCAACTGGTCAACTTCAATCAAGAGTCAAGAACACTAACGAAGAACAGGTGGAATGTCTGCAAAAGGAAACTTTAATTTATAGTGTTGCTTTTTTATGGGAGACATAGTCATTCCTAGTAAAGGCATGGTATTCTATTGAGGCTTTTCTTTGCACTTCGTTCAGATGGTAATCACTGAGCCACTGAGCTTTTCTTTTCTTTCCAACATTAATTAATACGCTTAAAGATTTGAATAGGACTTTGTTAATTATCGCTATTATATGTTTTTGCGAGAAAACGACTTTGTTTAAGTTAAAAATAGCCATAATAAGTAGCTAGGTTAATCAGAGATGGCCAGTAACATATTTTTCGACACCAGCCTGGCCTCCCACTGGGAGACAAGACCCTTAGTAACCCGCGCGACGATCGGTGCGGTATGTAGATTGTGAAATGGACATTTCATATGTTACGACATGGTTAAGGATTACCAAAAACACAATAATTTTATCGAGTCGCCATCTCTAAGAAGGTTCGTTAACCAAAACGCGAAGAGGCTCATCTTACCCCAATTAACAAGGCTGTTCCCGCTGGACGTCAACCCAGTATTTCGAAGCCACGGATCAAGTGATTTATATGAGGTTGTCTCCCTAGACAGGTTGTTTTCATTATGATTGAGGAACCCTCTCTACCCCACAATAGCTGAATACTTGAGGCGTAGCTAGGACTATCAAGGGTGTTTTTATCGTAACAACATTACTAGATGGGTTGCCTACCACGGCTTAGAGAGGCACATCCACCCTCATCGAGAGAAGGCTATCTGCGCCAGTTTCCCAACCTGATATTTTTACAACCTTGCGAAATGTAACCTTTTAATAAAACCTCGATTTAGATAATGCCATAATAAATAGATAAAAAATTTTAAAAAAATATTATATCCTGTAAAATAGTAAAGGTTTTCCCAAATGGAAACCAGCCAAAAAATTGCAGTAACGATATGCAATTTAGTAAATTAAACAAGATTATGAACGGTTGTTTCGCTACAAAAAATTTTAATTGATTGATTGAACAAATTTGAAATAACAAAGTAGTGTTTTGTGTCATCAAAATGGTTCTTTGAAACTCAAACCCTATTTCTTTGAGGATATGGGGCAGTCCACTGGGGTTACGACCCAATCTTCCGAAGATCTCCAACAAGGTGTTGAACGATGATTGCACATTTCCACAGATTTTTCAAAACAAAACAACTCACATGTGATGTCGTTGCGAGTAAGATCGCAAGAAATGTGCCAATTCCCAGTATAACGGTAAAAAACCAGTTCAATCAAGTTAATATTTCATCAACTCAAGAGCAGAAGGAAACACGTCTGCTCAGCTCAGAAACCTTTAAAAGAAGTGATGCGTAAAACATTTCTTTCTTATATTTATTTATATGAATTAGCATAAAAAACTGAAAAAACAGCCTCAATACATGACTTGTTTCGAAAACAGATCTGAATTTTAAACACACAAAAAGGGAATTAACTAACTATTCACTGCTTGATAATGTACGGAATGTACACGTGCATTGTAGATAAGGCGACACCACTAATCTTAAAGATTATCGACATTGATTCAACTGTTAAAATGACATACGTCCCAACAACCGACGAAGAAATTTTGTTGGGAATCAGTTCAGTTGGAAAGTGATGAAATATTTGGATGAAGATAATGGTATCAAAATGTTAATCATTTGCTATCTCGAAGTTATTCACCGCTCCCATTGGGGTTCGAGAGCATATCGTATGTAGTTATATAGGAAAGACAAGTATGCTTTCAAAAAGTTCGTTTACGGTTAGTTGATGTGGCACGGGTATATATGGCTAGTTTACAATAACGCTTTGGGTATTTGTTTATCAATGAGATCTAAACTTAAGTAACCCAGATAATGCAAAGCAAAATATAAGGCAGAAGGGAAAAGCATTTTGTCTTGAATTGTGCCTAGCATAAAGACCTTATATTGAAAAACAAAAGACCAACGCTATTTATAAGCATGGCTTTGTTTCAAAAAGCGTAAAATCATCTTGTTGGCGGTGTTATTTTCAATAACCTTGATTTTTACTTTCAAGTTAATTTAAAGGGTTTTGTTTTCAATGTTCGTTTCTATTCTAAACTCACGCAACAAAAGCCATGACTCAAAAAGCTTGCGATGAAAAATTGACGAAAATGAAATCAAAATAATTAGTTGGAAGGTAAGATAGCATAGCAGATTAAACATGGAGAGATTATATCTAAAAATAGAGCAGAACGACTAAATTGTATTGAAATTTTGCAGAAGTTTTTTTCCAGGTCAGGTAAGCAAATATACTAACAAAAATAATGGTAGAGCTTTTCATTTTTAATTACGAGAAATGTTTTTTTGGAGAAATTGACATTTCTAACTTTAGAGAAGTTTCGCTGTTAAACTTTCACTCGTCAGAAAATTGAAGGTTTTTTAACGTAAATGAGGTATTTCGTTAGATTGTTTCAGCCGGACACCACCACCATTATGAACTTCGGGAGGAAACTTGAGAAAGCCAAGGTCTTTTTTGACGATTCCAAGTTGGCGTTTGTTTTGTCGATTATCATCTTAGTCTACTTACTGTTGGGAGGCGCATTATTTTATGAACTGGAACACGAAAACGAGGTTAGAATGGGGGCAGAGCAAATGAATATGACGAAAATGTTGATGCAGCTTCACAATATTTCGAAACGCGATTTGGAGAGTATGTTGAAAGCGTACCACATTGATTTGAAGTACGATGAAGATTTTTCTCCCAGATGGGATTTTGTTGGCTCTATTGGGTTTGCCTGCACTGTTATAACCACCATAGGTAATAAAGTTTTCAGATTTGTGTTATTCCGTACAAGCTACATACCAAAAGGCAAGTTGCATTGTTGTAGCGTTTGAAATTTTCGGAAGCTCCATGGTAAAAAAAACAATAGCGCAGTATGATAATGCCCAACTCTACGTATGTCCCTCCATCCATTTCAATATTTCCAGTTTGGAAGTGGGTACTTTAATTTGGCAAAACATGTGTTGAAAAAGAAACATTTTCGTTTCATATTTTTAAAAAGAATCATTGTATGTTGATATCTGATAAATTTTATTCTGTTAGGATTCGGTCATGCCTCTCCCAGTACGTTTTACGGTCAACTCGCCTGTATCATCTATGCTCTGATTGGTATACCAATGAATTTTCTTTTGTTGAACATGATTCTGGAAAGTAGCTTCACATTTTTGGCAGGTCTGTTAAGCAAACTGTACGAGTTAAAACCTCAGGTTTTCCGACCGCATCAACCTGGTCAAACGCCTCTCGGAAGAACTCTACTCCTCAGTGTCTTTATATTTTCGGCGTTCATTTCATTAATTAGCGTATATTTTTCGTTCTTGGAGGATTGGTCATACTTTGAAGGGATTTATTTTACCGTTGTTGCCTTTACTTCGGTTGGGCTGGGGGACTTTGCTCCTTCTAAAATCCACAACCCTAAAAACAATCACCTTGCTTATCGCGTCACCAACTGGTTAATTATCATCATGGGGCTTTCCATCACATACGTCATCCTAAACATTACGGCCACTTTCTTCAAGAACATTCTCGTCACGGCTATTGATTGCTTCAACTCATATTTCATCCAAAAAAAGGTTTCAATTCTTCCCGAAGCGGCGCCGTATAACATTCCGGTAAGCAATCGTATGGATTCCTACGGGAGCATGTTATCGTTTGTCGATGAAAACGCTTATATCGGGTCGTTTGCCGCCGTAAATAAAGCAATAAGGAAGGTAGAGCAGAGAGAACTGGACAGCGAAAACAAAATCTATCAACTAAAAGCGCTGAAACATATCGAAGCTGTGCTTATGAATGAATATATGAAAGTGAAGAGTGTCTTCGGGGATGACCCTGTGTCGCGTTGGAAACGCGCAGCGAAGAAAGTCAGATCATTTTCACTCGTAAAACCTAATACTTTAAAACAACCCGAACCAAAAATCCATTTACAAAATCTGCACGTACCAAGTAGTCCATTTAACAGAATACATAATACAACTTCTGGCATTGTAAAGTAGAGAGGCGGGATAACTTCGCTATATAACGTAAACCATCCAATCAGCAATTCGCTAACACAAAAGAGTGTTCCTAGTTCGAGACAAGTCAACGGCAAAGTAATCCAAGAACTGTTTTGCCGGTAACCATTTGTTATAACAGGAAATAGTAAAAAAAAAACATTCTTTATTGTAAAAAGATTGTATATGAAAGAGACGCCATATCATATGTTAAATATTTTAAAAATGAAAAATATGCCTTTTCATTAAAAAGTTGTTCAGAAGAATATCCCCTAACCTAAACTAAAGTTATTCCGTACTGTTTTCTCAAGTCTAAGAAATTGCCCAACCTTTCAAATAAATCGGAATATTCTCAAGCTACACGACAAGTGGCCATGTTTCAAAGACACTCACAAAACCTTCTTATGTTTTATCAGCAAAGAGCAGCTATTATGGCTATATAGCCTATAGTAATATTCCATTGGACATCATTTACATGTTGTTTCCATTTTTTTTCTTCTTGTCACCATCACAGCAAATCTTGCAAACCAACAAATTCCGTTTTAGTGTCCAATGAGAAAAAGACAATTTGTATTATTTATTAGGGACATTGTTACTTTCTTAAACTCAGTGTAGAAGGTGAAAAAAGACAAGAGTATATGTTAAAATGGCGATAAGAGAAGTCGGCCTTTGGAAAATCGTCCACGACGATTTCGTCCTCGATTTTTTGTCCAAAGGAAAATCGTCCATGATTTTTTGTCCATGGAAAATATGTTCATAAAAAAATTTGGCCATAACATGTTTTGTCCTTTTTCAAACTCGTCCATGAGTTATTTTTTCCGTTTTTTTTTATGGCATCATAATGGTTCATATAAAAGTCGTAAATTAAACTATGCATGCATACGCGCCCACACACGCCATAAATCGATTTGCACGTGCTGTTAATCGCACATTATCGCACGCCATAACTGCTAATTTTTACAAAATTTTAAACTTTAGTCTTTACTCGTCAAACCAGCTATCAAAATGGCGGTAGAGATTGCCGTTGTCATCAAATGTTCGCTATGAATTATCTCAAAAAGTCACTCAGCCGACTTGGGGTTTTAATCGGCAATGTATACTAAAGTTTTAAATCCTTTTAAATGGAATATTTTGGGTGGATAATAACCGGTATGTAACTAACTGGAACCGGAAGAAAGAAACATCAGGACCCAAATAAGAGCAGGCCACCAATGAATTCGACAGCCAGTTAACAAAGCATATAAGACGCAACAGGAACGTATAAAGAACATAGTGGAACGATACGGAAAGTAAGGAAAGAGAAAAGAAAGGAAAGGAACGAGTTGTCAGTATATTTGAGAAGTATTTCCTATAACCTGAAGCTGTATAAGGAGAACGCCCAAGGTGAGGGAGAGGAAACCAACAATGAAACGTGTGTGATTTGTGGGAGTAAAAGTGGTGTATGAAACTGTATTTGTGTTTTCGTTTATGTATCCACAGTAATGATTTATGTGCACACGGTATCTGAAGAAAAAGAGAATTGCCGGGACAAATTTGGACTGGACAATTTGAAAACAGGCCCAAAGCAGCATAGGACGTAAAATCGTGGGAACAAAAATTTCGTGGACGATTTCGAAAAAGGCCGTAATGGTCATGCGGCTATTTTGGACCGCGGACGAAATCGTCGCGGCCGACTTCTTTTGTAAGCGTTAAAATCAATAATGTAAAACCATCAATCAATTTTTTTTTGGCCAGTAACGGTGTCGTCGTAAATTCTGACTCCCCCTAAATATGACCTAGTGAACTAAGACTTCCCCAGTGGATTTTAACTCCCCTTCACTCGAATCAAAAAAGGAAAAATATCAATTAAGTCATACTTTTTGAATTTTTGAAGAATGAGAAAAAAGTGAACAAAGCTATGAAAGAATTATATAATATGTTTCATGGTCTTAAAAGTGTAGAAAACATAAAATAAAGACACGTTAAACAAATAAAATAAAGACACGTTAAACAAATAAAACAAATAAAATAAAGACACGTTAAACAAATAAAACAAAAAAAATAAAGACACATTAAACATATAACTATAAATAGCAACGAAATTTTGCCAATTAAAGTCTTTCAAAAGTTTTTTTAAAATAGGAATAGCACTGAAGCAAATCTAAAGGGTATTGGAAATGACGATTTTATTCTTTTGGCAGTTAAGGCAGCGAATTAAATGTTGCCGAATGTTTTTGCCGTCAAAGATAGCCTCTATGGGTGATTTTCCATGCAAGATTTCTGCTGTGAATGCGATTGCAAAGGGACAATTAAATCCATCCAGTTGTATATGGACTGGTAAGAAAGTAGGTATGACTTTTTCCGACTATATCTTTGCACAATGAATAAACAGATTTCATTGACGCACGATTTCAAGTTGATTTTAAGCTGTCACAGATTATAACTCAACTACTTGAACAAAAACTTGAAACCTGTGTGACCTCCATCATGAAACAGCTGGATATGGTCTTTTGTGTATTCAATACAGATTGGGAAATACCCACTTTGCCAAGTGTTTCGCATATCAGCTTTTGCGCTGCATCCAGACTTTTATCATTCAGCCAAGCGTTTTCGGAGAGTAGGAATATTCGATTCTTCCTTTTTAAATAATAGAGTTTATTGTGAATGTAGAACTCCTCCGCTTTGCTTGGTGTTTCACGATGCTCAAAGTGTGGCAAATTGGAAGGCTTCTCGTCAGATGGAACATCAGTTTCATCTCTACCAGGATGACTTACAAGGTCAATGACTTCAAAATAATCTAATATTTAGTGCTTTGAGTAAAACTAAGACGAAAGGTACGGTATTTAAGGTTTCAAGGCAATTGAAGGCAAAACGTAGCTATTAATATTTTCGTCTAAGTTCCTATTCATTCAAAAAAGTCAAAATACTACCTAGTTTAGTTCTTAGAAGTCATTATGTCAACGGAATGCAGTGATTCAAATCGTGTAAAAAAAAAATCGCATTTCATTCTCATTCCCACCTTCGCTAATGCCACATGTTTTGTACCGTTTCCAATGCAATTCCAACTTCGACAAATACTAAAATACTTTGATACCTTCGTCTTTATCCATTTCTTCATCTTCCAACTGAACTGACTCTAGGATTATTTTAACTCAACTTTTCTGCTGAGACCGATATCGACATGGTAGTGATCTAACATTTTAAAAACACCGGAGATTTTTAGATTTTCCAATCACAAACATTGGAAGTTCGTTGCCAATTGCATTTGATTCTTATCCACTGCACTTTCCACCAGTTCGATCTTTAAATGAAATATTTTGTTTGTTAGACAATGGTAAGACACCGAACTCGTTAGCGTTTTATATGTACTCTAGTTCAACTGGGAAACGAGACTCAGTAAGGATATTTCGTGCCACGAGTGTATAATTTCAAAACTGGCTGCTTTCGCAAACAACTACCGCGTGCTTACGAAGTGATAAAATAGTTAAAGAAGATAATTAGAACCCTTGACAGCCTCAGAAATGATCAAATAGAAGTGCCCTGTAAATTAACGTTTACTGGAGTCATCGAGAGCCCTAAAATTTTGATAGAAAAATATTCTATAACAACCTTTTGGAGTTCGCATGGAAATCTTGGTCGATGTGTTCTACAGCTTCGTAGAAGTCGGTGTCTTTCTATTGTGAAACTACTTGCGTTATTCCATGTAGTTAATCTTTACCATCGGCCGTGTAAATATTGTTTATGCCAAGAAAAAGAGATCTGTTTGTAAAACAAGTGTGGTATTTTTTGTTTGATAAATACCTTACTGCATTGTGATAATTAATGGGTCTTGTTGGTTTTGTAACCTGAATCGTCTCTGTTCATAGCCTCCATTCTATCTTCATTTGAAAACATCTTTCCTATTAAAATCCACTTAATAAAAAGGTAGCTAAATAGACGCTCTGTTAGGATGTAATCCTTAAAAGATCCTTCAAATCTCCACACTTTCATCGGTAACTTTTCTTTTTTCTTATCATGGTGGCAACGTCATGGTTTTTCTGAGAGAACACCATATGTATTTCGTTTTACTGTATCATCGACTATGTTCGTTTTCTTATGAAAACACGGTCTGGCATGGTGTGTCTGGGAGTCTTAAGAGGTATTTCACAGAATCAACTATTTGATGTACGGTGTGTAGGTCAGATGCAGGTCTCTCCCCCCTGCCCCAACTTCTATTAGCGATTCTTTGTACTTCTTTGTTGTAAATGGTTTATATCAAGTATACAGGATTGATCCAACATGAACGTTGTGTAACTCATCAACTCAAAGTCACATACAATCTGATAAAAATTTGAAGTTTCTTGAAAATCAGTTTTATTTGGCTGAGATTCTTCCCGTGCATTTGCCCAGAATCAAAATAGTAACATACGTCATTTGCAACTGCATTTACAACATTCGGTATTGCGTTGAGCCTCATGAAAAAAGATTTGTTTGATAATGATTCTGCAACCTCTAGCATGTGTTTACCAGTCCTGACAAACTCAACTTTGTGTAATTTACCGCCAGATATATGACCAATTTATCTTTGTATTAATGTACTTCACATTCCCTTCTAGTAATAGCACAGGAAGAATCATCAAATTCTTGTGGGTCTTTTTAGGACCTTCCAAGATTTGGAATTATACACTCAAAAGGGCTATTAGCTGATTCATTTCGTTTGATAATTTAATCATTTGTTTGTTTTTTTGTAAAAGATGTATAACGTTCTTTATGATAAACTCAAATAAGTAATACAGTAGTTGTAGTTGACTAAGTACGGCCGTTTCGAAGAAACTTGTTCCGGATCAAACTCATCTCTGAAAAGGAATTCAGTCAATCTACTCAGCAAATCTTTGAAAAATCTAAAAGTTCTTAGAAATTGGAGGTCATTCAGCTTTTAAATCTATATTCCAAAATTTACAAAAATCGGTCTGCTTTTAACCGAACAAGAAAGTAAAATATCATTTCAGTTCAGACTATAATAGTCTATACAATATATTTGTCAATGTCTGTTTTTTGTGTGTCCGTTTGTTATTTTGCATTTACAAACAGATGGGCCCAGAGAGCGGGAAATTCAGTCCATAAAGGTAACTAGAATGTCATGCCCGGCTTAGTCTTTTGATAAAGATATAAATTGCGGATTACATACAAAATTTCGTACATTCGCTTATCTTACTTCGAGAACGCCAGGGGCAACGCCGTGGGTACTTCTGCTAGTGTATCATAAAAAATATCTGCAATAAAAACTGTTTGATTGCTATCCATTGAAAAAAGACTTCATATAAGTTTAAACTAAAATATACTTTACCTACATTAGAAGTAGATTGGAGATTTCATGAGATCAATATGAAATGACTGAAACCTTAAACATACATGCTCGGTACACAGCATACGCTTCCAGGCCAAACATATTCTGTTCAAAGTAGTGGTTAACGACCTCAATTTCCTCGTTGAATTGTTTTGTCATAAAAATATGACAAATCGTCCGGTGACAATCTCTGAAGCAGCTGCGTTATACTGGCAAGTAAAGGTGCCATGATTTTACAATTGGGTTGTCTAAGATCTCACTCGAAGAGACCCTGTATTGTTTTACATTTGAGCTAAGCATGAAATTTCGTTCAACTACTAAATCATTGCACTAAATTATACTTACTTAAAAACATAATACACATATTATCTCTGAAAAAAGTTCAACATTTTAGTGATTTGTATGTAAAATATAGCAAAATCACCATTCTTTTAAATCGGTTAGCAATAAATAAAGACTATTAGGTTTAAATTTTGTGTCGTTATCAGCATCTTCGCTTATTTCTGTGTTACGCAATACATTTTCTAATTTGCCATTAGGCAAGCTTCTTCTCCTGTAAGTGCCATTTTGACGTTTTAAACCTGTTTTTTTTCTGTCTGTTGATTTTACAATATTTTGTCGAAAGCTTGACAGGTACGCGTTCGAAACATGATTAGAGGAACGAAAGCGATGCCGCAATGCATTGTCAATATCACGTGATTCGCAGCCTTCGAGTTCGGTCTCGCTTACTGTTCTTTCAGGTTTGTCAAAAATTCCAAAATCATTACTGTCGTTTGTAGTTATGACAGGCATACTTCTACGATGATACGACATACGATTTACATTTTCACGGGTAAAATGATTAACGTCGTTCAGTGATTTGCCATTGTATATTTCTTCAGCCACTGTACATAGAATGTCTGCTTTTCCCGTCACTGATGTCCTCTGTCTGATGTAATAAGTTTTTTCTTTATCCACTACTACTTCTTCTTCGTTGCATTTGAACTGCGGCTGGCGACTAAGTAACAATTCGTCATTATTCAACCAATCAACCGAATTCTGTTCCTTCGGTGACAAATCGTTCAACGATAGAGATTTTTGTCTCGCCAAGGACCATTTTAACATTTTCTTACAGCACGTGAGCAAACAATGTATCGTATACGAACACAGAACACGTCTAATAACAAAGTTGTGATTTATTAACTTTAACGACCACCATTTTGGTTGAGTTGTTGACTAGCAACGAGTATATTGCTGCAAACACAGTATGATGCATTTATGAAATGCAAATTTCCTTCCGAACAGGAAAACATCTCGAATAAACTGTGTAATGTTTTTTGTTTTGTTTTTTAACGAGGCTTTCAGAACGCTCATCATTAAGCATTATCATGAAAACCTTGACCCGGAGTTTTAGTGTATTTAATTGTTCCCATTTGTGCTACGATCATTTTTTATGAAATACGACGTTTTTTTTTATAACGGCTCACTAAACAACTTTGTGATAGCATGGTCTCGAACCCAGAACCATTCGGTTAAGAGCCGAACGCCATTCCCATTTATTGACTATTTGATTGTAAAAATACATATTTTCTCATCCAAGAAAGAAAATATTTACGGACCGCATGAAACCGCACACGAATTAAGCATATTTCACATTCGTCCTCTCATGATGCTGAATCCAACTTCTCGTCACTTTTTAACTACAACAATAACATGTCTGAGGTAAACAAACGCATTGCATTAAAACATTTTTAATTTTCGCAATAACGTTAATGAGTTCATCTTTTTCGCTAGCTATGTAAAGCTATTTAAATAAGTACTCAGAATAGATTCTAGCAAGAATACTGTTGCAAAATATTCAAAACAATTATTTATAATCACTTTACTACCCAGATTTACGTTGTCACGTGTACATTGCTAGAAGTAAATGATGTTTTCATGTTTCCACCCAAGTATTAAGTATTTTTTTTATGGATCAAAATTTAAATCACTGGATCTATCTACTAACATTCAAACACCCACAGTTAGGGTGGTCAAACGTATTTTCAAAGTTCAAAATCTATTCTTGAAATTGTTATAATTAGAATCAGCTTCAAAAATGGAATTCAATGAGGAGTCATTTTTCTTTTAACTCTAACCTAATAAAATTGAGAGACATTCGAGAGCTCTTTAAACGAGGCAATGAAGGTGCTCAAAAGAAAGGAGAACAGATATTGAAGTTATAAATCTGGATTAGTTGTATTGTAGCTTTTTTGTATTCTGATCAAAAAGGACATAAAAAGACAATTCAAACTGTCGTCTTTTCCTATTAATGTTTAAATGTTTCAATTTCACGCATCGCTAAAATTTAGATTTTTTGCGCGGATTTAATTTTGCAGACAGCGAATTATTGTGGTTTTCGCGCGGATTTAATTTCACAGAAAATGCCTAAATCCGCGAAAATTAATCCGCTTAAGGTAGTTTGCATTTTAAATTGTCTTTTCATTCTTTTTTGTATATAAACAAAACTGATTGTTTCTTTGTGTATTGATCTTTTTTTTCTTCTATCGAACGCAGCATAACTTCTTCTGCATTTATCTGTCTCTAGTTGAATGGAACTTTTAAACAACTTGTAGCATTGCGTGTAAACATGTCTATCGGTTCTCTTTAAAATTCTTCCTTCTTTTGTATTTTACGTTGCATAACAAACATTTTGAAACGTTAAATAAATGATTGGTAACGTTAACTTTGTTTCAAAATTTATATTTGCAAAGTAATTTCTAATTACATACCGGTTATTATCCACCCAAAATATGCCTTTTAAAAGGATTTAAAACTTTAGTATACATTGCCAATTAAAACCCCAGGTCAGCTGAGTGACTTTTTGAGGTAATTCATGGCAAACATTTGATGACAACGACAATCTCTACCGCCATTTTAATGGCTGATTTGACGAGTAAAGGCTAAAGTTTAAAATTTTGTAAAAATAGCAGTTCAATGTATTTTTATGGCGTGCGATATTGTGCGATTAACAGAACACGCAAATCATTTATGCTTCGCACACGTACTCAAGAAACAGATTGACGTCAGACTGACGTCCCTTAAGAAAAATCTAGATAAACTTATACCGTTTGAAAGGTCTACTTATTACGCATGCGCTGGTGAAGTTTGTTTTTTCCGTGCATCTTGTGCCCACGCGCTATTGGCTATTGCCTGGAACCCTTTTTTTGCAAAACCGTGCCAAAAAGTCTTTTAGTTGAAACAATGAACTGACGTCAACTTTATCATCAATATCTAAATGAAATTAAAATAAATGATAAAACAAATTTAATATTATTATTCTTGAATAATTTCTGTATATTTATTAACAAAAAATTATCCTTTTACGTTCATTTTTGATAAAGTTTTGGGGCTTTAAAATTTAAGAATAAGTGTTTTAAACTTTCGAAAATTTTTTCCGAACATTCTGACGCAAGTGAGCACCCTACCACAGTGCAGAAAAAAGGGTGCTTGAAAATGAGATTTACTAACTTTTTTATCACTTGGGGACAAAGAAAATTTTCCAATTTTAGAAGCTCTAAAACATCTATTTCTTTTCTGCATGAAAAGAGAAGGTTTCCAATAAAGAAATGTGACATAAATCCATGACCATTAGAAAATATATTTAAACATGTTTTTGTATATAGTGAAATTACGCAAAAGCACAAACAGCATTTAGAGAGAGTATATAATGTAGAAAAAACCCTCTAAGTGCTAAATTTTACTTTGTTTACAATACATAGACTGTAATGACATATCTTGTTTTGGTCTTAAAAATATTCTTGATATGGATTGTATATAATGGCTTACTTTGTTATAAAATTCACTCAAAAAATCCTTTTCCTGTTATTTCAGATGTTTTCATATTACCGCTGGACTTAAAAGAACACCCCGAGTCATGCCAGTAACTCACCAAGTTCTTGGAGATCACAATGCTCAGTATTTTACTTCATACCCTAACCTCACACGCGAAGAGATGGAAGGTATGTATTTGTTTTCTTTTAACTGTTTTCTTCTTTCTGGGGTTGGTGTACAGGAAGGGCATCGAGCCGTAAAAACATCTGCACCAATAAACCATCAGATGATTAAACCTCCATAATTGGAGAAAATCATCTTTTGAAACCGTCCAACCCATGCAAGCATGGAAAAGCGACGTTAAAAGGATGATGATGATGATGAAAAATAATTTGATTTAACCATAAATATGTATATTACATTGTAAATATTTTAAAACACAAGACATAATAGGGAAACAATATTATTTGTCAAAGGTGATATTATCTGGACATGGAATGTGTCGCTATTTTTACTCAGCCATGCCATATATATGTGACTAACCGGACATTTGCAGACATAATTAACACCATAATTTTCCTATTTATGATATGTTTTAGGAAATATTTCTTCTTATATTAGGTCCTTATTGTTTTAAATTGATTCATTTTAAGTTAACGGGACACTTTTGTGGTGTTGATATCTAAAGTTTGATTAACTTCCTGCCCAATAAAGAAACTTTTTTAAATAAAAGTTATTTCACATTAAAGAGGAATGGTACCTCGTTAAAAGAGGATATAAACTTAATTTCTATACTACCTACTGATCAGCCAATTTTTGTAAAATGATCATGTGTGTGACTAACAGGACACTGCACTTTTAGTAAAGTTAATGGGCAAATAAACAGTCCATTTTTAAACACAACATATAATCTGTAAAAACTGGATGAAAACTAGTCTAACCTGTTCCAGCATAGAAAGAGAGAAAGAGTAACAAGTCACCTAGTCTTTGTGATTGCAGAAATTGACGGTAACAAAAGAGCCGATTTTAATACTAGAATTTTCGGTTTGAGTTTTTCTGTGTGTATTGAGATATGGCTCTACATAGGAAAATTATTTCATGTGTGTTTTGTTGTTTTTCTGTTGAGATACCAGGCAAACCAGGAAAATATCTCTTGAAACTTTGTAACCGTTCTGAAATTTGTGTTGCAGTTATGTAAAATAGATTCACTGTTTTGAAGCAATCACAAGGACAATTATAAAGTCATGCCTAAATCATGGTAAATCATGCCTTTGTCACAATTGAGTAGTGTTGCTTTACTTTTATTTCAAATTTACGCTTGATTGTCCCTCCAATGCATCGGCCAGACCTTTCTGTGGGATGTGGCAAGAAAATGAAGCAATGCATAGATTTTTAAACTGACTAGATGTCCATCTTACCAAATAAAAGTTCTTTAATTGGAGATGAAACTAATGATATAATCAGATGATCGTAAAATGGTTTCATGTATGGTTGGTATCATGTGTCTTTTTCCCAATACATTGCAGTTATCGGCGTAACTTGGTTTTTACACCAATGAGCAGATTGATCTTCGTCTTGTTGCTGAGTTGTGTAATTTCTCAGTTTGAAGATTGCTACTGTTTAACTCTCGATATTTATCTGACTGTTTTCTTTCAGAAAGTGATGAACAGTGAAATCAGGAATAAATATCAACAAACTTCCATATAGAGTCTCTTTTGTTCTTGAGATATTTCTCTAAGCGAAGTTTATTACTGGCACTTTGGATTTTCTATCTCCCATTGATACCAAGTAATTTCATTGACCCACCCACACCCACATCATGGGAATAAGCACCTATGCCCTTTATGCACTGCTGCCACAGAGTTTAAAATGCAAAGTTGGTATCTTGCGTGGGTTAGCTCACCACTGTTTTCCCTTTCACATACTTTTAAAAATATTTTACTGTTTTATTTTTTGTTATTTATTTGGGTATTAAATTAATGTTTTTATCATTTCCAATTTTATTTTTATTAAGAATTAAATTCTAAAGTGGGATTCACACATTGAACGCGAAAATTGAACTTTTGGAACGTCATCATTTGTCAAGTAATCAGTTTTAACTGAATCATACTATTAATCATAATTTGATGCTAAAATCGAAAAAATCCTCAGCATATTGAGCTTCAACTAAATTTAATGTGTGCTTATAAAGAAATGAGACTATATTTAATATTTATATATATGTGTATGTATATTTTTAGATTAAAAATCATATTAAATTTAATTAAATCATTTGCATAAGTTTTAAATTGTAGCATGTGTTCTTTCCTTACCCTACGATATATTACTGATTTTGATGTTTTGAGACCTGTTGGTGTACGAATTTATAACAAATTTCATTCTAAGAATTGCCTTTGGAGAAAGAATATTTTATATATATAAGAGAATCTTTTGTGATTTGATAGAACCGCCACCCAGAGTTTCAGAAGAAGTGCGAGATTTGTTACAAAAGAGCCGGATAAGACTGATTGGCCAGGATGGAGTCCGCTTTCCTGAAATTGCCCCGCACAAATTTCGAAGAATGCGGAAAGAGCTGATAAAAGCTGGGCATTATTTTCCTGTGTTTCCAATGAGAGATCGAATGCTTGACATAATGCCCAAAGTTAAAAAACACGTTCTTGCGAAGGAACAGAGGTATTGAAAATTAGTTACACTTTATAATATTTGCACTACCTTTAGAATGAAAATAAATGTGAAAGAATTAAAACATAATTTCAAGATTGACTTCTTATTGTTAGATTTATAATCTTGAGCAAGGAATTGCCGATGGCTGTGTTCAATCCACTTTGCAAAGTGGTTTTGTCCGTGGTTGTTTATCAAGCATCCACGTTTCAGAGTCCTGGGATTTGCATTAGCAGGCTCCTGTCTTACTTTGATTCCTTCTCATGTATCATTCATTGGTTGGTCTGATCCATGGCGTACTAAAATAACAGGCCTATTCATCGTGCAAAGTCGCGCCGAGACTGGGGGCTGAGCATTTTAGCGGGAGATTCGAGAAAGTAAAGCCGTGTGAGCAGTTTGCATGCTTGGAATATAGACAAAATGGTTAAAAAGTGTTGTGTTACTGGTTGTAAATCAAATTATTCTAAAGAAAAAGAAAGGATATCTGTATACCGCCTACCAAATAATCCAGAAGAACGAAAAAGATGGATAAAAGCCATTCCAAGGGACAATATTCCTGATAGACCAGATACAGTTGTTTGTGCCAAACATTTTCCTCGTGATTTTTCAGTTGTGAAAGTCAATGGGAAGCCAAGACCAAGAGATCCACCCTCAGTTTTTGAAAACATACCAAAAAGTATGATTCCAACACCTCTGCCTCCAAAAAGGTCAACAAATAAAGCCGCAAGTGCAACAAGATCTCGGAAAGATGATGAGCTGACAGCATTTTTAAAGCACGATGCAATTCCATCATTTCAGACATTTTCTGCTGAAGTAGGCGGTCACAAATTTCAATCAGATGTAACTTCATACACATTTGGTGAAGATGTATTTATACAATCAAAAGAACTGTGCCAAAATAATAATGGTTGTATTCCAAAGTTTACATTGAAAGTAAAACCAGACTTCTGTTACGATGCTTATCATATGGGAATAAAATGCCAAATTGCCACTCTTTCAAAAAACCGCATAATTTTGTTGGACAGATGGTCGAGAGTAGAAGAAGCATTAAGATTTTTGAACTCGTTGGAAATAGATACAAAGAAAAGTATATTGATGCAGCAGATTGATGCTATGAGTCGTGTAAATTCAAATAATGTTTGCGAACAAAAATACTCACCTGAGATGATAATTAGAGGATTTGAGTATTTTGCAAAGTCACGAAGTTTGTATAAACAACTGAGAAATGACTTTCAACTACCAAGCATAACAACTTTAACACGATTGACATCCAAAGTTTCAAATGTAGAGGATGATTCTTTTGTAAAAAGTATTTTTCAGAGTCTCAATGATGGACAAAGAAACTGCATTTTATTGATTGATGAAGTATATGTAAAACCAATGCTAACATACCATGGTGGACAACTATTTGGTAATTCAGTCAATGATAATTCGGAACTTGCAAAAACAGTTTTGGCTTTTATGGTAGTTTGCTTGTATGGTGGACCTAAGTTTTTGGTGAAGATGCTACCTGTCAATAAATTAGACACTGATTTCTTGTATGACCAAAGTAAGTCTCTAATCAATCAGATAAAAGACTCTGGTGGTAACTTGGTAGCAGTTTTATGTGATAATAACAGAGTCAATCAAGCATTTTTTAAACGATTTTCTTGCACATCACCCTGGAGAACAGTAGATAATATATTTCTTCTTTTTGATTTTGTCCATATTCTTAAAAGTATAAGAAACAATTGGATCACTGAAAAAACTGGAGAAATACAATTTAATTATAGAGGTGAAAGTTATTCTGCTAAATGGGATCATATAAAAAAGCTTCAGAAATTAGAGGAAGGACACTTAGTTAAAATGTCAAAACTAAATTACGTTGCTGCAAATCCCAAACCTATTGAAAGGCAAAAAGTGAACACTTGTTTGAAGGTGTTTTGTGAGGAAACTGTGAATGCCTTAAAGTTTCACCCAGGCATGCAAGACGAAAATGTTGATGGTACAGTGATTTTTATTACAAAGCTTATTGAATTCTGGAAAATAGTTAATGTCAAAAGCCCATTTGAAGGAATACGATTAAAGGATTCTTTACGTGATGTGATATCATCTGATACAGATTGGCGATTGAACGATCTACTGGAGTTAGCTGAACTAGCGGTTGAATTAAGGGGGCAGCAAGGAAAAAATCGAGTAAAAAGTTTAACAAAAGACACAAGTACTGCATTAGAACATACATGCAAAGGATTAGTAGAGTTGACAAAATACTTATTGGAAACATCTCATTCGTATGTCCTGTTAGGAACTTTTACAACTGATCCTTTAGAGAAAGCGTTTGGCAAGTTGAGGCAAGGTAGTGGAGGTACTTACTTCATCAATGTTCAACAAGTTTTGGAAAAGTTCAATATAAACAAGACAAAATTGATGCTAAGATGCGACATTGACATTCCCAATTCCATTGCACAAGATGGACATTGTTGTAGTAAATGTTCTTATATGTTGTCAGAAGAACAGTGCTATGTATTTGACAGTCTGCCAGGACTTGAAGAAACACTTGGTGATGAACTAAAGTCACCATTGGTTTATATTGCTGGTTATGTGACAAGAAAGGATGAAAGTGGTGTTGATGATACATTTTCATATTTTGAGAAATATGGCACATTTACTACTGGTTTAGATAGAGGTGGTTTGAACATTCCATGTGACAATATTTGTGAATGGACATTTTTTTGCTACATTACGTTTCACTCTGTTGCAAGAGAAGTTTGTCGTACCTCATTATGTGACATATTTATGAACGTGGCAGAATCGTTTAATTTTAATATCGAGAGAAAGCATGCAGTAATTTTGTCAAATGTATTATTGAATAACTACTGTCGTTTGAATTCACCGTAATGAACCGAAAGTGAAGTTGCTCAAGTTGTCTAATTGACTGATTGGTATCCCAGGAGATTATTGACTGTTTTTCATACTTGTAGTTCATTGGAAAAAAGATGCTGATGTCTTGTTAAAAAATGTTTAATACTTGTAATATAATGAAATGCATATATATATATATACATACCAGTTGATTTATTATATACATACTGTTTTGTTAATATTTTGTTAGTTAGATACTCAGTTCTGCATACTATGTTATATTGTTGATATTGTAGTTTGGTTAATGCAAGTTGTTAATATTTTCAAAATTTGGAATTCTGTTTCTACTAAATGAGATTTTTTAGTGTTTAGTCAGTAATATGTATAGATGTGATCTTTTTTACCAGTTTGTTGTGTTGTCTTAGTAAAAGCCCTGATATTGGGCAAAACAATCACTTTATTATTATACATGTTTATACTTTAATGATATGAATTATTATTATTAAAGTGAATATTTATACAGGATAAACTGTTCAGTACTAAATACTGCTATCATACATGTCCTGTTTAAATTATAATGAAAATTCTTATGTTGATTACACTAAATGTTTTCCCTCAGATAACCCTTCTATTAGTGTTTTTTTGCACTTTTTTGTCATGAAAATATACCAAAACTTTCTTAAATTCATAAAAGAATATCTTGGTTTCAAAGAAGAAGCAAAAATAATGTTATTTCAGTGTTTTGAGTGGCTACTTCAGTTGTTTTTGTTATGAAAACATAGTCCAAAACCTGGAATTCTAGGCCCCCAGTTTTGAGCTATCCTTGCACGGTGAATAGGCCTGAAATTTCAGTACGCCATGGTCTGATCTCTTCCCTGAGGAAATTAAGCAATGTATAGAAGTCTTGATCACAGCGATCACGGAAGAAAAGGCGTTCTCAAACGTTGATAGAGTGTTAGGATGGTGCAACGGCAGTGTTTGATCCATCTCAACATTGACAGAACATTCTTTTCTTGTCGCTGTGAATCACCCTTCTGCATTGCCCAACACTCACTGTCTTACAACAATATTGATTGATTGATTGGCCTAACACAAGTGTTGTAGATTTCCCCGAGAGTGCTAACTGATATAGAATGGCTGATCTGAAGTGGCTCACAGAACCTTCTCCAAGCAACATGAATCCGAGCATCTGTATCAACCAAGCACCATATGTTTCACCAAGATATTTAAAGGTGTTATCAACTTCCACTTTGTGACTTCCAACACCAAAACATCTGTGACATATATCTTCAATCAGCCTTTCTCTGTAAACCGGGCTTCGTTTCATTGTAGGATTTCTAAAATTTTCTGAAACAAATAAATTGTCTCTCTAATTGTCCGACATTCATTACAGAAGAAGCATAGACCTATATACATATCTTACTCTCAAAATAAAGAAAGTAACCTGTTATAATAATTTCCATTTACACTAGTGCAATCCTTCAAAATATCCCAATCAACATATGTAAACACTTGCCATTTGATCTTGTATTTGATTTATACTATTCATTGTTTAGGTTGATCAGAATCAAAGAAAACATGAAAATGATGCCAGTGTGGATTGCCGAGTATAAGGCGAAAATCAGCGCTAAGAAATTAGCAAAGAAAGAGGCCGCGGAAGAGCAGAAATTTAATAGACTGTATATGGAGAAGCTAGGTTTGCATCCGAAGGACCCTCGATCGAAGGATATCTTGGCTAAGCACACCTCTATGCCTGGCGATCATTCGGAAAAAAAAGAGAAGAAGAAGAAGAAATTCGGTGCGAAGAAAGTAAAAAAATTATGAATTATGCGCCACAATTCATGTTGTCTTGAACTTTCCACCAAAATAGTGTATTTTAACTAGACACGATACTGTAATCCTCAAAATTCTAAATATGGTCATGGCTTTGACATACAATATTTATTGAACGAATTTAATATGAATAAGGTTTGAAGCTTTGTGGTCCTAAACTAGGACTTTCAAATTTGTGAAGAAAATGTTTTTATGTCTAAATTTAGGTTGATATGTTCAGTGTTATTTTCTGTCAAAATCTCTGACCTCACTGTTGTTAACGCGAGTACCGTAATGCCTCGATTAAGCGCCCCCTCGAATAAGCGTCCACCCTCTTGGTTAAATTATTAAATAAGCGTCCCCCTCGAATAAGCGCCCACCCCTCAATCTTCAGAAACGGGCGAACGTACGAAGGCCGTACAATGCTGAAAGAGCAGTTTGAATATATGAATACGGAGGAAGCAAACACGTTTCAAGCCGATGAGAGTGATATAGAGTCCAGACATGTTACTCGTCGACGAAGACAAGGGGGGTGACGAAGATATGGAAATAGATATTTTGTGAAAGAAAACACGTGTTTCTATTAAAAACCGCCTTTTATTTATGTTCAATTTTTCTGAATTGCAAATAAGCGCCCCCCTCGAATAAGCGCCCACCCCAGAGCCTCAAAAATTGAATAAGCACCCGGGCGCTTAATCGAGGCATTACAGTAAATCGCTTTTGTTAAGAAACAGACATTGCTGTAAGCAGTTTTGTTGGAGCAAGTTTCTTTTCACAAAGAAGTTATTAAACTTTATAATGCTGAAATTTTTGAAATCGAAGAAGACGAAAATTTTTTGTACACTAGTATCTTCGTAGCTTGAGACAAATGTTTGCGACAATGGATGTTTCGTTTTTGCAAACTCTGTCTGGCAAAATGAATCAAATGTAACAGTTTGTACAAACTTGTTGTTGTGTTCGAACAATTGTTCTAAGAATGATGCGTAACAAACAAAAATTCTCCCTCAACACACTATAAAAGGAGAAATACTTTTTAAAAATAAGTGCTACCCTCGAATAAGCGTCGCAACTAAATATGAAATATGGCGTTTACTCGCAGCATTCAAGGAATCTAACTATTGATAGAGAAGAGAAAAAACTTCAGTTAGGGTGAGCCATTGTATGGACATTATTTTCTGTCGCAAACAATATTATATAACTCAAAATAGTTGCTGTACTACTTGTTAAAGTTTGTAATTTAGAAATGAGTGTTAATGCCGACTAGCGGTTCTTGTTTTGTAGTATATATTTACGTGTGACTAGTTACCACTCTCTTTTTCACCTTGGACTGCGATATTCAGCGCGGCAACAAATCCAAATTCTACCTAACTGTTTTTCTTGCATCATTTATATAACGTTCATACAAACTATTCTTTCTTTTTCACCAGTTTGTTGAGTGGAATATCTACAAGATAACTTTAAAAAGGGCTGCGGCGCCTAATCGAGGATTCACGTTACTCTGATTTTACCTTCCACTTTTGGTCAATCTTCTCTCTCGATGGCGTTTTTTTAAAGCTTTATTAGCTTTTCATCGCGAGGTAGTCGGAAAAATAATCGTTTTACACGAAGAGTTATTACATTCAATCGACAACAGTGACGTAAACGCGTTGTAAAGAAGAAGCGGGTGTGGAGTTAAATCGGCTATTTTTTCACCTAAAATGTGTTACAGCAAAATAAAAAGGGGAACAATTAACTTTTAATGGTCTTTTAAATATGATTTTACATGTAGAATTCAAAAATAGAAAAAAAGACGGATAATTTTGACCACTCATTTAGGAGCAAAAAATTTCCGCGGAAAAGATTACAGCAATATTTTTTGGATTTCGGCGGATAAATTTTCGCATTTAGAGCTTATGGAAGGTAATTCGAATTAGAGAGGCTGTTTTCTTGACAGAAAAGTATAAACACAAATGACGTCACAAAATAAGACTTTCACATATTATATTATATATTAAAAACAAATTTATTACTACCTACCTTTGTTCTATTTTAATTAATGAGATCGAACCATGCTGGTAATAAAACGTGTAGTTTGGCGATATTTATATTTCAATATTAATGCGTTAAATTGGAAATTTAATTGCATTCGGAACAAAATTATTGGCAATGATGGTTTGATATATATCTCATCCAAGAATATGATGCACCGTTTTCGAGGCTCTTCTAGTTTAGTTAACACCTTTCGCAGAAACTTGATATCAGTAACTTTGCTGACGTTGGATGTCCGTCTGGTGTGCTTATACTTGGAAGTTCGTAATCATGTCTCAAGCAGATATAAATACTCCGACAATTGTTTCTGTTTAAACTTTTTACCCCAAATGTTTATCAAATGATGCTATTCCAAAGACATGTTGGACCCTGATGTTTAAAAAAGATATAGGTTCTTCCAAGTGTTAAGAAACTGATTCCTGCTGATAGACATTGGGGTTATAGTGCAACAAGTGCTACAGTGATAAGTAGCATAAGAAAAATTGTTAAAACTTTGAGCAAAAATCTGAATATTTGAACTTTCTTTAAAATCTTTGGATTGGATGGCAAGTTGTTTTCTAGCTTAAATGAAACAATGGCCGATTTCGCAAACTGCATGTAAATATTTAATAATAACACAAAAATTTTACCACATACATACGGCAACGGCCCTAACTGCCTGTATGTCAAATAAAAGAAATTAGGGCCTCCCTCACAGTCCCTTCCACCGCCAAATGGAGGTAAATATATCGATAATATGATAAAAATTTTGTACGCTTCATTATGTTTAAATACGAAATTTACATGCATGATTTGGTATAATTCGTAAATTATGAAAAATAAATAAATTTTATTTATTAACCTTTTAAAATTTATTTCTCTACAATACACAACGTTAAATTGCATTAAAGATCCAGATATAAAGAAAGAAGATGCCGTAACACTTTCATTGTTTACTGATATTCAATTTAATTTGTTAGAGACAACTGTTTGCATGTAGTGAGGACGTTAAGAAGTGGTTATTCAAAAGTCTTATCATTATTTTGCTAACGTCAAGTAGTAATAAGGTTCACCACCACAAGTGTAATTCCTGGTTCACTCTTATTATACCGCAAAGTGGAAACGAAAAAATCACCAGCGAACCCCAAGAACGATATTGAGCCAAACCCAAAGTTAAAAACGCAACGAGAACACGGAGAGAGAAATATGGCGCTCTCAAATGCGCTGTAATTAAGATGATAACCCTTCCAATATCAGTGTACTCTGTGACGGGTACCCTCTTGTTCTGTTGTATTTGAAATGCTGCGGTTATATCCTAACTAATAAGGTAAAGAGTTGGAATTGTGACTGTTTCTCATTGATTCAAATTAATGGGGTGAATTCAAACTAATGAATTTTAAGGGAAGTATGTAATGTAGGCAAACAGAACGTTTTCAAATCTGTAGTCAAAGAATATGAAATAAAGGGTGGTTGTCAGGAAAAGCATTATTTCTTTTGACTCGCCCATTTATCGTTCTAACATTACAGAATTACCTTCAATTTTTACTTACAAAAATAATTATGCCCTGCAATAGAACTTTTTTCAATGAGAATTTACCATAACTGTTAGACTGCAATCGAATTACAGTTGTCATAATTGGCAGAAAATAGAGTTGCACTCAATGATGAACTTGATGTGACCAATAAGCTTGATTTTAAAACCCTGAAAGAAGCATTGTTGAACGAAACGAAAACATTTGCTTGTCCAGTTGTGTGTTTTAGTCCCGATGAAAACATCATCATCATACAGTCAGAAATGTTATAGATATCCATGCTTGATGCCTTTTACTTATCTGCCTTAACGTATGAATCTATTTTTTGGTATAGGTGATTCAGGAAGTGGTAAATTGTTTTGTTGTAAAAGCGCATAGCAACAAGATTTAGACATTTTTTAAAATTTAGAGATTTCTATTACTCCTTGGAAAGAAGATTTCACACCGAACCGCAAATGTATTTGTTCACGTTTACTGTTTGTGTGCTACATTTCAGCTCCATCAATAATTCTGTTTTCTGTTTAAACAAATGATTTTTAATTAAAAAATAACTTTTAACGTATTAAGTATAACTATTTTTCACTTTACTTATTATTTAGTTATTTTAGCAAAATTATAATTTCAAAGAACAGTCTGTCAATGTTGTTGTTTTCAACCGCTATTGCGGAAGTGAAAGGAAGAGTGAAAGAGTTGTTTTAAATTAATGCTGCATATATTGTAAATATTGGCGAAAATTTAATTATTAAATATTTTCAAGAACACAAGAACTGTTTGCATAGGTGTTTTAGAAAAAGAGATAAAAGCAGCAGATTTAAGAAAAGTTTTTGTTTTGCAAATCATTCAGGAAAATGAAGATTTTATTCTTGCTTTTCCTTTTGGTGGGAATTACATTGGCTGGCAGATTCAAGGAGGTGAGTTTGCCATTTACGTATTATTAATAATTACAAATTTTTCTATATATATAAAATATTAGTAGCATAATATTTACATATTACGATACGGAATAAATATTGTTGGTAATATGCTAAAATTTAAAACTGCAATAAAGACAGGGGATAGCAAATCATCAAAGGTTTATCATCGAGGAGCGTATTTTATTTGTGCTTATTGTATTTTTCTACTGTTTATAACTCTATATTTATATCCTATATGACTCTTTGTAATAAATGCCGTTACGCTTTATAAAATACTGTTTTTTCCAGTGCAAAGCAAAGTTAAAAGAATGCAAGAATAAAGATCAGGAGCAACATGCGGAGGCTTTGGATGTTATTTCACGTGATGAAAACGAGTTAAACGATCATGGACACCATGAACACGGTCATGGACACCACAAGCACGGTCATGGACATCACAAGCATGGTCATGGACACCACAAGCACGGTCATGAACACAACAAACACAAGCATCATACTAAGCCACCTCACACCCATCAACCAAGACCAACAACTCAAACACCACAGCGAAAAAGGTGCTTGAAAAGATTTTTCAGATGTATACGGAGAGAGCAATAAATAAAGTGTAATCATGCAACTTGCATTCTTTTTGTGTTTATATTAAAAGATGTGGGTGATATTTTTGTTTTACATTGAACCCGCTTTATATGCCCAAGGTGTTTCATTAGTATTTAACAAACCACTGCAATGCCAAGGAGAAAATTAGAACATCGATCATGTGCAATGCTTTGCAAATTCAGTGTAAATTCATATAAAGTAATAAAATGATAATAAAAACAACAAGAGAATATAAGTAGTTTTTAAATCAGAAGACTCTCCATAAATATGGTCCTTTATATCAAATAGGAAATTGCCAAAATCTAGTGCACTTGATGGGAAATTGAACATACATATGTTGTGTGTCATATAACCGCTTTGAGATACAGTTGAACCTCAGTTATCCTAACTCTAATCAGTTCGAATAACTGGGGTGTCAAAATGGGGTTTTGTATAAAAATAAGAGTTAAAAACGCATTTTTTCTTAACAGCTATCCATAAGCTAATACGACACAACAGTATGTTACAGTCAGCTTCAAACTGTGTTAAAATAGCCATCAAGCAATGTTTGCTTTCTGGCAGAACACTTTCCCAGAATTTCTTCTTCCTTGTAGAGGGAGTAACGTCCAAGAACATCAACAACGACATATAGTTCCAGTAGTTTAAACAGGCGCATCTTTATCTTCAATATCTATCGTGTCATTGTCGATATCGTCGTTTGCTCTACATTTTTCGCACTCAGCCAGCACATTACAAATCAAGCGACAAGCATGTTTCTGCTTACTCATTATACCAAATCATTATTTTTATTTTTCAATTTTAAAGTATTTAAGCCCATTTTTAAACAAAATAAAAATTGTTTCAAATATTTATGGGTCCCTGTTTAGCATGGGCCCCGGGTACTTTGCCGCCTTGTCCCCCCTCTCGATGGGCCTGTTGGAAAGTGGTCGCTTATATCAGTTTGAACAATCCTCGCTTGGTTGTTTTTATTACATTACTTATTTGTAATTATATGGTCTATAGCAGTGGCATTATGTTTACTAGTTCGCGTTGGTTTGGTAATTGCGCTCATTTACCCATACCGGAATAATAGATTTACAAAATCATTAACGTTATTATTAGTCTCGTAATAGAGAACGTTTAAGTTAATATGGCTGTCTGCTGTACGTACAGATGCTTATTAGCCGCATGGCTTTCAATAGAGCGGTTAAAATATTTCCAAAGGTTTCCACGTGTCCATTGGCGGACGATAAACAACATTAACTACGGTGTTTTTCTATCTATTGTTCAAGATCTCAACAGAAAGTGATTCGTGCCCGTCAGTGCTGAATGTGAAGTCGTTTAGAATTGTGCAATCCAATGTTTTGTTGTTTTGTTTTGTTGTTATAATAATAATGAAAGAACCTATTCTAAAATAAACATATTATTTACATACAACTTTAACGAATATCGGTTGGTCAGTTTACTCATCGTGAATATTTGCCTTGTTACCTAGCGCGAAGTCGCGAAGATGCGGTTCCGTTAAGTGAACGCGAGCCTTGGAGGCATCGTATTGTTGAGCGGAGTAACGAGATGCATATCTCTGATCGAATGAAATTCGTCGCTATTGATGTGGTTTTCGGCGATCACTTCGACTAATCTTTTGTAGAATACGCTACACTCTTTGCCCATCGCACCGTTTGTCGCGAAGACCAGTTACGCGAATGAACCATTTTCAACTTGCAATAATCGTTCTTCGTTAAGAAAAAGTCTGTTCTTAGTTCTCATGCCCTTGTGAATTTATTCAAGTTTTTTTGGATTCTCTCTGAATATTCCAACTAAATAACACATTGTGATATTCGTTCCGTAAGATTACTAGAATTAGTTTTATAGTAGCATCAGTTTCGCGAGAAATTATTAATTTATTCAAACCGGAAGATTATTTTTACATAATATTGTGAAATCACATCGCTGCAGATGTGACTAGAAATTCGGAAAAGTGTTTACCGGGCATATTATGGGAAGACCATAACCGAAAAATTGTTTGCTAAGAGCTATATTGGTAGCTGAGTCATTTTCAAATCATTAGGCGAATATGTCAATATCCTAAGTGTCCTAAACGATAAACGCAACCACGGAAAACCTTACGTTATTGTCTATTGGCACGCCACACTACATGCACACATTTTGGATACTTTAAAAATTAACTTAATTTCAAATAGTGTGTGGGCGTTAAAAAGAAGGAGGCGTCTATAAAAACCTTATTAATTATTAAATGACAGTTACAACATCTTCTCATCTTCATCTTCGTCAAAAAGATTGGAGGCATTTGCTTTTTACATATCCGATTCGCATTTTGATGCTCAAATGTTACTTTATCATTAATATGGTAGAGTGTGAAAAATGATTTTCTATTGTAAATGCAATTGGATCCGTACACGAAGAAGATAACTCTACATTCCAGTTAGTAATCCTTAGTGCACTTGTAATTGTATTGAAATAGGTGTTAAAAATAGTGGAAATAGTTTCTTGTCCTCAGAAACAATTTTGCTGCCCTCAGAAGAATACGCTCTTCAGCAACGTTGATTTCATTAGAAAAGTTAGGTTTACATATTTTCCAAAACCTTTGGTCTTGTGAAGATTTAACAAGTTGAAAAGCTTTATCTTTGATTTCCTATTTAGGTTAACTACCAAATTTATTTTTGATTCATACTTTGCCCAGTCCTCAGGAAGTTTACTATTTAATGCTCGGTTTTTAGGTCTCAATCTTTTCATAATTGCTTTCCTGAGTCCCATATAAATGTAAGACAAATTGTTTCCGCAAAGAATTTCAGTTTTTATCGGGGCAAATTTTTCCAAGCTTTCAGTAAAGATGCTTTCAAATAGTTCGTAAATTTTCAGTTTAATTTTTCTCAGAGAACTTTCTAAATAACTTATAACAGCGATAGCCCTCCTAGTAAGCGATAAATTATCATCACTTGTCGCAAAAAATTATCGTTCGTGATAAGTAGCCAATCAGGAAAGGAACTGCATAGTCCGTAGTCGATTCTATCGTTAAAATATCCACTTTGCAGTTTAACAAATAATTGACATTATTCAACTTATTCCCTATAGAACTAACATAATAAGAAACGATCCCATTCTTAGGATATCATATTGGTATATTGCCAAGTGTGCTAATGTTATTATCAACAAAATTGGGTCTAGTTAGTCAATTGTTCAAAAAGGATATAAATTTATTTGCTAAATATTGTATCCCTTTGGGATCTAAATGTAGTTTCACTTTGCTATGAAAATTAGTCGGAACGTTTCTATGCTCAATAAATTTCAAGGAATTCTCCAAACAAAAACTGAGTTTTGCATTCAACGTGTTAAATTCGCATCGAAACAATGCCCATCTGCGCGCATTAATACTGATGATATTGCTATCTGTTGAATCTTTTCGTCTGAATCCTTTACTGCAACAAAAGGTCTCTTCAGATTTTCGATTTTATCGATTTTATGCGTAAGATCATTCGTTTCAAAATGAAAAATGAGCATAACTGGTTTACCTTTCAAGTTTGGTTTCACGCGATCAAGCATACATGGGTTATAATTAACTTCCCGCTTTTAGAATTTTGATTTTGAAGATAGAATTTGAATTGAAAAAGATTATAATTGTATTTTATATATCTGAACAAAATTAGGACAAAATTGTACCACTAGAGATAATACGAGTGATCATTTTAACGACTATTTTTAAAGATATTGGCGTTTTGCGTATCTATACGTAGTTTCGACGATATATATTTATACCTACAACACAAATATTAAGCATGCATCCATGTATCATGTTGGTTTGATTTAAACGAGGCTCCATGAAAGCAGATTAAGCATTATCACGAAGACCTCCACCAGGAGTTTTAGTGTATTTAATTGCTCCCATTTGTGCTACGGTTACTTTTGATGAAAATTTTATTTATAACCGTTAACTAAACAACTTTGTGATAGATGGGTCTCAAACCCAGAAACCTTTCGGTTAAGAGCTACACATGGATGCAATTGTTGCAATAGCATGTGATTATGAAATATCCAAATTTAAATATCGCCAAACCACACACCATTACCAGCATGGTTCGATTTCATTTTTCACTGCATTCTTGATACATGAGAGAAGATTGTATTTCATGTTCTGAATATAGAAATAGACATCGTCTAATAGGTCAATATTGAACATTATTTGCATAAATCACATTTACGAAAAATATAGCTTCTGTCGAATGAATAAAAACACAATATACAACACGCTGAAATGATTTCCTGTATTACCTTTGTGGTGATAATGAGTTTTTTATTTGCTATAAAAAAGTAAGATTTTCGTTCTAGTCAGTGGGCTTAATACAGATCAAGCAATAAAGAACCATGAAGATTTTTATAGTTGCCATTGCTTTGGTAATTCTGTCTCTGGCAGCAACTAAAAGAGCCAAAAAGAAAGATAGATACACCTACCAACATAATTCGCATAGTGGCAGCTTGAAAGGAGGTAGTCGTTACACAACATGGGGTAAATATGACAGGAAGAACATCTACTACGGCGACGAAAACGATGATGATTCCAGCTATTATTACGGAGGTCATCGTTACCGACCAAGGAGTAAACATGGCAGGAAGAACATCTACTACGGCGACGAAAACGACGGTGATTCCAGTTATTATTACGGAGCTTATCGTTACCGACCAAGTTCTAAACATGGCAGGAAGAACATCTACTACGGCGACGAAAACGACGGTGATTCCAGTTATTATTACGGAGCTTATCGTTACCGACCAAAGGGTAAACATGGCAGGAAGAACATCTACTACGGCGACGAAAACGACGATGATTCCAGCTATTATTACGGAGCTTATCGTTACCGACCAAGGAGTAAACATGGCAGGAAGAACATCTACTACGGCGACGAAAACGACGGTGATTCCAGTTATTATTACGGAGCTTATCGTTACCGACCAAGGGGTAAACATGGCAGGAAGAACATCTACTACGGCGACGAAAACGACGATAATTCCAGCTATTATTACGGAGCTTATCGTTACCGACCAAGTTCTAAACATGGCAGGAAGAACATCTACTACGGCGACGAAAACGACGGTGATTCCAGTTATTATTACGGAGCTTATCATTACCGACCAAGAGGTAAACATGGCAGGAAGAACATCTACTACGGCGACGAAAACGACGATGATTCCAGCTATTATTACGGAGCTTATCGTTACCGACCAAGTGCTAAACATGACAAGAAGAACATCTACTACGGCGACGAAAACGACGGTGATTCCAGTTATTATTACGGAGCTTATCGTTACCGACCAAGGAGTAAACATGGCAGGAAGAACATCTACTACGGCGACGAAAACGACGATGATTCCAGTTATTACTACGGAGCGTATCGTTACCGACCAAGAAGTAAACATGGCAGGAAGAACATCTACTACGGCGACGAAAACGACAGTGATTCCAGTTATTACTACGGAGCGTATCGTTACCGACCAAGGAGTAAACATGGCAGGAAGAACAACTACTACGGCGACGAAAACGACGATGATTCCAGTTATTATTACGGATCTTATCGTTACCGACCAAGGGGTAAACATGGCAAGAAATCCGCATACTATTGATTGAAATAAAAAATTATTTCTTTTGGAATATCTCTTTTTAATCACCTTACTCCCAACCACACTAAAATTTCTCACGAATTCGGCGGCTATACATAATAATACAACATATATCTTGCTTATAACCACATTATAAAATTCAGAATATAAACCAAAAAACGTCAAATGGAGTCAGTAATTTTTCGTGTCTGAACCTAAGTGCACGCAATGTTGTTGGTAGTTTTGGTATTATTTATGCATAAGTATATTGGAGAGCAGGGCTGCCAAGGGGAAGAGAAAATAAAGCATGCGGCCCTAGCAGGCCCACCAAGATGGAGGGGGGGGGGGGCAAGGGGGGCAAAATACCCAGGGCCCATGCTAAACAGGGGCCCATAAATATTTGAATCAAATTGTATTTTATTTAGCAATGGCTGGGGGAAAAATCATATACCATAATATGACACTTTCAATCTCCTCGTCCATTACGTGAAATTTCTCCTAACTATCTTCGGTATCAGACACTTTTCAACTTTTGGAACGAAAAAACAACTACTCATTTTTATCATTATTTGTTGAAGAATTTCTCGAGAGAAAGCAACCAATGTTCTTGTAAAGAAGTTGTGTATTTTAGTCTCATAACTGTAGAAAATTAGTATGTTTTCTAATTAGGGGGTCGGCGTTTATTATAAAAACGGAAGTACGGCGTTTACTAGAGGTAACGTGAAGCCCATCGCTAAAACAGCTATGGAGTTTGAAGAGTAACTGTGTAATGAGTAAAGTAAGTAATTAAAACTGAAGAAAACAATATATTTCTTTATCCGAACATTTTAAATTGTTTGTAATATTTTCCCTCGCAGAATTAGGCAAAATTGCAAGACTTATAGCTTTTATAAATCTGGATTGCTGGAACCCATATTATTTCATAATAATGACGAGTTTGGCGTTTTATTTGGTGAATGTCGAAAGTCTGAAGCTACCAGAGATACTCCTCATTAACTTTTGGATATATATCAAAAAGAAAGCAGCAAAACTGGTTCTTCCCAGTACGGATGTATGGCTGGTATATCAAAAACTTGTAATAACATCGCTGCAACACTTTTTCAGGGTTGATCTGCTGTTAAAAATTGCTTCATAAATCCTGCTCGTACGAGCCGTGCAATCCAATGGCTGACATTTACTTGTTCCCTCCCCACAGAAAATTTAAATTTTGAAAAATACATGGAGCGTCGTGGATCAATTGCGAAATTTTCAATGAAACTGTTATTAGCTTGATCTCTCGGAAACTGTTTAAGAACAAGAAGTGATGTATGAAATTTAGTGAACAACATTTATCAACCTTTTAGCTATTATTAGTGAACTATCCTACCAATCTAGTGAGAAATATTTTTAATGAATTTTGATTAATTATAGCACAATTATAAATTTGATCATGATCGCATTTTTTGGTGTAAAATTATGTTTTTAAGTATCGGTAAAAATATTTATGTATTTGTATGCAGCCTCATTCTTATTTTTTGTTTACTCTGTCATCTAAGAGACTTTGTAAATTAACAAACATGTTCTAGATGCTCATCTTCGTCTATGTGGTTGGTGCTCTATAAAGTCTATGAAAGATGATAACTTAATGAGTGACGTCACTGGAATACTAATGAATTTTTTTAGATACTTTAGTTCTTGATTATATTAGTGTCCTTGAACCTAAATTTGAGGTCAACACTTTGAGGCTAATTCTCCTGGACTATAAAGCATTTTTTGTAGAGGTCATAAAGTAAAGCTAAACGCTAAAAGTTGCATGTTTTAAATAGTGTTTTTGATAAAATAACATCCTATAAGGGACTATACATTTATAACGTAAGTTTTATTGGTCAAATACCACAGACAGACCGCCCATCTCTCCCCTAAAACTCGTTTGCGCATTAGGTAAAAAATTAGGTAAAAAAACAAATACTAACTACAAATATGAATTTGATGAAATTTGTGCATCTTATCTGTATGGCTGCTCAACTCAACTTAATCATTTAGTGCAGAAAGCATCATCCCTAATTTTACTACATTGCAATAGGAAAAAGCAGCTGCTATTGATAACAGATTATGTAAGCCGTTTTTTGCATTGCATTATAGACCTACTAACCATTAACTCATTAGACCAAACCATTATTTTTATTTTCCAATTTTAAAGCATTAAAGCCCATTGCTAAACAAAATAAATTGCTTCAAATATTTATGGGCCCCTGTTTAGCATGGCCCCCGGTTTCTTTGCCCCCTCCCCCGGGCCCCTGTTTAGCTTGGGCCCGGGTACTTTGCCCCCCTTTTCCCCCTTCTCGATGGGCCTGTTGGAAAGCGGTCGCTTATATCAGTTTGAACAATCCTCGCTTGGTTGTTTTTATTACATTACTTATTTGTAATTATATGGTCTATGGCAGTGGCATTATGTTTACTAGTTCGCGTTGGTTTGGTAATTGCGCTCATTTACCCATACCGGAATAATAGATTTACAAAATTATTAACGTTTTTATTAGTCTCGTAAACGTTTAAGTTTAGATCGCCGACAAAGTACAGATGTTTATTAGTCGCATGGCTTTTAAGTAGAGCGGTTAAAATATTTCCAAAGGTTCCCACATGTCCATTTGGCGGGCGATAAATAACATTAACTACCGTGTATTAGATCTATTGTTCAAGATTTCAACAGAAAGTGACGTGCCCGTCAGTGCTGAATGTGAAGTCGTTTACTCTCAGGTGCTTATTACAAGAGGACGTTTATTAATTTTCGGAAAATCCCCCACCCCCCCGTTCTTATTAAGACCCCCGTTTATTAATTTTCACTTGTTGTCAAAAACGAAATCTGTATCTCACTGATAAAAATAAAAACTTTCAGTGTAATCTGGCCTTAGTTAAAAATGCTCGAAAAAGTATTGATTCGTTTTTGTTTTGAATGGTTTTCATGTTGTCGAGAATTTGTTAAAATAACTTTAACTTCTTATGCAGAGTACTAAAGATTACTAATTGATACTTATATACGTAAGATGGTGTCAGATCAGACGTTTTTACAAACTGACCGAAGTAAATATATACTTGAAGAAAAAGATTTGGAAAGAAACGCCCCCTCCCTTTTATTAAGACTCCCACCCGTTTATTAAATCTGAGGAAAATCACCCCCTTTTATTAAGACCCTCCCCGATTATAAGGTCTGGAGGAGAATTCCCAACCCCCCTTTTGTTCTTCCCCACCACTTGTATTAAGCACCAGAGACTAGAATTGTGCAATCTAATGTTTTGTTGTTTTGTTTTGTTGTTATAATAATAATGAAAGAACCTATTCTAAAATAAACATATTATTTACATACAAATTTAACGAATATCGGTTGGTCAGTTTACTCATCGTGAATATTTGCCTTGTTAGCCAGCGCAAAGACGCGAACATGTGGTTCCGTTATTTGAGCGCGAGCCTCGGATGTGGACATATTTCAGGCAATGAACATAGAAATTAGTCATTATTTGGTCGTCTGACTCACGTGTCCTTTTCTAAAATAGACGGTGAATTAAGGATATTGTGATTGCTGATACTGATAGTAGTTTTAAGACAAATTCTACTGTCCATTTGCATATCATAAAGCTTCCTGTTGATGTACCGTATTTTCCTAAATAAACGCTCGGGCGCTCTTACGAGATTGTAGGGGGCGTTTAGTAGCAGTGGGCGTTAAAAAGAGGGAAGCGTTTATATAAATACTTATTAATTATTAAATGACAGTTACAACATCTTCCTTTTCCTCATCTTTGTTGAAAAGATTGAAGGAGGCATTTGCTTCTTAAATATCTGATTCGCATTTGGATGCTCAAATATTAATTTATCATTAATATGGTAGAGTGTGAAAAATGTTTTTCTATTGTAAATGCAATTGGATCCGTACTCGAAGAAGATAACTCTGCATTCCAGTTAGTAATCCTTAGTGCACTTGTAATTGTATTAAAATTGTTGTTCAAAATAGTAGAAATAGTTTCTTGTCCTCAGAAACAATTTGGTTGCCCTCAACCAGAAGAATACGCTCTTCAGTAACGTTGATTTCATTAGAAAAGTTGAAGATTTAACAAGTTGAAAAGCGTTTTCTTTGATTTTCTATTTAAGTTAACTACCAAATTTATTTTTGATTCATACTTTGCCGAGTCGTCAGAAAGTTTACTTTTTAATGCTCGGATTTTAAGTCTCAATATTTTCATAATTGCTTTCCCGAGTCCAATATTAATGTAACGCAAATTGTTTCCGCGAAGAATTTCAGTTTTTATCGGGGCAAATTTTTCCAAGCTTTCAGTAAAGATGCTTACAAATAGTTCGTAATTTTTCAGTTTAATTTTTCTAAGAGAACTTTCTAAATAACTTATAACAGCGATAGCCCTCCTAGTAAGCGATAAATTATCATCACTTGTCGCAAAAAATTATCGTTCGTGATAAGTAGCCAATCAGGAAAAGAACTGCATAGTCGGTAGTCGATTCTATCGTTAAAATATCCACTTTGCAGTTTAACAAATAATTGACATCATTCAACTTATTACCTATAGAACTAACATAATAAGAAACGATCCCATTCTTAGGATATGTTATTCGTCTATTGCCAAGTGTGCTAATGTTATTATCGACAAAATCGGGTATAATTAGTCAAGTGTTTAAAAAAGATATAAAATTATTTGCTAAAAATTTTATCCCTTTGGGATCTAAATGTAGTCTCCTTTTGCTAAGAAAATTAGTCGTAACGTTTTTATGCTCAATAAAATTCAAGGAATTCTCCAAACAAAAACTGAGTTTTGCATTTAACGTGTTTACCTTCGCATCGAAACAATGCCGATGTGCAAGCATTGACACTGATGATATTGCTATCTGTTGTATCTTTTTGTCTCAATCCTTTACTGCAACAAAAAGTCTCTTCAGATTTTTAATTTTATTCGTAAGATCATTCGTTCCAAAATGAAAAATGAGCATAACTGGTATACCTTTCAAGTTTGATTTCACGCGATCGAGCATACATGGGTTATAATTAACTTCCCGCTTATAGAATTGGGATTTTGAAGATAGAATTTGAATTGAAAAGAATTATAATTGTATTTTATATATCTGAACAAAATTAGGACAAAATTGTACCCCTAGAGATAATACAAGTGATCATTTTAAAGATTATTTTTAAAGATATTGGCGTTATGCGTATTTATACGTAGTTTCGACGCTATATATTTATACCTACAACACAAATATATACCATACATCCATGTATCATGTTGGTTTGATTTAAACGAGGCTCCATGAAAGCAGATTAAGCATTATCACGAAGACCTCCACCAGGAGTTTTAGTGTATTTAATTGCTCCCATTTGTGCTACGGTTACATTTCATGAAATTTTTATTTATAACCGTTAACTAAACAACTTTGTGATAGATGGTTCTCGAACTCAGAAACCTTCGGTTAAGAGCCGAACGTTGCAGTAATGGTCTGGAACCGAGCACCTTTCGGTTAAGAGCTACACATGGATGCAATTGTTGCAATAGCATGTGATTATAAAACATCCAAATTTAAATATCGCCAAACCACACACCATTACCAGCATGGTTCGATCTCATTTTTTCACTGCATTCTTGATACATGAGAGAAGATTGTATTTCATGTTCTGAATATAGAAATAGACATCGTCTAATAGGTCAATATTGAACATTATTTGCATAAATCACATTTACGAAAAATATAGCTTCTGTCGAATGGATAAAAACACAATATACAACACGCTGAAATGATTTCCTGTATTACCTTTGTGGTGATAATGAGTTTTTTATTTGCTATAAAAAAGTAAGATTTTCGTTCTAGTCAGTGGGCTTAATACAAATCAAGCAATAAAGAACCATGAAGATTTTTATAGTTGCCATTGCTTTGGTAATTCTGTCTCTGGCAGCAACTAAAAGAGCCAAAAAGAAGGATAGATACACCTACCAACATAATTCGCATGGTGGCAGCTTGAAAGGAGGTAGTCGTTACCGACCAAGTGCTAAACATGACAAGAAGAACATCTACTACGGCGACGAAAACGACGATGATTCCAGCTATTATTACGGAGGTCATCGTTACCGACCAAGGGGTAAACATGGTAGGAAGAACATCTACTACGGCGACGAAAACGACGATGATTCCAGCTATTATTACAGAGTGTATCGTTACCGACCAAGGGCTAAACATGACAAGAAGAACATCTACTACGGCGACGAAAACGACGGTGATTCCAGTTATTACTACGGAGCTTATCGTTACCGACCAAGGAGTAAACATGGCAGGAAGAACATCTACTACGGCGACGAAAACGACGGTGATTCCAGTTATTACTACGGAGCGTATCGTTACCGACCAAGGAGTAAACATGGCAGGAAGAACATCTACTACGGCGACGAAAACGACGGCGATTCCAGTTATTACTACGGAGCGTATCGTTACCGACCAAGGAGTAAACATGGCAAAAAGAACATCTACTACGGCGACGAAAACGACGATGATTCCAGTTATTATTACGGAACTTATCGTTACCGACCAAGGGGTAAACATGGCAAGAAATCCGCATACTATTGATTGAAATAAAAAATTATTTCTTTTGGAATATCTCTTTTTAATCACCTTACTCCCAACCACACTAAAATGTCTCACGAATTCGGCGGCTATACATAATAATACAACATATATCTTGTTTATAACCACATTATAAAATTCAGAATATAAACCAAAAAACGTCAAATGGAGTCAGTAATTTTTCGTGTCTGAACCTAAGTGCACGCAATGTTGTTGGTAGTTTTGGTATTATTCATGCATAAGTATATTGGAGAGCAGGGCTGCCAAGGGGAAGAGAAAATAAAGCATGCGGCCCTAGCAGGCCCACCGAGATGGAGGGGGGGGGGGGGCAAGGGGGGCAAAACACCCAGGGCCCATGCTAAACAGGGGCCCATAAATATTTGAATCAAATTTTATTTTATTTAGCAATGGCTGGGGGGAAAATCATATACCGTAATATGCCACTTTCAATCTCCTCGTCCATTACGTGAAATTTCTCCTAACTATCTTCGGTATCAGACTCTTTTCAACTTTTGGAACAGAAAAACAACTACTTATTTTTATCATTATTTGTTGAAGAATTTGTCGAGAGAAAGCAACCAATGTTCTTGTAAAGAAGTTGTGTATTTTAGTCTCATAACTGTAGAAAATTAGCATGTTTTCTAATTAGGGGGTCGGCGTTTATTATAAAAACGGAAGTACGGCGTTTACTAGAGGTAACGTGAAGCCCATCACTAAAACAGCTATGGAGTTTGAAGAGTAACTGTGTAATGAGTAAAGTAAGTAATTAAAACTGAAGAAAACAATATATTTCTTTATCCGAACATTTTAAATTATTTGTAATGTTTTCCCTCGCAGAATTAGGCAAAATTGCAAGACTTATAGCTTTTATAAATCTTGATTGCTGGAACCCATATTATTTCATAATAATGACGAGTTTGGCGTTTTATTTGGTGAATGTCGAAAGTCTGAAGCTACCAGAGATACTCCTCATTAACTTTTGGATATATATCAAAAAGAAAGCAGCAAAACTGGTTCTTCCCAGTACGGATGTATGGCTGGTATATCAAAAACTTGTAATAACATCGCTGCAACACTTTTTCAGGGTTGATCTGCTGTTAAAAATTGCTTCATAAATCCTGCTCGTACGAGCCGTGCAATCCAATGGCTGACATTTACTTGTTCCCTCCCCACAGAAAATTTAAAATTTGAAAAATACATGGAGCGTCGTGGATCAATTGCAAAATTTTCAATGAAACTGTTATTAGCTTGATCTCTCGGAAACTGTTTAAGAACAAGAAGTGATGTATGAAATTTAGTGAACAACATTTATCAACCTTTTAGCTATTATTAGTGAACTATCCTACCAATCTAGTGAGAAATATTTTTAATGAATTTTGATTAATTATAGCACAATTATAAATTTGATCATGATCGCATTTTTTGGTGTAAAATTATGTTTTTAAGTATCGGTAAAAATATTTATGTATTTGTATGCAGCCTCATTCTTATTTTTTGTTTACTCTGTCATCTAAGAGACTTTGTAAATTAACAAACATGTTCTAGATGCTCATCTTCGTCTATGTGGTTGGTGCTCTATAAAGTCTATGAAAGATGATAACTTAATGAGTGACGTCACTGGAATACTAATGAATTTTTTTAGATACTTTAGTTCTTGATTATATTAGTGTCCTTGAACCTAAATTTGAGGTCAACACTTTGAGGCTAATTCTCCTGGACTATAAAGCATTTTTTGTAGAGGTCATAAAGTAAAGCTAAACGCTAAAAGTTGCATGTTTTAAATAGTGTTTTTGATAAAATAACATCCTATAAGGGGCTATACATTTATAACGTAAGTTTTATTGGTCAAATACCACAGACAGACCGCCCATCTCCCCCCTAAAACTCGTTTGGGCATTAGGTAAAAAATTAGGTAAAAAAACAAATACTAACTACAAATATGAATTTGATGAAATTTGTGCATCTTATCTGTATGGCTGCTCAACTCAACTTAATCATTTAGTGCAGAAAGCATCATCCCTAATTTTACTACATTGCAATAGGAAAAAGCAGCTGCTATTGATAACAGATTATGTAAGCCGTTTTTTGCATTGCATTATAGACCTACTAACCATTAACTCATTAGACCAAATCATTATTTTTATTTTCCAATTTTAAAGCATTAAAGCCCATTGCTAAACAAAATAAATTGCTTCAAATATTTATGGGCCCCTGTTTAGCATGGCCCCCGGTTTCTTTGCCCCCCCCCCTGGCCCCTGTTTAGCTTGGGCCCGGGTACTTTGCCCCCCTTTTCCCCCTTCTCGATGGGCCTGTTGGAAAGCGGTCGCTTATATCAGTTTGAACAATCCTCGCTTGGTTGTTTTTATTACATTACTTATTTGTAATTATATGGTCTATGGCAGTGGCATTATGTTTACTAGTTCGCGTTGGTTTGGTAATTGCGCTCATTTACCCATACCGGAATAATAGATTTACAAAATCATTAACGTTTTTATTAGTCTCGTAAACGTTTAAGTTTAGATCGCCGACAAAGTACAGATGTTTATTAGTCGCATGGCTTTTAAGTAGAGCGGTTAAAATATTTCCAAAGGTTCCCACATGTCCATTTGGCGGGCGATAAATAACATTAACTACCGTGTATTAGATCTATTGTTCAAGATTTCAACAGAAAGTGACGTGCCCGTCAGTGCTGAATGTGAAGTCGTTTACTCTCAGGTGCTTATTACAAGAGGACGTTTATTAATTTTCGGAAAATCCCCCCCCCCCCCGTTCTTATTAAGACCTTCGTTTATTAATTTTCACTTGTTGTCAAAAACGAAATCTGTATCTCACTGATAAAAATAAAAACTTTCAGTGTAATCTGGCCTTAATTAAAAATGCTCGAAAAAGTATTGATTCGTTTTTGTTTTGAATGGTTTTCATGTTGTCGAGAATTTGTTAAAATAACTTTAACTTCTTATGCAGAGTACTAAAGATTACTAATTGATACTTATATACGTAAGATGGTGTCAGATCAGACGTTTTTACAAACTGACCGAGGTAAATATATACTTGAAGAAAAAGATTTGGAAAGAAACGCCCCCTCCCTTTTATTAAGACTCCCACCCGTTTATTAAATCTGAGGAAAATCACCCCCTTTTCTTAAGACCCTCCCGATTATAAGGTCTGGAGGAGAATTCCCAACCCCCCTTTTGTTCTTCCCCACCACTTGTATTAAGCACCAGAGACTAGAATTGTGCAATCTAATGTTTTGTTGTTTTGTTTTGTTGTTATAATAATAATGAATGAACCTATTCTAAAATAAACATATTATTTACATACAAATTTAACGAATATCGGTTGGTCAGTTTACTCATCGTGAATATTTGCCTTGTTAGCCAGCGCAAAGACGCGAACATGTGGTTCCGTTATTTGAGCGCGAGCCTCGGATGTGGAAATATTTCAGGCAATGAACATAGAAATTAGTCATTATTTGGTCGTCTGACTCACGTGTCCTTTTCTAAAATAAACGGTGAATTAAGGATATTGTGATTGCTGATACTGATAGTAGTTTTAAGACAAATTCTACTGTCCATTTGCATATCATAAAGCTTCCTGTTGATGTACCGTATTTGCCTAAATAAACGCTCGGGCGCTCTTACGAGATTGTAGGGGGCGTTTAGTAGCAGTGGGCGTTAAAAAGAGGGAAGCGTTTATATAAATACTTATTAATTATTAAATGACAGTTACAACATCTTCCTTTTCCTCATCTTTGTTGAAAAGATTGAAGGAGGCATTTGCTTCTTAAATATCTGATTCGCATTTGGATGCTCAAATATTAATTTATCATTAATATGGTAGAGTGTGAAAAATGTTTTTCTATTGTAAATGCAATTGGATCCGTACTCGAAGAAGATAACTCTGCATTCCAGTTAGTAATCCTTAGTGCACTTGTAATTGTATTAAAATTGTTGTTCAAAATAGTAGAAATAGTTTCTTGTCCTCAGAAACAATTTGGTTGCCCTCAACCAGAAGAATACACTCTTCAGTAACGTTGATTTCATTAGAAAAGTTGAAGATTGAACAAGTTGAAAAGCGTTTTCTTTGATTTTCTATTTAAGTTAACTACCAAATTTATTTTTGATTCATACTTTGCCGAGTCGTCAGAAAGTTTACTTTTTAATGCTCGGATTTTAAGTCTCAATATTTTCATAATTGCTTTCCCGAGTCCAATATTAATGTAACGCAAATTGTTTCCGCAAAGAATTTCAGTTTTTATCGGGGCAAATTTTTCCAAGCTTTCAGTAAAGATGCTTACAAATAGTTCGTAATTTTTCAGTTTAATTTTTCTAAGAGAACTTTCTAAATAACTTATAACAGCGATAGCCCTCCTAGTAAGCGATAAATTATCATCACTTGTCGCAAAAAATTATCGTTCGTGATAAGTAGCCAATCAGGAAAAGAACTGCTTAGTCGGTAGTCGATTCTATCATTAAAATATCCACTTTGCAGTTTAACAAATAATTGACATCATTCAACTTATTACCTATAGAACTAACATAATAAGAAACGGTCCCATTCTTAGAATATGTTATTCGTATATTGCCAAGTGTGCTAATGTTATTAACGACAAAATCGGGTATAATTAGTCAAGTGTTTAAAAAAGATATAAAATTATTTGCTAAAAATTTTATCCCTTTGGGATCTAAATGTAGTCTCCTTTTGCTAAGAAAATTAGTCGTAACGTTTTTATGCTCAATAAATTTCAAGGAATTCTCCAAACAAAAACTGATTATAATTGTATTTTATATATCTGAACAAAATTAGGACAAAATTGTACCACTAGAGATAATATAAGTGATCATTTTAAAGATTATTTTTAAAGATATTGGCGTTATGCGTATTTATACGTAGTTTCGACGCTATATATTTATACCTACAACACAAATATTAACCATACATCCATGTATCATGTTGGTTTGATTTAAACGAGGCTCCATGAAAGCAGATTAAGCATTATCACGAAGTCCTCCACCAGGAGTTTTAGTGTATTTAATTGCTCCCATTTGTGCTACGGTTACATTTCATGAAATTTTTATTTATAACCGTTAACTAAACAACTTTGTGATAGATGGTTCTCGAACTCAGAAACCTTCGGTTAAGAGCCGAACGTTGCTGTAATGGTCTGGAACCGAGCACCTTTCGGTTAAGAGCTACACATGGATGCAATTGTTGCAATAGCATGTGATTATGAAATATCCAAATTTAAATATCGCCAAACCACACACCATTACCAGCATGGTTCGATCTCATTTTTCACTGCATTCTTGATACATGAGAGAAGATTGTATTTCATGTTCTGAATATAGAAATAGACATCGTCTAATAGGTCAATATTGAACATTATTTGTATAAATCACATTTACGAAAAATATAGCTTCTGTCGAATGGATAAAAACACAATATACAACACGCTGAAATGATTACCTTTATTACCTTTGTGGTGATAATGAGTTTTTTATTTGCTATAAAAAAGTAAGATTTTCGTTCTAGTCAGTGGGCTTAAAACAGATCAAGCAATAAAGAACCATGAAGATTTTCATAGTTGCCATTGCTTTGGTAATTCTGTCTCTGGCAGCAACTAAAAGAGCCAAAAAGAAGGATAGATACACCTACCAACATAATTCGCATGGTGGCAGCTTGAAAGGAGGTAGTCGTTACACACCATGGGGTAAATATGACAGGAAGAACATCTACTACGGCGACGAAAACGACGATGATTCCAGCTATTATTACGGAGCTCATCGTTACCGACCAAGGAATAAACATGGCAGGAAGAACATCTACTACGGCGACAAAAACGACGATGATTCCAGCTATTATTACGGAGCTTATCGTTACCGACCAAGTTCTAAACATGGCAGGAAGAACATCTACTACGGCGACGAAAACGACGATGATTCCAGCTATTATTACGGAGCTTATCGTTACCGACCAAGTTCTAAACATGGCAGGAAGAACATCTACTACGGCGACGAAAACGACGATGATTCCCGCTATTATTACGGAGTGTATCGTTACCGACCAAATGCTAAACATGACAAGAAGAACATCTACTACGGAGACGAAAACGACGGTGATTCCAGTTATTACTACGGAGCTTATCGTTACCGACCAAGGAGTAAACATGGCAGGAAGAACATCTACTACGGCGACGAAAACGACGGTGATTCCAGTTATTATTACGGAGCTTATCGTTACCGACCAAGAGGTAAACATGGCAGGAAGAACATCTACTACGGCGACGAAAACGACGATGATTCCAGCTATTATTACGGAGCTTATCGTTACCGACCAAGATCTAAACATGGCAGGAAGAACATCTACTACGGCGACGAAAACGACGGTGATTCCAGTTATTATTACGGAGCTTATCGTTACCGACAAAAAGGCAAACATGGCAGGAAGAACATCTACTACGGCGACGAAAACGACGATGATTCTAGCTATTATTACGGAGCTTATCGTTACCGACCACGTTCTAAACATGGCAGGAAGAACATCTACTACGGCGACGAAAACGACGATGATTCCCGTTATTATTACGGAGTGTATCGTTACCTACCAAGTGCTAAACATGACAAGAAGAACATCTACTACGGCGACGAAAACGACGGTGATTCCAGTTATTACTACGGAGCTTATCGTTACCGACCAAGGAGTAAACATGGCAGGAAGAACATCTACTACGGCGACGAAAACGACGATGATTCCAGTTATTACTACGGAGCGTATCGTTACCGACCAAGGAGTAAACATGGCAAGAAGAACATCTACTACGGGGACGAAAACGACGATGATTCCAGTTATGATTACGGAGCTTATCGTTACCGACCAAGGGGTAAACATGGCAAGAAATCCGCATACTATTGATTGAAATAAAAAATTATTTCTTTTGGAATATCTCTTTTTAATCACCTTACTCCCAACCATACTAAAATGTCTCACGAATTCGGCGGCTATACATAATAATACAACATATATCTTGCTTATAACCACATTATAAAATTCAGAATATAAACCAAAAAACGTCAAATGGAGTCAGTAATTTTTCGTGTCTGAACCTAGGTGCACGCAATGTTGTTGGTAGTTTTGGTATTATTCATGCATTGGAGAGCAGGGCTGCCAAGGGGAAGAGAAAATAAAACATGCGGGCCCTAGCAGGCCCACCGAAAGAGAGAAGGGCAAGGGGGGCAAAATACCCGGGGCCCATGCTAAATAAGGGCCCATAAATATTTGAATCAATTTTTATTTTATTTAGCAATGGCTGGGGGAAAAATCATATACCATAATATGCCACTTTCAATCTCCTCGTCCATTACGTGAAATTTTTCCTAACTATCTTCGGTACCAGACTCTTTTCAACGTTTGGAACAGAAAAACAACTACTCATTTTTATCATTATTTGTTGAAGAATTTGTCGAGTGAAAGCAACCAATGTTCTTATAAAAAAGTTGTGTATTTTAGTCTCATAACTGTAGAAGATTAGTATATTTTCTAATTAGGGCGCGGTGTTTATTATAAAAACGGAAGTACGGCGTTTACTAGAGGTAACGTGAAGCCCGTTGCCAAATCAGCTATGGAGTTTGAAGAGTAACTGTGTAATGAGTAAAGTAAGTAATTAAAACTGAAAGAAACAACATATTTCTTTATCCTAACATTTTAAATTATTTGTAGCTTTTATAAATCTGGATTGCTGGAACCCATATTATTTCATAATAATGACGAGTTTGGCGTTTTATTTGGTGAATGTCAAAAGTCTGAAGTTATCCGAGATACTCCTCATTAACTTTGGATATATATCGAAAAGAAAGCAGCAAAACTCGTTCTTCCCATTACGGATGTATGGCTGGTATATCCAAAACTTGTAATAACATCGCTGCAACACTTTTTCAGGGTTGATCTGTTGTTAGAAATTGCTTAAAGTGTATATGACACTAATTTTTTTTGCATTTTTCCGTTCATTAATATGTGCAATAAATAAATCCTGTCTTTAAATTTACACCCAAAAAAAATTTTCCCTAATTTTGGCGGCTTAAAAACTCTAATTTTTTCTGTAAAATTGTCCCGAAGGTTGGGAACGAATGAGCCAGACTTGTCACGTGATATGACGTCACAAGGTTTCTTATGTTATGTTTCCAAGGCATTACTCGAGTCATTTCTCTCACATTTATGCACAGCAAGCACTGTTATTTTCTCGTCTAAAAATGTCTAGCGATTCAGAATTCAGAATTTTCAATTCTTCAGAAAGTACAAATGTAAGCGAAGATTCTGAGGAAGAATTGAGATTCATGGAAACCGAAATTAGTCCGTACCAAGACAAACCGCTAGCTGAAGTTGTAGACGACGATGGCGATAGCGAGTCTGAGGAAGAAAGAGACGTTGATGGTCTAACTCCGGCCATTTTAGAAGAGCGATACGAAAGAACTGTGAGCTTGGATTCTTGGTAAGTAAAGTCATTGAAATATATGTTCATTTCAGCGTGGAAGGATTGTCTGACACGAATCTTTGCGTTGTTTACTGTATTCAGGTGTCGCTGCGAACGATGCAACATAAACTTGTTAGTTGGATCGCTGGAATTTCACTGTTGCCGAGAAGTTACAAGTTCATCGGGAAAGATGGTTTTTGATGGCTCCATAGAAAAGATCAGTTGTATAACGCAACATGAGGACTATGCAGCAATCACAAATCACAAATCGAGCAGTTCTCCTTCAAGTGGCCCCTTTGTTGAGAAACAAGGACGGTGGGGCTTATCGCCGCCGAGGTGGAGTGTCGGAAAATGAGTGAGTATTATTTGTTGCTTCTATAAGTCCTAGATCCTGTAGCATGTTGCACGTATCTGAATCAATTTTCCCCAATAACCCTTTAAACTCTAATGTCAAAATATAATTTTTCCTTTTTTGCCCCATCTTGTGATCATAACATTAGATTCTCATGACCTCTCTGATGGGGTGAGCATTGATATTGGAAGGAAAAAGTTGATGCTGATCACTCTTAGGGTTCAAAAGGACAATCTGTTCACTAATGGTCTATTTTAGGTTTATACGATCTGTTGCATACCGATGGACCACACGGTGGCTCTGTGGCTACATGGGATGGGATAACACCAGGCCACTACCAGCCTGTGTTTATCACAGCATTAGGACAAAATACCAGTCACGCCAGTCAATTGGATATGTCACTTCACAGGACCGAGAACATTGATAACCTGTGCTCGTCCATGCAGTCCACATCAAAACCAGTCCTGTAGGTCTAACTGGGATGTTAGGCATTGCACTACATTTGCCCCGATATCTCCATTTTTGAACGTAGCTATAAGGATTCGAGGTTTACTTCTGGTGTCGTTTTTAGCATTGCCAATTCTTTTGGCACAAGTTAGGCTAGTCCGCTCTAAGTTGAATTTGCAACCATTTCGAACAACATTCAAGAAGTCAGCTGCAGGATCGTCAGTTTCAATGCAGTTGTGTACAACCAAGTTTTGTTCTTATCTTTCCTTTTTCTCGAATTCAATTTCGTTCATTGCCTGCTTAATAATGAGTTTAGTTGGAGGTGGATTTTCTACTTTAGTCAATTTAGATGATGATTTTTGTTTTAAACAGTCTGCATAACTGGCATGAAAGTTTTGCTGGTCCTCTTTAACATCTACCCGAATTTGTGCGAATTTTGCGTCTATATCGTTAAGCTTCGTTAGGATTTTATTTATTGGCGCTTTACTTATGTTCAGGCATAGCAATTTACAGCGATCACAGACCCAGAATAAAGAGTATTTGGCTATCGCTTTATAAGTATCCGTTTCAAGCGACTGACATCGGGCATGAAACCAAAACAGACATACGTCACATTCAATTGCAGTGTCTGAATCTTTTACTTTCAATTCACATTCGTTATTACATTTCCTCTTACATATGTCTTTTTGGATTTGTAGACATTTCTATATTCTCTTTAAGGTGATATATACAGAAACTAATTGTATTTGAGTATTATTCTTTGTAGAAACCAGGTCTTTAAAGTAATTAAAACGGAGGATGTGAAATTAGTAGGTTATTCGAAAAAGAAAATATTGATGAGAAATTAATTGTTTTTTTTTTGTTTTTTTTTTTATTGGAGATTGCTCAAAACAAGGCCTAAAAGGCCACTTGCGAGTAAAGAGCTACAGGAGAAGTTAAGCAGATTTAAGGTAGCGATGAACATTAGATTTGAACAGTTGAAGGTTAAATTCAGGAGGAAAGCATGTAGATGGAAGTGAGTTCCAAAGTCTGGACGTACGCGGAAAAAAACTGTTTTTATAAAAATTCCTACGACAATTTGGAACACAAACAGTCCATTGGTGAGACGAAGAAGACAACCTAGTAGAACGGAGAAAAATTTTGAGAGAAAGTGTAAGAGATGATAGTTCGCTTGAACAACGACCATAAAAAAACTTGTAGAAGAGACAAAGAGACGCTACGTTCCGCCGGTGTGAAAGGGAGTCCAATTTCAAAGAAAGGTTTTCGCCAATTGCATTGCAAACACGCCGTTGAACACGGTCTAACAAATTCAGGCAATTTTTTGGTGCACCTGCCCAAATGTGGCAGCTGTATTCCATACATGGACGAATTGATGATTTGTATAAGTAAAGGACGCATTCAGGAGTGAGGTAATTCATTTCTCGTAAAAGAGAACCAACCTTCATGGCAGTTGATTTTGCTATATTTTCAATATAAGATCGCCATGAGAGGTCGCTGGTAAATATAAGACCAAGAAGACGAAATGAATTGCTTTCAGGCAAATGAGAACCATTCATCAAAATTCGAGGTAAGTAAGCATGATTGAGATGATTAATGGAAAGAAGATTAGTTTTAGATGGATTAAAATTAACAAGCCAATTCTTACCCCATTCAACTACTGTATTGAGATCTTTTTCCAGATCAGAGGCCATTCTAACTTTATCACAATCATCTGATTTATTAAGGCAGGAATACAATGTTGAATCATCAGCATAAATAACGGTTTTGGATGATAAATTGTCTGGGAGATCGTTAATGTACAGTAGGAACAGAGTCGGACCGAGAACTGAACCTTGAGGAACACCAGCATTGATGGAAAAAATGGAAGAAGAATGACCGTTAAGAACCACCTTGAGTTTACGATTGGAAAGGAAGGAGGAGATAATATTTAAAAACAGACCTTTTAAACCATATGCCTTAAGTTTGTGCAGTAGCCCCCGATGCCAGACTTTATCAAATGCCTTGGAGATGTCAAGGGCAACTGCTCGCGCTTCACCAGAGACATCAAGGGCACGATAAAAACGTTCACTTATAACTGTCAAAACGTCAGCAGTGGAACGCCCAGAACGAAACCCATACTGGGAGTCGTAAAACAAATTATTTTTTTCAATAAATTCAACTAAGTTCAGGTTAATTAAAGTCTCGAAAACTTTGCTTAAGATGGAAATGAGGCTGATTGGTCTATAATTAGAAGGATGAGATCGCTCACCACAATTTTTAAAAATTGGAATAACAGAGGCAAACTTCCAAGATGAAGGGAAACAGGATTCATCCAAACACTTTTTGAAAAGAGCACACAAAACGGGAGATAACTCAGTAGAACATCTTTGAAGTACAATTACAGGAATGCCATCCGGTCCAGTAGCCTTATTAGAATCCATTTTGTTAATAATCTTAGAAACCTTATCAGGAGATATAAAGCAATCATGTAAAGTCTGGACAGTTTTGTAGGAGAAATAAGGGAGATCATGACCAGAATCATCGAGGGTGGAATGAGAACTGAAGAGTTTAGCGAATAGTTCAGCTTTATCCTTAGATAGACTAATGACTTCAGGACCATTGAAAAGTGGAGGTACAGATGTTTTAGAACTACCCCGGACGTTTTTGATAATACGCCAAAATTTGCAAGAACCTATTTCTTTGGATTTGATAAGACCTTTAGTCCTTTCAGCAAAAACAGTTTTTGCTTTACGAACAACATATTTACAATTATTGCGCGAGGCAATAAACAGTTGTCTGTTATGATCAGTCGCATCACGACGGTAGCGATGAAAGAAATGATTGCGATGAGCTATGGCTGCAGCACAAGCTGGAGAAAACCATGACGAAGAATGAGGTTTTAACTGATATTTCCCTGACGGAACAAATAATCGTATTGCTTCAGATATTATTGAAGTAGTTACATTAACACAATCATCAACTGAATTGGAAAGAATTTTTTCCCAAGGGACAGACTGAATGTGTTCTTGAAATTTTGGCCAATCCGCAAGATCATATCTAAAAAAGGATCTATGCAAGGGATGTTCATGGGAAACTTGCCTATTAAAATTAATTTTGACCTCCAAAACAACATGGTCAGAACGACCCAGTGGAGCGCTATGAGATATCTTACAAATTTCAGGGTTAGAGGTCAAAAATAAATCCAACAAGGAGGGCGATTGACTTGAGTGATCAGGAATGCGGGTTGGAAAATCAACCAATTGCGAGAGAGACTGAGATACTGCAAAGTTATAGGTTTCGACACCAGAGCTACTTGTTCCATTCGAGAATCTTAGCCATTGTTTATGGTGAATGTTAAAGTCACCAAATACAAAGATGTTGGTTGAGCGATGATTAAGAAGAGCTAAGTCAGCAGACTTTGAAACTGATTTGATAACAGAACAGTCTTGAGAAGATGGAGAGCGATAGAGAAAGAACAAAAAACTAGTTGAATGTAGAAGAGACAAACGAAAACACATGAAAGGATGATTGGGGTCTTCCAGGTCAATTTCACGAAATATTGGTAAAGTTTCCTTGACATAAACTGCTAGACCATGCATATGAATAGAGGAGTCCAATCTAAACAAAGGTAGGTATCTAGGAACAAGAAAATCATAAGAAGATATACCAGCATTTAGGTTAGATTCGCAAAGTGCTAATAAATCCGGATTATTTTTAATCAAAAAAGCCTCCACATCCGAATAATTGGTACGAAAACCACGAATGTTGCTAAAAGCTAAGGAGAATGGAGGATGAGTATTCAACTTTATTTTGGCTTTGTTGTTGCGTTTTGATTTAAAGAGGGGTTTTTCTTTATTTGTTTTACAAACAAATTCCACGGAGGACCTCTTACTCGGTAGACCCATTCCCCCGAGCTATCACCAGCCTCCCTCTGTTTAGCTTCAACTCGAAGTTTGTTGAATATATCCCTTTCCTCCTTGCTCCTGTCTGGATTAATAAAGATATTTCCATCAGCTTCTTTCAAAATCCATTTGTGATTTAAGATGGAAATTTTTGTGTCATAATCACACAGAGTAACTCGTAACGGTCGAATTTTAGCAGATTGCAAAGGACCGAGTCTTTCACAAATTTTGTAATTGTTGTAGATAATTGGCAAATTTTGTAAGAGGAAAACTTGTTGATCAGAGAAAATTTGGTTTGGATTGTTAAGTAAATCGTAAGAGATAATATGGAATAGGTGTTCCACAATCAAGCCTTATTTCTTCGGAATATGGGGCAGTCCACTGGGGTTAATACCCAATCTCCCGAAAATCCCCAACAAACCAGAAAAATAAGTCAAAAAATAAAAATGAAACAAGTAAGCTGCGCAAAAAAACAATATGTACGTACGACTTAAATTATATGAGGACGTAGGTATGATAGGAGTATATAATAAAATGAAAAATGGTTTTTGATAATAGCTGATATAACTTACTATTGCAATATATATATATATATTTTCTAGATATTTTTACGTCTATTTCTACTGTGGTTTCACTACATTGTTCAGTTTTTATGCTATGGAGTGACACCGACCATATATTATTGTAATTTGTTTTTCTATCTATTTTTGTATTTATTTTTTTTTATTATATATGGTAAAGATTTTCATAGTTGTCATTGCTTTGGTAATTCTGTCTCTGGCAGCAACTAAAAAAGCCAAAAAGAAGGATAGATACACCTACCAACATAATTCGCATGGTGGCAGCTTGAAAGGAGGTAGTCGTTACACACCATGGGGTAAATATGACAGGAAGAACATCTACTACGGCGACGAAAACGATGATGATTCCAGCTATTATTACGGAGGTCATCGTTACCGACCAAGGAGTAAACATGGCAGGAAGAACATCTACTACGGCGACGAAAACGACGGTGATTCCAGTTATTATTACGGAGCTTATCGTTACCGACCAAGTTCTAAACATGGCAGGAAGAACATCTACTACGGCGACGAAAACGACGGTGATTCCAGTTATTATTACGGAGCTTATCGTTACCGACCAAAGGGTAAACATGGCAGGAAGAACATCTACTACGGCGACGAAAACGACGATGATTCCAGCTATTATTACGGAGCTTATCGTTACCGACCAAGGAGTAAACATGGCAGGAAGAACATCTACTACGGCGACGAAAACGACGGTGATTCCAGTTATTATTACGGAGCTTATCGTTACCGACCAAGGGGTAAACATGGCAGGAAGAACATCTACTACGGCGACGAAAACGACGATAATTCCAGCTATTATTACGGAGCTTATCGTTACCGACCAAGTTCTAAACATGGCAGGAAGAACATCTACTACGGCGACGAAAACGACGGTGATTCCAGTTATTATTACGGAGCTTATCATTACCGACCAAGAGGTAAACATGGCAGGAAGAACATCTACTACGGCGACGAAAACGACGATGATTCCAGCTATTATTACGGAGCTTATCGTTACCGACCAAGTGCTAAACATGACAAGAAGAACATCTACTACGGCGACGAAAACGATGATGATTCCAGCTATTATTACGGAGGTCATCGTTACCGACCAAGTTCTAAACATGACAAGAAGAACATCTACTACGGAGACGAAAACGACGGTGATTCCAGTTATTACTACGGAGCTTATCGTTACCGACCAAGGAGTAAACATGGCAGGAAGAACATCTACTACGGCGACGAAAACGACGGTGATTCCAGTTATTATTACGGAGCTTATCGTTACCGACCAAGAGGTAAACATGGCAGGAAGAACATCAACTACGGCGACGAAAACGACGATGATTCCAGCTATTATTACGGAGCTTATCGTTACCGACCAAGTTCTAAACATGGCAGGAAGAACATCTACTACGGCGACGAAAACGACGGTGATTCCAGTTATTATTACGGAGCTTATCGTTACCGACAAAAAGGCAAACATGGCAGGAAGAACATCTACTACGGCGACGAAAACGACGATGATTCTAGTTATTATTACGGAGCTTATCGTTACCGACCACGTTCTAAACATGGCAGGAAGAACATCTACTACGGCGACGAAAACGACGATGATTCCCGTTATTATTACGGAGTGTATCGTTACCTACCAAGTGCTAAACATGACAAGAAGAACATCTACTACGGCGACGAAAACGACGGTGATTCCAGTTATTACTACGGAGCTTATCGTTACCGACCAAGGAGTAAACATGGCAGGAAGAACATCTACTACGGCGACGAAAACGACGGTGATTCCAGTTATTACTACGGAGCGTATCGTTACCGACCAAGGAGTAAACATGGCAAGAAGAACATCTACTACGGCGACGAAAACGACGATGATTCCAGTTATGATTACGGAGCTTATCGTTACCGACCAAGGGGTAAACATGGCAAGAAATCCGCATACTATTGATTGAAATAAAAAATTATTTCTTTTGGAATATCTCTTTTTAATCACCTTACTCCCAACCATACTAAAATGTCTCACGAATTCGGCGGCTATACATAATAATACAACATATATCTTGCTTATAACCACATTATAAAATTCAGAATATAAACCAAAAAACGTCAAATGGAGTCAGTAATTTTTCGTGTCTGAACCTAGGTGCACGCAATGTTGTTGGTAGTTTTGGTATTATTCATGCATAAGTATATTGGAGAGCAGGGCTGCCAAGGGGAAGAGAAAATAAAACATGCGGGCCCTAGCAGGCTCACCGAAAGAGAGAAGGGCAAGGGGGGCAAAATACCCGGGGCCCATGCTAAATAAGGGCCCATAAATATTTGAATCAATTTTTATTTTATTTAGCAATGGCTGGGGGAAAAATCATATACCATAATATGCCACTTTCAATCTCCTCGTGCATTACGTGAAATTTTTCCTAACTATCTTCGGTACCAGACTCTTTTCAACGTTTGGAACAGAAAAACAACTACTCATTTTTATCATTATTTGTTGAAGAATTTGTCGAGTGAAAGCAACCAATGTTCTTATAAAAAAGTTGTGTATTTTAGTCTCATAACTGTAGAAGATTAGTATATTTTCTAATTAGGGCGCGGTGTTTATTATAAAAACGGAAGTACGGCGTTTACTAGAGGTAACGTGAAGCCCGTTGCCAAATCAGCTATGGAGTTTGAAGAGTAACTGTGTAATGAGTAAAGTAAGTAATTAAAACTGAAAGAAACAACATATTTCTTTATCCTAACATTTTAAATTATTTGTAATGCTTTCCCTCGCAGAATTAGGCAAAAATTGCAAAACTTATAGCTTTTATAAATCTGGATTGCTGGAACCCATATTATTTCATAATAATGACGAGTTTGGCGTTTTATTTGGTGAATGTCAAAAGGTAACGATAAGCTCCGTAATAATAACTGGAATCACCGTCGTTTTCGTCGCCGTAGTAGATGTTCTTCCTGCCATGTTTAGAACTTGGTCGGTAACGATAAGCTCCGTAATAATAGCTGGAATCATCGTCGTTTTCGTCGCCGTAGTAGATGTTCTTCCTGCCATGTTTACCTCTTGGTCGGTAACGATAAGCTCCGTAATAATAACTGGAATCACCGTCGTTTTCGTCGCCGTAGTAGATGTTCTTCCTGCCATGTTTACTCCTTGGTCGGTAACGATAAGCTCCGTAGTAATAACTGGAATCACCGTCGTTTTCGTCTCCGTAGTAGATGTTCTTCTTGTCATGTTTAGCATTTGGTCGGTAACGATACACTCCGTAATAATAGCGGGAATCATCGTCGTTTTCGTCGCCGTAGTAGATGTTCTTCCTGCCATGTTTAGAACTTGGTCGGTTACGATAAGCTCCGTAATAATAGCTGGAATCATCGTCGTTTTCGTCGCCGTAGTAGATGTTCTTCCTGCCATGTTTAGAACTTGGTCGGTAACGATAAGCTCCGTAATAATAGCTGGAATCATCGTCGTTTTTGTCGCCGTAGTAGATGTTCTTCCTGCCATGTTTACTCCTTGGTCGGTAACGATGAGCTCCGTAATAATAGCTGGAATCATCGTCGTTTTCGTCGCCGTAGTAGATGTTCTTCCTGTCATATTTACCCCATGGTGTGTAACGACTACCTCCTTTCAAGCTGCCACCATGCGAATTATGTTGGTAGGTGTATCTATCCTTCTTTTTGGCTTTTTTAGTTGCTGCCAGAGACAGAATTACCAAAGCAATGGCAACTATGAAAATCTTTACCATATATAATAAAAAAAAATAAATACAAAAATAGATAGAAAAACAAATTACAATAATATATGGTCGGTGTCACTCAATAGCATAAAAACTGAACAATGTAGTGAAACCACAGTAGAAATAGACGTAAAAATATCTAGAAAATATATATATATATATATATATATATATAAAATTGGGAAAGATACACACAACATAAAATACAAACCACCAAACAAAACATATATTTGTTTAATAACACTAAGCTAAACAATTGATTTACCCCTGATGCTAAGTTTTACTAAATTAGAAAATTGGTTTAATTGAGTATTGTATTATATGAAAATTTTTTAAGTTCATTAGCTAAGGCATTGCGAGATGGATAACGATGAAAATGACAAAGTTTAGTGAAGAAATTACCAATCGAACGGGGGATATTTTGGTTTAAAGAATCAAAAACAAACATAATGTTGAGGAGTTTAATAGTAGACGAATATGGAAAGATATTCAATTTAGTAAAAGCAGCAGTTACATTTGATCTAAAAGGTTGAAAATTTATAATCTTAGAGCTGATCGTTAAATAGAACATAATTTATTTAGATTTGTGTTTCTTTTTTGGCCCCAAATTTGACAACAATAAGTTAAATGTGATGAAATACAAACTTTTCAAAATTTTTGTATAAACGTGGTATCTAATTTTTGAAAGCATGCTATTTGATCGGTTCAATTTTTTACAAAGTTCGCTTAAGTGAGGTTTCCAAGTTAAGTTTTCATCAATTAAAACTCCCAGATAATGAATGCAAGTTGATTGTTTTAAACGTGATCCATTTAACATGATTTTAATTTCAGAATCATTTTTTTTATGATATTTCTTAAAAATGATAAATTCGGTTTTATTAGCATTTAAGGATAGTCATCACCCCCGCTAGCAAAAATTTTTGAAAAAATCTTTTTTACATAATCTAGTGTCATTTTTTATGAAGTTTCAGATTCTGGAATCAGAAATATAAAATTTCAAATATTTATTGATTTATTAGCAATGATATTCTAAAACTAAGTATGCAAATGTGCGAAACAAAATATGCGAATGTGCGATTATCTCAGGAACGAATTTTCACCTTTTTACTAGCTTTCGCGCTTTATAAGTCCCCTTGGAAACGAGATACGATGACGCAATTTTTTTCATCTTAACCAATAGGCTTTTACGCACAAAAGCTTGCCACAGTTTTTAAAAAAAATAAAAATTTGCTCCGCGAGGGAGAGTTGAAGGTGTGTTAACAGCAAAAAACACGTTTTTGTGGAGAGCTTGAACAGAAAGCTTTATAACTTTTGATCCAAGGCGTTTCACGAAAAACTGTGGCAAAATTTTTTCGGCAAGTGAGTGATGATTCGCGTGGTACAACTTTTGTGAAAAAAAAAATGTGATAGAGGGGACTTATAAATCTTCAAAGGCAAGACATCGTAAATTTGATCTTTTCTTTCTCATTTCCGTTATGCTTGTTATTATTATCCAACATTATACTCATTAAATAGATAATTTTATCAGCTTTCAGAAAATATATACTAAAAAATTAAACAGATTTTAAGATATCAAGCAAAAACTGAAATCATGCTGCAAGGGGTGATGACTATCTTTAAAGCAATAAGATTTGCATTAAGCCAATCATTTACTCTTCGTAAATCATAATTTACTTTTTTAAACAAAGTTTTTATTGACTTGTTGATGTATAACAAATTAGTGTCATCTGCAAAATGATGTACTGTTGAAAACTTTATACAGTTATGAAAATCATTAACATAAACTAAAAATAACAATGGACCCAACACAGAACCTTGAGAAACGCCACATCTGGTTGACTTTAACGATGAAGAAAACCCGTTAATCGTTACAAATTGTTGGCGATCCTGCAAATACGAGGCAAACCATTTATTAACAATGCCTCTTGCACCGCTGTGATCAAGTTTTTCGAGAAAAATTTCGTGATGGTCTGTATCAAATGCTTTCTTCAGATCAACAAAAATACCACATGCAAAAAGATCAGAGTCAATAGCTTCTCTCATTCTCTCTGTTATACCTAATAGGGCACGAACTGTTGAATACTTCGATCGAAACCCAAATTGAAATTCATTAAGGCAATTAAATTTATGTAGGAAATTGTAAATTCAAGAATACATAAGTTTTTCCAAGAGTTTACTGATGTTTGAAAGCAAAGATATTGGTCTATAATTTGAGCATTCTAATTTAGAACCTTTTTTTAAAAGCGGCAAAACTGAAGATGTTTTAAGAATGTATGGAAAACACCAATAGTAAAAGATAGGTTAAGTAACTTTGAAAAAACGACAGAAATTGAATTACCTAATTCATTTAGGATCACAATAGGTATACTATTTGGTCCAGTAGCTTTTCCATTACTTAGAATATGTATTAATGAGGAAATAGGAAATCTCTATTTCATCAGTTGGAGATATAAAAATATTTTTGAGATTAGGATTTTTTAGGTATTTTTTAAAGTTTGTATGAGATGAATGAATTTTAGATTGGATGTTATGTGCAACTGTCGTAAAATATGAGTTAAATTTGTCAGCAATTTTCACAGGATCGGTCAGCGAAACACCATTATCATCCAGATTAACAGTTGGAACAGAATCTTTTTTACTTTTAAGATTTATTAAACGTTGTATACCGATCCAGATTTTTCAAAGATTCATTGAGTTATCAATGAAGTATTTCTTAAAATGGTTTTGTTTGCTGCATCTTAAGGGTGATTGAACCATTAACGTATTTTGGCCCATTAACGTACCATTTGTATGTCCATCAATGTAGTTTTATTATTCTTCTAGTTTATTAACGTAGTGGGTGATTAACGTAGTGGGTGATTAACGGAGTGAGTGATTAACGGAGTAAAGTATTAACGTAGTCCTTCATTAACGCATAAAGTTTTAAGTCCATTAACGTAGTTCCCTTCATAATTTGAAAGGTCAATAACGGAACCAGTGATTAACGTAGTCTTATTTAGAATGTCATTAACGGAACCAGTGATTAACGTAGTCTTATTTAGAAGAAGAATTGTTAATTGTGAGCATAAGAAAGAAAATTGTGAACGTCAAAGGTTTAATTTTACTGGTTATTTTCACGTAACTTCGCCTAATAGTGCTAAGGATTTTAAGATGAATTTCATTATTTGAAATAAAATATTTTACTTTTAAAGACAGCCTTTACATTAATCAAATATCCGTTAATCAAATATCTATTAATCAAATATCCGTTAATCATACATCTGTTAATCATATTTCAGTTAATCATATTTCCGTTAATCATATTTCAGTTAATCATATTTCAGTTAATGACACGTGAAATAGGACTACGTTAATACTTCTACTACGTTAATGAATGAATGCGTTAATGCTTCCCAGATAACCATAAATGCTCCGTTAATCACTTTTTATAATATTACGTTAATGGCCAAGAAAAATACCGTTAATCATCGACAAAATGACTTAGAGACTACGTTTATCACCCGGACTTTCCGTAATCGTTAATCACTGGTTACGTTAATGGACCAAAATACGTTCATCATTCCCCCACCCCATCTTAATAGTTAGTCAATAAGTTTCTGTATGAATTATACCGAGATTTTAACCTGATTTTGTTATTAATATCTTTAGTTCGAATATATTTACGATAAATCTTATTCCTGATTTTTATTGACGTCAAAATACCTTTTGTTATCCATGGTTTGAGAGAGAGCTTGAAGTTTTTAATACTGACCTTTTTCAGTGGCATATACTTGTTTTATAAACCGTTAAAAAGCTCAAAAAATATATTAAAACTGTTGTCAGTGTTAAGTTTATCAAATTCAAAAATTTCACCCCAAATTACGTTATTAAATTCAGAAAGTAAACCTTCTTTATCAAAATATGTGGTATTTCTACGAAAGATATTGTGTTTACAAGGAACAAATGTTACATTATAGTTAGGTTGAATGAAAAACTGAGGTAAGTGATCAGAAATTGTTGACGTTAAGTTACCAGACAAAATATTTTTATCACAACAGTTAGAATATATGTTATCAATAATTGTTTCAGATTGTTCAGTTATTCTCGTTGGTAACGTAATATGAGGAATAAAATTATTAGAAATTATATAATAATATAAATAAGTTGAAGTTATAAAAATCAGAAGTTTCATTATCAGAATTAACTTTAATTAAATCTATATTGAAATCTCCAAGTAAAAAAATACTTTTGTTTTCAGAATTTAACTTTGAAAAAAGAGGAAGGAAGAATAAAATCATCATATATATAATATATATATAGGAGTGATGGTTCCGTAAAAAAACTATCAATATGTGAAAACATTGAAAAGTCTCACAATAGAATTCAGACCTAATAAACTTATATCGAGAAAATTGAAACCAGTTCAAGTTGGATAGTTAGGTAGTAATTGACGTTAATTAAGCAATCGGTGATTGTACGAATGGTGATAAGAAAATTTATTTTGTGTTGTCACGAAAGTTGAATTGAATATAATAAGTGGTTGTTTTTCAAAAATTATAACCGTTTTTAAGATTTTGAGTATCTTTTATTTATTTCTATAACATTTCGTTTTTGCGCAAATGTTGCCAAATTTTGATAAAAAAGCAAAAGAAAGAAAAAGCTTATTTCTACAGATTGTAAGTCAGTGTCATTACGGAGATAATGAATAACAACAAAAAATGTGAGTTATACAGGCTACATACAAGCTATACAGTGATAAATACAAAGTATATTCTTCCATTTGAAAACACGTCTTAATGAACCACTTCTCGGAAGAATCACATTGTTTTACATGCGCGAGTCGGTGTCATTCGCAAAACGAAATAACGCACATTTTTGGAACTGGGTGATCGAGTTTATGTCAATAAATCACGAATTGCGGATGAAGGAGAAAAACGTTTTTTAAAAACTCAATTTAAACTTATTCCGTATTCAACGGTAAGTCATTGAATTTCATATACCATATTTTGCGAATTAATAATAACCTTTTTTATGTTAACAATAAGTTGCAAAATTATTTTTGTGACATACAGAGCTGATTCAATTTTTATTTGAAACCTCGATGTCCCAGTATGCTAGACGAAAATTACATTTGGTATTGTTTGAATATATATAATATAATATAAGCAAAACATTTTTGCAACACAACTTTAGCATTTTGCTACAGTTAGTGTTAAAAGATATAACAGATTTCACCCCTTGATATTCGGTTGTGTTTTGGTATTTCAGGGGGTACTACGAAAGTTAGTTAGTTAGATCCAGATATTTGATTATACTGCTGCGGGGGTACCAACTTCTGGGGTAGGCAGCAGGTGGCTTGAGTGTCTTACACCCGTTCTCCATGCAACTATGTCCAGCGGATCGATGCTAATCAGGTCACATAATTGTTGATCGTTCTTTATACATTCCCACCAGGTTTTCCGTGGTCTCACGCGTCTTCTAGAGCTGGGAATCGGAATATTCCTGACAGTGTTGATGCAAAAAGTAGAGGGTTCGACATGGTCGTACTAGCCCCTTGGAGCGTAGAACTGTCGACAACTCCTGGACCCCCAGCTTTCCGAGCAGGACAGCGGTGGAAACTTTGTCATGCGGTTTAACGCCACAGATCCACCGTACCATGCTTCTGTCGTTACGACGGAGTCGCTGTTGATCGGAGGCCGTAGGTGCCCACGTTTCACTATCGTAAAGTAGAGCAAACCGAACATAGATGGTGAACACTTTACCACGGGTGAGGAGAGATATATGCTTCGAAATTAGGATAGGCAGAAGTTTCTTGAATTTCCCCCCGGCGATACTGCATCTGGTGATGACAGAGAACTCTCATCCGTCACCAGCACTCAGCATGTCGCCAAGATAGCAGAAACTGGCTTCGACATCGAGCGAGGCTCCGTCGAGATCCACTTGAGTGACCGGTCTCCCATTCACCGTGCGCGCCAAACCACAGCACCTAAAACACATATAATCCGGATCGGCTGATAGTCTGCTTTGTATGCCGCTATACATTTTGTGCACCCACAGTTTGCACTGAGAGCACACAATAGTGTTGACACCAACTCCACTCTAACACACAGCACAAGGAAATGCACCAGATTTCCGCAGTAGATCCAGCCCGAGTCCAGACACCATGAACTTTGTCTTCCTCATGTTTACCCTCAGTCCTTTATCTTCCATTCCATGCTTCCAGACTTTCAGCTTAGCAATGCAGTCCTCCAGGGAGTCCGAGATAACCACCAGATCGTCAGCATAGAGTAGCTCCCAAGGCACGCCAATGCAACGGAACTCACATGACAGGGCCTCCAGCACCAGTATGAAGAGCAGAGGGCTGATGACAGAACCCTGGTGTACGCCCACACTGACTCCGAATTCCCACTGTGCTGACTATTAACTCTCACACGGCTTCTAGCGTTGCTGTACATGCCCTGGATGACACTTACTGCCCACTCCTCCACACCTAGCTTCCTTAAGGCCCACCAGAGGACTTTTCCGGGGACTCGGTCGAAAGCCTTCTCCAGGTCGACAAAGGCGAGATATAGAGGTCTGTTAGCAGCAATGAACTTCTCCTGGAGCTGGCGCACGATAAAGATGGCATCTGTAGTGCTGCGGCCGGGTACAAAGCCAAACGGCATCGAGTCGATGCCACGGTAGTTACTTTGGTCGAGAGCGTCACCTTTCCTTTTATAGAGGTTTAGTATGTATCTCTCTTCCCAGTTCTTGTGAATCCTACCAGTACAGAAGACTACCTCCACCATACGTTGCACCAGCTCCACACACTCTTCACCGGCAGCTTTCAGCATCTCCGCAATGATGCCCGAGAGACCGGCAGCTTTACCACACTTCCCAAATGCCTTGCGGACCAGCTCAGTGGTGACAGGCGGAGGAGGACCCTCCACAAGGGGGACATCGGCTAAAAGTTTACTCGGCCAGTCGAACTCAACATTGAGCAGACCTGAGTAGTGTTTGACCCACGCCTTCATCTTTTTCTCATCACTGAGTGACAGCTCATCAGTGTTGTTCCTGACACACATATCGCTAAGGACATCCTGATTGGTCCTGACCATCTGCTTGGCCAGTTTATAGATGCTGTCGTCATTTGGTGAGATGTTCGCAAACATTTCCATTTCTGCTTCCGACTTAACATGCCAGACGACCCGTTTGACAACACGTTTTGCCTCGTAGTACACAGCTTTGGCCTCCCTGGCTTCAGTTGTTTTGCCTGCTTTTTCAAGGGCCTTATAAGTTTTAAAACGGGACCGCTTAAACTCCACTGCGTCATCTACCGAGTCATCCCATCACCAGGTCTTGTGCTTCCATTAATGGATTTTGGAAAGGCCACACACCTCTGTAGCTGCTTCTAGGAGCGGGACCTTGAGTCTTGACCACACAGCCTCCACCTCATTTTCTTGAATGCTGAAACTATCAGCAGCCACTTTCTCCATAAAGGCTGCCTGTAACTCACATTTAGTCACAGAGTTTTTGAGCTTCCAGGTACGGATACGTGACGTGAACTTGCGCTTCTTCACTGAGGAGACATGGACTTTGAAGTCGCATACCACCATGTTGTGCTGCTGGGCGCACTCCTCAAATGGGATAACTTTCACATTAGTAACAGCCTTGCCGAAATTCTTTCGGTAGAGAATGTAATCAATCTGTGACTTGTGATAACTTGAGCGGTATATCACCAGGTGAGATTCTCTATTCTTGAAACAGGTGTTACCAACCACTAAATCATTCGCTAAAGCGAACTCCAACAATCTTTCGCCTTCCGCATTTCTAACGCCGTAACCTTTGCTGCAATGTACTTCCTCGTAACCACGGCTCTCCGTGCCAACATGTCCATTCTAGTCCCCCAAGGGGAATAGCACCTCTGAAGCTGGGATCTTGGAGACCACACTTTGCAGTTGATCGTAGAAAAACTCTTTATGCAACTCCGACAAACCGACCTGCGGTGCATACACTGAGATAATGGTGCAAACAACCTTTCCGACGACAAGCCTGAGGAAAAGGATTCTGTCCGAGATACGTTGGACCTTAAAGACTTTATCCACCCACTTCTCCGCCAGCAAGATTCCGGATCCGCCAAGGCCATCCCTGTTTCCACTCCAATAGAACTTGTATAAGGAGTTCTTTCCTTTGATACAGCGTGTCTGGTTGGGAGTTAGACTACCGACCCATTTGTGCTCTTGCACTCCGCACACATCTACTCTTCTCCGCGTTAACGCCTCCACCACCTCACTACCTCTCTTCTTCAGCGAGCCCACGTTCCACGTGGCAGCTCTAAACTTGGTTTTAGTCGGGTGCTTGCTTGATTCGCCTGATGGCCGGACCCTGCCTCCCGCACCCGAGAGTCAGCCAAGCCCGAGACGTTACCGACACGCCAACAACATCTGCCGGCACCGCCTATCACAAATTTTGGTGTATGACTAGCCATAAAAATTGGAACAAGGTTGTTTGGCAGGGCCGCCTGTCCTGGCTGTCGCCCCAACTCAGTCTTTTGCGGCGACTGAGCTTCCGCCGTTCCCACACTCAGGCTGGGTGCCTCGCCGTTATCCTCGCAATGATGGATTATCCGCCGAGCCACAGTGACAACTGCACTGGAGAATCTGTTTGTTGAAGCCTGCCACAGATGTCCTGCTACCCTGGTTGTAGCAGCTCGCTACCCAGAGAGGGGGGCTAGAACGAGTACTGTCCCCTGCCCAGGGGGAGCCCGGAGGTAACCGTGGTAAAGGGCAGCCTCACTTTCCCACATTCATGATGATATCAGAAAATGCCACAGCTGGATGCAGTTTATTGTCATACCCAGGACAAAAAAAAATCTAAAAATACGAAAAAACTAAAAATCATTGGCGAGTTCACTGTAGCAAAATTTTCCTATTTTTGGAACTCTGTATGTATTTTAAACGCCCTTCAATTGGAATGTTACTTATCTGGGGGGTTAATTTCTTAGTTTTATAAGTCATTCGTTCGGTGACTGTAACAGGATGTTTTAGTTTATGATCATCAGACCGCTAATTTTCTCTTCTTAAATTATCATTAATCTTGTCCAAGCGATCAACGATAGAAATGAGATTTTCATTGAAGAGCAAAGAATGAATGAAACCATTTGGGTTTGTTCAATTCACACATCTAATTGTCCAGCATACACATAATTTGCCTAAATCTTTTAAGATTAACACACCGGGTAGGTTTAGATGCAATCATTTGAGAAGGTATTATTAGAGAGATCTTGGTGTACGGCTATTGAGGATGATTAAATAGTTATTCTCTTGATTTATTCACTTTTAGTAGATTTATGCTTTGCTATTTGTGACAGTTGCAATACTGTAATAACATTACGCTGCATCTTATCCAACTTCCAACTGTTATAACAACCCGCGCCTTTTTAGAACAGTCTCGTATGAGCTTAATTTGCTCTTTAGGATTTCTGCATTTTTTGTAGATGACATTTTTAAAATACATTCATTTAGCATTTGAATGTCTAATTGATTATATTCTTTGGCAAAATTTTGATCTTTTGATTCTGGTCGGAGATTTGTGGCAGGTGTGTTCCACTTTGTAGGTGTTGATAAAAAAATCAACAATTCCACTATTTTTTTCAAAACATTTGAACGTTTGTAATATCCTAACCAACTAGGCACATAGTCGACTAGATGATTTCGAGATAACTTTACTATTAGCATGAACAAAAAAGCAAATAAAACCAAAACATGCAAGTAGAACTCGTGGCTCGGGAATGAAGGTCAATGCCCAAGTTTTTTAAACGTAATATGGGGGGGGGGGGGGGGGGGGGGTGAGGCAGTAATATATAATAGACCTTTTAGGCGTACAAAAAAAAATTGAAAACCTTTATGATGACAAAATAAATTTCTGTTAGGAGCAACCTTAAACTAAAACTATATAGCATAAGCATAAATGCAAATATTTTGACTTTAATGGAAATCCCTTTTAAAGCAACAATAAATTAAACAACTTAATATTACTTTACTTTATGGATATTAACAGAATTGTGTGAAACATTTTTCTGTAAATTTGTTTCTGCCTACAACGGGTTTAATAGGAAAGTAGTACGTGATTAGTGTATGAATATAAGCTTTCAAATTCGAGGGTATACATGGTTTAATGTTTGGTCTTTACCGAAATATTTCACGTACATATTTATTATATAACCGATAATTATTAGGTCTACCCGTGTTAGATATGATGGGATTGAACACATTACTGTGAATAGAAACAGTACGATTGAATAAAATGTTGAACTACCACAATCGCGAAGATCGCCAAGAAGTTCAGAATGCATGTTTTGTTTGCTATGAAATACGAATGAGTGATAATATTTCATACAACGAAAGTAAGACCACTAGACGTGAGATGTCGAAAACCCAAAGCCGATTGAGAATAGTAATTGTTTCAATCAAGCTGCGAACAGATTTAATCGTGTGAAAAATAGGTATTCTTTTTTTAGTATAATCTATAGCTCTTAAAAACGATTTCTAACCGCTTATCTCTATCTTTAAAGGTCTTCATTTTCGACCGATTTGTGTATAAAAATTGCTTAGTTTTAAAGACGATATGTCAGACGATAGAGGTTGGAAATGAATCGGGCTCTACTTCTTAAACTTAACGGGCTTAACTTCTTCTTTCGAGCTCTTTAAAGCTCTACTTCGAAAGGCACTTTTTTGTTTTTCTTTTTAATTTATTTTTTATTTCTATTTTCTGCCTTCAAAAATTGAACCAAGACACAGTGAAATATATATGTTTGTGTCGCACAAATATTTGAACCAAATTTCAGATGTCTACCGTTATACTAAGAGACTTTAGGCGGAGACCACAATACGCGTGTAAATGGATAGACCAAAATAAGGTTAATCCGCAATTTTTTTAAATAAAGCCAACTAGATTTACAATGATGAAGTCATATTTTCATTGTCGTCACCCGCAAAAGAAAATTTTTTATGTTTTACACCTTTTTCTTTCTATTTTTGTTGTTCGAATAAACATTTTAAATACCTCAAAAATAAACAAACAAATTTCATATTTTCTATACGCGTGAAAATTAATAACATGAAATGCGACATTTGAGTTTCATTGAAAGGCATTTCATGTAGCCAGGAATTCCATCAACAATTGTTAAACACTGTTCGTAATCTGCTTTGCATGCTCTTACACACGTATCTGTACTTTCCGTGATAAAGTGCTTGGTTCCTGTTACCACAACAATACACAATCCAAGAAAGATGCAGATGTTCTTCATGGCTAAACGGAATAGAGCATAAAAATACTACGCTTTTCTTGCAAAAATCGTTGTAGTGAACATAATCTTGAATCAGAAAAGAATGCAAAATCATTTAACTAGTATCGAATTGTGGATGCAAATCAAATAAATAAATAAATCAAGTGACGAAATAGCAATTGAGCCAGATAAACAATGAAATTATTTCCTACAGTAAAAATAATAATGGATAAACAAATACTGTACCAATCATCCTTCTTCGTCTATTGACTAACATTTAATGTGACCAGTTACTTCTTTTTATTGTAATAGCCATGTTTAAACGCCCCGTGATATACTTACTGCCCACAATATCTTTGCCAAAAGCATCATCTTGAAAATACGCGGAAAAATGTTTTTTTGTATTCCGATCGGTTATTGAACACGGATAAATTGAATTTAAGAAGATTATACTAAGATATGCTTAAGGATTCTTGGCCTGTGTATTTCTGAACAAACCTCTCTAATTGTACTGAATTGTACTGACTTATATTAGAAAAGGATAAAAAGACTCTATTGATTTTAGAGTGATAAAGATACATACGTTAGACATCAGTTGTTGGCTCAATGCATTATGATGGGATATATTTTGAGCTTTTTTGTGACTAAAGATTTCAATAAACCGGAATCTCTACTGTATTCACAACACATGTGCCCACTTACATCGTATCTAATAGTCCAAATACAACAAATGCCTTATCAGCACTCTTTGTTACTTACTAACGTAAGGTTGGTCAATTTTGCTGGTATTTTTATTTTCGTTTGCGGTGTGATTTGAGTTGGAAGTTTTTAAATACTTTTATTTCATTATCTTGATTTTCTCTTTATATTGGCAGGGTTGTTGCTTTTGTTCTTTTGGGGTGGATTTGCTGCGTTTATCTTGTTGTTTCAGTTGCATCTTGCGCAACGTTTGCTTTACCGTAACTCCGTCTGCAAATTCCTGGTCATTGAAGACGGGATTCGTCATCGCAGTGAACCGAACCTCATTTGTTACATTTCTGTATTGGACATTAGTAGAAGATGCGGTATTGTCTACCATCAAGGATGATGACGACCGGATTATGAACCATCTTCGTCTGTCGTTTATTTGGCGATTGTAGGAATATAATCCGTGCGTAATACTATGTCTTCAAAATACCTTCGCCTGTTTTAGAATCATTTCGTTTGAGATCGTGATTAGTATTGGCACAGATTGGTTGGGAACAGCGAAGGTGCCGGATGGATACGAGCTTGGAATGAGGTCTTCGTCATTAAGTTTAGATAATCGTCTGTTGCTGTTTAGTTTTTTTCGCTACTGTTTCCTTGTTTTCTCGCAATATTGGGCTTTCAGGGGCAGTTAAATAAGTCATAAACGATGTTATAAAATGCGCGTGTTTAAACCCTAATGCCGCTTTTTACGTATACTGTCACGTGGTAATTATTTGAATACATTTTATACCGAATATTGTATTTATTGGATCCCTTCCTTCTATTCCCTCGGCATTTTCTGTTTTTAATTACATTCGTAAGCTAAAAACTGTGGAGCAGATAGTACAAGGTGACGACAGTATTTAACGTAAGTAAGCTAAGAAAGTTTTAATTCTTCGTTATTTCCAACTATTGCCAATTCCAAACTTGGTTCTGAACAATGTTGTTTTCAGTTACTTATTGTTGCAGGCTTGTTGCGTACTCCACCAAGGAATGTAAACTGTTGTTATTTTCCCATTCTTACTTATATTGTTGTTATTCGTTGTATCATTTCATATAGTGGTTTTGTGACACTACCAATTACTCATTTTGTGACGTATGTTATATCAAATAATCCAATAAAAGTTGTAATAGAATGCAACATTCAGTAACTATTATCTCAAGTTATGTCTATTATTCTAGGGACCATCAACCGCAAGGCCTAAACCGAAGTTGTGTTGTTACAAAAACGAGATTTCGATTACCAAAAGCAGTTTTAATGTTTAATTTTTCTCGGTTTGCTTACAATTTCCAGATCAGCTAATTCAAAAATTCGATAAAATTTCCATTAAAAACATATCTTGTTGTCGAATATTTCGCAATTTTTCCTACGTTATAAAATCCGTCCGAAAGGCTTTTCTGGGGCTCTGATATTATTATAGTAGAAGATACTAAAGTTATTTAGGGAACATGTGTCATAATAACAGCCAATACGCATTATAACGACCTCGTTTTTCCTTTGTTCTTACGAATAAACAGGAAATAGTTTAAATCGCTTAATCTCGAACATAATCCGGTTTCTACAAATACATAATGGAAATGTGTTAAACGATAATATTTTAGGTGAAAAATGCATTTTTTCATTTAGTTCAAAACCATATTGCAAAATTGTACGACTAACTAAACTAGCTATCTAGTGTTTAGCGAATCACTAAGATACAAAATATATTAAAATTTTATAAGTCGGTGTTTTCTTTGAGCGCATGATATATTAGACATTCGTTGCATTAATTGAATCGCAAGAGATGAGTTTTGTTAATGTTAGGGGTTATTAATCAAATGTTGTTTGGTATACAACTTAGTATATGGTGATTCTTACGAGAAAAACGTTATAGTGCGTATTCTTTTATCAAACTGCGGTGCTATGAACATTTACCAATATAATATAAAGGCTGACGGTTCTGTTGAGCAAAACGACGTTTAATATGTAGAATTGGCATCGGTCAATCCATATTTGAATGAATAAATTTGTTTACAGGATTTGTCAGAAAGCTTTTAACTATGTTGCAGTATGTAGATAGATATATTTAGTTACAAATTGTAGTGATGTGGAATTTGTCATGATAGAAACCTCTAACCTATACTTATTACTTGTGTTTTCAGCTTTATTTGTTGTAAGGTTATAAAAATGAACACTTCAATTGCTGCTGCAAGTTATATCAGAGACATCCGTCGTCGTGAATATCTCAAACGTCCTGCGTACAATGTTTCTGCTAAGAACACGCCAGAGACGGCCCAGCAACATAAATGTACAAATACGACATCAGGTTCAAATTCAATTCCAGAAAAACGCGGGAGAAGCAAAATCGTCAAATGACTTTAAGTCTCTATTCAACAAGATTGTATATTATGTCATAATTATTTAATTTTTACATCCGGTTCAAGTACAATCGCAGAAAGTTCTCTCGTGGGAGAAGCAAAATCGTCAAACAACTTTTCTTTTAAAGTCTCTATTCAACAAATCTGTATATTATTGTATAATTCATTACTTTTTCTTAAAGCATCTTGAACCAATATAATTCTCACAATTCAAGGTTTGAACAACTAAGGATTAAAGAAGAAAGGAGATTTTTTTCATTCTCGTATAAATGTAAGGTATGCAACAAAACTTGGATTAATTTCTTCTAAATTCGCGGACCAAATGTATTGATATTCACGTGATAGATTGAACAATAATATATAAACATATTGAGGCAAAAATAAATGAAGAAGATACGTCAAAGTTAGTCCGAGCTGGTGTCGGGCCTAGGCCGAGTTTGTAAGCTGAACTGGCATTAGGCCGACTTGGACACTCTTCTAAGATATATTCTAGGTACCAAGATATAATAAAATTAATTATGCAGGTATATAAAATGCAACAAACTTTATATAACCAAGATATCTAGAATTATTATTTTTTGTTCTTTTAGTGTGGATATTTTAAAAGTGTACCAGTACAATCTATTGTAATCAAGTCGTCTAATTGTCGTTGTGAGTGATCTGTTAATAGATCAGTTATAACATTTGATGCATCGGGTATGATAATTGTTTGCATTTCACAACATGAAAAAAAGGAGATTGATATTGTTTTCTGTTACTCTTTTGTTTTATTGTTTTTTGTTACTGAACTCTTTCCGGTAAGATGATCAAGATTTCACATGCAATTTTCTTGAACATGGCCTGAATACCTTTGATTTATTTTTTGCTACTATGGTAACAGAGATTTCAGATGGTCCCGGTTTCCTTGCAATTGTCGATCTTTGGTTGGTGAGTGTCGTTGTTGTTGTGTCCAGTTGCTTTGGCAATGATAAAGACATGGAAATTTCCCAAATTAGCATCCCTTTTCATTTTATTAAATTTTATAGCACGGGCATTTTGTAAAAAGGCCTTGCGCAAAAATTAACACGCGCGAAATTACACATAAGGCCCGTTGCGCGAAAATTGGTACAAATAAGGTATTCTATTGAAATATTCTGTTACTATTTCTTCGTAAACTAATGCAAATTTTTCACCTGAATAATTTGCTCCTAATGCCCCGTAGAGACAAATCTTCGTATGCTTTTTTGTTTTGATACTTGGGATTCGATAGCAGTGAATGTTGGAACGATAAATAACGCGCGAAACTAAGATAAAAAGTGGACCCTTCCAACAACGATACAGTACAGATATAAGCAAAGTGAATAAATGGTTGAGTAATATTCACGCAAAATTGAGACAGGAAATGAGGATTGCCTTAATGTCTAAGCCTCTTCGACACTTAATTAACAGACGCTGCCCTAAGAAGACATTTTAACAGTTCAAGGCTTCGTGGGTTTGAACCATTAATTCAACAAATAAAAACTTCACAATCATTTTCGCTATCTCGCTCAATCTAGATTGGTATTCTCTTTTATAAGGGGAAGAGGAAGTTTTTGTCGTTCTAGAAATATACAAAAGTAAACGTGTAAACAAAAGATTAATGAGGTGATAATAACGAATGAGTTTGTGAATGATGGAATGCTATGGTAGGAAAACATGAAGTTGAATGGTATGGAAAAATGATGTGCAGAGAGATGGTACAATGAATCCGCCTGGAATGCGAGGAAGAACTGGCAATCAGGAGGTGATCAAGGTATGCAGACAATCATTCTTGCGTTTGGATGAGTACAAAGCAAAAACTGTTTCGATTTCTCTCCGATGAAGTGATCAAGTTGTCAGATGGTATTGTTGTAACCACAGTCAATGAAACGGCCATTTCCAACAGTTCCAACGAATTATCCTGTTTGTCTCCCTGCGACCATGCGGAAGCCGATACAAGGATGCTATTGCATTGAAATGATGCAAGTTTGAATGGACTGAAAAAGTCAAGATTCGCACAGTTGATACATACGTTCTTGTTATAGCCGTAACAATGTTTTTGAGTCTAGAGCTGTCTTGAGCTGTGGCTATTATTCGGGGTTGGAAAAAATTAGCAGGTGATACCGGTTCATTCAATTTGTGCTGATCCTGGAGACGCCCAGTGGGCACAGCACGTTTAAAAAAAGTTTTTTATACGTTTATTTTCGGTTTCACCGTCCAAGTGCCTGTTGAACGTTTCAAAAACGTTTAATTGACGTTCCAAAAAAACTTTTCAAAGTGTCACGTTGATAAAAAGTTCCTTGTACATATTTAATTACAATGCGAACGAACAATTTAGAACGTTTTGTCAAAATAAAAACAATATGAAAAGAAGTTTCAAAAACGTTCAAACGATTTTACATGAAAATTCACGATATAAAATAAAACACGATAAAAATTTTGTGGGAACTTTTTAAAGATATTTTCGGCTATTATTTTCTGTGCTGGAATTTTTTTATAAATAAAGTTGAGTTAGAAATATTTAACAAAAGATGAAAAGCATTTTCATTTCATATATCTTGGTTAGTATCCCCCTCTTCAGCTCCATTTTAAGATACTTTAGCCGGAGGGTTGGTGACGGGTTTTCTCCAGACTTCTACCAATGACAGTCGACAACAAAATTTGAACTACCTCTCACAAACAAACAAAAAATAATTAAAGCGGCAAAGCACCTATCTATACATTTATTTGAGTTTCCAAGCAAATAATAAAAAATGAGTGATCAAAGTGAAGAAGCTTACATCAAAACCCGAAAAAGATCTCGTCCTAATACAAGGTTTGGACAGCCAGGCACTATTTAAACTGTTTCGTGTAATCTTTTCTATTTAGCTACATTATTATAAATGTTATTTTTGCTTTTTTGATATTAATTCGTTATATATACATCCTCATCCTCATTCAGCATTTTCTGTCCTTAAAAAACTTATTAGATCTTTTAAAAACAATTTTGCTTTCACCTTTTGATGTTCATTTCCAATTATATATGCTCAAGATTCATTATTGTTAAGCCTTTATTGTTAATTTTTGTCTATTGCTGATGTCTCATGTGTGTATTTTAAAAAACTGTAATTTAAGTCTATCTCACACTGCTGCATACTGGCTGCATACTCTCATAAACTCCCTTTCACCTTTACAAAATTGTCAGGAATTTTGGATCCTAAGCATTTTTTTATTATGGCTGAAAATATAAAATCAATTATATTCAAGACATTAACGCCCGGGGCGTGCATTCAAAAATCTTCTTTTTCTGGAAGCCCTTAATTGAAATTTTGTGTTTTGCCAGAATTCAATGTTGTTATCCAATGTCGACATTGTTCAATCTTTATTTATCTAATGAGTGCACACATTTTGCTAGGAGCAGATCAATAAAACAGATATTTGGGAATAAAATCATGTTCTGCCTTTTCATGAATTGTTTTGTTGTATGAGGCGTAGTGAGATTTGGCTGCCTATAATAGATTCAAATAATAACAGAAAATTATTTGCATAACATAATATTCTATAAAACCACAAATTTACAATGGAACTAATGCTGGTGATAGCACATATAATTACAAAAATGTGATCCAAAAGGTCTTTCATTATTAAAGGACAGTTCCCTGGAGAATTTTGAAGTCTTTTATCCTTGATATCGCTCTTTTGACATGTATTCGTGCTTTAGCACCCAGTGGGCACAAGAATGTTTTAAAAACGTTTTTTCACGGTGCTTTTGAAACGTTTTTTTTCGGTTGATATTTCGTCTCAGTGAAACGGGCAAGCACGGTTCCGTTGCGGCGATTATAAAATGTTCCTTAAAAACCTCTTTTGAAACGTTTTTTTTTTCGGTTCATATTTTGTCTCAGTAAAACGGGCAAGCACGGTTCCATTGCAACGATTATAAAACGTTCCTTAAACCTATTTTGTAACGTTTTTTTCGGTTCATATTTTGTCTCAGTGAAACGGGCAAGCACGGTTCCGTTGCGACGATTATAAAATGTTCCTTAAAAACCTCTTTTGAAACGGTTTTTTCCGTTCATATTTCGTCTCAGTGAAACGGGTAAGGCACGGTTCCATTGCGACGATTATAAAACGTTCATCAAAGACCTTCAACAAAAATGTATGCGACACTAATCAAACACAACTCTTGTTTTTCTGCTCTTTTAGGCCACTTTCCCTAGCTCAAACAAAACTATTTCAAAAATGAAAAGGGGAAAAAAACAAACAAACAAAGTCGGAGTTGGACATCATTTTTTTATACTCGTCGCTATCCTCACGTTGGTTGTGCTTTAAACTTCTTGGGGCTCGCTTTAAATGGTCCCTATTAACCGATCAACTTTTTTAGAAGAATTATCTAACACTAATGCCTCTGAAAAAAAATAGTGTTCATAAGATCATTACTGGTATTGTTTTGGAAAGACATAATTGCCTCATCCAGCGAACATTTTTATTTATTAAAACAGCCGCCTTTCTAGTAGATACAAGCTTAAAGTATACCCTCATTAGGTAGTGCGACAACGCTAGCCTGACAGTATGAGACGAATAAATATCTATAAGGACAAGCGAAATTTCAATGAGGACGGAATTATCTTTCCTTTCTTGTAGATGAGATTTAACTGCAGATTTAACCGATCAGATAGGACAATATTTTGCTACAAATTTGTTACTTACAAGTCACTTTCGGACCAATGCTTTATACAATAACGTTGGGTTTAAAGCTTTCCCCCCGTTTTTTCCAACTTTACTGAAGCTTGGACCACTTTGCTTCTGGTTTTATCCAAGGCTCGATTTACAGGAGAAGCTACAGAGTTGCCACCAGTCTGTTGAAGCTGCTGAACCTACAAAATTGGATTAAGATAACTGTTTACATGAATTTAACAATTGCTTACGGAGTTTTTTTCAACTTTACTGAAACCTGGACCTCTTTGCTTGTAGTTTTGTCCAAGGCTCGATTTACAGCAGAAGCTACAGAGTTGCCACCAGTCTGTTGAAGCTGCTGAACCTACAAAATTTGATTAAGATAACTGTTTACATGAATTTAACAATTGCTTATATAGTAATTTAACTGTTTTTTCGATTTTGGTGGCCAGTATACAACCTTTTCTGTTTCATCCACTCAGTGAACAGGTACAACAACTTTTAAAACAGTTGTGGGCTAAAAAACAAACAAACATGGATTCAGAGTGACATATCCTTCACACACGGACTGCTCAATGACAGCTACCAGAATGCAACACAAATCCCTTAACAATATGTAAATAAATGCAATTTTCTTTAATGTAAAGTTCCAAACCAAAATTTTTATCAAAAGGTAATGTTGCTATACCGCGTAAGTGTGCGTGCATAATACACTAAAAAAAATTCATTAATAAATAGATATTTGAAAAACTATTTTTAATAACATTAAAATGTTGTACTTATTTTCTTGTTAGTTCGTAATTGTTTGTCTGTACAATATTTTTCAGTTTTTATATTTTCAGAAATTTTGTTATAAGTTCTGTTTTTGCTTTACCTACGGTTTTAAATGTTCTTTACTAATCTTCATTATGAACTAACAAGAAAATAAGTACAACATTTTAATGTTATTAAAAATAGTTTTTCAAATATCTATTTATTAATGAATTTTTTTTAGTGTATTATGCCCGCACACTTACGCGGTATAGCAACATTACCTTTTGATAAAAATTTTGGTTTGTAACTTTACATTAAAGAATTGCATTTATTTACATGTTAACAACAATAGGGGTTCGTATAGCATTCAGGTAGCTGTCATTGAGCAGTCCGTGTGTGAAGGATACGCTGTCGCACTACCTAATGAGGGTATACTTTAAGCTTGTATTAACTAGAAGGTCCCCTGTTTTAAAAAATAAAAATGTTCGCTGGATGAGGCAATTATGTCTTTCCAAAACAATACCAGTAATGATCTTATGAACACTAATTTTTTTTTAGGTATTAGTGTCAGATAATTTTTCTAAAAAAGTTGATCGATTGATAGAGACCATTTAAAGCGAGCCCCAAGAAGTTTAAAGCACAACCAACGTGAGGATAGCGCTATAGTAGATAGTAATATTGTATGCATTATTGTTTATAAAATGATGTATAACTCAGACTTTGTTTGTTTGTTTTTTTCCCTTTATATTTTTAAAATAGTTTTGTTTGAGCTAGGGAAAGTGGCTTAAAAGAGCAGAAAAACGAGAGTTGTGTCTGATTAGTGTCGCATATATTTTCGTTGAAGGTCTTTGATGAACGTTTTATAATTGTCGCAATGGAACCATGCCTTACCCGTTTCACTGAGACGAAATATGAACGGAAAAACCCGTTTCAAAAGAGGTTTTTAAGGAACATTTTATAATCGTCGCAACGGAACCGTGCTTGCCCGTTTCACTGAGACAAAATATGAACCGAAAAAAAACGTTACAAAAAAGGTTTAAGGAACGTTTTATAATCGTTGCAACGGAACCGTGCTTGCCCGTTTCACTGAGACGAAATATCAACCAAAAAAACGTTTCAAAAACACCGTGAAAAAACGTTTGTAAAACGTTCTTGTGCCCACTGGGCGCTAAGAGTAAATCTTTGTCTTTTCCCCACGCTTTCACAGGGTGTGACCAAGTATAATCTTTTGCGGGTAGAAGCAAAAGAGTCGCACGGAATACTCAGAGTCAATTCGAATCGATAACATCCACTTTTGTTATGCTTTCTGATCGACCATCGCTGACAAATTGTAGTAATGCTTTTCCAGTAATTGAAAAGTTTGTTTCTGATATCTCTGATATATGACCGTACAAACACGTTAGAGTCTGTAGACAAAACAAGAAAGGTTTTATTTGCAAGGAAAGCTTGAAAGTTAGAAGGAATTCCTCCAACATCGGGTGCATGACGTTTTACATGAGAAAAATTCGTTCAGTGTGTTTTTTATTCTGGAAAGCCAAACGAAAGCTACGTCCAATCTAGAATACGTTTGTGTAAAAGTCAACGACTTAAATCATCTGCTGCGCTACTAACTGATCCGTACTCGATGGAAGAGGAATTAAAACAAATCCATTTGTAGACTTTCATTCGGCTTACATGTCTCAATCACGAATTCCCAGCGATATTCAAAATTACGGCTGGAAAATCGAAGAATCCAATGTTCTATCAGAATGGTTTCGATGTAAACAAATACCCCCAAGATTGAGAAATGACAAGAAGAAAGCTGAAAGTTTGAACAGCGAAATCAAGAAGCGAAAGTTAGAAGAACGAGGCGCACCAATCGTTAATTCCGATTCTGATGGGAAAGTAATTTTTTAACAGATTGCAATGTCGGTTCGCTCAACTTCTTTATCCCGCTCTTCTTCTACGATTTTGTTTAGTTCACCATTGTCTGTATCTCTTCGCTTACATATTCACAAATCATTATGCAACATATATCTTCACCATCGACGATTTCCAACATCATCATTAAATCATAAAATAGAAATTCATCACTTGCGCACTCCGGTACCTCTTTCTTTTCGCTCAAAACTGGTTTAAAATTTTTATTTTTGTGTTTACTATTTCCAGACGGTTTAATTGACCAACAATTTTTGGCGAGCGTGATCTGATTGGTTGATCAAAAAAAAATATAAAATTCCGAACATTCTTGCGAACAATGCACCAATCAAGCTGTTTTAAGTCGGAAAACTTTTGCAACCTCACTGTAGATAGAATACTTTGATATAGTCAATTCAAATATAGTCAATTCAAATGATTCAAATGTCAACGTAATCAAACTAATATTCTCGTTAGAAAAGCTAAAAACAATCACCACAAAACCTTGCTACGTGACTCGGCGACAAATGGAAGCGACAAAAGGAAGTTAAGGAAGTTAAGCGTATTTACACGACAAAGCAAAACAAAACCGAAACAAAACTTACACGACATTCCGCTTTGCACCCGTCACTGTAAGTGAAGTCTTTAAATTGTTGAAAAAACTTCAACGTACGAAATCAAGCGGTGCTGATAATCTACCACCTGGATATCTGAAGGACATTGCCGCTACCATTGCGAAGCCACTTTGCTTTATTATTAACCTTTGCCTCAATGACGGTTTGGTCCCTGAAGACTTTAAAATGGGAATGATTACCCCAATTTTCAAATGCGGTTCGAAGCACCATCTCGACAACTATCGCCCAATTACGGTCCTTCCTGTGTGCTCGAAAATCCTAGAACGCTGTGTTCATATGCAACTAACAAAACATCTAGAGGAACATAGGTTACTATCGGAAAATCAATTTTGGTTCAGAAAAGGAAGGAGTACCGAAATTGCTGCAACCCTCTTTCTAGATAATATTCGAAACAACATAGACTCTGGAAAGCTGACAGGTGCGATTTTCATCGACTTGTCCAAAGCGTTTGATTCACTTAGCCATAGCCAAATAATTTCAAACCTAAATAATTATGGAATCCACGATACAGAGAAAGAGTTCTTTATCAACTATTTATTCAATAGAAAACAACAAATGCACTTTCAAAACTCAAAATCAAACTTTGAAACAGTATGTTTCGGTGTACCTCAAGGGTCCATTCTCGGACCTTTGTTATTTCTGCTCAGCTTTAACGATGTCGGTGATGTACTACACGATTGCGATATAATCATGTATGCGGATGATACTGTTATCTTCACATCTGCCAAAAACGAAATGGATCTGAAAACCAAACTATCTAATGATTTCCACAGAGTAGCCGTGTGGCTAGAAAACAATGAGCTTGTGATTAACATGAAACCTGGAAAAACGGAAAGCATGATTTTTAGAACGCCGCAAAAGATAAAAAATGTGAATCCAGAGAACACGTCCCTACAACATCATCTTACAAGTACCTAGGAGTGAAGCTTGATCAATCCCTCAGTTTAACGAACCACTGCAATTCCGTATATAAAAAAGCAACTGGTCGACTTTATCTCCTACGAAGAATACGGAAACAACTTATGACTAAAGCCTCAGCTCTACTTTACAACGCAGTCGTGATATCACTGTTTACATATTGCTCAGTCCTTACGTACCAAATCAGCAACTCATACAAGACGAAAATAAAGGCATTGGAGACTCGAGCCAATAAAATCATCTACAACAACCGACCTGCTAAATCTACCACGATAGAAACACTGGTAAAGAAGAGATGCTTGTGAAAATCTAAAGGACTATTTTCAATTAATGAACAACAACATTAGGAATACAAACGCGTTCATTAGGCTCCCTAAAGTCCGTCTTGAAATGAGTAAAAAGGGTTTTTACTATTCAGGAGCCAAAGTATTTAACGAGCTCCCGCTTAAAGTTAGAGCGGCTACCACCCTTTCTCAATTTTTAAGCTTCTTTAAAGAATAGGGTTTTAATTTCAATTTTATGGTATTTATTTTTACTGTTTATTTTTAGCTAACATTTTTTATTGTGTTTTTTTCATAACTTATACTTTTTATCCACAGGACCCAAAGGAAGAACAGAATTTGTACACGTATGTAAATTTTGGATATAATTTTGATTTGGTTATTCTGTATAAAGATTCGTAAATGAATAAATAAATGACCATCCATGTACATAACATTTCATGAATAACTTACGCATTGTATTGAAAGATAACACGTCACAATCTCTAACACAATTTCATTATTTTATACAAATTTAACAAATTTCACTCAAACTCACAATTGTACAAAGTTAATTAATAACATGAAATGCGACATTTGAGTTTCATTGAAAGGCATTTCATGTAGCCAGGAATTCCATCAACAATTGTTAAACACTGTTCGTAATCTGCTTTGCATGCTCTTACACACGTATCTGTACTTTCCGTGATGAAGTGCTTCTTTCCTGTTACCATAACAATACACAATCCAAGAAAGATGCAGATGTTCTTCATGGCTAAACGGAATAGAGCATAAAAATACTTAAACTTACAGCAACCTTACATACACAACATTGGTTTATAGAACTTGAGCACCAATAATATTATAGGTGTAAATTAATAAAAATGGTGAACACCATATTACAACAGGATTTCAATATCGACTAATGTTTATAGAAATGAAATGTCGAAATAACATAATTTCAGGGAAGTAAACAATAAACGTATTACATACACGATCACAAAATATATTTAGTTAATTGTTATAAATAATTGCGAATATTTACACTGTTTTTGAGTCACCCAATCAATCTTTGCCCTATATAAGCAGTAAAGTTGAAGCAACTTACCTCTCATCCTTTTCCAGTCTTTCCTTAACAATCATGCGATGTTCTTATTTTAACGGTCGTGTTTAGACGAACCTTGATTTACTGCCCATGTTATCTTTGCCGAACCCGTATAGTGCCGACACAGAATCAAAATTAGTATTCGCTTAGAAACACCTATTTAAGTCCAATGGCTTATTGAAAACAAATAAATTGAATTTAAGCAGATTATGATATATGTATATCTATATGCCAAAAGATTCAATATGCCAAATAAACCAAAGGATTCAATATGCCAAAGGATTGTTGGCCTACGTCTCTCTAAACTGTTTGTAATTTCTTTGACGGAAAAGGGATTTTGAATGTTTTGAAGTTTTCATAACAGAAAATATACGATATACGTTATGTTGCCAATTGTTGATAGAAGACATTAAACGAAAATTTAGGTAAAATTTATTTTTGACGCCTTCTTCAACATACATTGGGATCCATTTAGTAGAGATTCTTTTGAGTTATAATCTAATAAACCGGGATTCTTATTACTTACTCGTGTCTGTGTATGTATGCGACTATTTACAAAATAATATAAAAGAAAGGAACACGTTTGTTATTCACTTAAGTTTAGTGAGGTAAGAAATAAGTATACGCATGTAATATACAAATGTTCCTCCATGTAGCACAAAACTCAATTAACCCAACACGAGTAATTTTTCCTTCTTTTTTTCTCTCTCCCACGAATTTTATTCCTTTAGTTCGGACTATTATTAACTGCATAGTAAAACTTTATATAATTATAGGACATGACTTTAATGATATTCATTAATTTCAGTAGAAATGGACCTCAAAAGAATGAGGTTTCAGTATTGTAATGAAATGGATATCGATTTTAATGTGTAAGAAGTGATTTGTGAATATTAACGAGTTAGCAAGCTACGTTTTGAATTTGCCAACTTTTTCTACCTATTATCAACGAACTCGGTGTATATTATATTTCTAATTGATTGTTTTACAATGTTGTCTATAAAAACATTTTCATAACCGTTTTTAATAATAATTTGCAAATTAAGACAAAGTTTTATAATACAGTATACGCTCGATAAGTGGAACCTCCATGGGACCGAAAAATAAGTTCCACTTATCGAATGTTCCACTTATCCGATACGCTCGGTAAAGCTTGTTCCCCGAATTTCCAATTTCTTTACAGTTAAATAACGTGAAACGTTGAAAAGTGGAATATCACGGGAAGGGAATTTTTTTTTTTGGAAACATGGGAATTCATGGTTATATTTACCAAATCAGGTATAACTACAATCTTTTAGCGAGGACAGTGACCGGAAACGAACGTTATCGAGAAGAACGGATTCCGTGTAAGTTTTAAACGTTAGCGGTTTGTAAGCCACACAATTCAGTGCGGTCTTAACACTGCCTTAGCTTTCGAGCTTGTTCCAATTTATTAACGTCTTTTTTTATCCTCGTCACCCAGGTTTCCAATGCAAAATTATATTTTTAAAAGAAAATATAAGACGAACGTAAAGAAAAAATAGAAAATGGAAAATGGAAAAACATAAAAACCAAGAAGTTGGGAGATCTACAATTGATCCCATCAAATAAATGGAATGTGATCCACACTCATCATGTGGTCTTTTTCTCAGTTTCCTGTTTTGTTACAAACGTCAGCAGAATTACTATTCGCAGTTTTTATTAGAATAGTTTTGAATAAGTGCTTATAAATCTGATTGGCCAACAATAAGTGCATAGAAATCTGACTTGCCGACAATAAGTGCGTGGAATTCTGATTGGCCGACAATAAGTGCATAGAAATCCTACTGACCGACAATAAGTGCATAGAAATCTGATTGGCCGACAATAAGTGCGTAGAAATATGATTGGCCGAGAAGAAGTGCGCAGAAATATGATAGGTCGACAATAAGTGCATAGAAATCTGATTGGCCGACAATTGGATAAAGAACTCAATATGCAATTTTAATTTATTATTTATATTTTTTGCCAAAGAAATTACAAAGATATAAATGCGTTTTACAATAAAAAAAAATAACAGTTTAGGATAGAGAAATGCATAAAGATATATACAGTAAGATGGCAAGGGTTCAAAGAAAGTAACGCTTGCTGCGTCAGACATACCTTTTCATTAAGACCGTTCTAAAGTTTATGTTTCATGGACGTTAGAACTCAATTTTTTTAAATCTAGAAGTATTTCTACATTAACAAAAGTTAAGTTAAGTTGAATAGTTAAGTTGAGTGTAATACTGCAAAAAGGATAAAAAGAGATAAAATAATCATATAATGTGTAAGTTGGATCATTGTGGGCAGGGTTATTATTAGTGCGATCTGTGGAGATGTTCATTGCTGATGTGATTTGATTCTCGTTAGTTTTGTCTGAAAAGTAATTACGTGGATCATCAATAATATCAGGTGGGTGTAGCGGCGAACAATGCTGGCTCTTCATTTGAATTTTATGTTTTCGGTTGCGTCGATTTTTAAATATTTATTTGTTGTTAGTAAAGTTTAAATATAACTATTAATGTAGTATTTCTTTATAAAATCATTAGAAATAGTAAATTTAATAAATATTTGAAAAATAGCAGATTTAACTCAACCATTCCAATACCAACAATAAAGTAACAAAAACAAAGTAGCATTGCAATCATCATCATCATCATCATCATCATCATCATCATCATCATCATCATCATCATCATCATCATCATCATCATCATCATCATCATCATCATCATCATCATCATCATCATCATCATCATCATCATCATCATCATCATCATCATCATCATCATCATCATCATCATCATCATCATCATCATCATCATCATCATCATCATCATCATCATCATCATCATCATTATCAGTGTTTCTCTTGTATTGATTTCTTCAACTAAGGGCGAGACTGCTTGGATGGCTCGTATAACCTATCCAACACGCTCATGAAATCTTTTCTGTTCATCATTCACATATGTTGAAATAGATTTGTTTTCCTTTTTTGAATATTTGCGATGTGAGGTCATTGAAAGATTGAAAGAGGATACTTTACAACGGCACAGGCTGACACAGGTTGTACCAATTTACAGCTTGATTGGTAAAAGCAGATATAATTGCTGATCTGACCCACAAATATATATATTATACTTCGTGATATCGGTAAAAATTCATCCATATACTAAGATGAGGTCATAATAGATATTGATATAGATATTCTTTAAATCTCTCCTGTTCGAAACGGGATTGGAAAATTGTTATTACAATATTTCGTATTAATTCAAATCAATATTTTGTGGATATTTGTAGTTGACTTAAATTTAACCAAAAGTAAAATAAATTTCGCACATAAATTTTAAATGGTTGAATAAATAAATTTGATAAACATCTAAATTATTCAAAGATGCCATTATGTTTCGGGAGGTTTCTATTAAAAACAGCCTTTTATTTATGTTCAATTTTTCTGAATTGCAAATAAGCGCCCACCCCTCGTATAAGCGCCCCCTCCAATAAGCGCCTACCCTAGAGCCTCAAAAATTAAATAAGCGCCCGGGCGCTTAATCGAGGCATGACGGTAATTCGACAAGCATGTTTTGGTTCACTGAAGCTTTGTTCTATGGACGCTGGCCCAAGTCATGTTAATTTATGTATGTGTGAGTGAAACAGTAGTAAAAATTTGTAAGGCGTATTTTATTTTAAGAAGGTCTTGCTTTGTATAAGATGTCAATGCTTTTACAAATTTTACTCTTACGTTAAACCATTTATTTATTTTTTCCAATTCTTAATTGACTGCTTGAAATAGGGTAATGACATTTTCGTGAGAGTAAAAGATATTAGTGTCATCCGCCGGCATAACAGTGTTGAGTGTGTTCGAGACCGTGTAAAGATCATTAACATTGGAATGAATTCTTTCTTTCAACAAGGCTGTTTGCTTGTGGGAGGTATGCCCCTATCACACGTTGGTGTCAGTAAGTCGATGCAATTCGGCAGAGACACTATTGACGAACTCTCGACCTTGATCCATTACTTCCAATGGAGAAACAGTCATGCCTGCACATTGCCTGCGAAACTGTCACTGCTTTTTTATCATTAAGTGGTTTTGCTTCAGACCATTTGCTGAAATAATCTATGCATACAACTAAACAACAATAACCATCCACCTCAAGTAAGTTACAAATATCGACTCAAATTTGATTCATCACGGCAGTGGAGCAGAAATATCGCGCAGCTCAGTTTTTATATTGAGTGTCAAACTTCCTTCTTTCTGGCACATGACAGATTTTTCACAAATTTTGAAACATCATTGTATATTGAATACAAAAAAACCCAAATTTTTTGTTATATATCGAATCTCTTTCATAACATGAAGCCATTGCGCTTGCGAGTGAGCTTTAAAAACGAGAAAAATATTTGTTGCCTTATCAGAATTTCATTGGTGGGATTTGTTACCTCATCAGAATTTCATTGCTGGGATTTGTTACCGTATCGGATTTCATTGGTGGGATTTCCCACATTTATCTCTTCATGTTGTTGTACGTAAGTCCACTCTAAAGCTTCAAGGCTTTTGATTGACAATAAATTCTTTTGTTGTGAAAGAGGTCGTTTCTTTAACTAAAGAGATATTCCCATCCGCGCACTAGGAAGTTATTTATAATTTATTGTGAGAACAGTTGAAATGCACTGAAGTCCTTCACGAATGCGTAGGTTGCTGTTTCACATGCAATAAAAATTCATTTGTTCACAATACTCCAGTTTGTTGAACTTAACGATAATGACTTAAGGAATAACGGAGGTTGGCAGTGATTTAAACCCCTGTTCCTGATTCTCCCGATTCGATTATTTACGCCGTTGCTTAGTTGTTTTTATTTGTCTTTTTAATTTTAGCTATCAATATTATATTATTTGCTTCTTTTGGTGGCTATGTGAATGTGATTTTATAGCTGTTCAAACAGGAAAACAAAGATGATTTTGTGGCATTTATTTTTGGAATTTTGGCTTCTTCATCTTTGTGCTTCAGACCAAAATGGTACGTTAAATATTGAGACTACGAAATGTTGAGACTAAAGTACCAAGAAAACACCGTAATCAAAAACAACATCGAGTGAACATCAACAAAACAATTCCAGACGAATATACGTTTTTAAAACTACTGCTGTAAATTGCCGACTAACTTTAACCAACTATAATTGAAACAGTGGTCTTTTTATAGTGTTTCCTTAATGGTCAAACAAGTAACCAATTATTTCAACCAAGAAGAACAACCAACAATTTCTCACTAATTATCCAACTATCACTTAGCGTTTGCACTTTATTAAACTAATTATTTATTTTTATTCTAATTTCATCATACATTCAACGCATCTATATTTAGTTAAAAACATATGTATTGCAATGCAAATAGTATATAGTAATAAATAGAGATTGACAACTTTTATTTTGAAGATTACTTTTAACTAAAATTAGGTTTATATATATATATATATATATATATATATATATATATATATATATATATATATATATATATATATATATATATATATATATATATATATATATATATATATATATATATATATATATATATATATATATATATATATATATATATATATATATATATATATATATATATATATATGCGCCCTGTTCTTGATTATTCAACATCGTTGCAATTGAGTTTAGACGTTGTTTTCCAATCCATCGATGAACTGGTAATAATCGTGTTTTAACATATTAATCTTTGGCGTACTTTCTATCCTTTCCTTCGAGTTAACCGGTTACGATAATTCCATGTCACTACACTAAAATGAACTTGTTCATTAAGCATTAGAGGGAAACTTCATAAAATTTTCAGCACAATTATCTAAATCTAGGACTTGAGGAAACAACTGCTTTCGAGTTCAGCATGGGTTAATATGGTTAATTGAAAACAAAGCTTTTCGTCTTAGCACGTAACCGCAAATTTTTATTATTTTTTGATTTGGCAAAGCGATATATATACTTGGAGACCGGAATTTTATGGGAATGTCATGGAAATATACTTGACGCCAGAAGAGACATGGACGTCCGACACCGGCATTTATAACAGGTATCGTTATTTATTTTCAGGTGAAATCTAAACACTTGCTTATAGCGCTGATCGCACTCCGTTGTTCGCAACTATCAAAACGCCGATCCAATTAAATCACAACGGCTTATTCCGGTGGACAACACTAGCAAGGTTCACAACGGCATGCGTAATCGACGTGCGATATTATCCGTTTGACGAGCAAAAATGTGACGTTGATTTTGGATTTTGGACGGCTTCTAGAAGAGAGTAAATATTTTAGTGTATATTTTCTACTTTTAGTTTTTGTCTAATCGTGTATTAATGTTTTAGGTTGAATTTATCACTTAACGATGACCACTTCGTGTTCAAATCGGATAAAATGTTTCGCAACAGTCAATTCAACATTCTGAATATAACAGCTGCAAGATACGATCTCTTTTTCCCATATGTAGGGAAGTATTTCCCTCGCATAGAGTTTACTATACACCTACAAAGAAGGGCACTATTCTATGTAAGAACAATATTAACGCCGTCCATATTGCTGGGAACGTTGGGATTTATGACGTTCTTCCTACCGGTATCGTGCGGAGAAAGGGTGGGCTTTTGGCAATGCCTGACTCGTTAGATGGTTTTTACACCAGGATACTAAACAACTGAAGGACATCAGCTGGTTTGTTTGCGTGTTTACTAACAAATGGTTGGCGTCTTTGACACTTGTAAGAGAAACCAACGTTAAAAAACGCGTTGAGTGTTCTACACATGAAAGCAATAATGCCGCAAGGAGAGTACCACAAGAAAGTTTGGTTGCGGATCCTAACCAGGGATTTACACACAATATTAAAAAAATCAATGAACAAGAGTTGTGCAAGGCAGAATACAGTAAAGCAGCGAAGGTCTGGGACCGTACTTTCCTGTGCATTTACTTTACTGCTGTTTGTGTAGAGTTCGCTTGGATGGCATTAATAGTTCCCGAGTACATGACAACCTAAATATTAGAAATTAAATTATTTAATGGGATTTGCAACAATGCACGTTTATATATTCATTTATTAATGTGTATTTTACATGTTTAATATATAAAACGTTGATTCGTTTATAAACCTTCAATTTTCAATATGCTAAAAACTTTTTTGATACGAATGGCAAATAAGAATTCATGCTATTTTATCCATTTCTTTATTCTATTTCGAAATGTGTGTGGTGTATTTTGCAATGTGGAAGTGGTGTATTTTGCAATATGGAAATGGTGTATTTTGCAATGTGGAAGTGGTGTATTTTGCAATGTGGAATGGGTGTATTTTGCAATGTGGAAGTAATGTATTTTGCAATGTGAAAGTGGTGTATTTTGCAATGTGAAAGTGGTGTATTTTGCAATGTGGAAGTGGTGTATTTTGCAATGTGGAAATGGTGTATTTTGCAATGTGAAAGTGGTGTATTTTGCAATGTGGAAATGGTGTATTTTGCAATGTGGAAATGGTGTATTTTGCAATGTGGAAATGGTGTATTTTGCAATGTGGAAGTGGTGTATTTTGCAATGTGAAAGTGGTGTGGTTTGCAATGTGGAAGTGGTGTATTTTGCAATGTGAAAGTGGTGTATTTTGCAATGTGAAAGTGGTGTATTTTGCAATGTGGAAGTGGTGTATTTTGCAATGTGGAAATGGTGTATTTTGCAATGTGAAAGTGGTGTATTTTGCAATGTGGAAATGGTGTATTTTGCAATGTGGAAGTGGTGTATTTTGCAATGTGGAAGTGGTGTATTTTGCAATGTGAAAGTGGTGTATTTTGCAATGTGGAAATGGTGTATTTTGCAATGTGAAAGTGGTGTAATTTGCAATGTGAAAATGGTGTATTTTGCAATGTGGAAGTGGTGTATTTTGCAATGTGGAAGTGGTGTATTTTGCAATGTGGAAATGGTGTATTTTGCAATGTGGAAGTGGTGTATTTTGCAATGTGGAAATGGTGTATTTTGCAATGTGGAAGTGGTGTATTTTGCAATGTGAAAGTGGTGTGGTTTGCAATGTAGAAGTGGTGTATTTTGCAATGTGAAAGTGGTGTATTTTGCAATGTGGAAATGGTGTATTTTGCAATGTGGAAATGGTGTATTTTGCAATGTGGAAGTGGTGTATTTTGCAATGTGAAAGTGGTGTGGTTTGCAATGTGGAAGTGGTGTATTTTGCAATGTGAAAGTGGTGTATTTTGCAATGTGAAAGTGGTGTATTTTGCAATGTGGAAGTGGTGTATTTTGCAATGTGGAAATGGTGTATTTTGCAATGTGAAAGTGGTGTATTTTGCAATGTGAAAGTGGTGTATTTTGCAATGTGGAAATGGTGTATTTTGCAATGTGGAAATGGTGTATTTTGCAATGTGGAAGTGGTGTATTTTGCAATGTGAAAGTGGTGTGGTTTGCAATGTGAAAGTGGTGTATTTTGCAATGTGGAAGTGGTGTATTTTGCAATGTGGAAATGGTGTATTTTGCAATGTGAAAGTGGTGTATTTTGCAATGTGGAAATGGTGTATTTTGCAATGTGGAAGTGGTGTATTTTGCAATGTGGAAGTGGTGTATTTTGCAATGTGAAAGTGGTGTATTTTGCAATGTGGAAATGGTGTATTTTGCAATGTGAAAGTGGTGTATTTTGCAATGTGGAAGTGGTGTATTTTGCAATGTGGAAGTGGTGTATTTTGCAATGTGGAAATGGTGTATTTTGCAATGTGGAAGTGGTGTATTTTGCAATGTGGAAATGGTGTATTTTGCAATGTAGAAGTGGTGTATTTTGCAATGTGAAAGTGGAGTGGTTTGCAATGTGGAAGTGGTGTATTTTGCAATGTGAAAGTGGTGTATTTTGCAATGTGGAAATGGTGTATTTTGCAATGTGGAAATGGTGTATTTTGCAATGTGGAAGTGGTGTATTGCAGCTGTTGTAGCTGATAATAGGTTTTTGTGGTGTGTTTTTATGACGTAGAATTTGGCGTGTATACATTTCTTGCAGCTTTCGATCAATAGAGTAACCTCTCCTTTTATGTTGAGTGCAGGTGCGTAGTTTCCATAAGTAACCACTTTCGTCTTTGTTCCTTTGAGTTGCAGTTTATAGTGCAGCTTTTTGTTGATCTATTCAAACGTTTCGTTCAAAACATTAATAGAAGCACCCGTATCGATAAAAAATTCCACGTGTGTTATTTCGATAAACACTTTTGTTTGAAATCTTGTTGTCAGATCTTCTCTTCAGTTCTGCCCGTAGCAAATATTTGTTCGTATCGCTCAAGGTTCTCCCCTACTTCAGTGTTTTTGACAACGTTTAACGGTTCTCTTTTTTCTTCTATTGTGTTGAGCGATCTTGTGTAGCTTCCCTCCCGTTGGTTTTGTCCCACCTATTTACGCGGTGTTGATCTACAGACTCTAGTAGCGAAATGGTCTGTTTTTCCACACGAGCTGCACGTTCTTCCGAGTGCTGGACATCTGTTAGTATGTGGAAATTCACCACCGCCACGGTAACATGTTTTTGGTTGTCTGTTGTAGCCGTCGTCCTTTCTGTTCGCAGTGTCTGTCTATTACGTATGGTCTCTTTGACTGCCGTATTTTCTTCTCGAAATACTGTTGTTGTCTACCTCCTTCTCGGAATGTCTTTCAATCTCCTCTCTTTGTATCCTCATTGTTTCCAATGTCTTGGCGGTCGTAAGTAGTTCGCTGAGTGTTTTTCTTGGGTTCTGGAATCTGTATTTGCGTAGCTTGGAACTGTTTGTGGAAAGTTCGATCTGCTGTTTAATCTCCTTGTCCTTGCCAGCGAATTCACATTTCAGGGCTTGTTCATGGAGTCGCACTTAGTACTGCTGGGTTGTTTCGTCTTCCCTCTGGCTCATTTTCCAGAACAGAAGTGTCTCGTAGATCAGATTTACTTGAGGCTTGAAGTGGTTCTCAAACGCTTGTACCACTTGGTCGAATATTTCGCCATCCTGCTGCATACATGCCAACTCTCCCGATTTCGGCGGGAGACTCCCGATTTTTACACTATTCTTTTTCTCCCGCCCGATTAAACAAAATACTTTCAAATCTCCCGATTTTGATAATTTTTTCCACACAAGGGAAAAAACCAAATAATAATTAAAAACAACATGTTTCTGACTCAAAGTAATGTATAAATGATTAAATTGGTTGAAGTATAATTTTATTGTGAATTTGGTTGAAATATCCTAGAGTAAATTGCCTAAAATATTATAAAAAAGAGTGCGGCTTTAATCACATTTCAGACCATTTGCTTGGGTAAAAGCCAAAAGCTTTCAGCGACCCTCCCCCCCCAAATCCAAGGACGCCGCACGGGATACGGTTGGTACGGTTTCCGCCGTACCAGATTTTTTCCCGTGAGTAGGAAATTTAAACTTTTAAATAATAACGCCTTGTATACATCTTTTGCAGCCCCGTCTTTTGTAGCCCTTGTAGTCTCTTAATGTGTTCTTTATAAAAGGCTTTCTTTATAAAAAAGGATTTTGATGGCTGTTCATCATTAAAATAATTGGAAGATAGATATCTTTTATCTTGATTATAATGAAAATGATACGGAAATTTTACAATTTTATATGAAAAAAGATAATAGCAAATTACTATTCTCCGCACTTAGGATAGGTTCATTTCAAAAGAAAAGTCCGGGCTACACCCCTGGATCCTGTTGCGAGGCTTACAGATTCCCAGCTGAATTTTAACTTGCTTTGCTCGTTTTTGCTCGCTACGCTTGCCTATAAATCCACTCCGGCGTCCCTGAAACGCCCAGTTCCAAATTGAGCAAATTCCGCTTAAGCGTCCTACCCTAAACTCCCCCTTTCAAATTTCAAAATGTTGGCATGTCTGCTGCTGTTCTGAAATGTTTTCGAATATCTCGTATGCTTCGTCTCCACACAGGGTAAGCAGCAATGAAAATTTTTGTTTGCCGTCTGTCACGACCATTGAACTGCAAAGTAGTTTGAAGCGTTTTACGTACCTTTTCCAACTGCTGAACAAGACACTTGTATCTTCTCCCGAACAGCTATAGGGCGGAAATGCAGGCAGGTTTAAATTTTTCACAACCATGCTTTCTCCTTTTGTTTTTCCTTTTTCCTCGTCGCGAATTTTATGTCTTTCTCTTTCTATCTTTTTCTATCGACTGCCCATACTCAAAACGTAAGATCTATATACAATAAAATAATAGCGGCTTTCCACCGGGGAGCTATTTATCATACTCATGTTTCATAAAAGACATTTGTGCTCCAATTAGTGCTCAATTTCTTAATCTTGCTGTTGAAAATCATTACCATATTTACTTTACATATGGGTTAACTATAGCTGATGATAACCTACGTAATACACATTTATCGATAGACATAGTCATTGGTGCAGGCTATTATTGCATCTTTGAAAGGGTTAATGTGTGATTTGTGTGCAAGCTATACGTTCAGCGGCCAAGGTTAGCATTTCAGGATTAACGTCAATGAAGATAAAAAGTCATTATATTAGTTTCATTATATTGCTTTTTCATATGATATATTTTCGGAATATTTTATACCGTGTACGAAACTTATACGTAGTGATAAGAAGTTTGTTTTACAAGGTTGCCGTAAATTCACGCCCCCGCCCCTTCTTTTAATCGCCTCCTTCGAATAAACGCCCCTCCCCTAAGAGGCGCGTTTATTATAAACATATTAATAATACCCCTTCTGCTAGCTTCTATATTGGCTGGAAATAATAGATACCATATCTTTTTTGCGGCTGTTTCATTTATTTTCATGATGGCAGACAGACGTGTTTCAGGCGACATCACTTCTGACAAATTTCATATGAATTACATCTTCGAAAGACGGAAGAACTCAAAGTTAACATGTGACTTGCAAAGTATATATTAAGAAGGATCGAACTTCAAGCGAGAAACAGTAATGGAATCGCTCATGAGATTGGAGTTGGCGAACAAAATTGCCAGAAGGAAGTATTAAAAGAGAGAAGTATACCGCCTGTTAACGGATAAAAACGTAACCGAAGATCACCATGGAAACCACAATGATATACTCACGACAAACATTTCGAAGAGGTTTTGAACTTTAAGAACTATACTTTTGATTGCCTTGAAATGTGATATGTGAACTTAAAAAATGAATAGCAATGAAAACGAAGTGTTACAGAAAATTCTTTGATTCTAGAGATGATTTTATTTTACATTTGAACGAGAAAATGACATTTTTCCGAGAAGAAAACAACTTTGAGCAACGGGACTTTATATGACGAAATCAACCACCCGTATCATCAAAACAAGCTGATGGAGATATTATAAATCTCTTAAATTAACAACTTGATGATAAACATTATTTAATGACATCACAAATTTGCCGTAAATACGCAACCAAAGATGTTCAAGAAAGTGTTCATAACGCTCATTAGTCTTTCAGTGAAAATTCAATATTTGAAGGAACACGGTCCTCTGTTCCTACTATTCAAAAACAAACCATCGATTCTTCAATTGTTACCGAAAGAAAAAACAACGTTACAAATATTTGGGAATCTATGATGAATGGCATAATACCAGGTTGGTTTGACAAGTGTGAAAATATCAAGGTGAAAGTGAAACCATATAGTGGATCGACGACGGTGCAAAATGCAGTCATTACGCCTATGACAAAGAAAACTGTGAACTTGCCTTTCTGTGTTTGTATATAAATGCATATATGCATTTCTACCAGTGATCATCTCTATATTTAAAGCCTTAAAAATAAGTTTAGAGAATCCCTTTGTTTCAATTGTATATGCCTCGTTTAAATTTGCACTATTTTTGTAGAACGCTCTTTAGATTTTTCACCTAATAATTTTATTCTGTGTTTATTTTGCATTCTCTTTCAATTATTTTGGTGTGTTATTGAGATTTTTTTCGTCTCTTTGTGCCCCTTATTAAATTACACTGGGCAACATTTTACAACTTATTTTTTATTCCTTGCTCGTTTCAAGTTTACCTAGACTAATATGGCCATGCTGAATCCAAATCTGGTGATTTGTGTACAAGCTATACGTTCAGCGGCCAAGGTTAGCATTTCAGGATTAACGTCAATGAAGATAAAAAGTCATTATATTAGTTTCATTATATTGCTTTTTCATGTGATATATTTTCGGAATATTTTATACCGTGTACGAAACTTATACGTAGTGATAAGAAGTTTGTTTTACAAGGTTGCCGTAAATTCACGCCCCCGCCCCTTCTTTTAATCGCCTCCTTCGAATAAACGCCCCTCCCCTAAGAGGCGCGTTTATTATAAACATATTAATAATACCCCTTCTGCTAGCTTCTATATTGGCTGGAAATAATAGATACCATATCTTTTTTGCGGCTGTTTCATTTATTTTCATGATGGCAGACAGACGTGTTTCAGACGACATCACTTCTGACAAATTTCATATGAATTACATCTTCGAAAGACGGAAGAACTCAAAGTTAACATGTGACTTGCAAAGTATATATTCAGAAGGATCGAACTTCAAGCGAGAAACAGTAATGGAATCGCTCATGAGATTGGAGTTGGCGAACAAAATTGCCAGAAGGAAGTATTAAAAGAGAGAAGTATACCGCCTGTTAACGGATAAAAACGTAACCGAAGATCAGCATGGAAACCACAATGATATACTCACGACAAACATTTCGAAGAGGTTTTGAACTTTAAGAACTATACTTTTGATTGCCTTGAAATGTGATATGTGAACTTAAAAAATGAATAGCAATGAAAACGAAGTGTTACAGAAAATTCTTTGATTCTAGAGATGATTTTATTTTACATTTGACGAGAAAATGACATTTTTCCGAGAAGAAAACAACTTTGAGCAACGGGACTTTATATGACGAAATCAACCACCCGTATCATCAAAACAAGCTGATGGAGATATTATAAATCTCTTAAATTAACAACTTGATGATAAACATTATTTAATGACATCACAAATTTGCCGTAAATACGCAACCAAAGATGTTCAAGAAAGTGTTCATAACGCTCATTAGTCTTTCAGTGAAAATTCAATATTTGAAGGAACACGGTCCTCTGTTCCTACTATTCAAAAACAAACCATCGATTCTTCAATTGTTACCGAAAGAAAAAACAACGTTACAAATATTTGGGAATCTATGATGAATGGCATAATACCAGGTTGGTTTGACAAGTGTGAAAATATCAAGGTGAAAGTGAAACCATATAGTGGATCGACGACGGTGCAAAATGCAGTCATTACGCCTATGACAAAGAAAACTGTGAACTTGCCTTTCTGTGTTTGTATATAAATACATATATGCATTTCTACCAGTGATCATCTCTATATTTAAAGCCTTAAAAATAAGTTTAGAGAATCCCTTTGTTTCAATTGTATATGCCTCGTTTAAATTTGCACTATTTTTGTAGAACGCTCTTTAGATTTTTCACCTAATAATTTTATTCTGTGTTTATTTTGCATTCTCTTTCAATTATTTTGGTGTGTTATTGAGATTTTTTTCGTCTCTTTGTGCCCCTTATTAAATTACACTGGGCAACATTTTACAACTTATTTTTTATTCCTTGCTCGTTTCAAGTTTACCTAGACTAATATGGCCATGCTGAATCCAAATCTGGTGATTTGTGTACAAGCTATACGTTCAGCGGCCAAGGTTAGCATTTCAGGATTAACGTCAATGAAGATAAAAAGTCATTATATTAGTTTCATTATATTGCTTTTTCATGTGATATATTTTCGGAATATTTTATACCGTGTACGAAACTTATACGTAGTGATAAGAAGTTTGTTTTACAAGGTTGCCGTAAATTCACGCCCCCGCCCCTTTTTTTAATCGCCTCCTTCGAATAAACGCCCCTCCCCTAAGAGGCGCGTTTATTATAAACATATTAATAATACCCCTTCTGCTAGCTTCTATATTGGCTGGAAATAATAGATACCATATCTTTTTTGCGGCTGTTTCATTTATTTTCATGATGGCAGACAGACGTGTTTCAGACGACATCACTTCTGACAAATTTCATATGAATTACATCTTCGAAAGACGGAAGAACTCAAAGTTAACATGTGACTTGCAAAGTATATATTCAGAAGGATCGAACTTCAAGCGAGAAACAGTAATGGAATCGCTCATGAGATTGGAGTTGGCGAACAAAATTGCCAGAAGGAAGTATTAAAAGAGAGAAGTATATCGCCTGTTAACGGATAAAAACGTAACCGAAGATCACCATGAAAACCACAATGATATACTCACGACAAACATTTCGAAGAGGTTTTGAACTTTAAGAACAATACTTTTGATTGCCTTGAAATGTGATATGTGAACTTAAAAAATAAATAGCAATGAGAACGAAGTGTTACAGAAAATTCTTTGATTCTAGAGATGATTTTATTTTACATTTGAACGAGGAAATGACATTTTTCCGAGAAGAAAACAACTTTGAGCAACGGGACTTTATATGACGAAATCAACCACCCGTATCATCAAAACAAGCTGATGGAGATATTATAAATCTCTTAAATTAACAACTTGATGATAAACATTATTTAATGACATCACAAATTTTCCGTAAATACGCAACCAAATATGTTCAAGAAAGTGTTCATAACGCTCATTAGTCTTTCAGTGAAAATTCAATATCTGAAAAAACTCGGTCCTCTGTTCCTACTATTCAAAAACAAACCATCGATTCTTCAATTGTTACCGAAAGAGAAAACAACGTTACCAATATTTGGGAATCTATGATGAATGGCATAATACCAGGTTGGTTTGACAAGTGTGAAAATATCAAGGTGAAAGTGAAACCATATAGTGGATCGACGACGGTGCAAAATGCACTCATTACGCCTATGACAAAGAAAACTGTGAACTTGCCTTTCTGTGTTTGTATATAAATACATATATGCATTTCTACCAGTGATCATCTCTATATTTAAAGCCTTAAAAATAAGTTTAGAGAATCCCTTTGTTTCAATTGTATATGCCTCGTTTAAATTTGCACTATTTTTGTAGAACGCTCTTTAGATTTTTCACCTAATAATTTTATTCTGTGTTTATTTTGCATTCTCTTTCAATTATTTTGGTGTGTTATTGAGATTTTTTTCGTCTCTTTGTGCCCCTTATTAAATTACACTGGGCAACATTTTACAACTTATTTTTTATTCCTTGCTCGTTTCAAGTTTACCTAGACTAATATGGCCATGCTGAATCCAAATCTGGCCTTAGATTTTTTCTAACACATCAAGTTTTTGAGATATAATAAATGCACACGACAACCCGTAATTGTCATTTTGGCTAAATTTGGCCGTGCAGAACAAAACAATACATGTAATCAACACAGTAATTGCTAGTGAAAATAACAGCATTATCATACTGCACAATTTAATACAACCCAGGATGATTAAACCAGACAAAAACAACATTGTATCCCCTCAAAAGTGCTTTATACACTTGCTCTTTCGAGCATGTTCAGTGTCAGTTTCACGCTGGAGAAACCAGCAGTTGTCCCCCATCATGTTTGAGTTAAATCGACCTCTATACCGCGATTCCATCACAGAGATGTCTTAGTGAAATCTTTCACCATGCTCGTCGCTCACATCACCCAGGTTTGGTGGGAAAAAGTCCAAGCGAGAAAGAAGAAAATGCACTTTAAGCGACATTCTGCAGCCCATTTCGCGGTATGATTCCAGCAAATTGTCCACTAGTTCCGAGTAATTTTCTGCCCTGTAGTTCCCAAGAAAATTTTGTACAATCTGTACAAATGCATTCCAGGCTCCCAATTCTTTTGAATTTAGCTTGGATGGAAATACTGGGTCACGGATCAAATCACGCATTTGGGGGCCAACATATATCCCAGCTCTCAGTTTAGCGTCACTTAGTATAGCACCAAACTTTTCTTTTATGTGTAGGAATCCATCTCCATTGAAATCCATTGCCTTCACAAATTGTTTGATCAGGCCGAGTTTAATATGAAGTGGTGGCAAGTGCACTTTGCTGGCATCAATTAGGAGTTGGCACTTAACATTATATCTTTCAACAATGTAGTCAGTTCTCATTGGCCATTCGGTTGTGTCATAGTGGTTTGCATCGTCTCGACTGTCCCACAAACAGAGAAAACACATATGCTTGGTGTAACCCAACTGCAATCCGAGAAAAAGTGACACAACTTTAAGGTCTCCAGATATGTTCCAGTTATGAGCCCGGTAGTCAATGACCCTTAGGATGGTTTGAGCAATGAGCAATAGGGACAGAAGGCTTTTCATTCCCATTGTGCAGTAGGACAGCTTTCAAACTAGCTTTGCTTGAATCAATGAACAGTCTCCACTCAGTGCTAATGTGTTCGTGGCCAAGCTCATACATGAGTGAATCAACATCAGTGCAAAAACACACACAGTCTTCGAATTTAAAGTAAGCTGCTAGATTTGCATGTCGTCGACGAAAATGTGAAATTGTTGTTCCTGGCTTTAACAAATTTTGTTCCTTTAGGCGAGACCCTAGAAACTCAGCTTTTTCTTTGGAAAGAGATAAATCACGCACTAGGTCATATAAAAATGCCTGGTCCATGGGAATCATTTTGTCGTTTTCATAATGATCCGAAAAATCAGAAGTGGAATCGGCACCTGCCACGTCTACTTCGTCTGTTGAATCCATTGCAATAGTACCCGATGAAGGTGGGATTGGTACAGGAATTCCATTGCCAGCATCACGCTCTACTGGTTTTAGAGCGGACTTACATGTTGGATAGATGATTTTCGACTTATTTTTAGACGAAAATCCAGCAATATTTGTTGTGCAAAAATAACAATCCGACGTATGGTTTTTAGGTTCTCGCCAAATCATAGGTACCGCAAATGGCATGGATTTCTTCTTTCCATTAAGCCATTGGATTAGATTGGCGTAGCAGACGGTACAGCAGATGTGAGGTGATTTCGCGCGGATTTAATTTTGCGGGAAGTAAAAATTTCACAATTTTTCATTTCAACATATAAACATATTTATCTATGTTAATTTACACGATGATGTCGAATGCATTTCTGTCATCAATATCTAATTCGTACTCAGAGTCATCCGGCTATTTACAGTAGGATGATCTTTCTGCGGATACTCCTCTCCAGAGTTGAAATCTACGGATGGAATGATGGAGAAAGAGGGAGATTAACCATAGCTACTTACACTGCCGTTACAAACACAACGAAAAACGCGAAGTAAAATTGAGAGACATTCGAGAGTTCTTTAAACGAGGCAATGAAGATGCTCAAAAGAAAGGAGAAAAGATATTGAAGTTATAAATCTGGATTAGTTGTATCGTAGCTATTTTTTTATTCAGATCAAAAAGGACATAAAAAAACTCAATTCGAACTGTCGTCTTATTCCTATTCGTGTTAAAAAAAATTTTTTTTTCGGGGGGGAGGGGGGAATTTAATTTCACGCATCGCCAAAATTTAGATTTTTCGCGCGGATTTAATTTCGCAGACGGAGAATTTTTGGAGTTTTCGCGCGGATTTAATTTCGCGGACAGAGAATTTTTGGGGTTTTCGCGCGGATTTAATTTCGCGGACAGAGAATTTTTGGGGTTTTCGCGCGGATTTAATTTTGCGGAAAATGCCTAAATCCGCGAAATTTAATCCGCGCAATAATTAATCCACTTAAGGTAGGCTAATAACCCCTCCTTATAGCCATGACCAAGTGCGTAGTCATGGCCAAGAACACTCAAGAATGCATTAATTATATTATCAAAAGGTAGAACATTACATTTACAAAACACTGTCAATATTAACCGTACATAATATGCATTGTAGACCAACAATTCGCTGGGAAAGAAAATTGCACAATACCTTGTACTGTAGTACCTTATAATAGAGTGCCAATCAATGCACAATCCGAATTTCGTGAATTTTCATATCTTGAAATCCTGACGTGATAGACCAATTTTGATTTCAGATTTGGAATCAGCATCCCAAAGTTAGTCTAGATAATATATTTTCATTTGAGGAATAAATTTGATGTTGCCCAGTGATTATTATCAATAAAAGTTGTCGGCATAATAAGGTTATAAAAACATTGTTCATGCGCTTTTTCACTTTTTTTGATGCGTTAATTATTAGCATTTCACTAAATTGTAGCGGGAAAGTGTGCTGGAAAACAAAATTAAGTGATAGGAACACTGATATTATTATAAGTAACTAGCATTAAGACCCGAGTGCAAAAGGCACTCATTACTTCTATGACACAGGGGTGGCGCCAGAGGGGGGCTAGGGACCCCCACTGGACCTGCCGCCCAGTTTAAAGCCCAATGGCTGATAGTTGTTTCCATTTAAATCCATTTATTTTACATAATTTTTTTTTACGTAATATATTTTGAAATTTACTTCTGCCCATAAAGAATAAAAAGTAAGCTTGTTTTTTTCATGTCAAGTCAAGAATATTTAAGAAGTCTTTTTAAATAAGTTTTAATTTTACTCGTGTGCTAAGAGAAGCATAACATAGTGTTTTCTGTTCGCGTCTTTAAAGCAACAATATGCATCTACGCATGATGAATTGCAAAGAATTCTATGGAAAAAGAAAGCCAGTCGAACTAATTGCTCAAAAAACCAGGGATATTCCACCTCCTGATATATCTGAAGAAAGTGAAGTTTCCACTGACAATGAAACAGAACTTCCTGATGACGACAATAATGTTTACTTGTCAAATGAAACAGAAAATAAAATAAAGTTGCAAGATACTGACAAGGAATATGAAGCTACAGTTTACGCTGCAAGTACATTTAAAGGTAACAAATTATGATCATTACAGTGTTACAAAATATTTGTTACGCAAGACACATCGATTCGTTTCTAATTCTTTTACATATATTTCTTTTTTTTCTCTTTCATTTTTAGCAAAAGCACCTCCTAAAAAGGGAAAACAGAAAAGAAGGCAAATGATCTGGAAGAAACAAGATCCTGATTGCGTTGAACGATTACAGTTTCAATTTGTACCAGAAGTAAATAACACAAACAGTGCAAATGATCTCGAGCCTATAGATTACTTTTATAAATTCATTGATTCAAAATTATTAGACAAGATAGTAGAAGAATCAAACAGATACACTGTGCAATGTAACCCTAACAACACATTAGATTTGACTAGAGATGAGCTAGAGCAGTTTATTGGAATGCTATATGCTATGAGTCTGGTCAAAATGCCATCCACCAGACTTTATTGGAGTAGAGAGTTTTATTTTGAAAGGATTGCTAACACAATGACTATAAACCGATTTGAAAAAATCAAAAGGTTTTTGCATTGCAACGATAACTATGGTTGTCCAGGAAACTGCACAGATCGTCTTTACAAAATTAGACCGATCGTGGATGGATTGGAGAAAGGATTTTGCAAAATCATACCATGTGAAAAACTTTGCATAGACGAACAAATGGTTCCGTTCAAAGGAAAATCAAGATTCAAACAATATAACCCTCAAAAGTCTAAAAAATGGGGTTACAAGTTGTATGTTTTGTCTGGGATAGATGAATTAATTCACAACTTTGAAATCCATTGTGGTGCTATTGGAACCTGTCCGGATCAACCAGATTTGAGTGCTTCTGGAAATATCGTTCTCATACTTCTTCAAAATATTCCGAGAATGAAATGGCACAAGTTGTACTTTGACAATTGGTACACTAGTACCAATCTTGTTAAAGTCCTCCATGAGCAAGGTATAGCGTGTGTTGGCAAAGTTCGTGCAAACCGTTTACACAATTGCAAGACGACATCTGATGCAGAGCTGAAGAAAAAAGGAATGGAATCTTTAGAAATATGGACCACTAATCAAGATGATGTTGAGTTACGAGCTGTAAAATGATTTGATAGCCGAGCAGTAACAGTATTGTCGTCATTTAAAGGAGTTAACCCAGAAACAGAAATAACGAGGTTCGACAGAAAAGAGAAAAAACAAGTAAAAGTTCCATGTCCTTCCATTGTTCGTACATACAACAAGTATATGGGTGGCGTAGACTTGTTGGATGGGCTTCTTAGCCTCTACAGAATACATGTGCGATCAAAAAAGTGGTACCACATGCTAATCTTTCATTTCCTTGATGTGGTTGTGGTCCAGTCATGGCTTCTCTTTCGGCGTGAACAACCTGATCAAGCAGCCAAAGTTAAACTACGAGAGTTCAAGTGTAGTGTAGTTAACTCTCTTATGAAGTCCAAAAAGTCGATAATTAAAAAGAGAGGTCGTCCGTCAACAAATGTTGAAAGAGAGCTTCTGGCTAAAAAAACACGAGGTCCTGCGGCTCCTGTCCCAAACAAGTCTATTCGAACTGACGAGGTTTCTCATTGGCCAACATATATGAATGATGGCAAGAAAGGCAGGTGTAAATATCCAGGATGCAGTGCTATTACAAGAGTCACTTGTGAAAAATGCAAAGTAAACCTCTGTTTTACATCAAAATCAAACTGCTTTAGAAGCTTCCACGTACAATAGACAGTTTTATAATTGTAGTTTTCTTTTTATAGGTTGCGAACATTGTTTTTTACCATTTTTCGAAATGTTAAAAAATAACTTTGTGATTCAATGATGATGACTTACGGCGCGTACAGACGTGTTTAACGAGCAGAAGATTTGTTTGACTTTTACAAAGAAATTTCTTCTGGATTTAGCTCTAAATATTGTAAAACTGTGGTTAAACTGGTTGTTTTGATAACAGCGGAAAGATCCTCTGCATGATGCCGGTCGGAGTGAACACACACTGGTTATTAACTAGAGTTTTTGTTGTCATATTTACTGTTGTTCTGGTAAACTTTCAAAGTTTTCAGCGTGAAAAGTACTCGCCAAATATTTCTATGGTTAATTCGAACTTACATATCCCGTTTGGATGTATCTGGAAGAGTTCTAAAGGGATGAAACTGTCCTGTCCTAGAGGAAACTTGTTTTTATCGCTACTTCTACTGATGGCTGGAGATATCGAGAGCTGTCCAGGACCTGATTTCATGATTCCTGAGTTGTCTACACTGCTATCGAACAGAGGGTTAAATTTATTTCACCAAAATATACGTGGAATTTCGATAAACATTCTATACGTAGAAATTATTCTTCAAAATTATAGAAATATAGACATCTTTTCTCTCAGCGAAACTCGCATCTCGTCAAGAGATTGCGGCTCGTTTCAAATTCCGGGGTACAATTTTTTCAGCATAGAAAGAAAGAATGGGAAGGGAGGAGGAGTTGCTGCTTTTGTTTCCGAAAAAATTTCGATAAAAAGGCGTGAAGACCTCGAAACTGAAGGACTTGAACTTTTATGGCTGGAAATTGATATAAAAAAATACTAAAAACATCTTGCTAGGTATTTTGTACAGACCCCCAGATTCTTCTCATTACTTGCCGAAAAATCTTAACAAGCTTTTTGCTGACAACTTATCGGAAGTCATGAAAGAATACAAAGAAACGATTGTTATCGGAGTATACGTCAAGTATACGTCAATTTTCTCAATAAAAACTCAAACACTGATTTCAAAGCGATTTTGAGTCTTTTTGGGTTAAAGCAATTAGTTAAATCACCCACGAGAATTGCTTCTGGATCTGAAACACTAATCGATATTATCGTATCTACTCACAGTAACAACATCACAAAAACTTCAACAATTCCCTCTGGTATCGCCGACCATGAAATGGTTGGATGTATACGAAAAAAACATTCAATCAAATTTACTCCTAAGACAATGAACTGCCGAGACTACCGAAATTACTCTCCTGATACAATATGCGACGACTTGGCCTCTAAAGATTGGAATTTCTTTTATTCAATAAGTAACATTAACGATGCATGGGAAGTTTTCTATGGTTTTCTTATCGAGTCACTTAACAACAGAGCTCCTAAAATTACAAGAAATATTAAAGGTAAACCATGCCCGTGGATAACTGCAGAAATAAAAACCCTTCTAACTGAAAGAAACAAAATGTTACGTTTAAGTCGAAAAACCAAGAACGAAAATGATAAAAATATGTACAAGGACCTGAGGAATAGAGTTAACATTCTCGTACGCAAAGCAATCTCAACGTATAACAAAAATTTACTCCAGGAAAATAAAAATGACCCGTCAAAATTCTGGTCAACCATAAAAACCATACATTCGGTAACTGGAAAATCTACCGCTCAATCCACAACCTTCTGTATTAACGGTCAAAATACTACAAACAAACGACATATAGCTGACGGTTTCTGCTTGTTTTTTAGTACCATTGTAAATAAGCTGAAGAAGTGTGCCATTCCTTTGGTAAATTTCACTTGGTCCTACCCGAACATTCCAAGAAATCGCACATTTGATACCTTTAAATTTACTTATGTATCTGTTGTTGAAGTTCAATCGCTACTGAGATCAATAAAGCGGAAAAAAGCCCCTGGTTTGGACGAACTTCCTGCTGGTTTCATCAAGGATGCCGCACCGATTATTTCCAAACCATTATCGCACCTTATAAACCTGTCGTTGCAGAGTGGCGTAGTTCCTAATGGGTGGAAATCAGCAAAGATAACTCCTATTTTTAAATTGGGATCAAAATGTGACTTTGGCAACTACCGGCCGATATCCATAATACCAATAATATCGAAACTATTGGAGAAAGCAGTCCATAAACAGTTGCTAAGTTTCCTGGAGAGCCGAAACCTCCTCTCCAAAAATCAATTCGGTTTTCGCTCAAAGAGATTGACCGAATTTGCTACCACTCTCTTAGTTGACATCATTAGAGACTTTTTCGATCAAGGTAATATTGTAGGTGCAATATTTGTTGACTTTACCAAGGCGTTTGATACGTTAAGTCACAGTCAGCTATTATCAAAATTAAAGTGTTATGGAGTTCGAGATACTGAGCTAGCCTGGTTTACTGATTACCTCTTTAACCGTAGTCAGAGAGTCGTTTTTGGTGGTGAAACTTCCGAACCCGAATCTGTGACCTGTGGAGTACCTCAAGGATCCCTGTTGGGTCCTTTACTATTCCTGCTGTATCTAAATGAAGTTGTTGACCACATTGAAGAATGCAAACTTATCCATTATGCTGACGATACAGTGCTCTACACCGGTGGAAAATATCTTGAAGACATCGAGAACAAGCTATCTGCTGACTTCAGCCGTTTGTCCCAGTGGTGTATTGACTGTGAATTATTACTTAACCTAAAGAAAAATAAAACTGAGGTGATGTTGTTTGGTACCGTTCAACGATTAAAGAAACTTTCCAGGCAAATCTCAATCAAGTGCAATGTCGGGATCAATGTGTAACCACATCATACAAATACCTGGGGATATCACTAGAAAGTTCTCTTAACCTTAACACTCACTTTATGAACAGCTCTAAAAAAGCCACCAGTCGTTTACACTACCTTGGTAAGCTACGTCACAATATGGATTCGGAAACTGCAGCTGCTATCTACAATTCCATGATCATCCCCATGTTTACCTATTGTAATCTTGTACAGCTTAAAAACACTGATACCCAACTTAAAAGATCCGAGTTATTCGAACAAAGGGCAAGAAATATTGTACGGCCGAAGAAAAACACTAAACTTCGCACCATCATTGGATCAAGGAAGATAGCTGCATGTAAATTTGTGCGTAACTGCATTGAAGGCAAAGTTTGTGAAGATTTCCTTAATTATTTTTCAAAAATCGATCACAACATTAATACACGAAATAACAAACTTTTGATGAGACTACCTCGGTACAAAATTGAATATGGTAAGCGATCAAGTAAATTTTTGGCAGCTAAGATTTATAATGAACTGCCAATTACCATTCGTGAGCTCCCATACAGTCAATTACTGTCAAAAGTCAAAAAGGTTTTTACTTAGTTTTTTATTGCAAAACATTGTTATATATTGTTAGGTTTTAACTTGATTTTATACTAATTTTAGATCCTAAGCTTTTAACTACTTGTTTATATTCTTTTTACTGCAGCATTTGAGTTTTCACTAATCTCCATTTACATCGTTTTTGATCCAATTCTCTTTTAAGCTTTTATCACTCAATTTCGTTTTTCAATCTTATTATTTATTTTATTTTTTACTTTTTGCTATTCACACAGGACGCATATGGAAAACAGCATATTTTATATTTGTTGATATGTATATCCTGTATAAATATTGGTAAAATAATAATAATAATAATTTAGCCAATTGGATATTATAATCTTGGCTGGCATATTGTTGCTTTAAATTAACAAACTCCAAAATCCTCCAAAAAATTTTAAAAAGGTTAAAACATTTTTTATATTGTTTTTAATCCTGCTTTGTGAAAACTATTCAGCAATTATTTTTTTTTTTTTACTCCATAATTCATGCAATATAGGGTTAAATCTCTTTAAGTAAAACATCAATTTTATGACGTTTCTAAGTTAAGGAGCATGATTGGTTACTTCTTATATTTAACATTAGAACAGTTGACCCGAAAGTATTTAATACAGAAAATACAAAGAAAGTTAACATTATTTAGGTTTTATGTTGAAATAATTCTACAAAATTTTTTGACGAAAGAAGGCTCATAGCTTAATAAACTATGCAATATCGAACCACGCCCCTTTTTTATGGAATTCATTTTACGAGTAAACATGAAAGAATTGGAAAACGTTAACAAATTCAAAACTGAAATCATAACTTATCTTTCAAAACTTTGAGGACTTTTTTCTTTTACACTTGCTTAGATTGACAACAATTGATATTTATTTTAGATTATCTTGAAATTTATTAATCATTGATATTTATGAATTTATCTTAAAGTTATAATCTATGAAACTACCTTTTAGAAACTACCTTTAACCTTTTTTTACTTTAGAGAGTCAATTATGTCTTCTTCCGCGTTTCCACGTTTCTATTTACTGTTCTGCACTTAGTCGTTCTTAATTTTGTAACTCCATTCAACGTCTTTCGGTTTATATTCTGAATTTTATAATGTGCTTATAAGCAAGATATATGTTGTATTATTATGTATAGCCGCCGAATTCGTGAAACATTTTAGTGTGGTTGGGAATAAGGTGATTAAAAAGAGATATTCCAAAAGAAATAACTTTTATTTCAATCAATAGTATGCGGGTTTCCTGCCATGTTTACCCCTTGGTCGGTAACGATAAGCTCCGTAATAATAGCTGGAATCATCGTCGTTTTCGTCGCCGTAGTAGATGTTCTTCCTGCCATGTTTACCCCTTGGTTGGTAACGATACGCGCCGTAATAATAGCTGGAATCATCGTCGTTTTGGTCGCCGTAGTAGATGTTCTTCCTGCCATGTTTACCCCTTGGTCGGTAACGATAAGCTCCGTAATAATAACTGGAATCACCGTCGTTTTCGTCGCCGTAGTAGATGTTCTTCCTGCCATGTTTAGCACTTGGTCGGTAACGATAAGCTCCGTAATAATAGCTGGAATCATCGTCGTTTTCGTCGCCGTAGTAGATGTTCTTCCTGCCATGTTTTGCACTTGGTCGGTAACGATAAGCTCCGTAATAATAGCTGGAATCATCGTCGTTTTCGTCGCCGTAGTAGATGTTCTTCCTGCCATGTTTACCCTTTGGTCGGTAACGATAACCTCCGTAATAATAGCTGGAATCATCGTCGTTTTCGTCGCCGTAGTAGATGTTCTTCCTGTCATATTTACCCCATGGTGTGTAACGACTACCTCCTTTCAAGCTGCCACCATGCGAATTATGTTGGTAGGTGTATCTATCCTTCTTTTTGGCTCTTTTAGTTGCTGCCAGAGACAGAATTACCAAAGCAATGGCAACTATGAAAATCTTCATGGTTCTTTATTGCTTGATCTGTTTTTAAGCCCACTGACTAGAACGAAAATCTTACTTTTTTATAGCAAATAAAAAACTCATTATCACCACAAAGGTAATACAGGAAATCATTTCAGCGTGTTGTATATTGTGTTTTTATCCATTCGACAGAAGCAATATTTTTCGTAAATGTGATTTATGCAAATAATGTTCAATACTGACCTTTTAGATGATGTCTAGTTCTATATTCAGAACATGAAATACAATCTTCTCTCATGTATCAAGAATGCAGTGAAAAATGAGATCGAACCATGCTGGTAATGGTGTGTGGTTTGGCGATATTTAAATTTGGATATTTCATAATCACATGCTATTGCAACAATTGCATCCATGTGTAGCTATTAACCGAAAGGTGCTCGGTTCCAGACCATTACAGCAACGTTCGGCTCTTAACCGAAGGTTTCTGAGTTCGAGACCCATCTATCACAAAGTTGTTTAGTTAACGGTTATAAATAAAAATTTGATCAAAAGTAACCGTAGCACAAATGGGAGCAATTAAATACACTAAAACTCCTGGTGGAGGTCTTCGTGATAATGCTTAATCTGCTTTCTTGGAGCCTTGTTTAAAACAAACCAACATGATCCATGGATGCATGCTTAATATTTGTGTTGTAGGTATAAATATATAGCGTCGAAACTACGCATAGATACGCATAACGCCAATATCTTTAAAAATAATCGTTAAAATGATCACTCGTATTATCTCTAGTGGTACAATTTTGTCCTAATTTTGTTTAGATATATAAAATACAATTATAATCTTTTTCAATTCAAATTCTATCTTCAAAATCACAATTCTAAAAGCGGGAAGTTAATTATAACACATGTATGCTTGATCGCGTGAAACCAAACTTGAAAGGTAAACCAGTTATGCTCATTTTTCATTTTGGAACGAATGATCTTACGAATAAAATCGATAAAACTGAAAATCTGAGAAGCTTTTTGTTGCAGTAAAGGATTCAAACGAAAAGATACAACAGATTGCAATATCATCAGTGTTAATTCGGTCAGATGGGCATTGTTTCGATGCGAAGGTATACACGTTGAATGCAAAACTTAGTTTTTGTTTGGAGAATTCCTTGAAATTTATTGAGCATAAAAACGTTACGACTAATTTTCTTAGCAAAAGAAAACTACATTTAGATTCCAAAGGGATAAAAAATAATTTTATATCTTTTTTAAACAATTGACTAACTATACCCGATTTTGTTGATAATGACTAATGTCTTGCACACTTGCACATAATGCACACTTGGAAATATACGAATAACATATCCTAAGAATGGGATCGTTTCTTATTATGTTAGTTCTATAGGTAATAAGTTGAATGATGTCAATTATTTGTTAAACTGCAAAGTGGATATTTTAACGATAGAATCGACTACCGACTACGCAGTTCCTTTCCTGATTGGCTACTTATCACGAACGATAATTTTTTGCGACAAGTGATGATAATTTATCGCTTACTAGGAGGGCTATCGCTGTTATAAGTTATTTAGAAAGTTCTTTGAGAAAAATTAAACTGAAAAATTACAAACTATTTGAAAGCATCTTTACTGAAAGCTTGGAAAAATTTGCCCCGATAAAAACTAAAATTCTTCGCGGAAACAATTTGCCTTTATGGGACTCAGGAAAGCAATTATGAAAATATTGAGACCTAAAAACCGAGCATTAAAAAGTAAACTTCCTGGCGACTGGGCAAAGTAGGATTCAAAAATAAATTTGGTAGTTAACTTAAATAGAAAATCAAAGAAAACGCTTTTCAACTTGTTAAATCTTCACCTTTTCTAATGAAATCAACGTTACTGAAGAGCGTATTCTTCTGGTTGAGGGCAGCAAAATTGTTTCTGAGGACAAGAAACTATTTCCACTATTTTTAACAACTATTTTAATACAATTACAAGTGCACTAAGGATTACTAACTGGAATGCAGAGTTATCTTCTTCGAGTACGGATCCAATTGCATTTACAATAGAAAAACATTTTTCACACTCTACCATATTAATGATAAATTAATATTTGAGCATCCAAATGCGAATCAGACATTTAAAAAGTAAATGCCTCCTTCAATCTTTTCAACAAAGATGAGGAAGATGTTGTAACTGTCATTTAATAATTAATAAGTATTTATATAAACGCCTCCCTCTTTTTAACGCCCACTGCTACTAAACGCCCCCTACAATCTCGTAAGAGCGCCCGAGCGTTTATTTAGGCAAATACGGTACATCAACAAGAAGCTTTATGATATGCAAATGGACAGTAGGATTTGTCTTAAAACTACTATCAGTATCAGCAATCACAATATCCTTAATTCACCGTCTATTTTAGAAAAAGACACGTGAGTCAGACGACCAAATAATGACTAATTTCTATGTTCATTGCCTGAAATATTTCTACATCCGAGGCTCGCGCTCAATTAACGGAACCACATGTTCGCGTCTTTGCGCTGGCTAACAAGGCAAATATTCACGATGAGTAAACTGACCAACCGATATCCGTTAAATTTGTATGTAAATAATATGTTTATTTTAAAATGGGTTGTTACATTATTATTATAACAACAAAACAACAAAACATTAGATTGCACAATTCTAGTCTCTGGTGCTTAATACAAGGGTGGGGGGGGGGGTAATAAAAGGAGGGTTGGGAATTTTCCTCCAGATCTTATAACCGGGGCCCTACCCTTAATAAAAGGGGGTGATTTTCCTCAGATTTAATAAACGGGGGGGGGGGATCTTAATAAAAGGGAGGGGGTGTTTCTTTCCAAATCTTTTTCTTCAAGTGTATATTTACCTCGGTCAGTTTGTAAAAACGTCCGGTCTGACGCCATCTTACGTATATAAGTATCAATTAGTAATTATTAGTACTCTGTATAAGAAGTAAAAGTTATTTTAACAAATTCTCGACAACATGAAAACCATTCAAAACAAAAACGAATCAATACTTTTTCGAACATTTTCACCTAAGGCCAGATTACACTGAAAGTTTTTATTTTTATCAGTGAGATACAGTTTTCGTTTTTGACAACAAGTAAAACTTAATAAACGGGGGGGTCTTAATAAGGACGGGGGGGGGGGGGATTTTCCGAAAATTAATAAACGTCCCCTTGTAATAAGCACCTGAGAGTATACGACTTCACATTCAGCACTGACGGGCAGGTCACTTTCTGTTGAGATTTTGAACAATAGATCTAATACACGGTAATTAATGTTATTTAGCGTCCGCCAAATGGACATGTGGGAACCTTTGGAAATATTTTAACCGCTCTACTTAAAAGTCATGCGGCTAATAAGCATCTGTACTTTGTCGGCGATCAAAACTTAAACGTTCTCGATTACGAGACTAATAATAACGTTAATGACTTTGTAGATCTATTATTCCGGTATGGGTAAATGAGCGCAATTACCAATCCAACGCGAATTAGTAAACATAATGCCACTGCTATAGATCATATAATTACAAATAAGAATAAAAAAACAACCAAGCGAGGATTGTTCAAACTGATATAAGCGACCACTTTCCAACAAGCCCATCGAGAGGGGGGGCAAGGGGGGCAAAGTACCCGGGACCCATGCTAAACAGGGGCCGGGGGGCAAAGTAACCAGGGGTCATGCTAAATAGAAGCCCATAAATATTTGAAACAATTTTTATTTTGTTTAGCAATGGGCTTTAATGCTTTAAAATTGTAAATTATAATTATTGATTTGGTCTAATGAGTTAATGGTTAGTAGGCCTATAATGCAATGCAAAAAACAGCTTACATAATCTGTTATCAATAGCAGCTGCTTTTTCCTATTGCAATGTAGTAAAATTAGGGATGATGCTTTCTGCACTAAATGATTAAGTTGAGTTGAGCAGCCATACAGATAAGATGCACAAATTTCATCAAATTCATATTTGTAGTTAGTATTTGTTTTTTTACCTAATTTTTTACCTAATGCGCAAACGAGTTTTAGGGGGGAGATGGGCGGTCTGTCTGTGGTATTTGACCAATAAAACTTACGTTATAAATGTATGGCCCCTTATAGGATGTTATTTTATCAAAAACACTATTTAAAACATGCAACTTTTAGCGTTTAGCTTTACTTTATGACCTCTACAAAAAATGCTTTATAGTCCAGGAGAATAAGCCTCAAAGTGTTGACCTCAAATTTAGGTTCAAGGACACTAATATAATCAAGAACTAAAGTATCTAAAAAAATTCATTAGTATTCCAGTGACGTCACTCATTAAGTTATCATCTTTCATAGACTTTATAGAGCACCAACCACATAGACTAAGATGAGCATCTAGAACATGTTTGTTAATTTACAAAGTCTCTTAGATGACAGAGTAAACAAAAAAAAAAGAATGAGGCTGCATACAAATACATAAATATTTTTACCGATATTTAGAAATATAATTTTACACCAAAAAATGCGATCATGATCAAATTTATAATTGTGCTATAATCAATCAAAATTCATTAAAAATATTTCTCACTAGATTGGTAGGATAGTTCACTAATAATAGCTAAAAGGTTGATAAATGTTGTTCGCTAAATTTCATACATCACTTCTTGTTCTTAAACAGTTTCCGAGAGATCAAGCTAATGACAGTTTCATTGAAAATTTCGCAATTGATCCGCGACGCTCCATGTATTTTTTCAAATTTTAAATTTTCCGTGGGATGGGAACAAGTAATTGTCAGTCATTGGTTTGCACGGCTTGTACGAGCAGGATTTGTTAAAGTGTATATGACACAAATTTTTTTTTTGCTGTTTTTGGTTCTTTGATATGTATAAAAAACTTCTGTGGAATTAAATTGCGTCTAAAATCTTTAAAAACCTCTTATTTTCGTCCTCAAAAAACGCAATTTTGACTTCAAAAAGTGTCCTCGTAAACGCGCGGCGAAAAGGTCACATGGTTTATTTGTGACGTCATGTGACGTAGAAAGGTTTGATTTATAACACAACATGGCGAAAAGCGAGAAGGATTTAGTGAAGAAGGGAGGCAAATATTGTGTGGCCGGAGCGCCCCATAATGAAAGCTGTAAGAATACTAGCTACACTCCGGGCATATCAATGCATATTTTTCCAAAAGATGCTGTGTTGAGGGCAAAATGGCTGAAATTCGTCCGGCGACACCGCGTCGATTTTGGCGAGCCGATCAGTCAGTTCACAACGTTGTGCTCAGCGCATTTTGAGGAGAGTTGTTTCGAAAATAGCCTGGCTTTCTCAATGGGCTACAAGAGAAAACGAAGTTTAATCAAAGGATCTATTCCAACGAGGCACACTGTTCAATCAGAAGCCCCGCAAGTTTTAACTGACGACAAGTAAGTGATTTCATATTAGCTTATTTTGCAAGGAATTTGCATTGCTGGTAGAAGAATTTCATGCGAATAAATATAAGACTTACGTTTGAAGGAGAAATGTATTTGGATGTCGTGATTAAGTTATCGTTGTTAGTAGTTTTATCGTTGCAGAAATTAGGGATTAATGCAAAAGTCGCAGAGAAGCAATTGAACTCCGAATTTTAAGCTAAATCAGCTATAAGGCATCTTATTAGTGAGATCTCACATAATTGTCGTCTGGAACTTCCGGCCTTGTGTGGAAGAAAACTTGGCACAGTAAAGCCCCATATACATAGCAAGGTTTTCTTACTAAAAACTGACATGCCAGCTGTTCTTTGTCACAGAAAACTCGTCACATGAAATTTTCTTGTAAAGATGTTTAGCCAGTTCGAATTTTTTGATTTTAGGAGCACTTCAATACAATATGAAGGCTGGGGCCATAGGTCAGGAGAACCTTTTATATGTTTTTTCATCTTCTCATTTTTCCTTCATGTCACATAATTTTTTTAGCTCATGCGAGAAGCCTTAGAAGAACACAATACACAAGTGAAAAAGAGGAAGATTGATGTGTTACATGTAAGTGGTGTGGTTGAAGATTCCTGTAGCCCAAGCGGAACAGAGACTGTCGTGCATCCATTCATCCGACCTCTGATACCATGTCCAGTGAGCCCTGTGCAGCAGAGACTTTTATACATCAGACCGTTGGTACCAGTCAACTCAGTGAAACCGAGACTGTCATGCTCCCGACTGTCAGTACGTTCACCAGACAACCCAAAAAAACACATCGTAGCTCTTGTGTGGATTGCATCAAGCACCAACAAGACAAAAAAGGACTAAAAAGGGCAAATCGACGTCTAAAAAAAAGTGTTCAAAACTTGAAACTTGAAGTCAAGGAGCTAAAGAATGTGAGTTTAATACATGATCAATTTTTTATTGTTGAAAGTCAGTCACCCTAGTGAAAAAAAACCATTTAGTAATCATTTCTATCCCTCTTTCCCAAGCTGTAACATTTTTTTTATCTCCAAATATTTTGGTAACAGTTCTGCTACTGTAGAAATTAAACAGAGGATTATGGAATACAACCACTCTCTGGTTTGCTGTTGTGGCTCAGCTAAATGTTTCTTTGTTATTTTTTGTTTCAGAAGGCAGTTGAAACAGCATCAGAAGAGGAAAATGGACAAGAAGAAGAGGAGATGTCCAAAGACTACTTTGTCTGGTCCAGTAATGGATCAGAGGAAGGAACAGAAAATGAAATCCATGAAAGATATTCTGCAAAGGCTCCTGAACCTCTCAATAGGCAGTTCCCAGAAAGAAAAAGCAAAGAAGAAGCTGTAAAGAGCTACAGAGCAAGACAGCAAAAGAAAACAACACTATTTCCATCAAGTTAGTTTACTCTTTTATTATTTCCTCAAAGACCACATAATTTGTATAGGAATACTGTATAACTGCAGTGTTCACAACTTTGGCCAATAGCCACCTGGACAGACAGTAGAATTTTATCCCACTGCTTTGGGTGTCTGGGTTTTTACTGAGGCACCTAACATTTTAACCCAAATGTTACATTTCACACAATTTTAGGAAATACTTTCAATAATTTACTTTTATTGTTCTACAGAAGCAGAGCAGTGTTCCCCACAACCTCAACCCACCATTGACAGTACCACCAGTAAAACCAGCAGTTCAGCGAGAAGAACTTACAAATGCACTGTATGCAAAGAGCCAATGTGCGGACATAAAGGAAGATGCAAGAAAAATGGGGGGGGGGGGAGCTTAATAAATTTCTTGCTCCAAAAAGAGGGGGGGTCTTAATAGAGGATTTACGGTCTAAGATAAGAAAAAGATAAGAATTGGTCAGTAAAAGCACTTTTACACAATTAATTCTGTTGTTGGTCATGACTTTTATTACATTTGGTGGCTAAAGGAGCTGTTAGGTCCTGTAATGTCCTGTAAATGCATTTTCAACTTAAAACAAAATATGCCCGGTGTATTCATTAACCTCGATCGTAACCTAGAAGAAAGACACCACTTCAATGCCATAAGAGCGCAACAAAAAAAGTTAATTGAATCAGATCTTTCGGGGGAATGGTTCTACCGGATAAAAGGATCTTTTTGGAAACTAGAAATTTTGAAAGAAAAGAAACGAGTCAAGTCCCTTGTGTAAAAAACTGCACTCAGTACTACATCAAACGGAACAAACACCAACAATCAAAATCAAACTGGTTTAACTTCAAATCCAAAAATACTCCAGAAATAAACAAACTAAAGATTATCTACACCAACATCGATTCACTTTTAAACAAAAACCATGAGCTGATCATTCTAATTGACACATACAAACCCCATATTGTATGCTTGACAGAAACTCTCTCAAAAAAACAACAGATATGATGTTTTAGATTGCGAAATTATGCTCGAACAATTTCAATTTAATTTAATTTAACAATTCGTTTACGAACCATTCAAGCGAGAAATGTCACAGAGGTGTAGCATTATATGTAGACAAAGAGATAGAAGCTAACAATGTTGTGTTTACCATATTGCCACAAGAATCAATCAGCTGTGAAATAAAAACTGCAAAAACTAAACTTCTATTGTCAACTTTCTACAGATCACCGAACAGTTCAACAGACAATGATAAACTTATCAACTCACACATCATTGATTGCTGCAAAAAATATTCGAATGTCCTAATACTAGGAGATTTTAACTATCCTGGCATTAACTGGCAAGATCCGAAAAATCCGCAAAAAAGCATTCACAAATCATATCTGTACCAACACGTTTTAAACCAACCCACCACCGCCATAACCAAAATCCAACAACGATTGATCTTGTGTTTTCTTCTGAAGAAAACATGTTATCCACAATAATCCACGCGTCGCCAATAGGAAAAAGCCATCACAATCTCCTACTCTTTGATTTACAAACAAAATTTACACCACCACCAAAGAAAACAAAAAAGTATCTATACTGGAAAGGAAATTATGATAAAATATGTAAGGATCTTGATACATTAACATACTCCTCATCTGCCACCTCCCAGCAATTATGGGACTCTTTCTATGCAAAGCTGATGTATAGCATCAATCAAAATATTCCTTCAATTTCTCAAGCTAAGAGAAAGAAGTCAAAATGGAGCAATTCTTCTATCATCGAAAGCTTAAAGCAGAAACGGTTAAAATATGGAAAATATCTTTCAAACAAAACCGATGCAACATGCCAAGATTATTGCAAAGCTCGTAACAACGCCAAATCATTATGCAGAATTGCTATACGAAATTTCGAAAAAAATCTCGCGAAAGATATTAAAACCAATCCTAAAGCATTCTTTTCATATGTGAAATCGAAATCACAGACAAATCATTCATTTCAAAACATTAACTTCAATAACTCTACCGCTACAACAGATTACGAAAAAGCCACTACATTTAACAATTACTACACCAGTGTATTTCCCGAAAAAAACATATCATCAATTCCATTCTTCTCTCTCAGTACTAAACCTCTTCAAATTTCAGACAACGTTGATCTATCACCAGAGAATATCAAAAAGTACATATCAGTAACAAATCCAAACAAATCCCCCGGCCCTGACGGCATACATCCACGGGTAATAAAAGATACACGAGAACAAACGTCAAAAAATTACTCAACAATTTTTTTAAAAGTTATGAAAACTGGAATTATGTCACAAAACTGGAAAGACGCTAACATCACTCCTATATTTAAGAAAAGCGAAAAATCTGAAGCAAGTCACTACAGACCGATTAGCATAACATGCGTGACAGTAAAGATTTTTGAAAAAGTACTTAAAGACCATGTTTTAAATCACCTTCTATTTAATAATCTGCTCAGTCCTTACCAACACGGATTCCATCCTGGGCATTCATGCGTGACGAATCTGTTAACTGTTATGAATTCATGGACACACGCCTTAGATGACAACATTCCAGTTGATATCATCTATCTAGATTTTGCAAAAGCGTTTGACAAAGTGCCCCACAAAAGGCTTATTGTCAAACTTGGAGCTTATGGCATAAATGGACAAATCCTATCCTGGCTGGAAAACTTTCTTTCGTGGCGGAGACAACGAGTAAACGTAAATAGAACCTTTTCTGACTGGAAATCTGTGAAAAGTGATGTACCCCAAGGTTCTGTTTTCGCAGCACTATTATTCATAATTTATATCAACGATATCCCCGATATCATCACCTCGATTGCCACTCTGTTCGCTGACGACACAAAAATCTACCGTCTTATGAATAATGCAATTTCGCATTACCATCTGCAAAATGACATCGATATTTTGGTAAACTGGTCCAAAAAATGGGGAATGGCTTTCAACATTGGCAAGTGTGCAGTTATGCACCTAGGATATAAAAACCAATTTCATACATACACGATGTACGACCCCCATAAAGGTAAAAAAGTTGATATAACCTTGACCAACTGTGAAAAAGATTTGGGAGTCTATGTAGATCGCGACTTAAAGTTCTCTCTGCATACAACCTCTCAAGTCAACAAGGCAAACCGCTGACTGAAAGACAAAGACTGGTGAGACTAAATATGCCGAGTATGAGATACAAAAGAATGCGGGGAGATCTGATCGAAGTCTTCCAATGGTTTAACTCGCACTACAAATGTAAAAACAACATATTCGATGTTGAAACCAGACGATTTACGCGTGGTCACAACTACAAACTTCGGAAGGAATCCAGTCGACTCGATGTACGAAAATACTTTTTCTCGAACAGAATTATCGAATGATGGAACAGTTTACCTGACGGATTAGTATGCGCTTCATCGCACAACACATTTAAAGCACTACTCAACAAATATTTGTGGGAGGAAAAATTTATTATTGATTGATTTTAATTTCTATTAAATTCTTACCCTTTCCATACCCAACACTACTCTAGCCAACTTCCAGCGACTTTTTATTAAATCTCTCATCTTTGTGTGTATTTCATATTTACGTGAACTATATTTGTTGTCATTTCTGTGAGAAAAACTATTTATATATATTTATTTGAATTTCATTTTATAGGTTGACAGGCAACTATATGCCTATACATTTACTATAAACCTTGACCTTAATAATAATAATAATATAAACAAACAAATCAAGTTGCGGTTGTACGGTTATTGCCACCTTTAGCAAATAGGACGGCAACTGCTGAGACTGCAATGGAGACTGGAACGAGTACGCTTCTGCCGTCGTCTTGCTTGTATAGTTTAGCATGGGATAGTTTTTTTAGAATACGTCGTGTTAGATTTTTTGTAATTAAATATGGCCTCCCTCAGGGAAACTCTTGAAATGCTGCTCCAATGTCACAGCGATAATGTTATAGACGACGATGAGTTTGTTCTTTTATTCGACATCAATATATCCGCTAACCCAGATTATCCTGACTGGAATTATCAGCAATTTGATTTGGACAAATTATCTGACAATGAATGTAATTCGGAATTTCGTTTTCTGAAAAACGACATTTATCTCCTAGCTGAAGCTCTTAGAATTCCGGAAGATATAAAGTGCTCAAATCGACAGAAGTTGAATGGTATCGAAGCAACCTGTATATATTATGTTGAAAAGGTTTGCATATCCTTGTCGTTATAGTGACCTAATGAATGTTATTTCATTAGTGGCATCTTTAAATTGATTTTTTCTGAATGGTACTGTTCCATATTGTACAGGCTTTTAAACAAATAATTTTACATCGGTCCTTCACCCATTTTCGTATTATTTTTTTCAAAATATTATTCTGGTCTGTAAAATTCTCAGCAGTGATAATGCTTGAGTTGCTTGCTTGAGTTTTTAACAGATTTTCTTGACACTTAATATATTCTCAAAATTCGAAATAAGAAAATAGATTACTAATAGATTAGAAATTTTAGCAGTTCGGAGTCTTAGTTATAAATTACAGACCAGAATTCGGCCAGTAGAATTTGGTTTGTAATTTTCACGGTCGTCACGGTATATGTTATGAATATATGAAAATTTAAAAAAGGTTACTTCCCTTTTTTATTAAGAATAATGAAATTTTCTTGGCGTAAACCACTCTCGACAAAGATATTTAAAGACTTTTCAATTCTTAAATTCAAAGACCTGATTAAACTCAACAATTGTTTATTAATTCACGCCTTTATAAATGATTGCTTACCAACAGCCATATCGCATCTTTTTATTAAAACTTAAAATACTCATTCTCATGCCACAAGAAGTACAGAAAATTCAAAACTAGCCATCGATACGTTAAATACTGTAAGGTATGGAAAATCTTCAATCATTTACCAGTAAAGACTGGAATGATATGATAAAAAACATCGACTCGGTTTTCAAGAACACCGAAAATATTGAAATCAATGAAATTTCTCGACATAAATTTAAAAAGTATCTTTCTCAAAATATAATATCATCATACGAGTAATACCTTATAGTTATTGCCCACTTCGAACATACATTTCAGTTTTAAATTATTTTAATACATACGTTGTGGATACTCTTCTTATTAATACGCTATACTATTTCTGCTAGTTTATATACTAATTCAGCCTATTCTTGTTGCTACTATTTATTAATAGCTTTTTACTAGAATGTTATTGAAAAAAATGCTTACTCGCCTTGTTCTTTATTTTAAAAATGCCATTCCTTTGCCTAGTTAATCTATTGAATGTCACCATCCAATTGACAAATGTATATATATTTTCTTTCATTGAAAAATCAATTTATTGTGTTTAAAAGACGTTATATTTTATTTATGAGAGACCCTATGCATGTATATATTTGTTGTTGTTGTAAAATAAAATTTTTGTTGTTATTGCTGCAGCATATGACGGTGAAAACCAAGACGAAGAATGAGGTTTTATCTGATATTTCCTTGAAAGAACAAACAATGTTATTGCTTCGGAAATTATTGAAGTAGTTTCATTAACACAATCATCAGCTGAGCTGGAAAGAATTTTTTACCAAGGGACAGACTGGATGTGTGCTTGAAGCTTTTGCCAATCCGCAAGGCAGTGGCGTAACTGGCGGGGATACATAATTTCACCACCGACGAGGTTTCTTCAAACAATGAAGAAAATATGTATGAAAAAGATCCTCCTCTCTACCATGATTTAGGTATTGGAGAGGTGCTATCAAACAACAAAAATAACATTTATAGTGATGGGTTCCGGATAAACCTCATTGAAAAACATTTCAGGCCAGATCATAATTTTGACTATCCACGAAAACTGTTAGATGGATGCAATAGATTGTTCAAGAATAAATGGTTAGTTACATAACTTTTTTTTTTTTTACAGTAAATGCTTTGATTCTATTTTCTGTTTGCCGCGTACTTTATTCACTGGTGTTGATAAAAACATTACAAACTCGTTCACAAAGCCGGTTTCTGTAAATGGCAGAAAACTGGCGAAAAGGCTAGAGAGCACTGCAATACATCAGAACAACATGTTACAGATAGAAGATTTTTAGGAACGATTCCAAGCCCAAAAAACATCTTTACCAAGCCTTTTTGACAAAACTCAAGGTGAACGTATAAAACAGAACACAGAAATTCTTTAATGGCTAATACAAGTAATTATTCTATGTGGAAAACAGTGCCTTCCACTACGTGGCCATCGCGAAAAGATTGATGATTCTGATCAAAACCCCGGGAATTTTCTTGCTATCTTAAGAATGCTTATTGAAACCAACAAAACTCTCAAACAACATTTTAGTTAAATTTTTTACAATCCTTGCAGATGAAGTTGAAAGTTATCATGTCGAACAGCTTTCTTTAGGCATTAGATTTGTTACTGTCAAAAAGGACATACGAGAAGAATTTTTAGAAATCGGGAAATGTGTACGAGTTACGGGAGAAGCCAATGAAATTCTTAGAATAGTCAAGAAAACTCGTCTTGACATAAAAACTCTCATGGTCAAGGCTATGACGGAGCAAGTAACATGTTTTCTGACTCTGGAGGTATTCAAGATCAAATAAATGCACTCTGTGAAAAAGCGATTTACACTCACTGTTGTCGGCATAACTTGAGCCTGGTAGTTGTGACAGCTTTCCGTTGTCAGGAATGTACGAGATGAAGTGAAGAATGTAACCCGAATGTTTTTCAAAGGCTTGAAAAAAATGAACTTACTAAAGGAAGTGGTAAGTCAGAACCCTAATTACTCTCCTCACCAAAAGGCCATTTTCGATGTTTGTGTAACTCGCTGGGCCAAATTTCTGGATGGACACAACCAATTTCTTCTGGTATACCTTACATAATCAAAGCTCACAAAGTGATTGCAAACAAGCTCCACCTAGACAAGTATCCAGATTGCAAACGATAAGCTGCAATAACACTGTTATAATATGGTGATATGTATAAAACGCCAAAACTGCTATAAGTTTAATTACTTTGTGACGTTTAGTAAATTTACAGTTACGTACGGTTTATCCATCTGTACTTTCGGGGATCTTTTATGGCGATTCGGTCTATCAATGGTAGATTTGGTTGAAATAGACCCATGGAGGGTTATGGAACATTTACCTTTGGTATCTACGCCCTGCCCTTTGGTTCTTACACGATGGCGTATGGTAGCATGGGCTGTTCTTTCGGTTCATATTTTATTAAGTTATTTTATATTTTCATTAAGAGGAGGTGGTGTAAAATCATTAGGACACGTTCACCAACTATAGAAACACATACTCTGTTAAGTTCCGCATCACTTGCAGTTTTAATGTCTAACTTTTCCTCTATAAATTTTGAAAGGAGCACATACCCCATACCAGCCTTTGCCAAAACAACCTCCATAACGTCTGTCATTTTGAAATCAAACGAAACTGTACTGCTATGTTTTCATTATCAAATTGCAGAGATATTTAAACCATTGTTTAGCAATGTATGACATCTGTTAAGTTTGCGGAGATAACTATGTTGTAATAGCGGCACCACCTAATGAATTTACCACCACCTAATGATTTTACCAGTACCTAATTATTTTACCACCGCCCAATGATTTTACCACCACTTAATGATTTTACCACCGCCTAATCATTTTACCACCACCTAATGATTTTACCACCACCTAATGATTTTACCAGTACCTAATGATTTTTGCACCACTTAATGATTTTACCACCACCTAATCATTTTACCACCACTTAATGATTTTACCACCACCTAATGATTTTACCAGTACCTAATGATTTTTGCACCACTTAATGATTTTACCACGACCTAATGATTTTACCAGTATCTAATGATTTTTGCACCGCCTAATGATTTTTGCACCGCCCAATGATTTTACCACCGCCTAATAATTTTACCACCACTTAATAATTTTATCATCGCCTAATCATTTTCTACTGCCTCTTAATGAAAATATTACTGAAAATAACCTTAAATAGAAAATAAATAGAAATTAAATAAAATTTAATAGAAAATATTAATGAAAATATCCTTTCGGTTCATATTTTATTAGGTGATTCTATTTCAACCAAATCTACCATTGATAGACCGAACCGCCATACACCAAAAGTATAGATAGATGTCACAAAGTAATTAAACTTATGGCAGTTCAGGCGTTCCATAGATATGGCTATTTCTATCATCTGACAAAGGTCACTCACGTGCGCAGTTTTAATTAACTTGTAAAATTGTGTACTCCACCGCAAGTATTTCAATAGGAAATCGCCCGTTACCAACATTAGGGTTAATTCGGCCACTTTACTTACTTACTTTTTACTTATGCCCATACTGATAATTTATCCAAAACATTGCAAAACCATAAATCACACCATATTCAATTTATCAAATAATTATTTTCACATTCAGCTCCTCTCACGGTTAAAAACGTAGAACATTGCCTGTGTTTTAGAGAATGAAAAAAAAAGAATGTTTAAAGATTGTGGCGGAGAGGAGGTAAAATATTTCCGTATCAAAATTCAAATGTGATTTGATATGTTGTAAAACTCCAATGTCGAAGAAGGCAAGGAACCAAAAGAAAGAGGCATCGGGGTGTTAATGTAAACGAGCATCGTTCGCCCAATTTTGAAATCGTACGAAATCTTCTTAGGACACATGTAAAGTATGGTATGCAATATATAGTTCTGTTTCTTTCTCAACAGTATGACAAAAGATCATACGCGCATTGTTTTGTTCAGAATAGCAACAATACACAACCTCGTTATATTTTAATCCTGCTTGTTTAATCATCGTAATTAATGGCAGTAAAACACAATAAGTTGTTGTGAAAATTCTATATACGGTCTTCTAATTCCATATAACAAGACGTTTTACCGAAGTATGGCCAGACAAGGCAACTTCTGTTGTGTTCGGGGACCATCGCTTCTCTTTTTTGTTCGGTATGAAAAAGCGTCTTTTTGTATGTTCGTAGTCAACATTTCCCGTTTTTTTGATTTTGCTTCACGTGACCAGGTGATTTTTTGTTTCTTCTTGAATCGACTTTTACCATTAATCTGTTATGTTGCTCTTGTATTGTTGCGAATTACGAGGCGATTTTCTCACATATAAATATTCAGCGTAAAAATAGCATTTCGATGTACTGGTGTTGATGATAAGGGTGCCTTCCGCCTCAACAGTAAAGGCGAATCTCCACTAGGCGGAAAATGTCCAGCGATTCGACATTTTCCGCCGCGCCACGTGCGCAGTAGAAACAATGACATCATTTTGGATCGATAAATGGTTTCAACTTTTCGTACAATCGCTTTTAAGAGAACCAATGAAAATCTATTATTGATGCTGAATCTGCATATATATGTAAACAAAAAGTCGGTTAACCGAAACAAGCAGACCTGGGTGGAGACAATATCAACATGGACAAAATTTTGCTTTCTCACATTGGAATATCCAATTTTTTTTACAACAAAATATTCAAAATGTGTTACAAATTTCTGCACAAAACATGCTCAATCAGCAAATCACAAGATTATTCTCAAAGTGATAATAGTACTTTAAGGTCAGAATCTTTCGCGGCCAGAAACTTTCGCGGATCGGCCCAACCGCGAAATTTTTGCATTTCGCGGGAATAAACTTTCGCGGATGACCAAATTTAAGATATTTCGCGGGAATAAACTTTCGCGGGAAAAGATATAAAAGGTTTTTTTTCATTTTTCGTATTTTTCAATTAATCTGTATAACTACAGTGCTTCCCTTGATATTTTTCTTTTTCCTTTCTTGACAAATTGGGGTAAAAAAATGACAGATATCTTTAGTCTCCATTTCTTTCTTTTTGATTACTATTTTCTTCTTTTTGCTTTGGCGAATCTTACTTAAGTTGTCATTTTCTTCTTCGTCTTGGATATTTAGATAAGGGCCCAAAATCTCTTCATTTTTAGGCTCTGTGTATGTGTCCTCTGTCATTTTTTTTGTATCTTTCCACGAGGAGGAGGTACAGTGACATTTGCTATCAACCTTTCAGGCGAATTCTTACTTATGCAATTAATATACAGGGGTAAGACAAACCAGAGTCTCCCTGGATTCAAATTTCCTGATTCCTTCTCGCTAAGTGTGAACCACAAGCACTTAACTTGTATTTCTCTCTCTCCGCACTTTATCAACACGCATGGTCGTATGTACCACTTTTGTCAGTTTTATGCTTTTATATATATCTAAACGTTCAGTCACTTTCAAGACTTTACATTGGAGCCTCCGGAGAGATTTTTAAACGTTTTAAGACACTTTGATTTGCTTTATCCCGTTTAATTACAGCGATTGTTTTTGTGTGACTTTTATAAATCAGCTATACTCGCGACTTACAGGGATTCTCTAATGCCTTATGCCAACTTTAAAAGTGATAATATACTGTGTTTCTGATTTTCTCTTTTATTTGGTGTATAAGTCAGTTTAAGTAAATCTACAATATTAGATATTTTCGGATTTCATTTAAATTTGCCATACGTTGTAGTTGAAATCTTCAGTTATCTTTAAGAGTTGTTGTACAGTGGTCTTGGTCAGCATATTGATTGATCATCCAGTTGGAAAATTTTAAACAAGTTGTACCTTTCCTTGTTTTTATTGCTAATTCTTTGAAATTGTCTTACACTTCATAAAAATATATTCATATGTAGTCCTGATTTACATCTTCATTAATAAACTGTAATGTCTTTAGCAAATAAACGTTGTATTCGCACAGGTAACATAAACTCTATTAAAAAATTGTTTGAGAAATGTTTCTCTTGTATTGAAAATTTTGATTCTGTCCAGGACTCGAATGAAGTCCTATCCAGTTATAGGGACACATTGATTGAGAAATTTAAAAAGGTAGAACAATTTAATGATGATATCATTTGCCTTATTGAAAATGATGATGATCTAAATATGGAAGAGGAAACTTCAACAGAATTCACTGTTTTCTATCGTACAAACTTAGCAAAAGTCAATAAATTTCACCATCAGTATACCAAGTCCGATCACCTGTTTTACATCTCAACTAATAAGACAACTTTGAAACTACCTCAAATTAAATTGCATCCATTTGATGGAAAACCTGAAAACTGGTGTCCATTTCTTGAGAACTTTGATTGTGCTATCACAAATAATGAAGACTTAACTGGTGTGCAAAAGTTAACTTACTTACGTAGTTTGGTTGAAGGGCAAGCTTTGTCAATAATTTCTGGCCTATCGCTTTCTAATGATAATTTTATGGTAGCGATGAACTTGCTTAAGGAACGATATAACAATAAACAGCTGTTAATTTCATCCCACATGAATATGCTTCTTTCACTTAATAAAGTTTCTAATATTAAAGATGTTTGCAGTTACGAACAACTTATGACAAACTTGAAATTCAAATTCGAAGTTTGGAGAATCTAGGAATCACTTCGTCCATGTATGGTCCTCTGCTTGTACCTATATTAATGCAGAAGCTTCCTGAGGAATTAAATTTGATTATTTCTCGTCATTTTTGAGACAGTGAATTTTGGGATTTGAAGACCATTCTTGAGATACTGAAAGCTGAATTACAGGCTCGTGAGAAATCAGCAAGTAATTTTGATATCCCGGATAAACCACTGTCTATTGAAACCTTTCATATTAATTCTAGTCACCATCGCACTCATAGAAACTTTTGTCAACCTATCCACAACAAGTACTCTGATACAACATACAATCAGTATGTTCCTCGTCATAATACCCAAAACAACAGAATTAGTGCTAAATGTGCTTTTTGTGACAAAGATCACTTGTCACAAAACTGTCAGTTTGTCACACAGCTTGAGGCTAGACGCAATATATTACGTGATAAAGGTTGATGTCTCATTTGCTTAAGGTATGGGCACAATGCATCAAGATGTTTGTCAGGAATAAGGTGTTATGAATGCTCAAATCGACATCACGCGTCATTGTGCAATCGACGATTACCTCCCTTAACTCGAGAAAAGCGCCCAGGTAATAACGGGCAGTTAACTTCAGTTGCTGGTGTCTCCAGTAAACATTCTGTTCTGATGCAAACAGCATTGGTAACTGTAACTGCCAACAACAATAATTTAAGCGGTTGTCGAATTCTTTTTGACAGCTGTTCACAACTCAGCTATATCTCCCCTTTTTTACGAGATAAACTTAATCTACCTACCATTGACCAGAAGGAAATAATCATAAAAACGTTTGGAAATCAGTGTGTTACCGAAGTACTGGATAGGGTGGAATTTTCTGTTCTTGGCAATGACAATATTCTTATACCTGTTTCTTGCTATGTGAAAGAAATTTGTGCACCCATTGGTGGTCAAAATATTAAACAGGCTCTTCATCAGTGTAAGCATTTGCAAGGTTTGCAGTTGGCTGATGGTCATTGCGAGGAAGGTAGTGTCTCAGTCGATATATTGATTGGTGCTGATTTTTATTGGAATTTCATCTGTAATGAAGTTGTTTGTGGTGCAGAAGGTCCGATTGCATTGAGATCCAAGGTTGGATTTCTTTTGAGTGGGAATGTTGAAGGTGGAAACCTTAATAAATGCTCTGTTTTCAATGCCCATGTTTTCTGAAGGTGTCATCAGAGGTTGTGGATCCATGCAAGGGATTTCATAGTTCAATGTCCAATTTTTGGACTACCGAGAGCTTGGGAACACACAAATTTGTTGATGATGAAAGAAAGGTGTTAAATGACTTTGCCGAAAGCATTAAATTTGACACATATGTTGGTCGGTATGTAGTTGCTTTGCTATTTAAAAAAGACCATGACTTGTTAAGTGATAACTATTCTTATTGTGTCAAGCGATTGAAACCGCTTTTGAAAAAATTTGTTGCTGATGAGGACCTACTCCATAACTATAACCAAATAATTAAAGAACAGCTAAAGTGTGGTGTCATTGAACGAGTGGACACTTATGATGCCAAACATGGAAATGTTCATTATCTGCCTCATCATAATGTTGACAGTATTCATATTAAAAGTTATGTTGGTTTAAATCCTTCTTTAACTCAAAAGATGCTACTATCTTTGCATGATGATGATCTTATTTCAGGTGGTGACAACATCGATGAGTGTAATGCATTTTATAATGAGAGCAAGGTAATTCTTAAAGATGCCAGCTTTAATTTGAGGAAATTTGAGTCAAATTCCACTGAGCTTGAACAGCTTGTGTCAGACGAAAATTATCGTCGGGTATCTGTTACTAAAACCCTTTGGTTTGACATGGGATAAAGACAGCAACAAAATAATTTTCTCCTTTAAAGAGCTTCTTTCTTCTATTAAAGAATCACCGACAAAGAGGGACATTATGACGTTTATTGCAAGTGTATATGACCCAATGGGACTTATAAATCCTGTCATTGTTAGATGTAAATGCCTTTTCTAAAAACTTTGCCTTGAAAAGTTGTCGTGAGATTCCTTTATACCTGAGGAATTTTTAATAACCTGGCAAGACATAATCCATGATTTCCATAATTATAACACTTTGTCTCTACCCCGATATTTCTTCCTGTCTGGTCTTGGCTTAACTAAATCCTTAAGATTTGAGCTGCATGGTTTTGCTGATGCAAGCAAAAAAGCTTACGGTTGTTGCATCTACTTACGGTATTCCTATGATGAGACACAGTATTATACTTTGCTAGTTGCATCTAAGTCAAGAGTAGCCCCTGTAAGTGTTTTAACTGTTCCGCGATTAGAACTTCGAGCTATGGTGTTACTATCATCCTTGATGTCCACCGTTAAAGAAGAACTTTGTAATTTGCAGATTGATAAATTATTTTGTTGGACCGATTCCACTATTCGTTTACATTGGCTAAAGAACGTTACACAAGTATATGAAGTGTTCTTACAGAACCGTCTTACCAACATACGGAGTGTATTTCCAGTTGAGTTCTGGCGCTATATCGAATCTACACACAATCCCGCTGACATTATATCTCGGGGATGTTCCATGGAAGGTCTTCTCAAGAATGACTTTTGGTTCCATGGTCCAGATTTTTTATTTAATTCCTACTGTCGCTGGCCGCTTTATCCCCCTATTAATGGTGATGATGTTGACAAAGATTTATGTTGTGTGGTGGTTAGTTCTACTCCTGTTTCCAATCTTGACTTTATTGCCATTGAGCGATTTAGTGCCTTTGAACGCTTTTCAAGACTTACTGCTTGGATTCTACGGTTTACATATAACTTGAAGATGCGTCTAAAGAACAAGCCTACACAATCTTCAGCTACTTTAACTCATGGCGAAATTGAAACCGCTACACTTCTATGGGTTCAGTACGAGCTGCGTCACGTCATGAAGTGTTCTTCCTTCGAAGCAACTTTGAAGAGACCTTGGTCTACGTGATGTTGATGGTGTTATTCGTTGTGTTGGTCGAATTCAACATGCTCCTGTTCCAACCGGGGCTAAGTATCCCATGTTTCTTCCCACTGAAAGCTATTTGTCTAAATTGTTAATTATTTATTTTCATCAAAGGGTTAAACGTAATGGTCTTAGGGAGACATTGTCCGAATTAAGGACGAAATATTGGATCCCTAAGTGCCGCCGTCTTATTCAGGGTGTGTTGCGTAAGTGTCAGGTGTGTTGCCGTTTTGAGGGTCAACCTTACTTATATCCTCCTTCCCCACCCCTGCCTGTTGGGAGGTTGAGTGACAAACCTCCATTTACATATACTGCGGTTGACTACGCAGGTCCTATATTTATCAAGAATATTTACGGCGATAATGACGTTAGGTATTAGGGATGGATATTTTTGTTTAGTTGTTGTAGCACACGTTCTATTTGCCTAGATTTAGTTTCGGATTGTTCTGCTAATGCTTGCATTCGTGGGTTGAGACGATTTTTCTCCAGAAGAGGCGTACCAAGTGAGATATTGTCCGACAATGGTACCCAGTTCACATCGGACATCACCCAAGAGTTTGCGACGAGCAAGTCAGTGAAGTGGCACTTTAATGTGGCGGCCGCCCCCTGGTGGGGTGGTTTATTCGAAAGAATGATTCGGATGGTTAAACGTTGTTTGAAAAAAGTCGTTGGTAAAGCCCGTCTGAATTTCGAAGACGTTTTAACATTGTTGCAAGAGATTGAAGTCGTAATTAACAATCGCCCCCTAACCTTTCAATATGACGATCCACGCGAGGAGCCTTTAACTCCGAATCATTTGGTTTTTGGCCATAAACTTAATTTAGATGGTTTGGGTATAACGAAACCAACAGTACAACTATCAATAAAAGATTGCAACATGTAATCAAGACGAAAGCGCACTTTTTAAATCGATGGAAAATGGAGTATTTACTTGAGTTACGACGTTTTGGATATCCAATTATTAACGTTGGAGATATTGTTCTCATCGAAGAAAGTAGCAAGGCACGTGTTTTGTGGAAGATAGCAATAGTTGAGTCCTTGTTACCCTCCGGCGATTCGAGAATTCGTGCAGCGTCGGTGAAGTATCTCCAGCCAAATGGTTCTTTTCGGACTGTAAATAGACCTATTAACAAACTAATACCTGTAGAAGTTACCAACCAGAGGAAAGAAGACATAAAGTTTGTCCCAGACGAAGAAATCAAACTCGTTGTGACAAAGTAACGGCGCGGGGGAATGTTGTATCTCCGCCATATCAGTCACTTTCAAGACTTTACACTAATCATGTCGCCCAAATAACAAAAGTCATCCTTTGTCTCTAAAAAGTCATCACCTATTGGCACAGATTCTACTGGCTGTCCAGTTGCTAAGGTAATTTCACCAGTACACACCCTACACACATAGTCCACCACTGAGGTAAGTCAACCCTTTATACCACTACACTTCTTATGAACCCAATGATCACAATATTTGCAATATATTGAGTTATTACCAACACCCTTACTACATACAGAGCATTGCCATCTACCTGAAGCAATAGGTGCTGAAATGCCAACTCTGCTGACCATAACTTTTGTCTTACCCATGTTAACTCTAAGCCCTTTTGACTCTATACCTTTCTTCCAAGTAGCAAATTTCGCAGTTAACTCCTCTAGACTATCTGAAATAAGCACAAGATCATTGGCATACAATAATTCCCATGCCATGGACACCCTACTCTAAACTCCTGAGATAAAGCCTTCAAAACCATGATAAAGAGTAACGGGCTAAGAACAGATCCCTGATGAACACCAACCTTAACTCCAAATTCTGTGCTATATGATCCATTCACTCTGACATGACTTCTGGCATTTTCATACATAGACATAACCGACACTGTCCATTCATCGACTCGTAACTTTCGCATCGCCCACCAGATTACTTCACGTGGTACTCTGTCAAAAGCTTTCTCTAAATCAACAAATGCAAAATATAACCTCTTATTCTTTTGCAGATATTTCTCCTGCAACTGCCTGAATATAAAAATTGCATCAATAGTTCTCCGTCCAGGCATAAATCCAAACTGCATATCATCAATATTCACCCTATCTCTAATAAATCTTGTCAATATCCTTTCTAATACTTTCATAACTTGGTCTAACATTTTCAGCCCTCTATAATTACTTCTCTTCAGGCCATCACCTTTACCTTTATAGCAGTTTACTATAGAGCTAATTTCCCAGTCCGCAGGGACTACACCTTGACTGATGATAGCATTTACAAGTTCAGTGATGATGTCAATACCATCCTCACCAGATGCCTTCAGCATTTCAGAAACAATACCTGATGGACCAGCAGCTTTACCATCTTTCATCTTACTAAGAGCCAATTTAACCCAATCCTTTTCTATTCTGATAGCAGGACCCTCAATTGGACTAACTGGTGACAGAAGACTGTCCCATTCAAACTCCTCATTTAGTAATTTACTATAATAACTTTCCCAGGCCAATTTTTTAGCACCATCAATTTGCCAGAACAATTGAAGATAGATATTAATGAATCGAAGGAGCAGTTGCAACCAAGTATTTTACCTGCTTCAACACCTACATCTTCTGTAACGACAGATGACAACCCTTCCAGAAGATCTGGGAAAAAGAGGGCCAGCAATGAAAATTCCGATGACATTTTTATGAAACAAATTAAGGGAATGAATGATGATTTAGTGGCCCAGTTTAAATTGGAAAAACAATTTGAAGAATTTTGTGAGGACACCTGTATTGCAAAAGCTTAATACCTGCTCTGAAAAGTCTTCCTCTAAAGAAAAAAAGAAAAGCAAAAATGAAAATTGATACCATCTTCTATGAAATAGAATTTGAAGAAGATAAAACATGGAAATATATTTTATATATATAATATAATATAAATATATTACAAAGTTTTAAAGGATATACTTGTTTACTTTTTTCTGTTTATTCTGTCCCATTGCCAATCAAGGTTCTATCATTGTTGAAATAGTCTTTGAAACTATCCCTTACAAATTTTGCTGTTTCAGTGTAATTTTTTGAAGATGCATGGTTTATTTGTTCTAGTCCACCCATATTTTCTTGATCTCGCCTCCATTCTCCAGGGATAACACCGTTTGAACCGTCTTGATCAACAAATGTTGCAGGGCAGTAGTCTTGATTTTGAATGCCATATTTTTGCTGATAAGATAATTGTGCAAAGCAACCACAGCTTTAGTTATGCATTTAACTTTTTCAACATTCGCAACAATCGGTCTGTGGAAAACACGAAGTCTACTGGCTGCAATTCCAACAGTATTTTCTATAACTCTTCGTGCCCTACTCAACCTATAATTGAAAATAAGTTTTTCTGTTCAAAGATGTTTAAACGGATATGGTTTCATCTTATGATGTTTTAATACAAAAGCATCATCAGCAACAAACACATATGGTAACACATGGTTACTGTTTCTTACCTATTGATCTTTTGGTGTGTTGAATAGTCTATTTTCTATAGCATAGCCAATGTTACTGTTATTGTAGACACTACCGTCACTTTGTCTTCCACTGTCTACCATAATAAAGCGATAATTTGCATCACATATGCCCATGAGGACAATGCTATGAGTATGTTTCTAATTCTTGAAATAACTTGAGGCAGCTCTGGCAGATGCAAACATTACAACATGTTTACCGTCAAGTGCACCAATGGCATGTGGGAAGTTCCATCGGTATTCAAATTCAGTAGCAATTTTAAGCCAATCTTGCTCTGACGTTGGGGCATCAAGATAACCTAATTCACACATTTTTTCCCATATAGCAGAACAGGTTTCATGAATAATTCTTCCAACTGTGGTTGGACTCAAACAATAGCTTGCTGCTATAGTTGTATTCGCGTCGCCTGTCCTGTCATCAAGTATCGAAGAGTTATAGCAAGTCTTTGATCAGGCAGAATTGGATCTCGCATCGGTGTGACATTCTTAGTAATAAGTGGTGTGATAAAGGACAGTAACTCTTCGAAAGAAATACAAGTCATGAGAAAATTCTTAAAAAATAATTCTCGATCATACAGTTGAAGATCTCTCACGAGTAGATTAAACTCCCCTTTAGCCTCTTGTTCATGATACAATTTTCTCACCCAAAACCTTCTCTTTCGATTAATACATTTGTTTTTCTTTCTTCGTTTGTATAATAAAATCATTCATTTAAAGCCAACCTTAGTTTTGATAATGCCGCCATATTTGAATTTGGTGCGGAATATGGGGGTCAACTCGAAAAATCCTTTGCATCTCCACATGACAAAATCGCTTGACATTTTCCACCTAGTGGAGATTCGCCTTTAGATTCAACGTCTTCGCAAAGAAAAGGGATAAACAACCTCGTTTAGACATGTTGCCGACTTTATGGTTAATTCAGCCTTTACTTTACTTCTACACTCTTCTCGGAATTGTTTTGCCGAATACCAGTGTCAACCCACTCACTGGTGAATATGGAACATCGTAGAGTTCGCATTTCATTGCTTGTATCTATTTATAGCATAGAACATACCGTATTTCCTCTAGTCAACGCCGCACTCCAATAAGCATCGCCCCTAAAAAACGCCGCATCGTTCTCATCACTAGATAAGTTGTCTGTCATTCCCTTTTTTGTATGTTGCATTAGCAAAGATTTTCCTTTCCGTTATTTATTATAGATGGCAAGTTATTAAACAGTGTTTGGAAGGATATTAACAGATGTAATAATCAAAACAAATCTTTTTCGTCCTACGTTTAACTTTGCGAAGAAATTAGATATCTCTGCAACTAATTTTATGAAAGTGTACATTCTCTGCTTGAGAAATAGATTACAGTAGAAGAGTATGCTTGTTATTATTAAACTGAATTACGTTTTCTTATTTCAAAATGTCAATAATTTAATAAACTCAATAATTTAAAGAAAATTCACATAATTCTCATTGTGATCATTCCAGATTGGTATTAAACCTTCCCTTTCAAAGCTCGAAAGTCACTTCTTTATTAGAAAAGCATTTCTTTTGTAAATATTTATCTCGTCCTAATTCTGATGTATGATAAATAAATCGGCTTTGCGTAATAATTAGAAATTGTCCCTTTCGTATGGCCTAAATCAGAAGTGGAACGGAATAAGAGAATTAATTGATTTCATTTCAATGTTTTGTTCAGATAGACAGAGGTTAAAATAATGTTCATTGGAGAATTTATTCGCAAGCTGTTATACAGCGAAGGCATGACACCGCTGCCGACTAAAATTATCTTTACTTTGTTCCTTTCTATGGTGAGTTTCAATTATTCTATTTTTTATTGGGAACGCTACGGCTAGACCTCTCCTAGTTTAAACCCTATTTTGGTAAGCCCCTGCCAACGTCCGAAGAAAAATGTGTTATTAACTCACAAAATAACTATTCTATAGGTCTGGCTAGACATTTTAGTCACTGAAATTTAGTATTAATTGACACAAATTTCTTAATATTAGCTCTTTTATTTATTCCACAATAGACAACAAAGTTTCTTATCATGTAATAATATTCTGAATGTTTGAACAATAATCTTTGAACTAAATCGGTTGTGACGTCATAATACGGTTTTGACACGTCATATGACGTCATTTACCTATTTTGACTATTTTACCTTCTCCTGCTTTTTTTCAAATAAATCAATTTTGATCCTCTCATCAGATATCGTAGTAACTAAACATTATACTAATATTACGATCATATATTGTGAGGTTATTTTTGGAACTTTACTATTTTCGTTTAATGTTTAATCATATAATTTTTTATATATGATTATTTTTATAAATATAGGTAGCAAATCTATAATTTATATATTTATTTTATGTGCAAAAAATGTTTGTACGTCATTATGACGTCATAATCATAGTGTCTACATGTGTCATGATGACGTCATCGTACGAAAGAATGAAGTTACAATTTGATTTTCTATGCAATATAAGATATTTTTCAAAAAACTATAGAATATGTAATAGAGACAGCATGATTTTTACTATTTTTCCCAATTAATAGCAAAGAATGATGACGTCATCAAGAAATATGCCGAAAACATGAAACTTCTGAATATTTTCTGAAATTTTTAAAAAAAAGTTATTCTGCCCCTGCCCCCCCCCCCCCCCCCCCCACCCACATCTATCTAACGTACATAAAAAGCCCATCCTAAATAGGGTTAAGAATCATTGCATTAGAATATTATATGAATAATAAGAAAGTCATAAAAGATAACAAAGAGATATTTATAATTTAAGGAAGGAACTGAAAAAGGCCGTAAAAATAAATTTCTTGCAGTTATTTGGATGCATCACAATGAGTGCACCGTTTTCATATTCGCCTCAACTGGTCAAGGTAAGTTTCTATCAATATTCTAGAACTTCTTGCGATTTATATTTTTGAAAGTGTTGATTTTTTTTTTGTTACAGTCATTTGGATACACAGAGGTTCAAACAGGTATTCTAATCTATGTTCTAACCTAACCAATGTTCTTTATGCGAACACCTATGTTATTTATGCGAACACCTATGTTCTTTATGCGAACACCTATGTTATTTATACGAGCACTTATGTTCTTTATGCGAACACCTATGTTATTTATGCGACTACCTATGTTATTTATGCAAACACCTATGTTATTTATGCGAACACCTATGTTATTTATGCGAATACCTATGTTCTTTATGCGACTACCTATGTTATTTATGCGAACACCTATGTTATTTATGCGAATACCTATGTTCTTTATGCGACTACCTATGTTATTTATGCGAACACCTACGTTCTTTATACGAAGGCCTATATTCTTTATACGACCACCTATGTTCTTTATGCGAATGCCTTATGTTCTTTATATATATGTATCCTTAATTTAATTTCAATAAAATTTACGAACTAACACAAAAGGAAAGGTATAACGTTAGTGGTTTTTTTTTCTATTCTTTAAGGCACATATGCCGGTATACTAGCAGCCTCTTTGTATTGCTCTTTTATCTTCGGAAGGTAGGTATTTATTTTTTTTCTATAATTTGGTTTTTGACCGAAGAATATAGTTTCTTTTGGGGCTATATTTCGGACGCTCATGGGAAAAGATTTTCAGCTCTATGTACATCCATCGGATTGATGTGCACCACATTTGCATTCGGGTTCAGTTACAACTATGAGTGGTGTTTAGCTTGGAGACTTGGTCAAGGTCTTTTCATGGGTAACTAGCTACTAGATTCTTTCACAAAAGTGATCCGTTCTTTTACTGAACTTAACGACTCAACTCGATGATTTACTTCCTATTTTCTTATACGTATTCGCAGTAATGTTGAAGGTTTTTTGGCATATTTTATTGTGCATATCTATGGTGAAACAGAGCACTATTGTTGTTAAAATTGCCCTAGGTTTAATTGGAACAGTCAAAAGTTTAATTACCGATGTATGCGACGATTCTAACCTTGGATTGGCAATGTCAATTGTCATGAGCGCCTACAATACGGGGTTGCTTGTGGGGCCGTTTATCTCAGGTAGAGATAGCTAACTTTAGCAGGCTTTATTCAGTTAAATATTCATCTTTTTACAGGTCTTATGTCATTCCCTACTGAACAATACCCTGACATATTTGGTAACGGTATAGTGGAATTGTTTTAACAGTTCATTTTAAAATTTTTCTTAAAAAGTTTAAGACATTTCAAAATCCTACTATTGTAAAGAAAATTTATATTTCACTAACAAAGATAAAAAGTGCTTGTAAAGAAAGTCGTTAGGTTGAAGAGCTGTATAAAATGGAAGTTTGTTCATAACCACGTATTACTGTGATTTTTAAAATGTAATGTCTAAGATATGAGATTTTACCACAATTTATATTTTCTCATGCAGCATCCAGTCTTCGGAATTGTTTTAAGTTCGTTGTAACAAAGATTTTAGAAGATAAATTCCTATTTTAAATTCTTTTTCAACTTTCTTTAGATTTGTTTTTAAAAATATTTCCTGTGGTTCTTCCAAATTCTATTGTTGCCTTCGGATATCTCTTGGTTGCTGTTTTAGTCATCCGTACATTGCCTAGACAGAAGTAAAGATAGAAAAAGAAAAAATGTATATTTTGTTGTTCTCATCATTTGTTTACGATTTAGATATAATACAACCAGCATCGAAAGGAAAAGTGAGGCCATTGATTGCAAAGAATGCCCAGAGCATTATAACAATATTTCTGTTCAATTGACATCACATGGGAATTCTTCTGAAAGGGAAAGTGATGCTGAAGATGCCACCTTAATATCAAAACAGTCAAAAGCATTATACCTGAAAGAGAAGATAGCTAAGTCTAATATGTTTACCCTCTTTAGGTGCGAGAAATATAACTGTAATTATCCGTAGAGTTATCTTTCTGTTGCTTTAGATGTCGGGAATGCTTACTGGCTTGCATGTTGTACGGTATATATTCCTTGATACGGGTTGTTTACGAGGAAATATTTGTCATTTTTGCAGCGACATCCAAAGAATATGGTACACTATATCGCTATATAATGTTATCAAATATATTCTCAAACTTTTTTTCTGACAAAGGTGGAATGGCATTCTCTCCCTCAGAGATTGGAACGGTCCTTCTTGCAACCGCACTATCAGTATTCCCTCTGATTATTTTTGCGGTTCCTAAAGTAAGAAATGAATAAATTTCGATATGTCATGACGAAATTTTCTTTTACTTGAAGGTGTTGTTGCGTTTTGGATCAAAAAAGGTAAAATTTTCTTTTATGCGAAATGCTGACACTTGCTTCGATATATCCCTTACATTCAGGTGTTTATCATTTCCTCCTTGTTTTTGGGAACCATAATAGCATTTTTCCCTGCTGTTTCTCTCGTACGGAACAAGTAAGCTGTCTAACACTAAAGAATAATTATCTCACACTTACTTGCATTTAGCGCTGTGAAATGGTTCACGCTGATTCTTTTGCAACTGGCATGTCATGGGATCATGGGTTTTTCTTTCATTGCTGCCAACCTTTTTGTGAATAATTCAGTTCCACAGTCAATGCTGGGCATGGCAAATGGCTTGGCGATGTCCATAGCAGCAGCTGCCGGGTATTCAAACACATTTTCAAATATTTACGGCAATGAGCCGATTCTTTACGGATTTCCCACTATTTCAGGACGATAGGGCCTGTTGTCTTTGGAAGAATATATTCCTGGTCACTCACAAACAACGTCGATGTTAAAGGACAAGAAAGCGCTTTGGGCTTCCCATTCAACCAATATTTTACGTTTTTAATACTTGCGGTTTTAAATATGGTGGCTGCGGTCATTGTGCATACCTTCCCAGACAGTATCAATAAAAAGAGAGACGCGGATCAAACCACGAGAAAAAACAAGGACAGTCTTTACTGTAAATAACTTTAACAGAAAGGATTTTTAACTTATTAGTTAGATGAACATATTAAGTAATGGAGCACTTGTATCGTTGGTGGAAAATTAAGCCGTAGAAAATTAATTTGCGGCACAAAAATGTCAACGTTGGAAATAAGTTTGTTTTATTCAATTTGATTCAAGGTTATGTGCCGTAACCCTTCCGCTATATATGTTTTAAGGCGGTAACTGATACAGTTAGCATATTTTAAATCATGCTCTCCAAAAGACCAGCGGAAGTTGTTTAAAAAATAAATATAGAAGGTTTAACAGTTTAAGTATCTAAAATCTATGGGATATTTGAAACCAAGCTTGGTGTCACCATCCCATGAGAACCATTAAGTCGCGGCTCAATATGAAAATCCATTAGGTGTTGCTCTGGATGTTGATGAGCTGATGGGGTACAGTGTCGATGGAAATAGTGATACAAATGCTAATAATGACGAGAGTAGGCCAATATTTGTTATAAGAATATAATTGATGAAATTTGTTTTACAAGATTACAACAAATACACGATTTTTTTTTATAAGCAACTGAGGATTTTGGCCAGCTTTTAAGTTGCTGATTTCTTAGCCAATGTTTGGATCTGAAGTTGCTTAATGGTTGCTTAATTTTCTTCGATTAAGTTTTCAGTGTTTGTATAAGAAAAAGTGAAAATTGCGTAACATAATACTGTACTGTAATGAGAAACACGTTTGTCAAGTGATGTAAAGAAAAGAAGTCGTTGCAGTTTTATTTTTCTGTGAGTTTTGTTCATTTCTTTTTGTGTTTTGATTTTTTCAATGTACTGTTCTGTATAGTATAAAATTTAAAAGTTGCTTAAGCTCACAATTGTACGGATCTGAAGTTGCTTAACAATTTTTCAAATTTTGCTACTGTTGCTTATAAAAAAAAATCGTGTACTATTACTGAACTGCTTTGTCATCATCATGGTAGCGATGTTTATATCGAATCATGGTAGTGATGTTTATATCGAATCATGGTAGCGATGCAGTCCAGAATTTTGTCCGACAACTAACCTGCTACAAATCAACTTGACACAGGAGTCTTAGGTTAACGAATTGTCAGTAGTAACGAGAACTATTCATGTTACATGATTTACTTAGTTCAATACTTTATACACGGTTTTAGAGAATTGGAAATATTATCTTATCCATTGAAAGCCGATATATGATGAAGGACATGGTGTGTTTACGTGCGAAGAAAACTGATGCAGAGTAGTTCATAGTTGAAAACAAAGTATCCGCAACAAATGTGGCATTCGATTAATCACGGATAAGTCTTTGATAAGAAAATCTGATTGAGTTGCGAAGGTTTTCACATCCTTCATTACCGTAAAGCTGCGATTAAGCGCCCCTCTTCGAATAAGCGCTTAACCCTTTTTCTCAAAATGTAGTTTTAAAATGTCATTAGATTGTCCCATATATATATACATCTAATTCAGTGTTTCTTCTAGTAGAGAATGTCTCTTTATTCCTATTTATTCCAGGTGGCGCTCATACAGCGCCTCACCGCAGTTGCACCATTTTATCAAAAATGGACCTTATGGCATTGCGCATCACTGACTTTTCCTAACTTTTTATACCGGTTCAGGTAATCGGTTTTCTTTTTTGAAAAATTTTCAACTTTAAGCGCTATTGGCCACACCACGCAATATGGCGTGGCGGAAAATGCAAAAAAAATATAAAAACCGCAACAATTCTGTGATGAAAAAAACACAGTTTCAAACACTTTTACTATCTAGTAATGATAAATTGATGGTAGGACAATAGTAAACTAGAATATTTTTGGTTTTACTTACAGGTGGCGCTCATACAGCGCCTCACCGCAGAAAAAGTTGCGCCATTTTATCAAAAATTGTATTTTTATTCAAAATTATTTTAGTACACTGAAAAATAAATGAAAATAAAATACAAACAAAATGTCAAGAAGAGCAAAATTTCCACGCATTTCGGCTGATGATGCCATCCAAAACATTCTTCAGTTTGTGGAGGAAGATGATTACGATGAGGATGATAATTTTGATGAAGATGAAGGCTTCCAGGATGATTTGAGGGAAATACAACATGTATTGGGTAATATATTTACCGATAACGGATGAATTTATGAAATTTGTTGTGCAGTCCGCAAACAGAAATATAGACAAAATTTGTACATAATTGCATAGTAGGTGTTATTTATTTATTATATTTCTTAATATAAGTATATAAAAGAAATAATCGATAACCAACTTGCCAAATAGATTGATACGGCTGGCGGCTGACAAAGCTATCAACAACAAACGTTGGTAGAGGAAATCGGCCAAATATCTCCTCAGGTCAAATAGGGCCGCGACGAAAAGCATCCAACACACCAACTCCACCTGCAGCATTTGAACTTTTTTTAAACCTGGAATTGTGCAAGATATTGTTTCCTGTGTAAATAGAAAGATTGAAATGCAAAAACAACTAAACGCAACGTTGTGCGACAATAACATTCAATATTTATTATTCTAATATATATATACCTGTAAATATTTTACTAATTTGATTGTTACACCTCATAGTTTATATGTAGGTATCATATATATTTATTTTTTGAAAATATATCATAAATTGCAACCGAAACATGATTTTTCCTTTTTTCGGTGTTGCGGTAAAACTCAAAAGGCTTGCAACAAATCTAAGACTATCTTCAATTGTTTTCTCTTTTGTGGCATAATTTTATCACTATAAACTAAAAATTAGATAAATTGAAGTAAACGAATGGAAAATTGAACCGGAACGTGGATTTTCTTGAGTATATTTTTTGATAAAAGAGCTAAATATAAAAAATTACTACCTGTTTTTGCTTATAGTTATAAAAACTATATAATGATTATAGCTTGTAATGTTATTCATGGGTTTTATAACTATAAGCAAACATGCTGAAGGACAAGTTCCTTGAGTTTCACAAGCAAACTTAAAATATGTTAAAATTCTCTAAATCTGCGCGCGGTGGACCATCATAAGGAAATGGTCACCATGGCTAAACCGCTTGGATTTTATTTCTCAAATTTTCACAGATTGTCCGCATAATAAAAAGATTAAGTCACAAAATCTGGGTGGGCTGCGGTTAACGCATCAAATATGGTGGATATAAATATATTGGCTGGCGCTTAACGCTTTTTTGTTTTGACTTGAAAGAAATATAAAAATATTAAAATAAGCGCCCCCTCGATTAAGCGCGCTTCCTAAAAACCAAAATATTAAATAAGCGCCCGGGCGCTTAATCAAAGCTTTACGGTACAGTATTTAATTTGTCTAAAAGGGCATCTTTTATGCTTCGAAGATTTTTTTTAGCGATGCTTTTGTCGAAGTTCAAGGTTTGCTTTATTTCAGCCACATCTAAGACCAAAGCTTCAACTTTCCTCTCCTGGTTGTCAAATATTATGGTTATAAATGACACGGTCAATTTCTGTTGAAAGGAATTCCTGAACTTCCGAGTCTATTCAAACTTGAACGCCATGTTAAAAACGATAAAAGTTTGAGAGCTCGTAAAATACGCATTACGGGGAAGTGGGCGCATATTCGAATTTGGAATAAAAGAAGAAAAACAGTTAGAGCTTTTAAACCAAATCACAGGGCCGAAATTTTCGAGGCGTCAGGGGGGCGAATAATTTTTTACCACTAACAACTTTTTTGGTCGCTGTAGCTTAGTGGTTAGTGCATTCTATACATATTTTGATTTCTGAGTTACAGTTGAGTTCTTGAGCGAAACTCATTGCGTAATGCAAGCCTAGCTCAAATGGTGGGTTGTCTGGTGAAGCGATTTCGTAGGCGCAAATGGGTGCTCTAAGTACGCCAGAACATAAACCTTGGGATAAGAAGAGCCACTGTTTTATGTGGAGAGTCTCGTAAAACTCCATTATTATTATTATTATTATTAAAGCACATTTATAAAGAACTAAAAATAATTTACATATATCAAACTTGACTTTGAAATGTCTTTTGTTCTAAATAAATTAATTTCAACAGTTAGTTTATGCTCCCATGTGGTACTATGTTATATTCTAAAGGATAAAAATATCCCTGCAACGCGTTTTTAGAGGTTCTGGGTCGAGAGATTGTCTTACCAAATTAAGCGGACCCCTCAAAAGACTAAAAAAACTCCTGTTTTTGCTGTTGTTTTGTTTATACTTGTTCCTGTACAGCTTAGACACTTTTTAGTTTAGTTGATTAGCCAATCATTCAGTCAATTATATTTCCTGTGGGGTAACAGTCGGTCTTTAAATATAAATAATTATTTTAAAATCAGTTTGTCTATAATATTAAAATGAGTAAACCGTGTAAACAAGTAAATTATAGATTCTTCATATAGTCCATTGCATTACATTCATAAATGTGTTTTAACTAAAGCAAGAAATATCTCTCGACAACTTAGTCCACAAAGAAAGAAAACTGAAGATCCAACCTTTGTAAGGTCAAATGGTATTAGATTTCCTCTTAAGAAATATAATCGTCCCAAATTTTAAAAATTCAAATTGCTTCCAAAACGGTTTTATTCTTGATATAAAAGAAACATGTATGCATACAAACTATCTACATGAGAAGAAGACGCCAAAGTCCAATAATTGTCTCAAAACATAAAAAAAACTCCTTAGCGCCTTATTTGTTTATTCCCATTCATGCCCCACGGTTGCGACGTGTCATCACTTAGCGCAATTGTACATTAAATCTCCTGGAACGCTTTCATTTGAATATGCATCTAACTGACTTTAGATGCATTGTGACAAAGAGTTTTGATTCACTAACCTTATTAAGCTTAACCATAATACTTGTTTTTAGTCTAATGGCGAGTGAGGTGTACAGAAATAAATAAAACATAATATTGAGCCAAACAGAGCGGAAATTAAATGAAATAGGCTTATGATCTTCCCATGCTAATTCCGCGAATCTTCATTTTATGTTTTTTCGTTTTCTCACAAAGTGGTATCAAAACAATCAGTTCATGAATTTCATTACAACGTTCCACAAACGCACATATAGATATATAGTTAACATCACGGAACTCATAAAGAAATTCGAAAAAAATATTTAACGCGTAAATTTTATTAAATGATAGTCGACAATTAAATTTAACTCCTACGATTATATTCCCAACAAATTTAAATTCGTGTAAACCTCAAGAATTGACGTTATTGCGAAACTCGAAGCCTTTTGTATTCAAGTTCATCGACAACTTTCATTTCGACGTTGATTTTATTGAGTTCGTCGTAAATGCCTCCAACCTGATCAAAAGAAAAGCAGGCCCTTAATACTCCAATGCCGAAAAATGAACGCCCGTTAATGCCGCCATAAAAAGGCCGACAAGGTATACAAGAATTGCTAGCATTTGTATGTAACTAGTAAAAACAAACATCACTTCATTATAGTAAACCGGTGCTCACTTGTTGTGTGTTACAAATGAGATCCCAGATGCGCACAGTGCCATCTTTAGATGCGCTAACAATTCGCTTGTGGGAGGCCTTAACGATAGAAACATAAAGAATCAGGAACATGACAGAGCGATCCGTCATTTGTTGAAGATAAGAAAATAAAAAGGAAAGTTTGTGTGACTAACCACCACTCGATAGAAACATTTCATCAGCGCCATATATTTCAATGGCTTATTACTTTTAGTCACCATATAGTTAGCAAAGTGATTTGTTGTCTACGCGTTGGTCAAAACATTGTTTACTCGTGAAAATTTTGCATAATTCGAATTGGAATATTGTATACTATATATATATTTTTTGTATATATTTTATATTCTTCCTGCAATTTTAAAAACACTTCGTAGGAGAGCTTTAAAATACATAATTACCTCAAACTATCAAAGATTCATAGAATGAGACCAAAGAGACCTATTCATCGTGATATCTACACGTATACGCCTAGTCATTTCTTGCTACATACTACAACAAAGAAATGACATCAGCACGCTGTACATATAGATGTAATTAATAGTTCGTTGTCATAGAAACTTGAAAATTTATTACATAAAATGACTGATATCTCTCAAATTGACACATCCCTTGCAGAGAAATGTGTTACATGCAACAAACGTGCATTCGCAACAAAACAGATTGATCTTATTTATAGTGCGTGGAGGACGCTTAACACACACATGAGCGCGTGTAAACATCCTTCAAGTACCGAACCATCCAATAACTCTCCAATTGCTATGAATAAAACAAATGAAACACACAGCGCTATTATACCACTAGCCCACGAACCGAAGATCCGGGGTGAGCATTCTACCCAATCATTACAACTTGTAATCAATATGGACTACGAAGAAATAGTATTTTTGCTTCAGAAACAACTCGATGAATCGACTATATTGGAACATTAAGTCTGAGTTCTATATGTCAGTCAAAATAATAATGATAATGCCATCTCTATTCTTACAAAAACCTTGACGGAATTTAAAAAGCAAAGAGAAAAATGATTCGTTAACCCGTAGATTACAATTAGGGGAAAACGGGTTTAGTTCGTTGTTAAAAGAAGGCGAAACTACTCAGTCGAAACTATCAACTATGATTCGAAAAGCAAAAGTTGATGAGCGGAAAGGTCAGTGCGGCGTTACGTCTTTTAGATGAAGAGAATTCAGGAAGTGTCTTACCCTTAACTCCCTATAACCTCTCGAGATTAAATCCACCAGTACTCCTTGTAGGAGAAATACATTCCGTAGACCCGTCGCAACTTTCCGTAACTGCTATTGCACACCTTCACGATTATTCATCCTACACTCTGCTGAAGGGACCACGCCAGGTGACCAATTAACAATGCCAGACTTGGTTGTCTAGTAATTCATGTGTTTTCCAAAATTAGCGATGACGGGTTTATAAAATACTAAAAATGCTTGTAGACAACTAGCAAACAATAACAAAAAGAATCGTGCGTATTCAATCAGAAGGAACACAGAAGCGTTATCAACGAATTAGTTAACGAAACAATCATTAAATTGGTTAACATCACTTAAAGGGAAGAAAACTATATATTGAACAAACGTGAGTTCTTTGGGTAGGTTGTCGTAGGGTTGTCACTATATTTTCGTACCGAAATTTTAGGAGAATTTAGGAGGAAAATTAATCTTTTTTTAGGAGAAATGTAAGCCACAGAACAAAAATCAATACAAAAATTTAGGAGATTTTAGAAGAAAAAGACAGACGGACAAACACAACCATTACTACCCTCAATTTGAATCAATATATCGATTCAAGATTTCATCATAATGTATGCATTTCCAAAAAAATCATACTTACTTCATCGAAAATTATAGGAGGAAATTAGGAGATTTAAATAATTTCAAGAAAAAATTAGGAGATTCTAGGATATTTAGGAGACAGAAGCAAATTTTAGGATATTTTAGGAGGCGTGGCAACCCTGACTAGCTCTATCTGCTAAAATGAATACCATCAATCTTTGCTTGTGGTAAACGATTTGACCTCCACATAGATCAACAGTTAACAAACTGCGGCTCGCAGACATGTTTTTTGTGGCTCTTCTTGCTGAATAGTAATATTCCAAATTGAAATAGTGTTGAAGTTTTTTTCATTTATCAATGTTTTGTTGTGACAGAACCAGCATCTGTTTTTTTTTCATAGCCCTATGAACCTAGATTACCCACGTGATGTAACATTACAGTGTGGCCACTACAAAGAGTCAAAACTGAACGATTTCCCAGAAGTTGTAAAGACTTCAAAGAGCGTAGTTTTTATGAAAGTAGTTTTGTTGATACCGAAGTGAGCTTCCAGACAGGAAAGTTCATAAGGTTAGTTAACAGCGAGTCATCGCAATTTCACAATCAGACAGTAAAGCTAAAGCTCAAGTTACTCTACTTAAATACACTGCAAACGAAAAAGGAAACGAAAAGTCAAAGATGAAAACAAAGGTTTTAATCCAGAGTGGGGAAAAGATTATTATTATTATTTTTTAGAAAGGAAATACACAGGTGAGGCAGGGCCTATGACTCAACAGAGTCCTGTGTATTGGAAATGATGTTATATGAGGTCCTCCCATCTCAGTTCTTAACCCGGAAACGTGGAACAAATCCTAGAAACTATAGAATAAGCCGCTTCGCCGAGAAACAAACTGAGCGCAGTACATCCAGGGATGTGGCAAGATTCGACCCGAGTGGAAGTCGAACCAGGGATCTCTTGATTTTGAGCGCAACGCTTAGACCACTCTGCCACTGCTGCTTAAAATGTCATGCATTTACTAGTCAAAAAGATAAACCTTTGTGTCTAATCTGCCACAAACTACTAAGTCGAAACAAAGGCAGAAATGTGAAACGCCACTATGAAACGAATCACAAAAACCTTTCAAGCAATTATCGACCTAAATCAAATCTAAGAAAGTTCACCGAGTTGAAATCTGCGTAATATTTATTGCATTTCTGCTTTTAAATGCATTGCATAATTTACATAGAAGGAATAAATTTACCCTAACACACAAAACAGGGCCAGTGTGACCAGTGAAAGATCGAAGACAGACGCAGGTTGGCAGATCCCATTCTTTGATGACACCGTCGCTATGGGAAACAATTACGAAGACATAACAGTGTAAGTCAATCGGAATTACTTAATCACGGGGGTAAAATTGTATCACTCTTCGTCCATGTTTATTGCCTACTAAGAAACGAACCCCCGGCTTTCCCCGGAACTATCTACGGGTTGCAATGGCTTAAGCAAACAATTATGCGTGGGTATGCAACGACAACTTTTATATATTTGTTCGATTTCCTTTTGAAATTACAATTTTACGGCATTTCATATCGCGTTTTCTGTAGAGATAAATGACAGAGACAACTTACCCTCCTCCGGTGAAAAACCTTGTAGCATTGAAAGCAATACTGTGTACTCCACCGTAGTGCGCCTTTATTACACCTTCCAAACGACCGGTGTTATAATCCCAGAAAGCGATCATTCCAGAATACGTGCCTGCTGTAACCAAGTTGCCGCAACACTAAAAACATTTAAAAACTTTGCTAGCTAACAATTGATAGGACTAGAAAATGGAAAGAAAAGCAAAGAATAACAAAGGGAAAAACAAGATGTCAATTGAGACACTGTGTAATGGAAAATGGATTGACAAATTATTGAACCTTTGATAAATCAATATAGAACCCACTTGGAGATACATTAGGTGGTTTGGGTTACAATAAACAAACATTGGTAGTGGGAACAAAGTTTCTTAAGTTTGCTAATTTGTTACAAAATCTCTATTCTTCCAACATTGGAAGATTTCTATGGCTTTTCAACTTCGAAATGAATATTTCTTCACAAAGCGTGATTTGAAAAGGTGTCATGAAAGCAGTTTGGAAAATGGAGTTATTCTACCTTGTTTCTTTTTAATCAAAAGTGGCTGTCATTAAAGAAAGTTTTAATCTTTACCCTGACACAGAGTACCGGACTCTCCTCTGATCTGAACACTCTCAACATCTCAAATTCGATTAAATCCCAAAGGATTACGGATCTAAAACCAAAAACTCAGTTGCATAGAGGAAACAAAGAAGAAGGAAACAAAATAACAAAATCAATTTTTAATCGCTTCTATGTAACGAAAGAAAAACAGTATATTTTCCTTTAAGAGAGGTTTTTCATGATTACAGTAGACTTCTAACGAGCACCGAATTTTATTCTCGATCCAGCAAACAAAATTTAAATCCTCCCCTTCAAAGCTATATTTAACTCCTATAAAAGACTTAATAGATAGATATAAATGAAGATTTTTATGAGCTTCCTAACTAAAGAATTAATTTATTAATTTACAATAAGTTAAAAATTTTAAATGAAGCAGGATAGGAAACATCTCGCTATATTCTCTCCTGTCTAGAATACATAGGTCTCAGTAATTATTTGTAACTCATTCACGTGTATTTTGTGTACGATTTGTGAATGTTGGCGGAAATGAGATAATATGCTACATATCAAAAAACAACATTTGCCCATAATTTTGAATATATCATTTTCTACATATAAATCAATCAATTTTATGACATTCAACCTTTCGTCCTTAAAAGGTAACTTTAAATGTATATAATTTACCCATCATGAGAGGAAGTCAAAAGATTGTCTTCATTCACGATGTAAACACTGGAGACTGGGGCTGAATGAAAGCACAAGAATTTTGTTACATACATACATGTTGCCATTGTTTTTATGGACATTCATCCTGGTCACAGGGGATATTTAATTATTATTCTTCCCAGACACAATAACTGTCAGCTGGGTTAAACCCTCAAACATTTCTAATACATCTGTCGTGAGTTTGTTGTTCTCCTTAGTAAAGGTCTATACCATAGGAATTTCTCATCTATATAATGAGTTTGACAAGTTTTCGTTAATTTCTTGTACATTTTGTTTTCTGATTTATTTATTTATTTATTTAAGCTTACAATCCAAAAATCTACCAAATGAAATAAAAATTTAGATTGTGGAGGCATAAAATCTGACTGAAGCTCTTCTACATTTCGATATAAAAACACTAGAAAGTCAGAAAAGTCAAAAAATGCAACATGAAAAAAAAAAATAGAGAAAAATCGGCTGTTTAAGATTCATAACAAGATTAGTATATAACAAACTTAATGTCAGTGAAATATATGTCAAAAAGTTTTCTTCCGTTGGTTTGCCTCGGTATTTCATCTTCAAAATGATTCATGATATTACTACCGGCTAGATGCTATTACCACATTCTCACTATATTCATTCACATGTATAATACAACATCAAAGTTCCAGAGAAATGTTGGTTTACACCAATCCTGAAATCATAAACACATACCAGTGTGAACATCCAACACAGCTAACAACTTCCAAGTGTCTTTTTCAAATATGCAAACATTGGTGTCGTGGGAACCAGTAACCCTTAGAAACAAAAATAAAGGCAGGTTAGATTTACTAAATATACTTGAGTCGAGTTAGGAAACTTATTAATTAAGAAGCCAAGCGAAAAGATATAAAATGATAAAAGCAAGTAGAAAAGGAAAGATAAAATTAAAAAAAGTTATTAGAAGAACATGAAAACATACAGTATTTGATCATTCATCATTAAACATGATACACAATCTTTATGACTGTTCAAAACGTCCAGTAAGACGAAGTTCACCACATCCCAAATCTAAAGTAAATATATTTTTTGTTGATTACAATTTCTGTACTCATCCCTATTTGTTTGATTTACTTATTTCATGCCAGAAATCCATTGATCGGACGTCATTCACACATTTCCATATATCTTAATATCAATAACCTTCACTTATGTGAAACCAGTGAAAGAGTGGCTAATGGTATCTCATTTACCCTAACTGCCCGGTCCCAAGATCCAGTCACAATGTAATTTTCGTCAAATTGCAGGCAATATATTCCACCCTAAACAAAAGTATTCATGTGCATAACTCAGTTTCTTGAGAAAACATAGAGTGGCTAATAAATTTAAAAATCCATTGAAAGCGTTGATATAATGAATACACTATTTCGTTTGTATGAATTATTGCTGTTATAACAATAAGCCTGTACAATTTTTAAATTGTCATCCATCTCTCCCTAAACAGATTTTTCAAAGTTAAATTCAGGTCAGGTTAAATTGCTACCAGCTACTAATAACAATGTAATCCAATACAAATTGCTGGAAGCAAGTTGACATCTAAACCACCCCACCCCCTAATGTTCAGCGAGAAGCATGGCATAACATCTAGCAGGGCAAAGCAGAAGACCTGTACAGGGGCAGATGACCTCAACATGAGTCAACACCAACATGTGCTGATCTTATTTTCAACGGCAGCTCTGATAAGTCAATATCAGTTCTGACACCAAGTCAATGAGTCAATCATGAGGCTACCTCATCTCCGATGTGTCAATAATCAAAGATTGAAGGGTAGCATCATCCCAGTGCTAAAAAAAGACCTCTCATCAATAGAGAATTACTGTGGCATAACACTCCTACAAATAGCAGCAAAAATGTATAATAAGCTGTTACTTAGTGACATTGCTCCCACTCTAGACTTTTTTCTTCGGCCAAATCAAAGGAGAATTCTTGAAGAAATGAGAAAGCTTAACGGGGAAGTTACGTTATGTTTTGTAGTGAAACCATGTTTGAAATATTGATACTGATATTGATTGTGCAGATATTTAGCTCTTACTGTGGTGTGAATATGTGCGGAGTCATTCCCTCATTCTTTCGAACTAGCTGAATGTTGGTCTCTACTGCAATGAAATAAGACAAACCACATGATTGCCAATGATCCATACTCAAATCTCTGAATAATGTTGAAATCAAAAGAGTAGAAAACTTGAAATATCTAGGCTCATTCATATCTAATTTAAAAGTAGGAAAGCTCTAACATGGAAAGCCTGTAACATGCTAGAGAAAATATGGCAATCCAACATGAGCTACGCATGTATTTGGAAAGAAGAAGAATGTGCAACATGACTGGTTTCATGACCAGAATGAAGAAATATGAAATCTACTTAAAGACAAGAGTTAGAACAGCCTTTATGTCATTTATGGTCACAGATCCTATTCACACCTTTTAATATCCTTTGGATGACAGAAGATATTCTTCTCATTTCATGAATCCAAATATCACCATACTGCTCAAGAAGTGTGACAGAAGAAAATCTGGGAATTACAGAAGTATATCACTAGTGAGTGGAAAAGTCTTTTGTTGAAAAACTGTTTGAGGATATCATCCTGCAGAGACTAGAACAAGTACCGGTACTTTAGTAGAAAAAGCACAATAGATGGAATATTGACACTACAACAATTCATAGGGAAAATAGACAGCAAAGTAGAAGTTTATATAAAACCGTCAAGTAAACAGCCCCCCTCCTAAAAAATTGTAAAAATCATCAAATGGTTACATGCAGAAATATACGTCAAACTCATTGTTGACGGTGATCTATCCCAGTACAACAGTGGCTTCAAGCAAGGTCAAACTAGCAACAACACTATTTACATCTATGCGGTAGTTTATTTTTTATCACTTTCAAGGAAATCAATAAACTGTTTTGGGGGGGGGGGTTTAAAGGTTTTGTCCCCCAATGAGATGGTGGATTTCAGAAGCATTCATTAAGTTAGAGTTGTGAGTCACTCCGCACCACTCCCCACCTGCAAACAGCTTGAAAATCATTACAATGAAATCAAAGAAAAGTTAACATGAACAACACCCACATTGTGCTCTGCTTAGCACCCACACCACTAGGTCATTATGTGGGCTGAACTGTTATATTATATTATACAATGTAGCTAAAACTGGAAAGATTATACCTGATGATTATTTAAAACTTGAAAGTTGGATCCACTTCTAAGGTCCCACAACCTATAACAAGCAAGGAGAATAACTTTCATAGCAGGCAGCAAAGATATGACCATATGTTAGTAATGATATGAGAGTGTTGAAAACACTAAACTTTGACATGTTCTTAGAATGGTATCATTATCATTATTAAAGTCTATAATTAATCCATGCACGCATGGGTAAGAATGTCACTTTTTTCAAAAATTTGTTTGATCTAGTCAATGTTTAGACTTTGTATGTCGTCCTTTATCACGTCCATCCATCGCTTCTGTGGACGTTTACGTTGCATCTCCACTAGGAGAGAATCTAAACCTAGTAGGTTTTGTAGCTCAACACTTGATTTCCGCTCCTTCAACTTTACCCCACATAGCCATCATATCATGAACATTTCGGTACGTTGTAGTCATTAGTTGTCCTCCGTTTTTTCCGGCCATCTGTCACTTCCATAGAGAATCGCGGAACAAACACAGTTGTTGTACATTTGTTCCCTGACTTTTAATGATATTGCTGTATTGGTGAGTAGTGGAAGAAGCTCTCGGAACTCCACTCATTGCGAGAGGATAAATTTTGTTTTACCGATATTTACTCTTTTCCATCTCATTATTCCAGTTGACATACAGTTGTTCGAGTTTTTCTAGTGATTCTGTGATCAGTACTAAATCAACAGCATTAAGCATTTCCCATAGTAGACCATACCTGAGTTCCCTTGAGAGAGCCTCCAGGATAGTAATGAAAAGCAAGGGTGCTTAGGACTGAGCCTTGATCAACTCCCGCCTTTACAGGAATGTCTTACCCCATTTTTCCATTAATTCACACTGAGCTATATAGCTATAACAACATGTGTATGATCCACCCATTGAGACCGATTACCAACAATTCTCAAAATGGGAGCATCCATTATTACTCTTGTAAAAAAATATTTCCACACAGTAACTTAACAACAAAGATACTGAATGACCAGAAGCAGTGCTTTAAACAATGATGGCAGCCACCCTGACCATCTAACATTTTACTTTGCAAATCCACCGGCTCTATTGAAATCTTAAATGAGTTAGTTTGATGAACAAAGACACTAGCATTCTAAAGTATACACACACTTATGGTACCTTACACCAGAAATAAAAGCGTTTATTTTACATGAACTCATATTTACATGTGTTACTTACATAACTTTCATGTCACACGAACCAGAGACAACACGCTTGGCATCAAATTGGACCCAGTTAACAGCATCACTATGACCCTAAAACGAAGCACAAACAGTTTTTCTGAAGAACAAGTTAATTTGCTTGAAACAACAGAACAGAGTTGTATGCAGGCAACATTCTAATTCTACCAAGATATAAATTTTAAGAACAAACAGTTCGAGTTGCAAATCTTACTGTTAAAAATAACTGAGACTATAAAAAATAATCAAGCGACTTTAAAAAATGACCAAAAAAGTTTGAAATCCTAGTAATGCATAAACATCATCAATGGAGAAGAAAAAATTATCTGTAAAATATATATATATATAACGCAACAATCATGAATGAAAGGCACAGACATTAAAAAATTTAAATAGAAACTCACCTTCAATTCCCTCACACGCTTTAAAGATATAACACCAGTTATAGAAACCTGCGCCAGTTCCTCTTCTATTGTTAAATCACCCTTAAATGCAACATTCGATGTTCGCTAAGAATGGAAAATAAAAAGTATACAGTTTCATTTCGAATCTTGAAATGTTATGCTAACAAATTATAAATAGGGGAAATGCTTTTCTAAAGATGTTTCAGGTAACCTCATCATCATCATCATCATCATTCGTTTTTACGTGACCTTTTCCACTTATAGTGGGTTGCACGTTATCAAAAGATGATATTCCCCATAATTATGTAGGTTTAATCATCTGATGGTTTATTGAAGCAGATGCTTTTACAGCTGGATGCCCTTCCTAACGTCAACCCTAGTAAGAGGGAAAACAGTGGTGAGTTAACCCACGCAAGATACCAACTTGTATTTTAAACTCTGTGTCAGCCGTGCATAAAGGGCATGGGTACTTATGTCCATGAGGTCAAAGATGTTACATGACCCGCATACCCAATGCTATATAATATAGTACATCAAATCACCAAAGATAACCAAGGAAAATGATTATCATATACACTCTTTTCTGTCCACTTATCTTATCTATAAAATCTTATTTACATATGTTTTAGTGACATCGGATAACTTAAAGATTAAATTTTGGGGTTTTGAAGCATGGTTGAAAATAATATATATACCATCTGATACGAGACAAAAAATATATAACAGAGTACCATTTGATTTATGGCTTGTATCAACTTTGGTCGAACATCATATGCAACTCTTTTATTTTCAGCATTTGGAATTGTACTAAACTCTTCTTCTTTGTTCAAAGTGTTACCTGCAATTGCATTATTTCTTGGACAGGAAAGTCTGCGCAAGAAATTAATAGTATTAGTTTGTGAATTTTCCAAATCGTCTTGTTGTGGTATAGAAAGAATGAGGTCATTGTGAATAGATTTCCAATCTAATTCCAGATCTTTAATACAAGACAAAATTGACGCTTGATTGAACTTTGTAGCAATTACATAACATCTGTGTTTCCATAATTTTTTGAAACTATTTGATTTTTCTCTCCAATCTTTAGAAACTTGAGAAGTCATAACTAAATCACATGGTTTCAAATAGGAAAATATTTTCAGTATTGTATTGTCTTGGAGGCTGCTAATGTGGTTTGGCTCCGATAACTTTTTTCTCAAAAGATTGGCTATGTATATGACATCTTCAATCGTAAAAGCACTAGCCAGAGACAGAATAAAACACCCTTTTTGAGAATCATCCCACTTTCTCAATGCTTCTAGAAGGCTTCTTTTCCATATTGTAAAAGACTGCAAAATATCATGCCTGGACACCCTTTCCGATAGGTGATGATCTTTAATAGTTGGCTGATATGTGGAGTGTGGACTCTTTGTAGTGTTGATTTGGTGACAGAGACGTGAAACATTTTCTTCTAAATATTGCTGGTTTCTTTTCAAAACAGAAGTTTTCTTAGAATGATCATGTCTCAAATTTACTTTCGACGGCCAATTTATGTTGTTAATTTGATCACTCAATATGCCAACCTTCTCAGATAAACAATCTGCCATAGCTGAACAAAAATTCTTTGTCAATAAAAAACTATATTGTCCGTTCAATGTGATTTTATATGCTCTTTTAAATAGAGGCTGGAGTATAGAAAATAAAGTTTCAAACAGCTTTTGCGAACAAGAATCTAAACAACAAAAGATAAGATCATGTTTCTTCCAGGCTGGCCAATCTTTGAACAAATATTTCAACTCCTTGTTTAATAATTGCTTCTCTCTGCTCAGATGAAATGTTAAAATGTTCATGTTCTGCAAGCTACTAAGGCATTCATTTTTTTCAGCCATTGTAGCTATTATTTGGATACAGTACTAACTGAAAAAAACATGAACAAAAAAACTGATAAGATATATTAAGATTTTTATAATATATATATACTGTAAGGTCTTTTTGTAAACTGTAGATATATTTTCCAAACAAATGTATGATGCTTGGGGTATATAATAGTTTCTATGAACTGGGGACTATACATTTATGATGTCACAAAGTCATTTGAAATTTTATTGCCTCCCCCTCAGATTTTTCTTTCACACCATTAGCCCCTCCCTTAAGACGTCTTTAATATTGCATTTTATCCTGCAAAACACAAAAGGACAAATATTGTGATAAGTCAAATAATGTTTGAATAAAGCGGAAAAAAGGACGTCTAAAACTACTAGCACCCCGACTCATTCCTCCAAAGATCATCTAAAGGAATCTAAATTCCTTACAACCCCCTTTCCCCTCCCTATGCCCGACGTCATAAATGTATGGTCCCCTGTCCTCTTTTAAACTTAGTCATACACTACGGTTTTAATACACATAAGGGGTTTAACAGGTTTAAAGGGTAGGGGATCTATTTGTAAACAGAAAAATGCCAAAAATGAACAAAGACGCCCTTAGCTAGTTTTACAAAAGCCTTTCAGTCAGCTAGCTAAACCAGCTAGCTAGCTAGCTATACGTATTTAAACAAACAATTTTAACTACTATTGCCGCAAAACAAGATGGGAATTAAAGGAAAATATCTGATGTAACCAAACTCTCAAAAAAGGTTTAAAAATGCAGTTTTCAAACTAAATAATATTAAGGGTAATATTATGTATTACGAAGTAACGCTAAAATTAGTATCGTCATGTGTTTTCCACGGGTTGCCATGTTCACTGTTTGTTTTCTTTCGCTTTCGATATAAGCAAAGAGAAATTTTTCTTTTTTTTAGACATTGAAAATGTATTTCACTTAACTTCCAAAAAAGAGAGTGAAAGTTTATTTAATTATTAAATTTATAAACTACAAGAAAAAAGAACAAAAAACTGTGGAAGTAATAGTTGCTGACAACCTCTGCTTTCTACTACAAAACAGATAACAATTTTATTTCCAAATTACTCGATACATGACATTTGCAAAAGCAACCGTGAACTCGCATGCAGCACTAAAGTGATGGATACCGACGATGCGATCAAATCATTTATCAATATCACAGTGTGATATTTCAAACCATTTGGTTCCACACTCGCTGTCAACCATCTTTCTCTAGCTCATTCATGGAAATTTCACCACCATAGGCAAAGTTAAATGTCTCGGGATAAATGAAATCAAGGTACCTTTGATACTGAACCTTCCAGGAAATCGTCGTTGACAACTCTCGAATATCGTGGACAAAGAATAATTGGACAGACTGGTCTACCGTCTCTAGAAACATGTTCAAAAGGAAAATCTGCCGAACAGTCCACCAATGCCTTAACAACGAATATCCATTCTTTATTGACTATTTTGGGCGCCCCACATTTAGTATCAGCTATCGAAAGAACCATTATGACGTCCACTAACCGCACCAGGGTTTCAGCCCCTGCTTTTTCAGTTCCCAAGTCGAACCCTGTTTCTCATGAAACGTATATGACCAGGTGCCTCTCAACTCCTCAGAGCGAGGTACCTGTGAAGAGGGGGACACAGGAACTACAACTAAAGACACCTATAAGTTCATGAAGTGCAAAAGATCAATCTACAGCACTTTTAACTCGCAAACTTTATCAAAAAATAACAGAAAACAAGAACTTCTGCTCCGCTCAAAGCAAAACAAAATTGACATCTTGAGCATACAGGAACATAGATACTATCATCCGGATACTACCCTGAAATATACCAACCTTGACAGCTACCAGCTTATCACTGCTTCAGCTACTAAAAATACCCAAAACTCTACTGTAGGTGGGGTCGGTATACTTCTCTCTCCTAATGCTTCTGGAAACTTGTTATCTGCTGAAAAAGAATCTGAACGAATCATCATTGCAGAATTTAATAGTAACCCTCGAACAAACTTCATTGCATGTTATTGCCCAACAAATGTAAGTGATGAAAAGCTAGTTGATGACTTCTACTCCGATCTGAAGGGAGTCACTAAATGTGTCCCTGCACACAATTTTCTGGTCATTGCAGGTAACTTCAGCGGCCAGCTAGGGCCAGATAGTGCTCTATTCACCTACAATAAGACTACAAACCGAAACGGTATAAAACTAACTGACTTCTTTGAGGAGTTTCAGTTCTTTATTACCAACACAAGATTCATGAAACATCCAAACCGACTCTGGTCATTCCAACATCCAACTGGATCTCTTTCGCAAATTGACTACATCCTTGTAAGAAACAAGTAGAAGAACAGTGTTCGAGATGCACAGGCATATTCTTCATTTTCGTCAGTCGGCTCACTCAGATCATAGAATTGTCTTCAGCCACATTACTGTGAGTCTCAGGTCTTCCAAAAGACCAGCACAAAATCGCATAAAACAAATTGATTGGCTCAAAGTCTCTTCAAACAACACTCCTAGGCATACATTTGCTGTTGATGTTAAAAATCGTTTCGAAACGTTCATATCAACAGAAGAGATTGCTCTGTCGACCTAGCCGAAGAAGAAAAAGATAAAAAAAAGACATCCGTTTGTGATAATGTCACTGTGAGAGATGCAAGAGAAGATCTACTGAAGGCTAAACGAAGACACCATCAAAGATCACCAAGAAGTACATTTAAGGAGATCACGATTGCACAAGAAAAGCTTGATGACGCATACGCCAGTGCTGACGCCGCGTTCATCCAAAGAGAGATTGACAAGATTTCTACACTACACTCTGCCAAACAACATGCTGCAGCATGGAAAACGATAAATAAACTTTCAGGGAGATAAGAAAACCCATCAATACGACTCAAAGGGGGTACAGATGAACTGCGAAAAACCAAGTGGCTAGAACACTTCAAGAAATTGCTTGGTGAACCTCCACAAACAACCAATGTGCCTCTTCCTCTACGCCAAATTTCTAGCCCCCTGAACATCAACACCAATCTTTTCACGCTCGACGAAATCAAATCAACAGTCAAGTTATTCTCCAGCAACAAATCTCCAGGATTTGATAACATACCAACACTACTGTGGAAAGATCCAATATTTCATGACCTCCTTCTAGAGTTCTGCAACTACACCTTTACATCTCACTCACCTCCATCAGCCTGGCTGAAGGGTGCAATAGTCCCTGTTCCAAAGAAAGGTGACCTAACATCTGCCGCAAATTATAGAGGTATCTCTCTCATGCCAATCGCCGCCAAAATCTACAACAAACTTTTGCTAAACAGAATTGTCCCAGCCCTCGATCATCTCTTGCGCAAGAACCAGAATGGATTTAGAAGAGGCAGGTCGACTGTCGCACAAATACTATCAATTAGGCGCATACTAGAAGAGATTAGGAAATATAACAAAGATGTCACCATATGTTTTGTTGACTTTCGCAGGGCATTCGACTCAATCAGCAGAGATCTGATGTTCAAAATCCTCCAACTCTATGGGATACCTCCTAGAATTGTTGAGGCCATAAGGGCTCTCAACATAAACACCAGTGCCAAAATTATATCACCAGATGGTGAAACTGATTCTTTTGAAGTAAAGGCAGGAGTTTTGCAAGGGGACACCCTTGCCCCTTTCCTATTCATTGTTGTTCTAGACTACATATTGCGTATTTCACTAGATAACATGGAAGAAAAAGGGCTCTTGTTGAAACCTCGTCAAAGTAGTCGCCGCCCTGCACAGTACCTGACTGATCTTGATTTGGCAAAATTTTACAAACCATAAATTATGCTGAATCTTTCCTACAATCGCTTGAGCAAGCTGCAAACTATGTTGGCCTCCACTGCAACGAAAGTAAAACAGAATATCTCTCAACCTCTCCTGAAGTGTTTGAGTTAAAATCACTTAGTGGATTCTCCATCAAAAGGGTAGAGGATTTCAAATATCTTGGGGCTCACATCAAAGACTCGGAGAAAGACTTCAACATCCGCAAAGCTCTTGTATGGAATCCATGCAACAAACTTGAAAAGATCTCCCCTCCTCTCTAAAGGTCCAAACATTCCGAACTCTAATTGAACCTGTCCTCTTATATGGATCGGAAACTTGGACCTTATCTGTTCGTCTCGAAAGGCGACTAGATGGAGTCTACACAAATCTGCTCAGAAGAATCTAAAATATCAGCTAGAGATCACATGCAACATTAGAAACCATATATGGAAGCCTGAGCCCAATATCGCTCAAACTAAAACGAAAACGTCTCCAGTTTGCTGGCCACTGTTACCGCGCTGAAAACGAGATCATCTTATCTCTTCTTCTATGGCATCCGGCTGGAAATATCCACTCGCAAAAATTGACTTTCCCAGATACCATAGCACGAGATTCCGGGTTGGACATTAGGGATCGGGGAACAGCAATGAAAGACAGGACTGTGTGGAAAGGGATTGTCACAGGAGTTCCGACCACCCGTAGGGTGGCCGAAGGATGATGATGATGATGATGGAACATCAAACAACAATAAGTCGTTAAGGGTACCGAAGATCCGTATTCAATCAGCTAAAAAGTGGTTCATCTACAACGGAGTAATGGCGTACAACCAATTATCAACATCGGTCCGAGGAATAGAAGATTTAAATAAATTTAGTTTGAAATTAAATGATATAACCTTTATTTGTAAAATACATTAACTTTTAGACTTTCTATTCTTAATTTTACTAGGTATTTTATTCATTTTTTCCTTTATAAATTATTATTATTATTTATTTTTTTGCGTTAGAATACTGTATACATGCTTATAAAGATATAAACTTTATAAGCATGTATATAGTATTCTAACGCAATCAATCTTTTTCTGGTTTACCCAAGTCCAATTTTGAAATCAGTTTGCTACTCTAATTACTGGTCTACTTTTTGTTCTAAATTTATCTAAGTATTTTATTCATTTTCTTTTCGTTTTCTTTTCTAAGCATTTGTACAGTTCCAAATTAATCTCATCCTTCAAATCATTTTGCTAATACATTACAGGTCTTGTAGGAATAACAGTTTATTTTTTACTGATACGATGTACCTGTATAAGTATTATCGAATAACTAAGTAAAAAATTTAGAACAATAGCTCCCTGACATTTCATTTTAAGGTTTAGAATATTTTTGTGGAAAACAAAATTGTTTTGCGGCCTTTGAAAATCTAATCATTAATTAATGATAATGCTGATGATTGATGCAAAACTCTCACTAGAATATTGTATAAATGTATATATATATATTGTTTTAAAGTAACCGACCAATGCTGGATAAGATACCTTTCATAAAAGAGAATCAATGGAAAAATTGTCATGTTTTAAAAACATTTATTAAATAAAGAAAAACGGTACACGGGAAAACAAGTTACATAATACAAAGCTTTAAAACCGATCATATCGCTTTGATAACACGCAGGTAAAGTTGATACATGATCTTCATCTCCGAAGGCTTCTCTCTGTGCACAAATGTTTTGAATAGTACGTAAAGAAAAGCCAGATCAAGTCGACTTGCTCGTGGTATGACTAAAAATTTTACAGTGTTAAAATAAACTTTTCTTTTTTTCGTTTCATTCGTTACCTAAAGTATCTTCGTCTGTACTTTTAATATTGTCTTTGAACCTTACTTTTGATGACATGTTTTTTCTTCCGATTTAAAAACGTAAATGGGCGATAAATACATATGCGTTTATATATATATCTACATTGATGGCAAGTTTTAAATATTTATTTTGATCTCAGTTAAAAACTGTGTTGTAAAAATAGCCATTGAACATTTTATGATCAATTTTGAAAACATTTTATCTTTTTATTATAGGAAATACATTTATCATACTGTAAGCTTTTCGTAGTATATACTCTATGAAAATGAATGTATGCTCCAGGGTCGGATACAGGACTATTCTAGACCGTGTGAAAACCCTTATGGTTCTTTGTAGGAAAACCACTGAAAGCTGACGCTTTTATAGCTGATAATTATTATGAAATACGCCTAATTACAGATCTAATAGCGACGATGATGACGAAGATAGTGTCAGCGAAAACCGAGAGTACCACTCCGATGAAAACGAAGAATAAAACTCTTAATTTGAATAACAACTGTTCTTTATAAACTATTTTTATTGGTACTTTAGAAATCTTTAGAGCTTTTACAATCTGGTCTGCAAAATAACCACATAAAATGTGCATAAGGGTAACCAATGTGAAGTAATTCTTATTTGTAGAATCCATCGATTACTTCAAATCCGCAAAGTTTAATGTTAATTTTCTTTTCACATCACAAGATGTTTCTGATTTTTCTGCTCTTTGAAATTCTGGTCTGTAAATTACGAAAAGTCATTAATTCGTGAACCACTCAGTAAAATTACTTCAAATTATACCATATAATAGTCCTTTATTATATCTAACTAAAATCTGATTATTTAAAAATCTGTTCGTGTTTTGTCTATTTTACAGACCAAAACCGAAAAACACGTTTTGGTCTGTAAAATACACAAAAATCATGTTGTGTAGTTGAAAATCTTTTAATTTGTATGAGTTATTATGTCCTTCTGTTTCACAAAGTTTCAAGTTAATAACTACTATAGTTCAAAATATAATGATGATTTAGTGATTTTTAGGGTGTGTATAATCTGGGGTGTAAAATACATACAAATTGAATAAGGAATTGCAACCATATCCAATTCTACTTATTATTCATTATAGATTCCAAAAAAAAATTCTTTCAATGTATTAAGAGGTAGTGGCTAAATGGAGGGACTGAAAAATAATATACAACTTTACAACAAAATTCTATTCACTTGCTAGACAATGAATGGGAAGACTAGAGATTATGTTTTTATACTGCAAATACATTTTAACATCTTTTGTTGAAGTAAACTACGAGTTTTTTTTTATAAGAAACTAAGCATTTGGGTCTCTAGGCAGTTTCTTATAGATTTACCCTAAATTCGCTAGAAAAGTTTCTTAAGGGTTTATTATTATATCAGAATTTTTGCCTTACTGAGGAATGTCACAGAGAACAAACTTTTTATGATTTTTGCTTATCTTTTTGTTTTATAGCGCTTTTTCTTTTCTTTTGCTTTAAAAAAACAAATAATTCACAAGATTCTTAACAATGAGGAAAAAATTTTAGCTCACGAAATTCCTCAGTTTCTTAGAATAGAGTGAGCTTACTGTAGTAGTTTCTTAGGTTTGCGAGCTCAAGCGACTAGAGTTTCTTATAAACCGGTTCCTTATATAAAAAAACGTGTCCATAAATTTCTGTGCCCTTGCAATAACCATTGAAACAGAACAAACAGAGATAGAATAGAAAGTCTCATTACATATGCACGCATTTTGCTTTCATTTTTATTTATGCTTAGGTGATCTAAAAATTAAGAAAAACTCCACAGTTGATGTATTTAGTGAAAAGTGAAAGATAAGGAATATTTTAATTATTTACTTTTAAATAGAAACATCTCTATAAGCAAATTTATATAATATTGGATTCTAATCGTAAATAAAAAATCTTTTAATATTTTTTCAAATTGTCGGTAAGAACTTGAAACGGGCCATAACCTGTCCCAATTTAAAAGTAAATTTTCAAAATTTGTTTTTAATTGCTTTAGAGACAAAAATAGGAATAGGAAAAATAGCCATTGTAATATATCATTGGAAAGCCCATGGAAAATGCAACAAACTTTAATAAAAGATCAATATCTAAACATAGACTCGGAACGAGTTAGCGCAATTTGAAATTCTTAAAAATCAGGGGGTTAGTAAAAATATGTACATACCAGCTAGATACCATCCACGCTTGTGGAATCGTCATCCAAGAGATTGTAAAAACACGATTACTTTTATCATTTTTCCAGCCCCATTCATTTGGATTCGGAAGATTTTGATGGGATACGTGACTGACTGCAGAAATAATCGGCTTGATAAACTTTCCTTTTTGTATGCTGCAGTAAACATGGGCGTATGAGCCAAAAATTGTTTGGGGGGGGGGCACAACCACCTCTGCCCGAAAAATTATTCGGCCGGTTGTAGGATCGTTGAATCAAGTATATGTGACAGCGTCCGCAACGGCCCGATACCTTCTCTGTTTCTGATTTATTTTCTTTCATGCTTCTATATACCGGTGCTTCATTTACATTTTCATTCTCCATGTCTAATACAATAACATTGGGTGCCAAATCAACAGTCAAGCTTGCAGAACTGGTGTTGGCTGGATCATTTGCAGCAGACGGAGTTCTACTTCTAGAAGTTGGCAAGCCTCTGTTGAAGAGGATCTTCTTCCTCAATTGAAACAAATTTAACTGATAAACTGTTTTTGTGCTTTCGTTTAAGATGTTCTGACTTATAATCCGAATATAGAACTGTCGAACTAAACAGACTAGAGCGAAGTGACATGAGAATGATTAGATGGATGTCAAATGTGACATTGAAGGATAGGAAGCCTTCAAATGAGTTAAGAGAACGCTGTGGACTTGAAAGTGTAAGAAAATCTTTGCAAAGGCGTCGGCTTAGATGGTTTGGTCATGTTGAGAGAATGAATGATAATAACTGGGTTAAGAAGTGTAGAGATTTAGTTGTTGATGGTAATTGTGGCAGAGGCAGGCCACGGACAACATGGAGCCAGATTGTGAAGAAAGATCTCGTTGAGAAACGTATTCAGTCTGGGTTGGCGCAGGATAGAGTAGGATGGATTAACTAATTAACTAACAGCTAACAAACTTGTTAAATAAGTGCTAACAAACTAAATAATTAAAGTATGATTTGTTGTAACTATAAGCGTTGCCTTAAATGTTGGTCATTGGTCAAAGACTCTAGGCTATAGTTGCCCGAAAAAACTTTTAGTTGCCCGAATATTCAACACATTTGTACAAATGGGGGGGAGGGCGATGCTCCCTGACCCCCCGCCTCCTACGCCACTGGCAGTAATGCATCCGATGTTGGAGGAATTCCTTCTAAACTTCGAGCTGTCCTCGCAAATAAAACCTTTCTTGTTTGGTCTACAGACTCTAACGTGTTTGTACTGTCATATATCATATATCATATACAAACTTTTCAATTGTTGGAAAACCCTTACGACATTTTGTCAGCGATGGTCGATCGGAAAGCATAACAAACGTGGATGTTGTCGATTCGAATTGACTCCAAGTATTCCATGCGACCTTTTGCCTCTGCCCGGAAAAAATAATACTTGGTCACACCCTGTGAATGCGTGGGGGAAAAACAAAGATTTAATCTTAGCTTCTCCAAGATCTGCACAAATTGAATGAACCGGTATCACCTGCTAATTTCTTCCAACCCCGAATAATAGCCACAGCTCAAGACAGTTCTAGACTCAAAAACATTGTTACGGCTATAACAAGAACGTATGTATCAACTGTGCAAATCTTGACTTTTTCAGCCCATTAAAACTTGCATCCTTTGCATACAATAGAATTCTTGTATCGGCTTCCTCATGGTTGCAGGGAGACAAACAGGATAAATCGTTGGAACTGTTGGAAATGGCCGTTCATCGACTGTGGTAACAACAATGCCATCTGACAACTTGATCACATCATCGGAGAGAAATCGAAACAATTAGACGGGAGTGTTGTACTGGGAAGCACTCATATTATTTTGGTACACCTTTACCTATTGCTGATTGCAAAATTTACCTCGTTGGCGTGCAGTTGACTTCAACGAGTGTACCACATATGTCGATTCGCTTGCACTTTCCTAGATGAATTCTAATGTGAGGTACAATATTTCGATCAGCGTACTCCTGAAATGCTTTCGCGTTTTTCGGTTTAATCATATTATCAATGGCAGCACCATCAAGTATAATACAGTCAACCATAACATCATCTTGCCCAACGTCAACGATGTTTTTATCCACCAAACAACGAACAAGATCAGATATTGTACCAGATCTTTAAGCATCTGTTCTTTGAGATGGTAGATAGCTGTTATTTTCGTCGCAAAAGAATTCATCAATATCTCCGTCTAGCACTTGACAGGCGATGTAAAGCAGTGAAAATAGTTGACACGATTTTTTTAATGTTGTTATCTCGTCTTTCTCGTCAACTTATTTTGTTTGATTTGGTCGAATAAAGTTTTCTTCATTGCCTTTAAACAGTCACTAAAGAAATCACGGAACTGCTTCTCGCCAATTACTTCAACTTTTGCAATACATCAACCGCACCATCTGTTGCAATATTTCGTGAGTCAAGAGCCATCAAATCGTTTGATGCCTCTGAAAATGGATTTCCCGCTTCCTCAAATGCTGCTATCAAACCGATTACATGCTTTGAGAACCTTCTTTGCATACAGTCTGTTGGCTCGTGGTGTTTCGTTTGATTACTCAATAGGCTTTCCCCTTTGTATGGTAGCGATGCCTCAAACTCCATAACACATTGAGCAACTTCCGGACCACAAACCAACCAGTTAAGCAATTGTGAAGAATCTTTTGTCAAACCAATGGCTCCTAAATTAGAATTTACGATTTACGATAACTACAGTGGAATGTCTAATTGGTGGACACCGTCAGGGTGAATTTATGCTTATCAATAACAGATGCTTGGTAATCGGAGAGTTTTTTCCAAGGCTTAAAGATTTGTGCCAAAAGTTGTTGGTTGTCACATAAGTCCACCAATTACCTAGATATGATATGATAGATATGAATACTAAGTACACCAATTTCAATCGCGATACTTCCTATGGCAGTGGCGTAGTCAATGGGTAGGGGGGCGACCGCCCCCTCCCCCCCTCCAAGAAATATCAAACACGTAAAAGGTCCACTTTAGACTAAACCTTTTTTTTTAAAAAAGTATAATACTAGCTACTTTAAAGGAAGAAATTGTTGCGGGAAGAAAAAGTTGTGATTTTATTTTCGCAACTTTAAAAGAAAAAGTCGCGTACATTAAATGTTGCGAGACAGGACATTCATAAAAAGTTGCATACATAAATGTTGCGAGTGAAGTTCAACTTACGATAATTTTTCTTGTCGTTCCAAGCAACTTAGCGTTTGGACAATCAATTTATTCAAAAATTAATACAGCCTACTATGGATTATTTGAAAAATCGGAGACGGATTTTCTTATAAGCAGTTTCTACGGACCAGACTTTAGTATTTTTATACCTCAATGTACACAGAAAGGTGTAAACTTCATATAATTTTACTTATACAAAAAGGTCCAAAAACGAAAACGTTATTTTTGTTCGGATGCTTTTATAAAATAACAAGAAAAAAAGAAAAAGTTGCGGGAAGAAATTGTTGCGAACACTGGAAATAAATAATTGTTGCGGGTAGAAAAAGTCGCGAAAGTTGCAAAATTTGCTCGCAACATTTTCTTCCCGCAACTTTTTCTTCCTACAACAATTTCTTCCTTTAAAGTAGTCTATGCAGGGGTGGCGCCAGGGTGAGGGTGGCTTACAGCGCCGACGGGGGGGGGGGGGGAAGTCTAATTGCTTGACTCTAAGCTTAACTCAAAACTCATTGATGATCAAATCAATTATAGATTTGGCACCTCTATATTTAAACATAACCTGCTATGAAACTTGATATTATGATCAAAGCCGGATAAACGCACAGGCAAACTAGGCCATGGCCAAGGACCCCGCACTTTTAGGGGTCCCGCGTAATCATTCTTTGTGTTTCCCTAAGCTCTCGATCTGGTTCAATAATTTGCTGGTATTGTGAATTTCTACATGGGTTATTTTGAATTCATTGCAATGCTTGTTATTCATAGCAAAGAATGAATTGAAAAAATCAGACATTTATTGTTTACTTTTTGAAAAACATCAATCCGAGTGTTTATTCTGTCTCGCGTTTTTATGTTGTTTATGCCCGTGTTTTTGTATCGAATGTTCGAATGTGGCTAGTGAATCTTAGATCTAATTCTCGTTAATAGGAATTACATAAGAACTTTGATATTTGACACTACAGATTCTCCAAGTGTGCTGGTTATGGCTTCCAGAGACATCGGACGCACGTACCAAAGTGGGAATGAGAAACGGAAGAAGAAAGCTAAGGAAGAAGACCGAAATAGAAAAGATGTTGATAGCATGCCAAAAATTACTGACATGTTTTTTAGACTTAAACCTCCGTCGCCGTCTACTCCTCCTCCTCCTTCAAATTCAACTCCTGTTGAAGTGGAAATGGAACCAGAACTTGAAGCAACACACAGTGTCGGATTAAGGCTTTGCTGGCCCTAAGGCACATTTTTAACAAGTGGCCTGAAAATACAGGTATTTTGAACTTATCGACAAAAAAAAGAATATTTATTAGGCAAAAATTACATTAGACCTTTGCGCGCTTTTACAACTGCAAATTTGTCAATTAGATTTTTGAAGTTAATCTTGTTGACCAAATCACTTTCAATGCACATAAGTGACAGGACAGACACCAGAAATGTGCAGCATTTGAAACATCTTCTGAGCAATTGATCCTTCTTCATTATGTTTCTGATTTCATGGGCTGTTAAGTATTGGGCCATATTCTTCCAATCCTTAAATCCTGAGCAGGAAAACTGTGACCGGTCAGATGAAAACAGAACGCAGAGAAAGCAGAAGACACAGGTCTTGGCTGGAGAATAAACAAGCCAGTCACGATCAATGGTATCATAATTTGCGAATATATATATATGAGAGAGATGATAAAAATAACACCCAAAATATTTTTTTTGTGACCTGAATTTTTGCCTGGATTTTTGGCTGGCCCTAAGGCATGTGCCTTGTTTGCCTTATGGTTAATCCGACACTGGCAACACAATCCGCTTTCAATGTGAATGTGACAGAATATTCACTTACGGATCCTACGTCTTGGACAGTGATTACTGATGAGCTTCGGACGTCCTTCATAGCTGCTAACTTCAAGCAGAATTTGGATGCAAGTTTCAAGAACTCAGCACGTGTGTATGCCAACGGAAGATCAAAGTAATTAACTCCGTCGATGTTCTTCAGGAAGCTTCCAAATGGCGAGACTGTTAGGCGAACTTGGTTACTTTATTCTGATGTTTCTGGGAAAGTATATTGCTCCGCCTGTAAACTCTTTCATGACAACGTGACTTCTTTTACCTCTGGCTTCAATGACTGGAAAAATGCTTCTCGAATAGGAGAATATGAAAACAGCGTTGTTCACAGAAACTGTATTGTTGCCAGTACTTATCTCTCTTGGGCGAACCAAAGGTCACATCGATTCGAAGCTTGAGACTCAATTTGAAATAGAACGTGACTATTGGAAGAATTTTCTTCGTGGAATTGTTATGGTTGTTAAGTTTTTAGCACAAAGAGGACTTGCTTTCCTGGACAAGAAAAGATTCTAGGGTCCTGCAACAATGGCAATTCCCTAGGCTTGATTGAGCTGTTGTCGCAGTTTGATCCGTTTCTTGCGAGTCATATCTCTCGATACGGAAATGCTGGAAGAGGCTCCGTTTCCTATATGTCTTCCACAATTTGTAATGAGTTCATTCAGCTGATGGCTCAAGAAGTTCTGTCAACTATTGTATCAGAAGTGAAAACGGCGAAGTACTTTGCTGTAAGTGTGGATTCAACTCCAGATATCTCCCATGTTGATCAGTTGACTTTCATTCTTCGCTTCGTTGATGTGAGTGGTAAACCGCAGGAAAGAATCTTGAAATTCATTTCAATATCCGGAAATACGTTCAACTTTTCAAGAACTGGCTGATGACAAGAATCAGACGGCAACCACCAGAAGCGAAGCATCCAACCTAGCATGGAAATGGCTGTTCTTTGCATTGTTTGGGACACAATTCTGGAGCGTTTTAATGCAACCAGCAAAACTCTACAGAAAGTGAACATTGACTTAGGAACATGTGTAAGCCTCTATGAAAGTCTGCAATATTTTGTGAAGTCCATTCGCACTGAAGAAGCATTTTCTTCTTATGAAGAGAAAGCTAAGTTCATGATGGAAGGTTCGGGTTATCTTGCGGATCATCAGCGAGCACGCAAGTGAAAGCGTCTATTCGACGAGGTTGATTCAGAGGTTGAACTTACACCGAGGGAAAAGTTTAGAACTTCTACGTTTCTTCCCATTTTAGATTCACTGTTGACGGAATTGGTGCGGAGAGTGGAGGTGTATTCGAAGCTGAAGCACCAGTTTGGCTTTCTCTTCACCTTACACACCTCGTCTGAAACTAAACTTCGTGAATCTGCTCGCAAATTCCAGGCGCATTATCCAAGGGACATAGAAGAATCTTTTGAAGATGAACTGATGCAGTTTGTTGGCTACCTCAAACAGTATCCTGCAGAATTAGTTTCACCTCTTGCGTGCTTGAAACGCATCAAGGATGATGGAATTGCTGACTCTTTTCCCAATGTGGACATTGCTTTGAGGATTTATTTGACACTGCCGGTAGCAAACACGGAAGGTGAACGATCCTATTCTGTGCTCAAACGTGTGAAGAACCAGCTTCGTTCAACTGTCGGACAAAGGAAGTTATGTGACTTATCGCTATTGACAATTGAGTCAGACTTGACCAGAGGCATAGACTTTGAAAGAATCATTGCAAAATTCGCAGAACTCAAATCTAGAAAAAAGCTATATAATTCCGTGTACTGTCGCCTTATGTAAACTACACGTCATTTGTTTTATAAGAAACCTGAATTTAAGGAACATGAGGCTCAGAATTAAGGTAATTGAAACTGCTAACTTGCAAAATGTTTAAGAATTCGGAAAAGTAATATTATAATTTGAAAGAGCATTGCCTAGGAAGCATTCTAAAGGTATAAAATAAGCTGCGACCCCTACTGATTTTGAGTAATTACCTTTCAAAGTTAAGAAACTGTCAGACTCACCCCAAATCTCATGTTTCTTATAAAACAAATGGCATGTAATGCAATACGTGCAATGTATAATGTACATACTGCATACATATCCCACTGTTAATAACAGTGTTATTTCTTTTGATATTTTGTATTTGATGGATGGAATGGATACCTGTGTAATAGGCCCCATGAAATGTTTTGGCCTAGGGCCCCACAAAACCTAAATCCGGCTTTGATCATGATAATTGTATTAATCACAAAAAAGACCTAAAGTTAAAAGATTTCAGTATTTTGTTAATATTGCTTTACTTCCGACGGGAGCCTGAGAAGTTCCGACGAGGGGGCTGTAGCCCCCACTAGCGCCACCTCTGAGTCTATGATGTCTTCTTTACTGGTCAAATATTGACATGTGTTTCATTTTCTTTAGAAACGATTTTGATAGACTTTTATTTCAGACATTCATTTCACAGAACAGTCCCGTTCAAAGAAAACATTTTTCTTCCATTGTAATTTCTGTTCCATTGGGAATAATAGATATATAGCCGACTGTTTTCTTAGATGTCAAAATCAAGGGTGTGAAGGTGGATCTCCACTAAGCGAAATTCTTTGCATCAAAAGAGAAAATTCGTGACGACACATGGCAATATCAAATTTTCTGTTCGCTGCAACGAATTTCCTCTTCGCGTGATTACAAAGGAAAAGTAGAACCCACTTCTACTTTTCGTCGAGACGAAAAATATTGGCCAATAATCAGTGCCGTATCTAGCTACAAATGTTTGGTGGGGCTAAAAAATTTTTGGAATTGCCTAAAATGTGCCGCCCACCATGGTTGTACGGCGAAGAAAATTTTGACACCTAGAACCTCTGAAACGCCTATTTTAGCACTTTGGGCATCAAATATTTATAAAAATAAATTGCAAAACATCTTCGAAGAGATAGGAAAAAAGTATTACAAGGAGATTTAATCTGCCAGTTCAGATTAAATTTTTTTATACATTCCATAAGACATATATACAATTCTGAGGTGAATAAAGCTTAGTTGCTGTTGCTAGGCCTATCTTTTTCAGAAAATGTCCCAAAAATTTTTTTGCGAGCGTCGTTGTTTCAACAAATCTGCTTCAATAAGGTCAATTTTGTCTGTCAATTCTAAGTGAACATGTAGAATCATCAAGTGGTTCAGACGGTTTTGTCCCATGGTTGACCTCAAGTAGCTCTTAACTCGTTTCAATGCTGAAAATGAGCTTTCACTAATGGCATTGGTAGCAGGTGCCACTATCAATATCAATATCGAGTAATGCTTATATTCGTCGTTTTACCCTATCTTTAAAGTGTAAAAACAGCCTGTTCTTATTTTGAAAATGGTAATGTTACTTTGTAAAATAATGTAAATTATATAAACCAGAATCTCAGCTTCAAGTTGTTCCTTATAAAAGGTTAAGGTGTTCATTAAAAATAACACAAAAGGAAAATTATTATTTCATTCCAGAAATTTTATCCTCTTTTTTTTAGAGAAATTTATCAAAGAACATAAATTAATAAAGTATCGTTAATTGCTTTGTTACTGGTTTTCTTCCGAAAATCGTGAATATAATAAAGATATGAATATTTCAGACGCAGGTCTAGCCTGGGTGATACTACTACTATTATGCATACTTGCGCTACAGCCCAAAAAGTTTTACTGACACTTTTCTATTTCCGTTTACGCCCTATAATTGAAGGTTTTATTTTATACGCCCTTCTGTGACGTCATATTTAAGGGAGGCAGAATAAAACAATGGATAAAATAAAAAACAATTATCGCACGTGATACATCTATAACTAAGGGAAAGAATATACAACTTTTACCTCTACAACTATGTATAACGATTTTACGTAATATGGCGCAAATACGCGCCCTCGTATACAAAATTTACCATAATAAGCGCCTGAAGGCCTTTTTTTACCATTTAATTTAAATCGTTTATTTGGTTTATAAAGAAAATAAATAATTTTAATTGAAAAAAACACACTGGATTTTCAACTAAAGTTTTCGTCATCGCAGGACTGGTCATCGCCGGACATATCGTCAAATTCGTCGTCTGATTGTTCATTAACGTTTGAGCAGTCTTTGCATTTACACGCTTGAGTGCATTCTACTGTGTGTTGTAGACACAGACAAGACTCACTTTTGCACTCTCCTCGACAATTGCATGACACGAATTCTAATAGCCCTGGGGGTGCTGGTGGCAACAACAGCCACTGGATCTGGATAACATCGTTTTCGATTGCTCAACCGTGTCCATCAGGGTTTGGAGTGTGTGGGTAAGACTCTAATGCCCGTTTAATTATAGCAGTAGAATATCCCACTCTCTTACAATGACAGAGCAGAGCATCACTTGTTGGTGGCAGTTGTTGCGGCTCCCGGGTTTTAGTTTTCGAGCAGAACTTCAGAAACCGTGCTTCGTTAACCTTGCAGCATTTCTGTCCGTATAACTGACAGACGAATTCCTCGATCGTCGGAAACGTTGTTGCTTGAAAGGTAAATCGATCGCCGATATTTTTGAAGACTTCAATAAACTTCTCTGATCCTCGCATGACTTTTAAGGCCTTCAGTTTTCCAATTCCATGAAACGCAGACGTGTAGTCGTTTCCGGTGAATGCGTGCAAACCTGGTAACGCCTGGCAGTACGACAAGCCGAGCTCGAATGCCATATCAGAAATTGATAAAATCCGAAGGCGACTACCTGATCCAATTTTAATAAAAATATTAATTTGGAGTTGCCAGTAAAAATAGAGGCCGTATATAGCAATATCGCTGTCTACGGTTACAATGCACACATTTTCTTCGTCACGATCCTGTGCGTGTTTAGCACAAAGAAACACCTTTGTATCGGCTTCCTCTTGGTTAGTTTCCAAGTCAGATGTTTCACTTTGAATCTAAATAACGAGAAATTTTTGTTAATAACATAAAAATCCAGTCCGGTATATGACCGTGTATATGGTATTTTTTTAGCTACTTTTTATTTGATTGACCATTATAACCATCTTTTAAAAAACCTTTTACCTTTGTGTTATCACCCCGTCGAATGCAGTGGAACTGGTTGCCAACGTTAACAAAAAGAGTTTTCTGCCTGATGATGTCTGTGAATCGTGTTTCATGTGACCAATCGTTGAACAAGAATTGTACAAGTTCCTCTTTATTCTCAGAACTGTGTAGATACTTTGCCATTTGCTTTGGCACCTTTTGTTCGCGTTTTTCAAGGTGGACGCGAAGAATTCCGGATTCCGCTCTTTTCGATCGTTCATATCCTTTTATTGAATCAGGAGGGTAGAGGTCTGTGCAAAAGTACACCAAACTTGCTTCGTGATTTACTATCCTCTTCAGCACAAACTTTGATAAATCGCCAAAAGTTTCCAAAGGAACGCCAGCTAGTTGTTGCAAAAGAACCATCCCATCAAAGATCATCGCAACAGACGATGGTTTTTCTTTTTGAACCTGGCCAAATTCCTTTTTCAATTGCATCTAAAAAAAGATGGATTGACATACAGTATTTTCTGAAACTGTTGTTTCATTTTTTTTCCATTTTGGACGGAATGCCGGAGCTGTCTAACCCTAAGGCGCACATCATTTTAAAATTTCTGTTCACAAACAGTGCCGTGACATGTAAAGCATCTTTGTTTGAAACACAAATAGAAAAAAAATTGTGTAGATACATACACAAAAATTTACATTTCTGTGTCTTCACTAAGCCACCATCTGGTAAACCGAGCGACCAGGGGACGGGGCTGAGAGAATACAACAGGACTTGTTCTAGAGGAAGTGTCTCTTGGTTACGCACTATGACTAAAAGTCTTCCAAAAATACTTCTTTCAGCAGCAATACTTATCATCTTTGATTGAACATTGACTGACTTTTTTACTCGTTGATCCTTAAACGTTTTCAACGATAACCTTTTAATTCGATCGTAAAACGGCACAGCTTGCGCCTTAAGTCGATCTTGGCTAAAGGCGTTTAACATATTGAGACCCTTAACTTCAGCGTTTAAAATATCTTCTGCGATTTCTTTATTTGCTTCGGTTCCAGAGCTAATGTTTACTAACGCTGTTCGATACTGGAAAGGATTACCCCAAGCTTCAAGTACCTAAAAATACAAGGCGCAAAAACGATCAGAGTGCTTGTAGTTGTCCGAGGTCTTCGAATCAAATTTTATTCTCGAGCTACCAAGATCCTTCGGTTTAGACAATAAATTCGAATCTAGACTCAAATCTTCACGAAGTCTAGCAATGCATTAGGAAACAATATGGCTAGTCAGAACCCATCCATATGGGTATATGGTTATATGGGTACATCCATATGGTACCAGGATTTGTGCTGTAACCAGTTATACCACCGTGCCCTCTTTGCTCCCTGTTGATGGTTTGTTCTATCGCCTGATCCGATGGTATTTTGTTGAAAGAGCCAATTGTTCTGCGAACAAAGAAGTTGCCATTCCTAAAACATATATTATTTTAATGTTTCTTCAAAATTTTGTAATGAAAGTAATTTCAAGCGATGACAACATATTATTATTACAAGGTAACAAACTTTCTAGACATCTAAAGTTTGTTAGATGACAACTAAACCTTATTTTTAACTCCATAGCTTAGCAGACCGAGGCTATGATAAACCTATGTTTTCACCTACTAATTATACACGCAAATAATATTTAGAATTACTTACATAAACTGATTGTAAATTTCTGGATGACTCTTTGGCAATTGCTCCATCTCGTGCCAGTAATACGTAAGGTATCGTGAGTAGTTTGGTCTATCATAAGCGAAAAACCATGGAAGCATTTTTCTAGTAGCAATCATGTGGAGATTCCAGTCACCAACTTTAGTAGCGCGCAGAAAAGCAAACAGGGTATTTACCATCTCAATAAACGTTGACCAAAATACTGCAGTTGGACCTGAAAGTTCCACGCCACTCAATTGTTGAAGGTGTTCCTCAGCCAGTTGTAGAAGTGGCAAACCGCTTTCCGCGAGATTAGACAGTGTTTCATCATTAAGCTGTAAAAATATAGAAAGGATGAAAACGTATATTCGTTTATACATAGATATAGTATAGTGGTTAGCATCCCAGATTGACACTCAGGAGACCAGAGTACAGCTCCCCGCATCGGCACTACATAAAAGATAATTTTCGAGTTTTTATATTTTACACGACTTTCCATCATTTACATAGAAAGAGGTAATGATAATTTATAAATTGGCTATTATAAAACAGTAGTCATAAGTTTTTATGCTCTTAATAACCAAGTCACATTTAATCATGCCAATATTTATAAATGTTATTCCAAATAAGGAATTTTAAAATTTAAAAATATTATTCTAAGTCATACCTCAGAAAAGCATTGTTGGAACTCGGAACTTTCTGTAAGAGAATCGATACTATATCCCTTCCGCACCAGCCATCCAGTTAAATGCTCAAAACGGCATTGCATTATGGGATTGAAAACGTATTTCAAAATCCTTATAGAATTATTATAGTGCTTCCCTTTCAATATTTGCTTTCTACGAGCCCCTGACCATTTGAAGAATTTTTGTTATATTATTTGTGTTTTTTGATGCGTTGTAAATATCTTTAATTGGTTGAAATAAATTATAATAAATTTTATTTATAATAACAATTTTTACTGAAATAAAACTAGGCAGGTAATTTTTTAAATATTATTAAAGAAAGCCTATACTTTTTAGCCCCTGTTTCGTTAAAAGCACAATGACCATTGATAAATAGATGTAAGCACTAACCCTGGTTAATGGGGAACAGGTATAACCCAGCACAACAAACAGGTACTTTGTACCAGATAGCAACAACACCACTTGACGGATATGCAGTTCAACAACAATACTAACAACAAGATAATTGAAACCAATCCAACAATTTGTATAACACCAATAACGCAACAGGAACACAACAGTTTATATAACACCAATAACGCAATGCAGGAAACACTTTGAATACAAACAGGATTGACCCCACTCAGCTACACAATTTGTTTATACAATATGTATTACTGCTAGAGAGAATCATATGAGATGCTAACAACCATGACTGTGGTCATATACTTTCACCGGAACCTGATACCCGATAAAATGATTAAATTTTAAAATCATTAACAAATGCATGTGAAAATGTGAAAATGTGCAGTCTAATTGAGTGTTTTGAATGAAACTAATTGTTATCAATCGTTTTATGTAAAAGATAATTCATAATTTAATTTTTTTAAATCAATAATTTGAATTCAAATGTCTTTTTACAGAATAATAAAGCAAAAAATATAGCATATGTTTTTTAAAAATTAAACAAACAGTCACTAAATTTACCCATTCTATCCCTCTCTCTGTCAGATTTTCTTTTGTATGTGATTTCACTTGTAAAATCTGCCACGTTATCGCTTGCACTTTCATCGTTGACCGGTTGTAACATGCGTAAAGGGTTTGGGTGGGTATACAAGTCATAGCACTTCTGGCGAAACAAAGCATTCTTAACGCTATCGTTGTCATTTAGCAGCAAGATAGTAGCCAAATCGTTTCTTATGACGCTAAAAAGTATTGTTCAAAATAAATAGATCTTTAAACCCTCACTTTTGTTGGGATTAGAAGATTAGGAAACTAGATATGTTTCAATGGCTAAGACCACATAGATATATTGTTGCGTAATTTATATATAACCTAAGAAATAATAAGAATAACATGAGAACAAACATAAACAAGTTATCTCAACAACTTTAAACTTTAAAAGTTAAAAAAATTGAAACATTATCTCACCTTGCTGTTTTCATCTTTTCCAGTGCATTTTCTGTAAGGTTTCTGAGACGGTCTTTCTCTGAATATATTTCATTGTGAACTATACATCTTTATTGTTTGTTTTTCTTTGGAGTGACACACAACTTCACAGGTTTAATATTTTTCTCCATTTAGTAATCGAATGTTAAGCTATCGCTACCACACGTGCGTTTTCGAAAAAATTTGTTTACATTGGTTTCCACTTAGTCCGCCAGATATTAAAAATAATTTCAGACGGAGGTTAAATACGTCAAACTTATTTTTAGAACATATTAAAACAGTTTTGTAGTATAACTTTTACTATATTTTCAAAATATACATTATATTTTTATTTATTCTTTGAATTTGATAATGACTATTGCATAATATATATATATATATATATTATTACAATACCCCCTTCACAAGATTTTATATATTATTATAGCGGTGCAAAGTCAAGCTTCAAAAAATAAACATGGAGGATTTTGTGATAATGTTTTGGTCGTAAAGAAATGCAAAAATCTCACTTGATTTTGGAGCAATAACGGAAATCTGGCATTGTCAGTAATGAAAATATTAATCGTGGCAGTTTTTTAAACCAATTTAACGTATTTTTACAATGTCCATCAAAATTGCAAGGTTTAGTTTTTTTTTGTCCTCAGTTCCTTGACTATACCATTACGTGAGACTGAACAAGTTGTTCGCGCTAATTTTTCGCGCGTTTTTCATGAATCGATGAATGTTTTAATAATATGCCAGGTAGAAATCAGCAAAAGAATCGCGAATTAAAACGGGCGGCACAATCCTGCTCAAAACTAACCCATTTGTTTAAAAGATCGAGTAAATATAGTAATTTTAAGAGTTAATTTGTCAAAAACACGAAATTAAATTAAAAGCTCTAAATTTTTAAGTTTTGGCCTATATGTATAGCTTTTATGTGAACTTAATGTGTTTAACTGAAATGAATGTGAAAATCTATCTTTATATGTATATATACATAAAATAGCAGCATGTGTGTGGTTGTGAGTCTGCAATTCTTTGTGCTTTATAGACTATTGCCAAGTTACTGGACAGAATCGTGTGGTCTTGTCACATGTTGACTTGTCACAAGTTGGCCTGTCTACCAGGGAAAGTGGTCTTCTGTGTCAAGTTGTCCAAATTTTGACAAGGACTCGCATGTACCTTCTCAGAATTTGATAACTGTTCAATTAAAATTGTGCTAATTTTTTTAAGATCCCAGCCAACCTGACAATAACTAAAATTTCAAATGGTCTAAAAATCACATAAAACAAGTAGCCTCCAGAGTGCGATTTCGTGAAAGCCATTGACTTGTAGCATTGTTTATCTCATTTATAGATCATTGCTGATCTCATTTCTTTGGAAAATTCTGAATGAAATAGATAGATAAATGAAAAAATAGTAATGTCACATAAATAACAAAATAACTTTTAACTTTACTCAATTTTTTCTTCTCTTCGCATTTTTATGCTTTTGCATGAGTTTGCTTTGTTATAGGTTGACAGGCACTGTTATGCCTATACATTGAATTTTTTATGTAAACCTTATTTTATAATAATAATAATAATACTGGCCACAAAGCAAAGTTGAATTTAGATGCCCCCTAATACTGCTTATAAACAATCCTTGCTTGTGATATATCTCATGTGACACATAAATGTAAATAAGTCAGATTTGTTTTGCTACCAGTATGGATGTTTATATATGAATGGTGTGTTTGTGGTGGTTATTTTTGTGTTATCTTTTGTTTTCAGTAAATGAAACAATAAAATGGAGAAGGATAAGGTCGATATGAGCCAGGGTCACCGAATCAGAACAGTTGTTGATATCGGAATTGAGAGTTACTTGAACTCAAACTTTAGCAATGAGAAGTTTTGTAACTTCTTAGCGCATACATTCAAAGAGTTATATTTGATGAACAAGAAGGAGTTCGCGGAGAAGGCATCACATTGTCAAGATCAGATAAGAAACGACATCATGGAAAAAATCAAGGACGAAATAGAACTGCGATTTCAAAAGAGTTTCGATGAATTTGACAATCTTGCTCAAGATAGCAATTCCGGTGGCACGCCGAAACATAGTTGTGCAGCTGGTCATCTCAATGATGCGAATGAACAATATAAAGTGCTCGGTGATGAATACTCAAAGAAAATCAACGAACTTAATGTGTTGAAAGAGCAACTTGGTCAGAACTTAGAGGATGTTTCAAAAAGTTTGCAGTTGAAAAATAAAGATAAACTGACGATTGAAAGTTCATTAACGGAATTCATTGATAGTTAATAATTTTGTATGATTTTAGAAATTGCGTTTTGATGAGCATGACGTATCATATCCAACTCATGGTTGGAAATTTGTTATGTTTAAAGTTGTTACTTGTTCTGTTTGTTTCATTAAATATTAAAGACATATATATTCTAGTCAATTTCCTCATCAATTCGACTCGCCTGACCCCCTTCCTGTGATTAATAATTTTCTATTTCTAGATGATTTCATTAATCCGATTTGCTGCTTGTCTCCAAGAGCTAACTTTGATTCTCTAAACTCAACAATTAATTTTTTATTTACTTTAAAAAAACCTGCTATAGGGTATATATGAATCAATGCCATAAATGACCTGAAACTCATTAAGAATAGAATGTCTACAGATTTTAAAACTGTGTGACACAAATATAATGAATACAATCAGCAACTTCTAGAAACAACCTGACTAATCTATTTTGGGAAATGAAACAAAACATTTCATAAAACTATTTTGTTACCCGTTTCTGAGAAAAGCAACCTTGCTGATCGCCAAATAATTATCAGCCAACAGTCTAGGCCTACATGAAAATTCAAGGAAATTTTAACTGCAGTTAATCGACCATTATTGTAGAGGTTGTAAACGTTATGCTGTATTATTGCAGTTTAGTGTAAAAGGTGACAGGAAGGAACTAAACGGCCACAGACCCTGCAATATACCGTAACCAAACATAAACATCAGTAATTCAAATTAACATTATGTAACAAGGGTAAAAAGTATTACAGACATATATCATGGACGTAACAACCGGGGCATGGACCCCCTGCCCCCCCTCCCCCCAAAAAAAATGTTTTTTCGATTATACTTTACATATTAAGTTTCATGGTAGAGAATCACAATTAATTTTCTTCTCAAGGGAAGAAATAGCCTTATCGTAATGCCTCGATTAAGCGCCCGGACGTTTATTTCATTTTCGTGGCTCTAGGGTGGGCGCTTATTTGAGGGGGGGGGGGGGGGGGGGGGGGGGGAGGGGGTCGCTTATTTGCAATTCAGAAAAATTGAACATAAATGATAGGCAGTTTTTCACAAATTATCTATTTCCACATCTTCGTCGCCGGAGGGTGTCTTCGTCGACGAGTAATATGCCTGGACTCGCGTCAGCAATATCACTCTCACCGGCTTGAAACGGGTTTGCTTCCTCCGTATTCATATATTCAAATTGCTCTTTCAGCATTGTACGGCCTTCGTGACAAGGTTTGTCCTCCTTGAAGCATGTGATGTAGTCATCTTGGCTTCCATCCGTAGCGCAAGTCACTGCACAAGAAACAAATGAATCTCAAATCATTTTCTTCGTCAACATATCCCATGATTTCTGAATCCACTGTACCACTTCTCTTCTCCGTCTTTTAATCCCTTTAATCCACGGAAAAGAAAAATAAGAATGAAAACTAGAAAAAAAACTGTGTTCCGTTGCCTTTCTTCTTCCCGTGCTACTGTTTTTGGCAAAAACTCGAATAGGCGCCCGTTTCCGAAGATTGAGGGGTGGGCGCTTATTTGAGGGGGGCGCTTATTTAATAATTTAACCAAGAGGGTGGGCGCTTATTTTTCCACTCTCTTATCCTAAAGATTTTCCTAAGTTTCCACTTGAAAATGTTTGAATTTATATACGCTAAAGAAAGAAAGCGTTCAAAACGAAAGTGAAAGCCATAACTGTTAAGCTTCTTTAAGGTGGTTACTATTGAAAAAATGTATATAGTTAGGTAAATGCAGGATAAAGTAAAAACATTTTGACAAAAAAATCACAGGTCTGTAAACAGGCACCAGTAATGCCACAAAGGTAGTAATAGAAGTAAAATTATTATGGAAAAATTTAATAACTGAAGAACTGATTGATCTATTGAGTAAGTGCTGGTAGTAGCAACAATCTGATAGTATGAAGTTTTAAGGATATATAGGCGGATCAGAAACCACCAATAAATATTCTACCCAAATGGTACCTCATGGTTAATCATGAAAATTATGAAAAAATATTTTTAAAACATTGAAATCACACATTGAGTGAAAATATAATAATGATTTCTTGAGATATTACTTTTCTCAAAATGTAAAAAAGGAGAAAAACTCGATAGACGAGGAAATATGATTAGTAAAATATTAAAATTGATATTAAGACGATATTATGATATTATTAACTATTAAATATAGGCATTTTTCTTACATGCTGATTTATGTCAAATTCTATGTCAAAATGTGAATATGTTCTTGATTCGTGAAATTCATTATCCCCGGAAATGATACGAAATTCGTTCCAGTCATGTGCGTTGAATCTGCCAACTGATGGCTTAAAAGACGAGAATATACATTATTTTAAGGAAAATCAGCCATGCAAGAAGGGAAAGGAGATACTTGCCTCTCAACTGTCCATTTTGACAGAAAAAGATGAAAATCCTTTCACCGAAATTGACAAAGAAGATGTCAACGAGGCTACTCCAAACTTTTTGCAAATTGACTCTGACGACGAAGAGGATGACGATATAGATATTTGCAGCTAACATTTTTATCAGTTTGTAGTATTTGAAATTTTATTTTGACTTTTATTAGATACTATGTTATTTATATGTTTATCGATTTATTTATTCAAATAAATAAGCGCCCCTGCTAAATAAGCACCCCCTCTGAAAGTTAAAATTTCTAATAAGGGCCCTGGGCGCTTATTCAGTCATTTACGGTACTCAACTAACCATTATCAGAAAAGGAAATTATGGTTTTCAAGTTTAACCACTATAATCCTACAATTTATATCTTTATCAAAAAACTATGCCCGTGATATTCAGCATTTTCAGCAACTTGTATTAAACTACCTTGAAAGGGTTGTAAGTAACTTTCAATTTAAGAAGGTTTTAATACTTTTTATGTTCAAAATGATAAAGAAGTGACAGTAAAAGCTATGTGATTTTAATACGGCTTTTGAAATATTAGAAGGTATTTTTCGTAAAAAATTTTTATGATTTTTATTTGTAAATATCTAGCTATAATTGTTTGAAGTGATTTGTAAAATTTAGCGAGCTAACTGACTATTTTTTGGATGAAAATTAAGTTCATGGACTACCACTGCTTTAGCGAGTAAATATGAAGGAAATTTTTTATTAAGTTTTTTCTAAGAGTATAATGAATAGTTCGGTGCAAATTTCTGTTTTGTTCGTAAAATATGTTTGTAAAAAAGATCAGATATATATACATGTCTCGTATAGCGTTGTCATACTTAGTGAAAAAGGGAGGCACAAGAAGAAAAACATTGCTAAAAATCTCAAAACGAATGTGGCAATATGTCATGTAAAGGGGGATCATGATTATTGCATCATGGATACCATCACCCTGAATAATCCAGTTCTCCTAAACATGACGGTAAAAGAACCACTCCTATTGCCAATGTCAAATGCACTCTAAACCGGTTTCCTAAAGAATCTAACATTGGGGGCAAAACCTTTGAAACGCCTTACATAGCCATTTGGTCCACCTTAGACATGAAGTGGGTGGAATAGGTAGATTAAATTTGCTGGAAATATCCGAAGAATTTAATACTTTTCTTTTCATTACGGTTATTTGGCTTTTAAATATATCTAGAAAAGAATAGCAGGTTGAGTTGAAGATAGCAGAAGCGATTTCACAAAGGTATCACAACTAAAACCTTGATGGATTCGGCTTAATTACTACAATATTTTTCACTAAAAAAATGAAATGGGAGTGAAAAATCAATGTTTTTTGTTTGTTTTGCCACCATCTGATAATTGAGGAGGTAAAGAACTTAAAAGTTGGTAAAAGCTGTTACCATTCGCTTATCAGTGGAGCCATTAATACGAACAGATTTTGAGCCTTTCGAAGCGTTTTGTCGGTGGCAGCTATAAAAATTGTAGAAGTTTGATCGAAATTCTCAACACCAAAGAAGTGGGGATGTCATTTTCTCCAATGGTGCAGACAATCGTAAGAAGATATGACGCTTCTATCTCTTCACAAAAAGATTTTGAAATTTTGTGTTTCTCTATAGTCCCTATACAAATTTCATTCTATTCTACGAACTGCGGCTCCAAGTTGAATTCTCTAAGTCCCAACTCCATTTCAGGATGCCGTTTAATTGCAGAACATTATTTTCATGAAATAGATCAAAATTTGCAACAATTAATGATGACGAACATTGGTGATCTTAAGGTGGTCATAATACACTAGGGTTTAGGATTTTCTGGTGTTAATTCCCTAAAGACTATGTTTGTGAGAGCTATCTTCTAAATGCAATATTTTTCTACCAACGCTATATTTCAAATTATAAGCTAGCTAGCTAGCTAGCTAGTATCCATTGTTTCTGGCTAATTATTATTTGTTTTGAAAAAAGAAAATTAATGTTGCATAAAAACACTTCTTCCGTCGACTTTAAAATAGCGCATTTACATAAAATAAAAAGAGTGTAATGATATAAATTTCATGGTAAAAAAATAAGGGATCAAATTTCCCTCCAAATTGACTATCTGGTCTCTTAAAAAATGGCCAAAGAGTCATGTTCTTTACTTTTTCTCAAAAAGCAAGTTATTATTGAGTCTAGATAGAAGTGTCTAAAAATGTAAAACACAGATTTTTTGGGGCAGCTGCTTCCTCTTTAATCTTTTAACTTCACTTCGGGTTTCCCATAAAGTTCAAAAAAATCTTTCTTTACCGTGGATGATTTTACTAAAAATTAATAAAAAACAATTTATTACATTGAATCAGTCCAATTTTAGGTGCATGCTACCTTCGAAACCGAAATCGTTCAGTTTTTTATCCTTGGTTTCTTTAAGTGAGAAACACATCGCGAAGCAAAGCAGCGATAAACCACTCATCAAATAAAATGGCAATGCTGGTGAAAACCTTTTGACCCATTGTGACACCCACGGTGCGATTGCGCCAGCTACTACTCCAGATAAGTAAAAAACACCGAGCGCCTTTGATCTAAAAGTAAAAAATCAAACTTTTTCTCGTATAGAAATATCTGCTCTTGATTTTTGCTCGAAAAATTTCGAAAAATTAATAAGTGGGGGGGGGGGGGACGTTTATTAGGCAGGGAAGAGTACCTTCGGACGAAGACATTGGCGATAATATGTATGGTGGTGAAATTGACGAGTATTTTTCGTTTCTTCAACTATTTCAGTTTGAACCAGAAGCAACAAACAAAGATAAAGAAAAGATAATCAGGGAAAATAGCGATGTATAGCAAAATCTCACTACTCCGAGAGTAAACAATTTAGAGCGGTTGTCACGTGACGAATGTCAGTTTGAAGGTACTATGTGAGTTTCAGGGTAAAATAAGTCATTTTTGTTTTCAACTGCTCATCTTTCAGGTGATAAAACTCATTCTATCGGTGTGTCGCAAGCCACTGCTACATCCTACACCATCACAAATCATGATAACTCTTAAAAAAAGGTTTTGCGTGAAAAATCGTTTTAAAATGAACTGATTGCAATTATTCATTGCGAAACCGTCCGCGTAAAAACGTGTTCTGTTGTGAAACTTTTAAAAAAATCAAAACAAAAATTATAGTATTCTTTTTGGTAAATCAATCTGGTTCAATGAAAGAAACATGATTTGAAGGAAACAAAAATCTCAGGTGTTTTTGTGACAGAAGTTCTTTAAGGCCAATCGAGTAACACCTTATTCAAACGTAAAAATTATTTTCATTGATATTAAGTTTGAGAAGTCAACTTAATGAGATGCCGCAATTCTCTCCGTTTGAAGTTAAAGACAACAAGGTGTTGAACAACAACTTTTTCTCTCGGCCGTGAACAATTATATATATACAGCCATAAATGAAGCATGAAGATCGTTCAAACACATACGTGCATCTCGTCAAAGAGGTTTTTATGTTTGTTATTTTCCAGCCTGTCCTCGCAACATTTTATAAATCCTGTCTTTGATATATTCCTTTCCTTTGGGGGAGTACATTTGACGACTCTTTTCCAGTCTATAAAATAACACAAAGTGGTGCAATGTGCAATGCAACGTTTTCTATTTAAAAATTGTAAAAAAACTGCATTTTTAAAGACCCCCAAAAGCAACATTTTCTGCACATTTGCAGATGCTTTTACTAAGTACCATTGTAACATTTCACGGCGCTCTCATATGAAACATACGATGAATGAGAACGCCAGGAAGCAAGTTTGTGCATGCTTACATGAGACAGCTGAGGTCTGTGAGGCTGTCGATGAAATCAAACAGTTGACTGATGTCATATGTTATCGATGGACTGTTGGGGTGCGTTCTTTTCAGATGCTCCTCGTAGATCTTGCACACACCTGAGAAAACACTTCCGTAATAAGTAAAGTATATTATTTAAAATTACAGTCAAAGAACTAACATTTTCAAAAAAAAAACACAGCAAAATTGTTGATTTCAACTTAAAGATTGATATAATACATGAAAGGTGCAGAAGTGGTTCAGGAAAAGGGCATTCCGTGTGCACTCTACCATGAAGTAAATAGCAGTTTCACACATCCTCCTAACTACTTGCGGTAGGAAATCATATTCTTTTGTGCCAAATTTCTCTACAGCGGATGTGTCTCTTTGTCCCTCGTGCACAATTGCAACACAATTACTAGCAACACAACTGATCTAAACCTTTGATTTTTGTTTCTTTAAGAAAGAAATGCATATTGGTAGCGAATATTACATAAATTGGCAAAACTTTCGATTCAATTTTATTCAAAATTTTGCATGGAAAACCAACGCAGATATCCACCAAATAGGAATCGTACGCCCTAGCAAAATAGTTGGAATAATTTTTAAGTATTTAAGGTATTTTATATACACATAATATTACAAATTTATAATTTTCTTAAAAACTTTGCCAAGAACTTAAAACAAGAGAACGCAAATTATCGTTCAAGACTCCGTTAATTCACCAAACACAGTTTACTAAGTGTAGTATTTTTTATCCTTCCTTTAACTCATTGGAACAGATTTCCTTTTCTGGGCAAATTTCATATGTAAATCTCTCTCTACACAATTCTTATATAAATTAAATAATTTCAATTAATCAGAATTATTTCATAACCAGTTTATTTATTTGTAAGCAAGATCTAGCTGGAGTTGAATATATATCTATACCTTCCATGCATTCATCAACAGTTTCAAAATCGGAATATGTTCTTGTTTCTAATTTGTTGCTTGGTTGCACCAATAAGATTGTGTGATCAGACTAAAAAATAATATGAATTAATATATACATAATTTCAAAAGAAAAGATATTTACAAATGATAAAGTCCACTAAATAAAAAATTTATGACAGCTATAGACTAATATGATAATAATAAACAATAAACCGTGTCTGTTTAATCGTCCATAACTTTGGTAATTGTTGGTTTAGATCCAATAAACCATTTAATTCCTAATCAACATCACTGCGCAAAAGATTCAAAACTATATATTTTAAATCTCCAAGCAATAAAAAACTTGTTGATGTTTCGTAAAAATGTATGGGATGTAAATCTGCTGGTTTGCTGATACTGATATTCATAAAACTCATTAAGGCGGGCTGACACAGTTATTCTTTCTCATAGAACTAATGAGTGCAATTTACTACCATTTTTACATGGTCAACATGCCCTTTCACTTGAAAAGTGCATTGTATTGGTTTGGGAAGGTGGTGTTTAAGGTCCATTTAACACTGAGTTTGAGCATTTAACAGCTGAGGTGGAACGTATACAGTGTGTAGTGTGGTGAAGAGGGGTTCACTAAGATAAGAGACGGAATGAATGTTCTCCGCCATATCTTAATTCAAATATAGTGCAATTGTGGAAGTCCTGTGAAAATGTCAGATAAAGAGGTAGGTTAACATCAAGAAGTGCATCAAGCAGTAAAACAATGCCAAAACCTTTTATCAACGGAAATGAGCATAGATGATCAGACAAACTGCGTAAACTCTAAGAAGTGAAGGTGTCACGCACGGTAGGACTGATGTCAGAACGTTACCCAGCTATCACATCATAAGGTAGTAGACACCGTTAGGTTGATGATAGCCAGGTGTGGATGTTGGCACACTGAGAGGCCGAGCAGGTGAGGTAGTTTAAATGTTAGAACGTAGATCTGTTGATGTGTGCTGTGTTCAGGAAATCAGGTAGAGAGGTTCTTCAGTAAAATTTGTAAAAGGAAGAAGGACAAGTTTTTTTAAGATTGGTAATAATGAATGATATGGATGATAAGGATATGGGGAAGTAGGCATATTCATAGCAGAGAAGTGGGTAGATAGAAACAGTAATCAAAGCATATCAGTGATCGTATTATGGTGATCAAGTTTTTGATAGGTAGATCATTACTTCTGTTTCCAGTTTATGCACCCCAGTGTGGACTCACTGAGAAAGTTAAGGATAAGTTTTATGATAAGTTAACAGCACTCACATCTAAGTTTGGAAACAATGGACCTGTCATAGTACGACTTTAATGTCCATGGTATATATTATTTATTAGGTATAAGGTTTACAAAAAAATACTTTGTATAGGCAAGAAGGCCTATCAAACCTACAAATGCTGTTTACCGATAATAAACATTATTTATTTATTTATTTATTTATTTATTTAACATTACATATTAAACATTACATATACTATATAAAATACTAGAAAAACAGTAGTCAATTAGTAGAAAATAAAAGTGTGAAATATATTAGTTGACTGTAAAATCAAGTTTCAGACAAAAGATTTGTAAGAAACAGACAAAACTACATAGATTACAAAATAAGTGAAAATAATAATAAAATACCGTAAAAGGTTTAACCAATCAAATATTTTAGAAAATCTAGCAGATTTTAAAGATATTTTAAGCGTTAATAACTTTTTACAGTAAGTTCGATCAATCGCACGCTTCGTGAAGAAGTTCCTTCTCAGCTCGAGACGACAGTGCTGCTTCCTTAGTTTAAAATGATGACCTTGTGTGATCACTTGAATTTCGGCTTTAAAAAGTTTCGATATACATTTGTAGTACCCTTTAAACCATCTGAATATCTCTATGAGATCACCACAGATAAATCTGTAACGCAAGCTTGTTAATTTGAGTTGTAAGAAAGGTCTCTCATTCCCGGGACTTGTTTGCTGGCTCTCTTAAGACTATTCTCTATGCGTCTTTTATCTTGTAGCAATCTTGGGTTAATGACAGCTCCACAGTATTCGAGATGTGATCGGACTAGTGTGGCAAACAAATGTTTGAAAGACTTTCCATCCATAAATGTAAATGGTTCTTATTAGACCAAATAGTTAACCGCAAACCGCTTTGTTGACATGGTTTTTTTATGATGGGAGAATTTTAATTCGCGTTCGCATTTGACAGTTATGATTTCAACTCTTTGAAATGTTATGATCGTGCATTGAATAGGTGTCTTGTTTGTTACTGTTAACGAGATGTAGAACGGCACATTTCTCTGTATTTTTAAACACCATCCCCAATTTCTTGGTTTGTCATATTGTGCTGGATTGCTAGGGAAATCAAGGGAAAATTCAGGCCCCGTCAGAAGGTCTCAAAGTTGAAGTAAGAGCATGTGGCAAGTAACAATTCAGTGCAAAAGCTGGCCTATGTTAGCCAGTGTGATAGTGATAATGTTGAAAGTACCTGGACTACCTTGATGAATAGTCTTCTAGAAGCCACTGCTGATACCAGTGGGTGGGACAAGGATAGTTTGTCAGAGGTTAATGCAGTGGAAGGACCGGCTATGCAGATTTAGACGGAATGGGTAGAGGAAGCAATAAGAAAGATGAAGATTGGTAAGGCTGCAAGAGTATCAGATGTTGTTGCAGAAATGGTAAAAGCGTCAGAAGATATTGGAGTTGAGCTTATTACAAGTAGAGCTCAAGTAGAGCTCAGATCACAAAGATGATGGTGTTATCACAATAGTCTGGCAGTCAAGTGTTTTAATGACAAGGGTAATAGAAAGAAGTAATTATAAAGGATTGAAGATTGTAGATCAAGTAGGTAGTTATTGAAAGAGTGATTAATCAGTTACTTTGAGAAAAAACTGATATAGAAGATGTATGCAGTGTGGTTTTGTTCCAGGACGTGGCACTACATATGCACCATTTTTACTCAGGCAGCTCCAGGAAAAGTATTTAGGAAAAAGAAGGAATCTCTTTTTTTGGCTTTGTAGATTTGGAAAATGATTTTAACAGTGCCACATCAGGCGGCTTGGTGGCCTATGAGGAAATTAGGAATTAGATGACTGGCAAGTTTTACACCAATGCTAGAAGTTGTGTTAGAGTTCACTCAGTGAGCAATTTGGTTTGAATCATGGTTTGGTACTTAGTCCTTTATTTGGGTTTTTGGAAGCATGGCCAATGGAGTTCAGAGTGTGGGTGTCTGTGAGAGTTATTATATGCAGTTGAATTGGTTCTCATAGTAGAGTCTATAGAATAATTGAAAAGTTTGACTAGAAGAGAAAGGGCTGAAAGTGAATGCAGCAAAAACTAAGTTATTATTAGCAGCAGTGAAGCCAATAGTGGCCTTGAAGTTGACATTGTGGAGTTTGCAAGAAAGGAGGCAACACATTAACTATGAAATATTGCAACTCAATGTTAACAAACTACAAAATACACATAAAGTCAAGTGCAACCGGTTCTAATTATTCCCTAGTGGCAGATAACTCTTCAAGAGGTAATACAGACATATTAGCTACAGAGGAATTTGAGTTTAGACCTACAGAACAGATGTTAAGCCACTTATATGAAAAATTAATGAAAAATAAATATCAATCATCATCAGATAGCAGGGGCGTAGTGAGGGTAGGTCAGTTAGGTCATCATCATCATTTTAACGTTGCTTGCATGGGTTGGACGGTTTCAAAAAATGATTTTCTCCAATTATGGAGGTTTAATCATCTGATGGTTTATTGATGCAAATGTTTTTACAACTGGATGCCCTTCCTAATGCCAACCCCAGAAAGAGGAAAACAGTAGTGATTTAACCCACGCAAGATACCAACTTTGCATTTAAAACTCTGTGGCAGCTGTACATCAAGGGCATGGATGCTTAAGCTTGTTATACAACCCGCATACCCATGGGTCAAGCGACTAAGCCATTCTGATAAAGACACTTTTGAAAGAATGTCAACTCATTCAATTACTTAAATGAAAAAATCTCTTCCAAAGAGTTTGCTCCTCAGTCAACGCTGTTATATCTCTTAAACAAGATTGTTGCTGAAACCCTAATACCTACCATCTGATGGAGACGATTTTGGAATTTCATTTCTCTTATGTAAGTTTTTCTAAGGATCTTGATGCCAAGGAAACAAAAGCTTGATTCTATCGTAGACAGGTTCATAGGGATAATCATCCTTTGAACACTGTCTCCGACTAGTTTAAATTTGTATTACCTCTCCACTTATTGACCATCTCATTAATGAGTTACCACAGATGGATGATGGATTGACTGCTCAGCAATGAAGATACTCATCAAAAAAGACACCACCCCCTTCTCTCCCCCCCCCCCCCCCCCAAGACTGATGTTGGAGGAAAAGCTTTTTAATTGTTTTTTTAACAGTCAATACCTTCTTATTTACTTCTAGACGTGTTTTTCACATTCAAATCGATGTTTTGTGATTGGCGGAAAGAATCATCATCATCGTGTAACGTCCATTTCCATGCTAGCATGGGTTGGGAGGTTTTAACAGATCATATTCTCCACAATAGTGTGGGTTTATTAATCATTTGATGATTTATGTTTTTACAGCTGGATGCTCTTCCTAACGCCAACCCAAAGAAGAGGAAACCAGTGGTGAGTTAATCCACAAAAGATAGCAACTTTGAAACTTATGCATTAGAAAAGGTTTATTTATCAACAATCCATCAATTTCCTGTTTGGGTGATGTCATCAAATCTCAGAAAACCTGTGCACATAAACAAAATCAATGGAATAAATTTAAAGTATTAGTTTATTTCTAGTCAAATCCCAGAACTTCCTTTTTTGGTATATTACAAAATGCTACTGATACATTTCTGCCATAAACTAGTATTACGATTGAGAAGAGCCATAATTAAGAGTACATTGAATTACAACTAAAATTAGGAATTTTGACATAATTTATAATCAATGAGTCATAATTTCTTCCTGGCCACACCCCTGATATAAATATACAGTGTCGCATGCTAGAAGGTGGGCAACTAGTTACTGTATACTAGAAGTTACTTTCTGAGTGACTGTAACGGTAACTTCGTTACTATTTTCCAAAAGTAACGAAACGCGGTAACTAGTTCCTATTTTAGCACTTTTTCAATAGTTACAGTTACAAGTTACTTTTGTATTGAAATTTCAGTTTCTAATTGCCGTCCATTTCTCTGCACATGTTTGTGGCATGCTTTATGCGTGTTTCCTGCGCGTTGCGCAATAATGCATTCTTCTTGCAGCTGTACCGGCGCTATTTGCTCACCTTGTGGGTTGCGGGCTCGTGGGTGAAATAGGAGGCGGAGTGCCCAGTTACAGTTATAAATGCTATATATCAAACATTGTGGTTAAACTGGACTTGCATGCAGAGCTGGCCAGGTGCAGAATTACGTTCAGATTTTTGAGTAACTGAAAGTAACTAGTAACTGTAACAAATTCCTTTTTAAAAATCAGTAACTGTAACGGTAACTCAATTACTATTTTGTAACTGTAACTCATTTACTTTTGAAAGTAACTTTGCCCACCTCTGCGCATGCTATATTTAAAAAAATGCAGATGGTGTAGATTTTACTCAAGCTTTATAAAAGCCTAAAATGAGTATTGTGAATCAAAACAAGTTAAACCTAAAAATTGTTGTTGTTTCTTTAAATGTTCAGATATATTTACCTAATATGTATCGGAAATTATTTACATTCCTTTTTCACAGTTACTGATATTCTTTAGCTTTAGAATATACATGAAATATTAAACATGTAAGCATGTATATAAACTGTTATTTTCTGAAAATATTCTGATCGATATAAATGTTTTGGGGAAGAGATGGAATCAATATTAGAATAGAGTTATCATAGAAAAACAGAAACAAAATAAAATAATGCACAGCTATGTCTTATACTCTGTGACAAAACGCAAACATACCATGATGATAACTTTCGACTGCAACAAGAAAATTCTTTCAGAAACAAAATATTTTTGATCAAACAAGTCATATGGTCTTCTCCAATGTTACGTTCGGTCCGTATAAAATCTTTTAAATGTTTTACACGTTACGGACCTAGAAAAACAAACCTACAAAAAAATGTTCCAAACCGAAGTAAACATAATTTCTGTTGTTTCTGTTCATGTTAGGAATTATAACTACGAAAGTTTAAGAAATACAAAATCCCTCGACCCAGCAGTTGGTTGGTAACTATCTCTCTGAACGTGGGAGTGTTGTTGCGTCAAATATGAGAAAACGTCAAACAGCGTTTAAAAAATACCATTGAATCTGCAAAAATGAGTGTTTCGGATAAAAAAGCCGAGTGTTTTAAGTCTCGGGTTTTAGAGATTAAGCCATACAAAAAAATCCTAAAATATTTTCAAGTCCATTACTCGTTTGATTGTGAAAGGAGAATGTTACCCTAACACTCTGACCAATCGCTTGATCGCAAGTGGATAATAAGCACACGAGCTACTAAAAAATACCTTCAAATGTAGATGGGATAGAAAGGGGCGTTGAGAGCCAGCACGGGCCCCGGGGCACACAAGCTTCTGGGCACGTTGTGCTTATATATACGTATATATATATATATATACACACACACACACACACACACACACACACACACACACACACACACACACACACACACACACACACACACACACACACACACACACACACACACACACACACACACATGTGTGTATATATATATATATATATAGTATAAAAAAGCGAATACAATAGATATATGTTATATTGAAAGAAAAGCATTTCATGTATTTTATAAAACAATCATTTTTTTCATAGAAATATCAAGCTTATTTTAGAGGTGCTTTACGGGCCTATGAAAATCCGAGGCCCCCGGCTGGATACAGCCCTGGGTGGTATTATATAAATGTATTTGTATGATATTATAAACATATTACAATTCTTTATTCGATTTTATTTTATTTAGATCTTTAATATTTTGAAAAATTGAAAAAATAAATTTCAACGGATTTTATCACTTAAACACTTCCTACCTACGTATGGATAGTTTTTTCATTCAATTTATCTCATAAAATGGCTTAAAATGACGTTTTATTTGAATCACTAACACTTTTTGCCTTTAACAACATCCATTGCAACAAATTCTTTGGTCCTTTCAAAGCCCATATCTCAAAAACTAGAACATCTTTCTGGACGATCTTTTCGCTAGAGGTGGCACGGAAAATGTGGCTTCAAAACATGATAAAAATGGTAATAGGCCATGTCAAAATTGACAAAAGTATCACTTTTCTCTAGACTTTAGATTAGTGCATCTATATAAAAATATTGCTGCATGTATCAGCTTCCAGGAATGGGATGGTAAACGGCCTCTATCGTAATGTAAGGGGTTGTTTCAAGGGAGAAAACAGGGGGTATTGCCAATTTTTTTTACAATTTCCGAAATTTCATTGATGTTTTTGACAATATGAGAAGAATTTAGTGGTACTCTTGGCTAAATTGTCACTGCGGGGTTGTCAGATGGTCCATTAAAACATTTTAAATTTTTTTGAAGGATGTCAGGGGTAAATTTGGTTATAAATTACAAAAGTTAGGCACATTTATCTACTGAAAAACAATTACAAAAGTATTGCTGTTCTCAAAGCTCTAGTATAGGGAGGGTTAGAAATTCCTTGCCGAGTTGAAATTTATATGGCTTCAACTTTGAAAAACAAAAATTTGCCTTAAAGGTATTTAATTTCGCGAGTATTAAAATTTGCGAGTGGAGAAATTTTTCGAATTGTAATCATTACAATATTTATATCTCAAATATGGCAACGATGACTGAACCTCTACAGTCTTTGTTCAGGAGGAAACCCACTGGAAATGGAGTTAAGACTATGGAACGGCGTTTAAGAAAGAGAAGAAACTCTTAACAAACGCTCCAATTTTGACAAATTTCGATACGTCAAAGAACATTAATGTACATAATTGATGCTAGTCTTTATGGAGTCGAAGCCATGTTGAGTCGCCTGGTAGATGGAGTCGAAAAACCTGTCTCTTACGCTTCGAGGACATTGACTGAAAGAAACAACTCGCAGATCAAGAAGGGAAGGATTAGTGACGATATTTGCAGTGAAGAAGTTTCAACTGTACCTGTACGGACATAAACTTGTTGTATATACGGATATCATAAACCTCTCCTGGGGTTGCTGGCAGAGTCAATATTCCAGGGGCGCTGCACGCGTACTTAGACAAGCTTTGCATTGTTCCACATATGACTATGAGTTGAAATATAAACCAAGGACGGAGAATGGGAGTGCAGATGGGTAGTGTGCTATTAGAGAGCATTCCGATATAGGCAGTAAGTTGAACGAGCGCAACTTAGTACATATTGCAGTCCCTGTACGCAAAAGGTTTTGGAAAGGAAGATTCATAGATTGCAGCGGACAATGCAGCAACGTTAGGTAGCCAAACCTATAAGACTTTGACTTTGGACGTTAGAGTTCTCCAGCGGAATGTTCAAATAGTATCCCAACGCAAGAAGTTACTACAAATCCAGGGAGAAAGGTCCTAAAATAAATTTTAAAAAAGTGTATTAATATATTCTACCTGGGATCATAAAGCTTTGACCAGTTCAACTGACGAATTGTTTGAACCTTTTGTTTTTCTAATTAGATTAGCTGGGTAGTTCAATAAATTTACATTGTTTTTCTTATCTGTATCTTCTACTAATGTTCTACGATGTTTTAGTGTCAATTTGCGTCTTTCCATAATTTTTGCAAACATTTGGTTGACGAAAATGTTATTATTTTTGCTTCTACTCTTGTATATGATGATATATTGTCCTAAATTCTTTGACGAGTTCCAACTCAGACATCTTGCAAAATAAGAGGAGTGTATGACCAAGTGAACCTTGTTTCGTAGTATTCGTTTATTTGATCGATCATAGATTGATTTGAAAGTGTAGGAGGTATTTAAGACGATTTTAATTTCTTTTAAAAAATCCTTTGCAATGACAACTGATTAGATGATTCAGGATGATGGATATTATTTAGTACTGTAGATTTCCACTATTTTAAATTGGATGCATCCCACGCTACCATATTTGTCTATCTATAGGCAATGTTATGTAATGTCGAAGTTCCCGCTAGCAAACATGTAGGAAATGGTCTGTGTAGTTGAACTATGCAGCCTTAAAAGCCTCTACCGCTATACAATTTTGCGTTTTTATAAATTCATAAGAATATTTATTGTTTATTATTGCGTTCGTAGAAAAATACTTTAAACTAAAAATTCAAGTTCTTCTTTTCAGCCCGATTTACAAGAATTGTTTTTGCATTTATTTCTGTAAGATGTGAATTACTGTTGCTTGCAAAATCGCTGATGTGTTGGTAACGGAAACGAAGAATTTTATTTGTATATTTTGCTGGCAGACAGTATTTTTACCCACACATTATTGTAAGACAAATGATAAATTGCTATAAATAAAAGTTATTAGCTCAATGGTAGAGCGTCAATATTCAACTTTAAAATGTTCTAATATATTGACATTATTTGAATGAATTTAAACATAGAACACTATGTTTTCATCGTGCATATTTATGGATAAGAAAATGGTACATTTTACAAGTGAAACCCAACACTGTCAAAGAAATACTAAAAAACGTGTCAATAGCCCAAAACATAATTTCGTTTCTGGTTATTTGTTTAAAAGACTTCTTAGTATATCCAAAACTTTTCGACTTCCCCCATTAATACGTGAAATATAAAACAAACAAATACGTGAAATATTACTTATAACATGGAAACAATAAAAATAGATAAATCAATTAAATAGAATGCCATCTTCATCTAATGATTTTGTCGAGTCCTAAAATTATAGCAGGCAGTAAGGATACAAGTGAGTAAATTGACAATTGTCGATGTCACGTGAAAGAATGAAGAATATCAACTTACACCTGTCCTGTAACGTAATCTCTACCATGTACTTGCAACTTCTTGCGCCATTTGTATCTGTGGTTTGGCCTGCTGGACATTCCTCGCACTTCCCTGGTCCAATATCGGTCTTATACTATCCTATAACATCACAAGGTTTGCACCCAAACAGTTCATCATTTTCCCCAAATCCAGCCGGAAAGGTTTCGCAGAAGTAACCTACCAAACGAAGGCTTGATTTCGGTGGACACGGTTTACAATAATCAAGGCCTGGGGTCCTATATGCAGATTGATCAATCATTTCATTAGATTTGCAACATTCTTGAGTTTTGGAAGCTTCATTCATTCCATAACCGTTTTTGTTTTTGACCATGTATGCTATGTGAGCTTTTAGATACATTGGGGAAAAGCGATCCAAGATCGCCGTTCGATTTTACTGATACCTTCCATTTTGAGTACGACATACGCAAACATTCCATTAAATGTGCCAACAGCATTAACACAAATTTTAGCGGATTTATAACCGCAGTTCAGTATGTCGTATACGTTATTTTGTGGTTTAATGCATTCTGAGAGGCCAGGATTGTTAGTGTATTGACTCTGAAGTTCATTACCAGTTTCAAAAAGTAATTTTTTCCATTCAAATTGTTTTGCAATAGTTGGAATGTAACGGTCAGAACACGTCTGCCATTATTATTCACAGGCAGAAACAAATTAAACTTTTGGAGGAAAAAAGGTCCCTTAGAAGGATCCAATATCCAATAGTTCTTCAACAGCCAATCGTCATCAGGGATGGTTAAATAAGAACACCCATTAGTTTTTCCTTCTGCTTTATTGAACAATGTCGAAAGATTTATTTCTCCCTTCCGAACATTTTTCCACTTCGCAGGTATTAGAACTTCTCTTTGAAACAATGCTATATCCGCCATCTTCACTTGGACAAAACTAACAATAAGCATCACATCAGCATCTGGATTCTGAAGAGCAACTTTACAAGCATCTGTTACAAATCCTAGCTTCATATATGTAATTTTATCGCATGATTTTTTTATTGCATCTATCACTCGGTGTCTTATCAACCATTTGAAATTCTAGGAAACTACTATTTCATTTAACTGCTGCTGCATGTTTCCATCTAATGCGCGTACAATATTCTGTGCGCCGTTCTGTGCCACCTTTGCTCTAGCAATGTCTGTATATCTGTCCATTATTGCCGTTTGTTGCTCAGCAACATCTGTTAACGATGCTTTAAATATGGCGAAATTAATTTTAGTCGTCGGGCATAAACCTTTTCCAAGTGCAATGGACGAGGGGACAGACCCAACCAATGATTGAGCATCCTGTACAATATCACTCAGAGAATCAATCATGTTTGTGAGCACGCCAATGTATTCTACAATGTCAGTATTATTGACGACTGGAGTAAAGTCATTGTATGCTTTTAGGAACTTGTCAATAACGTTTGTTGTCGTTCGCGGCATTGATAAACCGGGCAATGTTTGTATACGTTTCATTATTTTTCTTTACTTTCTCAAGTATGCGCTTTCTGATTTTATCCAAATCATCGACGGACGGTTTTAAAAATTTCATACGAACGAGCTTTGCCGTTGCCTGGCCAACTTCGGCACCTGCGTCTAGAACTTCACTAATAGAACCACCACCAAGAAGAGCTATCGGGTTGCACAGATTTGTAATAGCGGCAACCATTTTAGCAAGAGCGTTAACCAAATCTCTTGCCACCACAGCAAAAGTATATTTCAAGAAGTCCGTGAGATTGTCCTTAATTTTAGATGCAATATCCTTCTCCCATACGCTTTTGGCAAAGACTTAATCGGCATCACCTTTTTTTTCATCGAAGGACGCTAAATTACTAAAATAGTTGCCAATTGACTTGGTAAGCTTTCTGGTAATGTTAACTAAACCTTGTTGCAGTTGATAAAACTGTATCTTTTCTTTCAAGTGTTTGAGAAGGTTTTGGTAGTTGATCGAAGTGGAAATGTTCACAAATTTCGCTTCTTTCGTTGGAAACGTGAAGCGCCTTGCGTCTATCAACGCCGCTTTTACATAACAAAATTCTGGGTATCCAAGAGATATCTTGGAGCAGTCCCAATCGTAGCATTTGGTTTGCAACATTTTCAAAGCATCAATGACAGATTGGTGGACTTCTGTAACGCTCCTTTTAACCTTTTTTATGTTTTTTTATGCTGAAATGATTATAATTCAAAATTATCATCGAAAGTAAAACCAGCATTTTACTTCCCACTTTTTTTCTCATTTACAAAAATATATATTTTATTTGCAGAACACCACCTAGTGTAGAGTTGAAGTTATAATTAGAAAGGATAAACCAGTTTTACATGTATAACACGTTTGCAGAACACCACCTAATGTAGAGTTGAAGTTATAATTAGAAAGGATAAACCAGTTTTACATGTATAACACGTTTGCAGAACACCACCGAGTGTAGAGTTGAAGTTATAATTAGAAAGGATAAACCAGATTTACATGTATAACACGTTTGCAGAACACCACCGGGTGTTCCTAATGTTGGAGCAAAAATTCAATTTTGGCCACGCCTTTTTTGAGTGTGTCTTTGACCACCTCCTGGGTGAATCCCTTTCAATACAAGGGGATATCTCTCAAATTATAATTGCAACGCGATCAAGAAGTAGCTAATACTGTAATAGCTTGCTACGTACGTATAAGAACATGCAATACTGTTCCTAGCTAGCTATTTTTTCTTGGTTCTACTGCTTTCTATCGTGATCTGCAAGCAGATAGTTCATTGTCAGTTACGTGTGTAGAATAAGAGCGTGAGTGAAACATACACTTTCAATTTCAAGTTTTTGACTTGACTTGGCTTGAAAGGGTGGTTCCTTTGCACCCCTGGATCCCCCCTGGATCCGCCACTGCGCACTTTGGAATTCGCATGACTCTTTTATATTTGTACTTATTTTTAGCAAATAAACAGTGAAAGTGAAAGTTTGTCGAAAGATGTGCTCAATATTATGGGAATAAAAGTAAATTGAAAGAAATTTTGCGTAATTTTTTAAGCTAACCGTCTAATTTCAAAATGCTTTTTAAAATCTGAAAACCTAAAAATTAAATACATAAACGTTTAATTCACGAACATAAGTTTACGGAAAATGGAAAGAAAATAGACTGCACGTGAATTTTAGATTCCCTAAGTTAGCCCGTCAAATGTGTTTACGTAAATCTGTATTGAATTGAAGTCGCAACAGCCTTCTACGAGGTTTCATTTACCTAGGTGTTAAGCCATTGTACTCTATTCACCCGAATAGACGTCCCCCCGCTTATTGTTCCAAGAAAAAAATCCAACCCCCCTGCTCTTATTAAGACCCCCCCACCCCGCTTATTAATTTCGAATTCTTTAATGTAAACAGAGCTTTAATTTTCTAATTTTGTTTTCGAATCATTTTCGAATTAGTAGTGATATCAATTCTAAAAAACATTCTCATACTTCTTTTCAATATACTTGGACCATTTTCCCTTCCAAAATTTTGTTGAACATAATTGACTGGATTAATTGAAAAAAATTGTCAAATAACCCCTCTTCCCCCTCCGTTTATTCCAACCCTCCCCCCGCCGTTTATTCCAACCCCCACCCCCGTTTATTCCAACTCCCCCCCCCGCTTATTACAATTTAGGAAATTTTCCAACCCCACCGTTTATTAAGACCCCCCCCCCCCCCCCCCTCCCCGTCTATTCGGGTAATAAAAGTAAATGTTTACATTTGATGTTTACATCAGCCGACTTTATTATTTCCAAGCAAAATTTTCATTAAAACATAAAATATAAGTTCAAAGCTAATTGTTGATTGGTTAACAGAAGAAAACACTTATTGAGAAAATCAGGCTTTGGGTTTTCCCTGAGTTCTATAAACAGTACAGTCTGGATAACGACTTCCAGAGAAAGTATTTTAAGTTGTTCATTTCATTTAAAGGTAACAAGCGTTCTTTATTTTTTTTGTAAATTCTACTATGCTTATGTGAGATATTTAGAGAGTTAGGCAGATTTTAAATTTATTTTGGATGGCTCTCTTTGTGTGGAAAGCGCTGTTAAAAAGTGATTTCTTCATTGAGTTTTTCCGTCTATATTTTAGCATGGGAGCTGCACAATTAATACCTGTTGTTGGGGAGGCCATCACCACCATCGACAGTACTGTTAAGTTAACAACGGCCGGAGTTTGCGCAGCTGTTGGGGAAATACTTGATGACGATAAAGCAAGGGACGCTGCAAAGAAATTCGCTACCGATGCAGGAAATACGTGGGTTAAATATTCTGAAAGAAACGTGATTGCAGGACCGGTTTGCGCATTTGTTCATGCAGTAGATGGAGACGAAAAAGAAGCGGATAGAGTGCTAAAAAAAACACTGAAGTCTACGGAACAATGTATTGATAGTACACCAGCAGTAGGCCATGTTAAAGGTGTAGTGCATTACGCAACCGGTGATACAAAGCACGGCGATGATTGTATGAGAGGAGCTGGATTGGTAACAGGCGGAGCAGCTGCAGGTGTGGTAGCTGGAGGATTAGTTGCTGCAGGGGCTAGAGTGATCAACCGCTTTTTTTACCCAATCTACAATCTGTTGACGTGTTGGCGTAGGTATTTTGAAACTTTTGGGTCATTTATTGAAGAATCGGGGAAAGCATCGATGACATCTGAAACGTAACTCGCCCAACATTTCCGTAAAACTGCTTTAAATGGCTTGTTTAAACAAACGTCCATTGGCTGACACTTCGACGTGTAGCCAGCTGGAATAGGCAGGATGTCAGAGTTTCCTTCCAAAAGCTTGTTACTGACCGAATCGATTAGATGAGCAGCAAACGCATCGAACGTTAAAAGAGAATTTTCAAATCCAAGCTTTTGGCATTCAATTCTAACATGTCTGAGCCAAATATCCTCAACCCATACCATCATAGAGTTATGATCTATCCAACCCTACTCTTGAGTTTTCACGATAAAACCAGCTGGAATGCTAAGATCACGAATAGTTTTATAAGTTTTCCCCTTGAAGATGACCATTGGTGGCAGCATCACCATTTCATCATCATTTTTCCATCCCCTGTAGCTGATAAAAAAAACTGTCAGATGCTTTTGCTCACTACCCGATGTGCGAATAACACACTCTTTGGATCCTGTAGATGTTATGATCTTTGATGGAACCATATCGAAAAATGCAGGCATCCATTTTCCGACAAGTGAAAGAGGGTATTTCCCAATTTGCATAAATCTTGCTGCGTCGGGATAAAATTTAGTGAGAACTCTCTCTAATTGCTCTGGAAGCTTCTGGCTTACTGAAGTGCGAGGTCGAAGTGACAGCTTGTGACGTTGAAAAAATGTTCTTACCCAACCAGAACTTGCCCTGAAGGCTGGGTTATGTGGTTGTATTAACTTCTTAGCTTTTTCTGTGAGAGCCAATGTAGACACGGGAAAGTGTAGATCCCGTAAAACTAAGAGCCATTTTATAAGTTCTTCGTCTGCTTCAGTTGGATAGCTAAGCTTTCGTCTCTGGACAGCTCTGCAGTCGGCCGCTCCGCTCTCAAATCTGCTCCGATTATACTCGGCTAGGCAGCCAAACATTCAAAGATGTCGAAATTGAAATATTATTAAAAACCTTTTGTTTGTTATGTTTGTTTTAACTACCTAGTATAGATGTTTCGCACGCGCAGTCATTTACGAAATGATGTTGAGGGAAAGAAAAGTTGTTTTATTATGATTCCTATATTCTAATTCTATTATTATGGATAAATTTTATGAAGTCTTCTTTAATGTTCAATTTATTGCGGAGTACTAAGACCACTTGTGACTTATTTGAACAGTCAATGACTTTATCAGCCAAAATATAAAAAAACTTCGCTGTCTTAACATTTGAAACAATTTTGTCAGAAATTACCTCACCACAACAAGATATAACTTCATTCTGTGTGCTTTTAGAGATATATGAGGCGTTTTTCTTGCGCGTTTTCAGATGTTCTTCTAAGATCTTGTCACTACCTCGAACACGGAAGTTTAAAAGCTCTAGGAGGTTCCCAATATTACCATCATGTAACCACATTGGAACGCTCATAGTTGCTTATCATACTTCAATACATAAACTAACTTTAAAAACATATTCTCTCTTCTCGACGGGTTTTCAGTTTTATCATCTTGACTTTTTCTTGGTTTGTTGGGGATTTTCGGGAGATTGAGTATTAACCCCAGTGGACTGCCCCATATTCCGAAGAAATAGGGCTGATTGTGGAACCCCTTTTCTGTTTATCGCCTATTGTACTGAATTATTTAGTTGAGAATTTCATTTCATTTCACAAACTGTTCATCTTTTCTCTTACAAAACAATTATCTGCTCCAATTAGTTAAATTCATCTACGCCAGTTAACTTCTCATTTCTGTTTGTTTGAACCGCCCCAGCATATAAACATTAACATCATATCCTTATAAAATTACAAAAACCTGGTTTCTACCATTTCATATTGTTCGGCATACTTACTATTATTATTATTATATATGATAAAATGCCGAATCAAAACATTGACTACACAGTATGTCCAGGGCCTAAACATCGTAACTGTGGCATTACGATCCACGAGAATGAGACTTCTATAAAATGTGATATATGTGATTTCTGGTTCCATCCTACATGTCAAGAATTAGATCCTAATTCATTCAATAATGATTGCGAGACGGAAGTCGAACCAAGTCAAATCTGGAATATCCTCCGTTTAGGTAAAGCCGAAAGCGCACACAAAAAACCGAGACCCATTCTCGTAAGTTTCAGTAACAATGGTAGTAAACAATCTGTTGTGAAAAACATTTATCGCCTTAAAAAAAAGAAAATGAAAATTAATTTATATAAACCGTGAGAGATCACCGGAAGAAAGGAGGCTATATCGAGAAGTGAAAAAACAAGAAGAAGAAGAAGACGCGCGAGACAATTCGGGGGACTTAATGGGGCCGAGATCGAACCCGTCTTGTCAAACTTCCCAAAGAATCTCTCAAAAACGCAAAAGCAACCCCCAAAACAAAAATATCACAAGAATTAGCCTATATTATATATTCCTTTGTAAGAAATTGGGAAAAGGCCAGAACTAAAATATCTTAAGGGAATTAATTTTCGCAGGAACTTAATTTCGTATTTTATTAAGGAAATTTCGCGGAAAAAAAGGGAATTTAGTTTCGCGGATCAACATGATTTGGAAATTTCGCGGGAATTTAATTTCGCAGATAAAGTGTATCCAAAAAATTTGCGGGAATTTAATTTCGCGAATCCAAATTTCGTAAAATTTAAAAAGGTAAGAAAGAAGTTATAATGGGGAGTTTTTTGGACGGAGCTGATGTTGTTGAGGCTGCTATAGCTGTACCATAAAAAAATAGCAAGAGAAAACACAAATCAAGGAAAAACCAGCTCCACGATGTAAAGACATTAGAACCTTTTGAAGCAATGTACGAATTTAAAATGAAGAAACCACCATTGTTATTGATTAAACATTGTTAAACTAAAAGTAGTGTTTTCATTGTATGAACCTCACAAATTTTAGTTTCAAATCACGAATTTTAGTCTTAAAACACAAATTTTATACTTTAACATATATACCGTAAAATTCCGAGTGTTATTTCAAGTTCAAAATTCACATAGAATCGCGAAACATAGTTCATAATTGCGGGGTAGGTTTATTTACTGAATTTTACGGTATCTAAAATTTAAAAAAATAGGAAATTTAATTTTGCAGACAAAGTGTATCCAAAAAATTGAGGGACATTTGGATTTTTTGCGGGAATTAAATTTTGCGGTTTTGACCAAAAACCGCCATATCCGCAAAATTTTAATAGAAATTAATTCCCTTAAGGTATTTGATAACCACAGCAGCGGAATTACAAATACTACTTAATTATGGTAATATATTATTATAGAAATCAATAGTAATAGTATAGAAAGGGATCTAATTACCTACAAGAATCTGGAAACAGAATTTTAAAAACTCTTTTAGTTCTATTTTGACAGTAGTTTTAGTAAGGCATACTATTTCTCCTTTTTTCATACATAATGGTGACGCCATCAAAAAATTAATGACTTCGTGCCGATTATATTGTTCTACTTTCATGCAAAGTTTCATGACTTTATCATATACCGGTAAGAAGATATCCGCCCCCTTCCTCCCAGGAAATAGCACGTATTAAATCACCCGGTTGAAATAGAGTTGCAATGAGTTTACATTACGGTAACCGACATTACACGGAATTACATAGGTTTTTTCCAGATTTGAGCTTTGCGAATTTTGCAATGATGCTTTCAAATGCCTCCGGTCAAATCTGACTCAATTGCCAACAGCGATAAGTCGCATAACTTCTTTTGTCCGACAGTTGAACGAAGCTGGTTTTTCACACGTTTGAGCATGTTTTTATGTTCTACTGTTGAAGAAGCAATTTTCCAGACGTTGAAGAGTAAAAGTAGTCAAGGTGTCATGAAAGAGTTTACAGTCGGAGCAATACACTTTCCCAGAAAAAACAGAATAAAGTAACCAAGTTCGCTTAACAGTCTCACCATTTTGAAGCTTCTTGAAGAACATCGACTGAGTTAAATACTTTGATCATCCGTTGGCTTGCATCCAAATTCTGCTTGAAGTTAGCAGCTATGAAAGACGACCGAAGCTCATCAGTAAACATTGTTCAAGACACAGGATCCGTAAGTGAATATTCTATCACATTTACATTAGAAGCTGATTGTGTCGCTTCAGGTTCTGGTCCCATTTCCACTTCAACAGGAGTCGAAATTGATGGAGGAGGAGGAGTAGACGGTCGCGGAGGCTTAAGTCTAGAAATCATGACAGTCATTTTTGACATTCTAGCACATCTTTTTGGTCTTCTTCCGTTTATCATTCCCACTTTGATACGAGCGTCCGATATCTCTGGAAGCCATAACCAGCACACTTGGAAAATCTGTAATGTCAAATATCAAAGTTCTTATATAATTCCTATAACGACTACAGGAACAAGATGCTAAGATTTAGAAACATTCGAACATTAAAAACAAGCACTGCCACATTCGAACATTCGATACAAAAAAACCATTATATTCCTACTCGAGTGAATCTTTGTTTTTAACATTTGAATTCGACATGCAAATGGTCTTTTCTAAATTCTTCAACCAATCACGTTACGTCGCGTAATAACGTGAGACAGAGATAAACACTCTAATTGACGTTTTTCAAAAAGTAAACAATATGAGTTATGAATAACAAGCATTGCAATGTCTTAAAAATAACGCGAGTAACAATTCACAATACCAGCAAATTATTGAGAGGATTTATTGGAGAAGAGCGACAGCTTACACAGGGAATACGCGGGACCCCTGAAAGCGCATCCGGCTTTGCAAATGATACATAAAAAGTAAATGCTTATATAACCTTTATTCAATACGTTTCCAGACCTATATTCTTTAGTGAAACCTGGGACCCAAAACCCATTGTCCCATGGTCGGATTTTGTCTGACTTTTTATGTTAATAACACCTATCTAAGGAATCAAACAAATCAAAATACCTTTTGTTGTGATTTGTCTCAGGTTGAGCCATATTTATCGTATCTATTCCGGATTATACGGTTTAAACTTATCGAGAAAGAGAAAATAATGGTTCATACGTAAAAACGTTTCTTCCTTGATAAAATATATTAATATAATATTTACGAATAAAATCCTATATCCTAGTAAACCTACTTTTTCATAAACAACAAAAGTAGACCTAGAACTAAAAAAAGTAAAGAAGTAAAGAAAATAGCATATAAACGGAAAAAATATTAATCAGTTAACAAACGTTAAAATACTAAAAGAGATTCTGTCATAAATGTTTTTAAATGCAAGTTTTCGTTTTTAAGGCAATCTTTCAACACACTCAATCAAATATCTTTCCTTCGTTAAATAACCGCAACGGTTTCGTCTGGGTTGATTGCATGATCCCCAGTGTCCGGTTCTTTCGTTTTTTAGTTTGGGGTTGTAGAGGTTTTTCATCGCAGGGGACTTTGGGGCGGTTGCATGCTGGCACTTCGCAGAATGGGGAAAAAGAAGGAACGACTTGTTCTAGAATGTAAAGGAACATTTTTCTAAATCATATTTGATTGATATCTTGTATCTGACCATCATTTGAAAAAGATTTCATTCATATAATTCAAATTCTTGTAAAAGTAAATCAGATTAATGGGTCATACTGTACCAGAAGGAGGTGTTTTAGAAAGCACTTTGTGTGTTAACATTTCGTTTGGCGTGCATGGAACTTCAAAATTGCTTTGAGATGATGGAGTGCAAACTTGAAGCCTTCCTACGCATAATGACATACTAGTCATGTTGAAAATTGTAGTATAAGATTACATTGATTTCAAATGAGTGAATATATTTGTAATCCACAGGCAAAAATAATAAAATAAATATTTTTAAAATGAACCTTAATGTGTTATTCTTTACCTTACACAATTATAAACAGCAGGTTTCTTTAATTATAAACACATGCAGTCCTTCGAATTGTGTTCCAAAATCAGAATTTGTGATTTATTCACTTAAACTGTCAAAAAAACTCATCAAAAAATCATGTGATGTCAAAAGAACAGTAAATGCCAACCTATGGGTTATAAGATCCTACTTTTCCTAAAGAGGCCTAGGGTTGATTTGATGCTGAAGTTCATGTTGTTTACTGATTTCTCACAATAAAAGAGTGTAAATGGTTTGTCAAGCTTTAAACTAACTGGTAATAACTACCATTTTAAAAACAAATAACAATTAAATACTTTACAAAGTTACAAAAAGGAAGAAAAAAATAAAAATGACAGCACCTTTTAAAGGTTGTTTGTTGCCGAAATCAATGTCTGGCACAACACATGCAGTTGTCTCACATGGGCGTGAAATAAATGGAGAGCATGGAACATTTTGAGGTACTGGCGAAGCAGCATATAAATCGTCATGTAAAATAAGTGGCATACTGGAAAATTATCACAGTTTATATAATGTATGAGATATATAGTATAAATATTAAAAATATATATATATATATATACAAAGGTGGGCAAAGTTACTTTCAAAAGTAACTGAGTTACAGTTACTTGGCCAAAATAGTAATTGAGTTACCGTTACAGTTACCGATTTTTAAAAAGTAACTAGTTACAGTTACTAGTTACTTTCAGTTACTCAAAAATCTGAACATAAAATTCTGCACCTGGCCAGCTCTGCATGCAAGTCCGGTTTAACCACAATAATTGATATATAGTGTATATAACTGTAACTGAACACTCCGCCTCCTTCTTCACCCACAAACCCGCAACCCACATGGTGAGCAAATACAGCGCCGGTACAGCTGCGAGAAGAATGCCTTATTGCGCAACGCGCAGGAAACACACATAAAGCATGCCACAAACACATGCAGAGAAATGGATGGCAATTAGAAACTGAAATTTCATTACAAAAGTAACTTGTAACTGTTGAAAAAGTGCTAAAATAGGAACTAGTTTAGAACTTTTTTTTACCACGTTTCGTTACTTTTGGAAAATAGTAATGAAGTTACTCAAAAAGTAAATGGTTACTGCCCACCTTTGTATATATATATACCTCCAAATGATATATTTAAAAAAAAATTATCATGAAATAGTAAATTATAATGTCACTTAATGCTAATGGAATTAATTATATTTAATTTTTGAAAATTGTGTACATTCATAACATAACTAAATTTGAATCCTAATACCACTATAGCTTACACATAACTACGGTCTATAGTTTCAAAACAAACTATTGTAATTGATTAAGATTAGACACATTTCCCCCTGCTAGTGGGGTAAGATGGGTCTATGATAAAATTATCCACAGAAATTGTACAAAAATGGTTTGAAACAAGCTCTAAATATTTTTATATAGTCAACTGGGGTAAAAACGGGACGATTTCAACATATGTTTGCTTTATACTTGAACCGCTTAACTGTGGCTACCATCATTGGTGATTTTGTTGGGCTACAAATGTCCTTGAACGAGCGCAAAGTGGTTTTGGTCAATGACTTTTACTTTTTCCAAAAATCGATCTGTTATGTGTCCCGATATTACCCGCAATTTGGTGTAAAATCGGAACACCATTGGGGTAAAAGTGTGATGCGTCCCGTTTTTACCCCACGGCGTTTCTAGCTTGATGGGGTAAAAGTGGAACACTTCTTTGTAACAACGTGCGCATGTGCTAGCCTCTTTTTCAAGGCGCGTTTTTTTGTTTTTTTTGTTTTTTGATCTTTCGAGTTCAACTTGCTACTATTGGTAAAGTATTTTACAATTGACATGTCGCATTGTTTGTTTGTCAAGACACAAAACGAAAAGAACATGTGCAATGCAATAAACTTTACGTAACAAAAAAAATCAAAGTCCATTCTAATTAAAACACGAAGTACCTACTGCACGAAGTTATTAACGCAGCCTCGCTTAACATCTTTAAGAATCTGCTAAACGTACACTTGCAGAATGAAAAATATTTGATCGATTAAAGACTTTTACGATTTTTTTGTCATTATTATTATATTTTACTTCTTTTCATATTGTAATATCTGTAGTTTCATCTGCTTCTTGAAATCTGGTGTCTAAACTTGATTTTACAGTCAACTAATATATTCATTAGTAATATAATTAGTATAGTAATTCAGGGGCGGATCCAGGGTGACGCATTGAAGCAAGTGTTTCACCCTAATAACAATAAAAAAATATCTAATTCATGAATTACCCGATAAGAAGAAACTAATTGTAGATTATTGGATGGAACTTTAATGCTTCTTGTTAGTTCTTCGCGTGATAATGGTTCTTGTTAATACTGTTAACTGTCAGAAAAATAAACTGCGAATAAGAGCAATTTTTAATTTTGCTTCTTGTCTCACTCTCACGTGGATGTTTTGCATCATGACTCTAGTTGCCAATTATAGCCAATTAATGATTGGTAGTGGCTTTGTTTATTGACTTCGTTTTATCGTAAAATTGGGATGGGTGATGCAATTGTTCTCGGGAATTTGATTGATGGAGAGAAATTTGATTGGTTAATGAAAATAATATAAGGTTTAACGCATAGTTCAGAACTTCTTTTTCAAAAAAAGTCGGAGGTAATGGATCTCTTAGTTGCAGAAATAATAAAATCTACTAAATATCCATCTACTAAATATTCAGTCACACAAAAATAAATTGTTGGCTGAACTAGTTGAAATCAATGAGGATTATCCTTAAGAGAATATGAGCTCTTTAGTCTTTATCAGAGACGAAAACATGGATGTTTTCGTTGGCGCTATTCTGGTTTCGTGCCCCCTATTTTTTTTGCTCAATTCGAAAATTAAATTAAAATTAAATTAAAAGTTAAAAAATATAGCGATGAAAATTCACATGTTTACCTTAGCTAAATGACATAACAAAATCTCGATGAAATTGTCTCTATCATTGCGATCATCTCGCGTGCATAAATACAGTTAATGGTTTCTATTGACCGTTAAAATAATTCAATGAAAAACCAATTTGTTGCTTGAAACATACAAAGTTATGTGTCAAATCTTTAACGTTTATCTCCTCTTCTTTGTTCAATTTCCGCAAATCGCATTTATTAAAGAAAAGAACACCGAAAAAACCTCCTGAAAGATTGCGGAAAAGAATGTTTTCTACTTTTGCCAGTAGAAACCATCCACATCTGCAAGAAACAAACAGAAATCAATCAAGAAACATGCAGAAAACAAAAACATTGTTGATAAGTAAACAAGAAACAAACAAGAAATTGAAAGAAGACGTTAAATATGTAAAAAGGTAACGAAAAAGAAAAACGAAAAATATTTTCATACAAGGTGATAAAAATTTATCATTAGTTTTAGGAGATCATTCAAATTGAGCAAAAAAAATAGGGGGGTACGAAACCAGAATAGCGCCGTTTTCGTTCCTTCACTGCAAAGAAAAAACTTTGTTGCTTTAAGGTAAGAACTCATCTTATCTTTTATGTATATAAGAAAATGTGATGAAAAAATCAAATGCTTTCAGCTCAGTTTCATTAGTATGTTTATTTTTAGTTCTTCTGGAGATGGAAACTGTCTCTACAATTCCATCGCACTGCAATTAAATGGATGTGGAAAAACACCCAATATTCTTTGGTTACTAACGTTACTGGAGTTGTTTGTAAGCGCACATTTTTATTCAAGGTAACCATTATTTCTTAAAGGAAAGCAAAAATTTTTCTTATCTTGTAAAGTGTTTGTGTTTCATTTCCTGAATATCGTATCTTGTCTAATAAAAATGGAAGCTTTACTTAATTGCAAGGACACAAAATTTTCTTCCTTTTTATGCCTTACAGCGCTTTCATCAGTTAAAAATATACCAATTATTTCTTTGTACCCTGAATGTGGTTTATTAAAATATAGGAATCTTTTTAATGTTAAAATAATGTTAAGATTCGAAAGTTGTTAAATAATTCAACTCCAACTGAATGTTATATGTTATGTTGTGATTCAGACAATTCTTCAATCAATGAAAAGAATTGGACACCAAATCACTTTGCGCCGGTTGTTAAAAAACAATTTTTCTTTCTTGTAAACAAACAATTCACAAAAATTTAAAAAGAAAGCATGTTTCGGTTAGCTCAACTTAATCGATTGAGTAAATATTTCCCACTGTTAAATGTTTCTCCTGATAATATTTTGGACGATAATGTTTCTTTAGAACCAAAAATCAAATGTGAAAAGAAAAAGTAAAGAACATAGTAGGAATGATATCCGGTGTGAGCATCGTCAGATCTGTTACCCAGCTATCACATCACAAGAGGTAATAAGGACAGATTTACCACAGAGAAATTTGAGTTTAGATCTGGCACAGTCTAGATCAGATTGGAAGACAACCATTAATATACCCCGCCCAACCCATGCTACCATGGAAAACGGACGTTCAGCTGATAGTTAGATTTAATGAACTAGTAGTGCTTTTTACACATGGATCACTTTCTTTACTGAAACTATAGAGTAAGAGCAGTAGCATGTTAACCCTTGTTAGCTTTGTATTTTACTGTGGAATAAAGGATATGGATACTTATCCAATAAGGTCAAATATGTTACATAACTTGCATAGCATACATTACTTCTAAGTGTTATGTTTAGGTGTTATGTTGGGTAGTGAAGGGGTGAAAAAGAGCGCTCTCTTCTGTAGTTTAGGTTCTGCTTAGAGAAAATTAATTTCTTTGTTACTTACAGTAGAGTTTTGTAGATTCATTAGGTAGACATTTTTACGTTGTTTGTGTGGAATTTAGACATGGGCATATATAACGTGCTATAACATTGATTGTTGACTACTCAATCCTACAAACAAATGCTAACAATACTTTTTCATGTGAGATGGAAGGAACCTTGTCGTGGTTCACATGCTTAATTTAAGTACAGTGCCATTTACATGGGTGTCTTAAAAGCAAATACCTTCCTTTTTTGAAAAAAATAAAACTTCAAGCATCAAATATTGTTGTTTTTAATTTAATTTAGGTCCCTAAAACCCCGTTCACCAGGACCACGTATCTGAATACCCTTGAGCAATTTCTTCAGAATGCATTTTCAGACGTTAACGTTTTATTGTTTTTAAACTTTACTTTTGATTGTTATTATAGACTGAAATTGAATACAGCACTTTTTCGAAAAATTTGTTAAATATGACGTCATTAATGAAAACAAAAAAAATTGTTTGAATTTTACGTTTTTTGCATCACCCTAAAAAAATCCTAGATCCGCCCCTGTAATTAATATTATTCATATTTTACACATTTTCTACTAATCAACTACTTATTTTCTAGTATTTTTTATATTATATATAACGTTTATTATCGGTATTATCAGCATTTGTAGGTTTGATAGGCCTTCCTGTCTATACAAAAATTTTGTTGTAAACCTTGTATTCAATAATAATAATAATAATAATAATAATAAAACAAAAGTCAGAATTAAAAAAGTAAGAATTCTTAACAAAACAATTTTAATAGAAATGGCTATTTAAAAAAAGATCACTGAAAAAGAGAACACCGTTGAGCTAATCGGACAATGAGAAGGTAGAAAATTTGTAAAAAAAATTGTATTTTTATGCTTTTATATATTAAAAAATTAACAATATTTTAATTAACGAGTCATGAAATTAACAGTCTTTAAATTAACACGGCATTTAATTAATGGTCATTTAATTAACGCGAATTTTGATAAACCGTCCGTTCATTCGTTCGGTTTCGTGATGTTTGAGGGATTCCACTACATTTGGAAACTGCCGATTCGAAACTATCCCTTTCGAAATTTCGAAATTAGTAAAGATGGCTATGAGTTGATTGTTTTTCAGCAGAAAACGAAGCGAAGAAATTCCTCTAGAAGTTTTTTGATGTTGGTATCTACAAGAATATGCAGCACACACACTTTGTTGTTCATATTGCTAACTAAATATATTTAACTATTAAAAACAACAAAACTGGTAACTATATGAAACAGTCATCGTCAACCTTTTAACACTTTTCATGGTAATGTCAGATGTTTTGCGATATGATTTTTCGGCTCATTTTCTTCACGAAAAGTTTCAGAAAGATAAGTGACAATCAGTGTTTATTTTACTTTTAAAATGTGAGCAGCTATTTATTTATTTTTAAACATATTCGAGCAAAATAATAACAATACCAAGACAGAAAATTTATTACGAAGAACATGTCACTAACGATTATATAGAGGCAGATGAAATAAATGGCGTTTTTTCATTTCTCTGCTTGCGTCGTTTATTCGTTATATTAACACCCAACCCATGTAAGATTGTAATAAATTCTGTACTGTTTGTCAACCTCCAATGTATGTAATAATCGGAACATCTTCCGCAAGAAGGTTTGGTGTGGCTCTAGTCTAGTTTTTAGTTACAATAATTAAGAAACTTTTCAGGGGTTACCCCTTCAGGTAATTCTTAAAAGGAAATTAGTGTGTCATACCGGTCACATTTTTCAGCATTTCCTTTGTGGTGGTGGTATTAGATTTGGAATGGCTTCATTTAGGATTTTACCCGATAACGACAGAGCAAATAATATCTGAAGCAAGAATTCCATCTGACACCATCAAACGCATTTGTGACGGAAACTTGGAAAGCATATACGGATGTATTTTAGTTGGAAATTTTTCGGGGCATCAACCGCGTTCAGACGGTTTGTAACAAACTTATACAAAGATATGAAAAAACGCGGAAATTAACACTAAGTGAACACCAGTTGTTCCTACCAATAATTGTGTTTGTTCTTATATTAAGGGTGCCAGGATGAAGAAAGTGAGTTCTGGACGACATTCCTTAATACATTCATTACAGAGTTAAAGTTTATCAGCTTTTGATGCTAACACCTGATCTGTTCTTAGTAGATATCGAAACAGTTGAGCTAAATTTCGCAACAGTTTGTAACAAGCCGATAAAAGAGGGCGCTATACTTTACCAAGAGCAGCCTTTTGACGTAAAAAATGAACAGCTCATATTCGGTAAAATTGCCACACTTTCGAAAGCCTAATTGTTGATAGCAAAACTAATAAGTTGTTATTAAGCCAGTATACGTGTTCCAAAGATACTTTCTTAATGTTTCTTAAAGTAGATTCTACGTTTCAATGTCGATCAATGAATCAAGGAATTAGATACAGTGAACCTCAAAGTGTGATTGTTAGCTCCTTCATTGTTGAGTCGTTTCATATATTTAACCAGGGTAAACAGCAAAGGGTTTACGCAGTCTATTCCTAGTGCACACGCGACCTAATTGTACCCGGTCGTTATTCCTTTTAGACTCTAATAACCACCGCACTACAGATACCTTTTTCAGCGGTTTATTGTCTACGTGTTATAGACGAGTTGAGTAAATGCATCCAATCTTATTAGTTTCGTTTCTTTCTGGGTTTCACTTGAAAGAAGTTTCTTCTCGTAGTGGGACATTAAACAATTACATGAAACAATTATTGAGTGTAATTGAAGGTGTCAGCAGTCCAGTTAAAGTTAGTGAAGCAGACCATGCATAAATCGTCCGCACTCATTTTCATTATTCAGAAAAGTCACGAAAGATCATGGGCGGTTTTAAACATCTTGACATATACCAAAAATGCAATGTAGCGTACGCACGGGCCTTTAGTGAACACCATAAGATATACTTAATCTTTGAGACTATTAGAAACCCACTAAAGATGGAGCAAACATATTATATGCAATTAAATGAGACAAAGAAGAAAATAAGTCATCTAAAATGGTGAGTGACTTTTACAAATAAAATGAATAAATAATTTGCGCCTTTTTAGTAACTTTATTAAATATAATTAAAATACATAAAAAATCTTTTGAAAAGAGCTTACCCTGTATTCATTGACCTGCACACCGAAATATTTTTGAAGCTAAACAAAATGGCGACGGTATTTTAGTTTTTATATTTGCAGTGCTTTTAGAAAAAGTATTTGATGTATATATATATTGAAGCTTTTATTCAGATATTTTCTTTATATTTGCAAAGTTATAAGTACAACTGCTCCAACTAAATATCTGACTCTAAATTTACAAATGTCGTCTTGCTTATAAAATATGAAATAATCTAAAGGTTCTATACTCTTAACATAGGTTCCTAATAAACGTCCCGGGACGCTTATTAATTTTTAGATTTTTTTCCGACTCCCCTCCCCCCGGACCTTATTTGGACCCCCCCCCCGTTTATTAATTTTCAAAGATTTGACAGATGAGGTTGTTCTTTTTTTCTTCCACTTTTACAAATTGTTTGTCTTTGTGTGCTCCGCTAATATATATATCGGAGATATTTCGCTTCTTTTTTCTTCTTTTCAGACTGACAGTTGTACATCTTTCTTTTGACTAGACAGAAATACTGTTTCTTTTTTGCTTTTGAGACAGCTGTCTCTCTTTTTTTACTAGACAGACAACAATAAAGAGTATTTGCGCTATAAAGGTTTCCACACTCAGCGCTATACTGTACTTCAAAGGTTGCCGAAAGTTAAGTACCGATTGTTATTGCCAAGTGAAAACCAGCCTTAAGAAACTTACATGACTATGGAATTGTGTTTTTTAGAGATTTTGACAATTTTTCGAAATTCTGATCCCCAGTTTAATAAGACGTTTATTAAATTTTTGAAAATTTTCCGACCCCCCTACTATTATGACCCCCCCCCCCTCGTTTATTAGGAACCTAAGAGTACCTATATTATATGTATATATATATTACCTATATTATATGTATTACGTTTCTAGATTGATCTTTACGGCACGAGTGCCTATTTTAAACACTTTTAATACATTGAATGTAAGAATATTGATAGGTATATTTATTATATAGTATTGACAGTATGGTATCTGTTTATATCCCGAAACGAACCAAGGATCTAGCTATATATATAGAAACTATTACACGTCTTTTTTTAAAAAAGAAACACGTAAATAAGAAACAAGTAAGAAACATTGCCAGGCTGAGATAGGGAAATAAGGGAAGAAATTCAAATAGTCACATTAATACGTTAAGATGTGGAACGACTATATTTCTAGAGTAAACTAATATATACGGTATTTATCGTTGTCAACTTGAATCTCATCTTCTGGAACAGAAGACACATGGAGTGGGTTCTATCATTGTAGGTGGTGGGACTCGAATTCAAATTTTATAAATTTCAATGCACAATGCAGTGTCTTCATTTTATGAAGATTAACTACAGTTAATGTAAACTACTGTATATACATAACGTTCTAAGAAACCAAACAGCTAGAAAAGCAGGCATCCGACAGGCCGTGGAAAGGTTCATCGGGAAGTTAGCACCACAGTTACGAGAGTTCTGTTTTCTTAAGAAACAATTCAGGCTCAAATGACCAAAAAGTTAAGAAACATTGAGCCTGCATGGTCTGACTTATTTCTTTAAAAAAGAAGATGTGCAAAACGACAAGACCAGTCACGGACGGAAGAATATTTGTTATGAAATTATACTGAACAAGCCAAATCTAAGATTTTTCAAATTGGCAAAAATTAATGAATTATTTTTAGCTCTGTTTCTTTGAAGTTATTCAATGTCATTTCATTTATATATTTATATGTATATATACTCACTGTTCTTTGAAGAAAACAAAATTATGTAAATTCTGAATAACGGGATGAATCTTGCAAAATCTCTCTCTCTCTATTTTACCCTCTTTGTTCTTACCACTTTTTCAGATATCTAAATAGTTATATATATACACTTATTGATTTTTTCTTGAAATTTTTTAGATATTTTAGTTGAGATTAAAATGGTTGGACCAATTATTCCTATTGTTGTTGTGACTATTTTCTGGGGAGCTGTTGGTATTATCTGTCCATGTTTTGCTCGTGGTCAAAACAAGCAAGTCATTCAAGCGAGTTTGATGCTCACTGCCGTTTGCTGCTGGTTGTTTTGGATTTGTTGCTACCTTGCGCAATTGAACCCGTTGATTGGACCTGAATTGAGCCCAGAACACGCAATCGCAGTATTGAAGCAATGGGCTCACTTTGAAAACTGAACAAAACTATATATTCTGAGAACCAATTACCATCATTCTTTGTTTTTTGTAGACATTTTCTCTTCATAATATGTTTTTTAGTTAAGTTTTATTTTGTTACTATTAACATATTCTATACATTTTTACGTTTCTTATTGCAGTTAAATGCTTCATGATAAATGTTTTGTAAGCTGAGTTGATCATGTGTGTTGATAGTATTATTTAGAAATACACTTACAACGTCTCTTTTGTTTTCATGAGGTTTAAGCCTTCATGTATCCAACAGATTATATGTTGATAATGGACTATCATCTGATATATAGACATCTAATTTTCAACATTTTAGTGGTATATGTATTTAAAAGCAACACTTTGAATTGATGGAGAATGTTTCCTTATGTACAATTGGAATAAGAGAACAATGCAAGTTTGTAGCAGCAGAGTTGACAAAGAAACATGCACAAAGAGAGTTGGTGTCATGGAAAATCAAAATTGCCTGAATAACTTGCACCAGATTGTTCTTTCTCTCCGCCCGTGGTCATTTTCAGCAAGCTTTACAGCGGTTGGGTTAGGTGTTAGTGTTTCATTTACCGAACACAATATTTTCTGCATCCTTGTGTTTTTCATGACAATTGTATGTATTGTTTCAGTGCATGGTGCAGGAAACCTCATCAATACATATTACGATTATCAGAACCATGTTGATTCAGATTTGTCAGATGATCAAACTTTAGTTAAAAAAAACATAACACCAGAAGAAGTTTACATTTTAGCTTTGAGCTGTTATATGTGTGGTTTTATTTCCTTTGCTGGTTTGGCATACTTTTCTTTAGCGAATTTGGCTTCCACCTCTGTTATGTTTTTAACTGGAGTTCTAGGTTCATTTATGTACACTGGCGGGTTAGGTCTAAAATATCATGCTCTGGGCGATGTAGTGGTTGTAATGGCTTTTGGCTTCATCTCAACAGAGTTTGCTTTTATTGTGCAAACTGGTTTCTTTAGTTGGCAGCCATTGTTTTATGCTTTGCCAGTCATGTCCCTAACTGAAGCCATTTTGCACGGCAACAACACTAGAGACTCAGCGGAAGACACAAAGGCAGGGATTGTTACCATAGCAAGCTTACTTGGTAGAACATATTCTGGCTTCCTTTTTACAATGTTGATTTTGCTGCCATATTTTTTTATATGGATTTTGACTGTGTGGCGATCAATTTTATTTATTCTGCCATTTTTCACCCTTCACTCTGCTGTAGCTTTAGAAAAAACATTTCGTGCAGACCATTTAAAAAACATTCCACAAAAAACAGCCCAACTCAACTTGTGTTTCAGTGCACTCTACATGTTATCCATTTTGTTGCACTAGCATTAATTCAGTTACAGAGATGGAATTGTCCGAAATGATATCTAGAGTTACATTACATTTGGTTGAAGTGAATAAAACAATAGAAACCATGGCGTGGATCATCCGTATGAACTTGAAAATAAAAGACGCATATATTTATACATACTATGAGTTTTACTATGATATATACTTTTGCATATTTACTGTGATATTTATTTATTTATTCAATTATATTTCCTGATGAACTACTTGATATTTTCGCATCCGAAAGCCAAAAGTGTAACTGTTCCCTTTTATTTGAAAGGAGAAAACAGTTTTTGTTCTGTATATAAGTATTCATTATTTTCATTTTTTAATATTTATATTTTTAAAGCAGTATTTAGTAATAAATTCTTTCTTTATTCGCGTGAGTCATATTAATATCTAGACATTCCTCGTTACATTATGGTAATTCCAAACAGTATTTTTTTTATTTACACTTGAATCCCATTAAGTGGTTCCCCGGATAAGTCTGACGCTCACTTAGTACTTACTTAGTCGGAGTGTTTTTTTATTCTCCTTGGATTTCCCCACCTAAATCAAGCAAATATATTTCATTTAAGTTGTACTTTCGATTTACCGTACCTTCACTTAAATCGACTTTTACTTCCTCTAAATGATCAAGATCAACTTTTCGGCGGTCAAAAACGGCCGCGAAGCCGTAGTGACGCCGATCCGAAGATCTCACCAAACCATTCAATCGGTAGTAGCGACGGGCGGTGTGTACAAAGGGCAGGGGCGTAATCAACGCGAGCTGATGACTCGCGCTTACTAGGAATTCCTCGTTCATGATCAATAATTGCAATGATCAATCCTCATCACGTCGAACTTTCAAAAGATTACCCAAACCTTTCGGTTAAGGTTAAGACTCGTTGAATTCGACAATGTAGCACGTGTGCGGCCCAGAACGTCTAAGGGCATCAGACCTGTTATTGCCTTCCTGACTTTGGTTAAACACCAACAGTCCCTCTAAGAAGTCAGTCACGATTCGTGAATCGTGTGACTATTTAGCTGGTTAAGGTCTCTCTCTATATATATATATATATATTAGCCAAATATTGATTTTTAAAGCAAAAGCAGTTATGTAACGGGAATCGCGAAATACCGCATTTAACGTTTGTAGCTGTCAAACATTTCCCCAAAAAATTACATTGCGAGGCTTTTAGTATGTTGATCTATGATAAATTGCGGTTCTAATGGTACCAAACATGTTTTGCCTCTAATTACTTCAAGGTCTAACCCTCTTTTGGGCTAATTTGCTCAGATTAAATATAAAACATGTTTTTCGTAAAATTAGAAATTTTTGCATTGTTTGTTTTTAACGAGGCTTCCAGCCCGTCTGGTCACGAACCCAAAACCTTTTGGTTATGAGACGAACGGCTTTCCCATGGCGCCATCGCCGGATTGCAATGCATGTTGTCCTGCAAGTTGTGAAATATTTGCATTGAAAATTATTGGTGTTCAGATAGACATAGAGAAAGTATTTTGTTTCAGTTGAATGTTTTGAGATGTCCGGAAAAAATAGATTGAAGCGACAGCAAGTAAATGACAACACGTGTTGTCATAGAAATGCAAATGAATGATGGATTTTGTTTGCTTCTCGGCATCGATATATTTTACATAAAGGGTCTTTTCGCTTAGAATTTCAATATTTAAAATGAGGTGTAGTATAAAATAACATCTCCAAAAAAATGAAAAAAAGATTTAAATAATAATTGAAAATATCTAGTTGGTTTGTAAATGTTTCACGAAATTACTATTCGTACAAATTTGGCGTGGAGAAAATTTGACAAAATTAGCCAAATTTAATTTTTTTTCTTCCATCGCCAAATTAAATCCCCGCCAAATTTAAAATATTTCTGCTATCGCCAAATTAAAACCATGAGAAATTCAACTTTTTGTTTACGTACACTTTTCTAAACAATCTTACAAAAGAAATATGCAAAGAAAGTATAAGTAATAAATGTAAATAATGATTATAAAATGAAACTAATCAATAGTTATAACACTCCGTTGTTCTTCTTCTTTCTTACTCTTGTTTGCCTCTTTACAACCAACGTTTGTAGGGTTAATGCTCCGCCAAATTTAATCCACGCCAAAATAAAAACTTTTTGTCCATCGCCAAATTAAATCCACACCAAAAAAATCATTTAGGGTCCATCGCCTAATTAAATCCACGCCAAAATTTGTACAAATAAGGTATGTATAGATTTTACGAATTTAAAGCAATCGCTTAACTCCGCTTACCAGCATTGAGTTTAAGAGGGCGATTTTTTCGACTCATATAAGGATAGTTCTCGCATACGGGATCGACTGTCAGGCTGGTGTGATATCTTCCAACCTCCAATCCTAAAGCGTCACTCCAGATACGTACTGCCCTAAAGATTAGTGATCGCTGCCACAAGCAAAACCAGACATCTCAGTGCCGGGATGGAATCGCTCTTCGATTGTCATGGAAACGCATGGGTTTGTTAGATGTCAACCATCGTTTACGTTTTCTGCTCTAGCACTTTCTTCAGAGCCCGTCAAATCTTTGAGTATCTGAGGAGTTAATAGATTTGCCAAGGTTTTATTTTAAAGTATCTCCACCAAGACTTCCCATATCAAGGTTTTAGCGTTATTTAGTATCGTTTCAGGAAGTAATAGATTTAGGGAGGTTTTAGCGGTCGACGGTAAGACTCAATGCATCGAGATTTTATTTAGTACTAGCTATATAAACCCAGCCAATTGCATTCATCACTTTAAAAGTAATAACTTGTTTTTTTGTGAAACTTTCGCGTGGAGAAACTTTCGCGCATTTCACGTATTTGAGCTAGATACGCGAAAGTTAATCCACGCTAAAAATTTAAGTTTGCGATCCGCGAAAGTTAATCTTCAAAGTGTATTTAAGGCATACGTCAGTTTTTTTTACTTCAAATATGAACTCCAGCTTCAACAAAGTCTTTCTTTTGATATATTCTTACTCAGAAAACAATGTAGCCCTCGTTGGAAAGCCCTGACTTATCATCTCCTCAACAAGTAAAAATCTTGTTGACTTTCCGCTTCTTGAACTATCTCCTCAACAACTCAAAACAATGCGGAAACTACGGAGTCCGTGACGGGATGATGCAAGTTAGGGGTTTGAAACTCTATAATAAATAGATATTGTCGAAGGTTTGGGTTTGGGTTAGGGAACTCCCTTTACTATTTTTAATTATGATTGAACAAAAGGGGAAATTCCCAACTTTCTTTGTCCAGTGAGTCTATGTAAGTTGGACCCAGAAATTTGTATAATAGATGAGTACATTCATACCTTTGAAAATAGAAAAAAATTGACTATCGTTGTTCAAGATCATTGCTGTTGAACCATTCACTGCCGTAGACACGATATCTGAGATTTTAAAACAAAAGCAGCGTTCAGTTATCAGTTAATAAAGTACGTTGGGAACTATTTTGCAAGAAGAACCGCAATCTCGAACATCTTCTTCCGACGCAAGATGGATTGCTACAGCATGTAAAGAGAGCAACATTCCAAGCAAGCATATGGACAACAGCGTCCCATGCATCATACCTGATTCTTCCGCCTAGTGACTGGGGTTGAAAAACGTGTTTGAAAATGACAACCAATATGGATGACGATATCTGAGGCCGCAAGTACATGCACAGAGCTAATAAAATGCCATTATTCATCAACTAGAAAGTGCACGCAATGCAAGTTAATGTCCGATCGGAAGTCAAAATAATGAAATAGGAAGTCAAATTATTAAACCGAAATTAATGTCCGCTATTTTGAAAAAGAGTATGATAGGCTTCTAGCAAACCAAAGAAGAATTGCAACTCTTTTCTAAACAATATTTTAAACTAATTTACAAGGTTTTGATCAACTCCAATTATGATTTATGACCAATTAAGCATATTTAAAAAACAATGTCGCAATTTTGGGAAATGACGTCAAGTATGACCGTCATGTTGAGAAAATTTTGGTTCTTGAGAAAATTCTGATTCTCCATATCAAAATGTAATTATGAAGTGGTGCGTGCAATCATAAATAATACACCGCAATATATTTATAAAAAACACAGAAATGGCGGGCTTATTCTTTGTTCTTGAGTGCATTTTGTACGCGGCTATTGCTAGTATAATAATATCACTGTTCCTGCCACTCACCTTCCAAGTTTTCTTTATACACCTTTTATATTACCAACCTTTTCTTGGCAATAATTTATCAAGCGGCATAATTAGACGAAATAATGTCGCTAAAACACATTAGAATACTTTAAAGAGGCGCAGTTTCTTTTTTTCCTAGAAGTGATGAGAGTGAATTTTGCACTCAGGTCATTTTTCTAGTGTAACATATGATAACCCTATTTTACGCCACTTGCGTATCGAAATAATAAGTGGTGTATATTGTTAAGTTGTTATACCTAAAACTCCTTGTATAAAACTATACAAGCTAACTGGCTATATTTAAAGTTTAGAAAAAGAAAATTGCACTGTAACACAATTTATCATGATGATCCTACTCAGATGATTTGAATGCTCTCTACCTGTTGTTATGATTGTTACTTCTGTTTAGTAAGCAACCAAACGAAATATTTCTATAAAGTTCAACTTAAAAAGTAGGCCATGCTTCAACTCATTAAAAACGTTGTTTACAGAATTTATCCAGTAATTAATTTGTTATAGGATAAACCGATAGGCGCATCGGAAGAGAAAGGAATGTTTTTACGATACTTTTGGCGGCTTTTTCGAGTCTTGATGACACTGGCAGGAAACATTTAGAGATGAGATCTAGACTTTAGACAAAGTAATTTACGGAAACTAATTTCCTGCTTTCAAAAACAGGAAATTTCTTCTTTCTGTAGTAAATTTAGATCGTATAAGAACTTCGATATTGATGATATTTGGTGACAGTATTGTTTCATGCGCCGAAAACAAATCATTAGAAAATATATGAAACAAATATATAACATAAATTTAATAGACAAAGTTAAATCTTGAAATTCGAAGAGACATTAACGTTTCCTTGAAGCAAAATACATATGCACATGATATACCTGCCGTTAAAATGAAATCAATATATGACAGTATATACATCTTCCAAAACAAAATGAACGGTTAGTTGTTTCTTACGACAAACCCAATATACTTCGTGCTATTCTATACTAATTCCATGAGATGGATTTCTATAATACTTTAATCGAAATAATTGGGTATATGTTTTAGGTTTCTCGTTCAGAGGTAGCCGCGTCAGAAATCTTCTGTGCTGTGTTATTGTTCAGTATTTATGACATTCTTTAGGAATCAATTTCCTCGTGAGAGGAGAGTATTTTAACGCAAATATTTTATAATAAAAACGTTTAATTAGGTGAAACTGACATCGTGGCAACCAAATGTGAAAGCGAAACAATCTTATTGTGCGCAGTTTAGATCAATTCCAAGAAAATATTAATATTAGCACACACTCATTCTATGTCGTAGATCATAGAGTCCAAACTTTCCGGACGATCGTAAAAGCCAATCACAGTTTTATCATCTTTTGTGATATCAATGTCTCAAGCATGCGCAAGGATGGCGAAACATATTGTATGTATATTTCCTTATAGGAGGCGAAAGAAATATATAGATGATAATGTCCGAAGTCAAGGCGAAGTGATAAGAAAGGAATATGATGAACATCGACGCCTCCGATATTATGTACTTTGGGTAGGCGAGGAATTGATACCAAAAGTAGAGATCCGGCACAGCAATGAAAACAGCAAACGTTGCGAAGACCAATGCCGGTATGATAAAGGCTTTCCGGATTTTCCTTTTCCTGTTTAGTGCATTTTTTCGCATCGCCTCGGGTTTTCCATTGGTTGTCTTGGGAGCATGTCTGGCAGTCATGTTGAGTGAATAGATCTTGGACGAAATGTACGAATAGGTGACGAGTAGAGCGATGATGACAATGACGTCACAAATGGGGTAAAAGTATTTAAAGCACACGAAGTTCATTGTCTCGTAATCATCCACCGTGATCATCAAGCTCAATACGACAACCAACGATCCGCCCCAAACTAAAGCCAGCATAATTTTACTGCATTTCAAATTCCAAAACAAGTGATATCGGAGGTGCAAAAACAACTCCATAAATCTGTTCACAGTCATAAGTACCATAACACAGTAGTAGACGAGAGCGTTGCCAACGTTACCATAGATGTTCAGATACACCATAAGTTGCTGATGACCGGTCATCGCAACAGCCACTGTCAATGAAGAGCATAACATCAACTGGAACTCTGCCAACGTCAAGCTAAACAGAAATAAGATTTGTATTGTGTCCATGTTATGTCGAACGCGAACTAAAATGTACAAGCCGAATAAATGTACAGGTAGGATGAATGCAGACACAATGACGATAGCCAGCGCAAAACCGGACATTTTTTGCTCTTCTTTTAGATTTATTGTATTTCCAAAGTATCGCTTTAGCTCTGTTGCATGCACGATGTTTCTCAGCGAACTGCTTCATTTAAAAAAAATCGACGTCAGTTATAAAGTAGTACTAGATTCGACTGCAATAGTTACGATGACGTCGGCGGGCTTCGAATTCAATTGTACTAGCCGTAACACCGCAGGCACATATAGCGTACCACCTGCCCGCAAAATAAGGCATGAAAACATATAAACGATGTGTCATCTGACGTGCATCCATTATAAATAAACTATGGGTTAGCCAATATCGAATTGTTTTATACGTGGCAATAACTTTCCGTTGGAATTAAATGCAAAGCAATAACAGAAAGCTTTCGTTCGAGATTCGGGTGCGCTTTTGCGTCGTTCATGCGTTAATAATTCACGAAAGGCCACGCAAGACATTGCTTTCCCAAAATAAAATACACGTCACAGATAATTTGTTTGTTTTCGTTTGTGATCTCGATACATTATGTCGAGTTAACAGATAAAAGATGGTAAACAGGTGCATTGGAGAAGCGTGAGTTTAATTGCAATATGAACGTTGCCATGCGTTGGCCGATTAATTCATTATTACTTATTCATAATTTTACATATTCACAGTAAGTAACATTTTGCGTATAATAGTATGATTTTGATTAGAATGGTAACGCTTCGAGTATAATCGTAATACTTCGAGAAAAATAGTAAGATTTCGAGTATAATAGTAAGATTTCGAGTTAATATGAAATGAGTTACTTCTACGAGTCAGACTTCTTTGAGGTAAATAAACTAATAAAAGGTTATAAAATATATACAAATATTATATAGTTAAAAATTGTGCAAAATATTATTATTTGGATAAAAATGTATATATTCTACTAAGAAGTCTGTTGAAACCAGATCTTGATTGCGTTTCTCTCTTTGATTGTGTTAATGATATATCCCCGAGGAGTTTAGAAATCTTGATCCGCGGGTCTCGATAATATTTTTAGAATTCAATATGCTTTTCTTAAAAATATTAATGTTCGGACATCTGCATATATGTGCAATATACCTCAAATAAGTAACATTAAATCTCTTAAACATTTTAACTAAACGCTCAATATTGTGGTTTGTATAGAAAAACAAATGTCTCTTCTCCTTCCTTCTTTCTTCTATACCCTCCACGAACCATTTTACGAAGGAAGCTGTACCAGCATCTTTCAAGTTTTCTTAATTCTGCTTCATATATGTACCAGCTTTGGGTAGCATATATAAGACGAGGGCGAACACATGACTATAGGAACTTTCTTCGTGTCCACATTTCAATGTCACCATCCTTGAGTACATTGCCATTAAAATTGTACATTTTTTAAAGTGTGTTGTTAGCTTTTCTTTGGATATTAATATTTTATTGGAGTTAAAAACATAGAATACTTTTTTGCCAACTGGAATTCCTTTTCAACATGCCGAGCCTGGGAACCAGTGTTAGTCCATGGGATTGGGGTCGAACTGATATCAAAATAGGGACAAATATTGTTATATACCAAAAGAACGGCAATTTTAAAGAGAATCGGAAAATGTTACTTTGTCTGAAAGCGTGAATTTTTTTAATTTTTTATCACTCTCCAATGCTGATGCTCCTAAATTTGTATTTTGTTTTCAGACACACCGAAAGCACTGAACTTATCGTCTATTATGGACCCTAAAACATTATATTAGAGACCTTCATTCTCTTTAATAAATTGATTTTAAGTTGATTACGTTTTTTCTTAAAAAAGTAGTTTTTTAGAGCTTATGTAGTATTTTTAAATCAGTATTTGTTGATGAAAGTTGTTTAAGGTTTGACGCTTAACGTCCTTCCACGGTTTTTTGGTAGCTGGTTTGGATGGGCATGTTATATTTAAGCTTTCTTTTAATTGACTGAACAATGGAATCTGCTAAATCATCAACAGGATACAGGATCTATGGCCTGATCAAGTTCTCTAGTATATTTAGCTATTACTTTATTGTGAGAAAATTTTGTGAGAATTTAATTTCGCGAATGGCCAAAATCGATATCTTTTTTTTGTTCTTTTTCTGGAAAAGACAATCAAAATTCAACATTATTTTAGTTTGTTTATTAACCAGATTTTTTGTTCTTCACACTTTTAAAACATGTTGTATATAATACTAACATAACTCTAAAGAAAGACTAACTATATTTTTTTCATGATATCTAATGTTCAATGTCTTCAAAATTATCGAATGCGACGATCATCTTCCGGCGAATAAATATCTTCATCATTGTCGCTATCGCTCTCATAAAAATTAAATGTAGGGTTAACAAAAGCCTCCCTTTCTTCCTCATTGATTTCCGCCGTGTTGATGTTGTTCTCGTGCGTGACGTTGCCATTCTACGCTTGAAAACTTACAACGAACGCAATATCTTTGGTGATCATAATAGGGAAAAATTGAAAATAATCGGAAAAATCGAAAAAAGTGCTAGAATTTAATTTCGCGAACGAAGAAAAGTTTTTTTTCACGGGAATTTAATTTCGCGAATGAAGGGAAAAAACCTTTTTCGCGGGAAGTTAATTTCGCGAATGAAGGGCCAATTCGCGAAATTTTCTGACAATAAAGTAGATTATCCTTATTATGAAGAGCTGTTATGACAATTTTAGGCTTTGGTAGTTTGCAGGTTTTTTGTTTTATATGTAAGCTCTTATTATCTTGATGAAATTGTATTGTCATGGCAAATAGAAAGTGGTCTGTATCAAAGAGTTTGCTGGCACCTCTAAAAATACGACAAGATTTTGTAAATTTTGATACAAAACCTCTTGTTGTAATATAATCTATACGTTTCCGTTTACCAGTTGCAGCATGTAGCCAAGTTTCTCGATGGACCTCTTTGTACGAAAAATATTATTAATAATTTTTAGTTGGACATTTAGTAGCAATTTTGACTTCAATAGTGTCATTAAAATCTCCTAAAAAATACTCTTATATTTTGAGTGTCTTGACATTTCTGCTGTTGATTTTCGTAGTTCTCTGTAAAAACAGACCTTTGCATTCTCGCTCGCGACATTAGTTGGTGAGTATGCATTAGTTATAGAAAGGCGCATATTATGAATCACTATACGAAGTGATATTAAACGCCCTGGCATACGTAAATGCGAATCAACTACTTTTATATGAGAGGCTAAGATAAATTCTACACCACCCTCAGACTTCGATTTGTGACCATACCAGATGAATTTCCACCCTTCTAGGTCCTCTGTGTTAAATTCAATATTACCGCTACCAGTACGACGTACCTTTTGTAATGCTAATATATCAATGCCTAGTTTTTGAGCAGACTGTACTGTGTCAGCTAATCACATATGAATGTCCGAATATTTATTGTTACCAAAAAAAAGGTGTTTTTGGCGGTGTTTGTTTTTTCGACTTTTATTAAATTTTACAATCTTTGAGAGATGACAATGAAGATCATTTGTCTTGTCTCCTGTAACTTCCCGGAGGATCACAGATAGCAGTAGCATATTTTTCGACCTCAGCCTGGTTGTCTACTGAGGGACGTGTTTTGAATAGGCCATTACATATGCTTTAAAGGAAGAGTTTGTTGACGGAAGAAAAAGTTGCGATTTTATTTTCGCAACTTTAAAAGAAGAAGTTGCGTACATAAAATGTTGCGAGTGAAGTTGAACTTAACGATAATTTTTCTTATCGTTCCAAGCAACTTAGCGTTTGGACACTCATTTTATTCCAAAATTAATACAATCTACTACGGATTGTTTGAAAAGTCGGAAACGGATATTCTCATAAGCAGTTTCTACGGACCAGACATTAATATTTTCATTCCGCAAAGTACACATAAAGGTGTAAACTGCATATAACGTTACTTAGACAATAAAGGACACTTCGTGAAATTAGATCTAATCTAATAAACATGCACTAATCGAGCCGAAAACACTAGACAACGTCACGTAGGCTTTGAAGAAAGAAAAACGATGTTATTACAAATAGCAAGTACAATGCAAATATCCTAAGACTCATCATCTTCTGCATCACCATCAACGTTGACCCCCGGGAGAAATTCGCCGCCATCATCTCCACCTTCCTTATCAGGAAAAACTTATGAAATTACATTTAAGAAAATACTTATTAGATCGTGGGGCGACTGTGACGGCAGAGTTGACTAGTACACACTACAGAAGATCGGTTTTAATTCAAGGAGGGCTCGAAATACCTTGTAAGTTTACAACAAAATTGATTGCCACAAAAAAGAACAAACTTTTATTGGAACACTACCTTTCGTCAAATTAAATTATATGGATGTTCCAAAGGAGAAAGAAGTTACTTAATGTCGGCTCGTTTGTGGAAACTGAAAGCTAACACTGCCAATAGTAAATCATCATCATATGAACAACAAAAAAGTCCAAAAAACGAAGTTTAAAACGTACGGTGAAGAGAAGCAAGTTGACATACGGAAATGGTTTATGAAGTCCTCTGTTAAAGGAAATCAAAAAAGACAGAGACAAACTATAAAGAAACAATATTTATTGATTAGAATCTACGTTAAAGTCTGATCGGTTTTGTAAAAAAATATTTATAGACGAATATTTTCGCACATTAAGTTTGTTGTTGCTCCAAGGAGATAATTTTTATTCAGAAAAACAATATCAGACACCATTTTCATCATTGGAATTTGGCCATTTTTGTCCCACATTGCTAATTTTTGCAAAAACGACAATTGGACTAGCCAAACTCGGCGTTATTTTTATTCAGATGCTTCTATAACATAACAAAAAAGAATGAAAAGTTGCGGGAAGAAATTATTGCGAATACTGGAAATAATTAAAAGTTGCGGGAAGAAAAAGTTGCGAATTGTAAAAAAATTAATTGTTGCGGGAAGAAAAAGTCGCGAAAGTTGCGAAAGTTTGCTCGCAACATTTTCTTCCCTCAACTTTTTCTTCCCGCAACAATTTCTTCCTTTAAAGTATGCTTAAGTTGTGTTTTTAAGCTACCACCAGCTATAAACGAGAAGATGGGGAGTCTCGATCTCCAGATAGTATAGATAGTTCTCATAGTTCTCCAGATAGTTCTCATATCCAGAACGGGAAAATGGTAACGCTTCGAGTGAAATGGTAACGTTCCAAGTGAAATGGTAACGCTTCGAGTGAAATGGTTACGCTTCGAGTGAAATGGTTACGCTTCGAGTGAAATGGTAACGCTCCGAATGAAATAGGTAACGCTTTGAGTGAAATGGTAACGCTTCGAGTGAAATGGTAACGCTTCAAGTGAAACGGTAACGCTTCGAGTGAAATAGTAACGCTTCGAGTGAAACGGTAACGCTTCGAGTGAAATAGTAACGCTTCGAGTGAAATAGTAATGCTTAGAGTCAGATATTATATCCCACATCTTTTACACGATTCCTCCATTTCGCTCTGTCTTCCATGATCGTCCTTAACTCCTTTACGTTATCCATTCCAGTGTCCTGTAGTAAGTTGTCTATGTAGTTGACTCTTCTTCTACCTCTTCCAGTTCTTCTTTCTGTTGGCTGCCAAAGTACCATTCTATTTGCTATTTCATCAGTATGGCGTATACAATGACCAGCAAGTCTCATTCTTCTTTGTTGAACCTTCGTTGATACCTTTGGTAGCTCTCCGTAGAGTTGATCATTCGTTAGGTGACTCTTCCAAGATACGTTTAGTGTCATCCTAAGCATTCTGGTGTAACACCCGTCAAGTTGCTTAGTCAGCTTCTTTGTGAATGTCCATACTTCTGATCCATACAACAATACTGACTCTATTGTTGTAATATAGAGTCTTACTTTTATCTTCCTTGATAGCTTTGAACTCCACACCTTCAACTTGTGACAAGCACTCCATGCTAATGCTTTTCTCATAGCTAAATCTTTTTCAGTGCTTTCCATCCTTGACCCAAGGTACTTAAAATTTCCACTATCTTCAAAGTATTTCCATTTTTCACATTGATCTCTACTGGTGAGTCATGATTAAAAATCTGCATCTCTGTCTTTTTTGCATTGCAGTAGAGACCAACTCCCTCTGCTTCGTGTTCTAAGATACTTAGTACTTCCTGTGCTTGTTCAATCTCTTCTACTAACACTGCTGTATCATCCGCAAAGCCGAGGTCAGTGATGACAATTGCTGGATTCCGTCGACTTCTTCGCCTGTGCAGTTGAAACCCAAGCTCTTCGTCTCTACCGTAATAGGTTTTACGCATAACGTAGTCCAGTACAATGGCAAATAGGTACGGAGCTAGGGTGTCACCTTGTAATACACCTGCTTTGATTTCAAAGTACTCTGTTACTCCGTCTGGTGTGATAACCCTTGCTTTGGTGTTTTTGTGAAGTAGGTTGATGGCACTAAGCAATTTTGGTGGTATATTGTATGCTTTAAGTATCTTCATCATTTTTTCTCTATGTACAGAATCAAAAGCTTTCTTAAAATCTATGTAGAGAATGATTGCTTTTCTGTTGTGGCTTCTAACTCCCTCTATAAGTCTTCTAAGTGCAAGGATGTGTGAAGTTGTTGACCGGCCTGGCCTAAAACCATTCTGATTGGGTCGAATGTGTTGGTCCAGTTTCGGTTGTATTCTGTTGAGGATTATTTTGTTAACAAATTTCGCAACAATTGATGACAGGCTGATTCCCCTATAGTTACCAGTGTCTTTTAGGTCTCCAGCCTTTGGGATTGGTATCATGTCTATCTCTGACCATTGTTCAGGTTTCGCGTTATCATTCAGTAATTTGTTTGCAAAATTGAGAAATATATCATCCAGATTACATAGTTTAAGTACTTCAGGTGATAGATAAAGCTCTAGATATAGCTGAAGACCCCTGATGTCTGAAAGTTTCAAATAGCGCGTAAAAGACAAGGACACCGCAAAACAAGATAATAAATTTTACCCTATGCGAGTTTAAATCTAATTGGAGAGAAAATATTTTATTTATAAATTAAGCTTCGCCACTGGAAAATTAGCTACACTAACAAGTTATCGATCCAATTAGCAAATCAAACTAAACCAGTCTACTAACAAGAGAGCAAAACATCATGGAGGATGTTGAACATGATAACTTGGCTTTGTGGTTTGTTCTCTTTAGTGGGACCTTCATGCTCTTCCAATGTATGGGATTGTATCTCCTCATAATTCTACGTCACCGCATCGAAAAAACGCTGATCTTGTTCTTGCTATGCCTCGCCTCAACAGAACTACAAACCACCGTCATTGTACTTTTCGTCAAGCTCTTGAGTGTATGGAATTTCTCTCCTCCGCCAGCGTTTACCTACCTGTTGATAATTTATACTTTACTCTACTGCTGCCTCGTCGCATTTATTTCAATGAATCAATTCCTCGAAGAGTTTCTTCACCTGAAGTATCACTTGTATTGGAACCCCGCGTGCACAAAAGTCCTTCTCATATTCACGCATCTTGCGGTAGTAGCCAGCTTGGTTGCTTGCGTTCTGAAAATGGACAACGATAACGCAGAAATCCTCTTCCTGTACGTCCGATACATCAATCCATCGTTCGACATTGCAATAATTCTACTGTTGTTTCCTGCGTACTCTTATATCCTCTTTAAACTTGCCCTGATCCAAACTAAAGTGTTTTTCATAGAGAGGGACTCGACTAAAAACGACGCAACGAAATACTGCGTCATGAATAATTTAAAACAGAAGAGAAAAGAACTGAAGTGTTTCATTTTTCCCGGACTGATGTTCGCAACGTTCGTCGCTTTCGTAGTCATTCCTGATGCGTATTACATCAGCAAGTACATCACCGTAAAAGAATTGTATACGCTCGAAAAGCAATCTAAAGACCTACTTTTGGCGCTCGGAATTTGCAAGAGCGCTATCGGCGTTATTAATTACTTGTTCTTTTGTAAACCTATTCGGACGTATATGGGGAAGAAATACGAGCGCATAAAGGAATCGTCGTTGAAAAAAATAATTAACAATAGCATGAAATAAGAAAAGAACTTACAGAATTGTCGTTAAAGTCGTAAATGATATTTACTACCTGGGTTTTTGAATGCTGACATTATTTTCCAAACCACATACATTATTTAATTCTAGTGTAACCTGCACTCATTAAACAGCGAAAGTAAAAACATTTATTTGCAAATAAGGGTTGTTGAAGGAATCTCTTTTATAAAACATATATCACATATCTATGCATATAAAAAGTTTTTCTCTTCTGTTGAAGTTTTCCAAAATGTTTACCATTGAAGTCAAAATGATCGCCAGTAAAATAGCGTCACACTCTTTGCAATGTTCAATTCACAGCGATCAAAAATTACAATCATTCTATTACTTCTTGATTTCTTACCTCCTATTTTAGGAACCTCTCCTCAGTCCACTCGACACGCTGTATAATGAACCTCTCCTCAGTACACTCGACACGCTGTATAATGAACCTCTCCTCAGTCCACTCCACACGTTGTATAATGAACCTCTCCTCAGTCCACTCTACACGCTGTGTAATGAACCTCTCCTCAGTCCATTCTACACGCTGTGTAATGAACCTTTCCCTCCCCCGAAAACCAAATGAGAATGAGTTTCCTGATTTGTTTCGGTTCACGTATTAAAACATTGCGGGTTTCGTGGCTGATATGCAATTCTTAATAAAAAAAATACATATAATAAAATGTTAGCTGAGTTAGGAGGTTATTTGCCAATCTGGTCCAGTATTTCGCAACTGCGACTTCTAACTTGCAAGTGTTTTGCACCGAGGAAACGAAACGTGTTGTACTTGCTTTGTTCGTCGAAATGTTTTGGCGTTTTTTGTAAATGCGGCAGAGTGAAAGCTTTGCTTCTCTGATTCTCTGAATTGCATTCTGTCTCTTTGTACTTGAACCAGTTGAGCGCTGACTTGAATCGATTCCGATTGTTTTTATAAGAGATGGATTGCTTCGAATCAGCGTATGTAGTGTTACTGAGATCCGCTATCAACGTCGATATCGTCGGACATGTGAATTCATCTTTTACACTTTCTTTTTGTAGTTTTCCAATGCAGTGCGCAGCAAACATCAGTTCTTTTCTTTCTTCGAGCGAACGAAATTCCCCGCATTCTTCTGTAAGGACGCCGTGTGACTGAGTCAACTTCCAGTTTAGAAAATCCTCCTCTTCGTCCTGATCGCACCACATCCCGGAATCCAAACTGTCCTGGTAGCACATTTCTCGAGGTTGAACGTGGTACTGTTTGTAGTCTTTCTTAGAGACAACGATTTTCTCCGTCGCAGCATTTTTGTCGAAGTCTTCAATTAAAATGGCCGGCAGGGGTACGCTGTTCTGCTTTTTAAAGTCCTCCCTCCCAACACCAGTATCAAAAGCATCACCTGCGAGGGAGTGCAAATAAGAACACGGTCTTGTTCTGCTGAATTCCGACTTCCACTTTAACATTTTGTGCTGACTTCTTTCTTCAAACAAAACAACATCCGCGATCCTCATCAAACACTTATTTGACACGTCACACAATTAACGGAAACGATATTGACCTGTAATTACCTATTTAATAATCTGTCAAATGACATGATTTAGGGCGTGGACCGATTTTCGCTGTTTATTTGTAATAAGATCAGTCTATGTTTTTTGCATATTTAGAAATTCAACTGTTTTGTAATGCAAAGTAAATTTAAAAAATAAATTAAGATGGTCTATATCAACTATTTATTTAAAAACCGAATAAAACTTTATTAGTCCGTGAGATTTAATATGGAAAGTGAAAGCTTCGGAGCGCTCATATATATATATATATATACCTTTCTGCAATAAACAAAAAAAGATGGGCATCTCAATAACGAGCTGGCCTATTTGGACTAGCTCAGCTTCCATATAAACAGGCTCTTGATGCGAAATGTTCTGCGTGCAACGGTGCCGTGTTAAAAAACACGATAACTGAACCTTCAAAAACGTCAAATGAATTTGACGAAATGAACAACTGTCCCATCAATTGCCCTCCCAATGGTCCACAAGGTCTACGTTACCTCTATGCTCCCACAAGACGATGGCTGATGTCGGATTGTCCGGACATTTAAATTTGGGCTTCAATATGAGAGAAGAAGAACAACAGCCAACAAATGAGTGGTAAGGCTTTATGACTACGCCCTCTTGGTTTGCGGTATTTGCCAAGCTGGATACCCAGAAGTATTAATTCTTAAGATCTAACGTAACGGTTAGCGGAACAGAAGTAGGGTTGAGTGGTCTGGGTACCCTCGTTGCGTAATACCTGCTTTGCTCGAAAGCAATTTGTTTGTAACACACGGTAATAAAGTAATTTGTTCATTATCCACGTTAACTATACAAACTCATTGAAAATCCCAGCCAATGTTTACAATCAGCGATAACAATAAGTCATGACTTACAGTAGCAATTGTACAAAAAAAAGTTAAAACAAATTAAATGATTTCAACTCTTCACGGTGTTCGTTTATAAACCATGATGGTGAACGATTTACCAACGAGATCTCCATAACAGTTGGATGACATTCCGTTCCTATAATACTTCCGCTGATTGTCTTGTCCGATCCAACATTCACCGTAGAACTCTACGCCAAAGTACTATAAAATGAAAATATTACTTAATATGATTTTGCTTATTTATGCAGTGAAATCTCTATAAAGGAACATTCTTAAACAATCCATAAGACGGAAAGTAATTCTTTGTACTGATGGACTCACGGTCAAATTCTTATAAAGAAATCTCTATAAAGCGGACAGTTGTAAGACGGACACTTTTTTGTGCACCAAATAAATTTTCTCCTAAACTAACTCTGCAAAGCAGACACAGGACAATTTTCATGAAGGAATAAGAATTTAATTTCTATTTAAAATAGCGGTGTCCAACCATTGGGATTTCGGTGGAATTTTAATATGTTATTACTAAGGTAAAAATGGTACTTTCCTGAAAAGTTCATGTTGATACTTTTTTTTTAGGTTACAACTGTTTTTGGCCCAAATCCCTCGGACTATACATAGAAATTCGTATTTTAAACCGTCATTTATAGACCTAATCTACCTAATCTATCTAGGTCTACCTAATGTAAAATTTAATTTATCAGTTAATTATTATACATTATTAATTTATAATTCGAGTTCAACATGTTGATTACAATTTCATTACACCCTTTGGAAAACGCGTGTAAACCTGGCTTTCAGCGCGTGTATACCTGGCTTTAACTCTCTTTGAACATCAAAACATTAAAAAACTTTCAAAACTACGGTCACCTCTTCGTTTCTTGCGGCCGCATAATCCCTACACCTTTCTACAACTCCAGCCAAAGCGTGCCAATTCAGTTTCTCATCTCTCATGTTTTTAATGGAAAGGAACGCACGCGTGTTCCGATGATCTTTAAAGCACCCTAACCTTTCAACTAAAAAACACAGAAACATGCGCATGCGTCCTATATGTCTAGGATACCATGAAGTAGACTGCCGAACTTAACTGAGATTATTCACCTACCAGACATACACCTGTTCTCCGCAAAGCTAACATCGTCAATCGCGATATCGGATTTGTAGTTTTTTCCGCGTACTGCCAGGAGCTGTATCTGTAAAAACCAACAAAAACCCGGTAAGGTTGCATCATTATCAGAGGGAAATTCATGATTAGGAACTAAACTCATCAAGACTGAGAAATTCAAGAAAATTACATTTGATGTTGTATTTAAAGTTTCGTTATCGAAAGCACGACGGCCTAAACATTGTTTCGCATACATCATAGGGAGTAGGGCTTCGTATCATCACTTCCGTCCGATTCCAATATTGTCCGCGGTTCCCAGTGATGTTTAACAACCACTGAGTCTTCGGACCTTCTTCTGTAAACGAGTTTAGTAAAACCGAAAGGTCGCCCATTCCAGACCCTCTCATATTGTACCAGAATGAAAAACATCGCCCTTTAGTGGCAGGCATTTTCTTGGTGGTGAGTAAGGCTCGGTCGTTGAAAGAGTAGCCAGAAGCTTCAGTGTACATGTAAAACCCTGCAACAAAAGAATAAATTAACTTTGAAGTCAGCTTTCTACGCCTCGAATTGTTCGCACCAATCGAATCAACACGTGATAAGTCATTGAAGCTTAAAAAAGTGGACGGCAACGGCGTCGTCACATATAGAAGTGGACGGCAACGGCGTGGGCACATATAGAAGTGGACGGCAACGGCGTCGTCACATATTTCAAGTTTTTGGAGCGAGAGGAAAGGATATATTTTAAAGAGATAAATATTTTAAATGCTTGTAAACGGTGTAATTCGCTTAATAATCATTTTCTTGATGGAGCATTCTCTCAAATTTTAGCAGCTAACTGAACAATGTATCTCCCTACATTACAAAGGCGTTCAGTTACCGAAATTCAGTAAAATTTAATATCAAAATACTAATGTAAACAAAATACCTAGTCCGTGTTTTCCAGGAGAGTGGTCGCCTTGGGGTCCGGTACAGCAGTGCGATTTGGTTGGCCCAGTGTGACGTCTCCAATGGAAACCACCTGTATTTGTTGTCCAATCGCACAAATCTTCATTTTCGAAGTCACAATCATCTTTGCCTGAAAGGAGAGTATTTTCAACAGCTATTATGTGCGAGTGTACCAACACCCACCGAGACACTTGTGAACGTTACACAGCATGATACGAGAACTCTTCCCCGGACAGTCTGTACCCCCGTATTTAGGAGCTGGATCGTCACATATCCTCTTTCGCAATCGCTTCCCGACTCCACAATCCATGGAGCAGGCAGTCCAGTCACTCCAGCGACCCCAGTGGCCGTCAATTGGAGCTGAATGGTAAGAAAGAGTATGTACACATCCCTGGTATTCACTCAATGTACCAATGTAGTCATAATAAACTTATACATAATATTCAAAAACAATTATTTTTTAGCGATATTTTACCAACTAACGCAAAGGCGTACGCTCGTGGTTCGGTCAACATCTCATCCAAAGTTGCGTCCATGAGCTTATAACCGGGAGGGATTTTGCGTTAGAACCAGATAGGCCCGACCTAAAACATGGGGGCGGGAGGAGAAGGGGTATTTGGAAAAACCAAATGTTAATTCTATTTGTACTGGTTTGGTTAGGCGGCGTTTAATTATTGAAAAAAATGTCGCCTTATTTTCACCCGAGTTTTTTCTTTCCGAACCGTCGATGAAATCAAAACTCTGCATAGAACATAGAAATTCTTGTATTTAACAGAAAGTTTGGTTTATAATTATTACTGCTATTGTTTTATTCATTAAAATATGGTTTTGCAAGAATGTTTAGATATGATTTTGTTAAACTAGCTAGCCAACTACACCTTTAGGTCTGGCACCAATATTTATAGTTTCATGCGAGTCATCTTATTTTTCGAGAAGTATGTAGAACAATCCGTCTGCTTCAGAAAATCGGGAATCTCGGAGAATGTAATGAATGACGAAGAGGATCCTTTTAAATTGAGGTAAAAAAGGTTCTCTAGTGTTGAAATATTTTGCAGCAAGTTGAGTATTTTGACTAAAACAAAACAACTTCTTCTTAATGAAACGAACTTGAAAAAGAAAGATCTTTTAGAGACATTTGTTCGTGTGATAACACTTTGCTATTAATGCACTGTACACTTGTTTAATAGCTCACCTTTGTAAAGAAATTTTGTTGTACACAAAGAGGATAATTTAGCGAAGTGTTTGTGTAGTTTTTAACTTGTTTCGTTTATAGCAACTTTTGGCAATCTCTGTGCAAAGGACAAACCTTGACAAGTCCCTATTATTAAGGGGGATGCAGCTTATATTTCAGTTTCAATTTCAAGCCGCCACCCCAAAAAATTCATTATTTAAAAGAATTCATTATACCATTTAAAAAAGGGAATTGACTATGATACAGTCTCATCATCGTACATATAAAATTTTTAGGAGGATTGCTCCCCTCCAATAGTCTATCTTAGTAAGCTAGTGAAGATAGTAAAGACCATGTCAATGTTCACAAAAATATAAAAGATTGTTTGTTCCCTTTCTTTAAAAACTACCGTAACAAAGTTAAAAACATTTATTTCAAATAAATATGGGACTAATTAAAATAATTTTTTTTTGATAAATTGATAATAAACGGATAATTTGGTCGGTAATTTGTTCTTACAATAGCGTGAATTTAGTTCGGCGGTCGACGATGGTTTATAAATTTGGCGTTTTTTGCAAAAAATAAACGCAAAATCCACAAACTTTTCTTCCAGCTAAAATTTCCCCCGTTAAGGTCAACCGCAGAATACATCATCTAGACTGAATATCATTTTATATGATATAGTGCTTCCGAACGGTCTCGTGGTGTTTGTGACGACTGTGGTGATCATATTGAAAAATTGTACTATGCATGCGGGTATCAAGCAATATGTTACGATATAACAACGGGAACGGCAACTCACTGCTCGTTTTCACTCCGTCTTCCACTTGCAGTAGGTTGGAGCTCCATCTATTGTATTGTCTGAGGCTTGATGCATCTCTCCATTTACATCTGTTCCTTGCCATTTTGATTTTGAAGGTTTTTTCACTAACTACGACACTCCATCTCAGTCATATTCTTCCTCTAGGAGTAGGTCATTCCACATGAAAATTCATGAACCTATTCGTCCATGCGGTGTCTATAGGAATACAGGTGGCCAGACAGTCACAGTCGGTTCCATCTTAAAACATCTTCCACATCTCCGGTGGAATGGGATTGATCTAGTCTCACTTCATATATCCAACAGAACATCCCATGGACACTCCGCTTCAACCGAAACATGTTCTCCTTCGATAGTATAGTATCTCGCTTCCATACAGGAGCACACTTCGAACACAAGTGGTAAACACATTCCCTCTGTTTGAAAGAAGCACGGTTTGTGACTATTGGCAATAGCTCACGAAATGCATTCCATGCAGATCGAATGCGGGAGGCAACAGCATCTGCTCACCTTCCTGTCTGTCCAATAACATCACCGTCAGTGGCCTCTTCAACAGCAGTTCAGGACTTGAATACGGAACTTTCAATGGTCTTTAATCTTCCTCTGTTGCCAGAACATCGCTTGTGCACAGAAATTCCCCGTAAAATATGAAGTTCCCGTTTCCGTTCCGGATGAAAATATGAACTCACTGAATACATGGGTATTCTTTATCAAATGAGTAGAGTGCAATTTGCACAGGTTTTATATAGCTAGTTTAACATAAATCCTGAAATAGTACGACCATGAAAGTCTGTAACCCATTATATACAAAACAGGATTCTTCTACAGGAAATAGAGAGATGGAAGCAAGTGATGTATTGTTGAAGCAGTGGAGATGTTTTTAAATACGTAAATTGCCAGAGATTTTATGTAACTTTTTGCTTCGTAAGAAACAGTTTATTGAATAAGAGCACACTAAAATATTAAACTTTGTATTGAAATGTTGTTTTTATAAATACTTACGAATTGCTTCTTTCTTCTGATTATTAAAAATTATCAAACTACATGATCTTCAACTTTTACTAGTTCACATTCCAAGAAAATAGGAATTATCTGAAACACTTTTGAGATAGCAAATGAATATGAACAATCCCCTTAATAGAGGTCCATAACAAAAGAACGTCACAAAATTATTGACAACTCAACCCTATAAAACGAAAGAAACTCAACCTAAGGTTCGTTTGCCTTTAATAGTTTGCAATCCCGAAAAATGTATATTCATTGTTGTGGTTAAGATTATCTCGATGGTCAAAAAGACTTCTTGAAACCTATCTTTATTAAAATTTACTCTAATCTTTTGAATTCTCGTAAAATACATAGTTAAAAATGATTTAATGAAAAGGCAACAGCAAACATGTGTGTGTTTAAGAGAAAATTAACACATAATAAAAAATGCCAATTAAAGGAAGAGTTTCAAATAAACTCACCGAAACATTCTTCCTTGGTGCATCTCTTTGTTTCGGTCTGCAACCCCAAACCATCGGCATTTTCACATTTAAGACGATCTGGGCTCGAGCAATACCGCTGGCGACGCTTCACACAGTCAACATCACAGGGACTGTAGGAAGACCAAGAACTCCAAAAATTTGAAGATTTGCCTACAAACACAAAAGTTAAAATTTAATGAGTATATGCAGATTATTACGATTTTGTTGCTTTCAAGTGGAAGGACAGACATCGATTGTCATAAAGACAATGCATTTCCAGCATCAGATAAAGGTGTTATGCACATTCACTAACTTTTACAATCGTAGAGCAAGTTTAGCTCATTAATGTCTTGCGCAGACAACGTGTTTCGGTGGCCACCAATGAGATCTGCTGGATTTCGCACTCTCGTCATGGTAATTTTACCGTCTTTACTAAAGGCAGAGGAGCCATAATGCATAATGCTATCAAAATCGTATAGCAACTCTTGGTTGTCGGTGTCTCTCAATGTCTTCTTGTCAAAGTTATGCTCTTCTCCTGTGAAAAAAAAAAACATTATCAAGAATATTAACTACTAGCTATTTAACCCGTGCACTCATTACTTCTATGTCAAAACTCTGTCAGTCAATATGAGTACATATGCAAACAACAATAACGTCAAGCAGTAATTAAATAGCCCACCATCTTTAATGTTCTCCCAAAAGATTTCCACATACTTGTCGCGATCATTACGCGATTGCTCGTGAAAAAACCCGAGTGCGTGCAAAATCTCATGAATAATGAGACCCTTTTCAGCGCAACCCGCACCAATGCTTATTTCCTGGGGCCCAGGATTCAAATAATCTCTGCCGACCAAGGACCAGCACCTAATGAACAAGGTGTAGCTCTAAACCTACAGTACATTTAAACATTGTGATCAATATTCATTTAAGTAATTTGTAAAAAAGATCTCTGCAATTCGTCAAACAGAGACACTGCATTTTATATGTACTATTTAGAATGCAAGTGCCAGTTGACTTCAGATAATGGAAATTGTAAAGAAGAAGAATTTAGACATGGGTATATATAAGATATAAATGTTCATAGTATTAAGGTGAGGTGAGAAATGCTATCCGAAAACAAAACAACCAGAAAGAAAGAGGCCAACCTTTATCTAATATCCCATCAAAACAACATACAATAACGAGAAAAATAACTATTGAATCGAATAACAAGAAAGACAGTAATTCTCGCACACACAAATATACATAACATACCCTTCTTTTCGTACAAACAGTATCCAATGTTTCTCTGTTGTTCTTTCTTGAAACTGTACACAGCTTATGTCTGACAAATAACTCATAGCTTCTCTTATGGCTTTTTGGGAGTGAACTGAAACTGGAATTAATTCATTGTAAAAATCGTGCATTATAGGTTGAAACTTATTTTCAGAGATTTCAGACTGTTAAATAAACAGAATAAAATACAACAAAAATTCAAATTCATACAAATCTCATTTCCAATTCCAATTATTTAACCCTATTTAGGATGGGTAAGAAAAAACATGTTATTAACTCTAAAATACTATTCTATAGGTCTAGCTTCACCTTTCAGTGACAAAATTTAGTATTACACATTTTCTGAAAGTTTTAGTTCAATAAGTCTATTACGTCACAAGTTATGACTCATTCATTGATGGTGATTGCAACAAATATTCTGCTGATTTTTTAAATTTTTTAATATAAGCTCTTGTATTTATTCCAACAATAGTCATCAAAGTTTCTTGTCATGTAAGAATATACTTAAAGTGAACAATAATCCTTGAAATAAATCAATTATGACGTCATAAGACGGTTTTGGCACGTAATATGATGTTGGTCATAATTTGATCAAAGTATCATTATTTTGGCCTAATTTTCTTAGAATTACGACTATTTTGCATTCTGTTGCTTTTTTCAAATAAATCAATCTTTGATCCTCATAATATACCGTAGTAACTAAATACATCCCCTACACTTATTGGGATCATATATTGTGATGTTATTTTTGCACCAAAATGTTATCTACTGCGACGAGAAATTGTCTCGAATCCTCTTGATAACATGCTTCCAAACATCGCAGTTTTCTATCAGGCTCGGTAGGTCTTCTACACAACATCCAGCGTCATCTAAAAGCTGATCTATATAGGTTCGTGCAGGCCTGCCTTGTTTAGATTTGCCATGTGTCGGTGTCCACAAGAGAACATCAGAGACTAGCTCATTTTTATTTCTCCATGAATGGCCTGCTAGTCTGAGCCTTCTTTCTCGAAGCACATATTGCTCGCTTATCCTTGGCAGCTTTCCATATAGTTGCTGTATTGTAGGGTGCTTTTTCCAGTGTATATTGAGAACTGCCCTAAGCATTCTGGTGTAAGTTCCATCTAGTTTTTTCTCCTGTTTCTTAATCAGTGTCCAGGCAGATGAACCATATAAAAGAACTGATTCTACTACAGATCTGAAAAGATCATGCTTCAGATCATCAGGCAAATTTGATTTCCAGATGCTCGATAGTTTGCTAAGAGCAGCCCAACCTTTGGCAGTTCTTATATCAAAGTCTTTCTCTGTTGATTGGATGTGGCTTCCAAGGTATACAAAATCTTGAACCTCTTTGATAACCCAATTTGACTGGTAGCTTTCTCAATGTGATGGAGTAATTTTTCTGCCTTTTCAATATCATCTGCTAAAAGTCATCAGCATAGTCGATGTCTGTCATATGAGTTGTAGGATGTCTAGAGCTTTTTCTCTTTGTCAGAGTTATACCCAGATCATTGTTTTTATCCGCAGAGATTCTAAGTGCATAATCCAGACATATTATGAATAAGTAGGGAGCTAGCGTGTCCCCTTGTAATACCCCTGCTTCAATTTGAAATAAGTCTGTATCACCATCAGGGGAACGTACAATTGCTTTTGAGTTTTTATATAGCATAGATATGGCATCAACAATTACTTGTGGAATACCACATGCCAGAAGAATACTTGAAAGTTTTTCCCGATGGATGTAGTCAAACGCTTTCGAGAAATCAATGAATAACAGCACAGCCTCAAGATTCTTTGATTTAACACCTTCAAGTATACGCCTTACAGTAAATATCTGTCCTACTGTGGAGCGGTTTGGGCGAAATCCATTTTGATTTTTACACATCACTTCTGAGGTCAAATTCGATAGTAAATTGTAGATTTTTGCTGATATTACTGCCAGCGTTATTCCTCTATAGTTATCTGTTTTGCTCAGATCCCCTTTCTTTGGGAATGGAAGGATACAGCCCACAGTCCATCTATCAATAGGTTTTCCATTGTACACACCATTTCAAAACTGAAGAAGTTCATCATTGAATGAGCCTGCCTCCAAACTTCACCAGGAATATCATCGAGTCCACAAGCTTTATTATTAGATATTTTCTTGAGTACAACTTCCAGTTCATCCATAGTAAAGTCTCCTGAACTAAATTTGTCAGACAAATCTTTGTCTCTTCTCAAAAATGACCAGTCATATCTTGGAATTTTAGGTCTTTTTACTTTGTTAGCTCTCAGGCTTAGTCGAACATTTGCTGCGACTATCCTGTGATCTGATCCAACACAGTCAAAATGTATTGTACATCTCGCAGTTAGTGGCTCCATTTATCCATTTTTTGTTCATCAAGATGAGATCAATTTGTGCTTTAATACCATTTGGATATTCAAAGCTCCACTTTTTTCCATTTTTCTTCTAAAACTTTGAGTTAAGACACATCAGTTTGTGCTCAGTCATCAATTCCAATAAAAGAAGGCCGTTTCTGTTTGTTGTAGTATGGAATGCGTGCTTGAAACCTTTGTCTTGTCCAATTTTAGCATTGAAGTTGCCAGCCAGAAGTTTGATATTATGTGCTGGCACCATGCAAATGAGAGACAAGAGCTCCGTGTAGAACACGTTTATGTTTTCTTCATCACTGCAGTTTGTCGGACTATAACAGCATATGAGAGATGAACTTGGGTTTCCATCAAAGCTGGCAATGATTGTTCTGTCAGACATCTTTTCAACACAAATCAAAGATTTCTGTGCTTTAGGACTGACTAACATATCAACTCCACCAATAGATGCATTCACACCATTTTTCCATGCAGAAGCTGTAACAAAGAGCCAGCCACTACCTACATAATTGTACACTAGGATGATATTGACGATGTTCTTGGATGCAAACCACGTCTTGTTTCGTTTCAATAGCAGCATTGATACGTTCATTAAGTTGACATTCAGATCTTAGTGTGCGTGTATTAAAAGTTGATATAATAGTTGATTTCCTGCATTTGAATAAATGTTGTTGTTGTTGTCCAGTAGTTGATTTTTCAACTGCATACTGAACAGTAGCAGGACGCGCTCCTTGTTTACCCGCGCGACGAGCGAGGCGGTTTGAACGACGAGTTTTGAACATTATCATTTGAATTTTTCGTTGGCAAAAATAGCAACACACGAGTGCCAATTCTATGTGTAAAAAAATGTTATAAAATATCTTAAAATAAAAATTTTACTATTTTCAATATGTTTAGTCCATATAATTTTTTATATACAATTATTTTTCTAAATGTAGAAATGTATTATGACACCATATCATAGTTTCTGCATATTCCACAATTTTATATTTTATGCAATATAAGATATTTCTCAAAGTATTCGGTGAATGATTTTGTTTTTTGTATGATTTGAAAAATATGATAATAATATCAATTTCAAAATTTGACGTCATTAGTATACTTGTATGTAATTTGCTAATTTTTGTTGTGTTCAGTAAAGCACTATGAAATACTTTTCTGAAATGGGGTAAAATGTTGCATATGCATTATTTCTATTATTGTTTTTTTAACTATCATAGATTTAGACCCCCTTCCATCTAAAGCACATAAAAAGTCCATCTAATAGGGTTAAGTCATATTCATTGACACAATATATATATTAATTTTCATATTTCAATAATAGTTTTGACTAGAGAAGAATTTCATTATTCACAATGTTCTAAACTTGTTTTAACGCCTCAAAATTGTAAGTAATTGTAAGTAATTTTATCAGTACCACAAAAATTTACACTACTTACAATTTGGTATGTCAATGACATAGGGCACGACTTTGTTGTGCCATAGATATCTTCGATCACGCAGCGCATTTCTTTTGTCAACAGACTTTTGTAGACTTTCGGCAGATCCTTTTCGAATGTCACCCTCAATGATATCTTTCGGCAAAGCTACCGACTCTATTAACACAAATAAAAATAAGAAGAAAATTAAAGAAAACATTAAAACCAAGGTATACATATCTGTTTACTTTCGTTTATTTTTGAAATCTCATCAAAAGTGTTTTTTGGTGCTATCGCTGCAGAGGCGTCAAAACCTGTACAAAAGGAATCAAAACCATAGTAAAAAAATGTAAATTTCATACAGTGAACAAAACAAACATAAATATATTTATACATAACTTACCAACAACATTCCTATTGTTTGATTCAACAAAATTATCAACCGTATATAATTCTAAATAGAAAACAATATGCATACAGATATAAATATTCACAGTCCTTGAGTATAACAAAAATATATGAATTGTTGCTCTGACTCTGAGAACACCAAAAAATTGTTCGGAAAAACAGTACAAACCCGGCAAGAAACTAATTGATTCCAACAACACTATTGAATGTGATATAATAATAATAATTCATATTTTAAGTGGAAAAACCCAGACCATGAGAAAGTGCTGTAGTTGTTTCCACTGGGTCCACTGTTGGAAAGTACATTTTCGTACCTTATTATTCGACCGTTAGTCTACCAAATTGCCCTCACAAGGCCTTGGTTAATCCATGGTAAGTTTTTCAGGCACTTTCCAAAGGTGCCATACGCTCAGGTAATTCATGTTTTGAACAATTTTTTTTGTATCTAGACCACTCGCGCACTATGTGTAGGCGTTCTAGGCACATGTCAATCATTTTTAACTTACCAAACAATTGGTAATATAAGTTATTTTGGATGTGTTGTGATATGTGACAAAAATGTCTGGCTTAAAAGAAATTCTTGTTAATAGACTTGAGAAGCTAGAGAAAATCTACAGCAAAGGCAGGTTATAAATGAGAAATGTTGACAGGCCAATAATTCAAGTCTTATATAATGATTCTCTCATTAAGAGAGCAGAAACAGTTTGAATTTTTACTCCTTTTATTTAGTTAAAACCTTTAAAAAAACAACACCATTTTTTTATTTTCAACATGTTTCGACTTTCAATAGCCATTTTCAAGAATATTTACAATAAATTACAATAAGTCGTTAAAGCGTTTAAAAGTCTTCATTAAAATGTCACAGTGATGTCAATGAGAAGAGTAATTAGGTGTGGTGATGAGAAAATGAATACAAATTCCCTAATGAGGAGATGTTGGCGCAGGTAGCCTAGTGAAATACCAGTAGCCTAGGTACCATACCTATCGAGATTGGCCATATCAAATATTATTTTGTTCAAACAATGAGAGATAGAAGAAACTGTGGGAAAACACTACATCTGTTATGGCTGGTTGTTTTGTAAATCATGTAGCCGAGGTTCATGTTTCTGTCAATTTTTTCACTTCTGCAGAATGGTGATGTTGTTACCGAAGAGGACAAATACAAAGAACTGGAAGACGAAACAGAACAAGACAAAGAAGAGGAGGAAGAAAGCAAAATCTTGGACATTTTTGATGATAAATATTGATATTGTTCAATTTATATATGTTACGCTTGCTGTTTAAAAATTTTCAAGAATAAATCCGATGATGACGGATAATTTCAAATTTGTCTGAAATTCGTAGATTCATCCCATTTCTCAATTAGTTATAACTCTTTTTCTGTACATTTTCATGGTTTCATGGCTATAGAAAAAGGTGTTCCCCATAAAAAATGCTAAAAAATGATATATATACAGTATATCCTATTTTGAAAAACTTAAAATTTTCATATTTAAGTGATTGTGACGTCATTCGGAAAATGGGCCCAAAATGGGATTTCCCATTATCCGATTGATGGGGATTTTTTGTTGAGTCATCTACATAGCATAAAAAAAGCTCTGAACAAATTTCAGCTTGAAAAACTTTTTCCCACAAAAAATCTCAGACGACTGCAATATTTGGGCACATAGGAAATGTAGTGGTAGGTTAAGAGCCGACATTCAGTTTGTATGTAAGCGTTGCAAAGGTGAGATTAGAGAGAACTTCATATTTCCATCATCAGTAACATACTGCAGGTCTCATTAGAGATTGTTGAGAACTTTTGTTACTTAGGTGATATGGTGGCTAGTGAAGGGGATGTTGAAAGGATTCTTATTTGTAGGGTAGGTTCTGCTTGAGGTAAAATTTAGATGAGAAAAATTTAGGAAGTTACTTCCTCTGTTAACTAATATAGTTTTGTCAGTCAGGTTAGAGGTAGGTTGTATGAAGCCTGTTTTATTTTAGGAGTGCAAATCAAGATTTCATCTGTTTCCAGGCCAGCAAATTGTCAATTTTGTGAAAAGGTGATTTTTGATTTTTTGAGGATTTAAATAAAAAAAGGTTAGACCAATATGATTCTATAACATCATCTCAATAACATGCTATACTCCCTACCTCTCCTAGATTAAGCTTCATCAAAGCCAGTCAGTGACTCAAACTCATATATATTCCCCCCCCCCTGACATTATAGTTTTAGTAGCTCTATTGATTGTCATCTTTTGAGTAAAGATATTCCACATGGTGACTACTGTATTTTCTTGAATAAGTGCAGTACTGTGCACTATTTATATAACAAGGTTGAAGGGTGTGTGGTTATTCGAGAGTGTACACTTAATGTCTAAAGTGTTTCTATCTTAAAAACTCAAACAAGTCTCAAACAAAAATAAAACGAGATCAGTGTCAACCTTCAATGTCAATTTTATCTACAAGCTGATCTAGGATCATGTCTTCGGTAACTCAGAAAAACTGCTAACATATGTAAACATCTGAATATCTGAAGAAGACATGGCAAAGAAAACGTTATATACTGAATGCACCTTATTCTTATTATTACTCAAATAAGGGCAAACCATTCATAAACAGGGGTGTGCGCTTATTCGAGAGTGTGCACTAATATGAGAAAATTAATAACAATGGTTTAAAATTATAGAGGTAAAAACTAGCTAAATGCTTAAAATTTGAAGTCAGAAATGTCTAATATACCTTAAAAGGATGATAAACATGTGGTTTTGTTGTTCTCTTTTCATAATGGTTTCCAGAATTCGAAAACATTACTTCGTAAAAACTAATTTTGCCTCTCCGAACCCAATCGGACCGCTTTAAATGTAAATGTGTTTTTCACTAAGACCGTGGCGATCTTTACTAAGTTAGTTAAAAACATCATAGTGTTTCGTAGATAGTGTGTGAATGATTTATGTAAATACAATTTGCGAAGAGAAACAAGCAAAAATATTTCCTATATTCACAATTTGTATACTTCTTACTTCCAAAATCACCATTCTAGTGTTTGTTTATAAAAGCGTTGCTGATAAAACAGGGGCATCACTGTAAAACCCAATTAAAGCGACGATTACAAATCATGATGAGCTGAAGATTGTGGTCGGGCGTACAGTTTTGGTTATGAACAGCGTTGTGAGAAGCTTTATCAATTTAAAGAAAAACTACGTTTAGATCCTTTTTCTTTAACATAGTAAAGCTTCTTGCAACCCTCTTCATGATGATTTGAATGATGAAATTGATCCAATGGTTACCATAGCAGCAATAAAAAGATCGTTATTTCTACTGCGGTATGATTTACCCTTGCAATCAATGCGTTAGAGATGAATGAAAAACGTTGAGGTCAGAAAGGAAAAAAGAAAGCATGGAATATATGATATCATCAAAAGCGAAACTTGTTTTATGCTTTCAACTGAAATTTTATACAAACATGTCAGTTGTGTCAACGAAATTATTTGACTCGATGTCTTGTACGTCTATAATGTAATTCTTACCTTTTAACGAGTATTTGGCTGCGACAAGTAAATGATTAACCAAGCCGAACAGAAGCACTGTGTGCGGGGCTCCGAGCATATCCTACCTAAATGATAATTAAACAATCAGGAAGCAACTCGTAGATCAAAATTTTCTTTCCAGAATTTATAACGATCTGAATTGGTGGAAATTTTCGCTTGTTATCCCAACTTTACTTGGTTATTTGCGCGTATTTATGCTTAGACAATTAACAGAAAGCTTGTTTTCATTGTGGTTTTGATTTCTTGAGACAATACCGCGCCACTGACGCGCTAATAGGATACACAATCGTTTAAGACGAAGAGAAGGATTAGAAAGCACAATAGATGCAATGAACTAGATGATTACAATAGGCTTTTAAGCAATAACGCAAACATATCCCCCCTCATTTCCTCCGACGTAATTTATTTCACAAATGATGCTAGCATGATAATAGCATCCACCTGTGAATCACAGACTATTCTGTTCTTGCTGCTTCTTTTATTTAACCGACCTCAAAAACAAACAGTCGGCAAAAATATGTTTTTAAATAATAAACCACAATCATCCTGTATAAGAGATGAAAATAATAGCATTACGATGCACCTCATGTTACAACTGAGTATTGCAAAATAGGAAAATCGGTAAAACGTCAGCTTTCAGGGGTAAAGTATAGAGACTAGATGATTATTGAGTTCATATAGATTATTTCTATGTCTTCTCCATTTATTCACTAATTTAATTTAGGTTTTACCCCTCTTCTTAGAGTCCAAACCTCTTTTTAAGGGAGAGAGAAACGTTATTAGAAAGGTTATTCTTCTTTGTTTTTATCCAAAGAATTTAAGTGCTTCCCAATAATATGTAAAAAAACAACATTGTAAGTGAGGGGATGAATCAAGAGACAACGTAACACAACGCGACTGTCTTCTGCAAAATATAATACTAAAGAGGCCTATCGCCTAACGCAAGATATATATATAACCTCTGACCATAATGGCGCATTGAGGTATACGTGTCGTTATGTTATACACGCAACTATATACAAATAACCTCTGGCCATAATGGCGGATCGAGGAACACGCGTCGTTCTATTATACATCTCCCCTTTCTTCGTGATCGAGAAGTTGCTTGAAGATTAGTGTTCAGTGAATTCGCGATGAGTCCCGAACATTCGAGGTGACAGTGCGCGGGGACGACGTTTCGAGCGCTCACTTCGACGTATGGGTACTTGTCGCAATTCCTGTGTTATCGGTTTTGTCGGAGGAGCACTAGGTGGTTCGCTTTTTGGTTGCTGCAATCGTTTGTCGGACGTGTTTTTGGCGGGGAAGGAATTTGGTACTGTCTTTGGTGACTAAGACTAAGGGCTCCCGAGCTTGAGATGGGGTCGAGGTCGTGGATGTAAAGCAACCCGATCTACCTTTCCAGCAAACAGTAACGGATCTGTTTGATAAAGCTGGTCACCGATAGAGATCACCTTTCTAGCCTGCTTGCGAACAAGACAATCAGATCAGAATAGTCAAATATCAGGGACCTCCGAGAACACGCCAGCTTGAGATGGGGCAATTTCATTACATATCTTGCATTGTGCCTTCCGGAGAATTAATTGGGCGTCTAAGGCCGGACAAAAAAAATCTCTCTCTGGCGTTGCTCAGCATCCCATTAATGCCTTGATGGGCCCCATGCAAGGCCTCGACTATTTCCGCTCGCAGACGTTTCTGGATCAGCATTTTATGGTCACGGAATGGGATCCCATCGTCTTCATACAACAATTCTTGCATAGGCTAAAAAGCTTTGATCTGGTCGGGAACGAATTTTTGGTCCGCAGGGAACCCATTACGTATGGCATCCACGAGAGTAACGCATTCAGTGTCAGTAGAAGCAGCATCTTTGTCTTTCTCTCATGAAACCGCGCGGAGCACTGAATCATTGTTGTAACGCCTTTTAATAGCATTGGAGACAACCGTCGTGATATGATCGTCGTCCTCAGAGGCATACGGGTGGTTTACCGGGTATCGCAAAGTCGCGTCCGCCGCTTTGTTCATTTCCCCAACAACGTGCGTATGCGACTTGGTTTATCAATCCGAACCATGATCGGACTTTTGTGATATCCGTCGGAGTTGGAAAATCTGCGATGGCAGCTAGGATATGTGATGTTGGGCAGATTCCATCAAGAGTGATGTTGTAGCGTGCGAAGTCCACGTCATCCCGTGCAAAGTTTAACTTAGTAGGGTTGAACACGACTCCGTTATCTGAGCACAGTTTTATGTATTCGACGGTGTGCCAAAACGCACTTTCAATGTCATTGTCCCACAAGAGGGAATCATCCACGCACCGAGTTTTGCGGGGGGTGTCCTTTGTGAAGTCGTCAAACCTGCGAGTGTAGGCATCGCCAGAGGCGTGAAATCCCATGGGTGCTCTCTTGTACCTGAATCGACCCCATTCCGTTATAAATGTGGTGGCCTCCTTCGCTTTAGGGGCTAGGGGCAGTCTATGGTAACCGTTCCAGGCGTCAAGAGTAGTCTTCTTGGTTCTTGCTGGCAGCTTTGTGGAATGGCGTGGGCGTATGATGCGTCTCACGAAGAGTTGCTTTGTTGACCTGCTGTAAGTCCACTGTCCTTCGTGGCGATCCGTCTTTTTTGGGCATCACTACCATTCGGGAGCACCAGATCGTTGGCGTACCCTGCGGTACTGGTTCGATGATGCCAAGATTCACATCGCGATCAAGATCTTCTTTGACCTTTGACTTCCAGTGGTATGGGATGGGTATGGGTGTGTGAACGCCTGAGGCGATGCGTCCTTTTTAAATGTTATCCCAAGTGGTTTTCCAGACATTGGTTGCAGTAGCTGATGGGTACATGTGTTGAATGCACTCCCCTTGAAGTGTTGCAAGATCCACTGTTCTAACTTTTCGCGGTTTTCTGATGATGGTGCAAACGGAATGTGGTCCGGGTGGGTTGGTGATTTGGTACGTCTGGGACAGCCGCATTCGGTTGTTGAATCGACACTTCCTGTTTCCTTGATGCCATTGACTTCATGGTGGGAAATGTCGGTGGGATTATACCCAGCCCTTTTAATGCTGTTTCAGAAAAATATAAACCTCTCGCGTTTTCAGCAACATAAACGATTTGTCTTGTCGATCTTCCTTCAATTTCGATTTGAAGAAAGATAGCTCCCAGAAGATACAATGGTGCGTCAGTAACGCTTTTGATTTGGTGCCTCGTGGACACAAGGTACAATTTCGATATACCTAATTGTCGCAATATTTCTGGTCTACTTGTGCAGGTTTGTGCCCCAGTGTCCGCGCATGCACTTTGATTGACGGTAATTGGCTCTTTTTGGAGATGCGTCCAAATCGTTGATGAGTCTCATGCATTACAGTTGCTTTTACCTGAATTTGTGGGGGCTTTTGCGGTGCTTATCGCTTGAAACTGCTGTCTTTCCACTCGACGTGGGATGCGCTCCTGATGAAGATTTCGTGTCGGCAGCTGTTTTTCTTCAAATGCCCCCGAATACCACAACCATTGCAGATCCGATTTTGGGCGGGGCAATACCGGCAGTTGAATGGTTTTCCGTCAGGATGGTGTCGCTCACCGCATCCCTGACATGTGGTGTTACTCGCGTTGGTTGCTAGTGATTTAGCTTTCCTCATTTGTTGCTACTGTGATTTTGCAGCTGCTGCTTGAATCGGTCCAGATGGCGTGTCAAGGAGACTATTTGTAGATTTGTCGGTAGTCTCCAAGCTGATTAGCATGTTGTAATTCTCCTCAAATGTCTTACATGTAGTCGTGCTGGCAAGTACTTTACTTTGATGCTCTTTGTTTAAGACGCCAGCGATCATTTGAGTTGCTATCATGTCCTCAGTGTATTATTATTATTTTATTATATTATTATTATAAAATAAGGTTTACATTAAAAATTCAATGTATAGGCATAACAGTGCCTGTCAACCTATAACAAAGCAAAGTCATGCAAAAGCATAAAAATGCGAAGAGAAGAAAAAATTGATAATAATAGAAAATAAAAATAAATCGAAAAATCGCTGGTAACGGTTCATATTTTGGGTTGCAAAGAAAGACATAATCAAACAAATAATCGTAATTAAATAATCAAACATACAAATATCTTTTGTTTCTCAAGAACAAATCCAATCGATTTTTGAAAATGTTCAGTGACTCCGCAGTAACAACTTCGTTAGGGAGGCTGTACCAGTTGTCTACAACTCTCATCGTAAAGAATTACCTCCTGAAGTCGAGTCTGCAGAATTGTTTTTTTAATTTATATGAATGACCTCTCGTCCTCGTCAGTGATCTTCCTTCAATGTCGAACAGTTTGGTTTCACAGAAATAAAAGTTGTGAAACCATTTGTAAACTTCTATTAAATCGCCTCTTATGAAACGATAATTCATACTTGGAAGACCTAAGCGTACAAGGCGGCTTTCGTAGGATAGATTTTTCATACCGGGCAACAGTTTTGAGGAACGACGAAGAACGTTTTCAATTTGCCTTTTGTCTTTCAGCAACCTTGGGTTAATAACTGTGCCACAATATTCTAGATGCGGGCGAACAAGTGCTATGAAAAACTTGGTGAACATTTTGGTGTCGAGGTAAACGAAAGTGCGTCTGATCAATCCAAGAATGCGATTTGATTTGTTGACTTGAGTCGTGATGTGAATTGCGAATTTCAAGCAATTATCAACTTGAACTCCCAAGTCACGCTCGCATTTCGTTGGTTTAATCACGGCGCGTTTTGTTTCAAGCGGGTCTCACATGGTATACGTATGTAGCTTGCTGTTATGACCAAGATGCAAGACTGAACATAATTCAATATGTAACGGTTAACGGTTATTCCCCAGTTTTCTGCCCAAGAAAGTAGCGAGTCGATGTCTTTCTGAAGTAGGTAATGCGTTGTGGCATTATATAATGGAAGATACACCTTTGTGTCATCAGCAAAAAGGGCAGCAGGGGATGTTATTGATTGTTGACTCTGACTCTTTGGCGGCGGTTACGAAGAAAGTTTTCGATCCAATTGAAGGTTTTTCCTTTTATGCCATATGCTTTGAGTTTGACTAGGAGACGCTTGTGAGGTACTTTGACAAAGGCTTTCGCAAAGTCTAGGTATATGTTGTCAATAGGAATTCCTTTGTCTAGAGCTTTAGTCTAAAAGTCGATTTCTGAAAGCAAATTTGTGACACAAGAATGGCCAGAACGAAACCCGTGTTGAACTGGGGAGAACATGTTGTTTTCGCGGAAGTGATGAAGCAAATGATCCTTAATAATTTTTTCGTATACTTTTGTTATTACACACGTGAGACTAATTGGTCTATCATTGGACACAATAGATTTATCTCCTTTTTTGAATAGTGGCGTTATGGTTGCGTCTTTCCAAATTTGTGGTATGTTTCCTGAATCGAAGATCTTCTGAAAAATAATAGAGAGCAAAGGTGACAGTTCAGTAGCAGATTCTTTGAGTACTCGAGGATGTAGTTGGTCAGGACCAGGAGATTTGCATATTTTTAATTAAAGTAGATGTCTTTTTATGTTAGCAGGCGAAAAGTCAGGTTTGTCAGCGAATGGAGTGAGACAATGATAGTGCTTGAAAGAAGGAATATTCGATGAATTGTCGTTTGTGAAGACGCTTGCAAAATACTGGTTGAACTGAAGAGCTTTTTCTATGTCGGTTGTTGCAGTAGACGCGTTGCATGACATGTCCGGAAAAGAAGATTTTGATTTTAGTTTGCTTTTCACATACGAGAAAAAGGCTTTAGGATTGTCCTTTATATTATCAGCAAGTTACCTTTCAAATTGTACTATTGCTTTTCTGCACGATGCTTTGGCTTGGTTCCTTGCTTTTGCATATTCGTGGTAGCTGTTCTTGTTTGGAGATCTTAAATAGGAAGAATATTTTTGCTGTTTTGTTTTGAATTTAATAGTTGTTTCTATATTTAGCCATGTTGAGAATTTTTTGTGAGAGTGTGGTTTGGGTGGAATATTATTATTGAGTAACACAAGCAGTGACTGGTGAAGCCAATTCCATGAAGCGATAGAATCTAAGGACGCCAGATAGTCAATGTTTAAAGAATTTACCCCATCTTTGATTTTTTTGTAATTTCGTTTTGAATAAAAAAATCTTTCGAAGCAGTTGTAGATGTATCAGTGAATGACGTAGATAGTTTGAAATACAGAAGTTGATGATGACTTTTACCAATAGGTGAAAGATGCTGTATAGGTGATATTATGCGTTCTTCTGAAGTGAATATTAGATCGATGGTAGTGGGATTTTGAAAAGGTCGGATATGCGTTGGTTTAAAAACATGTTGGTATAAATAAGAACTGCGTATGTGTTCAATGAATACTTCTGATTTAGATGATTTAGGGAGAGGATTGTCGGCAGTTGACCAGTCTATGTCTGGGTAGTTAAAGTCTCCCAAGAATAGCTCGTTTCGGTATGTTTGGCTGTCATTTAATAATTGAGTATGAAGTAGGTTATCATTTTCAGGAGTGCTGTTTGGCGATCGATAAAAGGTACTTAAAAGGAGATCTAGATCCTTTAACCGGACAATGCAACTGACCATTTCACTGAAGGATACTTCCATGTTGGTTTGGGTAGTGCTAATTGTGTTGCGAACATATATTATAATACCTCTACGGCAGGAGGTAGAGTTGTGGTTGGTAAAATGGATATAACTGTCTATTGAAATTTCAGCTTCCAGGACATCAAATCTTTTATTCTTAGGTAATGTTTCAACCAAGCTGATGATATTAGGATTATGCTCTTTTAGAATCTGCAAAAGTTCCGGTCTTTTTATTTAACAATGAGTCAACGTTAGTATAAACTATTTTTAGGTCTGTTGAATGAGCGCAGTTTTTATGCCAGTAGATTCTTTCCTTGTTTTTTTTGCTCTCGAATAACTTTTAAGTTCCAAGGTGGACCCGTAATCCGATAAAACCATTGTTCCCCCGAGACATCGCTTTTTATCAAATTTTTTTTGTTCTATTCGAGCTGCGTTGAAGTGATCACGTTCTTCTTTAGATCGATCTGGGTTGATGTAGGTACCAGATGATTTTTTTAGAAATCTTGTATTTCTAAGAATTTGATTCTTTGTCTCAGAATTTGTCAGTGATACAAGGAGCGTCCGTGGTTTGTCGTTGTTTTGCGGACCTAACCGTTTACAATCTTTGATAACGTTTCTATCAAGTTTAAGATTGCACCCTTTATGAGCAACGTTAAGGAAATCTGCAATAGGGTCTTGAGTCTCAACACAATTGTGAACAATGAGATTCAATGATCGGTCTTGTTTGTTTATCTCGTTAATGGTTTCTTTTATTATTTTTGATGAGTTAAATCGGTTCACCTTCTCGGATTGTGAGTTGTTCTTTGTGGCCTCAGTATAGGAGCACGTAATTCTAAGCTCATTACGAATAGTTGCTTCGTTTGTTAACAGAGTCATTTCTTTATATCGCTTCCAACTGTCAAGGAAGAGGGCCCAGTCTGACTCGTTCAGCTCTCCTTTTATCGTCGGTCGATCTGGCTTCTCCGTCGATGGTTGGCGAGATGATCGGCCACTCGCGATAGAAACTTCGTTACGTCGAAGGGCGAGGTTTTCCTGTTGTAGTGCAATCATTTGCTCCATGAGAGATCGCAGAAGCGGATCGCAGTTGACAGCGGTCGCTGCGCCACCTTCGCTTGGGTAGTTCGGTACCGAAGTCCGCTCTCCTGATCGCCCGGTGCCGTAGCCATATTATATTAAAATGGCGGATGTCAGTGAGGGAACAAACGTTTGATATAACATAGAGAGTTGTCGTTACCTTTATTTGTTTCTTTTATCCTACTCCCGCCATGTAAGTGAGGGGATGAATCAAGAGACAACGTAACACAACGCGACTGTCCTCTGCAAAATATAATACTAAAGAGGCCTATCGCCTAACGCAAAATATATATATATATATAACCTCTGGCCATAATGGCGCATTGAGGTATACGTGTCGCTATGTTATACACGCAACTATATACAAATAACCTCTGGCCATAATGGCGGATCGAGGTACACGCGTCGTTCTATTATACAAACATTAACTCAATCCTTAAGTAATTATATTGATAACTTTATAAGGAAAAACCCGGTCTTATAAAATATGGCTTTAAATAACGAGCTTTAGCTGTAGATTTGTATATTCAACGAGAATTCCAAAATTCATGAAACTGTGATCCCTTTAAAACACTTATTTCAATATAAGTACGATGTGTTTTTATGAACACAAACCACCTCAAACAGTTGGTTGACAAGATCATAACGATAAATTTCAAGGATTGTTGAATTCCTTTCAAGGAATGAGTCATACAATGATATGACGAAATGATCGTTTTTGTGCTATGCAAAATGATAGAATATTGAAAATTGAGTATTTTCTTACCCTAAGCGTTCATTAATGACTCTACGAGACATCAGTTCAAAAATCAAATAAAGCATTTTGCGTGGTACAGCTTTTACAGTTTTTACAGCTGCAATATCTGAACACGGTAAATATCCACCGTTAGGGTTACTACTTTGACTCAGCAGCATTTGACGGACATCAACGTGGCTACCATCCAGCTCAGTCTCTTATAAGATTAATTAATTTTACTACATATATTGATGGTATTATGACGTCACATTATGACGTCATATTACACGTCACATTATTACGTCACATTAATTGAATGTCATAAAAATCTAAAATACGATTGATTTTTTGTTTTTGCCTAAAGAACTAATACCCGAAATGAACAAAAAAGACATGTCTTTTAAATATCGCAATAAAACTATACGAAAGTTTTGGATAGATGATGAAACCCACTATAACATTATTAAAAAACGATAACAAAATTCATTTTACCTATTACCCAGTGAAATCCTGACAGAATGTTGTTTTAACTTGCCAAATTCTCGCAAGGAAATAAGTAAAAAGTCATGTAAAATTGTTAAAATATCGGCAAACAGGATTAAACAAAACAAAAAATGGCAAAAAATACTGCATGTGGGTTTCTCAAACTAAAAGTGAAACCGCAATTTAGGTCATAGTGCGAAATCACTAAATTCGCGGATGATTGACATTAAGTACGTTTTGATTATTCAAACGTACATTTCTAATTGTGCACGAAATGTATCCACAATCAAACATATGGGCCAACGAAAAACTGGTTCTCGCTGGTTGTTCTGCGCAAACAGGTTAACGAACGAACAAACAAAAAGCAAGAATAAGTAAACAGCGACTGTATTAAGAGCATTCTTTGTTAAACCTTCCAGTGATGTTCGGTGGATATAGAGTCTTTTGGTTCATTGATTCTAAAACATCAGCTTATTATGGAGCGATCAAAATCGCGTGATCATGCGTGAATTTCGATTCGAGTAAGCGCGGCGGCGACCGGACATATCACTTCGATATCACGCACAATGATATACGCGCGCGCGACGTTGATATATTACTTTCATGATCTGTCGTAGACAAATTTTCGATACCGAAAGGCTGTTATTTTCAAATTTTCAAGCAAGATTCCTGGGGTATTTCTTTCGGATGCCGTCAAAAAGTGATTTTGATCACCCATAAATAAATACTCGAGACCGAAAATGTTTTATTTGGGTATTCCTGCTGTTAGAAAATACTAGTAAGTATTTGAGGGGGTCTCTTATTAGAGGAAATACGGTATTTAATAATTTACTGACTTTGGTTTGTCAAAATATAAAAATTGTGTAGATTTAATCAGCTGGTGGTTTATTGAAGCAGATGTTTGACAGTTGGATGCACTTCCTAACGCCAACCTCAAGAGAGAAAACAGTGGTGAGTTAACCCATGAGATACCAACTTTGTATTTTGAACTCCCTGAAAGCTGAGGATAAAGGGCATGGGTTCTTATGTCCACAAGGCCAAAGATGTTACATGACCCGAATACCCCCATGCATATATGTAAATATGTCTTTTCTCAGCCTTTCTATCTTTTCTTACTTTCTCTGCCTTTCTGTTTCCGTTTCTGTCTGTCCTTGTCTGGATTTTTAAATAATATCTTAGTCATGCTGATGAGCTCAGCATAAACGTTATGGTGGTGTTTGTATGATATTTTTTTATAATATTTTAATAACCAAATACCACACTATGAACCTATCTGCTAACATTCCAGACCATCTAGCACAAGAAAATACTCTTATTCGTAATCTACATAAAATTTTTGACAATTTGTTATATATTATATATATGCCTGGTCTCCAAATTGAACACGTGGACTAAGTTGCTTTAAAAATATATTTGTGTATTCTATTTCTGTATAGACATTCCTTTATCACCTTTTTAATTATATTTTGCCCAATATAATTATAAATATATTAGCAGGCTTTACAATGAAAACGAAATAATGATAAAATATGATAAAATTGCACGGGTTTAAAGAAGGTGACGCTGACAACATCAAACATACCTCTTCATTACCCGTTTTAATTTTCCGGTTCATAGACGAGTGTCACTTTTTTTTTTCTTGAAGCATTTATATATTTGCAGAGAGGTTGTTTACATTATAGATATGTATAAGTTTTGAAATATGAAAATATTTAAATATGTTATATAAGCTTGAATAAAATATTTATTCCGCAATAGTCTGTTGTATATAATATAAAATGCGCTTTATATCCAATTACTGGACAGTATGTAGACGATTCAAAAGAGTTTCTATAAATGCTACATATTCTATATGCTATATATTCTAATATCCGGCGATAGCGCAATGGGAATGGCGTTCTGCTCTTAAGCGAGAGGTACTGGGTTCGAGACTATGCTATCACAAAGTTTTTTAGTGAGCGGTTATAATAAAAAATGCCGCATTTCATCAAAAATAACCGTAGCACAAATGGGGGGAAATTTAAGGAGGTCTTTATGATAATGCTTAATGAGCGATCTGGAGCATCGTTAAAAAACAAACAAACAAACATAAAGTTTCGATATTCTAAAAGAGCTTGTTGGTCCCGAGTCCTGTTATTTTCTAGTTTTTAGTTTTTAAAGTTAAAATTAACTCGGTAAAAATAAAGCAACTCAGAAATAAAAGGTGTTTTTATTAACGTGGATCGAAGCCAACCGCGGTAATTACCGATCCACTTACATTCCGTGTAATATGGTAGCTTTCTTAGTGTTTTGAAAGAGTTAAACGTTTTATGTTTGGTTCGTTAAGTTATGCCAAATGAAAGGTCCCTGATATAAAATACAAAATTCCGATTTTCTTTTCTTTACTTCTTCGATTTTATAATTTCCGACGCAATCTGATCTTATATGTTGTAATAATCTATTTTGCATCAGGATAAAATAGTTTTTGAACGTTCTAGGTAAAGTATTGTGTCGAGATAAATACAAATAAATATTATATTAGCTTTAAGCCATTCATCTATTATAGCGATTAAATCATAATTAATGTTTTGAAAAAGGTTGTTTATATTACTGTTGGAACAAGTTAGGTTTGTATCATCAGCGAACATTATTGCTTTAGTGTATAACTTAAAGATTTAAAAATATCGTTAATATATACCAGAAAAAGAAGAGGACTCTTCCTTATAAGCGCTGGGTTCTATTCTCAAGATAATTTGAAATCCAGTTAAAAGTCAAATTTATAATTCCAAGAAACTCCAGCTATGTTTTTAGTATCTGTTGATTGACAGTGTGAAAGGTCTTTACTAATCTAAGAAGACTCTAAACTGAAAAGATTTTTATCCAAAGACATTGCTACAGTATTTACGAGATCTATTACGGTGTGTTCAGTTGAGCATTTACTTTGAAATCTAAATTGACCTTTGCAGAGGAGATTGTTTTCAGAAGGGTAGGTATATAGATGGTTGAACATTATTCTTTCAAGATCTTAGAAAGATTTTAAAGAGTAAAGAGATGGAACAAGTGATTTTTGCAATTTTTAGCTTATCCGGAAAAATACCTTCTTCAAAGGATAAAACTTTACATTATGTAATAAGGAAATAAAAATTTCTTCTTTTACAAAGAGGATGACAATACTTGTTGTTGTATCATATCCTGGAGCTTTACTTCGTTTAAGCGATGAAAAAGAGTCCCGGAGTCTTTAGTTATTTTTATAAATTGAATTTCTTGATAGAAGGCAGTTAGATTAGTCTTGAGAAGATTTAGTGTTAGATGAAATTTCTTTAGCGAGTTCCGTCCAAATATTGGCAAAATTATTTGCTATATCTCTTTGGTTCGTAAGTTTTTGTTTGTTTATAATTAATCTGTTTGGAAAGTTGTCTTTCTTTTACAGCCTACCGCATGATAACGTTATCTCCTGATAACGTTACCAAGATAATTTCCAAAATGGATTCCACTAAAGCTACAGGACCTGATAGAATTCCTGTAATTGTTCTTCAGAGGTGTTCTACCGAGTTATCTCCTGTTTTGTGTGCTGTTTACAAAAAGTGTTTGGATGAATCTTGTTTTCTTCATCCTGGAAATTTGCCTCCGTTATTCCAATTTTTAAAAATTGTGGTGACCGTTCTAATCCTTGCAATTATAGACCGATTAGTCTCATTTCCATTTTAAGCAAAGTTTTTGACTTTACTTAACCAGAACTTAGTGGAATTTATTGAAAAAAATAATTGTAATGTTTTATGATTCCCAGTAGGGGTTTCGTTCTGATCGTTCCACTGCTGATGTTTTGACAGTTATAACTGAACGATTTTATCGTGCCCTAGATGTTTCTGGTGAAGCGCGAGCAGTTGCTCTTGATATCTCCAAGGCATTTGATAAAGTCTGGCATCTGGGTCTATTGCATAAACTCAAAGCATATGGTTTAAAAGGTTCCTTTTTCAAAATTATCTCTTCCTTCCTTTCCAACCGTAAACTCATGGTTGTCCTTAGTGGTCATTCATCTTCCACTTTTTCCATCAATGGTGTTCCCCAAAGATCAGTTCTCGGACCAACCCTGTTCCTACTCTACATAAACGATCTCCCAGACAATTTATCATCCAAAACCATTATTTACGCTGACGATTCCACATTGTATTCCTGTCTTGATAAATCAGATGATTGTGATGAGGTTAATTTGGCCTCTGTTTTCAATAAAGATCTCAATACGGTAGGTGAATGGGGTAAGAATTGGCTGGTTAATTTCAATCCATCTGAAACTAGTCTTCTTTCCATTAATCACTTCAAGCAAGCATATTTACCTCAAATTTTGTTGAATGGTTCTCATTTGCCTGAAAACAATTCATTTTGCCTTCTTGGTCTCATATTTACAAGCGACCTCTCATGGCGTTCATAGATTGAAACCATTGCAAAATCAGCTGCCATGAAGGTTGCTCTTTTACGAGAAATGAGTTACCTCACCCCTGAGTGTATCCTTTACCTTTACAAATCTTCAATACGTCCTTGCATGGAATACAGCTGCCACTTTTGGGCATGTGCTCCTGCGAATTGTTTGAATTTATTAGACGTGTTCAACGGCGTGTTTGCAACGCAATCAGCGCAAACTTATCTTCGAAACTGGACTCCCTATCACACCGGCGTAACGTAGCTTCTCTCTGTCTTTTCTACAAGTTTTTTTTATGTTTTTTTTTCTCCGTACAACTAGGTTTTCGTCGTCTTCTCATCAATGGACTGTTTGTGTTCCAAATTGTCGTAGGGATTTATACAAGAACAGTTTTTTTTCCGCGAACATCTAGACTTCTAGACTTTGGAACTCCCTTCCATCTACTTGCTTTCCTTCTGACTTTAACCTTCAACTGTTCAAAACAAATGTTCATCGTCATCTAAAAACCACTTAACTTTTCTTGTAGCTTTTTACTCACAAGTGGCCTTTAATGGTCTTGTTTTGAGCAACTTCAATAAAAAAAAATGACTTTAACCAAGTTTTGGTTAATATCATTTTTGTATTTTTGTCTTAGATTAGAATAGTTAGTGGTGTGGAGTAAATTATCAGAATTTAATTTGTTATATGTTTCACAGTTAGTTTCGTTTTAGAGGGTTCTGTTCTTTTTAACAGTTGATTATATAATTTTTGTTTACATTTAGAGCATTTTATTAAGGATGTATTAAACTATGGATAAGAATGTTTTGTATTTTACTTTATTCTCTTCAATTGGAGAGCTTTTATTAAATATAAAGATAAACTCGTCATGAAAAGCTTACATCGGTAGATGATATACAGTGATAGACACCTGTCCTATTCTTTCCTCGACCTAATCTTCACACATTTTTAATTTTCAATGCGATCGCGCAGCATTTTTTTAAGTATATATAAACGAGATTTGTAACAAAACGTTATATTCTAATGGTAGCTAGAACGTAACCGAAACACAAGTAAAAAAGTGTTTTACAAATCATATTTCAATTTGCGCAACAAAGATCATTCTTAACATTTACTTTTCAAAATGAATGCGTGAAGAATATATGCAGCACTTCTACAAAATATGAGAGCAGGAAGTGTCGAAACTCCCTCCATCACGATGTGTATGCTAACTCATTAAGTTTAATCAATTTAAAATGAAATAAAGATTTTTTTTCTATATTGCGAATGAATGAAAACGAAGTCGTAATACATGAATGTTTCGAAACAAAACACAAAACAACTGGTTTTCGAAATTTTGTTTATTTGTGTAAATGAAGGGGAAACGAAGAACAATTCATCGCACATGACTTCCAGAGTTGTGCAAAAGAACAAAATCTGTTGCTCTCGCGCATGGCTTTTTTATTTTATTATTTATTACACTAGAAGGATATCATTTTTTTAAGATGAAAAACAATATTGTTTTTATTTTATTTTTTCGTTTGAGACGTCGTATTTTAAAAGACTTCCCCCTCCCCACATCCCAAAACATCTCAAAATCAGAGCACCTCCTCCTTCTCCCACTCAAAGGACGTCTGCAAAATATGATCCATTATTACATCTGATGAATGAACAGCTGTGGAAGTCTCCGATTAAGAAGGAAACCAAAACGATAGTCTTCAAGGCCTGCGTAAAGACATTTCTCCTGTATAGTTTGGAGTCTTGGACCTTAAATGTCGTTCGCCGAAAACGACGAGACGGTATCTACACCAGAATGCTACACGCATCCTTCAATATCTCTTGGAGAAATCACCCAACAAACAGGTCCCTGTACGGGTCTTTACCGCGCATTTCCGATGTTGTGAGACGACGACGTCTGGTCCTCGTGGCTCATGTCATTCGTCGTGATCAATCCGCAGGAAAGCTGCTACTCTAGACTCCGGACGCAAAGAGAAGAGCTGGGCGGCCATATGACACACTGAAGTCGATCATTGAGGAGAACACTGGCTTAACAGGATCATTAAGCATTAGCTTAATCTTCTGGTTGCATTGAGTACTATGAAGTGCTAACTTTGTTGATGTTTCACCAGCGCCGCAAGGCATCGGATGACTCAAGACAAGACAAAACAAGAATGAACAGCATATTTTTCATTGAATTCTTTCATGTAGAAATTTTATTATACAAACTGAGAGTTTTTATCGTGTTTACTTTTGAAACATTGTAGTTAATTTATTAAAGAAACATTGTAGTTAGTTAATTAAAGAAACATTACTAGTTGCAGAAGGGAAAGAAGGTTAAGTTTACTTTAGTCATGGGAATTCAAAACATATATTGCTGAAATAAGGTAGCTTTATTTATTCCGGCATAGTTTTGAGACTATAAATTGAAAACGTTAATTCGAATTAGTGTTAGTGATTTGTTTTCAATGATTTTCTTTAAAACTCACCGTAAAGAAAGTGAAAGAGATTTAAAATTGAAACTAATATATTATGTTTGAAATTATATCGTAGTTTAATTAAGATCTATTTATATTAATGCACTCAATCGTTGATGTGTGATTAATTGTTAATGAAAGTATTGCGAGGATTTTATTCTGGTCCGTAAATTTATGTTGGTATCTCATTAACGTATGAAGAATAATGGTTAAGAGATAATAGTTTATTGGTCCAATTTTTTGAAGAAAATGCCAAAAATTTTCTCATAGCAACGTTTTATTGCCCAACGTATGGTTTATATTACATTTAGAAACTTTTAATGGATGGACTTTTAACTTACATTGATAAGACATACATAGAGTCAATCCTCTTGGGTGTACTAATGTAAATTCTGTAAAGAAAGCTGGCAATAAAGAATTTAAATCATTGTTCAGTAAAAGTTATTTAAACAATTCATTACTGAACCCAGGGTCGTAGGCAGGAAAATATTATGACTTAGTCCAAATTCCTAATTTTACCTGGGTGTTTTAGCATCAATGTACTCTTAATTATGGCTCTTCTCAATCGTAATACTAGTTTATGGCAGAAATGTATCAGTAGCATTTTGTAATATACCAAAAAAGGAAGTTCTGCAATTTGACTATACTAGAAATGAACTAATAGCATTTTAAATTTATTCCATTGATTTTGTTTATGTTTATAGGTTTGTTTTCTGAGATTTGATCACATCACCCAAACAGGAAATCGATGGGTCGTTGATAAATAAATTTTTTCTATGCAATCTGCCTAGCTATCTTAAAAAATGCTTGCTTTTCATCATCTTCTTCTTCTTCTTTAAATTTTAGAAAATGTCTTCTCCTTAGCGAGCTTTCTCGCAGCATAAGCTTCAGACTTGGTTTTTGCTTTGCTTCAAGATAAAACTCTTTACTGCCACCTGCCTTCCAGGCCTCTTCTCTTCCTTAATAGCCGCACTAACTACGTCATTCTACCACCACGTTTCACGTCGCCTTACTGGGCCCTTGGTCTTTCCACATACTTTATCGGTAGCTCCCAGAAGGCTCTCTTTCAGACACAAAATAGTACGTAAATAATATATGTATAAGTAACTTTATTTATTTTCTTTTAAGTCCCAGCATAGTGAAAACTATATTGATTTTATTTAAAAGCAAGTTCCCCAGGGAAAAATATATCTAAAACTCTATTAATATTAAGAATAATATCTTGGCGAATAGACATTAAAGAATTAAATCAGAATTCTAACATGTGAAATTTAAAAACTCAGTAAAGTGTTCGAGGGATGATTATCTCTATGAACCTTCCTACGATAGAATCGAGCTTTTGTTTCCTTGACATCAAGATCCTTAGAAAAACTTACATAAGTGAAATGAAATTCCAAAATCGTCTCCATCAGATGAGGTAGGTATTAGGGTTTCAGCAACAATCTTGTTTAAGAGATATAACAGCGTTGACTGAGGAGCAAACTCTTTGGAAATATATAAAAATTTCTTTCAATGCTTGAAATGTTCTTTTCAGGTGCTTTTCTTCTTCTCCGAGTTGTATACATTTTATTTGGTCAAACAAACTCATATCACTATCTCCGCCACTCATGGTAGCGATAACAGGAAAGAATGCTGTCATGCTGAATTTCCGTAAATACTCCTTGAAAATCAACGTTAACCGAAAACAAAAGATACAAAAGACTATAGGTCAATCAAGGCTTGTCAATCAGGATTTTTTGCCTTCCTTCACCTGTCAAAAAGCGATATTTTTGGATATTTTTACGGCTCCGAATACCAACTTCGGTTTAAGTCCTCTTGGAAATTTTGTTGTTTGGACTGGAAGCCAGTTAACACTACCCTGGTACTCTACATATGTTTGACAAAGATCGGATGCGTTGTTTTAAATTAACTTGAAAAATGGAGGTAATATAAAAATATAGTATTATTTTTATAAAAATCACTTAAGATTCCCTACTGGAACAATTCGCTGACGAGATTCAAAAAAGTATAGCCCTATGGAGGTTGATAACGAGCTACGAGATATAAACTGATCGGGTGTGTAGAATGCAAATGCCATGAATGAAAGTCGATAACACGTTTTTCCGAAGTCATTTCAAATGCCGAATTCAGCTATTGCTAATGCTTAGTTAGGAAATTTAACGAAGTAGGTAATCTTCATAATTATTGTATTTCAAGAAAACACAAAAATGCGTAAAGATCTTATATCCCAACCTCTCTTACATGTATTGAACCACTCTTTCTTAACAGGAGTATTTCCAAGTCAATTAAAAATGGCAAAGATCACTACAATCTTCAAATCTAAAGATAGAACTCTCATAGAAAATGATCGTCTCAATTCTTCCAGTTTTCTGTAATAAAGTTCTTTTAATCTGTAAATGACTCTCTCACGGTAGATCAGGCTGTTCCTTTGTCAAAATTAGTAATCTACGGCACTCATGGGAACTTTTATAATCTACTCAAAAACTATCTTGATGGAAGAATGCAATATATTTACTATAATAAATTTCTAAAATTTCTAAAATAATATTACACTGTGGTGTGCCGCAGGGTTCTATACTAGGTTCATTGCTTTTTCTCATTTACGTGAATGAATTGAATGATCCCCATAAATTCTCACAATTATTCGAACTAGTAATGTTTTTGCAATTTATGACTATGTAATACTGGGGACTTGTGTGTACTTGTCCATACGATATTTGCATAATTTATTTAGTTACATACATATAAAAGAAAATTAGATTAGTTTAAGAGAATGAGTGTTGAGAAAAGCTCTAGATAAAGGGTACCTAGATTTTTTGAAACTTTAATTAGAAATATCCTGATTGCTTTATTACGATTAATTTAAATGTTATCCAGTGTCAAAGTTAACAATTGTAAACTTAAATGTTATTATAAACCGCAACAAAGAAAGACTGTTTGATATCAGGAAATGGAAAAACCAGTTCGGTTGTTGCTGCCTGGAGAACTAACCAACTGAGCGAAGGAACAAAACCCATCACCAAATACACCGACTCCAAATCAATAAATGGCACTTTAAAAAGCCACATATCAAAAACGAAAACCTTAATTGTGAAATCTAGTCATATACATTGGTACAGTATTATTTATTCGAAATAACAAGACATTAACGACCTCGTGGTGATCGGACTGTCTTTTGCCCGTGCTTCACTAATTATCGCTGTTATTAAACCTTTTAAATTTATTTTAAACTCCCGAAAACTAGTTCAAAAGATACAAACTTCGACGAATCAAGAAGGGGAAAATGCGATTTCGCTTCGCAGGGTGAAAGAACTTCTCGCTGTACAACGTGAAACAATTCTATGTTTTTCCGTGAATCAATGGGAAGCTTTAACGAACGGGTTGACAACATGACAAAGGACTCCGAACTTGCGGATACAAGACATAGTTGCAAATTGAGATAGTTCCAACAAGAAGTGGTCAAAATTGCAAGAAGACTGCATCCATGTACTTCAAAGCAAGCTTGTTCAACTGATCAGAGAACTGTAACAGAAATCGGTATACAAGAGGACAGATCACGACAAAACAACCGATAAAACGTATGATAGTTGTGAAACTTCTCGCCTTCAGCGATAAAGAATGAAATATGGCGAATGTTAAGAAGCTCAAAGGTTCGAACATTCTTGTGAAGGAAGACAACTCTGAATAAAGTTCCTTTTTGCTCAAGCGATAGTTAACGCAGGTCATACGCAAAAGTTGTTTACAATAAGCTTATTGTCAATGATTTGCGTGGAAAATAACTTACTTCATCAATATTTTATGACATATTTGATTTTATATTTTGTTACGGAGTTAAATAATATCAATGCAATAATTTTCACGAACTAGTTTATAACCTCTTTTCAACATATAACTACCTCCACTAACAACTGTTTTGAACCAGACCAAAACCTTTTTGAAGATTCTAACTTTTCATCTGTCAAAACGGTTTATTACAATCTGGAAAAATCTTCAAATTTATAAGGTAGCTGAATTTACTTTTTTACATTATTTAAATGAAAGAAGTAAGACTTAAGAATTATGACTAAAAGCTTTGAAGGTCTTAAAAATTTATTGGCGAACTTTGAAAATCCCATTCACGTTATCTGCTTAACCGAGTCTTGGTTCACGGAAAGCTCGCTTAACGATTCGCCATTACAATTTAATGGTTGACGTTTTACATTTACCAAGACCCGCAAAAGCGGCTGCTGGCGGTATCTGCATGTTTATTCATAATAGCTTTGTTTACATCGAAGGAAACTCCCTGTCATCATCGAACCTTCCACGAAACATTAATTGAAATTATTAAAAGAGACGGGATTCAATAATAAGTCGTAACTACCGCCCGCCTAACATTGAATTAAAACTTTTATTGCAGATTCTTTCGGAAAAATCAACAGGAAAAAAAAGCGTTTATTTTCTCGGAGATTTTAATCTTGAAGCATTAAAATACGACACAGACAGAAATGTGAAAGATTTTTACGACATGAGGTTTAGAATGATACCAGTTATTAACAAACCCACTCGTGTTACAAAACACTGCGCCAACACAATCAATAATATTTTTATTAATCGACTTCAACGATCTCCGCGAGTCTGTTATCCCTGTAACTGATATATTAGACCATTTCGCAATAATGCCACGTTGCAACAGGTGATCAAATTCCATCAACAATCGTAATATTCTCGTTTGTAGAAGACACGATTAAAGGTTTTAAACTATGTTTGAGAAATACAGACTGGTCTTCTACAAAAACTGATTGCTGTAATACTGTATATAATAATTTTATTGATATTTTTACTTTAGGCCTGTTACCACTCTCTTCTTTCTAAAACCATAGTAATAAATGTGAAGTCGCTCATTAGCCCATGGATCACCAAAAGTCTTATTAAAACAATTTGCTTATCTACAAAAACTACGGTATTTGAGAAATTAAAAATGAAAACCAAAAAATTATACCACCTTGAAAAGAAAAAAAGCTGGGAAATTATTAAAGAGGTAACTGGAAAAATAAGATCCGCATTAAAATTTCCTTCTCAAATAATGCTAAATAACAACCTAGTTTCCGACAAAACAAATATTGCTCAAACTTTCAATGAATTTTTCACACAAATTGGTCCAAATCCTGCTTCTAAAATTCCCTTGAATCATTGAAGATGAAAATAAATATGTAATGAGACAATAAGTATACCAAAAACATTTGAGGAACATTTCATTGATTTCTTGTAGGGTTCAAAGAATGTTTAGAAAGTTTAGAACAGAAAATTTAGTTGCCGGACAATGCGACGTATTGATTTTAGAACTCTAGTACATTACTCACTTCAGTACCTTTTTGTTGGAGTACAGAAGAAGAGGTTTTTCATGATTACAGTGGACTACCGTTGTAACGAACACGGGTTTAAACGAACTTCTAGATCTAACGAAATTTATACAGGATAAAAATAAACCTCAGTTGTAAAATATAAATAAACTGTTATCATGGCCGTCCTGTGTCAAAAATTGTTGTTATAAAAATTACAGTAAAATTATCTTAAAAATTGAAAAAAGGAAAAAATCCAACACATGTAGAATGAAATGTCTAGAGAAAACAAACAAATTAAGAGTTTTAATAGAATAAAATAGGATTCCAATTTCTATTAGAGTAGAAAATGGCGAGAAACTCTGCGTGAGATAAAGATAAACTAAAAGCCCAAAAGTCCTAAAAGCTTTTTTGAAAAACATTAAAATCATTTTCTAATCTAGCCTTGACTGGAAGTGAATTAAAAAGTTTCACTCCTTGGTACTTAAAAGAAGCTCTTGCAGCTTCTAATTTAATCTTTGGGATGATAAGTAAATTATATCTGTTACTCTTTGGATCAGTCCTGAAAGCTATCCGATGTAGACTGTCTACTAGATAAAGCTTTGCTTTTTATCCCTTCTTTACCTTAAGTTTCTATGTTATTTGCAGCCGTTAGCATTAATACGACAAACAAGATGACTACGTCGAAGATTGGTTTTGCTGTTTGAAATTGAATTAAGATAAAGAAAAGAAAAATAACATAATTTATTGCATCAAACTTGCTAACAACTCAAAATAACATACATTGGAAAAGAATGAAAATGCCAAAAAATAAAATATTTAACCGATGCCTACTGAACAAAAACTAATTTTCTGAATTTACTACCATAACTCATATTTTTTAGCTGTGTTTAATATTTTGAGGGTCCAATATAATTTCACAAAAAATACGTTTGTTCTCTCTTCTCACAAAAACGTTATTATGCTCAAAATTTAATTTGAATATCCAACTTTATGAACTCCAAAACAACCCTATCTTCTATTAAAATGTTCTAGGACACAAAAGACGTTGGAATCCAGAAAACCTCATTCTTTTCTTCTTCTTCTTTCTTCGTCGTATTCTTTTATTCATTTGCTCAAAACGTTCTTTTCTATTGCATTTCTTTATACTTAAATTTGTTAAGATGTCGTTTGAGTACACTAAAGGATTAGCACACACATTAAACTTCAATTTGATCCATTCAAACTTCGTTGTTGTAAAACAGCCCGCGTTTTGTGCGTCGTTTACTAAGTCAACAATAAACTTTCATAAAATTTCATTGGAGGTGAGTAAATTTAACTTTTGTAACCATCAATAGGTCAATCGATGATCAATCGTATTTAGCAAATTCAAAGCCGATCAAAGTTACCCGGTAATTCATTCTCGATGGATACCGTATAGCATTTAAATTTTCAGACAAACTTGACGAGTACTGAGTCTCTCTGATCTAAACTTCGTGTCAATAATTTTGCCAATATTCTCATTAGAGAGCCAGTATTGATAGCGTCAATAGCTTCTTTATGAAAAACAGATATTTCGTGATCTAAGATTTTTTCGTTCGTTTTTTTCTCAATTGATGAATCCAGCTTCTCGAAATGTTTCATCGTATATGGTTGAAAATTTCAATATATTTTCAGATTTAGCAATATATTCCGATGAGTTGTCCAAAGTCATTTTCGAGTAGGTTTTTTCTTATTTCTAGAGGTTCCCATATGTTCTGAGGATTTTATTTGAAATAGGCTCTTTGGTTCTTCACACGGTTTGATTGAAGATGTTTAATGAACAATTTTAGTTTCGCTTGAATGAGTCTCGCATCCTTGCATTCAGCTTCTTTGATATTTTTAGAAAAAAGGTACGAAGATTAGAAAGAAAAAAAAATATGTTCATTCATTTTGCTGTTTTTTGCCAACACTTCACAAATAATATTTACTTCACCTTTCGCTTCAATCAAAGCTTTCTTTGTGACGTATGTTTCATTTTCCAAGTTACTTTTGCATTTTTTTCGTATTAAAAATACAAGAAACCATTTTTTGTGACTTTAAAGATTTTTTAGCTGCAATTGTTTCTTTCTTAATATTCCTCGCTGGAATCATTAGAGAATATATTCTTCGAATAAAGCAAATAGATTCGCTGTGATTCGATTCTATCATGAATGTGAGGAGATGAAACAATCCAATGATATTACCTTAATGGGGGCAATGTTACCTATCCCTTCCCATTTTTCCCATTATATATATTTTGTGTTAATTGTTGTTTTTAAACGCCTAATCTATTTTTGTTGGTTTCTTTTTCCCTGTCAAACGTCATAAATTAAGTCCCAAAATTAACATATAATAAAGTTCATAAAGCTGAATTGAAGATTAAAGGGCGCTCATTAAGGATGACGGGTATTTTTCATCAGTTTTTCAAGTGTAGCAACACGCTCATTTCTTACTTTATTTTAATTTTCGGCGCTAAACAAATAAGGAGCAAATTCTTTTTCGAACACATAAAAAAGGAAATTTCATGTCCATTTTCCTTACACGGCGGATTAAAGTTTCTTATTGGAAAAAATGTAATGTCGTCTAGCAAAACAATTTTCAGGAGATAGAATGTCGTGCACTATTATTAGACAAACTGCAAACTGCCACCTACGTATTTATTCAGCGTGGAGAACTGTTCACACATCCGCTGTTTGTATGGTAGAATATTATGAGGGCCTCTACGATTGGAAAATTGTTCTTATAAATCATCTTTGTTACACAAATTGTAAAATAATTAGTAAAGAAATAAAACACCATTTTATTTTCGTTAACATGTTAACAAATATCTTAGCCATCATCAGAATCTTAATAAAATTTACAAATCTTGTGAGGTAGGGGATGTGCGAAGAGTAGGTTATGGAAAGAATAGGACAGGTGATAAAGGAATGTCTAATGAGGTTATAAAGAAATAGGGTAGTGGTTGAGTTGATCGTTAAATGTAAACTTAAGATCGAGCACAATTTTTCTGTTAAGTAGCCCTTTCCAAAAAACAAGGAAGGTATTAGGAAAGTTTAGGAAGCTATCCTCGCGCATAGTTTTTAGACTTGTTTAAAGAAATCGGCAAAACCTATTAATATCACATAAGTCGGAATGTTTGATTGGGTCAAACTGTTATATATATGTATATGGAGCCATGACCAATATTGGAAGATTTCTCCATATTCATATAGAGCGAGATGAAATGATATATTTCATATTTTCCTTCAATCAATATGACACAAAAATAAAATTACAAAACAAAAAGTGTGATGCAGATAAATGTATTTTTTTACAATCGATGTTAATTAACTTTTTTCTTTATTAGTTTCACGCACATTGTAGCTGTTTAAATTAAAACACAGCCTTTGAATGGCGCCGATGTGGAGTGTTTGCTGCAACTAATCAAATAAGTAAAAGCTTTAAAACTGCCTGACATTACATTATGGGTTCATTCTTTATTCGCAAGAAACATGATATCAGCAGCCGCGTTTCTGCTCGTTGTGACACTTTGCGCCCGTAACTTCCTAATATATACTTCTTCGTTTACTTTTTTTGTTCTTGTTTTTTTAAGGCTGTGACTTTTTAACAAAGTATTCTTTCAATGGTGCCCGCTTTTTAGTTGACGCTCAAAAGTGTGGCCAACCTACATATCAAGGTGATCGCGTGATCGGTGGTACTAACGCACGACGTGGTGAATGGCCCTGGCAGATTTTGTTAAAGGTCAATGGTATAGCCTCATGTGGTGGCTCCATTATAAGCCGACACTGGATTGTCACAGCGGCACATTGTGTTGTTGACCAACGCAGTGGAAGACCAATGCGAGCTTTTGCTTTTTCTGTCGCGTAAGTGGGCTTTGTCAGCGCATTTCTAGAAGATATAAACCAATAATGAGTTGAAATAAAAACTTCTTTTTAAGTTTTTCAACGAAATTTCAGTCTAGTTAGTTGTAAATTTGAACTTAATAAAAGCGTTAGTTGTTATTTTAGAGTTGGAGCAACAGATAGAGAAAATAGAGAGCGACAATTCACACACTACCGAGTATACAACGTTTATGCACATCAAAGATTTTCCTTCAGGACATTTAACAGTGATATAGCATTGCTTAGGCTTTCTTCACCAATTAAATATACTACAACCGTAAAACCGATTTGCTTGCCCTCCTCTCCCGTCGGAGCCGGCACACTGTGTTATATTACAGGTAGGATTCTTCATGTTCTGCTACTTGTTTATGAGCTTTTTACGTGGTAGGATGGGGACGTACGGATCGACGGGCTCAAGGTATGTCTCGCTATCTTCAGAAAGCATCAATGCCGGTAGTTGACTCAGGCAAGTGCTACACAGCTATGCGGGTAAGAACCATCCACTACTTATTTCATTTTATAGTAATAATTTTGCTTGCGATAATCTTTAATTTATCTTCCATAGCGAATATCTCCATTTCACGTCGGCGCTCATAGTTTGTGTTCCGGTCACGGGGACACTCGTGTGAGTGGTTGCCAAGGTGATAGTGGCGGGCCATTTGTGTGTAAGAGAAATGGAGTGTGGGAACTTCACGGGGCTGTGAGTTGGGGATCGCAACACTGCAGCGAACGATATAATACGTACACGGTTTACGCCAACATATACAATTTCAGAGATTGGATAAGACGTATTTCAGGAGTTTAAAAATGCTGTAAAGTTGATTGTAATAAACACAACAATGGACAAAATCGTTGATTTTTTAACAAACAAAACCGAGATAGAAACAAATTATTGCGACATGTCATAATATGGTGATTGCTCAATGCATTTTTTGAATCTTAGTTCAAATTCTTTGTTACTTTAACTTTATATTGCTTATCGAAACAAGCAAATGATGGAGCTCCAAGTGTTTTCATCAAAATGATTATATTAAGTTATTCGAATGCATAGAAGACAGTGAATCAAGATCAGAGGCAATCTTCTCCTCAACTTCTTTCATATTTATATTTTCTTTTAAGCGATTCAAAAACCTTATCAGAAACCTTATTCAAAAACAAGAATAACTTTGGACTATTACAGAGTGTATGTGGCTAATAAATAACGTACCCATAGTTATCAATCATTCTGCTCTTCTAGGATGTCTAGGGTCGCCATGTAGTTCTCCAGTTTCATAAAAATGTTAAAAGTCTCAAAAACACTCAAGAGCGTTCCGAAAGCTTCAAGAAAAATTTTAATTCAAATTTAATTCAAACGTGTTCAGAATCCACTCATGGGAATAGTTTCATTCTAAACTAAATAAACTTGCGTACCTACGCTAGTGGGTCCTACATCGTCCTCAAAAAGTTATATTGCATATGTTAAAATTTTAACAATCTGATAATTTTACGAAATTTGTTCTTCTTCTTCCTTTCCTTTTTTTTCTTTCCCCGCAAACATTGTACTCTTTAGAACTAGTAGAGATTACTTGATGGGCTAGTGTCGTCTCTGGATCGTTTATTCCGCGCGATCTACGGATTATCGTACGGATGAAATTTGCTGTCTGTGAAAACGGCGTTTTGCGTTTTTCGGCAATCATCTCGGATAGACGTTTGTTATCGATTTGTGAGATATGATGCAAACCAGTCTTTAACAGCTTTGTATGAATAAATTAATTGTAGTTTATTTTGACATTTGCAGGAGTTTACAAATTCATAGATACGAGAATGAATAAGTTTTTCACATAACTTGCTTACGTTTGATAGAATAGATATCGGGCTGTAATTTGTGCAATCTAATTTTGAACCTTATTTGAATAAAGGCGGAACAGATGAGGTTTTGGAAATACACTATTCGCAAAGGAGAAATTAAAAAGTTTTTGAAACACTGCTTTGTTAGTTGGTGATAGGAACATACTGTGGAGCTTGGGATTCTTCAAGTATTTTCCGAAACATGTGTGTGAAAAAAATTTTGATTGTATGTTTTGGCCCACAAAAATGAAGTATGAATTAAAATGTTCAGTGATCATATTTAAATCTGTAATTGAAACATCAATATTATTTATGCTCGTGGGGAAAAAAAGTTAATTCGTTTCCGAATAACAATGCACTTGACGAAGATTTTTTTAACATTGTGAAAAGTATTTTTTTAAATAAATTTGTTGACTGCTCCTTTTAATTTCTTTCAGGAGATTTCTGTATAACTTATAACGGCGTTTTAGACTGAATTTTCTGACTTCACTTTTTCTTACGGACATTGATTGATTTTAAAATACCACTAGTTAACCAGGGTTTTAAAGAAAGTTTAAACTTTACACTTTCCTGAGTGGAGCATGTTTATATTATATTATATTTATATCTAATACGCGATTAAAAATAAATTAAAGCCAGTATTGACAATTTTAACTTATAACTCCATAATCTTGTCTCAGTTGATGTGTGGAAAATCAGAAAGAAATATTTATTTATTATATTGAGGAAGGTTTCTGCGATAAATGTTATGGTTTCTAGAATCAAATCGCATTTGCTTTTTAAATTCAACAAGAGACGCCAAGAGGCGACATAGCCCGCGCGGAAATGCAAAGATAAAGGTTGCTGGACCTAAAAATAATAATATAAAAAGCGTGGTTTGGTAGACAAAAACCTTGATTAAATTCTTTAAAGTTACTTGCACATTATAAATGTTTACATTCTGACCACCGTCGAAGAGTTCCTCCGTTGTGTTTGCGTAAAGTACCTAAAATCTGTTAGATGATAGAAAAGTTGCATTTCAAAATTCCTTGCGTATCCGCGGGCTAATAAAAGATTTTAGCGTTCAAAAATCGTAGCCCGACAATATATTTCCACCACAAGAATTGGTATAAATAATATCAATCAAGGTTGATCGTTTTGAGCGTTTTGTAGGTAAACTAAAATTATTAGACATTAAAAAATTAAAAAATCTCATGTTCCGAATTAACTTTCATTAAATCAATATTAAAATCTCCAAGTTAATGATGTTTATTGTTTCCCGTAGACAATTTTGATAATAAAGGAATAATATAGTGATTATAAAATTCATTCATAGATATACAGGGGTGACAATAAATACAACCAATGATTACACTACAAATGTTTTCACGTGTTATTTCTATAAAAATCGATTCCAAAAATAATTTTTTATACATTAATAGGTAATTTCATGTTTATGGTTTAAATTTTTAGAAATATATAACAAAAGAAGCGTGTCTGCTCGAAGATTCAGTAGGTGAATGTTCCATGTTACAGTTATCCAATGTAATAGAAGTGGTTGATTGAATGTTAAGTTTTAATTTTGTTTCAGTTAAACTAATAATACTGAATTGAAATTCAAAAAAGGTAAGCAAAGTACAGAATTCATCAAAATAAATATAAGTGAGGGTATGTTTAAATGAAATATTGAAAATGAATTACTGTTTTTCATATTTTGAGGTGCAGAAATTGTTAATATCATAATACTTGCAGTTAATAAGACTGGTAAAAGAATCGTTTTCTTCATTCATTGCATGGAGACATTCAGATGTAACGAAATTATTAAACTCAGAAAACAGATTGCTATGATGTTCATTTGTTGAAAAATCTTTAACCTTGTTAAATTTTCATTACTAATTTCATTTGAAGAGAATAGAAACTTTTTTCTTTATTGGAAATTTTACTGAAAGGAAATATTTTAATTGTACATGGAATACAAAACCAATCAGAACCATTATCTTGCAATAAGCGCTAATGTATTGATAATTTTAATTTCCATAGTCGTGACGTTCCCATGCTCTCTCAGTTTGTATTTCACAGCGCCGACAGAGGACCAGAACAAATGAATTAACTTCGACCTCCAAAGTATCTTGTATTTACTGGCGGCTTCTTTGAAAGAATTAACACAGCCAATTTACGATTGACAAATTTAACGATTGTTGCTTTTGTTCCTCAGACGATGACAGGCTTGAATTCCATCAGCGTGTACATCACAACCAATGGAGTCAAAAATTTCACATACCTTTTCCTCCAGATAATTATCACAAACCGAATTGGTGATGCCATGTACTGAGGTTGCAATCACATCTCGAGTATTGTGGACAGGCAAACATTTTTCTCTTCAACGTTTCCACTCGCGTCGATAGTTCCTTATTGTTGCTTAAGTTTGCAGCAGCATGCCGATGTTGGGTGCGAATATCTTCGATAACGACCGTCAAATTAAAAACTTGAGATTTCAGCTCTTCAATTGAATCTCGGAGAAGATTATTCTAGTGTCAAGAACTTGCTAATAATTTGTTTAACACCATTTTACAAAGACACTGCTGGGCATGGGCGTAGGAGCCAAAAATTGTTTAGGGGGGGGGGGCACAACCACCTCCGCCCGAAAAAATTTTCGGCCGGTTGTAGGATCGTTAAATCAAGTATGTGTGACAGCGTCCGCAACGGCCCGATACCTACTTTGCTTCTGATTTATCTTCTTTCATGCTTCTATATATCGGTGCTTCATTTACAGTTCCATTCTCCATGTCTAATACAATAACATTGGGTGCCAAACCAACAGGAGCTCTACTTCTAGAAGTTGGCAAGCCTCTGTTGAAGAGGATCTTCTTCCTCAATTGATACAAATTTAACTGATAAACTGTTTTTGTGCTTTCGTTTAAGATGTTCTGACTTATATTCAGAATATAGAACTGTCGAACTTAACAGACTAGAGCGTAATGACATGAGAATGATTAGATGGATGTCAAATGTGACATTGAAGGATAGGAAACCTTCAAATGAGTTAAGAGAACGCTGTGTACTCGAAAGTGTAAGAAAATCTTTGCAAAGGCGCCGACTTAGATGGTTTGGTCATGTTGAGAGAATGAATGATAATAACTGGGTTAAGAAGTGTAGAGATGTAGTTGTTGATGGTAAGTGTGGCAGAGGCAGGCCACAGAAGATGGCATGAGGTGCTGCTTGGAAGCAATAAGAATACGGCGGAAGTATATTTCATACACTTGCTCACTGCACTTCTCCTCATAATCTATACACACCATTTCCATTCGTTGAGAGATCCCTCTGTAAATTAATGTGGAAAGATGTTGCTTACTCTAAAAGGCAGATCCTTTGAACGAATCCCGCCTTCTTATGATGCACTTTTACAACACACAAAACGAACCGCGTACCAGGCTGGACACTGTTGGAGCCAATCTCTTACTCCACAACAGAATCTTCCAGATCCTAACAAATGGGAATGGAAACGTGAAACATTTTTTATGATTAAAGTATTTAAGTAATGAAGATTAAACAATTCTTATGCATGTCCGAAATGTTCATGTTTGAATCTATGAATAATATAAAGCCCGACATATATAACTACCATAGTGCTTCTCGTATTACTTCTAAATATAGTACACCAATGCGATTTCTTCTGAATTAGCAATGTAAACGCAAATAATCGGGTAGGCGTTTAAAGCTCGACAATGCATATTCGCTTGTATTAGTAGGTTGCGTTGAATCTTTAGTTAGTAGGTACTTACAAAAGTATAAAGTTTTAATGTTTAAACTTAATTGACCTAAAGTTGTAAATGAGATCTTCAAAAGGGCGATTGGTTTTGCGAGAATCTGCACGCGATCTTTCAGTCGAAACATTCCAGATCCAGATGTATATACAAAACAAACCGTAAAGACATGTTGCTACTCTCTTCAAGAATTTCTTTCAATTCAACGTTTTCATGGAGAGACTTGCCAAGAAAAATTTCAGTAGTGTGGAAATTAGATTTCCGTTGAAATTTCTTTTTCTATGTTTAGCGTGATACAGTAATCCCCATTGAGTCAAGGGCGTAGCCAGGGGAAATTCTGGGGATCCTAAGATGCGCCCAATTATCTTGGAGTTTCGCCATTGCCGCCTATAATAAATAGGTAAAAATCTTTGTAAGTGCCCATTAATAACGAGTGAGTAATCGTCTCTGCGACTATTACTGACCGCTTCAATTGTTGCGAAACAAACTGATCTGATCTGTTCAAGTCGAAAATTAATGAAGAAGACGACACTCGAATCTCCAAGCAACAATTGATAAAATTGTGCACAACTCGATTCATTGAACGGCATACGGCCATTGTGTGCTTCCGTAGTCTGCTGAAGTATACAATGCGCGCCCTTCCCCTCATGGCAGAGTGGCAGTCAATTGAAGCAATCAATAGAGGCACCCATGGTGGCATTAACTTTGATGAATTCAATTGAGAAATTTCTTGTGGGTCTTGTCATCCTCGAAGAATTATGTGGACTCATGCTTCCGACAACGAGACTTCTTCAAAGTGGTCGACTAGATTTGGAGGCAATAAAAAGTGTGACTGACTTGATCACTTCACTGAAGAGAATGCAATCACCTGGCCAATTCCACAAATTATTTGAGTTAGTTGACGAGCTGTTGAGTGTCACACGTACAAACCCACGAACGGCGGCGAGAAAGCATCTACCGCTCAGCATCTGGAGGAGCAGAATGTTCCATCGAGGATTACTACCGCATCAATACTTTCTATCCCACTATTGATGGGATTAACAAGAGCATCGAGCTGAGATTTGGATCGAATCAGAGAATAGCTGCACAACTCTCCCGTCTAGTACCCAGCTGCTTCTCCGATAACATTGACGGATTTGAGTCTGATTGGGTGCAATTGCAAGAAGCAATCAATGTTTATGCGCAATTGTCACCGGATCCCTTGTCTGTTGTGAAGTGCGAATTCGTTCTGTGGAGACAAAAATGGACCAACGTGGCAGTGGAAAAACGTCCGAAGTCAGCGCTCAGTACACTGGACAACTGCAGTTCCGTGTGTCCGGAACATATCATCTCTGCTGATTCTACTTGCTACACTTCCAGTGACAACTGCTGAAACAGAGAGATTCTTTTCCAACTTGGAGCGCACATTGACCGCTATCCGCAACACCATGGGTGAGGATCGGCTGGAAGCACTTCTTTCTGTTGCAGGTTCTTCGTGGCGATACACCCACAGTTGATGAAGTCATCAATCGATTCGAAGTGTCATCTTTGTATCGCGAGCGATTGCATTCTACAAACATGAAATGTTCTCACAAAAGGGTTCACTTCTTAGGCAAATATTGCATCTAGGACACCTGAAATTTCAGAAAAAAATCCCTTCCAACGAACTGAAGTTCTATGTTGTAAATAAAGTAAGTAGGAACGACAGAATGAAATATTTTATAAAATCAGAAAAAGATACACTTTACGTTCGTCTCTCGTAGACTAAGTAGGTCTCTGAGCAGGCCATTGAAGTTTGATTTGTTTGGAAATGTTTCAATGAACGGGCTCGTAAACGAACTACGAGTTTGTGGTTTGGTTTTATCGCCAAAACAATGTCTCTTTTCCCCCAAAATACAAAATCGTCTAACTTTCTATCACAAATATAATCACAATCTGAAGTGTCTAAAAACAGAATTTTAAGACTTCATTTTTAAAATTTAGATTCGATGGTGGAATGCCAAAATTGCTTTGAAGCTTTCAAAAATAATGGTCTCTGAGCAGACCATTGAAGTTTGATTTGTTTTGAAATGTTTCAATGAACGGGCTCGTAAACGAACTACGAGTTTGTGGTTTGGTTTTATCGCCAAAACAATGTTTCTTTTCACCCAAAATACAAATTCGTCTAACTTTCTAACACAAATATAATCACAATCTGAAGTGTCTAAAAACAGAATTTTAAGACTTCATTTTTAAAATTTAGATTCGATGGTGGAATGCCAAAATCGCTTTGAAGCTTTCAAAAATAATATTAATACACATTGCAACGGATTACTGTGTTTTATGCAGATGCCCAGCTATGAACAGCATTGACATGAGGTTAGGAAATCTTTTTTGAAACATAAAAACAGTTCCATTCTTTTGTCGAGTAGCATGCAGCCACGGAGTTTATACCGAATGGTTATGTTCTCTCAGCATACCGAATTATTTCTCGCCATATCGATGCCAAATGTTGTGGTCAACAATATCGACGGTAGAACGGGGAACCTGAGATTCGCATCTTCTTTTGAGAATGCTTCAAAGAAAAGCCAGACTGAAACGAGAATATCCTATCAAAAGGATCGTTTACAAACAGTTCGCCGCCAGAAGAGTCGGTAAGATAGATGTTTTCGCACGTTAATCTCGGTAAAATTCGGACCAAGAGGTTCGCGTTTGAAAATGACTCATGAATTATTGATTGGTTTGTTCCCGGTGGGAGGTCCAGCCCATCTCTGCTTGAAAACAAACCCTGTGCTTTTTTAGACAAATTAGGAATGCAATCTAATGTTTTTGCTAGAAAAGAGTTTGGATTTTCACCGAAATTCTATTTTACGTTCGCAAAAGAATGGATGGATTATAATTTTGTAGTGTTTTGTTGTAAATGTCTTCATTTTTGCTTGCTGATCAGCTGCATGGTAAGTAGTACGTTATTCTGTGGTAGGATTCATCAAAAAAGTTTTCAATAGGTATTCCTTGTTGCTAAATACGCGACTCTGATATAAAAAAAATTCGATTATTCATTAATTTTCTAATAATTTTACGGTACTAAGATGAAAAGAAACCAATTAAAGTCTACGCTCGTGTCCGACCTCTAAACGATGAAGAAGTCGAAAGAGGAGATGAAACATCAGTGGAAACATTTGATGACGGAAAAAGAGTAATTTTGTTTGTTTTTACATTTTGATATTTAATACCATTGTATTGTATTCTGTAAGATCTGGTCCTTATTTTTTTCGCTTTGTAAAACATGATTTACCACGTGGTTCAGATCATGTATGTTCAGGAACTTTTATTTATATTTTATTTTGCTACAGTATTTTATTGCATTTAAATATGGTGCGATATCTCAAACTAATATTTTTCCTTAAAACAACCGACTAGAATGTATATCTTGGTAGCTAGTTATCAATGTTCTGTTTTTGAATTTCTTAATCTAGAATTGCTTCTTTATTGACCCGAATTGTTTTCAGATAAAGATCATTGACGAAAAACACTCACAAGAAACCACATATTATTTTGATGGAGTCTTCCGAGGTACAGATTCAAATGAGAAAGTAGGTATTTATCAAAGCCTTAATATATATTTATGCAGTTTTTGAAGTGAAGGCTTTCTTTAATGACAGTTACTGAAAGTATGCCACAAATTTCTTTCATCGAATCTTTTAATTTAAAGTTATAAGTATAAGCTCAAACATGCGCAAATATGCTTTTATTGTTCAATATGTTAATAAATGTTTGAGCTAGAACAAAAGAAAAAGAACAAATATACTATAAACTACAAATGAAATACCAATGTACAAACAAATAAATTATATATCCCACTTTTACATAAATTTTTAGGGCTATATAAAGTTTATATAATTGTTAATTTATATAAAGTTTTCTTTAAAACAATATATTTATTTTCTCAATTAAAATAGCACAAAATAGATATTTAGACAACGTTTTAGTTTTTTAGTGTACATATTTTTTATGCACCTGATGATGTACAGATGTACGAAAAGCTTTGTAGTATCCCCATTTTACACTTTCTCTGGGAAAAAATTAGAAACAAGTGTTTCTCAACTGATTTGTGTCATTTAGGGTCTATATATCCACCAAAAAAAAGTTCCAGCTCATCTGGCCTGGGGAAAGTCGCCATTTTGTATTTTTAAAATGGCCGCCATAAATTACATATTTTTGCTCAGAACTCAGCTTCTACATCATGTATAGACAATATTTTGGTGGTAAAGTATATGTTTTTAGGGTCAAGGAATCCAAATACATCATTTTAAGGTTTACTCAATGGCCGCCATTTTGTTTTTCAAAATGGCCGCCATAAAATACAGATTTTCTCATATCTCAGCTTCTACAAATTATATCGATGTGATTTTGATAGCAAAGTGTATGTTTTGAGGGCCAAGGAATGCAAATAAATCATTTTTAAGTTCACTAAATGACCGCCATTTTGTTTTTCAAAATGGCTGCCACAACATTTACAGAATTTTCCTCATATCTCATTTTCAATCATCATATCTGATTTTGGTGACTAAGTCTGTAGTTACAGAATAAAAATTGAACATTTTCAAAATCTTATACCTTGCCATATTAGAGTTCAAAATGGCCGCCATATTGTATTGAACAGTATATAGTTTTTGGGTTTCGAAATACAAATGCACTATTCTGAATGTTTTTTTGCACAATTGCTATTTTTTATATTTAAAAATGGAAATGGTCATGTAGTCCGTGGATTAAAAAAATATAGCATTAAAATCCATGTAATTTGTAAATATCTACAATAAAATGGTCACAATAAACATACAGCTTATTAATTGTCATCTATCGAGCAATCGTCATCACTTTCCTCGTATGTTCCTTTATCATTAGAGCATTGACCACTGCAATAACCACACGCAGCAACACATGCTATAGAGTACTTTCTACAGCTGCATTTGTTAGTGCTGCATAGGTTTCCTCCTTTGCAGTTACAGCATATTGATTTCAGTAAAGATTGAGGTGCAATATCATCCTCTGTCATGATTGGAATTAGGTGATTGTCATGGATCCTCCAGCCTCTTCCAATCGGGTTTATAGAATTTGTATCCAAGAGCTTCCATGTAATAATTTGCTGATGAACCCGCAGAGAGTGCTGTATAGTTGAACCATTTGTGGGTGGTAGTCTGTCTGGATTTAATTTACCCTTTGCTGCCTGTCGCACAAATTTGTCATGTCTTGCCTTGGACAAGATATCGTTCTCTGGATTCAGACCATATGTAATCAGCATAGCCTTAATACCATATTTACTCACGTTTTCGATGCTTGATAGTGGGTTGGTGAAAATCGATATGACAGTAGGAGGGAATTTCTTCTTGTAAATAGCTGGTTTAGTGTAGACGTACGTACGTAGACGTTTCTGTGGACGTACTTTCCCAAAATCCCTGTGACTTCGTTTGTCTCTCTTTGACCCGACTCTTTCATCCATCAGCATTTCCAGATGCTTTAAGTGTGATAAGCTAGAAACCCACACCTCGATCTTTACCTCAATCTTTACTGAAATCAATATGCTGTAACTGCAAAGGAGGAAACCTATGCAGCACTAACAAATGCAGCTGTAGAAAGTACTCTATAGCATGTGTTGCTGCGTGTGGTTATTGCAGTGGTCAATGCTCTAATGGTAAAGGAACATACGAGGAAAGTGATGACGATTGCTCGATAGATGACAATTAATAAGCTGTATGTTTATTGTGACCATTTTATTGTAGATATTTACAAATTACATGGATTTTAATGCTATATTTTTTTAATCCACGGACTACATGACCATTTCCATTTTTAAATATAAAAAATAGCAATTGTGCAAAAAACATTCAGAATAGTGCATTTGTATTTCGAAACCCAAAAACTATATACTGTTCAATACAATATGGCGGCCATTTTGAACTCTAATATGGCAAGGTATAAGATTTTGAAAATGTTCAATTTTTATTCTGTAACTACAGACTTAGTCACCAAAATCAGATATGATGATTGAAAATGAGATATGAGGAAAATTCTGTAAATGTTGTGGCAGCCATTTTGAAAAACAAAATGGCGGTCATTTAGTGAACTTAAAAATGATTTATTTGCATTCCTTGGCCCTCAAAACATACACTTTGCTATCAAAATCACATCGATATAATTTGTAGAAGCTGAGATATGAGAAAATCTGTATTTTATGGCGGCCATTTTGAAAAACAAAATGGCGGCCATTGAGTAAACCTTAAAATGATGTATTTGGATTCCTTGACCCTAAAAACATATACTTTACCACCAAAATCATGCCCATACATGATGTATATGCTGAGTTATGAGCAAAAATCTGTAATTTCTGGCGGCCATTTTAAAAATCCAAAATGGCGACTTTCCCCAGGGCAGATGAGCTGGAACTTTTTTTTGGTGGATATATTACATCATATATATATATATATTGAAAATAAATAAATTTATTAATTGATGGTATTTTAATTGATGGTATTTGAGATCAGTTATTAATGTAAAACCTTTCACTGTTTTATTTAAACCCATCTAAATAAATTAATATCATATATATAGATTGCATGTGGGGAATATATTTGGAACAATTAATTGTTTCTTCTGAGGTGTCCCTAAAGACAATAACTGAAACTTTGAGGTTTTTGAACAAATTTTACAGATGTTGATGTTTTTTTATCGAAAGTAATCTGGATGTATTGGTTTTATGTGACTTTGTTAATCACATCTAAACGCTTGTATATCTTCTAATGATTTCCTTGTTCTTAAATATCTATCTCTGTTTAGTATGGACTCCTCTGTTCACATGCATCGTCTAACAGTTTATGTTTATTTTTACCTTTCATGTGTTTTCAACAACATCTTTGTATGTGGTGACTTTAACATTCACGATATACAATGACTAAAATTCTCTAATGGAACAAGTAGCTCGTCACAATTGATTGATTTACCAACCTGCATTCCTGATCACTCCAGTCAATCACTTTCCTTGTTTTATTTATTGTTAACCTCAAACCCTAACATCTGTAAAAAATCTAATAGTTCTCCATTAGGTCGTTCTGACCATGTTGACAAGTTTCTCTTGAACATCCCATATATAGAACCTTTTTAGATGTAATCTTGCGGATTGGCAAAAACTTCAAGTATTAGTCTCATTTACATTTTAAAAGCAAAGTTTTTGAGACTTTAATGAACCAGACAAGTGGGTATAAAGAATCTTTGGGGTTTTCTTGCTTGAACAAATTTGCAACACTTGCATAACAGTTTTCCCCAGTAAGTACAGATTTGTTTGAAAATACAGATTTTAAGACCCGAGTGAATTAAAAAATATTTGCGGAAGATATGTTAATAACAATAAAAAGAAGATAGGACTATTCTTTGTTAATTCAAACATTAACATCCAACTGAAAATATATTTACCCCATGGTAGACACGACCTTGGCATCAGTTATTTTGTTATTGGGCCCATTCCATTCAATTACTTTGTAAAACATAATGATAAACTAGATTTTTCTTTGAAATAACAGTAGATAAAATGCAATTATAAGACGTAGGAAATTTATGTGGGATTATCAGAATTTATTAATCTTGACTAAGTAATTTCATTAAGTATAATAAACACGGAATTATATCAATACTTTGCGATTTGGTAAAAACAGTTTGATAGGTTTTATTTTCTTTCAAATGTATAAAAACTTCCTTTAAAAATATCACCAGTCATAAGAATATAAAATGTTGAAAAGCTGTATCTCAAAATATTTTCTCATTTCTCCATTTTTTCCATTTCAATGTTACATCAAATTCAGATAATGGTACCCAGGAAGCTAGCTTGGTAGCTAACTTGGCATGGAATATGCCTATTATTTGGACACAAATTTATCTTTAACTAACCTTTTTATCAGGTTTTTGTACATACAACTCAACATTTATTGATGAAACTTTTGAATGGTATCAATTGTGCTCTTCTCACATACGGACAAACTGGATCAGGTAAACATTTTCTTGCGAGAAATTACATTGTTATGTTACTGAAAGTGGATCTAAATGTAATGTTATTCTTGAATAAAATTATTATTTGGTTAAGTATTATTTAAGTTAAAACAAATGATATAAATATCTTATGTCTTTAAAATCAAATGCTGCTGGGAGTATTATGCGCAAAGTTTCTGAAACAATTTAATTATACACTATGTAAAGTAGAATGGTCCACAACAACGTAAACAACAACAATTTTAGGGAAAACATACACCTTGATGGCTGATGGTTGCATCACAGATTATGCTGTGCAGGAACTCTTTGAGAAGATTGAACAAGATCGTTTGCACAAGTATCAGGTAGCAATTAAAATTTGTAACTTGTTTCTACTATTATGCCGAATCTCATTAAAGTCAGAAATAAAGTTTTAAAAAGCTACTACAGTTATTTTTACAATTTTCATTTCTTTAAATTTTTCTGATTAAAGATTTTAATACAAATAACTACTAGCTATATAAACCCCATATTAAACTCATGAATAAACTCATTACCTAATCGATCTTGTAAAATGCTCTTTCAATTTTTCACTCATTGATTTTCAAATTCGCACATTATTTCTTAAATTTCTTAAATAAGTTGCGTAATCACGTTTTTGTGTGTTTATAAAATACAAATCTTTTTTTAACAAAACAAAACAAAACAAAAGTTATGTATTATGCTACTTCATAAGAAAATAATATATGAAAGAACAAGTTGGCAATTTAAAACTTAAAAAAATATTTGTCGTGTAGCGTGTAAGACAGGAACTCTGTATTATTATATAGCTACCGTAAAGCTTTGAGCGCCCCTCCTCGAATAAGCGCCCTTCCTAAAAGCCAAAATATTAAATAAGCCCCCCCCCCTCGAATACCCCCCCCCCCCCCCCCTAATCATAATAAAAAACATTTTCAATAACATTAATGTTTACAAATTCCATTCTTTCTTCAAGCTTGCGTTTTAAGATTTTGGCAAATCTTCTATCGTATTACTTTTTTGTTTTGACTTATAAAATTAAATAAGCGCCCCCTCAGTTAGGTGCCCTTCCTAAAAGCCAAAATATTAGATAATCGTCATGGCGCTTAATTGGAAGCTTTACGGTAATCCATCTTCAAATATTGCATCCAGGAGAATGGTTCTTAAATACTCTGCTACTTAAATAAACTAAGATTTTCTTCTCAATATTCAAGGCTACCTAAAATTTTTTAAAGTTTACTGAATTTCTCACAGAACTCTGTCTTTAAGATTATTTACTACATGATTAAGATATTTTTCATGAGACCCCCTGGAAAATCAAACTTGTTGGCATGTCTCTGCCTTCATGCAAGCCACATCCATTTGAAACGTTTTGCAGGTTTTTGATTTTTCCTAAGATTTGTTTCTTGTATCAAAACTAGACAATTTTATGATGGTGTTAGAAGCTTTGCTATGAATTTGGTTAGTGATTATTTAAAATTTCTCGGAGCATAAAGTAAACCTGCAATATTTTATGAAATTGATTTACTTTAAAAAGCAATATAATGAGATCATATTAGCAGTTTATGAAATGTCAATGAATTAGTGAGGAACAGATCTTTATTAATTTTATTTTTGTTACACTGTTATTAAAATTAAAGTATTTTTAGATAACATGTTCATTTGTGCAAGTCTACCAAGAAAAGGTGTATGACTTACTGAGTCCAGACAGCAAAGAACTTCCCGTCAGGGAGCATCCAAAGAGAGGTGAAATATATAATATTGTATTTTATTGTTTTTGCAAATTTTAAATTATAATAATATATATTTTTTATATTTCAAGACATATTGCATTTCCTCTAATAGGCTGATCTTGCATAAAAGAATAAGTCAATAAATGACTTCAAATGGTGGTCTTACATAAGAGCGGGTCTTGTAACGGTGAGGGTGTTAAAATGCAACAATGAAAAATTCCGTTGGTGAACATAGTTTTATTGAAATGAATAACCTTTAGATATTGTGTATGTCTTTGTCATCTGCCTCTACTAGACATATTTCCGTAGTTTCTGTACCATCAGTGGTGTCTTCCACCTTCCCTCTCATTTAAAATGGCTAATTGAAAGCGAAGTCGCTTTTCTCCTTCTTTACATGATTGTCCTTGATTGAAGCAGTGAATTAAATGTTCTTGAGAAACATGTGTAAAGCAGCGGTGAAAGTGCCTAGTTTAAACTATTTTACAATTACCAAATTACTATCCTGTGCTAATAAAATCCATTTCCCGTCGCGGAGGCGGTCATAAATTCCCTGTTTCGGTATATTTATGTTTACCATTGTGAAACCAATAACCGTGCTATATACTTGGTGCAATTTAAATGGTTTATTCAAACTTACATCAGAGACTTGTATATATTTTGTGCAACCCCTGGCACTGTAGCATGGTCCACATTTAGATTTTTCAGTACATTTTTCAGGCTGTCCATAATGTGACATTCAATAGAATCCCACGCAAGTAGTACACACAGTAGTAAGTAGTAGTAAACACAGTAGTATGACAGTAGTGCCAACGTGCTAAAGTGACATGGAAACAGAAATGAGATATAGGACTTGTAGTACTAGCTGTATATACGGCTACAGCAGATACAAGCGGGTTACTGAAATTTTAGGTGATGAGATTAAAGAGATTATTTTCCCCATTTTGACGTTGTTATTATTATGATTGTATGCCACGTCCTGTAGTTTATATTAAATCATCAAAGATATTGCAATATAAAATATTTTTCTTTTTCCCCTTACATTAGAGGGGGTCTTTTATCAAAGGTCCACTATTAGGGGAAATACAGTAATTTAATAAGTTTTTATTGATCATTCATTGTTATAAAATAATTTCGATTAATTATGATTATTTCGCTGTAAAATGTATTATGTTCTTCTATTTTTAACGAGGCTTCCAGAACGCTCATTAAGCATTATCACGAAGATCTTGATTCGGTGTTTCATTATATTTAATTGCTTCCATTGCTACGGTTATTTTTGATAGCATGGTCTGGAACCCAGAACCTTTCAGTTAAGAGCCGAACGCCATTCCCATTTTGCTATCGTCGGATAATGATATGTGATGGCTTATTATTTCAATCTTGTTTTCTCTTTTGTTATCCTTCTATGAGAGATTGAGGATATAAGTGTGAAATTTAATAGATTAACAAGAATATTATAAACTGCAAAGTAAATTGTGGTTTGTTTGCCATTTGAATCTGTGATATAGAAGTGGCAAAGTTGCTTTTTGTGTAGGTGTTTACGTTTCGAATTTGACGCACCATCGCGCAAACACTGAAGACGAAGTTTTTCGGTTGTTTAATAAGGGCAGGCGGGAATTGGTCACTGCGGAAACGAGGATGGTGCGTCATTCCAGCAGGTACCTGAAAAATCATTTAGTTTATAAAATGTTTTAGTGTAGTTATGAAATGTTCGAAATAGTTTTGCTGTTTTAGCTGGGTTGAATGTTTTTCCTTATTATATATCTTACAAAGTGTTCACAAATTTATTTTTCCTATCAAAGTATTTTCAATTCCACTCATATTTATTGAACATAAAGGTGTCCTGCTATGCGAAAGCACCTAACAAGTTAAAACTAAAGAAATATGAAGAATTTCAAATGGTTTCTAATGATTTATTTTGTCCATTCAACATTTAGATCTCATTCTATATTCCAACTATCTATCGAAAGAAGACTGGATACAACTCAAGGACGTTTTGCTGCAAATAATGCAGAAGGTGACAGAGATAGGAGTCTTAAATATAGTAATTGTTGCTCAGTGCCTTCTTTCATTACATCTTCCGTAACTGTTTTACAATTGTTAAATTTAGATTGTGTGTAGGATATATCTGTTTTGTTTTGTATTATCAATAAAACAATTCATTCCTTTGTAGCAACCAATACAATCATTGTGTTATCTCTGTTTTTTAGAGACGTATATATTTGGTAGCAAGCAACCTGAGGTAAGTGTTTTTGTCAATTTTCTCAACATTTAAAACTAGAAACATATAATATGAATATTGTGAACGAACAATTGTACTTAGGAGCATGATGGTATCATGTTATTGGAGGAAGATATGGTTATCCGTGGCAAGATGGATATGTGGGTGAATTTTGTCTATTTGATCTTCAAGATGGTATAAGGTCCTAATTGTCAAATATTTTTTTAATGTTATTTCTCACATGCATTTGTGTGTAAAATCTAACAGTTATTGGGTGAGTTGCGTGTATTCTGTCCAGTCTAACATCTGCATTTACACATGAAATAATAATGAATTTAGTCGTCCAATGATGTAAATCAAATTGTTCTATCTATGGTTTTACACCAAATTAATTTGAAACTATAAACAAGATAGTAAAAGTTTATCTGTGTGTTCTCTAGATGTGATTTGGCCGGTAGCGAAAGATTAGGAAAGTCTATGGTGGAGGGCATCCATTTGAGTGAAGCTAGACACATAAATTCCTCATTATTAGAGCTTGGGTACAGTGTTATTATTTTTAAATCAAGATTTCTAAAAGGTTATAACTTTGTGTGATGTATGATGTAGGAAATGAAAAGCTTCCACAGATTGTATATCACTGTATACTTTGTTTTAAAAAGTTAGAAATAAGGTTTTTCAGAAAACAAATAGTTGAACGATTTCTGAAAGGTAACTGGAGCTTTGTTAATGTTGTTATTAACGTTAGATAGTAATTAACAATCTGCTATAATTATAACAAACATTCTTCAAAGAGAAGAAGGAGATTGTAAATGTATAAAATGTGCACAAGAGAAAAACAATGCCATAAATGACCGATTAAACACCCTGGGCGTTTATTTTAACAAACAAATTTTACCCTGGGCGTTTATTTGGGAGGGGCGTTAGTAAGGGAGGGGCGTTAATAAACAAAGTCCATCAACAAAAGTAATATAATCGAGAAGATGTACGTTGACTACATGATATCAAGTTTCTCGTCATTCTCTTCATCGTCATCGAGGAGGTGGAATGGCTGGGTTGCAGCCTCCATATCTTCTTCATTAATGAAAGAAAAGGGATTGGTATCACCTATCTTCTTGTTTGTCATTACAGCTAGTTGTGCTTTTAGCTTTTCTGCTCCTGCCTCACAAGTTGTACCCTCCTTAAAGCAATGTATTTGGTCATCTTCAGAGCCATTTGTTGGGAGATTTAGGGCACAAACCTTGAACGACTTGGCAATCATTTCTTTCGATAGATGTGACCACGATTCGAGAATCCACTGAACAATTTTCCGCCGTGGTGCTGCTTTGATATTTCCAGCTTCAGTAAATTCGTGTAAACCCTCTGCTAACCACTGGTCGAATTTTTCTGTAATGTAGGCCTTGAAAGGTTTATTCCAGCTAACATCGGGGGCTTGAATATGCCTTGTGCACCCCCCCTGGAATGACAACCATGTGCACTTTCGCAGATTGTAAGGCTTCTTTGACACTTTCCATTATGTGACATTGCAAAGAGTCCCATACTAATGGCCGCTTTCCGAAAGCAAGCGATCCGAGAACATTTTTTACATAATGGAGAGTTAGCGCTTTGTTCATCCAGCCATTCACTGAAGAAGCAACAAAACACCGATCTTTAAATTCTTGATTCAATAGGACTGCTTCACGTTTTGCTCCCTTGAATACGATCAATGGTTTTAATCTACTACCGTCTGCTTTAGCTGTCAAACAGACTGAGAGTTGATTTTTTTTGTGCCCTGTTGACTTCATAGTTTTGGCCCCTCTCGGATGGACTTATTTTGACACTTGGCTACACCAAGAGCAAGAAGATCGCAGATGTGTTGTTTAGCAAACTGAATAGAAAGAGTAACTTGTATGAACATTATACGCTTAAAATTAGTGAAACTGTTTCAAAATATCGACACTTTAAAGATTAAAGAAAGTAGTATTAATTTTGCTGTGAATCAAATGAAAGCCCATGGGCGTTTATTTTAATTTTTCTCTATGGACCTGGGCGTTTATTCGGGAATGGGCGTTTAATCGGGAGTGGGCGTTAGTTAAAAAATTTAACTTTAACCCTGGGCGTTTATTCGGGAGGGGCGTCAGTTCGGGAGTGGGCGTTAGATTGGTCATTTACGGTAATAAAATAAAACTAAAAATACAGTTAAAATTGCTAATTATAATTGAATTTATAATAATAATACATAGTATTTTAACCTATTACAAATATTTGCGAGATAATGATTATTATGGCAAATTACATGCTTAAATATGTTTGTTTAGTAACGTGATTTACGCCCTATCTGAAGGGAAACGCCGACATATACCATTTCGCAACTCTACATTGACAAGGCTTTTGCAAGAATGCTTAGGGTCGAGATGTCAGACCAGTTTTATTGTATGTGATTTTTTTCCTAACAAATCTTGTTTGTATTAGATCATTGTTAATATGAAAATACAAAACTCTACAAATACAAAATACAACAACTACACAATTAAAAGAGTTTGTTCCAAGTTTCACATTTACATATAAGCGAAATCCATCCAGTTGTGAACCACACCCCAGACAACCATGGATTGCAGAATCTTGTTTCCCTCACAACGTTGTTTTTGTGATTTATATTTGTGTTATTGATATCTTGATTCCAACTGCAGGTGTGTGTTGCCCCCTCAACAAGTGAGGCTTACGAAACAAGATGCAGTTTAAACTTTGGTACTCGCGCACGTACAATCACAAACAAAGAAAGAATGTCGTTAAATGTCGAAGTAAGCTTTGTTGAAAGTGTGAAAAGATTGCATGTTGCAGTATATTTATCAAATATTCACATTTTAGTTTGATTACAAAGTACTGGCAAAGAAACTAACCAAAAGAATTGAGATTTTAGGTATGGATTATTCTTGCATGTAATCACTTACTCAAACTCGTTTCTTACAAATTGTTTTGGAATATCTGCAACAAACATCATTTAAATCTTGTGTTTATCTATGTCGTAATACTCCCTCCATAAATTGGTGTACTTTTGTTTTTCTTATCAAAGCTGAATATGAAAACCACAGTGAAATATTATAATTTACATCATCGAGAAATATTTATAAAAGTTATGATTTACTTAATCTGTTTAATGGTTAATCTGGTAATCATATGGTTTAAGACTTATCTAACAGTAACAGTATTGTGCAGAAGTTTTTACAAACATAGAAAATGTGAACAATTCACAAACATTTTTCAACATCTATTATGACTATTGTGACTATGTGATGTTTTTTAGTTGTTGGGATTTTACTATACAGATAAAATAAAATTGTGAAATTTATTCTACCATGAAGTAGGTAGTTTCAAATGGGCTCCTTTTTCTTTTCTTTCTTTTTTTGGTTGTATAACGTTTGAATTAAACTTTGTGTTTGTGAACCGAAATCAAGTTTATTATGTTAAATCACGGAACGACTTTGGTAAAATACCGAACACGGAATAAATAAAAACATTGTCTGCCATGAGGCGGTAGTCTAACTTTTCTTTGTATATACATTTGATTTTCGCATTTTACCGTCAAAATATAAAATAATTATTTAAACATTAAAGAAATTTACCATTCGTCATTGTTTGTCGTTTGGAATTTTTATTGAACGCAAGAGTTTTATTTTGTTAGAGTAAAATAAAAATATTTTTCGAAACAGAGTAAAACCTTGGCTATAACTTAACTGTTTATTAACTTGTTGAATCTATGTTTGTTAATATCAACTGAATTATATTTCAAGTCGTTCGTAAGAGAAACTGCAGGAGTATTGAATTTGAAAAGCAAGCGTTGCAGAAATGTTTTTGTGTGGTGTGGTGTAAGTTTACTATTGGCAGAGTTTACACAAAGCATTTTTTGCATGACAATATCAAATTCGAAGCATAATTATCAAGCTTCATGGTAGTTCAGCTGAGTTCTTGATATTCATTCCTGATGTTGGTTTTATTTCAATATCTCTTCTTTTAGAGCTGGAGCTGTTAGCTGCCAGACCGATTCAAGATTTTATCTCCAGTTCGTTGAATGCTTTGAACGTTGCCACAGAAACGCAGGTAATATCAGTATCTTTAAGCAGTTGAATCATTGGATAGTTTTCGCTATACCAGAAATTCTTGCACAAAAATAAAGCACACTCCTTTGATTAAGGTCCAAATTGTCACAATGATACTAGCTATATAAACTCCTTGCAATTTGCACTTATCACGTCTTCATTATTATATCTAAAATGCGCAGGCAATATTACAGGGAAGTTCGAATAGTTTTGAACATACTTATTTGTTTCCTCTTACAGACTGATTTTAGCGAAAACACAGAAGAACTTTTTCCACCCGACAATCCGTGTGTCCTGGCTGACGTCAAGCACGCACTCGATGTGTCGGAAATGCTCGAAAGTTTACTGGAAAACTGCGAAAACATTCACCAGCATGTAGGTGGCTACGAGACTTTGCTGTCCTCTTCCACTATGTCTTTTTTCACCATGGTAATCACCGCCATCTCCCACACCCACAATGCACTGCTGTCCAGCGCATGTGCAAATGACGTCTCAGAGGTTGTGGATCAGAGTTTGCAGAAGATGACGAAGATTAAGAGCGAGATGCAGTACATTCGGAAGCACGATAAGAAAGATTTGTTTACGGAGACGGCGTACATGATTTCCGAACTGTGCACAGATGTGGAGAATGTGCTGGCGAAAGTCGTGCACGATGGAAGTGATACGTCTGGTAAAAATACTTTCAAATGAAAACTCGGTTTTTCGTACCCCCTTACATTCTTTTCCTATTGCAACATGAATGGAGATTTAAAATGCACATATTCTTTAGAAAAATCCTTAATTTCCTGGTTCTTTATTTTCCTTGCAGAGGGAGTCACACATCGCTCCGTGTACAAAATAATGAACCAAGCTTTCGAAACGGTCGGCGTGGCAGAAGGTATGATTTTGTTAGTAATAAAGTCAGTATTTTGTTTGCTAATTGATAGTGTTTCCAAATTATTTCAAAACACTGCCTTGCTTGGATCGGTATTCGGTGGATTTAGCCAGTCTACCCTATTCAGAATATATTTAGAGAGAGAAAAGCAATAACAAAGTGCATTGGATTGTATATATAGCGTAACATAGAAATTTATGCCCCTCGCCATGTAAAAGAGTTTTACTTTGAAGTTGAAATGACATAGTTTACGATCATGTTATCGCCTCTTCTTTAAGATCCCAATATTTTATCGAGCGTTCGTCATTTGCTCAACATCCTGCAAGTGCTTCAGATCACGCGAATCCTGCTCGAATCTTCGCGAAGTCTCCTGATCGACAACGCGAAACCAAAGAAATCGTTTACCTGGTCCACGTCCATTGAAGAGGTGGCGTCGGATGCAGAGAATACCTTCTCGCTCTCATCGAATGAAGACGCCTACTTCTCTGATTTCTCTTCCATCACAGGCACGCTACGGTTCGAGCAGATACGCGCCGAACAATTGCGAAAAGAGAATGATTTCCTGAAGAAGCAACAAGTCGAACGGATGCTTAAAAGCGACCAGGTATTTAAGGAGTTTAACTCTTTAATTAGCTTTGAAATTTTCATTTCTCTGCCCTACTGTGGTTTAGATGGAAGTTTAGATATTAGACTTAGATAGTTTGTGTCATTGTCAGATTTCGTTGAATCGCAGTCATTCATTCAAAATGAAAGGTGAGCTGCTGTGGCGCGAATCCAGCGGCAAGTCGGTCGACAACTCGGAATGCGATTCGAGTGATCAGTTCTCTCCCGTCCACCGCAACATCATTAACGCGCCGAACACGCGACTGTCCCGCAGAAGAAGTAAAGTACAATCGCTCGATTACCCGCGCACGCAAACGAAAAAATTTGTTTACATTGAAGATGGCAGCTCGAAGAGCTTATGCTCCGACGCCCCCACTGATGTCAATTACTTGAAAATCGAGTTAGCCGATCTGGAGAGAAGGTTGGTTTTTCACATGTTGGGGGTCTGGGTTTCACGCAGCGATCTCATGTAGTGAGCATGCGCAAAAGGAGAATGTCATAATGAGCATTTATGTTTCTGTGTAGGTATGGCGAACTGTCAGTCAAGTACAAAAAGCTGGTGGAAGAGAAAGCGAATCTCACTGAAAAGCTGGCGAAAGTTCACGAGGGAAAGATGACATTGACGACCGAGAGGGATTACGCCCGGCGACAAATCCAAAGGCTTCTTGAACATCGGGCGGAAGAGACCGACGCTATAGATCACATGCAAGACGAATATTCTAAACTACACGACACTTTGTACTTGAAGCACGAAGAGAACGTGGAGAACGTGCACACAGTGGTGAAGTTGGAGACGAAAGTGCGGGAGAAAGACCTGATCATTAGGGATCTGGAAGGCGAACAAGTTAAGTTGAAAACAGAAAGAGATGCGCTCGCGAATGAAAAAAAATGTATCACCCATGAGTTGTCCGAAACGAGGGGAGAGGTTGAGAAGTACGAGAGCAAACAAAGGAAGATTGGTGAAGACGCGAGGTTGTTTGCTACGGAGATCATATCCATATGTGGTCCCCTCGACATGCTGAAAGATCATGAGGTGCAAAGGAGGAACCCATCATCCGCTGAAGATATTTCCTCGTTAGAGAGTGAACTGTATAAGATCACCGAACAGCTTGTGCGTTACGAAGTGGCCATCAAAGAGATTCGCTTGAAATCGAGTGTTCTGTTAAGTAGCAACTGTAACGGAGCGGTGGAGGAGCAGGAAAGTGTAGACGACGATGATCAGGTGAAAATGTCGCGTAAAAACATTACAGCCAAGGTGGTGTCTCAACGGGCTCCCGTTCACATCACTAAGAAAATCAACGCGATCAAAAAAGCCCAAAAGAAGCTTGTGAACGACGTGCGACAGTCGTACAGCGATCAGCCAATCTCCGCGGCGAAAGAAATTAAGATATGTCGCGCATCCAGACTCAAAGAGCTGATTCAAGAGAAAATCGAAATGGCGGAGAACATGAGTTCGCTTGAGAAGGAGATCTCCGTGAAAGATTCCCAGCTAAAGGAGAGACAAAAACAAATTGATTTGCTGGTGCAAGAGCTGGCCACACTTGACTTCGAGATCAACGAGAAGACCGAAGGCATCACAATCACGAGAGAGAAGGCCACCCTTTCGGCCAGCAGAAGACCACTTGGAAAGAAAAGCATCGACATTACGCTACCCGTTGGCGACGATGAAGAAATCGAAATCATTGAAATACCGGAAATCAAATATGCGGACCTCGTACAGATTTCTAACCAACGCTTGAATAAGAAACCGAAAGAAACGAGCGTACCGTCAACCGCTTGCAATACACCCAACAGCGGAATAACATCACCGGAGGCTTCCGCAGAGCCGCCGTTTTTGAACCAGGACGAGGAGGAGATGGTACCGATAAGAGAACTGGAGCTTCTCAGGCACGAGTTGGACATGTGCCGCCAGCAGAAATCTCAACTGCAAGTGAAGTACGAGACGTTGCTTGAGAGCGGCGAGAATACCGAGTTGTTGAATGAAAATGCGAGTCTGATAAGAAAGATCGAGTATCTTGGTGAATCGAACAGCGCGCTGGTAGACGAGAACCGCCTGATCAAGATAACCAGCCAAGAGCGAAAGAACAAACTACAGGAGTTGAGAGACAAGAACAACAAGAACGTGCACGAGATCGAGCAAATGCGACGACAGAGTTTACAGCTGCAAGCCAGAAGTGACAGCGTGCGACAGAAGCTCGAACGGAGGTTGGCCAAGATGAAAGAGAAGGTGATGGCGCTGGAAAAGTACTCGGAAAAACTGGAAGAAGATCTGCACGTGGTGAAAAAAGAGCTGAAGTTGAGCAAAAGTTTCGATGACAGCGGGTTGGTCCAGGACGATGATTACATCACCGAATGAAAATCTTGAAGGTCCACCAAAATTGAAATAAAAATGTAGATATTTTTTAGAGTTATTAACCTTTTATATGTTGTGATGTTTTTCTAATTTATGTAAAAAGTGTATTTATGCGCAATCAGTTATTAATTATAACTTTTAATGTTAAAATTATGCAATGAATGACGTCAATAATAGAATATATATATATATATATATATATATATATGGATTTTCTCAACATAAATTTACCTGTCTGTAAATTATGCGTATTTATGTTGTTTTTTAATTCCAAAAATTATTTTAATATAACGTTTTATGAGAGATGACCGATAATTGTCATTTATAAATTATTTATTGCATATTTAAAGTAAAATTATTTTTTTAATAAATTATTTAGACATATCTCGAACTTTTTTTTATAAGATGCTTTGCTTCTCATGATAGTTTGAAAAATAGCAGCCACAAGATGGCGAAGAACTAATTGTAGTGAGGTCATAAGAAAGTGTGAAATCGTTACAGTAGTGACAAAAGCACTAATTTATTTAAATGTTACTATGAGTATATAGATGAAGAAGATTCATTGCTCCTAAACGTCAGTCATTATTAAGGGCTCAAAAGTCCAAGATGGCCACTGCATTAATTGCTAATTATTAATATGCTTTATATGTAAATAAATACGTTTTTAAATGCAATGCATTTTGTGCAGTATAATAATCGCTTACTGGTGTAGTTATTCTGCCAATACTAATTAAATGAATGTATACTATGTCCCTTTGTAATAAAGAAGCCCAAATATCGATATTGATATTATTTGATGGCGGCATAAATACTGTGCAACATACAGTGTTCGCTCAATAAGTGGACCTCTACGCGGCCGAAGAAAGCGATTCAACTTATCCGACTTTTGGTCAAAATGGGCCCATTACTACTACTACAGGAAAGGAGAAAGAATGAAAAAAGCTTTATTTATCAGCAGTCATATTTCTCTCCAAATTTTTACTTACAAAATATTTTATAAAAGCTTGCTTCATATTCTTCGCCAACTCATTCTCGACCATTCTTGAGATTTTAATAGTACACCCTTTATTGCTATTGGAGTTGGGTTTCCCAAGCATTTATCATTAGCTTTATGTAGCTATGTAACTTTGACATCCCTTGATTTCTTTCAAAGCCATATATTTATCAGTTAGTCTCGTTGTAGAAAGCCTTCGTTTGGATGCATGCACCCCTCCCATTTTGAAACCCAAGTGATTTTTGATTGCAAAGGATTTTCACGATAATAAAAATCGAACGTTGTTACGCAAGAATCGAATGTTTCAATGATAGAATCCGAACATTCCCGTAAGAGTTTTAACAAAAGTTCCATTTAGTAGATGCATCAATATAGCCTTATAGGAGTTATAATACAAATACAAAGTTTAGCTATCGATGGGTCCGGTATTTGTTTCGTCGTGGGAAGGTGGATAGTGAATTACTTATATTCTTCTAAATTCGCAAATTCTTTAAAGAAGCATACAATCTCCTCTCATTCAAACAATCGGCGGAATCTATTGTAAGTATCTGTGGGGGAGGGAATTTGAAGAAAAAATGTTTTGGTGGCTTCGGGTGGTAAGGAAGTTTTTTTCCTCCTTGAGGGATGTATGAAGCGATTTTTACCTGAAAGCGGCGGAGTGGCTCAATCACAAAAAAGAAACTGCGTTAAGAACTGCCGTTGATGCACAGAGGCGAACCTGGGAGCGTAAAGCATAGTTTCCACCAGCAAAATATGTTGTGAGTTAAGCGATCCATGTATAATTATTATACTTTAGGTTACTTTTAACAAGCATTTATACCAAGAGATTAATATGGTAAACTGTTGCTATTTTATTTTAGAACTTGGGCATAAATTAAGGGATTACGGTTGAACGAGTAGGGAAATACTAGCTGTCCTCAAATATCTGTTGTTGCTATAATATGCATTATTGTGGATATTCTAGGCTCAATGAAAAGGAGTTGAACGAACTGATATCAGATTATAGAGAAGATAGCTGCTTTACATAAGCGGACAAAAACCGAGTTGAAGTCACTAGCTAAAGAGGCTAGGATTTCAGGATATAGTAAGCTTAACAAGCGAAAATTGAATGGTGCTGTAGCTTATTATAGCAGACATGTGAGGCCAGAAGTTTTAGCGGAGGAAAAGGGTCTTTTGGAGAAGACCAACAAAGAGCTTCGAGCGTTAGGGCGTAGTGAAAATATTATTGGTTTAGGTGGTAAGAAGGAAAAAATAATACAGAACATAGCATTTCATCAAGTTATATGAAAGCATGAAGCAAGACTTGTTACGTTTACTCAGAAGGAAAAGTCTTTTGAGGGATTTTTCCAAACATATAGTTTAACAGGGGGGAAAGATCAGATAGTTGCTCAGTCAGATCGATTTTGTATTGGTTTGTTTTCGTGATATTAAAAATGTTATTAGCGTTTTCACTTTAAGAGGTGCTGAATGCTGGACTGACCACCGTTTTGTACGTGCATTTACATATCGCAGTTGCACCAAAACATTATAAACGATCTTCACAAATTCCGAAACGCATCAATGTTTTTCGTTTGAAGAATCTTTGCCACTGCTAAGCTTTTCCAGGATGCAGTTGAAAATATTCCGGCCCTTAATAATGCAAAACCGTGGTCTAACTTTCGTGGCCCTGTCTTTCAGACAGCTTCTTCTGTGCTTGGTTTTACCTCAAGAAAAAGTCCTGACTGGTTTACTGATAATGAAAAACTCATATTTTAGATAATAAACGTAAGCAGCAAATCAGCTTTTATCATTGCATTGATGCATCGTAACACAAGTAATATTCAGATCAGGTTAAACTTATCTCTCCACCCGAAAATGCAATTTAGAGCAGATTCTAAAAAATATCAGTTTGGTAGATGTTACAAGCGTGCTGCTGACTCGCAAAGGGCTTTTGGGGTAGAGAGTTTGATTGCAACTTGAGAGTTTCTTCACTTGATTTCAAAAATCTCTTTCCCTTCTTTGCGTTTGATGTAAGTCGACGTACTTAACCCCTAAAGGGAGGCACAGTAGACTTGAAAATTGTTTTTGATTTTGCTGAAAATCCTTCTGCTGATATGTAGTTATTATAAGTGATGAACAACTCATATATGTACTTCTTATAGAGAAAATTTTGCTACCAAGAATTAGGATTCATTTATAACTTTCATTGTAAGCCGTATAAATCGAAGATTTAAACCATCTATGAAGCTTCATCGCAGGTGTGATATAGCATTAGTAAATCTAGAAACTTGGTACTTTTTCCAAATGTTGATGACAGCAATAACAAGCCGCGTTACAGCACTGATAACGATCAAAATCGAGCACAATCAAGTTGTAGCATCTCTCTGCACATCATTTTTTCACATCATTTTATATTGTGTTTTCCTACTATGGCAACCCATATCAAGACGAAAGTACAACCGAAGGAGAATGATACCAGAGCAATGGATTTTTCGAGGTTATGAAACAGCAACAAAACAAGGATTTTTAATTCCAGTCCAAAGACGTGTTGCCGAAACGCTTCTTTATTTGATCAGACAATGGATTCGTCCAGGTACCGAGATTTGGCGTGACATGTGGGTTGCATATAATGGACTTGTACGGTTGGGATTTGAACATCAAACCGTGAATCATAGATATCATTTCGTCAAAATTTCCAAAAAATTTCCAAAAATCAAAGCGATGCACGGATCATCAAACAGAGAAATGGTATCCGATTATTTGATGTAGTATATGTGCCTGCAGTGGTTTCAAAACCACCGCATTTATCACATTTGGACTCAAATTGCTGATCAATAACCTGTCCAAATTCTTGTTCCAAAGTTATAATCTATAATTTTTCCATTAATTTCTGTATTATATTTATTATTCAAATATATTTGTAAAGTCTGTCTTGCAAAAAATATTTTCATTTGTTTTATTTATCTTCGTTATTTTTTACAATAAAAAGAAATCAAAATTCTTAAGGCGGAATGCGAAGAAATCTTGGTCAATGGACACCAGGTTAATAAAAAAGTGCTCTACTATTTTGAGATGAAATGTGGAGATTCCACACAAAAAGTGCAATAATTTCTATCAGAAATAATGGTAGTTAATTAGAATGTAATGATTCTAAATAGAATAATATTAAAATGTACACTCTATATGATGATTTTGGGAAAAAATATTTCGTATTTAACTGAAATGGAGCAACATGTTGACAGGGACAGTTTTGGCGAATCATTTCAACATGTTTATAACAAGTTGAATCTTTTCATTTCTTTAATTTACTAGTGTTGTTACAGCACCCAACAGCCGCGCAATTTAATGGTCCTATTTAGCAGGTTAGTAATATCGAATTGAAAGACTTGTTTATTAAAGTTGAATGTATGTATATTGAGCTATGAATTTTACATGAGTATATCATTCTAAACTCTGATTCAAAGGTTCACTAAACAGCTTTTTGGTTCTACTTTTGCTCAATTAATACACGTTAAGGCCGATTTCCATTAAGCGGACGGGCGGAATTTTTCGCGCGGAATTAGTTCTGAGCATGCGCATTTTAAATAATGAATCATCGCTAGCGAAAAAATATTTTGCGAGCGGAAGATTTTGAAAGTTCAGAATTCTGAACTTTTTCAAGCGTAAAGTTGATAGCTATTAATAGCGACCAATTAAATATTTGTATTTTTTAAACAGCCAATCAAATTAAGACAACGATTTGCGATTGTTGTATAGTTTTTAAAATGTAAACATTCAAATTTGAGGTTAAATTTTAAAAAGAGAGACAGCGCAGCTAAAAGTTATTTAAAGTTCCTTGTAAAATAGTTTTAAATTAATGGATAAAAATAGTAATTCATCTTCAGCAAAAAAACAAAGGTGTTCGAGTCCAACACCTTTCCAAAACGTTAGTATGACTCCAGCGACTAGAGCTCTGTTTCTGACCTCGTTTTCTTTCCATTTGATAGAGCGCTAGAAATTGTTTCAAAGACTTCCATAACTAATATTTTATTCAATATTTCTATCAAAGATTATAACAAACATATTCTATATTTTGTCTTTTTACTACCCAAGTCCGACAATGTTGCAAATTTGCAACAAATTATGAAATTGTCAGCTGAAACTATTTTTTCGAACCAAACCATTTTTTTAAGTTCTAACAAGTCATAAAATTTGGAGAAATACGAAAAATAATTTTTTTTATATCGCAATGATAATGTGCCGGAAAAAGGGTTAACAGCAAAATCTACTTTTTGTATAATAACTAATTTAAAGCAGCCATCTTTTTTATTGTAACTTTTTTCTGATAATCGTGTATGTTTGCACATTTGTACAGCAAGTTCAATGAAAATTAAAAAGCGGACGGAAAATTGCGTTTGAGCAGAAAATCCCGCGTGGAAAATTCCGCCCGCTTGCGTAATGGAAATCGCTCTTTAAACAAAATGCACAAGTGTTCCGAACAGCGTAACCATGAGAATTATTTCAACCCATCTCTACAAAAACAACGACCATTGGTTTTAGAAAACAAAAGAACTATTAGGAACTTCCATGTTCTGTAATTCAAGTTCGTTATGTGAATTTCACAACAATTAGAATTTAGCGCGCATTACTACCTCAACTATTTCAATGTGGATAAAAAACAAAGAGCAAGAAACTGCAACTGCAAGAAACGTCATCATCTACCAAAAAATACGTAGTTGTAATTATAAAGAAGTAAACAGGGCGGTATATTATTGGTTTATTTTACCAGCGAGTACCCATTGACGGAGCGATGAAAAAAAAGAAAGTCTTAAATTTGTAGACTTCAAAGCTTCAGATGGGTGGCTGGAAAAGTGGTAAGAAAACCTCAATGCAGTCTTTCCTTAATATTATATAGAAGCTTTGATCCGGATTTTATTTTTGCATCTACTTCTCTAAGGTAAAAATTAGCTGAATGAATCCTGGGAAAAGGAGTAAACGAAGATAATGAGTGCAGCTTTCGAGACAAGCATTAGTTCACCTGTACTGTGCAAGATATTAGAGTTAGAAGTATAAATAACCAGAAATAGTGTGCAAGCATCTTGCTTCTTAGCCTTAGACATTCTGTAATTGCAGTTACTTAATTTCTTTTAACAAATGTCAAATCTGCCAAATTATGGACTTTAAAACGAACTCGTTGCAAGCAGGGGGGAATGAATCTTCTTGCACTTCTTTAGGTTATTTGTTCTTGTGTGCCTACTCCTGATTTTGCTTTACCAATTTCCAAAAAAATGAGATTTTTCGCTATATGGGTATATTACAAAATTGGCTATCATCAAGGCGAGAGAAAAAATTACACAAATTCTTTTCAAAACCTATAAAATTGAAACCTATTATACCTAAACTTTATAAAAACATTCATAGTTGCCTTTTTAAGTAGCCAAATTTTTCTCCAGCCAAGCATTTTCCACTGGTTGTTGGAGAAATTCTGTGAAGGATGGAGAAACTTTGACAGAGCATTAAGTCTCATATACTTGCTCTTATCAAAATATGATTTTTGTTCGATTTTGTACATCCAAAAGTGAAAATTTAAAACAAGTTACATTTACATAATGGAAAACTTATTTAGAGATGAGAAGTTATGTTTTGTCCATCCGTCACGAGATTCAGTCATAAAAGTGACTTCTAAATCATGCAAAAAAATAAAAAGTGACAAACATTATCATTATCAGGGTACTTAGTTTTCAATAACTTTTGAGGCTGAACCAGCTCAATAATTAAAAACACTTTTTAATTCGCATTTCTCTTTTTGTCCATCCGTCACGACGAAAAACATTGTTTATCTTTTTTTGAACTTAGAGCGTGCAAAAAAACGTTCGCGTGTCAAAAACTAAAATCAATGGAGTCAAATCCATCTACCGTGCTGAAAGCGATATTTTACAGGAGCCTAATGATATCGAGAGCTGCGCAAAAATTCATGGTACTTTGGAAGTGCATATGATGAAACGTGTGTTCAATGAGGATGTTGTATGCAAGCTGGAATTCTTTAAGATGGCTACTGGCGACAAACCGTTTACCAACACTGGTACCGACGTGAAGGTAATACTGAAGTTTGCGACCATCCTGTGCTCCCGCTTTCTTTTAACCAAGATAATACTTGTGCGGCATGTAAAGCTTCTTATTTTGGTAAAGAGGATTGGTTGAGATGTTTGCGAGCAATGGTTTCACGAACGCTGTTTTATGATTTAGGATACAGCAGCATAATTCTATCCCTTTATAGTTCTCACATGAGATTTCTACTTTGATAAATCGTTTCAACTTGCAGTTCCACACCCTTTTCTATTCATAATATTTTGAAATTTCTACAGATCATTTGCACATCAGCCCAATCACTGTGTAAAATCATCAAAATTGGAGATTTTAGCACGTTTCATATATTTATAGCAATAAATATTTACATTGTATAGTTTCTTTAAGTATTCGGTATTCAATTATGTTTTACGATTTCGTGACGGATGGACAAATTTCAAACCCCCCTTATATGTATTTTTGGAACCGAGTCTATGTCGACATTATAATTAATTGATTCGATTAACTCTTACCCTAACCTCTTAGGAGTCAACGTTTTTTCAAAAATCTTGTTGATAATTTTGATTGACAATTTGTGTCCATCCGTCACGCTCAACAAGTTGTTAATTTTCCTCCAGAAAATCTGGTGATTTAGAGATTTTCAAGAAACATTTGTTAGTTGTTCGACATAAATATATCATCGTAGAAATCATAAATTTGTTCAAAATGCATAGCTATTTTAGATAGAAATTTCTATCCTGTCTTTCCGTCACGGTCGACATTTTGAGGCCTATCAGCCGTATGAAAATACTTGAAGCACCTTATGAGACTAAAATGTTTTCACTAGGCCGGAAAGGGTATGACAAAAAGTACGGCATGAAATACTATGCTACATTTTTTACAGTGTCTGAAAGTATCGATTGTCCGTCCGTCACGAAAAGATAATTTTGTAATATACCCATAAAGCATTTGAGCATACATTAAAATTCGTGTGAAAGGTCTTGTACCCATGGCATGTCTTGTAGTAGGAAATACTACACCATGTCTTGCAGTTTATTACATTGGACTGTTCATTCCATCAGATTTATACAAATATACAGATATTATACACGATCATATAACATACATGATGAGGCTAAACCACCTTCTATGTAACATTTCAGATGGAGGTCTGCTGCTGAATATCACGTGATTTGTTTTGTTCGCTGTTTTGCGCGTTCACTTCGGCGGACGATTCGAAGAAATCCACCTCTTCGACAAATTCAGATTCTTGTTCGCTGAACCGCTGGCTGTTTGCATCGTCGTCTTCATCGTCACTTAGGTTATCCAAACGCGTACGCGCCTCCCCTGTATTCATTTTACGCCACAGAAAGACAAACGTGACCACGGCTAGTATATTTGTGAAGGCGAAAACGCTGAAGGTTATAGGCCAAAAGTGCATGTAATATCTAAACCGAAGAATATCTAAAAGACAATTTATACTCGCAGACGAAACATTGTTGGTCGTAAAGTTAATCGAAAGAATGGAGTTCATTCATCTACAACAAGTAAAACTTGAAGATTCATTCTTTAAACCAAGCGAGAAAGTTGAAGCATAAAAACTACTTAACAGAGTTTACGTATATGAAGAATAACATCCATAGACCACATAACGACGATTGAAAGACCATCATTTTAAAAACCATGTATAAACGATAGATGAAAATCATCCCAGTTATCCAACTAGCGCAACTTTCCCATCATGTATCGGAGTACACATGGTGGGATGAAACAGAGAATATCTTTGTTACATATGCAAATAACACGATACAGATGTGGAAATCGTCAAGGATCATTAAGAGTTGTTGAGATTTAACATGATATAAGGATTGCTACTGAACCGGTTGACAATTTCATGTCATGGGTTGGAAGTATGAGATCTTGCCTGCAACACCTTGATTTTGTCGCTGGTAATGGTCATTCTTTACTTAACAAAGTTTTCTAATTAGGTGAATTTACCCAACAAATGCATATCTGAGAGCAGTTGTTCTAATGATATATGTCTCCGAGAGAGGTATAAAACCGATACAATAAAGACTCTCAGCAAAGGATCGATTGGCGATCTGACCACTATGAAAGAATTAATCCCTAGGGTAATGGTATAACTTTGATACTAAGGATACGTAATATATATATATAAAACACCTTTCAAAACGCTAAAGCAAATGCGAAGCATGGTAAAAGTACCTGATACCAGAGAAGACAGCGGTTATCTTGAGTCGCGCTGAGTAGAATTGAATTTGTTTAGAGAAGATGGTGATATTGGCGCAGACAGCTGGTTCATACTAAAAACAATTCTCTATTCAAAACAATCTATAAGTGAGACAAACATAAACACCAACACTTAAAAATGAAGCAACTTTTCCTATCGTGATATGAACCTCAGGTAACACGTATTTGAAACCCGGATTGGTGATTTGTTCCAGTGTTATTTTATAATTCGCAACTTTATACATATAGAATCTTTACAGATCAAACATTGACAAATTTCTTACTGAACTTTAATGAACAAGAATGTGTATGTTACATTCTGAAAGCAGTTAAACAGTTTAACTAAATATTTTAATTAGATTTCCAACAATTTTACTGTAAACACAATATGACATAACAGGAATAATTTTTCAAACACGAAATAAAAGAAAGTAAAAACGCTAAATAAATTTAAACGCTCTAAGGAACTTTATGAACGATGGTTAAAAAACTCACCGAAGAATCTATGTAACTGTCCAGTAACACAACATCTATCCACTTTCTCTCCTCTTGGAATCCGAACAGCAACGGTATGATGAAAAACAAGGTACTCAATGTGGACAGCAATGAACTCTGATAAGCGAACAGACTCTGTAAGAATCAATCAATCAATCAATTTTATTTTCCAATCAACAATATGTACGAATAAGAAGCAAAAGGATTGTGAGAAACATTGTGGTAAAACACACAAATATCCTCAAGTACTAATATTTTGACCAATGGTCTACAGAAGATCATTTTCATCACCATACGCCCAAACAAACCGATGAAGTGGTTACATTATTCATGATTCCTCGAAATACGTTTCCATTTTATTACAAAAACATTTATTTACTGCTACTAGTATGTAGATAACCTGTTTCCTTCATAATGGAAAAAAAAAAATCAAAAATAAAAAGCAAATGCCATACTCAGATTTTAACTTACGGATCTGGATGATGAGTCCAACACTTTGCCTTCTTTGCTCAGCAAATCAATCTTTGAAAGAAACATCCCTGAAGTAAAAAACGAGATTTTATAGAAAAATTCAAATACCAGCACTCAATGTTCTGATGTGAACACACTCTCCATAATTGAATGGGTTGTAATCTTCTGATCATTGAAGCAGATCTTTTCACAGCTGGATGAATCTCCTAACACCAAAAAACCGTAGAAGAGGAAAAGCAAACGTTAGTTAAAACACACAAGATACCAACTTTGTATTTTAAACACCTCGGCAGCTATGCATACAGACATGGATGTCCATGATGTACAAGATGCTACATGATACAAAATGACTTGCAATTCAATACATACATTTAGTGATATTAAAAAAAATTGAAACCAATTTATTTCCGGTAATTGCCAATTGATTTAATTTTTGTCAGAAAACTTTACGGAACACATCACATTTTGAAGAGCATTTAGTCTAATCTAGTTGATGTTAATTGACAAGCGATGGTGGTATTGATATTCTGCAACCAAAATATTTGCAAATTAGGCAACCAGACATCAATAGTGGAAGTGTTTTCGCATACCTAGCTTTCGATTTTCTTCAGACAATGGCATTTCCAGCTGGGTAGTGATTATATACTCCTGACCTCTTGCCAATACCTTTAAAAAGAAATTAAATAATATTTATAACAACTTATAAAAAGAACAACAAGTAAACAATAAATTTGTCTATAACATATTGTTATACATTACTATAAACCAACTATTAAAATTAGCGCAAAATATTAAAAATTACATTAAAAAATATGAGTTATTATTAAATATTAGCACCAAACAAATTCAGATTCAATGGTTTGTCTCACTTACTCTTACACCTTCTTTGCCACTTTTATAATAATCATACAGGACAACCGAGGCAGTAGGAAAAGTGCATAATGGATCTGTAGACAATCTTTCACAATCATAACTAAATGGAACTAGTACATGTAATGACACAATTCATTATGCATAGATGTTATGGAAACAAGAGACTACTTCATCAAAAGATTGACTTAAAGCAAATTCAATGTATTTAACATTTACTTGTATTGAAAATGGATGGGTTTTATATGTTCAGCAGGTGGCAGATATAGTGTGAAGAAAGCCACGTAGATGACGAAGGCCACAAAGATCACATATACCAAGAACCAATAGGCCTTCCATACCGATACTACCATTCGCAATTGAAACCACAGCAAAGAGAAAATAAACCTTGACATATCTTATACACTGCAAAATACACACTAAATGTTAAGAATCATTCTAATGATGAAAGCTTTATAGTTGGACTGTTGTAACTCTTGCAGGATGAATTAAAATTACGTTACAACAATGTGAAATTTCATTGAAAACTGATATTTTCATAGACCAAAAGAGCCAAACATTTCATCACTGCTTTACACCTAGTTGAAAGATTTATGAGGTCAAAATAGTTAACAAAAGAGAAAAATCAACCAGGGCAAAAGAATTTAACGAATAATATTATTGAGGTTCGACTGACATCTTTGTACAATATAAAAAATCATATTGCTCACGGTAATTATAATACTAAAAATAGCTACAAATGTGCTATCTCTGCAACAACAGAAGTCTACGCTGAAAGAAATCTATAGTTTTTGTGAAAAATTGTTGATCTCATAATAAAATGTTAACATGTTATTGTCACAAAAATAGGATAAAAATCACTTACAGCAATTTTCTGCAAATGATACAAAAGGTTTTGTTTGAACAATAATATTTCAATGCAAATATGTCAAAAATAGAAATCGTATAACGTTGATATAATAAACACAAGTTATCTTAACATAGAGTTAAGACATAGATCGATAAAGTTGAATGAATTTAGGTAATCATTTCTTAAAGAACTTCAGGTAAACAACAGCCGCCAAAATAGCCAGTTCGAGAATGATGATAATGACAAGTAGCAACTTGTTGGTAGCAAGTCTGAAAAAGAAGTGAAAAGCAGTAGCATTTAAGAAGTTGATATTTTGGTGTTGCCATAAAAAATCTAAGTACAGTACATAATCCTCCATTATCTGGTCGTGTCAGCACAAGTTTTTAAAAATACGGCCGGATAATTGACAATGACCGGATAATAAGAGAAATCAAATCTTTGATTTTTCATTTTTAAGTATCGCAGAAATATCCATTCAAATCATGGCGGTATGATATTAATGTTCAATGAAAATGTTTTTCTTTTAAATACCATAAAACAGATTCAAATACACCCCAGGGCTTCAAACTGAGTTTTTCAGCAAAACCCATTACGAAATGCAACTCTAAATCATATCGGTTGGCTGCTTGGTTAAGTTGGCATGGGTGCCCTGAGAACCACAGGACTTATGCATTTGGTTCATTCTGTCCAGTAAAACCAGTTAACGTAATTAAGTCAGATTAAACTTTACAACTGAAACCAAGTTTTTCTCTTTTGTTTCTAAATGTGTACGTCATAGAAATAGATGTCACGTCATAGATGTGTCTTTTCATTCTTTTTTGTAAACAAAACTCATTGATTCATTGTGTATTAGTATTTGTTCATCCATCAAATGCAGCTTAGTTCTGCATTTATCTGTCTCTAAGTTGAATAAAACTTTTAATCAACCTGTAGCACCGCGTGTAAACATGTCTGTCGGTTCTCTTCCTCCTTACTATGTTTTATGTTGCATAACAAACATTTTGAAACAATAAATGATTGGTAACATTAAATTTAAAATTGAAAGTAATTTCTAATTACATACCGGCTATTATCCATCCAAAGTAAGCCATTTAAAACGATTTTACACTTTAGTTTACATTAAAACCCCAGGTCTGCCGAGTGAGTTTTTCAGGTAATTCAAAGCGAAAATTTGTGGAAACTTGATGACAACGGCAATTTCTACTGCCATTTTATGGCTGGTTTGACGAGTAGAGACTGAATTTTAAAATTTTGTAAAAAATTGCAGTTCAATATAATTCTATGACGTGCGACAATGTGACAGCACTCGTAAACCAATTTATGGCCGGCATGGTGGGCTCAAGAAACAAACTGTATCAAAATCAGTAGTGCAGATTTAAGTTGTAACTTAAAATGTCAGACAAGAATGTATACCTTATACCCATGGAAGAGAGTATACGGCGACTGCGACCTAAGTCTGCATCAGTTTGTTTCAACTGAAAAGAAAGTTACTAAATATGTTTAAATTATAACTTTAAACAAGTAACTTGTAAATGCACATTGTAAATAACTTGTAAGTAACGATACTTTGGAGAAATTAGTACAAAATTATTATTTATTTATTTTTGTTTTTTTATTTCACTGTGGTGACATGATATACATCATGTTTTCTAATAGCTATATATACTCAGTGAATCGCTACTTCTACTGAGGGATAAAGTATACCTATTCGACAATTCGTCTACCAAATTTCCCTCACAAGGCTTTGGTTAACTCGTGGTAGGTTTCTTAGGCACTTCCCAAAGATTAGATTTCGATAGATTAGATTTCCCAAAAATTATGCAATAGTATAAATTTCGAATAAAAACAAAATAACAGAATTTCAGGAGAATGCACACATTGAAACAAGGAATAAAGATGATGTCATAACCACCTCGTAAGGATAGTAAACCACTCAGATTTTTCTAACATTCACATCAATCTTTTGGATTTTTTTACACATTTAAATAATCACTTGTCAATCTTTAGAAAACATTTTAGCAAATTTAACGTCACAAGTATTCCTGATCAACTGAACACTACCAGTTTGGTGCTGTTTATTTTCCAAACAAAAACATATCAGATGTCATATCAGTAAGCACAATTGTTGTACTAATAATCTTAGTAGTAGATAGAACAACATAATATGAGTACAGAGTAGAATGTTACCCTGTCTCTGGTGCGAACAAGTTGGTCTCGTTGCCCATCTAAATCACTGATGATACCAACTCCAATCTCATCTGAAGTGTAAATTGTTGCATTGCATCACAGTGGCACTTTCGTCGTAACATTAGTGTAAAATGTTACTTGGTACCACAGGCAGTTTAACTTTCGTTTACTTTTCATCTACTAAACAACTTTTTAATACATATTTTGATTTTTAAATCTTATCAGACAAAAATCCAACTAAATTAATAACTTAAACGATAAGAAAGGAGGGAAGCATATCAGGTTAGCAGTGACTAAACTATGATAAAACCTGTACAGCTACAAATATCTGCCTTCAACATTGAGTTTTAAAAAAGAAATATTCATTTTTAGACTCATTATAGAACATCAACATTGATCAACCATTGAACTCATGCAAACCTGTCTCGGCGACAACTCTTTGAGAACGAACAACACTTTGTGAAGAACGATCCATTGCTTCTAAACCTTCTATCATTTTGTTTCGTTGTGCAGTCTAACAAAAATAACAACTTTGAGTAATAACAATTAAAATAATATAAAAATCACTGCTGTAAGACAATATTATCCACATAAATATAGAATTATCAAATATAGAATTATCAAGCATGTCAATAATATTTCTATTTTGTATTTCTAGTAATTTGACGCTGTGAATCATGTTAAATAAGGATAAAATGAGGAGTTGCAGTAAATTCTGTCAGCCTAATTTCTCCTCCGTGACAAGTCAAATCAAATTTCAGTATGTGCACTAAAAATACACTGTCTGAAAATGAATGAACCCATTCAGGCCTAAGTAGCACACTTTGCGTCATTGCAATATTAATGTTATAGTCATATTTTGTTCTAACTTACATGTGGATCATTGATATCTGCTGTGCGCGAGAGAAGATCATCACGGCCACTATTGATATTTACCACAGAAGATCCTTTAATTTTCGCCTAACAAACATGTTTTGTTGCAAATAATCAAATTTAAAAAAATTAAAACTCTACTTACCAGGTCCCTTTTGCATTTATCTAATTGCGCTTTATAACCTCTTGTTTTTGTCATCAAAGACATTCTGTAACCACCAGGTGCATCTTGTGCTTCATCATTCATTTGAAACACCTTGTACATCAAATGACAACTTTCACATGGTTATACACAAGTTAAATGGAAAAACGTACCAGTAGTGATGCTTCTTCAGCTAACTTATCCACATTTCTTAGCTCTCTTTTCCTTTGTTCTAGATAAATTATGTGAAACAACCAGTAAATGTGAACACCGCGCAGTAAGATAATCATGGTTGGTGTAACCTTAATTTTTCCACCACTTCAAAAAGATCAATGTTTTTAAATGTTTCATGAATTGTTTGCACCACCTGCATGTATGTTGACAAATGAACAAAATCTACTGATGCAATAACATTGGCAAAATAAAACACAATTTATTTAAATCAAATTGATGTATTAAGCCATGACCAATAATATTTTTTATAAATAAATTTGTAAATTCTTCACTCTGCATCTATATATAGATTACAGTTTGCAATCTTACTATTTGAAAAACTTTCATATATGCTTTTTACAATCCTTTTCATCATCAAGCCCAAACAAATTTATTTACACTACATGACCATTTTCTCAATTTAACAAAATATAAAGATTATCTATATTTATTAAAGGGTGACTATTACAGTTGCAAGTTACGAGGGGTTAAAGTTTTGTGTTTTGGTTGGTCAAAAATTAGAATTTTGTAATTTTGAATCCAATTTCAAGGAAAAGAGAAAGGTCCCTGTGTTTTTTATATATCTTGAAAATATAGGTGGAACTGTCTCAATCCAGGGCCCAAAACTTTGTAACTCGGAGAACAAACATTTACATTATTTGAGGCAAAAAGAATTTAGACTTGTTTATATTCATTATACACAACAAAATATTATATGAAAATTTGAAGAACATGAATCTTGAAAATTTGTCTAGTTTTCTCCAAAAATGGCTCTTAAACATTTGCTTACCTCCACTTAACTTTGACAGTTTACTTTGAATAGAGTACTGCAGTTCACCAAACAATGTACGGAACTCATCCTCCAGATCTTCAAACTTTTCAGAAGACATTTCTAATCTTGGCACAATCACATACCAAGAATTTTTCCCATTCGATGCATTTACAATCCACCAATATCAAAATTCTCTTTAATATTCACTCACTATGATATTTGATATTTTCAGTAGTTAAAAAGAATTGAGAATACTATTAGTTATATATATATATACTAAACTATATTTAGTTAGCCATGAAATGCTCTAAATTATGTTTTTAGCACCGTAATTATTCTTAGTCACATAATTTTGCTGGAGATCGAAATGAACAATCAAAACAAGATAATGTGCATGGAAATCCTCAGATAACAATCACAATCCTATTATTGTCAAAATTGATGAAATACCACCATGGTCAATGACAAGAGTGACACTTGGTATTTGATGGTGTTGAAAGAGGATCAGGAATGTGAGCTGTAAGCAAAAAGCTCGTCCCAAGGTTTGAAAAAGTAGGTTAAAGTATAATAAGTTCTTTCCATAAAAGAAAAAGGAAAACAAAGTGAAAAATCAAGCTCAAAATTTCGCTTCTTTCGATATATAACATTTGGGGTTTATTTTATTTATGTTATTTATGTCGGAAGACCCTAAAAAATGTGGTTTCTGACCAAAAATATGATGAAAATCATAAAAGGTAACTATATCTTTTTTACTTCCCTGATGCAAAAAATAATCCACAACAAGTATAATATCTTCCTAATAGTACAATATTGCCAGAAAAAGTCAATGATATTTAAGGATATATACCTAATGGTAAAAATATTAAGCCGGTTTTACAAAACGAAGTGGCTGCTGCACCGCTAGCGGTTCTCGGTAATCAGATGACTAGTTCTCCGTTAGTCACAAATTACGGCAACGAAATCGCAGATGTTATTAGAATTTACCGATATAATTATCCTGGGGACCGTAAATATAAGACAGCGTGGAGAAGCGTAACCATATATCTTATCTATATACCATTGCATATAATTGCCATTTTATGAATGAGCTCAAATATGCATGTGTGCATGGAGGAAAAAAATTCAAAACTCATCGTTCTGGCCAAAGACAAGTTGAGTATGTTTTTTTGGAAATATGTTTTTTTGATGCTTGCAACAAATGTGTAGTTTGAGATTCTTCACTACAGCAAAAATATCGGGCAAACATGTTCTTTCAAATTTTGAATAAAGATGATTTGGACTATTAGCTAAGTGTAAAAATGTAAAAAATAACACAAATTGACAAATGGCAGAGGTGCAGAAAATAGTTTGTTGTTCAATGAAACAATGATGTTCAAAATGTACCAAAATGTGAAAAATATTCAGTTTGCATGATCAAAAAAGACTTTTAGAAATTGTTTTGGGAGAACATGTCAAGATATTTATTGGGTTTATCATATCCAGCTTTTGAATTTTTCTGGACACTACATTTGCATCTATCTTATTTCACTATCTTATTGTGTTAGAACCTTGAGAAAAGAATGTCCATTTCCTTGGCACTTTTAGAAGTCTTTATTTACATTTTTCCCAAATCTTTTAAACAACACATGCTTATATTTCTTCTTTCTCAGAATACTAAAAGCTTGGAATAAAATTACCACTAGATGTTATAGTTTGTGGTAGGCCAAAGGGAATTCACCAAACCGTCAATGGCATGTCAAAGAAGAAGAAACACTCAAAGGGTGCTTTGAAACCTTTCTTGAAGATGCATGTATCATCGAAAAAGAAATTCAAGAGAATTAAGAGAGTTAAAAGCAATGCATGAAAAAGGGATCATGTCGTGATTATTTATAATCTGAAGAAAAAAAAGACATGAGTGCATCAGCGAAACACAGAACACTATTGTTCTACATGCCTCGTGCAGTTCCAAATCCTTTCCCAGAAGTTGATGGAGCTGTGTTGTTGGTGATTTGTTGGATCACGTCATTTTGTGCAATGAAAGCTTGAAGATGGCAACTTTTCGATTTATAAACAAAATTTTAATGGAAAAGGCTTTTTAAATATGATGTAGATAAACATTGTTAAACATTCTAGTTTGGGCCAAGCGTTATTTTAATTTAAAATTAATCGTGTACACAATTCTTTGACAGAAGACATTGTTACTATAAAAAACAAGCGATGATGTTTTTGCGATAGAAAATATTGCTACACATGAGTATTAATATAACCTATAACAATGTAAGGAAATTAACTATAGATGTATACAACTGCGGAAAACTGTTTTTTCTCTCAGGCAGGAAATTGAAATGTAGTCTTTTACCAATTCTCTGAAACAAGTCACGTTAAGTTGGAATTTCTTTGATAGGTTAATGCTGAAATGATTACTTTTTTGAAAAGAGCTGTTAGATATCTAACAGGTGTATGTACCGCAGAATGACGCAGAAATTTGTGATTCATATAACTTTTGGAGAAACATTTTAATTGTGAATTTTTTTTTGTTTTAGGGAAGTTTTGGATCATATAAGTACGTCCCAGTACGTTAAAACTTTTGTCTTCAACATTTTCATCAATTTTTTTATGTTGAATTGTACCTATAAAATTTTGGGGTACCGCAAAATGCCAGTATTGAAAAATGGCCATATTTTTAGAACCAAGCAAGTTGTTGCAAACCTGAAATTTGTCTAATAATGTTCTTATTTAATGCTCTTTCATGTGTTAAATTGGTGCAAAGTTATATCTAGTATAACACCTATTTGCACATCAAAATGCCAGTGGTCGGTACCGCAAAATGCCAGTTTTTTTAACAAAAGTTACGAAACATACACATCTACAAACACAAAATTGAAAACTTTTTCCATGGATTCCTTACTTATTTTAGTTATAGCTAGCGTGGATATATCTATATTTGCAAGTTAGAAGGGGGAGGTAATCTAAGGAATATAAACTATGATTTCGAGTTTTTAAAATTCATTAAATTTTGGTTTTTAGCAAAAATCTAAAAATAGGTCTGTAGGTTAAAATTTACTGAAGATTAATAATAAAGTACAATATATAAATATGTTTTATTGTTTCTTAGGTAGTTAACTAAAGAGTATAATAATGAATACACCAAATGGAAAGTTTGCTCTACGTGTCAAGCCAGGAAATAAGACTCCAGCATCTTTGAAACAAAAATTAAGTAATCCAAACAATGCATGTGAGGCAAAGGTTGCTAGATCAAGGATAAACAACAAAGAGGAGCAATTAAGACAAGCTGCTCAGTGGTGTAAAGATCGTAAGTGTAAAGGTTATTCAGCAGTGAAGTCAGGTTTGTTTCCTTTGATCAAAGATCGCCAAACAATCGATAAGCGCCTGGATGAGAAGATTGTGACCGGTCAAGAGAAGAACTATTGCAGCATCCGAACGCCCGCAGAAGAAGAAAGCCTTGTTGAATATTTGAAGAACAAAAACCGTGCATATCAAGGTGTCAGCAGAGCCACATTGACAGATATGATCATCAAAGCACTTAAGGTCCGGGATCACCTAAACAAAACTGTGAAAGGTGGTAGGAGGTTCCATGCATTGTCCAGACCCGCAAAGAAGGCTTTGGCTGGTGGAAAGTGAGTAAATTTGATTTTCAAACTACTTTATTTAATCAGTTTCTAAAGTGTTTCAAGTCATTAAAGAATATAAAAAGGAGCTTGATTTTAAGAAAACTATGCTTATTTTCTATTTCAGGCTAGGACAAGCTTTTTGGAGAAGGTGGGATGCAAAGCATTCATCACTTACCATGAAAAGACCAGGAAAGATTTCAATGAATAAAACATTTTTAAACTGTACATTGGAAATGGCAACATCCCATATTGGTTTGTTTTATTATAAAATTTGTGTATTTGACAGGATTACTATCGTTCAACTTTTAAATGGCTAAATGTTACTACAACTGTACAGGTTCAATAAAAGTTTCACCATCCAACCAAATTTTTTTAGATTCACTTGCGGAAGAGCTGAAGGATGCTGATATAATGAAGAATGGAAAGAAAGTTAAACCTGGTGTGTGGGAAGCTGAAATCGATTTAAGCCAAGTCTATAATCATGATGAAACTCCTCAGTTTATTAATTATGGGGTTGACTAAACTGCGAATGGTATGGTGTATGCAGGGAAGGGTGAATCTTGCAAGAGGACGCTAAGGGAGAACCAAGAGTGTGTCACTATTCATCCTGTTGTGTCTTGGAAGTTTTGACAAATTTTACCTGCCTAAGACCTTTTTAATAAATGGAATTAAAAAAATGTCTTTTTCTAATTTTAGGTGATGTATCCATGTGCCATGTCGTGTTTAGTGGAAAAGGCATTACCAGTCATATGGCTCCTGAGGAAACTGTTGAAAAAGTTGAAAACCTATTGATATTTACTACTGAGAATGCCAAGATCACAATTCATTACTAGCCTGTTACAAACTTTTCAACAAATACCTTTTAAAGAACAACATTCCTCGCCCAGTTGTTGTACTCAGCAATGGCCATTCCTCGCGATTTGATTTCGATGTACTGCAGTTTTTGCGAAGTAGAGATATTTGTCTTTTCATAACACCACCAGATACTACAGGTAATCTATACTCTTCTTATATTCTTATCATCATCATCATCATCAATTACGTTTAATTTCAGGGGTGACACAATTATTGGACCAAGTGAATCAAAAGTTACATCAACAGTACAGAGATACTAAATCACAAATGTTTACCACACAGAACACAATTAACCGTGAAGGTTTCATGAAAATTCTGGGGGAGATGTGGAGTGGTTGGGTCACAAAGAAATCTTTAATTGCTGCAGGAAAGAAAGTTGGAATTTCAAAAGATGGGTTGAGCGTTAATTACATGCAGAAAGATAAATTTGAACAAGCTGCAAAATGCATTGCCGCTGAGGACACCACTCAACCTACCGTCTCAATATCACCAAGTGAAGTTGCATCACCTACACATGTTAGAAAAAACACAGCATTGTACTGGAAGATAAAATGCGAAAAATTGCAAGAAATTATAAATGATGCATCAGAGCAAAGTCTATCTCTAAATGATATACCTGGTTTCTTTCCAGTTGACAAAGTGAAACCCAAACCACCATCAAAAAATACCAGAGTGACTCAAATTCATGGTTCTCTTGAAGGGAAAGATGTGCTATCAATAGTTAAATCAATCAAAGTAGACAAAGATAACAAAGAAAAAGCAAAGAAGGAGCGAGCCTAAAAAAAGCAAAGGGAAAAACCAGCATTTTTCAGATGCAAAGAAACGTGTGTTTGGAACCAGGATAAGTGCTTGGCAGATGGAGTGTACATCATGTCATGATGTTTTGAGATGAGTATGCTCAAGGTCAAGTTGCATTCATGATGGTAAAAAGCCTCCAATGGTAGCAGCAGCAGCAGCAACAACGACATGTAATGATGCTGGCCCATCAAGAAGTGTTATGTTGAATGACGAAAGCAGTGATGAAAGTGATGACTTATCAGACGAGAGATGAGGAGATGATGAGGAGGATAAGGATACTGAAGAGTTGGACATGATTGATGTAATGAGAAACACATGGGAGTACCTTAGCCCTCCAAACAAGGAGTCTGAATTGAAAGGAAAATGGTTTGCAGTTTGTTTTGCTGGAAAGCGCAATGAAAGTTTGTTTATTGCTAAAGTTATTTCCCGGTTTCTCACTGACGAAGATGGTGACATTCCCTCTATTTTGATGAGATGTCTAAAGTCAAAGGTAGGCTCAGGAACAGTCCTTGAAGACACACCAAGTCACCTTCCACCCGATGATTCATTTTTTCGGTTGTCTGATGTGATAGCTGGACCCTTGGAGGTAAACCCTCTAAAAGGGTCAAAGGTTGATGTGCCGAAATATGAAGTGACTAAAAAAGCATTCCTGTTACTAAAAGACAAAGATAGAAAAAGTTTATAATCATTATTATCATTGTTAGTTGTACATATTCTATTGTTCTTTAAAGAAAAACCTTCATCAAGCTAAAATATTGTTTTCTTCATCCTCAAATTTTGGGGTACTGAAAAATGCCAGTTCTGCATGATGTTAAGTTATTTAACTATATTTTGATTTAACCATCAGAGACCCCATCAACCCTGTATTAATTCTTCTCTTACATAGTTAGGCTACTATTTCAGGCCTGTCATTATAAGGCACGCGCTCGCGCACCTCCACACGCACCTCAATGAGTTGACGTGCAAATTAAATCGCGCCCCTCGTTCCCCTTACTAAGCAAAATAAATTAACGTGATTTCCACAGTTTTTTAGACATTGTAAGTCTCTAAAGTCAGTTCTTCCTCTAACGTATTATATAAATATAATTTTAATTTCGATAAATTTCGTTATCAATTATTAACTGTTATCCAAAAAGTTTGACGTCAATCATAGAAAAAAGGAAGAGAACCGGCAGACATGTTTACGGGCAATGCTACAGGTTTTTAAAAGTTCCATTCAACTTAGAGACAAACAAATGCAGAAGAACTATGCTGCATACAATGGAAGATAAAAAGATCAAACCACATCACAAAAAAAAACATTCAGTTTTGTTTACAAAAACAACGAAAAGACAAATTAAAAAAACGCATAAACAAACATCCGTTTTTAAAGGTTACTAACTTCATGCTTTTTCCAAACTTTGCAGTTGTATATCAACTTGTTAAAGCTGTATTTCGCTATGCAACGTGCAAATATGTGCTGTGACATTTAATAGCATTAAAACTCTGAATTTTGTGACGGTTTTATTACCACAGCACCTAGTCACGCGTATTATGTATCAAACTTTTTTGTGATTCAATTCAATTCGCTATCTTAAACTAAACAACGCGAGCGCATTAGGAGTGCATTTTATTTAAAATGGGCGCGCCGTCATGCGTTGTCTAAACTATTAAATTAGCAATAGCGGTTGCTAACCATTTAGTTACACAAGTGGGCCGATTAAATAGAAGAAAAATATTATGAGCAAGAAGCATGTTAAAAAAAAATCTAGTTTTAGGAAAATTGTTATTCCTAAGATGTTTCAGTATGTTAAAATCGCCGGCTATATATATAAAATAAAATAATGACAAAAGTTTACTATATATATAGACAGACAGTAAGGTATGTCTATGTTAAACAATCATGAAGTCGACTTGGCTAGAACAGTTAATAAAATTAATAATCACGCGCCTGAACTCAAAAAATAATTAAAATCACGCACCTTGGGAATCTGAGGGGGAAAAATAAATAGCACGCCTCGATGAGTTGACGCGCATTAAGAGTCGTGCGTCAGACAAAATTCTTACTGACAGGCCTGCTATTAAAACCCTACTTCGCATACCTATTTTGAAAGCAAAAAGTTTGGGGCATGATAATTAAAAAATTTTCACCAAATTTATTTGTGATATATGCTAATAATTTTTTTTGAGGCAACAGCAATCTGGCAATTTTTTGTTGTTTTTGTACATTGGGTCTTTAGCTTTTAGAAAACCTAAAAGGACTTGCAAAAATCTACTTACACTAGACTGTAATAACTAAAAAATAAACGCCGGCATTCTGCGGTATCAGGGGATTCTGCGGTACATACACCTGTAGGCTTAAAGGAATATGGGTGATTGTTTAGCTTCTTATTTAGAAGTTAAATATGTACAGTTTACTCTCGAGAGCCCTCAAAAAAGTTTGACTTTTCAAGTGTGTCAAAATCAGTTAATACATAATGATATTTAAAATATTGAATATGTTTTCAATGAAACAACTTCGGCCTGCCTCTTGAAAAAAGGTTGGATTAGTTTTAACATTTTCAAGATATGTTGGTTTTTAAAAATAAAAGTAATGTACCGTGAAGTAATTTTGATCTTTATAGGGGGCGTTTATTGGAGGGAGGCGTTTATAAGAAGATTTACGGTAATTAAAGAAAGTAAAATGGTATATAATCTCTGTTGAAAAGGTCTTCATCTGGTCCGCTTCACTAGTCGTATCCGGACGGTCTGCTAACGGTGCACTAGTCACGTCTCAGTGCGATCCGCTAACGGTGCACTAGCCACGTTCTTCACAAAATCACCAATGAAACATTGGACCACTTGGTCCCTTGTTGAGGTAGAAAACCATTGTTTGAATTGAATGCAATATATATATATTATATGATGCCAAATCTCAAGATGATGTCAACAAACTGAGATACAAATTGTTTTGTTCACAAAAAGGCAAAATCTTTTGTGTCTTTCTGTGATGGAAACCACGTCACCCTGAAATAAAAGTCCCTGGGATTGATGTTGTGATGAGTCTCCTCTTTTAATGGTTTGCAAGCATCCTTAATTCGAGGAATAATTTAACCATATCTGAATTAGCAAACCTGACATAGATAGTCAAGTCCTGAGCTGTGGAAAATGGATATAGCATGAGGTCCATAAATTTTGCAGGCTACATCCATTAATTTAGTCTCGTAAATCATTTTTACGTTAGTATATGATACATTAAGTTTTTGAAGGCAAATTTAGGAATTCAAAATAACTGGTTTGTTAAAAGTAGGCCATAATTTTCTAATATGACCATTCATTACATATCTAGATCATAGAACTGCTATAACAGCTTTTAATGCTTCTTATAAAATGTTCTTTCAAAAGGTATTAAATAAACTAACTTACCTTTCCCCGCTAACCCTACCTGGCTCACAGACTACTACAATCAATGATGTATATAAAAGCACAAGATGCTTGACTCCTGTGTTTTGGGAAGCACGTACGTGAGGCAATTTTTTTAATCGACAGCCATCTTTAATAGTGGCAAAAAACGTAAACATTGAGTAGCAGATAGTTCACGAAATGTATGGTTGTGCAAATTAGATATAGAAATAGAAAGCATTGGGTATTTTCATAACTTTTTACATATATATACATATATAAAATTTAAATATATATATATATATATGTCTACAGTATAATATCTTTACAATTTTAAAGTGATACGAATTCGGAATGACCTCAATCTTGCTTTTATTTTGCTTTTAGTTGAACTTTGGACTTATAATTTATAATTTCCAATCAAGCATCAATCAACCATTAAAGCATTATTTTGATTGTACTCGCAGGGATCCCTTGTACTTATGTATTACATATTATATAATGCAGGCTTTAATATATATATTTAATATATGTCACGGGCATATCCATGGGTGGCGCTAGGGGGGGGGGGCTACAGCCTAGGGGGGGGGGGGGGGGGGGGCTACAGAACTTCTCAGCCCCCCCGTCGGAAGCAAAGCAATATTTTCGTCGGATCGCGTTAAAAAAAATTTCATAGTGACAAAGGTCACTATGGACGTGGGAAAATAACAAGAAAAAAACAGTTAAACAAGTCTATACACAAAACGAGCCACGCGGCACCTGGCGGTCACCCGCGAAAATGACACACTTGATGCAAAATACGAACACTACAATCATGATATAAAAACGTGCACTAAAAATAAATTCCGTGACTTACCATAAATGACCGATTAAACGTCCTGGGCGTTTATTTTAACAAACGAATTTTACCCTGGGCGTTTATTTGGAAGGGGCGTTAGTAAGGGAGGGGCGTTAATAAACAAAGTCCATCAACAAAAGTAATATAATCGAGAAGATGTACGTCGACTACATGATATCAAGTTTCTCGTCATTCTCTTCATCGTCATCGAGGAGGTGGAATGGCTCGGTTGCAGCCTCCATATCTTCTTCATTAATGAAAGAAAAGGGATTGGTATCACCTATCTTCTCGTTTGTCATTACAGCTAGTTGTGCTTTTAGCTTTTCTGCTCCTGCCTCACAATTCCTGGAACGTACTTGTGCTACACCAAGAGCAAGAAGATCGCAGATGTGTTGTTTAGCGAACTGAATAGAAAGAGTAACTTGTATGAACATTTTACGCTTAAAATTAGTGAAACTGTTTCAAAATATCCACACTTTAAAGATTAAAAAAAGTAGTATTACTTTTGCTGTGAATCAAATGAAAGTCCATGGGCGTTTATTTTAATTTTTTTCTATGGACCTGGGCGTTTATTTGGGAATGGGCGTTGAATCGGGAGTGGGCGTTAGTTAAAAAATTTAACTTTAACCCTGGGCGTTTATTCGGGAGGGGCGTCAGTTCGGGAGTGGGCGTTAGATCGGTCATTTTCGGTAAGTCATGTTTGGCTTAAAAAATACTAGAATTTTCTACACACCTTGCTTCGACCATTAGTCTAGCAATGGCATCCAAATCGCGTTACAATGTTCGCTGTACTATTTGCAATAAAGTTTTTCAAAACGATTATACACTTAGGCATACAAAAGCAAAACATGCGGATTTATTTAAAATGGGAAAGCATTCCCCAACGACAGTTCTTCTCGAAGATGAATTAGCACAGAGAAAGATGGAGAATTTTTTCATTAAAAATGCAGCCACCTTAAGATCAACTGATAAGAAACGTCGAAATGAAACGGCGGGAAGAGAAATTGCCAGTGAAAAGTTGCAAGGCAAGAAATCAAGAACAGATGAAGCAGGGGTGGCGCCAGGGTTTTTCCGACGAGGGGGCTTACAGCGCCGACGGGGGGGGCTAATTGCTTGACTCTAAATTTAACACAAAACTCATTGATGATCAAATCTATTGCAGATTTGCACCTCTTTTAAATTTAAACATAATCTGCCATGAAACTTGATATCATGATAATTGTATCTAAAGTGCTTCCGCGTATTTGTTATAAAGCAATTCGGCATTTTGGAAACCGGGCTTTAAACGTGTTCACAACTTCATTGTAACGCGATTTGGATGCCATTGCTAGACAAATGGTCGAAGCAAAGTGTGTAGAAAATTCTAGTATTTTTTAAGCCAATCATGACTTAAGGGCTGGTTACACGTACCCGAAGTGAAAGTTATACCGAAGTGAAATTTCACGCCGGCGCGAAATCTTTTTGGGTTACACGTGCCGAATTGAAGACCGAAGTGAGTTTTCATCCGAAGTGAGTTTCACTTCGCCTATCATGCCGAAGTGAACTGAAAAATGTGAACCTTGCTGCGAGTTTTCCGCACAAATTTGCTTTAAACGACATGGACGACAAAAAAAGGTTGACGGTTATTTTGTCTTGTTTAAGTAGCATTTTAACAACAATACTCCTTTTGCTCCAACTCCATGGATTGGTTTTGCTGAAAATTATGCAACAGAAAATACACTTGACAAACTTAACAAATGACGCAATTATGTCAAGGACGTGCCAGGTTGAGGTTAGATATAATAATTCTTTTTTGTCATTTTTCCGCTTATTCGCTATAGTTTATCCACTCCTCTGTTCAAATCTAGATGTATTCGACGGAAAAGAAATGTGTGGGTGCGTCCTGGAAGAACTAATCAATAGTGGGACAATTTGCGCTGCGGAAGGATGTCTGAAGAAGAATGGAGACAAAATTTTAGGATGCCAAAAGATGACTTTGAAAAGTTTGTCGACCTCCTCAAACCATACACAATTGAAAGATCTTCTAAAGTACGTCAAGATGATATCAGCCTTGATAAAAGAGTTGCAGTAACTCTCTACTACTTGAAGGATCAAGGTTCTATGAAGATGACAGCAAACACATTTGGTATTGCACGCTGCACTGTTGGTCAAGTAGTGCAAGAAATACGCGCATTACTTGCAAAACATATAGGTCCACAACTCATCAAGTTCCTTATAGAGAAGGAGGATGTCATGGAGTCATCAGCACAGTTTCTGCATCGATTTGGATTCCCTCAAGTGATAGGGTGTATTGATGGGACCCATATACCTATTAAACAACCAATAGAAAACGCCCATGATTACATGTCATACAAATTATACTATTCGATCAACTGTCAAGCCATTTGTAACGCGTATGGACAATTTATCAATGTAGAAGTAAAATGGCCTGGAAGTGTCCATGACGTAAGAGTTTTTGCCAATAGTCATGTTCAGAAAGGATTTTTCGAAGGAAAATTTTAATTATTTCACAAAGAGCTGTTACCAGGAGAGGAATGCGTACCACAACTATTGCTCGGAGATCCTGCCTATCCTTTGCTACCACACGCGATGAAAGAATTCGAAAGTTGCTCCACTAATGAAGAAGTTATGTTTAATCAAATGTTGCGTAGTGCACGAAATCAAATTGGGAGACTTAAAGCGAGATAGAGAATTCTTCTTCGCCCAATGGATATTCCTGTCGACACACTTGCAAATGTCATTTTTGCCTGTTTTGTATTGCACAACTTTTGCGAAAGGCAGAAAACGGATGTTGATGCGCAATTAGTGGAGCAAATCATCCAAGGAGAGAGATCTTTGACTTTAAATGTGTACAAAATACATTCCTACACTACACCCTTAGGAAGATAAGTCAGAAGCGTAATTACGAATTATTTCAAAACGTTTTTATAACTATGTTGACGAGTATATTCATGTAATTGATACACACCCCATGTTATAAATTTTCGTATGGTTTATAACTGCCTGTAGAACTATTTTCTTCCGATCCATTGTACGATCCTTGAGGCGATGGAGTAGGGAGAAATTGTGTATAGGGATGATAGTTTCTCGAAGGAGTGGCATACTGTTGTGGGTAATAATCGTAGTTAAAAGATTGTACAGGATTCATATTTGGTGCGTTCCAGTTCCCTAAAGCCCCGGCTAACAATGCTAGTCCATCACCAATGGATTTTCCCACACTTTCAATTGATTGCGACATTTTTTCAAAGGCTTGGTTAGTTTCATGAGATGCTTGTGTCAGTCCCTCAACCAAATCTTGTTTCAGCTTGAGCTCTTCCTTTGCCATGTTCATGTAAATATTTTCACGTTGACTTGCTGAGAGGATCTTTTCCATCATCTTTCTCTTATTGTCCACAAATTTTGTTGTTACATTCCCGTTGAACCTTTTAGGTGTCTCGTCTTCAATATCTCTAGGTTCCTGAGCTTCAGTAGATGAACCATCAACGTTATTTAGATTATCACCGTTTTTTGATGGACCTTCTTGCGCTGTTTCAACGTCGTTTTGTTCTTCAAAGATTTGGGAAGTTATCCCATTTTTAATCGAAATTGTAGCAGGTGCACCTCCCCATATGCTCTTAAAGAGATCCCAACTGTCACAGACAATTTTCCCGCTCCCAGATCGCCGACCTTCTGTGACTGCTTTGCGATAGTTCTGTCGAACTTCTTTCACCTTTGTTTTAATACGATCATAGCTTGTTTTGATTGCTTTTTTATCTATACCTTGCTGAAAACGTTTGGTAGCAATCTCTGCAGTTGATGCATCTTCTGGTATATCTGCGACAGAAACAGGCCCAAACCCACCATTTCCGTACTGTTCGGCCATCATGGTCCTGACATCATGATAAAGGGTCTGAAGGTCTGCTTCAAAATCTAGTCCCTTGTATTTGTACTGACTTTTCAACTCATTCAATGCGAACAACACGGACTCCACCATTTCCGGCTGCCATTGGAATCTTTTTTCTCGGAGGTTTTTCTTCTTCTTCTCTGGAACAGGAGACGAACTGTCTTCTGAACATGGAGAGTGAAGTTGTTTCAACAACTCGTTTGTCGATTTCCTAAAAAGAATACTATGGTAAAAAAGCACGTTGGAAAAAAAACAAACGCTGTTCTCCTAGTAAGATATCGTATGTTTACAAAATTAAAAAACATTTCTTACGTTTTTTTTCCTTTATCTGCCATCTTGAACTTGTATTTACTTTTAACATTTCGTGAAATAAAGTCTTCTTTTTCAGTACAAACGTTATACCGAAGTGAAAACAACATTGACGTTACACGTAAATTTTTATTATTTTCACGCCGGCGCGAGAGTTCACTTCGGTCTTAAAGACCGAAGTGAACTCAAGCCGGCGTAAAATTTCACTTCGCTCTGAACGTGTAACCAGTTACAGAAGTTTCACAAGAGACAAAAGTGAGTTCACTTCGGCAAAATCTCACTTCGGGTACGTGTAACCACCCCCTAAAGTCACGTAATTTATTTTTAGTGCACGTTTTTGTATGATTATAGTGTTCGTATTTTGCATCAAGTGTGTCATTTTCGCGGGTGACCGCCAGGTGCCGAGTGGCTCGTTTTGTGTATAAACTTGTTTAACTGATTTTTTCTTGTTATTTTCCCACGTCCATAGTGACCTTTGTCACTATGAAATTTTTTTTAACGCGATCCGACGAAAATATTGCTTTACTTCCGACGGGGGGGCTGAGAAGTTCCGACGGGGGGGGGGGGGGGGGCTGTAGCCTCCCCTAGCGCCACCCCTGAGATGAAGTAAATTGCGAAAGAGGTGTCTTGAGTAAGGAACTTGATACAGCTTTGCTTTATTTGGCTTCTTCTAGATGAGTTCATATATTTGGTAGGCTTTTTTCCCAAAAGCTTTTCGCTTTGTATTTTTAGTTGAAACTTAATTTACACCAGGATAAATTAGTTATTATATTTTAGAAACTTTCATGATATTAGAAAGAAATTATGTTATCTTAATATACTGTGTTGAATGAGTTTCTTAATGCTTCTTATAAAAAAAGAGATAAATGTTGCAAAAAAGACATAAAAAGGACATTTACATTTTGCTGATTTAACTTTACAGATGATGAAGCATCTCTTGGCCATGAAGAAGAAGAGACTGTTGTTGTTGTTAGTGAAAACTATTCAAATGAAGATGAAGAGGACCCTGCAGGGCTAAAGGAAACAACTGAAGGTATGGTTTTTTCAGTGAATCGTCGCACGACATTCATCATTTCAGGTTAATTCCAAAGGGTAACCCATTCCATTGATTCTAAAAGGAGGTTAATTATATTTTATATATATTTATATTGCAACTTGTTTGAAACTAGCAACTTTGAGAACTTTTAAATTTTGTAGCTTTTGGAAATATTCCTACAGAAAGTGGTCACGAAGAAATGCTACCTGGACCAGCGGATTTGTCAGCAAGTAAGGATGAAAAACCAGTTCAACCTATAAATACAAGATTCCCCTTACATTCGATTGGTACGCAATACAGATCATTTGTGCCTTCTCTCTTTGCAAAATGTGATTGGTTAGAATACTCGTCAAGTGAAGATGCAGTGTATTGTTTTCACTGTCGACATTTTGCTAAAAGTCCCAAAGAGCCAACGTTTGTTTCGCAGGGCTTCCGCAACTGGAAAAAGTGTTATGGTTCTCATGGAAAGGACAACAAACTTTTGCAGCACCAAAAAAGTTTTATTCATGCTCAGAGCGTGGATGCTCGTGCTCACTACAAAGAGGTCAAGTCTGGAAGGTTTCAATCTGTTGCGGTTTTGCACGATCATGGTCATGCAAAACTTGTTCAAGAAAACCGCCACTATCTAAAAAGTATTGCAGAAATATTACTGCTTACAGCCCAGCGCAAAATCGCTCAACGTGAGACAGGACGTTCATTTCGAGTAGGAAATATTGATACAGAGGCGCTTAATTTTGGTCCGTCTTGTGGTAATTTTTTGGCGATCCTTGCAGTTCTTGCCAAGTGGGACCCAATAGTTGCAGAGAAGATACGCTCTGGGCCAAGAAACGACAAATATACTCATCATAGTGTACAAAATTCGCTTTTGAACATAATGAAAGAAATGGTTTTGGAACAAATAAAAGAGGAAGTACACGAGGCGAAGTTGTTTACTGTGTTGGCTGATGAATCGAACGATACAAGTAAAAAGGGCAAGTAGTTGTTGCAGTTTGATATTGCTACAAAAATGCAATCCATGAAGAGTTTGTAGGTATTGCAGAAGCTGAAGCATTGGATGCAGAAGGCCTGTCAGAAACGATAATCAAATGTCTTCGAAGAATAGGTGTATCTATGGGAAACTGTGTTGGACAGGGCTAAGATGGTGCGTCAGTGGTCTCAGGCCATCTGAATAGAGTTCAAGCAAAACTACGCGAGAAGACAAATGCTGACATGGCATATTATGTGCATTGTTTTTGCCATCGGCTCAATCTGGTTGTAGTTGATGTAGTTAAATCGGTCAAATGTGTGGGGGACATGATCTCTCTTTTTAAACAGCTCCATTCATTTCTTTGTAGCAGCACTGTTCACAAAAGGTGGGTAGAGATCCAAAAGGACAATAGCCTTGAGCTTATGGAGATTAGAAAAGTTTCTGATACCCGATGGTCTTGCCAAGCTAAGCAGTTTAATGTTATATGGAAACGCTTGGATATTATCATCGAGGTTCTCAAAGACATTACAGCCAACGACAAGGATGCCGACCGTAAAATTGCAGCAAGTGGGTTTAAGCTGCAAATTGATGGCAAGTTTGTGTGTTATCTTTATGCCGTAAGACATATTCTAAAGAAGGTGAAGTTTGCGTCTGATATGTTGCAAAAAGAAACAAATGATCTGACAGCAGCAGTTGACTTGATTGACACTTTAAAAGCTGAGATGGATGCATGCCGCACCAGAGAAAGATGCCAAGAGTTTTGGGATACAGCACAAGAACTCATAAACAAGCTCAAACCTGAGATTCAGGGAAGAATGTTATCGGCAAGACATAGACAACTACCTTCAGCTATGCAAGAGTACATTGTAGAAGCCCCCTTACGTCAGAAAGAAAATGGGTTTAAAAATTATTTACAGGATGTCTATGAACTGATAGACAAGGTGAATGTAGAGCTCTCAAGAAGGTTTAACCAGATAATTGTATCTATGATGAAGGGCATAACTGCTTTGTGCCCTACATTGACTACCTTTTTAGACCCAGAACCGCTTGTCACGTTTGGCAAACTCTTTAAAACCAAGATTGAAAATCTTCAGTGCGAAATTGCCACTTTCAAATGCATGGTTGGTAGGAAACAAAAAGCTGAATGTCCCAACACACTTGCACAGCTCGAATCCTACTTGTCAAATTTGTAAATATAAGGTTATTTTTGTGTATATCAGATTATTTTTGAGTATATCAGATTATTTTTGTGTATATCAGATTATTTTTGTGTATATAAGGTTATTTTTGTGTATGTCAGATTAATTTTTGTGTATATAAGGTTATTTTTGTGTATATCAGATTATTTTTGTGTATATCAGATTATTTTTGTGTATATAAGGTTATTTTTGTGTATATAAGGTTATTTTTGTGTATATAAGGTTATTTTTGTGTATATCAGATTATTTTTGTGTATATAAGATTATTTTTGTGCATATCAGATTATTTTTGTGTATATCAGATTATTTTTGTGCATATTTAAAAAAGTTTTTTTGAAGATTATTTTTGTGCACTTCTCGGCCACCGTATACATCATTATAAAGTATAAGTTTTCATTTTTGCTTTTTATTTTGAACGAGGCGTGTGTTTTATAATATGTTATATGTGTCAAGTGTTAACGAGAACATTCGTTTTGAAGCAAAGCATTATTATAATGTCTTTCCCTTAACGCTTTGCGCTTGCTGCTATTCCACCATACGCTCTGCATAGATTTGACTTTCCTGCACTGCGGTCAGGAACTGTATACATCAAACTTTCCCTTGCTTCCCGACACCATCCACCAAACACTCACTGTTGTGGCAATACACGGCCTTGTTTTTATTTTGGAAGAGTTCGTCAACTTCAACAGTCATATTTGGTCCACCAATTGAAATAGGGTTTGCAAGAAGATCTGTTGCACATACTTCCCACAGAAAATTATTAAAATCAATGGTGGCATATTTTCCCATGCCAAGTTCTGTCTGTTTAAATTGTATTTTGGTATACTCTTTCGACCAACAATATATAAATATAATTATGTCGTTATGACGCGCACTTCAAAACAGTTTCTGAACAGGTGGTCGGGTCAAAATGGTGAGAATAAAAAAATTCAAGTACCAAAACCGACAAGTACCAAAACGTTCATCAATAAAAATCGAATAACTTCCAAAATTTTATTTAGATTAACACAAAAATTCAGCTACATTAAGTTGTTTCAAGTCTGTACCACAAAAACTCTTTGTTTAATTAGCGCTCAAAAAATGTGCTCTAAATGAGCTCCCCGATGCTGCAAGCACATTTGTCGATGACCCTCCCACATTCTTCCCGTGGGATCGCTTTTATTGCTGCTGTGATTGCTGCCTTCAGATCAGGGATAGTCTGGGGGTTGTTGCCATACACCCTGTCCTTAAGGTATCCCCACAGATAAAAATCTGGGGCGTTCAAGTCCGGTGAATGCGGCGACCGCTTGTTGTCGTCCTCGAACCAGAATGATCCAATGATGTCATGTTTGGAGATGGCGACCCATGGAGTGCACTTGACAGAGTGTAATGCCATTTGCAGACAGTACTCAGGGGGTGTGCTACCCCAGAAGATGTTGTTTTTAGAGTTCACATGACCTGACAGCAGAAAATGTGCCTCATCCAAAAGGTTCAGTAGTCCATGGCATTTCGAAGTTGAAATTTTCTAAACTTTTAGAGCATTAATTCTCCTTGGTAAATCTGAAAATAAAAATCCATAAATTTTACGGACATACCAAGAGCAAGGAACAAAATATCGGTCAGGTACGATTCTTTTTTGATCGATCAAAATTATTTTGATCGCATACGCTTGGAGTCAAGATTTCTTCCAGCGGAACATATCGCACGATTTAAAAATTTCACAATAAAATATTGTTGACTGGACAAATTTCTGTGGAGAGGCATGTGAAATACGGTTTGAAAATAACTATCAGGAAATAGGAGGTATAGATGAACGGAGAAGTTATCGCGGTAGAGTTGATGAATCGAAAATTTTGATTCGGACCTTAACCATAACCCCTAACTTAGATTCAAGATTTTATCAAAATGTAAAGAATAATTTTGATGCGTCCTCGTAATTTTCCTCCACATTTCTATATATATTCATAATTGCTAAAGCATTGACACGTTCAGATTTCACGCTGGACCTCAACCAAGTTTTCGATCTCCTCATGGCTGAGAAACTTCTCTCATACTCTGCCGATGTTACGTGCAAGTGCAGCCAATTTTGATTAAAACAAAGATGTTTAGAAACTTCAGCTTATCATTTAAAATGGGATGATAGATATTTGTTGGATTTTCAAATTTTGCAATAACGCCGTAAGCATCCTGAACGGCTTGTTGTTGGTGGTAGATTAAATGTTACATGTCGCGATTCTTTCTCCTTGATGTTATGCCATTCTTTGTATCATTGTTTAACAAACGCGCCAAATGAATGACATCTTCGTTACTAATATAAACGTATGAATTTTCGTTAGACAAAACTGCATAAAAAAATTACTTTCTTGTTTTACTAAAAATGGCACAGTCTTTAAAAGGGGGTCGACTACACCCATCCATCTGACGACCCTGATGCATTCTTTATAATTTAGCCATAGGCGCCTAACAAAACGGCCCTGGATATTGTTATTAAATTAAAATTAAAAAACTGTTAGATATTAAACTAAAATGTTACTTTAGTGAACGGGAATGAATGAGGTAGAAACGCAAACGTGAATAGAGACAACGCGGAGAGAAAACTATGAGAAAAAGCAGTTTAAACTGCTTCTGCTTTTTGCGTGGTCGCACGTTCGAATTTAGTAAACAAACTATTTTAGACCTTTTTTCATTGTTATCGTACCTTACTGGGAAGTAAAGTCGTACAATTTTGTTGCTAATCTAATCTAAATGTCTGTACTTTTTTTCATGCGCTTTTTTGTAAATAAATAAAATATGGTTTCTAAATAATATGTGAAGTCGAGAATAAAGTTCTTTCTCTGATACGTGTAGCCACAACAAGCGCCAAACTGAAAGTTTTTTGACACATGGAAGAAAAGAGGTAAAAAAAACAACCTGAGTTCTTTGTTATGTGGGTATCGTTGTAAAAGAATAAAACTCGCATTAAAAAAGTCAGTTTTAATTTAAAATACTTATTTAATTGCTTTTAGAATTATGACATTTACATTAAACCCTGTAATAAACGAAGCTGAAGTAAAGAAGTTATTAGATTTCAATCAGAAATTTGACATTACTTTGCTTGATCGTGTCGTTTACTCATTGTATCAAGACCAAGGACAGCAGGTAATATATTATGGAAACTGCACATATAGTGTATAATGTTATAGTGTCTTACAATAATCGAGTATAAAGTGCTTGATTTACAAATTAATAATTTAATAATTATATATAATAAAAATTATCCAACATACATTTAAATGCCCTTTACTTCAGTTGTGATTTTCAAAACGGGTTTGGTTTTTAAATTTAGATAAGTGATTCCTAAGATATGACAGATTTCTATTCGAAAAATAGCCTATTTTGGGAAGATTTTTTATGTAAGGAAAGCGAGAACAAGGTTGCATTATTATATACAGCCTATTTATCATGTTTTGTTTAAAAAGAACTGGAGTTCTACTTTGTAAATTTGACTAAAATTTACCAACTGAAGGGGAAACTGTGTGGAATTAACAAAAATTGGTCAAAAATCAATTTTCCCAATTCTAAGGGCCAAATTCCTTATTTTAGCAATTTATCCCAATATTACTATTTATCCATTTTCTTTTGTCTGGAAATGTTTAATACCTCATTTGTGGTCGCATTTATAAGTCTCAGTAAGATTAACAGTTAACATCTAGAAAAATGTTAAAGAAAAATCCGAAATGGACAAGTTGAATTAGTCTTAAAATCACCCGCGAATTATTATGTTTTCGGACAACTGGGTTGTCAAAAACATTATTTTCTTAGTTTCAGTTTTGAAGCCGATCAAACTTAGAGATTTTGCAGAATCGTATAAAAGAAAACAGATGTTATACTATAATAGCATATAATTATTATAATAAACGTTTTTGCTCTGCTGTCTCTGCGACCCATTTCACAAGCTTTTTTGTGCGAGCGACATCCCTCCACTCTCCACCAGTATGTTTTATATTACACTCCTCCCATTTTCATTGCGAAATACACATTCAAAATTTTGGGACTGGTGTTTTCAAAAGAAGAAATATTCCATCAAAAACACAAACTACGATTTTCTCTGTCTGATCAATACGAACGTGTAAAAATGAAATTTGTAATCTATTGTGATCCATCGACGAGTTATCAAAAATTCATAGAGAGATATTGTCTCTGACTTCAATTGAAGAATCCGCATCTCACCGAAGATGAAATGCACAAAGCTGGACAAGCCTTCTGGAGACAAGAAAAACTCTCAATGGAACAAATTACAGAGTTTTTGTAACTAAAAAATGGGGAAAAGCCTTTTGTCAGGTAACAAAACTTTTTGGGAATTCAGGAAACTCGTACAATATAAGAAATTGAATACTGTAATATTAATACCGTAAATTACCGCCTGAAAAATCTAGTTTTTTGAAATTTGTGAAAAGGCACTTGAGATTTAAAACCATATCTTACACTACAGGCTTTCTCATTTGAGGCGTATTTCTCAAATACAGTCATCTAATTTGTACTCCTTTTTGGCACGCAAGAAAATTTAGATGTCTGAATTCTGTAAACTAACCGTTAAGACTTTCAAATGTTTTTTTCAAAATTCGAATTTCTGTTCAAACGTTTTGATTTTTTGTAAATATTTTTTGTATGAAGTTTGATCATATTTTCTTGTGACTATGGTTTGCGGAACTGCGTCAGATTTACGAAATTTGAAGTTGATTTGTGGAAAGGCCTCAGCGACGCGAGTCGTGTGTTTAACTTAGACAATCTATCTAACACGAAACAATAAAAAATTGAACACTTTTTCAGCAAATAGTGTCACTTTGTGCATGTATCAGTGGTATAACCTAACACTCGTCCGACGGTACGGGACGACCAATGATTAGATGCGGACGAGTTAATTTTTAAAATTTAGACTTCCAACTGTCCGACGGGACAACTGTGTTTTTTGCTGAGATCTGTCGTTTTTCTCTGTTCTCTAACACATTTTTTTTTGTTCAAGGCTTTTTAGTATGTTGGAAGAAAAGATGTTAATGAAACAAGTTGTTCGCTCTTCCTCGTAGATGTTGTCGTTTACGGCGTGTAGATCACTTGATTCCCAGACTCTGTTTTAGTAGCAATATTTTCGCTTTCGATTTCACAAAGATGGAAACACATATTTACTGAGATCTTCCTATAAACATATGTTTTTTTTCCGTTATATATATTTGTATTTTTTGTGTTTTATCAGCGCGCCAATTTTATATGAAATGCGCTCGCGTTGTTTAGTTTAAGACAGCGAATTGAATTGAATTATGAAAAATTTTAGCAAAATACAGTTTTAACAAGTTGAAATACGACTTCAAAGTTTGGAAAAAGCGTGAAGTTAATCACCTTTAAAAACAGATGTTTGTTTATGCGTTTTGTTAAATTGTCTTTTCGTTGTTTTTGTAAACAAAACTGAATGTTTTTTTGTGGTTTGATATTTTTATCTTCCATGGTATGCAGCACAGTTCTTCTGCATTTGTTTGTCTCTAAGTTGAATGGAACTTTTAAAAACCTGTATCATTGCACGTAAACATGTCTGTCGGTTCTCTTCCTTTTTGTTATGATTGATCAACTTTTTGAAACAGTTAATAATTGATAACGAAATTTATCGAAATTAAAATTATATTTATATAATACTTTAGAGAAGAAAAAACTGACTTTAGAGATTGGAAATCATGTTAATTTATTTTGCTTAGTAAGGGGAACGAGAGGCGCAATTTATTTTGCACGTCAACTCATTGAGGCGCGTGTGGAGGTGCGCGAGCGCGATTGCACGCGTTATAATGTCAGGACTGGAACTTCTAAAGAAAAGAATTCACGAGCGGAGACACAAATATTTATAGACTGAAAACCTACACACATCATTTAGTTGTTTTTACAGTTTGATTAGTTTGTAACTCTCTCTTCGCAATTGTTTATGTCTTGTTTTTATATTGTCTAAACTAAGCTTTACACTATATCGCTCAGAAAACACTAATATTTTAAGGGGCTATTGAGGGTTTGTAAAATGTTTACATCGGACGACCATTATGGCTTTGTGGACGACTAAAAATTGGATATTTCATAACCCACTCGTCCAACAGGACGAATGGCGAAAAAGTTAGGTTATACCACTGTGTATGATCATGAAACTTAGGAAAAGAAAAAAAAGAATCAAAGAAAACACGATCATTATTCATTCTTTTTTATTTTTCACCTTTATGATTTTTCTCAATTTTTCAAAAATTCTGATTTCTCTCTTTATTTCGAATTTTCACCCTTTAAACCTGAAAATTCGAATAAGAGAGACTTTCTACTATTCAAATCTTTCTATAATTCAAACAAAATTTTTTCCTCTTGGGATTCGAATTAGAGAGAGTCAACTGTATTTCTAAAAAAAGATTTGCATTTTAAATACACACAAACAGGATAGCGTAACATTCGCTATTTAAGAAATGATGCGTGAAATTTGCACCTGCATTATGCATTGTTGACGACGGAAATTCATGCGAGGAAAATCTAAAAGATTATTTTCCAAAAACATTAAGAAAGGCAAATTTATAGGACGCATTTGTAAAACAGTTTCTTGTAAACATAGGCATGTCCTTTATTCGTAATATTATTAAATAAATATATTAAAAAGCATTTGAAACCATTTGAAACCAAAAACTGATTTTTAAACGTTTAAATAAACAATTGTATTTATATACAAACACAAAGAACGAGTTGGCAAGTAGACACAGTTGTTCAGTGTGTAAAATACATGTAAGGGAAAATGAGATACTTTCGTTATCCTGCCATTTTTGATTTTCTGGCTGTATTTTCCAAAACTTGTGTCTAACACGACCAGATAATTGAGGATGTACTGTAGTATTGTTATATCAACACTGTTATTGCAACATAAAAAGCCAAACAACAAAAGTAAGAGATCAGATCCAACCGACAGAGTAAGAGATTAATGATCTTGAACAAAAGAATGTTAGGCCTTGCTTAAGATTTTCATTGATGATAAATCGTATTTATTATTCAGAAATTTATGTCCCTTCTACGGGTAAAGTATATTGTATATTATTGCCATTTAGACTAAGTCCTGCATGGATATAAGGTACCACTGATGCGTTTGGAGAGTCTTATACAAAATTTCATTAAAATATGCAAATTTTTCATTGTGTAAAAATAATTGACATATTTCTGTCATTTTTCCTCTAACTAATCTGCTTAATAGCATGAGATTGCAAAGAAAGTTCTGCAACAGTTGAAAGAACACCCAGACTCATGGATGAAGGTCGATTCAATTCTGGAATCCTCCAGCAAGCAAGAAACAAAAGTACCGTTATTTGCCATATTTTAAGTATTTGTGTAAACTATTATATATTGTTAGCACAGTTTCAGTTTGTAATTGCTTATATAATTTAGTTTTATGCCCTACAAATACTTGAAAATGTTATTCGGACACGATGGAAAATGTTGCCAAAAGAACAAAGAGAAGGTAAAAAAGTTGTTTGTTTTTTTGTCATTGTATTATTGTTCCAAATATTTGAATGTTTTATAGGCATTAAACAATTTATTGTTGGATTGGTCATAAAGATTTCTTCTAATGAAGATTCATCCGAGGTATGTCTCTTTGAAACTTTGAAACTTTATTGAAAAAAACAAATTGTGTTACTTCACTAGAAGAATAAAATTTCGTCTCACAAAGATATGGTATTCCCACAGTTGGTAACAGGTTTTAACCACTCCCTTTCTAATCCACCTCCCCCCCTCCCCCTTTTCAAAAAAACTGACAAGCCAAATGACGGACAAAAAACACAGTAATGCTTGATAGGTGTTATAATTAAGTCAAATCAAATCAAAACATACATGAAATTTTCTCATAAACGTATTTACGTAATATGTGTGAATGATGACCCCATATATAAATACAACCCCCCCCCCCCCCCTCGTTTCTACATCAACCTCCCCCCCCCCCCCCTAGAGTGTCAATTTTGAAAAACTCGAACTTGTTTGTTGTGTTGTTTTATTGCATTTATTAGTGGTGTGTTAGACCAAGGTCTTGCAACACATTATATATTTATGTGTTTGTGGTTTGGTTAATGAGAAATAAATATCAATCGTCATCATCATCTTTGTTTGACTTTATGTTATATGTTATATTTTTTGTAATTAAATTTACGACATCTGGAAAAATCTTTGCATGATACTGTTCATTTTTTAGAAAGAGAAAACATTCTTGAACAAGTTGAATCTCATTCTCATCCAAGTAAATATCTTTGTTTCTTCTTTCTAAATAATCTTTCTTTAATATATTTATATATTTCTCAATGATTTTTGCTCCAGTGAATTGAATTTTCAATCCGACAAACAAAATGACTAAAAAGCACATCCAATTGTTAAAAGTTTTACTAAATTTTTTTTATTTAATTCAGACTTTCATCTGTAAAATGCTTTAGTATCTTTTATCTCTCTATCATAGAGACACTACAAATGCACTTATTTTTTGTGGGAAATCTTTTTAGCACTGGACTAAATGCCATCAAATATATCTGTAAATAGAACATTTATGCGGTAAAAGGATTTTTGTCATTGTACTGATCTTTATTTACAGTGAGACAATATCTTTCCCACTTTAGATAGTAAAGCAAGAATGGCCCAAGAACTGGCCCACATTCATTAGCGATATTGTTGGAGCAAGTAAATCAAATGAAAGCCTTTGCAAAAACAATCTCATAATTTTAAAGCTGTTAAGGTAAGCATTTTAAGATTTCCATTAAAATTCAACCTACTTTTTTTTAACTCTATGTGGTTTATAATTCATTAATTTTGTGGAGCGGTTGTAATTGAATTTGAAAATTGTTTAGTGAAGAGGTATTTGATTACTCGTTGGGCCAGATGACGCAATCGAAAGCCAAGCATTTAAAAGACAGGTTACTTTACTAATATGGACTGAAATTTTGACATACTACTACTGAAATTTCTGCACCAGAATAATTTGCAAATAACATCCTAAACCTAAAATTAACTTATATTCATGTTGATCTTTACATATTGTAACCTGTCTGTTTTAGTATGTGCCAAGAATTTTCTTCAATTTTCCAACTCTGTGAGTTTGTCATGGTAAATAATTTTTACTTGTTTTGCTTTACATATGTATTTCTGTTATTAAAATTAGAAGTTACGCAACGTCATTAAATATAATATAATGTATATAAAATGAATATAATTACTTATAATTGAAGTTTGTTTTGAATTTATTTGTCATATTCTAGGACAACTCTATGAATATACTATTGATTGAAGCAACACTGCAGGTAATTTAGCAAAGACCATTTTATCGTAATGTCTACCACTATTTCGTAATTTTTCACCTTTAGACTCTGTTAAAGTTTCTAAACTGGATACCGCTGGGATACGTTTTTGAGACGAAGCTCATTTCTACCTTAATATATAAAGTAAGAAAAGAAACTTCAACTGTTAAGTCATTGCAGTAATATTTTATATACTTTTTATAGTTCTTGAATGTTCCTGTATTCCGCAACGTTACATTACAATGTCTGACGGAAATTGGTAAAAAATATCCTTGTGTTGTTTCCACTATTGCTTTTTTAAATCTTAAAAATGTGTTAATTTCTATTAATGCAATCTAATGTAATTAGATTTTTATTCTGATTAAGTACAATTCGCTTATTTTAGTAACCTCTAAAATATAAAACCTATGAGCGAATTCTGTTTTGGAAAATGTCATAAAAACTAGTGAAAAAAACCTTTGAAGTAAATCAATTTGAAACTTTTAATAATATTATAATTTCTAAATTGTTAAAGCGTCTCAGGTAAAATATATTTAAAAAGTGTGTTGGTTATCTATTTCAGGTAGCATTAATAACTCACAGTTCCAAGAACAGTTTACTGTTCTTTACAGTTTAACGATGGCCCAGTTGAAACAAGTAAATTATTTTCTTACTGAAGGCACTTTAACACTAGACGGAAAAGGTTAATAAGTTTGAGATGTTGTTAACAATCTAGTTGCAAATGCATAAAATTAATAATTTGAAATCAGAATACAAATTTTGTGTTTGAATGGGTTCATATGTATATAAGAAGCCAAAAAATCGTTTTTCTTCTGTTAAAAAAAAGACCAATCAGATTTAAGCAGATTTTTATGTAAATATTTTTCTGTCTAGTGGAGATTTCATTTCTGATTAAAAAAGGCATATACATAGTTGCAAAGTTCCTAAACCTAAGTTCTCAATGATAATAATAATTTGTTTTTTTGTTCAATAACAAAAAAACTTTCATGTTTCTAAACAAAGTTTCATTGGAAGAAATTGTATCTTTATATGAGAACGGTGAATGATGAAAATTTCTGGTTGTTAATTTGCTGATAATGGAATTTGTAGATCCTTCCATTAACTACCAATCTGAAAGAAGCTTACGCAAATGGACGTGATGATGAGCAGAACTTCATACAAAACTTAGCTCTCTTTCTGTGCTCTTTTTTAAAAGAGCATGGTAATCTGCTGGAGGAAAAGGTGAGACAAATATTAGAAATAACTGGTTTGCAGATTTGGAAAATGTTGGTTTCTGTGTATGTCAATATTGTTTTTTAATGAAGAACTGTATAGTAATATGAAGTCATGCGATTAAACCAAAGTTTACTTTAAGATCGTTGAATGCTGTTTAGACATCAGGCCTGGCCATAAGGAAATTTGCAGGTGCACGGTCAATTGCGTGCCTCATTTGATTATTTTTTGTGAGACGTGCGATCAGTAATTTTGTTTTATACAATTCAATGTTCCGCATGATTTTTGTGATATGCTTTACTGGCTTATCTAAGATGTTATGATGGTTTGTTTTTAACGCGTCTTCCAGAACGCTAATTAGGCATTATCATGAAGACTTTGACTCTGACTTTGAGTTTGAGTTTTAGTGCATTTAATTGCTCCCATTTGTGCTACGGTTATTTTTGATGAAATACAGCGTTTTTTATTTATCTTAACTGCTCACTAAACAACTTTGTGATAGCTTGGTCTCAAACCCAGAATCTTTCAGTCAAGAGCCGAACGCCATATCATCCAGGCCACGAAAAATTGCATGCCTGATCGGCATCGGGCGCGATCAGGCACGCAATAGCCCTTACGCATGCCTGAAATGTCGGGCGCTTGCAACGATTATAAATACTTTATATTTGTGCGTATTATTCCTTTGAGAAAAAAATTCTCTTTAAAGAAATATTTAATTTTTTTAAGCTAATAGTTTTGTTGATACCTTCAAAAATTGAAGCTGATGCTTTTAAACATTTGGTGAATTAATTATGCACGATCGAAGTCACATGTGAAAACAAGAACAAAATGCAAATGCCGTTTAGGATGTCAACCAACTGGCACTTATAATTAATTGTGCCATAGTAATATAATTATCCTGAAATTCAATCACATATTTAACTGTTTAACAGAGAACAGTTTTTGAACCAATCATATCTAAATTTTAATGATATAAAATGTCACGGCACATATTTTCACTAGCAAAATACAGCTTAAAAGTTAAAATACAATGACTGTTTAGTGAACGATGTCTTCTTGAAATTAGCAAAAAGTGTGAAGTTAACCCGTTAAAACCTAGCTGTCCTGTTTATTTTCTTCAGAGTCTATTGCATGTTTATTGGTTTTGTGAAAATGTCTTTTGTTTTGTAAACAAAACTGAATGTTTCTTTGTGGTTTGATTTTTATCTTCCATTGAATGCAGCATAGTTCTTCTGCATTTGTTTGTATCTAAGTTGAATGGAACTTTTAAACAACCTGTAACATGGCGTGTAAACATGTCTGTCGGTTCTCTTCCTTTTTTCTACGATTGACATCAAACTTTTTGAAACGACTTCCACAAACTAAATTTCTTAATAAAGCTACACATTGATTTATTTAAAGAACGGATGAATCAATTATAATTTGAAACGAAAGAACATATTTACGTGACTAAATAAATTACGTTAAAGTAAGTTCTTTAAGATTTTTAGTAAAATAACACAGTTAGGGGCATGGTGGAGAGCGCACCTTAAATTATTGAGGCACGTGTGGAGGTGCTCTAAATGCCAGGCCTGGACATCCTTCCATTCCACACCAAATCATTAAAAAAAATAAGAAAGCGTTTGTCATAAATTGTGAACAAATTTCAAGATGAGTTCCTGCCCATTTAAATGTTAAAAATTTCTTGAAATTCTCACTCAATTGTGTGGTGTCCTATATCTCCATTAAGTTACTTTTTATATTTATTTTCATGAGCTAGTAGAATTTTATTATCAAACTATCTTCACTTTGTTCAAATGTTTAGGCTTTCAGCCTACCTGCTTCTAAAAAGAACTATGTTATAGAAAATGTGGTTTTCAACTTTATTTACGAGGTATCTAAACTTCGCCACCTAGAAATATTCATATTCATAGATATGCATTGTATTTTAACATGTACCTCTGTTTACTTCTTCTTTAGAGTGAGTTAAAAACAACGTTACTAGAGGTAAATTCAGTTTTCTTGTAGTTTTCTTGTTTTTCATTTTCTGTAAGTCAATGTCAATCATAAATGTTTCATAATGGGAGCTATAGACTGTATCAATGAGATTAGCTCACACATATAGTTTTGTATGGTGATCTTTATTTTTAATCCATCTATTAAACAATATATTTTTTGGTTTGAAGATTCCTTTTAAAACGTAGCATTGTTCAAGTCATTCTTTTAAGATAACTCAAAATCTTTCATCAGTCGATATCAAATCAACAGCTAAAGTTCATGACATGGCTCTTTATAAAACCAGAGGTTAATAACTGGAGGTTGAGTATAGAAAATTGAAATGCATCTTGTTTTTCAGGCATCAGATTAAGTTCTTTGTTTGCAATTGTTTTTGTACTTAACTAATTTACTGTGTTGTTTGAATAAATATTTCAGGGTTTGCAGTACCTGGTTCTGGTGTCTGAAGTGGATGACATGGAAATTTTCAAGATCTGTTTGGAGTATTGGAATTCCATTGCATCAATTTTATACAGGGAGAGCCCGTTTGGTGCTCCATTGGCCATTCTTGGATCGCCTTCAACAGTAAACATTCCACCCAAAAGAATGATATATCTGCCTGTCCTATCAAAGGTATGAATGCCGCAAATGTCTGTACATTTTTTATGGTTGTTAATCAGCTCAATGAGATCTTTTTAAATATTTCATTATGTTATACATTATTTTCAAATAGACAGTTCATTGTTAAAGTAATACTTATCAACAGATTCGATATATCATGGTGGCACGAATGGCAAAGCCGGAAGAGGTTCTTGTTGTTGAGAATGAACATGGCGAGGTAGTAAGGGAGTTTATGAAAGACACAGACGCAATTGATAACTACAAAAATATGAGGGAAACGTTGGGTGAGAAACCATAATGGTGTTTTCTAAAAGTAAACTTCATTGATTGTGCTCATAACTCTTTCTATTTCAATGTAAATAAATTTGTTGTCAAGCAGAACCTAATAAACTGCTTAATTGTTTGAGTTTGCGTAATTTTTTATTTATTTCACGTTAGTTTACTTGACACATTTGGATTATCAAGACACTGAACAAATTATGACTGAAAAGCTTCAGAATCAAGTTAATGGTGCAGAGTGGTCCTGGAAAAATCTAAACACTGTAAGTTCATATAGTGCCAAAAAGTGTCTAATTATCTTCATGTACTCTAAACTGAAGTAAGACTGTAACAGAAATTATCTTTTGAACACAGAATATAAGTTTTTAGTCCGTTCTTTGGTGGTAGTGTCTTTTTATCTTTTAAGTTATGTTGGGCTATTGGTTCGATAAGTGGTGCCATGCACGAGGAAGATGAAAAGAGGTTTCTAGTGATGGTTATCAAGGTAATGTAGATTCTTACGCTTCAAATAATAAGCTGTGAAAATTGAAACATGAATACTGATTGTTGTGAAGCTTACTTTGGGAAAATTGTATGGAAGGCCTTATTCCTATAATTTTAACTAAATCAATTTTATAAATGGAAAACATTCTTAAAAATTAGCCAACAAAACTAGAAACAACAAGTAAAAATATTAACACATGGTAAAGATAATAATGCACAAAAGTATAGTTTTATTTACGTAAGCAAATCAAATTTATACAAATTAAGAGAATTGTTTCAATTCAAAACTACATGCCAAAATTGGAGAACCTTAGGGACTATTTTTGAATTTTTTTATTTTTTTGACACATGGAATGGCCCTATATTTATTTTGAACTTAGCTTAATTTGCACTGCTTAGCTGTACTTTTGAGACATAACAGGTGTTTTCAACACTAAATCTTCTCTGCAACTACTTTTGTAAAGTCTTGAAAGTGACTGAATGTTTAGTTAAATATAAAAGCATAAAACTGACAAAAGTGGTACATACGACCATGCGTGTTGATAACTTGCAGAGAGAGAGAAATACAAGTTACGGGCCCCTAAATATATGGGCTGTTGAATCTAAGCATATCAAAATACAAATATGACGGAGATACAACAACTTTTAACGAACCACAAAATAAGAGTTTTTCCAGTTTTAAGTATGTACTCTTTTAGATTGTTTGTATCAATGACATTAAAGTTTTGTTTTCTTCATTCCAAGGACTTGCTTGGACTTTGTGAAGTAAAGAGGGGAAAAGACAACAAAGCAATTATAGCTTCAAACATCATGTATATTGTTGGTCAATACCCAAGATTTCTCAGGTATCAGAAATAGATATATATGTTATTGTAATTGACACTATTGAACGTATTTAACTCACTGATCCACTTACTGTTTTTAGAGCACATTGGAAATTTTTAAAGACTGTGGTTAACAAACTCTTTGAGTTCATGCATGGTAAGTGACACAGTGACGATATATATATTAATAAATATAAATTTCATAATTCATTAACAGTCAACTTTAATTCAACTGTCAACATTTTCTTCTAGAAACTCACGATGGGGTTCAAGACATGGCTTGTGATACATTCATTAAAATTGCTCAGAAATGTCGTAGATATTTTGTGCAGGTTTGTTAAAATTTTTCCCTGTCTGTCAAAGAACATTCATTTCTGTTCAGACATCTTTAATTTCTCCAGCAAAAGGTTTTTATTACTCGTTACAAACAAATATTCACAGGATGATGGAGCATTAAGCACAAATGAAAGCCAAATGCGTAGAAAGGGTACAAAAAGCTAAGATGTTTGACGATGGAATAATCAACTATTCTTACCCTTGTATCAGATGTGTACAGTTTTCTAACTGCAATGAAATTATACTAATATTTTACTAAATTCACTAGTCCTGAAACTGAATTTTGTCTTATCTTCAAACAATTCTGTTTTGCGCAGACAGTTGTCTTGTTACAAATTGTAGGTATTGTTTACTCACATCTACATATTGGAATCAGAATATTTTGCCTTTGTCCAGGTTAATCAAGGTGAGGTGATGCCATTCATTGAGGAAATATTGAACAACATCAGTTCGATTGTTTGTGATCTTCAACCCCAGCAAGTTCATACGTTTTATGAAGCAGTTGGCTTCATGATCAGTTCACAAACAGTATGAAATTTCTCATTTGACTTTATAGCAAAGATAAAACAAGGGCAGCAAATTGAGTTCATGAATGTGTTTCATTAGAATGTAGTTTAGATGTCTTTCTTTACTTATTGTTCACAAATCATTGTTGTTTTTGTTCAGGATCAAGTGGTTACTGAGCGGTTAATTGAAAAGTGTATGCTGTTACCAAATCAAATTTGGGATGATATCATCCAATCAGCGACTAAGGACATCAATATTTTACGAGATCAGGAAACGGTGAAACAGTTGATGAACATCTTGAAAACAAATGTGAGCGCTTGCAGATCTATTGGGCATGCATTCGTCCTTCAACTGGGTCGAATTTACTTGGATATGGTTAACGTTTATAAGGTTCTGAGTGAAAATATATCATCGGCAGTTGCCCAACATGGTAGGTAAAAAGGTTCTTGCTTTTAAATTTCTCTTTGTTAGAGGTTTTTCTTTCCTTGTTTAATTCACATTTATATATTTATTAATTATCCCTAGAACTACCAGGAATTGACCATGCCTTAATTAGTAGTATTACAATAATTAGTAGTAGTTTTAAAGATAGGTGTAGAGGCATTTTTCATGAAATTTTCTAATAAAGCCAGAAATTTGTAAGACAAAGCCTGGCACCCATATAATCTTTCCAATCACTGCGATGAATGTTAACACTTACAAAACAAACTGTATTCTTGCTGAGGAACCAAACAGGGCAGGGGAAGTTTCTAAACTTAGAGCAATGTAATCTTGAAAATCTTTCTTTGATATTGAGGACAGCGGCAGGAATCCCCTCCATCCCACTCCCGCACTGGCTATGAGCCTGCATTTATAACATTTTTCAAAAAGTTAAAAGCTTTTTTATCATTAGCCCCACCTATATTTATTGTATTTGTATATCGGAAATCTTGTATGATATTGAACATTTCAAACGCAATTCATGTTAAAGACCTATCTAAAGCATTGACCAGGATGGTTTCTAGATATACAAATGGAATATAAACATTCTTCAGAATCATTCATTTAGCAGGGAGTGGTCATGAGGTTGGAAAGTGGCTTTGTGGAGGTTGCAAAAAGGAGTTGGGAGTAACCCGATTTTTTGCTCGACTTATAAGCACTGGGTACAAGGAAATGGAGTTGTATTGCAGAAAGTTTAAGAGCGGACATTCAGTTTGTGTTTAAGCGTTGCAAAGTGAGATTATATACAACTTAGTATTTCCAGTTTCAGTGATTGTCAAGAACTTTTGTTACTTAGGTGATATGGTGGGTAGTGAAGGGGATGTTGAAAGGAGTGTTATTTGTAGGGTAGGTTCTTCTTGCAAAACAATTTAGAGAGTTACTTGATCTGTTAAATAGTATAGTTTTTTCAGTCAGGTTAGAGATAGGTTGTATGGAAGTGGGACATGGGTTGTGAAGCAGGAAGAGCTTGATTAGAGGGAAATGGGAATGCTTAGGTGGATGTGTAACAGGTATTTATAGCATCAAAGATGTTATTCAAATAAGGAGTTTGAGTTGGTTGGACCACTTTGGGGAAGTCTAGAGCCTAGAGGTAGACCGAGAAAGACGAGGCAATAGGTATTTTGCTACAAAGGAATTTGAGTTTAGACCTAACACAGTCTAGATTAGATTGGAAGACAGCCATTAATATATCCTGCTAGCATGGAAAACATATGTTAAACTATGGTTGAATATGAGATACAGCAATGAAATGATTTATTTTCAGGTGAAAGTGTCACTAAACAGTCTCTTATCAAGTCAATGCGTGGTGTAAAGAAAGAGACTTTAAACCTCATTAATTGCTGGGTTAATAAATCAACAGACCCAAAGCTTGTATGTTCTTTTTAATATTATTTGAATATATATATTTTCTTTAATAAAGCTATGAAGTTTTTAGAGAGTTATCAAATGTTTGTCATTGTGATAGTACGCTTTTTAATTTTTACCTCTTGTAAAACTCAATGTTGTGATTATTTTTGTAGGTAAAAGACAGTTTCATTCCTCCTTTGCTCTCCACGGTTCTTGAAGATTACAGTCGAAATGTTCCACAAGCCCGCGAAGCTGAAGTACTTAATACTCTTGCGACAATTGTCAACAAGCTGCAGGTCCAAACTTTTCATAGACCAATGACAAAGCTCAATGTTGTTGCTTAGTAATTGTTACTATTCATAATCACATTGCTTTGTCAAATCATCTCATAACTCTTCTTGTCATAGGCCCATGTTTTGGAAGATATACCATTGATGTTCGATAACGTGTTTGAATGCACCTTAAACATGATTAATAAGGTAAAAAGATTTTATTTAGTGTAATTTATGTATTTATGTAAATAAGTAATCAATTCATTTCAATTTGGAATAAAATATAGTTCTAATAGTAATAATAATCATAATTAAAATTAATTGAATCCAAATAAAGTAAATAAAACCATTTCTTTCCCCTCCAAAACACAATAAATCCTGAAACTGATTATTTATAATCTCGATTATAAACAAAGAAATCAGATCAACTTTACGAACATATATTGCATTGACAGGAAATTTAAAAATGTTCTTATTTCTTTGGGAGATGGTTCCAAGCAAATAGACTTTTGAACAACACTGAATTTATACTTTTTGCTGTTTTTGCATTGGGAAACATGGGATTTTGACTTGTAGAAGTCTCCTGTGAGAACCAACATCTTTTCAAATGTGAGCGAGAAATCATACAAGACAACAACTCGAAGACCTCTTCGTTGAACATTACCTTTGCCACTATACATCTATATAGGAGGGCAATAGTTGAACGAGACAAAACAAATGTTCTGCAAAGTACATCAGCCCTCTGCTGTGTCAAATGATTTCTGATCCTCTTCTGAAGCTCTTTTATTTTTTGCAAAGATTCCCAACATGAGGTTTAAAACTAAAATATTTATGGGTGGTGATAGTAAAAGGTAAACTATACAGAAAGCACCTGCTTTCGCTGTCAAAGCCATAATCTGGTAATTTTGCAATAAGCAGATCATGAGGTAGACAATAGGCCTTTCATAAATCCATTAATACAGTTCTAACATTTTCTGAAATATCTAGGGTTTGTTGCCATTCTATTATGAGGTTTAGAATGTCTTAGTTCAATTTTTCTTTTGTGAAAACATACGGTCTTACCATTTATGTATTAATAAATGACGCTTACCTGGTTCACAAACTCTAGTGTGTTGTAAGGAGTTCTTTTGGTTAGGTCTATGCATGACCTGTTTTTTTTATTTCCAACAAGTCTTATGTGTGATGGTTTTAAAGATCTGGATTAAAGATCGATATTGCGGTTTTCGGGTGTAAATTGCCATTTACGAGTATATTTTTGTAGTCCTTATTATAGAAGTATATAATAGGATAATTTTTGCTTTGGTGGTCTATAATATGATATTAGTAATAGTAATAGTAAGGTTCATTTTGACTCAAATAAATTGAATGTCTTCTGTTTAACTGTCCGGAAGGAATGTTAATATTTAAATCAACTAAAAATCCCCTATTTTTATCTGATACATCTAAACAACTTTTGTAACCAGATAGACTAAGTAGCCAATATTAATATATATATTACGATAGCAATTACATTGTTTCACATTTAATCACAGTCTATAAACTTACATTCGTGAAGCTGTACTTTACTGATAATCTACCCAACAAATAACTATAGGAGGAACCTAATTAACCTTTTACTTTTCAAACTTTTTATATAACTTAGGATTTTGAGCAGTTTCCTGAGCACAGAACGAATTTCTTCACACTTTTACAGGCTGTCAACCAACGATGCTTCCCAGGTAGCATTCCTGTAGTACCAGTAATAGTTTCTTGTAGGAAAATAATACAACAGAACGAACTGTATTTAAAACAAAGTTTATTTATTACTTATTTATTTTCCGACAGACTTCATTTATAACACTTCCGTTCTTCTGTTTAGCATTAGTTGCGTTGGCAGCTCCGCAATTTAAGCTTGTCCTGGATTCTGTGATATGGGCCTTTAAGCACACAATGAGAAATGTTGCTGATACTGGTACATTTATTATCTTTAATTGCTGGGAATTCTATTAGACACTAGAAACTACAATTTTTGGTTTTGTGTTTGTATTTCCAAAAACTTGCTGCAAAAATCAAAAGAATTCATTATATTTAAACTATCATGAACATTCATTCTAATATATATTTTGTTGTTTCCCAGGATATGAGATTTTGCATGGTATCCTTTTAAACATCCAAAACCATCCACAAGCAGCCCAAACATTCTACCAAACGTACTACATCATGATACTTCAACATATCTTTTCCGTGGTCACTGATACCTCGCATACTGCAGGCAAGAAGCACTACAATTTACATTGTTTTTGAAGGCTTTCCACTTAATTACACAATTTTGTTTTGATCGATTTAAGTTTTTTCACAGGCTGGAATGTTTTTAAGGTATTGCTCCAATTTACTTCTAATCTAACAAAGTTTAAAGGAAAGTTTCAACATTTAAAACAGTGCACATGAAGCGTTTGGGAAATGTTTTTAACAGCTATATAAACTATGGTGGTTTTACAAAGTTCCTTCTTAGTTCTAAATGTTTCTGCATTTTAGCTCTCACGAAGCATACCTCCATTTTATCTCACATGTTCAGCATAGCTGAAAATAACGGCATCACTGTGCCTTTGTTCAATCCAGCTCAAGTGCAAGCTGGAATGACCAATGAGGTAAAAGCTTATTTATAGACTAATTTTTGGTCGTTGCCTAGGCACCAGTTTGCAAAATGCATCCATAAAAGACAATGTCGAAAGTACACCCATTGTTCGGAAGTTTCGGCTTTAACAAAGAAGACTTTCATTCGTTCCATGAAGGTGTTTTTTGTTTATTAGCTCTACATCAAAGAATACACTGCAGCACTCTTGAAACAGGCTTTCCCTCATCTCCAACAGTAAGTCATCTTACAATTCTAGAATCATACTTGAAATGCACTTTTTTGTTTGAATCTCATAATAAGCCAATAATAAGCCAACTGCGTTCAATATCTCTTCCTTAGTTCTATGTGTTTTTATGCAACGAATTCACAAACTCTCTTTGTTTTTCTCTTTCTAGTCCGCAAATCAAAGTATTTGTTCAGGGATTATTCGATCTTGATCAAAACATGAGCCAGTTTAAAGAAAATCTAAGAGACTTTCTCGTCCAAATCAAGGTAAACTCAACGTGTATTTACTACGCTGGAAAAATTTGATATGGTTTTATTTCTCAGGAGTTTCAAGGAGAGGATTGTAGCGATTTGTACTTGGAAGAACGCGAACAGCAGTTGCGTGTCGCGCAGGAAGAGAAGCGAAAGAGGCAGAAGGCTGTGCCCGGGATTCTAAACCCGCATGAAGTGGCCGAAGAAATGCAGGACGAATGAGACAGGAACGATATGTACATAATGAGCGAGGAGTGTTGGTGATTTATTTTTATAGAAAAAAGAAGACGAGAGATCTAAGTGTGTAGCAAGCATTATATATTACGTAAAACTACGCTCCCTTTTTGTCTCTGATTTAAAGACCTTTAAAAAGTTTTTGGCTTCCTTCGTATTTTTTTTATTTATTTCTTTACCTGTTTGTTTTTTTATTATTAATATTTGCGTTTTCTTTAAAAAGTGTTTTCGGGGAGTCTTTTGAGCGATCTATTAATAGCATTCAAATCGGCGGCCACTTCTTTATAAAGCAATCGCTGTGCTGCCGATTTGATATTATATTTACGTGTTCATTGATTTTGATTTTCTCTTTTTGTAAATATAGAACATAGAAAGACAAGAAACAAATAAACTGTCTTTAAACTGATCGGAATCGTTTTGTTTGCCTTGAAAACTGTGCTTCTTTTCGTTTCATAATGCCGAATGTATGCATGTCCAGTTCTGATGATTTCCTAACACTTAAACACCTCTATTGTTTCATTCAAATTTGAGACCTGACGCGTCAGAAAAGAGTGTCTTCGAACGCCTAATAATTAATGTTAAGTAAGTTTATACTATCGGCCATAAATATTACCCAAATCTTCTACGTCATTGCAAATGTTTAAGAAATGTGCCATAACTCAAATCTATGGTGTAATCGGAACGAGTAAACAACCACTACTGTAAAGCTTTGTTTTGACAAGTCCTCAATTTCAATATTTGCGCGTTACTAAACGGAGATACACTCTTTTTTTTATAAGAACACCAGCCTGAAAATCATGCAAAAGATTAAGAACAAACTCAGCTTCGAATAAATATAGTAAATTGATTTTTTAAGAACAACGTGACAATGTGGCCATCTAACAAAATACATAACACCTGTTAATGGAGTTTTTTGGAAACTGTGTGCGAGTTATCTTTGACTTTTTCGTCTTGTACATTTTGACTACGATTTTATGTATATAGATTCAATTTTATAAAGCTTTAACATTTTATCTTGGGTTTGTTATCAAATATTCTGTGTTTTTCTTATCTTTATTCACACACGTCTGCAAAGCAAAGACTGAAACCCTAAAAAGGCTCTCTAAAATAAGAACAAATTAAGAACATTTCAGCCTGAAAATTCTGAAAAAATTAAGAACAGCCAGCCTCAACCCCAATTTTACTGGTTCTTATAAAAAAGAGTGTAATTGGTTGGAATTCGATAAGCCGTCCGGGGTGTTCATGTTGAAAACAATTCAAGCGGTGAACGTACCAAATCATCAGTTCGCTGTCACGTTTAACAACATGACAGTTAATGATGTAGATACATCCATTTTCTCTGCTTAATTTGACTATCTTTCAGTATATTGACCTACTCTGTTGAAATTCTCTGCGTAACTCTGTTGATTACATGATTTTAAGCCACCTTATTTTTGAATGAAAAATTGCTCATTGGCAATGGGAAAGTTTACTTTAAGACGCTTGAAAAATCCCCTTTATGTTTCTACAGATGAAAGTAACGTCGATTCAACAAATAATAAAAACATTCATTTCCAAACATGTGTGTTTAAAGAAGTCTTTATGTTTGCAAAGAATGGTTTTGCTATTTCAATGGCCACCATTGTGTGTTTTTAATGCTGTCTCGTTTTCATTTCCGTGACGTTCGTGTTAATCAAAAAGTTAACATGTCTGTCACGTGTGATACTTTAGATTAAAAAACACTGGACACGAGTCTTGTTTATCAAAACAACCAATGGGTAGATTTGTTGTGATTCCAAAAACGTTAGTCATCAAAAGATATAACATTTCATTGAGTAACTGTGTTACGCCATTTACGGTGTGTGATATATGTAGCGCGTTTTAGGATATGAGATATGTTCGTTTCAGGTAGCGAGAGATGTTGATCACAGGAGTCGAAACGACAGACGAGTTAAAATTACACTTAACTCGACTTGTTTACACGGCGATTGTCTGTAATTCGTCCATTTTAAAAATTAAAGATGTGTTGAAGATTGACCACGTCGAAAAGATCGTACAAATACTTAAAAAGCGCACGGAATGGAGCGGCGTGAGAGCATTCCTTAATTCGTATCCATGTTTTTTCTTGATTACTGAAGAGAGCAACAGCACTGTCATCAAACCAATTGCCATTATCGAGTTTTGTCGTGATTTCGACGGCAAAAGAGGTTGCTCAAAGAACCTTTGTTCGAAGTTACACGTATGTAGACACTTTGTCAAGGGAAAGTGTACATTCGGTCCGCGCTGTAAGAAACCGCATCATTTCGAGGGAAGCAACACACGAGAGGTCTTACGGAAACATTTTCTTGATTTCTTAACTGACGAACAACTACGCGAGTTTCTCTGTCGTAACGTACAACATTTGCTGGAACAAGATTCGCTAAACAGTGAGGTACCGAAGAGCTTGGAGATATGCAAATACTACAACGTGGCCACCGGATGTACGCGTGATTTCTGTCCTTACATTCACGTATGTAGGTTTTATGCAGAAGAGGGGAACTGCAAGTTTGGTGCTCAATGCATAAGAAAACATGGCATAAACAACATTCATTCTCGAATCCTGCTCAATCGATATCAAATGGATAACCTGACAGACGCTCAGGTTATGGCATATTTAAAGATCAAAGCCGACAGAAGGGAAGATCAAACGGAGAAATCTCCCCCTCCCATTTTGAATCAAAATAACGTTGCTTTAACAGCTTCCAGCAAATTCCCATCCAACTACTCTAACTCTCTCCCAAACATCATTATGAGTAACATTCAAGCAGCGTTGGCCAACAGAAAGATTTCAAACACTCCACTTCAACCTTTCAGCATGCCAACGTTTGATACCAGTTCCTCTGCGAATTGTAAGCTTCCCTCGACTGCTGGCTATTCAAAGAAAATTCCTGTGTCTCGACCCACTATAACCCACACTGAAGGTTCTCTCACCCAAACCCCTCAAACAAGAACACACAGCAGGATTTACAGCTCGTCTGATCACAACTTCAAGTCCAGTTCATACACCTCCAGCGCTGACTATCTCAGTCACACTAATGGACATGATTTCCTGTATAACCGAACAAATCACCATCTAAACCGCTATAACAGCGAAACAGCACTGGTAAAGGACAGGCAACCAATTTACACCCCACTTGATGTGCCTTTCCTGCACTACAATCAATTTCAACAGTACAACGAATGCGAGAAACCTAGTTACCAGGGTCTGGGTTTAAACAACCTCTCTCCCCCTACAACAAGCAACTTTCACTATGAAAATTTCAAACAGAGCCACCATTTATTCACAAAGAGCAAGAGTTTCGAACATTTCAATGCCGTAGAAAAAGAGGAGGATTCGAAGATTCACACCTCAGATACTTTCTTTTCCAATCGCAGTTTGTTTACTCGGGCCTCTTCCAGCGATATCTGTTCTCCAACAGGCTCCTTATCAAGCATAAACGGATTGTCTATAAGTCATCCGCTTAAGCAACACACTCCACCTGAAATGCAAAATGGCCACTCCCCGACTAAACAGGAACTAGTGATGAGTTCGTACAACGAAAAGAGAGGCGATTCGGATATTTTGCTATCCTACTATCGCACACAATCTCTACCAAACTTCAGTTACCTGAGCGGGAACGGTCACGGCGAAAAGGAAATTATTGAGGAAAGATTGGATTGCACCTGCCAAAAAAACACACTATGTCTTTACTTTCTCCGAGGCAAGTGTAACTTACAGCAGTGTAAGAAGCTACATACAACTGAGTGTTTTCAGTGGCAGATTTACTCTCGCCCTCTCAACTCAATTAACGGTTACGAAAAAAAGAAAGCCAAATGGATCAACGTAGCTAAAAACGAAAACCTAAAACTCGAGTCGGATTATTGTTCGGTGGAGATCGATCAATCAGAAATGAATTTTTTCGGCGAAAACGTCGTGGTTAATTTTGACGATATGGTTGGAGTGGGACGATGTGAAATCAGCACGAATGGCAAATCATGTGACCTATCTTCGTGGCTGTTACAAGCTTCTGGTAAGTGTTTATTTCCTGATCACTTCAGGCTTTCCCTAATATGACGCTGTTTCCTCAGAATTTTTTAAAAGTCTTAACTTTTTAAATTCTGTTTTTACGAACGTTCAATTCAATTTCTGTTGTCGGCTTTTTTTATACATGTCCAAAGTTCAGGTTTGTTGATTCGGAGCATGTGTGTGTGGTCAAATTGAATTAATTATTTCATCAGACATTCATATAATCTGAATATAACTTTTACTCTTAATTAAAACCGTCTGAGAAAATTCCCAATTTGCCATAGTAACTATTTTGTTATTTAATAATGTTCGATTAAAAAGACGACGCAAGGAAGCTAGCACATGGGATTTATCTTGTTCATACTACATGGCTTCTTCTCACGCATTCAAATATTTGCATCGGAATTATTAGAGATCACGGTGACGTTGGATTTATTTGATGAGTGTTGCAATAATCCCATTACGCGAGCTCGCTGATTGGCCGGAACCTTTCGCTCTCATTGTAATGTTTTGTTTACGCACGTGATAATCTTTGAAGAGGCGTTCTAAAGAGAAAGTTTATTAAGGCGGAATTTATTGCACAATTTGTAATCGACTCAAAATTGTAAGCATTGCTTGTGAACAAAATACGAACAAATAACCAGAACTGAAAAAAAACATGAATTAGCAGCGCGAAACCATGGCCACACTTCGTGGAAAGAGTTAAAACTCAATTTTCTAAAATGAATGAAACCTATAGCGAAGTATATCTTCTTTTGAAGTACAAAACAATGAATGTATCGCATCCAATTATAGCATTCTTTTTGAAACGACCGTTCAAAAGATTAAAGGAAGACGGTGCTCCTTTCAACAGTAGAATATGGGCACATCCTCTCAAGACAATATTTTTTTTTGGTTAAGAAAATGGCTTATTTAATGTTTATGAAGGGGTAGCTTTTAACTCGTACAAACAAGCTCAAACTTAAAGTAGAAAAAAGAAGTGCCCTAACTAACTTTTACACGCGCTAACAATATCTCAAAATTTGATCGCAAGTGTTGTAATACAGTCGAATAAGCGAATTTCTGAATATTTCACAATCTCTGGGGAAAATAATTAAGAAACTGCGTCGTCAGAAACCCAATTTAATAAATTATTCTTTTAACCTAAAGATATAATTCTACTTATGCTGAAGTTCAGTCTTAATCTTTCATAAATACATAGCTCGCTATATGATCTTATTCAACATCTAAACCAATTCTCGTAATTGTTGTTATTTTGACAACCGAAATGATGTTTTGTAACATAACATTCCAAAGCCAGTTTATTGCATTTTTTTAATCCGCCATTTTATCACGAAGCTAACTCAGTTGCTATGACCACGACATGCCATTGCGCTGATCGCGGCTGAGTCTGAAAGTCAGTGAAAGAATTGTAAAAACACACATATGTGTATGCGAATACAGTCATGCAAAACTATTCGTCAATTTTAAAAAAGAATTGTTACCCACGCCACCCCCACCAGCTTTATATCAGCAATATTTTATTATTCATAATAGTTTTTCTCTTTTTATAATATCTGAATAAAATACTGGATTATGAGAACAAAATTCTCAAATATACTTAAAATAGCTTTAATAACAGAAAAAATATACAAAAGCATATACAATTAAAAATTTCTATTTTTCCGTATTGACGATGGTAAAATATCTGCAAATTATTGCTGACGGTGGTAAAATAGGAAAGTGTAAGTTTAATATTAAACGCTTCTACTTTCCTCAAATCTTCCAAAGCTTTAAAAATAAACGTCTTTCTTATTATAGAAGAACCTGCGGTGCGTATCAGCTCGCAAGATAACGTTGTTTATAAAGTTCGACGTCTCTCCACCGTGTCGAGCGTTTCGGAAAGTGCTGACGTTGCACTTTCAACAACCTGGTGCTGGTATTGGGAGGACAGTTTTGGAATGTGGAGGGGCTACCCGCTAAACAGGAACGAAGCCGTCGTGGCAAATAAAACTTGTTATACAAACGAGATAGAGTTAAAGTATTTAGAAGGTATTGTTTTACAACAAGATAATAACGCACATTTAGGCTGTTACTAAATTATTACTCAATTGATGTGTGAATGCTAATTTGATCTTTACCCATTTAATCTATTTTCGTATGGCTAGGTCCCAAACAATGCGCCCTGTTTGATGAGAAAACAATGCTCGATTTTAAATCCATGCTCCAAATCAACTGTCACTCGTCCAAGCAAAAGAAAATAAGACGGAGGCCAAAGTTCTTTCCCATGGAAATAAGAGACATTAGGTGAATGGTAGTAGTCTTTTGTCTACAAAAACATTGTTCGGTTTTAGTCAGTGTTACGTAAGAAAATTCGTTGTCTTATTTAGCTTAATTTTGACTTTTAATGGACACCCATCTTTGTCGAATAGAATAGACACTTCTGCGCAGATGAAAGACGTTCGCAGACCTTGGTACTGGGAGCAATCGCGTGTGACCATGCACCAGCACAGTGGGGAATACGAGTTGATCACTTTGCAAGAAACATCCGAGATGCACAAAACGGTAGTGAATCAGTTCCGTCAGAGTGAGTCGTTAGGCAAAATACTCAGCATCAAATCCGTGCAGAACGCCGAACTGTGGAGCAGGTTCATCCGGTAGGGTTGTCAAAAATGAAAAAAGTTAAAAGTACAAACGGTTTCTTGCAGGTTTCGTTCGGAGATGAACCGCTGCGACTTGAAGGTAGCGGAGAGGTTTGTGTTTCGTGCCGCAGAAGCGAAGTCTCTCTCAGGTATATGCCAGCAAGGCTTTCAAATATGCTCGTGTAATGCGACACCGAACGAAATTCAATTCACGCAAAACGCGGATAAAAAGCTATTGAAACCGCGTGAGAAAGACGAAAGTGTCCAGTACATTTTTGGAGTGCGCATGTCTGTTCCGCTGTCCGATTTAAACGATTACCCCTTGCAGAATAACGTTATTTGTCGACATGGCAACCAAGTCTACCCGGAATTTTTAATCGTTTTAAAAACCTAATTTATGCATGTTATTTTTAATAAGAAAAACTTAAAACATATATGTGACAGGTGATTTTGTAGGCGCTCTCTTAACGCTTGTAGATAATGTTGAATTTTAGTTTAAACGGTATTTTCAAATCTTATTTATAACGAATTTTAAAAATAAGCTTTTTTCGTTTGGTTAGTTTATACATATAATTAGTTGATTGATGATTTAGAACGTGTTTGGCGTAAAATATTGTACGGCGTAATCCTTTTTACCCCATTCGAGTGATATGTGTTCCATCTACTCCCATGCCACCTTCCCCACACAGAGTTTATATATTATTTATGTGATCTCTATTTATTTATGCTAAAATGTTTGACCAAGCCGGCAGTAATTGCACTGGATTTGGCACGCAGTGGTTACTTTTACACTTTATAAATTATGAACTTTATTTGTTGGCCAATAGAAAAACGACAGTTTCAACGATATTTTCAAAGGAAATTAGTTTTATATTTTACGCTTATTTGAATTTAAAATAGAAAAATATATATATTTTTTTTATTTTGAAGGTTTTCCGAAATTTTCTCCCATACTTAAAAATAAAAACCTACGCATGCATACATTTGAGGTTTGAACCTTTTTTTCATTGTTTTAATATATATATTACGTGTTTAAAGTCTAAAAAAGACTTATTCGCGCGAGTAATAATTATGAATATTGCGCGCAAAAGGATAAACCCGAAATTGTGATGAATATTGATTGTATTTAGGTAAACGTGTTTGTAAAAAGAATACTAGATTTTGAGAATTTTACCATTTTGAAATATCATATTGATTGGAAATTTGACGTTTTTCTTTATGGAGTGATAAGAGCACAATTGAGAGATAACGACTGCATGAAATAAGCCTTTACTACCTTCGCTTTCTAGAAGGAATATACGCACATTCTGCACTTATCCTTTACTGGAATTAGGACATCAGTGGTGTTCTTCACTTACCACATGTTAAGCTTCATACTCGCGTGCAGTTATTTTTAAAACGATATGCTGGGAAAGCCAATAAATATCAGCGCCAAATATCGACCTATTATTTACAGCCATAAAGATGGATTATAATGTAAGTGTCATTCAAACACATTTTGAACGCGTGCCATGAATTTATATTAATTGACGTCAGATAGAAGAATTAACAAAATCTCCAATTACTCGCTTCCTGTTGGCGTCAAAAGCGCTTTTAGGTGCTTAGGATGACATTAAACTTGATGTGAGAATTACTTAGACTTATCATGTTGCCAGAAATACGAAAATTCAGTGTTTGTTTTGGAAAGATTGGTGGAGTTTTACAAAAACGAGTCAAATATTTTTTTGTAAAACTATAAACTCTTCATGAATCATTTGCAATCCGTACAGTCAGATAGTGCTTCGTAGACCCCAAACCACTGGACAGAATCGTGTGATCTGCTCACTAAGAATAAAGTGAGGAAGGTTCTAGCCAAAGGGTTTTCAAAAATTATACACGCTATCGTACCAGGCTAACCATCGTGGAGTTTGGTTGCGGACTATATATATACACACCATAATTATATATTCACATACAAACAGACAAAGGTTTTTAAAAAATGCGTACGGGTTTTGTAGCTGACCTACTGTGATAATCCTACAAAACCAAAAATAAAGAAGATAAAGCGAAATTGGAAAGCAGTCAGCCCAAAAGTGATCAAGGTCATCTTTTAGCAATTTAATATTATTGGCAGAAAGTTCTTTTTAACTTGTTGAGTTGATTTGCTAGTTTTTGTACGTGTTTTTTCGTTTGTGGTTAATGATCTTGTGCGTTTGCAAAACTTCGGTTTTCGTTATATAAGTTGAACACCCTTTTGATATATTTGTGTTATTTTCTATGTACAATTTAGAAAACATTTACATTCAGCTTATCAACAATAACCTATTTACAAAAGGAACTTAACCGTGCTCTTTGTTCATCAAATATTTATTATTGTAATCTACTACACTACTCTGGCACGCTGGGGGAAATTCAGCAATCCCGGCGTTCAGTTCGGTTTGCCTTTGCAAGCGCATGATTCGCTCTTGAACTTTTACCACTTTTGCTTGGGTCCTCAAAATCTTCCATTGAAGTTTTAAGATTTCCTTAGCTGTTTCCGGGTCCTGTTCTTTCTTCTTGAAAACACTGGGCACTATAGAAACGACGTCATCATTTTCCGTGGTGTCACCGTCATTTTCTTGATGTTCCAAATTTTGCCTTGGTTGTTTGCCTTGATTTTCCAGGCCATGTCTTGGTTGTTTGTCTTGATGGTCCAAACTTTGTCTTGGATGTCTGTCTTGTTGTTCGAGATTTTGTCTCGAATGTTTTTCTAAATGTTGCTGTTTGTTTTGAAGTTGCGACTCGTTTAAACGGTTTTTTAAACCTAAATCGCGCGGGCTCTCTTGTTCAGTTTTATCGGTTTCGCTGGACTGTTGCGGATTTGACGTTTGTTGCGTTGCATCGGGTTCACGATGTGTAATTTCTTGGGGCGTTTGCTTAAATGGTTTTCTGATCTTAACTGATCGCCTTTCAACGTATTCGTCCTTCTTTGCAGGAGGGAAGTCCGAATAAATACTCTCGTTTTCGTCGTACGCGTTTACTCGCGCGCCTTTGTCACGCGTAGAATTTATTCGGGATAGAACTATTTTGTCGGGAACCCCCAGAGCGCGCTGTTCATGTACCGCGTACAATTTGGTCATCAGTTTTGATTTTCGCGAAACAGCTGTCACATTCGACACGAACGACACGGCTGAGATTATAGATTCTTGCGAAGGTTCTCGTGTCAAGCGGTCGGCCTTGAAAGTATTGCGACTTGACGAGCGCTTGGCGCCGTTCAGCTTTTTGACGTTTTCAACCGTCAAATTCTGCACCTCAAAATGTTTCGACTCGTTATTAAAAATGCGTTGCTTGTCATTTTTTAATGTCCTTGGGGTGTGTACCTTCCGTTCCTGTTTCCTATGGTAATAGTCTTCGTCGAGAATTACTCCAAAGGTGGGTCCCCATACACGTTTTATTAGCGGGGTCACTAGGAACCAGATGTATATTAAAATGCATACAAAACTGGACGCCATTTGGGCCCAAACTGACGCCCAGTTTTTAACGAGGCGCTGCAGATCTGAGTTCTCCTCTGGCGAGTGCCAGTTTGTTAACACCATGAGAATATAAAGTGCCGCTATGGACATGATAATGTGAAAGAACGAATAGTTGTAGCCGACGTACTCCCCTAGGGAAACCTCTTTCTCTCCGGTTTCCAATCGTTTCTCTACGTTCGCTCGACTCTTGTCTTCTTGGTATGTTGACAAAGCAAACGCTTCACTTTCGGCAAGCGCCAGCCCGTACTTTCCCAGATGTGATGTATTCGCTCTCACCGTGCAAGCAAACAGCAGAAGCACCATAGTTATCATACAGCCAAAAATTGCTTCTCCACTCACTCCGGTGAGCGAATCGTATTCCAGTATGATGTTCCCTAAAGGGTTGCATGTGGAATCCGGCTCGGAAGAAAGAGTGTTCCATGTCAAATACATGGTGTACAAAATTACAACAGAGCTTTGCAACAGACCTGCGCCCGTAAGCTCTTGTTGAACGGAGGGTGTTACTGACACTAGAGCCGCCAGTACACATTGGACGCCAACAAACGATATATAAAACACGTTGGCGTGACATTTATGAAAGTTTGGCGCGTGAGTGAAATAAGTGTAAAAAGCTATAAGCGCTCCGGCCGATAACGAAAACATAAACAGTGTCACAACTGCCATTGCAAGATACCATAGTTTTGTGTAGCCCGTCTCCAGTTTTTCCGCCCAGGACAGCGACCACGAATGACCAAAGTCGATGATGAGCATAATTTGAAACATGATGAACATGAAACCCGCGGTCATGCTTATGTACATCCAAACGCGAAAGAACCCGGTTTTCTTGGGTATATAAAAAGTGAAGACGGTCAGACCGAAAATCAGCCCCATTTTGAAAAACCACAATCCGTTGTTGAACTTCGCGCGATAACTGTTCACGCGCGTGACGCGTACGGTAAGCACAGCTAAGATGAAATGAAACATCGCTAACGCGGTCAGAATTCGATAAACAGCTGCGAAGCCCACGAATTTATCGCAAGTGTCCGAGGAAAAAGTCTTGCTACAAAACGCCGGGATTCGATCCAGCTTGTAACGCAACCTGGGTATGAGAAGTATAACGCAGGTGACAGTCGCAATGAGTAGAAAGGAGCAATATCGGAATTTTGCTCTGGTGGCCGAATCCCTGGTGATTAATCCACAAACGGACGAGCATGCGCAACAGGTGAGTTCGGCCGCTAGTTCAGCTGCTCCCGCTGTTTGTAACACTGCTCCCATGAACGATCACGTGACCCACCCATATAACCAATCAAATTACAAACACGTTCACGTTTCCTTATTGTCTCGTTATGGTTTTGTTTCAGAAATGAATCTTTACCAAGTTAAATAGCAGATTTGATTTCAAAGAATCATGCCAAGATGAGTTCACTGTACCTGCAACTTTTCAACTTCTGCCTTTTAAAACTTTTAACTTTGCTCAGATACTCGCCATTCGCTAGTAGACAATATTGCTATCCCTTTCACAAACAAGAAAGCACAACTTCAATTTCGCCTGCTTGCGTTCACAAACAAATGTTTACGCGTATAAAAATATATGTTTTCAAACATTTAAACATCGAGCTGAAATTGTTTCATTTTTTGCGCACTGTTTTACGGCGAGAAACAAAAGCCAATGAAGCGTGAAATTGATTAATGAAACCAAGTTGCCCTCATGCGAAAAACATGTTTCATTCGCTCGGCGCAGTTGGCTATTGAAAAATTGAGAACAAGACATATAAAACCGAGACTTTGAGTACAAGTTTTCTTGCTGAAATTGTTCTAAAACACTTTTCCTTGCTAGAAATCTCTGTTTTAATCCTTGTCAACAAGAAATAATTGTTTTTCATGAGTATCGAAATCACAACCATCACTAACGGAAATTGAATAACATTGTGCTATTGGAAAACCACGCCACTCGTCTTTTTGGGGCGTTTTCGTGGTTTGTATGTTTGGTGAACAATTAATCAACATCGGTTATGTATACAGAAGTATCTGGCGGATCAGACTTCGTACCCAATTACGTTATCTCTTAACCAGAGATTTATCTCTTTCTGCAGATTTGATTGTTTTTAATTTCATGAACAACGAAGCACGTATTAATGAAAGGTGCAACCAGAATGATGGAAAGTCGCATGGTTTTCGTTATTAAAAATGTATATCCCTGTAATGCAACTACAATTCTGATTAGTTTATCGGCGTAATAGCAACTTCACCTACCCTTATCCCTAGGACTATCGAACCGTCCAATTGACCAAAAGTTGATATTTTATTGGCAATTATCACATTGGGCAAGGACCTATTCATGTACTTTCTTGACTTTCATTAGTTTTCTCCATATTTCCAGGAAATCGAAAAACCAAGATTCAGATTTTTTGTTAAAAATATGAATATATCAAGAATTTAAATAACGGTCAATTGACCTAAGTCTTAGAAAATCATTTTCAACTGACTGAAAAAAGAAAACTTCAAACTAACTGGATAACAAAATTGAAAGTATGACAAGCGATATTAGGCGTACCGTAAATGACCGATTAAACGCCCTGGGCGTTTATTTTAACAAACAAATTTTACCCTGGGCGTTTATTCGGGAGGGGCGTTAGTAAGGGAGGGGCGTTAATAAACAAAGTCCATCAACAAAAGTAATGTAATCGAGAAGATGTACGTCGACTACATGATATCAAGTTTCTCGTCATTCTCTTCATCGTCATCGAGGAGGTGGAATGGCTGGGTCGCAGCCTCCATATCTTCTTCATTAATGAAAGAAAAGGAATTGGTATCACCTATCTCCTCGTTTGTCATTACAGCTAGTTGTGCTTTTAACTTTTCTGCTCCTGCCTCACAAGTCGTACCCTCCTTAAAGCAATGTATTTGGTCATCTTCAGAGCCCTTTGTTGGCAGATTTAGGGCGCAAACCTTGAACGACTTGGAAATCATTTCTTTCGATAGATGTGACCACGATTCGAGAATCCACTGAACAATTTTCCGCCGTGGCGCTGCTTTGATATTTCCAGCTTCAGTAAATTTGTGTAAACCCTCTGCTAACCACTGGTCTAATTTTTCTGTAATGTAGGCCTTGAAAGGTTTATTCCAGCTAACATCGGGGGCTTAAATATACTTTGTGCACCCCCCTGGAATGACAGTCATGTGCACTTTCGCAGATTGTAAGGCTTCTTTGACACTTTCCATTATGTGACATTGGAAAGAGTCCCATACTAATAGCCGTTTTCCGAAAGCAAGCGATCCGAGAACATTCTTTATATAATGGAGAGTTAGCGCTTCGTTCATCCAGCCATTCGCTGAAGAAGCAACAAAACACCGACCTTTAAACTCTTGATTCAATAAGACTGCTTCACGTTTTGCTCCCTTGAATACGATCAATGGTTTTAATCTACTACCGTCTGCTTTAGCTCTCAGACTGAAAGTCGATTTTTTTCGTGCCCTGTTGACTTCATGGTAATAGTTTTGGCCCCTCTCGGATGAACTGTGGTATCCGAAATCATGTCAGCCCAGACAGCCGTCTCATCCATTGCGATTATATTTTCAGCTTTGAAGGCATGTTTTTTCTGAATTCTCCGGACGTGAAGAACATACGAAATCAAGTTATCAATTAAATTGACAGGATCGTGTTGGGATATTGTCGTTTTTCTTCGCAAAGATAAACCATACCTCTTCATAAAACGACACAACCAGCCTGTGGCTGCGTTGAAAAGCTCTTCGTATTGATCGTTTTCCTCGCATTGCTCATCAAACATAGCTTTCGCCTTTGTTCTGATAAGTTTTCGTGAAACTCTTAAGCCATTGGATCGACGATCGTGAATCCATTCAATTAAATGATCTTCCAAAACTTCATTCATTGCTTTCCTACCACCGCCTTCTAACTTCTTTCGTTTAGATCCACTTGGAGTTGCAGCAGTACTGAAAAGCTTAGCTTTATTCTGCCTCCATTCTCGAATGCGTTTCCTTTTAACTTTAAATTTTTCGGCAGCAGATCGGATGCTGTTGGTCTCTGCAAAGTTCACCGCTTTGAGCTTAAACTCAATGGTATAGCTTATTCTTGTTTCACCTTTGTGAGAACAAGCGTCTTTGTTACTTGCAGTATCCATTTTTATTTTGACACTGAAGATAGTACTATGTACGCCTCTGCAACTCTTCTTTCAAGTTTCAATTTACACGTGCCTTCAAAACAAATTCACAGTTTATATAGCGCACATGATACAGGTGTTGAAAATCACATTGGTCATGTTTTTTAATTTAAAAATAAACGGTCGTAATTATCTATAAAGTAAGTATGGCGAGAAGTGCTCCTTGTGAAAGTTTTGTAATGATTTATCGTGTTTCCTTTGAATCTGTTGTGATAGGACATCATATCTATGAGGCAAAGTGGACTCCAGAAAAGAGAGAAATCTTAGTTTGCCGCAAAGACGAACGAGAAGAAGCGAGAGAACATGACAAGCATGCCATCGGTGTTTACAAAAAAGATGAGACAAAGATGAACAGTGAAGTAGGCCACGTTCCGATAGAGTTATCGTAGTTATTGGTGCAATTCTTAGAATCAAACTCACAAAACATGGTCGAAGTTCGAGTCACTGGGAAAAAATACAGAGAAGTTGGACTAGTTGTGCCTGGAATGTACTTGTGCTACACCAAGAGCAAGAAGATCGCAGATGTGTTGTTTAGCGAACTGAATAGAAAGAGTAACTTGTATGAACATTTTACGCTTAAAATTAGTGAAACTGTTTCAAAATATCCACACTTTAAAGATTAAAGAAAGTAGTATTAATTTTGCTGTGAATCAAATGAAAGCCCATGGGCGTTTATTTTAATTTTTTTCTATGGACCTGGGCGTTTATTCGGGAATAGGCGTTTAATCGGGAGTGGGCGTTAGTTAAAAAATTTAACTTTAACCCTGGGCGTTTATTCGGGAGGGGCGTCAGTTCGAGAGTGGGCGTTAGATTAGTCATTTACGGTAGGTGCGATATTCAATTTCTGAATGACATTTAATAAACTGAAACTGCTCAGGAAACAATTAGATCTTGGACAATTGACCTGCTATGATGTGTAACGACATATTTTGATTTATGAGGGCGTATGTTCTTGCACCGAATGAACACGCCAACATTAACAAAGATCCAGACACAGCAAAGCATCTGTGAACTTATGCGGAGCACGAATTCTCATATTCGTCATCAAAGGAATGATTGCATAAAACCTTGAAACCACCACTAATCGCAATAAAACGTCAACAACTTAACAAGCAAATCAAAGTCGATCGAATTATTTTTATTTAGGAATTGTGTGATATTTTAATTTAGAACACGTTTGTTGATATATTTTAAAACATATTCATTATAAATTTAACTTAAAAAATATTCCTAGATAGGTATTTTGAACGTTTTTTCATTGACTTACGCATGCAATAAGAAAGGTAATCAAATAGCATTCCGTGCTCGTGAAAACAACAGCCGTACACAGCTGACATTGCAGTTCAATTTGATATGCGAGGTGAGAATTCTTAACAGTTACTCTGGGAAATTCCTGCACACGATAACTGATGTAAATTATGTGCACATTGTATGAAAATGCTTTACATTTAGAATTAAAACAGTCCGACATGTTGGTAGGAGAATGTTCAGAAGAATATACCTTACTCCATTCAAATTTTGCCTGCCTCAAACTTTAGCTTCCTTTAATTTTCGTCCCTTTAATTTTCGCCCCCCTCAGGCGAAAATTAAAGGCAAGCGAAATTTGAAGGGCAATGTCTTATTTTCCCATTAATTTTCAAACGCAAGTGCTTTTCACTTGATTTTTTTATACTTAAAGTTGGTTAAGGTTGGGTGGGTCGGGTTTATTTTGATACACACTGTACTCTATCAAAGACAGGCTAAATTTCCGAAAATAAGTTTTTGGGAACTGAAATTGCCAATTATGAAAATATAAGATTTGACCTGGATCGACCCCCCTCTCCCCTTAATAAAAGTTTCTAATTTTTACAAAAATATGCACGTAAAATATACACATAAGTTTCTCCCTATTTATAGGGCTATTGCACACAGAAGTTTGACAACTGATATCTGTGTCCCAACCTTAATCTCGTGTGGGCGCTTACTCGCTTTGATCTGGTCGCATATTTGAGCCGAATACCACACATGTGCCTCATTTCTCATGAAATCTTTGCATGGTTTATTTACTGAGATATCAAGTTATTTGGTACTGGGATCATCTTTCCCCCAAATTCTTGACCTCTCTTTGTACCCTATAAGTCCATTGTCCTTTAAAGACAACTGCAATTAACAACCACGGGTGATCCTTTGACAATCACAGTTGTTCGCGAGTCTCAGCCAAATACGGTGCGAGTATTTTCTGTAGAAGATCGATATTTGTCTCTTCATTCAACCAGTGATTTGGTATGTGTGTAACATGAAAACTCTCTGGGAATGTATACTTCGGGTGACACCGGCCAGTTTTTCCTTGATAAATTAACTGCATTGGCAGGAAATGTCTGCTCATAGAAACCGAAAATGTTCCTGTTATCTGACGATAGTCAGCCGTCCCTAAGATTGGGACCGACTTTTGGCCTTTCTTGTTCATAGTGTATTTGCGAGGACAAAGAGCAGAGGAGTTTGATCGATCGATATTAATTATCAACTCTGGGGGAATATTATCTCCCTGAACCGCTTCAGAAACTTGTTTGAAAAAGGTTAGAGAAGCCTCTTTGATAAGTCCTGAGGAGAGTACTGGTTTCGCAGTCGTGGTGGTCTTCCTCTTCGCCCAATTCATTCGTTTGAAAACTGATGTGCCCACTTCCACCCAAGTTGAATTGTACCACCCCATTCCGCCAATAACGTACGGTCATTAGCGATGATGATTCCTCGTGCGATCGTAATGAGAACGTTGTAGTTGACCACGGCTCCGGAAAGTCGCATACTCGTCGCCATTTCAATAACTTTCGCATCGATCTCCTCTGGAAGCAGAGTAGCTCGTCCTCGCTTTTTGTGTGGAAGTTTTGATATTTTCTCGTTAAGATTTTTATCAGCCTTCAATTCATTGTACAACTTTACAAATCCACGGACAGTTGTGACTTTATGGTTTGAAATACTTGTGCAGTGACATCGGGCGGATACTGATGCTGGAACGAAACGAAACAACCAAATGAAGTGAGTGAAGTGAAGTTGTTCGAAAAGAGAGCATGGAGGGATATTCGAATGTTTATGTCTAGTATGTGTACACATAACATAACATTCAAAATGGGAATCTGCAGCGTTTGTAACGAGGAAACAAACTATCGTTGCATAAGGTGTCAAGCATTTATTTGTAATCGTAGTCGAGAATGCAATGTACCAATCGAGGAAGATGGTATGCCAGGTGTGCAAATGATTCGGCAGGTTGCATTATGGGATTCGTGTCACAATGCTTCGTCAAGTGGTTCTCCATCGGAGTTGCCGCCTTTAGGTAATTTCGGCGCTGCCAATGATCAAGGTATGCAACAATTTGAGCTTGACTGTGCGAGTTGTGGATGTATATCGGGACGTGTGGAGGCCTGTGCGAGACAAAATACTCGAGCTTGAAAATGATTCTGCTAATGTTCACGACCCCTTTGCAATATCTTTCAACGTTCAAACACTTGGGAGACGATTAGCAATGTACAACGTAGTGGGACACATTCCGCGGGAAAGTCGCTTCTGCCATTATTTTCTTAATTATGGTGGTTCCCTAGAGGCTCGCGTAAGAAAAACGCAGGAGATACAGGAGATCTCCCATTCCGAAAGAGGGCATTGAAATCCAAATTCGCCTGATTGTAAAAAAGGATAAGGCACACACTCATGTGTTCGAGAAGATGAAAATAACCAAGACCGCACCCAATTGGAAGTAAAATCTTGGGATGACAAAATCGATTTAAAAGAGGAGCATGACCCAGAGGAAAGCGAGGAAGATGTGCATCATGTGGATGTGGCGGAAGAAGATGAGGATGATAATGTTATTATTATAGACGATTAGTTATTTCAATTTCTACAGAATATTCTACAGAATTCCTAGTATTTGATATAGTAGTAAAAATTTCTCAAATGTTGGGACATCCTACCTGATCCTAATAGTAATTTCTTATAAAAAAAATTTATTAAAAAAGCGTGTACACTATTGTATTTATAAAGAAGTTAAGTACCCAGGTAGCCCTCCTCCACTTTCTTAATTTTCAATTCTAGGTCAAAAATCGACAAAAAGGCTGAAAATTAAGAAATCCAGCGCAAAATACACTTGATATAATAAAAGAGGCGTGGACTTAATAAACAAATTTGTTCTGACTTCTCGTATTATACGATATACGCACACGTGCATGGGTCAAGAAAGGAGCTCGACCCATCTCGAAGGGGTCTCACAAAAATAAGGTTTCAACCTGTTTCTAAATTTTCACCCAAGTAAATTCGCCCCCTTTAAATTTCGCTCCCTTTAATTTTTGCCCCCTGTTTCTGCCCCCTTCGGAGCGAAAATTAAAGGGAGGCAAAATTTGAAGGGAATAAGGTATATAACCTAATGGAGGAGGCCAAAATACTGGAGAAATAATAATCAAATCAATGTTCTGTCTGTGCATTAAAGTATTTAGAAGCTTATTTGAGGTCGTGGGAGAAGAATGTTCATTCATGTGAAACTTCTATAACTTACATACACGTTAACAAGAGTAATGGAAAAGCCATCGAATGTTAACACAAGGGACGTAGGAAAATTGTAAAAAGGACAGGTTTCGCACATCGTATTTGGATGGGATAAAATAATATCCACCTTGAGGTGAGATTTGAAATGAAATAGAATGCCCAAAACTTCCTTCTACAAAAGTTATTAATACCAAGACATGATTTTCAATGCTTCTCTCAATTAAAAACCTCTACGTATGTGAAATCATAAAGTCCTGCAACAGCAGTGTAAAATCAGTCTAGAATTTCCAGAAAGACTCCTCTCTCCTTTCTCTTCGCGATACAAAAGCTTTCGCAATTTCTACAAGATCTACCTCTTTCTTTTCCTAACACTTTCTTTGTGGATGTGAAGCAAGAGAACATCTTTTTTGTGTCATCCTATTCCTCAAGTAGCATTTCCTTCGCATTTTAAAAATGATCTCCCAGCAGATGCTGCACTCAATGGAGAGAGCATGTATATTTCAGCAAGCTTCGTAATATCTGCGAGAAAATGCTTATTTTCTGAAAATATTGGGTCGTCCATAAATGTAAACTCTTAAACACCTGAAAAACACGTTCTAAATTAATTATGAATTATTTATATACATAATATGAATATATTAATTCCATTTTCAAATTTCATTTCTGTACGCATCTGATATTTCATCTTTAATTATAACAGACTTTCTATTGCTGGCGTTCAGCAAAATATCTTCAATATTTGATAATCAAATCCTATTGATTTTGAAGTTTCAGAATGCATGCATCAATTGCTTGAAACAATTCAACTCGATAATATAACTTCACATTAGTGAAACAATGATGTTATTTTTGTTTTCGTATTATTGTTGATGTTGCTGGGGCGTCTTTGTTGTTGTTGGCATTTCCCTTTCTTTTTGTTGTTATTGGTGGTGTTATCTTGTCTTTCTGTTCAAATTATGTATCCTGGAGCGAGCAGTAGTCCTCTAGTAGTGGGTAGCGGCATACACCGACAAACCGGCATATTGGCTGGCCTACACAGACCGTTGGCAGATGATGACAGACGCAGTCGACTACAGTATAATAGTTCTAGTTAGATGAACACTGCGATGATATCCAGGAGTTGCAACCGTTTATCATTACATCAACAAATAGAAAGACAAATATGACTATTTCTCGAAACAATAACCCATACCACATCGTTAGTCGCGCGGGTCAACAAGGAACGCGAGTCACAGTGGAACACTAGGCTGTGCTCTAAAAGTTAACTACTGGGAAAAGTAAACATCGTCTAATGCAAAAGACCACTTTTGGTTGCTACTCTTAATGTTAACACACTGAATTCTGAAATGAAAATGGAAGAATTATCATCTCTCTCCGAGGAGCAAGGAATAGACGTATTGTGCATTCAAGATCATCGTATATACCATAAGTATATTTGTGAGTGATTATTTGCGCTTTCTATCTTATCTTTTAGATAAGACATTTGACATAAGACGCTTCACATTGCAGGTATACTTTTCATTGTTTCTACCGTTTTTTCTTTGTTGCGATTTTTCACATCCCTCAAATCTACAAGTTTTCAACATCAATAATTTTCCGGGTTTTTGAGGATTTTCGGAAGCTGGGTTGTAACCCCAGGGGACTGCCCCATATTCCGAAGAAATAGGATTTTTGAGTGTAGGAAACCTATACTTTTCCATATCATTATTATAACATATTTCATTTATCAATATATTTTCCCTTACAACTGCTGATCGGAATTACCTAGAAATTATCTACCAATTAAAATCGGTAGAACTTCCGTTCATAATTATCTCTGTGATTGTTTTCTATCCCTATTACACCTGAGTAATTATCAAACTATTCTACCGTCGTATATATTTATATTTAATACACCATACCTTATAACAAAACCTACTTCACCCTATACAACTAAAAGCCCCCGAGATTAAAAGACCTGTCTTCACTTCACTGCAACGAAAATAACGGACTCTGTCTCGGACACAAAGAAAGGTTATGAGGGCAAATAATCAAAGATGACGACCTAGCAATCGAATGCGATGCATGCTCCTACTGGCACCACACAGATTGCCAAAACATTTCAAAAGATGCTTAAGAGGCAATTGCTAAATTTAGTCTCTTCTGGGTTTGTAACTCGTGCCATATTAAGTGCATCCAAATTAATATGATATCTTCCGTCTTGGACAAATTAAAGAGAGTGGAAACCAAAATTGATAAACTAACCGAAAATATTAATGCCGGTCAAACTGCAATACAAAGTTCATATGCCGAAGCCACCAAGTCTTATTCTAATGTAAATAAAAAAATCGAAGAAATCACTAAAAGAGCTAACGTTATCAACGGAATTTCAGATCTTGAAGCTATACCACATACATCAACTCAAACACCACCCACACATCTGCACCACTCAGTTAGAGTAGAGAACGTAGTCATTTACAACTTACCTGAAAAAGAAGACAAAGTTAAAAACTGTTTAGGTCTGTTCAGCGAAAACTGCAATGTCATTATTGAAAAAACCGAAATTAATAACGTTAGGCGGTTTGGAACAAAACGAATTCTAGAGTTAGGCCGCTTCTTGTCTCATTTAAAAGATTAGAGACCAACTCTAAAGTTATGCCGAAATCAATTAACGTGAAGAACAAAATGGCCAAAATCTTCATAAACCATGGCAGAAATAAACGAGAACGAGATCTCCTTAAAACAAAAATCGACGAACAAAATGATCTTATAAAAAGCGATTCATCGGGGGAATGGTTCTATCGGATCACCGGCCCTCCGCTAGCACCGACAATTGTCAAGGAGCCGAGAAGAAAGAAAGGACTTCCTACAAAACTTCCTCAAAACTAAAATGGGTGAACTTCAGACCTAGAAAACCATTAAGTAGAAGTTTCAAAATTTTCTATACAAATATCGACTCTCTGATGAATAAACGTAACGAATTAAAGGCTATTTTAATCCAACACAACCTACATGTCATATCGTTGACCGAGACACTACCGAAAAATTTGCGTTACAACGCACATACCAGCGAACTCGCAATCCAAAACTACCAAACCTTTCTGATGCAAGCTGCCATCGAGGAATCACTGTCTACATCTCTGACTCCATCAAAGCTTCGAAAATAGAATTAGCCTCAAACTACCGTCCAATCAGTCTTACATCTGTTGTGGCTAAAGTCTTTGAGAAGATTATTAAGGATCATCTGTTATCTCATTTCCTAACACATGATTTACTTAGTAGTTACCAACACGGCTTCCGACCTGGACATTCATGTGCCACGAATCTTTTAACTGTGTTAAATAGTTGGACACAAGCTCTTAATGAAGGGTTTGCTATTGACAATATTTATTTTGATTTTCAAAAGGCTTTATTATTATTATTTACGAATATTTATTTACAGGATAGTCCTTTCAGTTATATAAAATAGATTTAAAACTGTTGTCAATAGAGTCCTGTTTAAAATATGTTAAAAACTTTTAATAAAGAAAAACGTATATAAATAGTCGTTAGTAAAAAGTTAAAATTGTTAAAAATTGTGCAAAAAATATATAAACATTTATATACAAAACAGGGAAGCAAAAAAAGGAAAATGGAGGATAAAACATGAACTAAGTATAAAATACTGGAATATGCACATAAAATGCCTTATTGCACCGTGTGCAAAATGGAAAGCTAATGTTAAGTGTGCTAAATTAGTGAAAAAAAGAATTTAAATCAATGAAAATAAAATATAGAAAGTAAAAGTGACCATAGAAATCTAAAGTGTCACTCAGATAGATTCGTCAAGTTTTTCTTTAAATAGTAAAAGGCTTTCTGCTTTTCTAACTTCTAAGGGTAAATTGTTAAATAATTTTTCTCCGTAGAATTTGAAAGATTTCCTATATACTTCAGTACGAGCTTTTGGTAAGCGAAGTATGTGTTCAACAGTTCTTGTTCGAGTGCTGTGCGATATAGTTATGTCGAAATAGTTGTCAAAATTGGGGCAGATTAATCGGTTGATAGACTGGTAAGTCAGCACGCATATCCTTTTACGGTTGATATCTTCTATCGACTTGAGTGCTATGTTTCGGTCTAATGTAGCGTTGTTGTTGACGATCTGATATGCTCGTTCTACAAAAGACTTGAGTTTGTTTCCAAAGGTTTGTGTGTAACACGGTGTGACAGTACAACAGTAGGTGAACAGTGGTACGATCATGGAGGAGTACACAGCATGTGCTGACTGACTAATTAAGTTACGTTGGAGTATTTTCAGCATGCGTAATCTACTGCTAGCTTTCTTGAAAATACTATTAAGATGTTGTGCTAAGGTTAACTTTGGGTCTAGTATTACTCCAAGATACTTATACTGGTTGGTAGTATTGATCAATTTGTTTCCGAATTTGACTGTGAGTTCGTGTTCATTTCGACAGAGTTTATGCGAGGTACCGAATAGCATTGCTTTCGTCTTTCCTTTCTTCAAATTGATGATAAGTTCGTTATCTTTGAGCCACTCTGAGACTATTGACAGATCTTCTGTAAGGTCCGATTCAATTTGAGAGATATCTTTTCCAGAAGCGTATACTACAGTGTCATCTGCGTACTTCAATATTTTACACTTATTTAGAGTAGTAGCGATACCGCTGAAGTGCATCACAAACAGAACAGGTCCCAGTATAGATCCTTGAGGGACTCCATAGTGATCTTGAAAATAGATAGTCGATAAACCATTCTTTTGCTGTTCCGTTTATGCCAAACTCTGGTAGTTTCTGTATGATAGAGGCATGCCTTAGGGTGTCGAACGCTTTACTAAGGTCTATGAAGACAGCTCCAGTGAATTGACCGTCGTCCATACCTTTCCTAATGTCATTGATAAACAGAGATGTTGCCATGTCATGTCTGTGCTACGTTTTGCACGGAATCCGAGTTGAAACGGCGAATGGAGGTTGTTATCTTCAAGATAGCAAGCGAGCTGCTTAGTTACACAACGTTCTAGAATTTTTGAAATGGATGGCAACACCGTTATTGGACGATAGTTATCTAGGTCGCTTTTAGCTCCAGAATTGAATATTAGTGTAATTTTCCCCTTTTTAAAGTCGATGGGAACAATGCCAGTTTTTATTGATTGGTTAAGAATGTGACACATGGGACTGCAAATGTTTCTGGCTATGTCCTTAAGATATGCTGGCGGTAGATTATCTAATCCAGTTGCTTTCTTCGGCTTCAATTGTTTTAAGTATCGATAGACTTCGGATGTTTCGATTTTCTTAAATTCGAATGAACATGATATAGTGTTCTCATTGGAAGTTGTGGTTGTCCAGATGAAGTCTTTTAAAGGTATTGATTTTTCTTTGACATATCCAGCAATGCTTGAAAAATATTTGAAGAAACCATCGCTAATTAGTTCTGCATTGTTTGTTGTTGTTCCGTTGATTTGGAATGAGGAGGGTGAGATTGAAGACTTAGTTGGGATAACTTCGTTGATGGTTTTCCAGAACTTTTCAGGTTTGTTTGCGTTTTCTGATAACAATTTTCTAAAGTATTTGGATTTGGACGATTTGATCAGGTTGTTAGAGCGATTTCTAATGGCTTTATAAGTTGACCAATCACAGTCATTTTTTGTTCGACGGAATCTACGCAAAGCCTTGTCTCTATCGTTTAAGACACTCTATATTTCTGACTTTAGCCAAGGGCAGGACCTTTTTCAAGATGAAAGGAGCGTGAGTGTTCATTGTGCTAAGGATATTGTTCTTTAGACTGGTCCATAAGACATTTGGATCCGCTGAACTATAAACATCCTCCCAAGATTGGTTTCTAAGCTCATTATTAACTCGCTCAGCATCATAGTTTTTGTAGTTTCGGCATTTTATCACTTTCGGTTGAGATTTAACGTAGTTTGTTTTTCTAACGCAAGCGATCATGTCATGGTCACTAAGAGAAGCTGGGATTGACGTGGGGGCAGCGATGTTTTGTTTATGGGTGGTTAGAATTAAGTCTATCAGAGTTTCACTTTCGTTAGTTACCCTTGTTGGATTTTTTCTAAGCTGTTTGAATCCGTAATGGAGAAAATATCCTTTAGTGGTTTATGATCATTCGTTATTTTATAATTACAGTTCCCTGTTATATTGAGATGATTGGGAGGTAAATCCTTTGAAATTAAAATCTCACTAAGGCTGAAGACATCAATGTTTTTGTTTGTTAGAAGAATTTCAGAAATTAGTTCTTTTTTCCCGAGTAAGCCTCGAATATTCTGGTGGGTAATGGCTAATCCTTTAATTTGAAAAAGCGATCTGAGTCCCAGTATGTGATATTCTGGTCCGGGGCACGTTTCGATGTCACCTGATAACAATAGTAAGATACGTAACAAATGTTGATGTTGTATGTGCATCGGTTTATCTGAGTTGTACACCCATATGGACGAGAGTATGAATAAATCTATTGAATCGGCGACCGTTTCCATGCGCAAACAATAGCATTGTGAAGTCGCGTTCGTAAATGTTGGTTTCTTTACACATAGAGTTGTTAGGACAATTAGAAATATCTTTAACGCACAAGAAGTAAACATTGCGTTACGTAAAAGAGGTATTGTGTATGATATTATCAAAACGTTCCACTGTAATTACTTTAAAGGAAGAAATTGTTGCGGGAAGAAAATGTTGCAAACAAATTTTCGCAACTTTCGCGACTTTTTCTTCCCGCAACAATTATTTTTTTTAAAATTCGCAACTTTTTCTTTCCGCAACTTTTAATTATTTCCAGTGTTCGCAACAATTTCTTCCCGCAATTTTTTCTTTTTTCTTGTTATTTTATAAAAGCATCCGAACAAAAATAAACCCGAGTTTGGTTGGCCCAATTGTCGTTTTTTGCAAAAATTTATCAGAACAAGCAATGTCCAAACGCTACGTTTCACTCGCAACATTTTATGAATGTCCTGTCTCGCAACATTTAATGTACGCGACTTTTTATGAATGTCCTGTCTCGCAACATTTTATGTACGCGACTTTTTATGAATGTCCTGTCTCGCAACATTTAATGTACGCAACATTTTATAAATGTCCTGTCTCGCAACATTTAATGTACGCAACTTTTTATGAATGTCCTGTCTCGCAACATTTAATGTACGCAACTTTTAAGAATGTCCTGTCTCGCAACAATTAATGTACGCCACTTTTTCTTTTAAAGTTGCGAAAATAATATCGCAACTTTCGCCACTTTTTCTTCCCGCAACAATTTCTTCCTTTAAAGTACATATTTCCGATCACAAATCCCGGTTTAAACGGTTGCGAAAAACTTTTAGATATAAAACAGTATATCGGTATAATATTATTGCAGAAATTCTAACAGTATCACCATCTCTCTCAATAAAAAAACACCAATATTTTCTACATGTCTCCGACTAACCGTTAGCTAACACAAAAATCGCTCCAAACACTTTAGGATAAGTTGGTTTCCAATCGATTAGAAAGTATAAAAACACCGTGAATATCAAGTGCACCTTCACTTCACTTCGTAATCGTAATGTTAAAACTTTTGATAAAGTTAGTTCCCCACGTTAGCCTGGTCAGGAAATTAAAGCTTACGGGATTGAAGGTGCAATTTTGAGATGGATCAAGGTCTTTCTACTTAACCGTCGCCAACGAGTTGTAGTAAATGGGACATACTCTGACTGGAAAGCAGTAAATAGCGGAGTACCTCAGGATTCAGTCTTAGCCGCATTGCTTTTCATCGTTTATATTAATGATCTCCCTAATGTCATATCATCGACAGCTGCACTATTTGCTGATGACACAAAAGTATATCGCGTTCTCTCTTCAGTCGTATCACATTTTCATCTCCAAAATGATATTGATATTTTAGTAGATTGGGCCAAAAAATGGGGGATGGTGTTTAATACTAAGAAATGTGCCGTTTTACATCTCGGTAATAGTAACAAACAAAACATGTACCTATTCAATGTACGATCATAACATTTCAAAAAGAGTTGAAATTTCTGGCGTTTCTGTCGACTCCGAATTAAAATTCTTCCATCACATTAAAAACCAAGTCAACAAAGAAAACCAACTATTTGGTCTCATAAGAAGAACATTTACATTTATGGATGGAAAGTGTGCAATACTCAAAGTGTGCAACAAGACATTTCAACCATTTCAGACATTCCAACATAAACCCAAAATATGGGGCAGAAGCGTACTTTTACCACTTCTAAAGAAAGGCGACTTGGGTTACACAAAGAACTACCGTGGAATTAGCTTAACAGTGATTGCATCCAAAGTCTATAAAATGCTACTTCAACGAATAAGACCTCACTTAGAACCAATACTGCGCATGAACCAAAATGGATTTCGGCCAAAGAGATTCACACTCTCACAGTTATTGACTCTAATTGAATTAATTTAACTATAATTAATTTTAATTAAAGCAAAGAACCTACCAGCAGTATTGACATTTGTCGATTTTAGCAAAGCGTTGACTCAATTCACCGTGGAAAGCTTATAGAAATTATGGAGACTTATAGAATACCATCACAAATCATAGATGCGGTAAAAATTGTATGTGAGGACACAGAAGCTCTGGTACTGTGCGCGCGTGGTCTAGTGGTTGAAACTTATGTTTCTAACCGCAATGGCCCAGGTTCGATTCTCGCTAGACACAAAAAAAAAATGTTTAAAACGAGAATTACCTGAGCGCGCGGCACCTTTGGGAAGTGCCTGAAAAACTTACCACGGGTTAACCAAAGCCTTGTGAGGGAAATTTGGTAGACGAACGGCCGAATAATAAGTTACGAACATGTATTTTCCAACAGTGGACCCCAGTGGCAACAACTACAGCACTTTCTCGTGGTCTGGGTGTTCTGGATTATCCATTATTATTATTATTAATATTATTATTATTATTATTATTATTATTATTATTATTATTATTATTATTATTATTATTATTATTATTATTATTATTATTATTATTATTATTATTATTATTATTATTATTATTATTATTATTATTATTATTATTATTATTATTATTATTATTATTATTATTATTATTATTATTATTATTATTATTATTATTATTATTATTATTATTATTATTATTATTATTATTATTATTATTATTATTATTATTATTATTATTATTATTATTAAACAGAGTTCTTTAAGATATTTGCGGGTGTACTGCAAAGAGATACATTAGCACCTCTACTTTTCATCCTAGCACTTGACTGTGTACATCCTCATCGTAGTAGAAGCTATCCAGAAAAAACAATAACAGACACAGATTTTGCAGATGATATTGCCTTGACATCGGATACAATTGAAAAAGCACAGCTTCTACTATTGAGAGTTGAAACAGCAGCTGAATCTGTGAGTACGTGATATACAACCAAGATGAAAGCGACATAGTAGCAGTTACTGGAAAAAGCCTAAAGCGCGTTGATGATTTTAAGTACCTTGGTTCATGGATTAACACCACAGAGAAGGACATGAATACTCGAATTGGAATGGCGTGGTCCGCAGCAAACAAGATGGACGTATTATGGAGGTCAAAGCTGAGCTGGAAGCTGAAAGTCCAGTTCTTCTGGGAAACAATGGAGAGCGTGCTTCTATACAGGGCTGAAAGTTGGACATTGACCAAACGTATGGAGAAACATCTTGACGGGACTTATACAGTTGAATCACGCTATCTCGAACTCTCAAGGGACCGGACAAATAGTTTGAGATAGCGCGATTATCGAGATAGCGCGACTTCGAGATAACGGGATTACACTAGGAAAAATTCGAGATAGCGGGGTCTCTGAAATTTTAGATTTTTTGAAACAATTGACGATTGTTGTTTGGCTGACGTCGTTCCACGATGATACGAGCAGTTGTAAACCTGTTATCAATGATACTTTCGGTAATGGTTTGTTGGAGTCAAGATTGAAAAGTATGAGTTTTACTAATAGTTTTCTGTAATGGACCTTAAGACACCTTATTACGCCTTGATCCATCGGCTGGCTGACAGATGTAGTATTTGGTGGTAAAAAAACTAATCTAACGTTTGATAGGTTTGTGATGTTTGGGTGGGCTGGACAATTGTCAATAATCAATGCTACTTTTCTTTCTTTGATTTGAAATTTTTTGTTAACTTCTCTTACCCATTCTTCGAACAAATTGCTATCCATCCAGCTCTTTTTTTGTGCTCGATATCTACAAGGAAGTTTCTTAATGTTTTTAAAACACCTGGAATTTTTTGCTTTACCAATAACAAACATTGGTAGTTTAGTACCCACGGCATTGGCAGCTGCCATACCAGTGATCCTGATCTTGCTGTTTTTACCACCTGAACATTTTTCTGTTTTCAGTTGATAAGACTTGTTTGGCAAACATTGATAGAACAACCCAAACTCATTGGCGTTATAAATATTCTCAAGGCTGTAACCGGATAGCAAAGTTGGAAGTGTTGTTTCATTCCATGCAGCGACCATTTCAGGCGTAACAGCTTTGCATTCCCCAGAAACAGTCTTGAAAGATACGTTGTCTCTAAAGAGAAAGTAGAAACTAGGTTTACAAATAGCAAAGAAAATTTAAAATATTACTTGTGTCTGTCTTTCTGAAGAAAAAAAAGAATACAATGTAATTAATAATAATCTCAGCGTTTTTTTTTAATGAGCTAAAATTCACTTTAAATGTTTCAATCCTAGTAAACCAGACAAGTATATACCGTATAAAAACATATAAACTAGTCGATTCTTCTAATAATTTGGGAGAGCGCGTCTCAAAATAAGGTTTACCTTTTTTTCCATCTGTCTAGCCATCCAGCAGAAGCATGAAAATTGTTGTATCCCAATTCTTTAGCATAAGTGAGAGCTTTCTCTTTTATTATGTTACCATCTATTGGAATGTTTTGACTTCGTTTTGACAAAAACCACCGTAACACAACGTTGTCAAGTTTTTCAAAGTTACTCTCTCTTAGTTTTTTCTTTTTGCTGGAACAGTTGTCTTCCAAAGCTTTGAAATAATTCTTTGTATTTTTGACTCATGTCGAAATTGTATTGGGCGGGACTCCATATTTTATTGAAGCATCTTTATTTGATAGCCCTTTCTCGATTTCTTTAAGTGCCTTACACTTTTCGTTTAATGTTTTTACAGTAAGTTTTCTTTTTGGCATCTTGATACTAAACTGCCGGAACGATCGATTTAAAAGAACACTGTCTTCGAAAAACATTCGAAAACTGAAACTGACGAAAAAACACACGACAAAAATATTCAGGTGTCTGGTTTCTATGAGCGAAACTTTCTGAAAAGTTCGAGATAACGATTGTAATTCATTGATAGAGACCAAAAATTAGTTTGAGATAGCGGAGTTCGAGATAGCGGGACAAATTTTAGTTAGCGGGACTGTAAATGCTGAAGGGACCGAGACTTTTGTTCGAGATAGCGGGATTCAACTCTATACTAGACTGCTAAGAAAGGCACAAGATATATTATGGAAAAAACACGGAACAAATCTGTTCGGTAACTTAGACATCATAACAAATGTGATCAGAAGACAGAAACTGAGTTTTGTTGGACATGTGTGGAGAAGAGAAAAACACACTCTACACGAACTTCTTCTGTGGGAACCCAAACATGGAAGAAGATCAAGAGGGCGCCCACGCACAACATTCCTAGAGCAGTTATGCAGAGTCACAAATCTGCAGAGAGAAGAACTTGCAACATCAATGCAAGACCGGGTGGAGTGGAGGGGAATAGTCAAAGGAGTTCGAGTCCGCTGGGGTTCAAATTCAAGAGCCTCTCTGGATGTAAACACGCATAGTAGTATTATACCGACATCTGTTGCTCAGTGTAATGAGCTATGTTTATAGTAGACTGACGGTAACTGTATTATTTTAGAAGCAAATTGAGAAGAAAAAACTCGAAGATTCACTGCCACCTTCGCCTTCTTTTACATATATAGAATTTTTAATGAGAGAGGAGGAGAGCATTGTTTTAGATGTATTGTATTCTATTTCACGAGGCATATAAGAATATATATATGAATTAATGAAAAATATTTATATAACCGTATAAAACATTACAAGTAGTACAAAACTTAGAAAAAGTAATGACCTTAAAGAGGGCTGTAAAATACAAATCTTAATATAGCTTGTGACCACAACCATTATCACGGAGGAAATTAAAATGAACAAAACTATATACGCTTTGTGCAAACCAAAAGCCAAACAGCAAAATAATGTAGCAAAATCCCATGTTCAAACCAGTACAGTACTAACAGCACCTGGCGGGCGAGAAAAGGAGATATAATAGTTTGATACGGTGAAAGAGAGAAATTACAAAGAAAAGAAGAAACAAAGTATGAGATAGGGAACGAACAATAATAAAAGCAATAACAACAGCAGCGCACATATATAGTCCAAGAGCTCCACAGGTGGTATCCGCAAGAAATTCTCACCAACTTTTTTTAGTTTTTGGGAGTAGATTCCGAAAATTCGAGGTATACAGGCCAAATCTGTATGGAACACTCTGTATTTAGCACTTAAAGACACGTGACTGGGCCCCAAAACACCAAAAATTAAACATTGTCATTGAAAAATCTTATGTACGATTTGATAGATCTTTTAATTGTGAACAAAAAATATTATTACAACTTTTTCTAAAAGACAATATTTTGAAAGATATAGGAGGTTTAATATTAGCAAACCAGGAGGTTCTTAATTTCGACAAAATGCTCTTTAAAGACCACTAAATTACTGAAAAATTATGCTTTTCTCTTTTTCTGGAAAATACTCGACGACTGAGTAAAATATATCATTTAAGTATTTCAATATACTTTTTAGCCCCTAAAATCTTTAAAATAAACTACCTTTATTACCCCTTAAAATACTACAATTTAACAAAAATAATCAAATTTTAACAGAAAAATGTTAAAAAGACTAGTAAATCGAATCAAAATCATCGTCACTGTACCCTAAAGGAAGAAATTTTTGCGATTGACAGGTCTATATCTGGTGGGCAGAGTTTAGGAGAATATTTAGTACGATATAACTTATGTAAAAGGTCTATCTAAATTTACTCTTCAAACAAATCAAAAGGCATTTCTAAGAACTTCGCCTCGAACCATTTTCCTGGTCCCTTGGAGGTTTGAGTTATCGGGAGTGCACTGTATTATCTTTTATTTTAATTGCATGTTAAGTGACACTAAAAACACGAAAGAAAAGTTTCTTCCCGCGAAAATTTCTTTCCTTAAGGTCATCATCGCCAGATTCCTCATCTTCATCAGAATTCTGCTCCTCGTCAACATGTTCTTGAAGAAGTAGCGCACGCAAATCATCTGGAAATCAGTGTTCTGTCCACTCTGGCTCGCCATTTGCCTTCTAACCGTGTAATGAAGGTGATTCGAGATGCATCATCAAAAGGTTTGCTTCGGAATAAATATTCGCTACGTAATTCGAATGTCGAATATGCAAAGTTAAATTTTGTGAACATGGTGGTAGTAAGAGCAAATCGACGGCTTTCTTAAACTTCTGTTGAAAGATCTTTGCTCGTAATTTGTCAACGCTAGTGCATTTCCCATCGCCGTAAATCATGCAAACAAACTTCTCCAGCTTATCTCTTGTTTCCTCTATAATATGGGCAAACAATCCCAAGTTCGTGAATGTTTCTATGGACTCCTCATTCTTCACCAGAAGTTTCCAAAATTGCCGTTTTCCTTTCCGAAAAAAGGCAGAAACGTAATAATTTTAATCAATGGATCGGGATCAATTTAGTACGATGTTGCCTGTGATATTGAATGAATTGAGAAGAGCCATCAACTGTCTCTTCATGGTCACTAAAAAAAGCATTAATTTTTGAGACATTTGTAGAAGTAATTTTGGTACACCAACTCTTATTGGAATAATACACCGTTTTATTCTTCAGCTTCATCTTTTCCTCGGCATTAGCGTCTTCCTATAAGTTGAACAGCATTTCTTTGTTTTCTCCATTTCTGAGGAAGTTCACCATATCGGATGATAATTTCATGCTGGTAGATTTGAGGAGATATCTTTTTTCTTCGCCACGAAGTCCCCTTTCACCACCGTTGATACTGTTGGACAGGTATGTTTTGAAATTGTTGGGGTACAGAAGAAACAATTCTCCATGCAAGTTGTTTGATGGTTTCGCATTTTTTTAACTGCGTCCGGATTGTAGCTGCAAGATCAAGGAAGTAGGTTGACAGATCCTCTTTCGGTGGGAGGTCCTCAGGGCTCAAAATAGAGAGTTCAGTCATAGCGGCTTGGTAAAAGGACGATTTGTTTGTTTTCCTTATACTTCCATCGATGTTGCATAGTGTTAAACTTATAGGAGCAAGTGGAACGTCATCACAGCTTTGATATCAAGTGGTGTTTCGTGTTGGCTGGAGAGTGACACTCCCGAGACTGTCTTTCTGTATTCGAACTTCCCCTTGTTTGCCGCATCGTGAAATCTTCGCTTCGACTGCGCTCTCCTAAAATTTTTCAGAGGGAATTTACTTGACGGTGTCAGTTAATGATTCCTTGCAACCACCAACTTCTAATCTCGAGATGAATTGTTTCATGAGACTTTTTCCAGATGTTCAACTCGATTAAATGAATCGATTGATTTTGTCATAAAAGCCAATCATTCAACTCATTAACTCATTATAACAATAATTCATTTGGTCTTCAAAAAAGTGAACAAATTTATTCCAAATGAAATTCGATCATCCATTATTGATTTTTAGCAAAAGCTGTAATAATATTTTTTGTTCGGAATTAAAAAATCTATTAAATGGTGCATAAGGTTTTTCAATATGACAATGTTTAATTTTTGGTGATTTGGGCCCCAGACACGTGTCTTTAAGTGTCAAAAAGGGTGTTCCATACAGATTTGACCTGTATATCTCGAATTCTACACTCAAAAATTGACTAAAGAAGGAATTTCTCCATCATTTCTTGCGGATACTCCCTGCGGAGCTCCTAGACTATAATACACATGTGTGTAACCTTGTGAAGTTGTCGTCAGTACCTAATGATTTTGCACACAACCTTTGAGTTTTGAAGTGTACGCTGTGGTGTAAGACGCTTATTATGATGAGATTGTGCATCAGATGACACAATCGTCTCCGGTGATACAGGTAACTTCATCCGGTTAATGCTAAAACTTTGCAACTCTCCTGACACCGACTACGACATCTTACCTACACAGATAATTTTTGGGAGATTTCTTCGGCATGCCTTTTCATTTTCAAGCTCTAGAACTGTAATATACGTTTTTTCTGTAGAGAGACTTAGCAGTTAAGGGAAGCATTACTAAGTCAACAATTTCACTTCTTTGGCGAAAACCTCAACACGCATACACGCCCTTCCATCGTCACACATTAGCGATCGTTGCTACGTGCAAAATCAGAGCAGTAATTACCTGAAACGATAAGATCGCCCAAGAACAGTCACCGATGTTCGTGACTACAACAGTTATGAATGAACAATTACATCAGGAACTGCCTAAGGTTACTGATAAGGTTGAAAACAGAAGGATGAAGCTATCTGGTCATTGCATTCGACATACTGAACTCTGTGCATCATCACTTGTGCTCTGGCAACCACCGAAGGGAACAAGAGGTAGGGGTAGATCTGCAGCAACCTACATCGGTAATCTCCGAAGCGACACTGGACTGGATGAGATATCAAAATTCAAGGCATCAATGCAGAACAAGGAGTTGTGGAAAAAGCATTCACGATTGGTTCGAAGGAGAACTCAAAGTAATGTCACGAAAAATGATGACACTGGTTGAGTCATGTAGTGCAACAGACGGTAACTACAAAAATTCGGACTTTGACACAGTTATCGTCCTTCTTACCTCGTTCGAAATTGGAATCTCCGAACGAAATTGAAGCCGTAGACTTCCATGTGGTGGGCATCCGAGATTGTCGCAAGTCGTCCTTGGAACCCCCAGACCCTAGTCGTTGCAGTGACTCCTCGACACGAGTCTCCGTCACAGAAAGCAATCCCGACAGGCACTGACAAATACGTCAACCATCATCCGCAAAATCTCTCGAATTGAGTGCCTCAAAACGCCACAGTTCACGTCTTCACGAGCCGACTTTCTTTGACACATTGCAGACACCCCACTACAGCCTAGTAATTCCAATCCTACATCATACCGCCCACGTTGAGATAGACGCCCCTTCAAAAGTCCAAACCGAAGACAGGGCTTTACACTTTAGTATGCATCATCATGTAGCTACATTTCAACATATGAGTTTATTATTATTATTATTATTATTATTATTATTATTATTATTATTATTATTATTATTATTATTATTATTATTATTATTATTATTATTATTATTATTATTATTATTATTATTATTATTATTATTATTATTATTATTATTATTATTATTATTATTATTATTATTATTATTATTATTATTATTATTATTATTATTATTATTATTATTATTATTATTATTATTATTATTATTATTATTATTATTATTATTATTATTATTATTATTATTATTATTATTATTATTATTATTATTATTATTATTATTATTATTATTATTATTATTATTATTATTATTATTATTATTATTATTATTATGTATAAGCTTACAAAAGTATAGGCATAATATATTGCCTGTCAGCCTGTCATAAACTAGGGTTATAGGTTATATATTAGAACGAGTATCAAAAAACAACAACAAAAAAAACAACAAATAAATAGATAGCCACTAATCGTAAACAAACATATCACATCTCCAATGAGCGTCTAACAAATTTTTAAAAGAATTTAGTGAACCGGCGTTTACAATGTTGCCAGGAAGACGATTCCACGCATCGACAACTCTAACGCTGAAAAAATGACGTCTCACTTCAAGTCGAGCATACTCTTTACTCAGTTTAAACGAATGACCACGGGTGATTGACTGATGACATAGCTTTAACGGGTTTTGTTTGCATTTGTAGACGGAATGTAACCATTTATACACTTCAATCATGTCTCCCCGTCTAAATCGGTAACGCATACTTGGAAGATTTACTTCCCGTAAACGTAATTCGTAAGGTAAGTCTTTTAAACCTGGAACAAGTTTCGTAGCCCTTCTGAGAACATTTTCGATGCCACGTTTATCTTTTAACAACCTCGGACGGTATACTGCGCTACAGTATTCGAGGTGTGGACGTACAAGTGCAGAGAAGAGAGTTCTGAAAGAATACTTATCAAGATAGATGAAGTTGCGTCTAATCATACCAAGTAATCTATTTGCTTTGTTGATTTGGGTGGAGGTATGATGGGAGAATTTCAAGTTATGATCAATGTAGACTCCTAGGTCTTTCTCGCAAGTCGTAATTTTCAAGGGAACAGATTTAGCTAATTCGTTGTCATACATGGTATAGTTAAAGGGAAACTTATTGTTACTGAGATGCATAACTGCGCACTTATCAGTGTTGAATCGCATTTGCCACGTATTGGCCCAGGAAACGAGAGAATCAATATCCTTCTGCAGATCAACAGACGAAGATACACTGTTCAAAATTTTAAACAATTTTGTGTCATCTGCAAACATCGATATAGTAGCTTGTATCACATTTGGCATATCGTTCCCGTAGATGAGAAATAAAATTGGACCGATTACTGAACCCTGAGGAACACCACTAGTAACTTGATTCCATGTGGAAAACTCGCCATTGACTACCACGCGCTGTCTGCGGTCTTTTAGGAAATTCTCTATCCAGTTAAACGTTTTACCATTGATACCGTATGCATGCAATTTTACGAGAAGACGCTGATGTGGAACGGTATCAAATGCTTTCGCAAAATCCAAATATATGCTGTCAATATTTAACCCTGCATCTAATGCTGCGGTCCAACTGTTAATCACGTTAATTAGGTTTGTAACACAAGAATGGCCTGGAACAAAACCGTGTTGATAAGAGCTAAGAAGATTGTATTTTTGAAAGTGAGAAAGAATGTGATGTTTGATAATCTTTTCGAATATTTTCACTACAACACAAGTAAGGCTAATAGGACGGTAATTTTTTGCGGATGTACGATCACCTTTTTTGAACAACGGCGTTATGTTAGCGTCTTTCCACATCTGGGGAAGAACGCCAACTTCGAATACTTTGTAAAATATTATTGATATTGGAACAACGATAGTTTCATTTGTTTCTTTCAAAAAGCGAGGATGTAATTTGTCAGGACCTTCAGACTTTGATACATCAAGTTTGTTAATGTAATTTTTTATTGTCTCTATTGAAAAGTCTACATCGTTTTTCAGATTGGGAGCATCGAAATTGCTGTTGAATTCAGGTATCTCATAGATATTTTCACGGGTGAAAACACTGCTAAACAAGGTATTAAAAGTTTGCGCTTTTGAAAAGTTTGTTTCTAATGGTTGATTGGCGTCCAGACGAATACTGGGAATTTTTTCTTTAGTTTTCGTTTTATCTCGTACGTAAGCATAAAAGGCTTTTGGGTTGTTTTTTACGTTGTTCGCTAACTTCTTCTCGAAAGACTTTACTGCATTCCTGCATGCGGTTTTGGCTTGGTTGCGTGCTCTGGTATACTGTGAATATGTATCATCATTGCGCATTGAAAGGTAATTTTTGTATTTCTCTTGTTTCGTTTTTATTTTTTCAAGAACATTACCGTTTACCCAAATAGATTTTTTCTTCTTGATTTTGGATTGGATTTTTGGGACGCGTTCATGAATTATAGATGTTATAAATTTGTGAAAGTAATCCCAAGCTTCGATTGAGTTCATGTTGTCTAAAATATGCCAGTTTTGACTACGAATTTCTTCATTTATTTTGGTGAAGTCGGCGCGTGAGTAGATTAAATGTGATACATTAGTCGAGCTCGTTGTACTGGTGGTGTGTATATCGAAAAACAGTTGTTGATGATGACTAAGACCAATGGGTGCTAGGTGATTAATGTTGGTAATCATATAATTTTCAGATGTAAAAACGAGATCAATTAGAGTTGACATTTGTCCAGGACGATGATGAGTCGGTTTGAAAACATGCTGGAACAAAAAAGTGTCATGTAAACTATCTACAAACATTGATGCTTTTTTGGATCTAGCGATTGGATTGAGCTGGTTTGACCAATCTATATCGGGAAAGTTGAAGTCTCCGGTAATAACTATGTCAGTATAAGAGTTACATTTCTCTTTTAGTTCGTTAAAGAGAAGGATATTGTTTTCGTCGCTACTGTTAGGAGATCGATAGATACAGCTTAGCAAGAGTTTCGCACTGTTACACTTCACCTCGCACCAAACAGATTCTGTAAACGAGAATCCAGCATTTAATTGTGTCGATTCAAAAGATTCATGAATGTAGATTAAAACACCTCGATGGCAAGTTTTACAGTCGAAGTTAGAAAAACAAGTGTAACCTTTAAGCTCGAATTCAGATTTTGTGACATCGAATCGTTTGTTTTTCGGTAATACTTCCGAGAGACAAATCACATCGGGTTTATAAGTAGTTGCTATATGCAACAGTTCAGGACGTTTATTTAACAAAGAGTCAACATTCGAGTAAATGCATTTTAGTTTAGATTTAAGGGAACGTTTTATTTTTGCGGTGCTTGTACTTCTTCTGAAGGGGCCCATCGAATTTTTGATGCGGCTTTGATTTTCGTTTTTCTCTGATAATTTTGAGACTCAGCGACGAGCCAGTGATACGAAAAAACCATTCGTTGGATTTATCGTTTGCGATTAACTTTTTTTGTTCGTTCTTCGCTTCTCTAAAATGATCGCGTTCAGCTTTGCTCTTGTCGTTATTGATGTAGATACCTGGCGAATTTTCCTTTAACTTACTGGCGTTTCTAAGAATAGATCTTTTAGTTTCGATACTATTTAATTGCACAAGAATAGGCCTTGGTTTTGAATTCGAATCCCTGGGAGGGCCTAATCGTTTCGCAGAAGTAACAACGGATGACTGAATCTGTAGCTCGCATCCATTTTTAACTAGTTGAATAAAGTCGTTCTGTGCGTTGCTACCTTCGGTTTCAGGATAGTTGAAAACAATAAGGTTGGATTCTATATTTCTGCGGTGCTGAAACTCGTCAATGACTTCGCGAACTATCTCTTTAGTAGATTCGTTATTGGAATCACTTGCAATCGACGTTTTATTACCCAACATACATTTAGTCACATCAGCATAACTATTAGTGATTGCTGATTGGCCATTTTTGATCTCATCTTTGACACTAGTCACGTTTTTATCAATATTTTCAAGCATGTTTAAGATGGTATTTATAGGAGCATCAGTTATCTGGTTTACACGAACACATTTAAGTTTGCAAACATCGCAAACCCAGAACAAATTAAAGGTTGTTATTGCAGTGCATGAGTCATAGGAGACATTTTGACAATGAATGTGGTGCCAAACTGAGCAAATGTCACATTCAATGCAATCAGAATTGTCATCAAGTAATTGTCCGCATTTTTTGTCTTTGTTCCCAGGACAAATCTCTGCGGAAACATTTATATGAGTTTGTGACATTAATGAAAAATTATGTAAGGTTATTAAGGTTTAATGAAAAATTTGTGGGTACAAAGTGTTGAGAAATGGCCTATGGCAGATATACTTCTCCTACAAAGTACCACCTCGACCGCTTGCAGCCACCCTCGTGGGTATGTAGGTTTTTAAAGCTGCTGTAGGGTACAGTTCTCAATTTATGACTCACAGAATATTGAAATAATAATAATTAGATAATTTTAAAACTGAAAACAGATGTTGAAGAAATGTTTTGATTTTATGATACAAGTATTTTATGAAAGAGTTGATGAGTTGAACTTTTAATTAGATGCAATTATAGTGGAAAAAGGTAGGTAGAAAATAATGAGTTACAGGAAGTTGAACTTTTAGATGTAATTGTCGTGGGAAAAAATGGTTGGGAGAAAGTAAAGGATGATCAACCAAAACACACAATTTCTGGTACTTTCTTCACTAATTTTTCATCAGGAACAATGAAATTTATATGCCAACAACCAGTAAGCCAACAGTGCAAAAAACCAAAGAAATAAGCACAAAAATAAACCCAGATCAGCATAAAAACAACAACAATGCTAATATAGTTTTGCAGCTTTTCAAACACACCCTTTTACCAAAAGCATAGAGCAATTATCTAATTATAATCTAATAATAATCTAAATAATAATTATAATTATCTAATAATAATTCTAATTATTTATGGCAAGTTAGTGTTCTAATGATGACGGTATGGTATTGCATATGAAAAGATAGAGACTGGGACGTAATGGTTTTGAGTTTTAAAAGTAAAAGGAATTCATTTCTTTGCTTTACTGAATGGACAAAATGTTAAAGTAAAAAATAATCTGAAGAAATTGAATTCAGTTATTTAATTAAATACAAATTGGTGGATATATCTATCGTTGACAATTTTTCATAAAATCCATTTATTACAGTCAGATAATTGTAAATCCAGTTCTTGTTCTTTCGATGAATTGCTTGAAATCGGTAAAATGACTTAAGGAAACATAACGTCTCATATTGTAGTGTCTATATTGATGCCAACACATTTTGAGGACATTTCTCGGAAACATAAATGTGTGAGTATCCAGATTTATGAAAACGCACAAGAACTCACTGGTTGTGGTTGCAGAAATTACTAATTCAAACCTTTGACAATGAAAGTGTCCCCTCCTCCACTTTTCATCAACCTCGCCCTGAAAGGTCCGATGCAAACCAAGAAAATATTCACCAGATGATTCAACATTTATTGTAAATAATTAGAATGTTCAAAAGTATCATAAAAAAGTCAGTTTCCATTTGGAGAGCAAGTTTAAGGTGACTTAACAAAAAACAAAAAGAAATGTCTTATCGTTAAATTACAGTGAAAGAAACAACATTTTCGCAGAGCTTGATGCTTATCCCTTACCATAAAACATAGTCGATGATATTTCGAAACATTACTTCTTTTCGACTTTAAAGTTGGCAATGTCAATTTAACCAAACCAAAATTCTCTCCTGGAAATGCCAGCTGTTGTAAACCTCCAGTCACAAAATAGAATTTTTGGTCTATTTCCATAATATAGTGAAATCAAAACCTTTCATACAAAATATGCTTTCTCAATTAAATTGTGAAAGATTTCAAGTGGAAACTGACGCCAGTGACAGTGACATTTACATTGTTGTCATTATTTACTTGGGAGGATTTTTAATAGCTGATCAAAGAGAAGATTTCCGCAGCACAGCGCTTTACGTCTTATATTATATTAGTTGGAGTTGTACTTTTATATACGACAATAGAAATCATTTTATTAAATGTTGTTCATTGTTCTAGAAATTTCTACAGTACTTGGGTGAGTTTCAAATGAACTCCAACAATACGATGTTTTATGAGGAGTCAATTTGCTGGTTTGCTGATCTGTTTTCACATGATTGTGATTGATGTCATTAAAGCTCAGTTCAACTTTAACTGTTTGCTTTTTTATTCAAATGAATCCGTTATGATTATTTTAGGAAGGCACGCGATGAGTTTTTTTTTCACTTTTATGAGATGTTGATATCGCTAAAAATCGTTAAAACATATACAAAGCAAAACGACTTTTAATGGGAAGAAGTTCCTCTTTCTCCAAGAATAGAAGAGACTACTGTCAGTTGCACATTTATTTGTTTCTTGTATTTCACAAATCAATTACACTTTTAATCCATTCCACGTGCGTCAAGATGCTGGTAAATACTGTGTATTCTTGTTTGTTTTTGTTGCAATTCTCAGACCCCCAACTTACAATACCATGAATCTCCCACGCGAAGTTTCTATAACAAACCAACGGACCCCCGCTGTCACCGTGGCAACCGCTAACTTTTCCTTTACCGTATCCGGCGCATACGTTATCTTTTGTCACTGAGTATTGCGTTACAACTTTCTAAACAGAAACAGGGTAAACGCGTTTGAACGCGGGACAAGAGCGTAACTATAATAACAGTAGTTTGACCTAAACACTTCCATTCTCTCACTTATGGTTCCGTAAGCCAAAAATAGGCAATCGAGGCACTTGCAAAAACCCGTTAATCAGGGCGGACACAAGCGGAGCGAAAGCGTCTTTTAAAATGAACGATTTTTAATAGCGTTTACATTGCATGGAGAAAAGCTTAAAGAATATATTTTGACATTTTAAAGAGGGTGAGAATGGCATAGCTATATATATATATAATTTATAATATGACACGATTTTTAGAGCTGGTGTGTTTGATCTTGTATATATATATATATATATGATGCAGGTTGACACGGATGCGTGCAATTTCCACGGAGTTTATATTACTAGTAAGCAAATAAAAACTGCCATGAATGACGAAATATAAACGGTAGACTGACTTCGGAAATAACCGCCACAATTTGAAAACAAGACTTTCGTGAAAAAAATTACACTGATCCACGTTAAAGTAGAAATCAGAAACCTTCATGGCGCTTTGACAGGCACTGTTGGAAATAATAGGGAGAGCAGCTTCCTGTAACTTGAAGTCATGCCGAGGGAGATTGAAGTCACGGCTGGTGCTTCCCCAACCTTTCAATTGAAAAGAAAATTATTGCAAATGTAAATATTTAGTTTTGTGAAAAATTCACTTGTTCGCGTGTGTTTGCCATCAAATGTAAACATGCCTTTTTAATCAAATTCTATCAAGGTGATTATTTTATCACCAAAGAACTGTGTTTTTTAAATTTATATAAAGGAACTGTGTTTCCGTCCGGAAAGGAATAATTTTCCCCAAACAGTAAGGGTTCTTAAGGAGAAATACTGAAAATCAGAAACATATGGAAAACAGCGAATAATATTTATTCATGAAATTTATTCATTGACTTTGTATTTTTTAAGTGTAAAACACATGTATTTAAACACATTTAATAGATTATATTTCCGATATCTGCAATACAGTTTGAATCTTTTGGATACCTGTTATGTAACACCGAGTTCCTGGATGAACGGATTTCGTCGGTAGACAAACAGGCTTGATAAACCTGTTGTTGAACATGATAGGTCTGTTGAGGCGTATCAACGCGATGTCGTGGCGAACGTGGCTGGTAGAAAATTCTGAGTGAACGACAACCTCCGAGGCCAGGAAAGTTTTTCTAGGATGTTCATATCTTTTGACAAGATCAAACACACCAGCTCTAAAAATCGTGTCATATTATAAATTAGGTTATTGCAAAATCTATTTGGTTAATCACTATTTAAGAATTTCTCACGCAATCATGAAGGATTCCAACGGATATGAATAATCAGAAGAATTCTTTACGCAGTGTGCAGCTGTAGCAACCCAAAACTCCGAGATAATAGTTCCGCCACATGCCGGTCGGAAGTTTCGAAATATGATTACCTGCCATGGCCATTTACCTGGGAACGCCGACTTTCCACCGATGACACGTGGAATGGCCACTTTAGGGACGCCACAGTCTAAAACATAACTTATTTCATCGAGCGTTCAATCAATATATCACTGGGCTGTTTTCACATTTTAATGAGCGCTTATGGCTAAATTTGTTTCCAAGTCATCGTTGACAGTATTACATGCCGTGATTTAGAAATAATACACTAATGTTCCGAAACGAGGTTTGTTTAACGAGTAAACAGAAAGAGCAGGATAGGTTGCAAGGCAAAAATTGACGCATTTTAAGCATACCCACTTACTCATTAATTACGTTTACCAATGCACTTACTCGCTGAATCGTGATTTTCGATGAACGAGAAAATTACCAAGCAGAATGCAAACCAAAATTTCGTAACCTTCATTGCTGTCATTGTGCAGCAATAGTTATATTTCTACGCAAACCAAATTACATTTATTTGCATTGAAATGCCAGCTGCTGTTAATATAGAAGAATGACATGTAGAATTACAAGATAGCAAAAGAAGAAACCGTGTACTAACATGTTCTTAACATCTGTGTGTTTTCTTGTACGCGGATTTTGTGTTGATGTGTTATGAGGCATTTCAATCTGGTGTCAAAATATCAGGAGCTTTTCAATTGTATGAAACATGGAAAAATTGAAACGTAAGTTAACAAAGAAACATTATAGCGTAAGCGTTAAAGGGCGAACCACAGTAAGCCACAGTCAACTGAATTACGTTGGTGCTGGACGCTTTTTTAGTCATGTTGTTAACACAGAAATCAGTACTTTCTCTTACCATTGCATATTTTTAAAGGCCTATTTTTAAAGATTCGCGTATATGTTTAATTAAACTTCAGTTTCCGTTATTAATTAGCAAAATAATGCGAATTTCAAGAGAAATCCATCCTTTCCCAAAATGTTAATATTTTTTTCAAATCACGAACTGTGAAATTGTTTCAGTTTGAAACATCTCAACTTCAACTGTAGTTTCCCTTTCATAGAATTGAACAACCGTAAGCGATCTTCTAATTGCAAATAAAGTTCACTGTCACAGTATATCACAGTATATCATATTTAGATATACAAATGCATGCAGTGGACCCCCGTTTTAAAGAACTCTGAAGGGACCGAGAAATTTTGTTCCATACCTTTGCTGGAAAGTTATTATTTTGAGTGATTCCTTTGATTTCAATAGTTAGTATTTAAAAATCATTGTTCCTTATAGAAAGATTATTTCGAACTTCGTATTTTAAAGATTCATGATTGAACAAACAGGTATTTGAAAGGAAGTGATTAAAAGATGTGAGATAGAACTAATTTCTCAGATGTAGTAATGAAAATCCTAATGATTTATCAAGAGAACTAAGATTTTGCAGATTGTAGTAGTGCCATGACACAGTAAGTCTATCAAGCGATCTCTTTTCACTGATTGTTTAAAAAAGGTTTTCATTATGATTCCTTATTTTGTTTTTCATTATGAAATATTTTAAGATAGCGTATGGATATATGGTTTAGTGTTTTGGAACAAAATGAAGGAACAACCTATTTTCAAAAGGTTCAAAATATAGAATGTTCGACATAGCGGACAATTTGTATTTTACATACTCAATGATAAAACCTAATAATTAATGATGTGAGAAGTAAAACTGAACAATAGCTAAGGTAAGGTGTTTCGTAGCTCAAGGATAATAGAATGCAATATGTATTGACATTTTCTTTTTAGTTCATTTTCTTTGAAAACAAGGAAAAATGCTAGATTATTTTCTAGAAGATATTAAGTCACGGATTAGTTCACCCCCATTCCTAAGTTGTGTAACGTTTCCAACTTTGATAAATTAGCTACAGGCTCGTCAAATATTTTGATATCATTGCTTTCATCCACTTCATAGATATCTGAACTGAAACTGAAAAGAATCTAGAATTTTTTCGTCTATTGTTGGGGCGCCTGTCGATATAATATTTGAATCAGTGGCAACAGTTGTTTAGAAGAAAAACATTTTTATAATTATAAATGAACACGAAAGATAAACATTCGAATTTCAAACTTTTCAAAAACTATTTTCTACAAAAGTTTGAAAACTTTTGTAGAACTTTGAAAAAAATATGTTTGAGATAACTGAGCTAAAGGGACCGACAATTTTTTGACGTAGTGAAAGTTTGAAAATTACTGGGAATGGTGAAGGGAACGAAGAAAGGTGCAAGTATTCGAGAGAGCGGATGTCGGCTGTATATATACATACTTTGTTTTAACTCACTAATATTCTTTCCACAGGTGCTGATAGCATTTTAGTTCTGCTTTCTTAGGAAAGTGATATTATTACTAACGAAAAAGTCGTTTGTTCACCCGAAATCCAGAAAACGATATATTGATAAAAAGGATATACCTAGCTTCATTTAAACGATAATCACATGCAAATAGAAAAGTGGAAACAAACCGGAAAGGTAGTGCCTTCTATCAACTTCCTATACTAAAGATGAATTTTAGTTGTTTGTTTTATGAGAAACTCGTTAACTTGATGATACCAGAAATAACTATATATATTTGTTACGGTCAAACAATTATATGAAATTTGTTGTGCCGAAAAAAGGTTTGATGTTTATGTGTTCATCGATTTCCCATAGAGGTCCGGACGTTTGGAATTCCTTTCCCGACGAGAACATAAAAAAACCTCATTACATTTATAACTAAAACCAAAACAATTGTTTTAAAGATTTAATATGCTTTTAGTTCGAATTTTATTTATATATTCTCTCTCATATATATATATGTGTATGTACCATGTTAGTATTAATGTGCTAAGAATTCGGTTTATATTATAGTTTGTTTATGTACGTTGTATACACTAAACACTTTTATATATATTTGATGTCTGTTAGCTGACAAAACAAAGTTTCGGGAAAAACACGTATTCTTGGAATCCTATTTCTTGTTAACTTACCATCCGCCTTTTACTTTTTGAAACACTAGTAAAAGTTTATAGTAGTGAAATATACACTACTTCTACTACTACAATATCTCCTCTCCACTCGATAATCTCATTAATTTTCCGATTTGATCATTAATTTTTTCTTGGATTTTTAACGAAATAGTTCATGCTGATTGCGAATGTTTTCTTCGCTTTTAATAATATTTGGTGCAGCCATCTTTCCATTCTTGAATATCTCTGAAAGTTAAAGGTTTTCTTTGCTAGTTTACCAAAACAACTCTCATCACAGCTTCGATAAGGAACATAATGCGTTAATGTTAAAGTAACAAAGAATTTGAATCAATTTGAAAAAATGCATTGCGCAATCGCCATATTATGTCGCCATAATATGTTTCTATCCTGGTTTCGGTTGTTAAAAAAATCAACGATTTTGTCCATTGTTGTGTTTATTACAATCAACTTTATAGTATTTCTAAACTCCTGATATACTTTTTATCCAGCGTCTTAAATTGTATATGTTGGCGTAAACCGTGTACGTATTATATCGTTCGCTGCAGTGTTGCGATCCCCAACTCACAGCCCCGTGAAGTTCCCACACTCCATTTATATTGCAGACAAATGGCCCACCACTATCACCTTGGCAACCACTCACACGAGTGTCCCCGTGACCGGAACACAAACTATGAGCGCCGACGTGAAATGGAGATATTCGCTATGGAAGATAAATTAAAGATTATCGCAAGCGAAATTATTACTATGAAATGAAAAAAGTAGTGGATAGTTCTTACCCGCATAGCTGTGTAGCACTTGCCTGAGTCAACTACCGGCATTGATGCTTTCTGAAGATAGCGAGACATGCCTTGAGCCCGTCGATCCGTACGTCCCCATCCTACCACGTAAAAAGTTCATAAACAAGTAGCAGAACATGAAGAATCCTACCTGTAATATAACACAATGTGCCGGCTCCGACGGGAGAGGAGGGCAAGCAAATCGGTTTTACATAATTGTTGAAACCAATTGCATCGGTCACTTTTATCAACGCTATGTCGTTAATCATACGACTAGAATCATATCCTGTATGAACGGTCACTGAAAAAACCTTTTTCTTGTTCCAGTATCGCCATGAGTCAATAGTGCCATATCTAAAAAAGAACCATTTGGATTTGTACTACGTTTAAAGTATGTGAACTTACGCCACAGTTAACTCATAGGCTGGTATTTGACGGCCGGTTTTCGAGTTAATAACGCAATGGGCCGCTGTTACGATCCAGTCTTTATCGATGATAGAGCCTCCACATGACGGTATGCCATTGATCGTTAACAATACTTGCCAGGGCCATTCACCTAATATTGCGTTATTACCACCGATGATGCGACCGCCTTGATATGTAGGTCTTCCGCAACTTTGAGCATCAGCTGAAACAGAACGATTAGCTACAAAGTCACCGAGCATTCAGAAACACTTGAAAAACTGAAATGTTTAAAAAAAGTAATACCGGCGTAAATGGAAGCGGCTACCAGGAGTAATATCGACGAAATCATGTTTGACTTGTTGTTGTCAGTGTTTGTAAGGTTTAGTGAGAACTTCAGTAGTTTTAAAGCACTGAAGTATTTGCGTAGCTGCTATTTGATTTATTAATATTCAGAACTTCGACTCGGTTTGAACATCTGGCATCCCTTCTAACACCCACCAAATGTTAATGTATCGATATTCTTTAGCAAAATCTCCCATAGTATCCTTGACAACTAATCGCGTGTCTTTTAACACTGGAATTACTAAATCATCAAAGCTAGACCCATGTTTGGCGCTGTTAACCGAAAAAAAACCACCGAAATTAAGATGTCAGCAAACTTAATTCAAATGGAAAACTTCCTTGACGCATGAAAGATGAAGAACTGGGATTAACTGAAAAACATTATTTCGGGACTAGGAAGTTTTGGCTGACACCAGTAAACTGATGATTCGTTACTTAAGGTGGTATTTCTTTTAAACCAACTCACAAGTCAGACCTAACTTACAAATATTATTATTCGCTATTGCAAAATAAACCCACGTTGTGGAATTAGTATTTCATCTGTGTAAACAAAACCTTCAGCCAACGTAAAACGACGTCAAACACGAATTCGTAATCTATTCCTTAAAACTAAGTTGTTGCTAAAATCAAATCTAAAATATAAAATCAAACGTATGCAAAACGGCTGTTTCACACACAAGAAAATGAACGCAAAATCTATGTACACACAATATACATTTTTCGTCGGGTCGTTACATAATTGTTAATCTAGACCGTCGATTCGACAGCGACACGCTCTGTGTGAATTAGGGTGGAGCTAAAATATCAAATAAGACATATATCGACAAAAAATAAAGACAACAGAAATATTATAGGTTGGTTGAATTGAGACCCAAAAGAAACTTTTCGTCAAATAAAAAGAAAATCTATTTAATGATACCACCTAAATTTTGCTTTCTGTTTTTGAAGTGGTCAGGGAAGAAATTATTCAGCATGTTATCCCGTTATTTTTTGGAAAAAAAAGAATATCTAAAAACCTGGACTTGTGTTAGTTATAGTCACTGGCACGTCCGAAGTTTTCTCGCCATTATTAATGCTTATGTTGATTTGAACTTGGGTTTTTTTCTCTGTGGTGCTCGAGTCGCTTTTAGTTGAAAGCGTAAGAATCTTGGTTGCTGCAGATACGCCTAGAACGGAACAGTTAAATAAAATATATTATTACACAGCAGGAAAAGTTGAAACTATAATTTTTGATTGACGATAAAACGCATGAATATAGCTGGTGAACGTAAAACAAAATGCATCACTGGCTGAGAAGAGGGGGAAACTATAGTGATCTCAGTACGAGGTTATGACCGAATAGATTGAAGAGGAAACATTTCCGAAAAAACAAAAGTGCGTCAGTGAACCAAAATTGTGTGAAAAAACACCAACCGGTTCCGCCAATAGCAAACAAGCTTTTGAAGTGGTAATACAGCTTGGCCGCCTTTTCACTGACTTCCTTACTGGCTTTGTAGGCCTTTACCTGCAATAAATGTTGGATTTATGATGAATGGTTTCTTAAGCACTATATAATCTAATCTCTGGTTAGCTTTCATTTATAAATTAAAAATACCATGTTAAATAAATATTACCAAAGCAAAAACAATAGTGTCACAATATATACAATAGTCGACGTTAGTGTCACTTTACACGAGTTTACGCTCCATTTTACTCAAGTTAATTACGCCCCTACTCCTGCTATGCGTACTCAACAAAAGTAACCTTTTCATATAAGGAAGGATATTATATAGAATCTGCATAAACACCAGAGAAATTAAGCAAACCTTTTTCATTGTAGGAATGATGGTTTTGTTCTTCATGAGGACGGCTGGTGTAAGAAGAAGGTCGGAGATTTCCTGGAGGACCATTAACGATTTGGCGTGATCCTGAAAGTTCATTTCATTCTCCAACATGTAACAGTGTTGGCAAGGGGTAAACATTAATAAGTCAAAACAAAAACACTATCTTTAAATCGCACATATATATACTTCAAAAGTAACATGCACGCAAAGTATGAGAAAATATTGTACCGTAGACTTCACCGATAAGGTTTTACGAAGCTCGATTTCCAATTCTTCCAGCTTTTCAGCTACACTGAGTTCTAACGTAACAATGTACATTAAATAAATAAATTTATAAAACAGTAAAAATAAATAATGCCGACATATATATCATCATCATTGTAGTCACCATCATGGTATGCACCACTATTGTAGCGAAACCGTAAAAACGCGACGTTACCTTTGTTTTCCTCTGCAATTCGCTTCATCGCTTCGTTAGCTTTCTGTTCACGTTCTTTCTGTTGTTCGGGAGACAGCAGTGGCTTTTTCTCTTTTTTCTTCGCCTTTTCTCTTTTAATGTCGGACCTAAACATTTCAAAGGTTTCGCACTCAAAGGTTTCGCAATTTGAGGAATACAATTTTTCAATCGTATAGTAACGAGCATCCATGACGAAAAGGTTACCTTCTTTTCTCTTTCTTCTCCTCGTCTTTTGTCTTGCTACGATCAGATTTTTGTTTTTCCTTTCGCTCCTCCTTCTTTTTCTTCTTCCTTTTCTTTTCTGTTTCTGTCGCGTCTTCTTCGCTACTTGCACCTGAGGTTGGAGTTTTCTCTCTAAAAATGAAAAGATTCCAAATATTTGAACATATCTAATGTAACATCAATGCACATGAAATCAAAAACTCGCAAAAAGGAAAATACGTTTTTTCATTTTTCTTCTTCTTCTCAGCTTCCCTCTCTCGCTTCATTTTCTCTCGATGCAAACGACTTTGTTCCGCCAACTTCTTTCTTTCTTCCTCCTTCACTTTCTCTTCCTCTTTTTTCCTCTTCTGTTCTTCCGTCAATTCAACCTAAATTACGACAATTAATTAAACGTAAAATACAAGTTTTTTGGGATATTCACGCCATTGGTGATTGCAACATACGGTGGGATGGGAAGAGCCAACTACTAGCAAAATGGAATAAAAAACACTAAAAACTGCAAAAGCAACAATTTTCATAATTTGTAGATTTTTAAAGATAGTTATTTGATTGGTTTCATTAAATACATGTTTTTCAAAAAGGCATCACAGCACTAACTTTGTGATGTTTCACAAAATTATGGATTTGAGTGCACTATATAGATGACTACTAAGTTTCAATATTTTCAGCATATCATCCACCAGGCCCAGAAACATTGGGGGTGCTAAACCTGCTCGATATAGGTCTACCTCATTTATCTTCGAGTCAACTCATAATTTTACAGGGTAGAACCAATTTGGATGGTTTGAAATCGATTTTGGTACATTACTACACTTTGTCTTTCATCATATATTTCCACAAAACAAAGAATCTCACCTTCTTAAACAGCCTCTTTTTCAGCTGTTCGATATCCTCATCTCCACTACTGTCATCCGTCGAACTCACCGAGCTAACACTACTCGCATCCGAATCAGCAGGCTTTTTAATCGCAGATTTCGGAGACTTCTTTTTCTCGGATGGTGTTTTCTTTGCTAGTGGCTTGCCAGATGTCTTTCTTTGGGGTGGTTTTCTTTTTGTCGTTGGTTTCTTTTTCTTTTTGTCATCTTTTTCAGGCACATAATCCTGAGGAAACGCGCCGAATTAATAAGCCAACAGAAAATATGGCATTGTTAACTTAGACATAATGGAGGGAATAATAAACAAGGAGAAAAACGCTTTATCACACACAACATATTTATGCAACTAATGCTACCATTTATAACATGTATATAATACCACATAATACTTCTACAGGCAGGTAATCTACGGCAGCCGAAGCATGATGCAATGCTTAACAGGCATTACATCCATTGCATGAATATCTGAGCACATCAAAAAAGAGACAATAGTTCACAAACAAATATTCCACTACAAACATGTTTAACGTTATTATTACATGCACAATTTCCATTTAAAAAAAAGATAAAAAGACATGTAATCTTGAGGATTGCTTATGTTAAACACTGAAGCACTGATTCATACCTCTTCATCTTCGTCTTTACCATCATCTTCGCTTGTCGTTGGATCTTCAAAGTCTTCTTCGCTCTCCTCCTTTAGGAAATAAATCTCCTCATTTTGCCATTTTCACACTTTGCAACAATATTGTTGTACCTCTTCTTTAAACTTTGTTTTTTTCTTGACGTCAATTTGAAGAACATCATCATCAGAGTCGCTCCATTCTTCCAAGGATTTCACTGTCCGGACTTTCTTGTTACTCTTTGCCTCCTGCTTATAAGGAAATAGGGTTTCAATCTATCAAAGTCAACAAATCATATACAAAGCATTGATTAGCTTCACCTGTTTATTTTTGCGTTTGCGTTTTCTGTTAGAGTCATCCTACACAGAATTAGGAAGCAACGAATAAATATTTTACTATCATTCCTTCTGGCATAAAAAATTGACCGATAACATTGGTTTGCATATTATAATTTGGTTAGAAATAAACTGTGCAAAATTCCATAGAATAGACACAGAAATAGATACACAGAATAGACGTAGATATTGAACAAATTTTTTAGGAAAGGGTTTAGTAAATCTATTGTACTTTAGCTCTAGAAATTATATGTTGATATGCAAATATCAAGACGTACATTTCAATAAAGCTATAATTATTTTACGAGGGCAGAACAGCAGGAAAAGAGCATTTTATTTCTTTTTTTTACATATTCTTATTTTCGTCTTTTTTCTTGTAACGTACGTTCTTAAGTTTTTGGGCTTTTATTGGTCACCCTCGTGAGAGTACTCATAAAGAAATACATGTGCCTTTATTTTAGGGGCTGGAAAGATTTAAGGTGTGTGCATGTGTTCATGCTGATGTCTTAATGTAAATGTGTACATTTTTATTTATATAGCATAGCATAGAGAGGAAGGAGAAAGATTGCATTTTTAGTTGTTGCTTTTTTTACTTGGAAAAAATCTGAACAAAGAGCAATATACCTTCTTTTTTTTCTTTAATTGCTCTTCTTCATTTAATTCTTCTTCCTCGTCTTCTTGATCTTCTTCACTAAACATGAAAAATGTTTCATCCATCATAGAATAACCTCTGGCCAATGAATGAAAGTTTGGCATAATTTTTTCATAACTGTATATGTCTCTCTTTTTAGGGAAAGCATTATTTTAAAGGCACTGAAAAACAAATGTGGATGATTTACAAAGAAAATGTATCTATCTGAAACCTTTCAGAAGGTTCTTCTACATGCACAACAGTCGGATTGTTAACAACTTCATCCAGTGCTTCCTGGAACCCCCGACGTTTATTTGTTTTCCCATACTTTTCTTTAAAATCTTCATAAGCATATAAACAGTCTGGCCCCAAGAAACCACTGAAAAACAAGAGTTTAATGTACAGCTAACATTTTAATTTATGATTGAGTATTGAACGCAATTTTGAGTAATAAGTTGGTTTAAACTATAAATTGAAAAATTGAAATGAAACCCACAATATTAAGAATAATGAAAGTAGACTGAAGATTAAAATAAACAATTTCTTTGAAAATACTTTTGAAAATGGCTTACGTTTCATGTGTTCCATAAAAAAAGAGTGCATATTTTTTCTTTGGTACAACTTGATTGGGCTTTGGTTCCTCGATCTAATGAAAATACTATCAATGAGATTATAGAAGTACTGTATACCGTCTTCTCACTACTAAAATTGTTGCTTACGCAATATGATTTTCAGTTTCGCATACGTTTTCGTGTAGACATATGTTTTATGTTTTTTGAGGCCAAGTGCATTTAAAGTTGTCACTTGCTTGATTTTTATGTCTCCCTGTAATGTGTTTGTTTATCACTACTCAAGCTATTTCCAGCTCTCCACATGCCTGGTGGTGAGCTGAATGTTTCCATGGACCAGAGTCACCTGAAACCATTTCTACTATTACAGTGGAAAAGGCCAGCACAGAGGCTAAACCAAACCGCGGAAAACATCTATACTCGTTGGAGGGTTCAAGCGCTCTACTTTCAGGCGAGCTCGAATAGTGAAATATAGAAACAAAGTAAGAAAAATTATATTTTGTAATCTTCGATAACTTAGATCAATCATGCTGGTTTCAATGCAATTGAGTTCGTCTCGGCATATCACGGGGTGGAGAAATTATTTAGACGTATGTCGTATAATTAAAACGATAATCACACAGCTAAGTTTTTTGTTAACCTTTCCTGTTTTTGGAGATTTCCCCTCCATAGGCATGCTTTATTCACATGATTTAATATAAACTTTAACAACATAAATACTATATGAACTTCTCTCCAATGTGCTGATTGCTTCACGCCATTCCAGCATTGGTCCACCCTCTGCCGCAGTGAAAAAGTAGTTATGTATTGTCTAGGATCTACATTTTAGTGTAGTGACTGGTCCCTTTAGGGATGAGTAACTTGTGGCATAGTTCCAAATGGTTACTGCGATAAGACGGCTTCTTTGACACAGCAGGTCATTAAGGGGTTAGGATCTAGACACAGCATGCTCAAAATACGCAATACGCAAAAAACATATAAGCAAACGTAACGTTCGTATACCAAGGTTGATGTACGTGCTGGCAAGCAGGTACGCGAAAATAAGAAAACTGAGTATAGTGTTTAAAAATGATTTTACCCTGGCAGGCCAGTGAGGATAACCCTTCATTTTGGCCCAAACTAAATCCCCAACATTAAATATCTTGGTTGCAGCCATTTTTGTGCTATATATTTTCTAAATAAATAAATACATTCCAGTATTGAATCAATTATTCACTACTTATTAAGTATAATGAATGCAAAAATTGTGAATAATGATGTTTGCTCTGTTTGCTCCCCTAAAACAACACATGCAGCAGTCTTAACACAATGTCTCCCAAGAAAGACACTAATAGTTTTTGTTATAAAATGTTATAATATTATATATATATATATATAGATTATATTCACGCATAATTGATCATCATCACTGTTTCATATTCAGCATGCCTCACAGTCAACCTTTAACTCAGTGGCAAGGTTTGCTAGACCAGGGACTAGACCTCCAGGTCACAGCCACGAGAGTCAAAACTCGTTCCAAAGACTACCAACCATGAAGAAAAGCATACTACCAGAATCCATACTGGCTGAGACGTCGCCCATGATAATAAGGTCTCGTTCGTGATGGATAACTCTCGCGCCACGTCCGAAAAATCCATGAGAAAGGGAGAGTTAACCGCAGAGGCAGACAAGCTTGGGTTTGCTGCTGTTGGGATTCAGGAACACCATATACACAGCGACCAGATAAGGCACCTTGACATGGGAAAGGGCTGGAAGTTTGTACACGCGAGTGCAGCTGAAGCTGGAGTTGGTGGAGTTGGTTTGCTCCTCAGCCCCGCATCATATGGCGCCCTGAAGAACGTTGATCATGTATCTGACTGAATGATTGCATGCCATTTTACCTGCACCTCGAAGAACAAATCTTCTTTTCCCAAGGTAGTGTTAATATCATGCTACTCCCCAACGAGTCTTTCCGACATATCCATCATAGAGAAATTTCATGCTGATCTGCAGAAGGCCATTGACGGCGCAGGGCTTCACGCATTCGAGAGCATCCTTGGTGACTTTAACGCCCGTCTACAACGCTCTGCCACTAGTCCATGGGTCTATTCAAATGTCGTCAACTTCGATGGCGGATCAGGAATGCCGTACGCAGATAGGATAAGGAACAACCGCTCGTGTGAGTCAAAAGCCTTCCGAAAGTATACAAACACGCTGCACAACAACAAATTCTTCTTTGCCGATATCTCTTCGATCAGTCTACGCAGGCTTTCCCGTTCTTCATCTGGCGAGCCACAGCAGTTAGTTCATCCCATGTAATCTCGCCTGTGGAAATGTGAAGCGGTTTGGTGATGATCTGTTTGGATTCAAACGCCTCATCCACTTCAATGAGTGGGTTGTTTAGCAGTTTCTCAAAGTGGTTTTTCCATCCAGCAATGCAGTCTTGTGGACTTTCTTTCCGTTTCTTGGCATCTTCGAGGGCACCACGCGCCTGTATAACTTGCTGGTCTTCCCATGGAATACGACTTTTACAAGGCATGATCTTTGGAATGGTTTCAGCTGCAGCTCCTGCACGGCCGACGCGAAGGCAGTGTATTTCCTATGATGATCCGTTGGTATATTCGTATCAGGGGTGGTTAATGCAGCATATCTGTTCATACAAACCAGTCGGAAGGCAATTGATATAGTTTCTTCTTTCAGGGTCGACCAGTCATATTGCGGGGCGGTGTTACGAAATGTTGGTTTTGCTCGGAGGCTCAACCGCACTTTGCTGAAACAAGCCGGTCAGATTCAAACGGTCATTGCCACGCAGTCTCTCACTGAGTTCCTGTGTTTTAGACAAAATAGTATATGGTCAATCTGAGATAGGTATCCCTGCGCACCTTTGTGAGTGTACAATCGCCCACGTTTCTTCTGGAATGTTGCGTTTGCGAAATACAAAGAAAAGCCGCCGTCGAAGTTGGCCTGTTAATCAACCAGAAAAAGACAAAATACATATGCGTTGGCACTGCTGCTGCCTCGGGAATCCCTGTTCGGATAAGAAAAGGAGAAATCAACCAAGTTGATGACTTCTGCTACCTGGGATCATATGTGAGAACGAGCAAACAGGGCATCAAGGCTAGGAAGGCATTTGCGTGGACTGCAGCTGACAAGATGTGGCGTATTTGGAAGTCTCCCATGATAGCTCACGAACTGTAGATACGCCTATTCAAGTCAATTGTTGAAGCAGTCCTGCTGTACAGCTCACCTTGTTGGTCACTTACAGCTAAACAAGACAAGTCACTGGATGGCACGTACACATGCCTTTTGCGGAAGGTGACAGACACACTACAGCGTGCATGTAACTAACCAAAACCTCTACAGAAGCCTTCCCCGCGTGATATCCTCTTAGAGAGAAGGCTACGGTTTGCTGGACATTGTGCGTGTCGCATAGATCAGCCGGTGAGTGGGCTTGTTCTCTGGCAGCCAGTTGGAACTTTCGTCCGAGGTGGACATGTGCGCATGACGTTTCCACGCCGTCTGATGAAGGATACTGGGATGAACAACATAGCCGTGCTTCATAGTTGCATGCTTGATCGAGATGGTTAGAAGTTGAGAATTCGGGCAGCGGCCGGTGTCGTTTAACAACACGCAGAACAATGATGATGATGGTCATTTAACTCATCTGGGAAAACTTTCACCATGTTTAGTGTCTTCAAGATTTTGAGGATGATTGGTGAGGATCAGTGTTAAGCCATCTGATCAAAGTTCCAACTCGGGTGCAGCATGACAGATAGTAAAAGTATAATGCCCTTAATATCAAGTTCGTAAAAGGTCATTTATAAAATATCAAAATAATACCACTATTTGTGTTTGTGTAATACAAATGAAATGTAGTTTACATGCCTGTCTGTACAATATATATAAACAATACACGTTTTTTTATAAGAAACCTAGCAAAGGGCGGCCTAGTTCTAAGAATTTCTTATTTTGTTTCTTATATCAAATCAAACATAGTTCAAACAGTTTCTTAAGTTTATGGTTTTATGATTTGTAGATCATCCAGTCGATTGTCAAAGCAGAAAACAACAATAAACACAAAAGTTAATGTTCGAAAGTTACGTATTTGATCTGTCTGCAGTGCAATGACTTCATTTGATTTCACTTAAAAATGACATGAATTTCATATTATCTTTGTTGATTTATCGTAAGGCTTCAAAAAAAGTTTCTTATTTTGGAATTAGTCATAACAATTAGTACTAAGGCCACAATTGAAAATATTCACCTTTAGCGTCCTCCAACATACCAATACGTTTTTAAGAATCCTGGGTCGGTCACTCTGTAAAAATGTTGGTTTCCAAACAATCTCCAAATTTTTGTCCGTGCGATGTTTAGCCGATTTTATCCCACCATCCGTATATTTACAGGAAAGGACAAATCTACTACCGACACCCGGCTATTCTAGTCAAGCCTTGAAAACGCGGAATTTTAAGAATAAAAACAAACAAAATGGCAAACCTTTTTGAGCACGAGAGCACGGAAAAAAACCGGCCGACCAACCGACTCATTTTGTTTATAAGTTTCGGACGCTAAAGGCGAATATTTTCGATGGTGGCCTAAAAGTTTTTTAATTTTTGAAGACTCTACATGTTGGTTTCTTATAAAAAAACGTGTATGATCTCAGGGGTGGCTCTAATAATTCCTAGGAACAAGAGCCCAAAATTGTCTTGCAAAAGTCTAAATCGTTGATGCATTTTGATAAATGAATGGTTAAATAGAGGTTTATCTTGACATTTCATTTTAAAAAACAATGTTACAGTGATCAAAATTTCACAGGGTACCTATTTGGCCTCTGCTGCTGCTCTCACTAGATGTAACCAGGAAGGTTTTTAGAATGAAAGTAGGTAGGTATATGCTACCTAGGTACCTGCCTAATAAGTAATACCCTCCCCTCCAGGATAGCACAACAAATATTTCCCCCAAATGGCAATGTCATCCTTCTCCTCGCCACACAAATATACATACAACACAGGCACACCCACCTCACACCATAACAAGATACAAAATATTTGAATCCTTTTTAAACAGCACTTATTGTCGATGTGACTTACAGCTAAAATCTCCCTTCAACTTTGAATTTTTGCATGTAACAGTGCATTGAACGAGCGGTAAAAACCAAATTAAATGAAAAGTTATACTTTTAAATCACGTTTCGTGTATTTCAATGTATAATCAAATCATTTGTAAATAAAAAATAAACATGGCTCAACGACACTAACAAAAAAAACTAAACGACTGGAAGAAATGAAAACCTTTAAGGTTTTTTAAATTAAACCTTTTACTCACAGTTCTCGCTGCAAAAAACTAGTACATATCTTCCAAAATGAACACGCCACCATAAAAAAAATCAAAAGCCGCAGTCTTCCATACGACCAATAATTTTATACAACTCAGAATTATGAAGAGATTTTCACGGGTAGACATGCAAGTCCACGGTTTTCTTTGTTATAATGAGGGCATTTTGCACTAGAGTCTTATTGTTAATACAATAATACTACTTATATACTCGTTTATGTATCGTCAGCATCATTTTGTAAACGAGTTTTACATAACCGGTAGAAAAGTTTTACGTCATCACCTAATCGTCCCATCGTATTAGTTGTGCAACTGTTGCAACAAAGTCAATGGAAAGAAAGACTGGCCTGGAAACTGCTTTGTTTTCTTGCGCCGATGGTCTAACCCATCTAAACCCATACCCTTAAAGTGCATCATTTCCAGCTTCGTAGTAATGGATGCTGCTTGTTCAGAAGAACCTAGTGGTAAGAAAATTCCATCTTTACTGAAAAACCAAATTCCCCCCATGTGGCACGTATTTTGATTCGTAAGAATGACTTCTTGGGATATTTGAAACTTTACATTCAATAAATGTCATTAATTACATTGATTTTAACAGGTTAATAGAACTGATACAGTCAATGTATTAATTTCCGGGGGTCATATTTTCGAACACAGCAAATACAATTATCAAAATTGTGGCTAGCTTGATGCAATTAATGACTTGTTGCTGTTGGTAACAATTGGTATTTGCGGTAGTGGGTATCCGGACTGTAGCCCAAACGGACAGAATTTCGTAGGACACTAGCCCGAGGACAAACACCCAAAACCCGACAGCCACTTTCTCAACCGGACAGAAACCCGACAGCCACTTTCTCACCCGGACAGAAACCCGACAGCCACTTCCTCAACCGGACAGAAGCTCGACAGACACTTCCTCACCCGGACAGAAACCCTACCGGACAATAACCCGACTATTTTGCACTTTACTCTAAATGGAATATTTGATTGCCATGCTTACAATAGAAAGATATTAACCTATTATTACTAACCACATTCTTTTTATATGAGCATTTTACGCCAAAATAATAAACTAACGTAAATCCTCAAATTGGCCCCCTGGGAGCTAATTAATTTATGATTTTTTAAGTTGGGGTTTATTTGAGGGGGGCCTATTCGAGGGGGGGGGGGCTAATACAAAAATGTGCTATGACTAACCCAGAAAAAAGATATATGCATATGTTCATCAATACTTCATACGTGTTCAGTTCAAAATATCAATGTCCTCGGCATCATCAATTGCTTCATCGAGGATCAAGTAAGGAGGGCAAGTCTCTTGTATATCTGGCTCATCAGGAACGAACGGATTTTCCTCTGTGCCGTCGAGCAATTGTAACTGGGCTTTTAGCATTTCCTGTCCCGAGCTGCATGGCATACCTGGTTTAAAACACGTTATTTCTTCATTCTGACTGCCGCCAGAAACAACTCCATGAGACTCCACATGCGATCAACGACTTTAGAATCATGGGTGCTGAAAGTTGTTTCCAGCTTTCTAGGATCCATCTCACGATTTCTCGTCGAGGTGGTGCTTTTAAGTTGCCACATTCGGTCTCTTGGTTAATTCCGTTAGCTGCCAGCCACCTGTCGTATTCTTCAGTGCAATAGGCTTTAAAAGGTTTATTCCAACAAACGTCTGGTGCTTGGATGTACTTAGTACAACCACCAGGAATTACAGCGACGTCGATCTTACTTGTGTTTTATTTTACAATTTTATTAAAGTTATAAGATTTATAATACAGCCCAGAACTGTCTATTCTTCTGTAATTCATAGCAAAAGATTATGGGTGTTTATAATGAACCATAAATTCATGATATAATATGTTCCCGATTTAGCCCCCATAAGGGTTTAAGTAAACACAAAATTTGAGCGGGGGGGGGGGCTAATTCGAGGGGGGGCTAATAAAAATATTTAGATTCAATGATGGGGGTTTATTCGAGGGGGGTCAATTCGAGGATTTACGGTAGTGGAATCTTTAAGGATAACAAGACATCATATATCTAATGACATCATATGTCATAATAGTACAAAATTACGAGGGGCACGCCGAAGAGTGGATGCTCTAAAATCCACCAATGGGTTTTCGACATTTTTCTGGTTTTCTTAAAGCGATTTTTAAAACTTCACCCGCAATTAACAAAAAATGAAAATTTCAGAGCTTTTGTTTAATAAATTTAGACAGAAATGCGTTCTTTTCTAAAAGAAAAACACTCAAAATGGGAACATTTATATACGTGAAAAAACGTTAGATTTTACAAATTTACTGAAAACCGAAACCACAGCATTTCATCGTTTTAATCGTGCTAGATTGTATGATATTTCACGAAGAAAGTCAATTATGTTCGTTACCAGCATGATTACACAGGGCGTCAATAGCGGGTAAAACATCTTGAAACATCGCGAAAGCTATTACGACGCCGTTGAAAAAATCCGTCTGATTCTTTATGCACCAACCAGAGTCACGTTCACCTCGTTGCATGACGTGTCAACCAGAAACATGGACGATCGGAAATAACAATAAATCGCCGTAAATAACTTTGAACGGAATAAAGTTCAAGTTAAAAAGAACCCGTTCCTTTATAGAATGGTGAGTCCTGGAGTTATATTCGTTATGTATTTATTTTTCATATTAGTTAGTATTCCTAAAGATTCCGTTTATTTACTGCCAGGAATGACTGACAAAGAAGAATTGTCAATTACACGTTTACCACTCCCGATGACACCGATGACTTTATTCTAGGAGACATGGTGTATATAGAGCATAGAAATAGAAATGAAGAAGAAGTCATTGTTTCGACGATTGGCGCAGCCCATCTTGTAATTCACTACTGAGTTTCTTTACTTCAGACTTGAAGAAGCCAGATGCAGGGGGCTGATAGAGCGTAGGTGCCAGGGACACAGTATGCAGTGCTGCTACCTCGTGGTGGTGAGGATATTTCGATGGAACTTCTTATATCTCTTGGCCCTTCCTGCCATCTAGAATTGTTTATAATTTATGAATTTTGGAGGAAGTTCTGAAATGAAAAATCAATTTTCAAACAACAAGAGAAATAATATTGTTTCGTTTTAAAATAGAAATGTAAACTGATACAAAGGATAAACATAACATATTTTTAAAAGAAAATGACAACAAATTTCCTACCATGAATATTATAAGTGATTTAATATATACTGCAGTTCTCAGCAAATATCTTTTGTACGTAAGGGCGTCGGCAACTACATGCACCGTTTCTAAGCTTTCAGGATGATAGTTATTCTACGATATTAATAAAAAATAGTATTGGTAGTTTACTCCTCCATCCGCGGTTTAAATGTTGCTCTTAACAGAAAGGTTCTGGGTTTTAGACCATGCTATCACAAAGTTGTTTAGTGAGCGGTTATAAATAAAAATGCCGTATTTCACCAAAAATAACCGTAGCACAAATGCGAGCAATTAAATACACTAAAACTGCGGTTCGACGTCTTCACGATAATGCTTAATGAGCGTTGTAGTAGCCTCGTTAAAAACAAAGGTCTTGTGATGGGTGCATTTAGAGCAGTAATGCATTTTATGTGCAGTAAAAGGGTTGTATATTACTGCTCTAATATTTTGCTGTTATCTGGCTAATCTTTATCAGAAAGACTATCTACGGCCATTTGTTACAGTTGCTGATAGCTTGAAACTATTGAGAGAAATTTCAATGCTCGACTAAAGCCGAAAATTTACTGTGGCGCCCAAAAACGCCAATAAATGTGTTTTGAATGGAAACGTCATGTTGTAACATACTACGTCACGAGCCATACTTAAACTATTATAAAAGGGAAACACTTAATTTCGCCACATATAATATATGTCGCTATACAACCAAAAATAACTTTAATGGACGTCTGGTAATTGCTTTAACATCTCGGCTATTAGTTTCATTTCGTTCAGTCGTCAAACATGTTAAAGTGGGCTGTTGTCAGATACAGCTCAAGCGACTCAAGTGAAAGTAATTCGTTGAGTACACTATCGGACAGTTCGCTCACCGAATTTCACGAAGTGGTTTCGACGCTTGACAGCAAAACGTTCTACTTTCGACGGCAGTCCTCGCGAACGTTCAGTACATCGTCAAAATCGTCTATCGATAGCCTCGAAGATAAACAAAAATCATCTGCAAGCCTATTGAATTCTCAGAAACAAAACCACTCAGAACACTTTCTTGGGAGTTTAGATCTCCAAGCCACATTTTCAGATTGCAGACTTAAGCGACAAAACGCTTGTTACAGGAAGAACTTTCAAGTTAGTAAACGTCACACGACGAAAGAAACAAGGCTTCAAAGCGAACATCGGAAGCTAAAATCAACTGTGAGTGCAGATGTGTGAACTCGCCTGGTGTTCTCTTAAGCAAGCCTTTCTAACAACTCTTCAAATTATACTAAAGCATTGTAAATAGAAATTATAACTTATGTAATAAAATGTAAAATAATATATAATTTTGACTTCATTTTGTAGCCAGAATGCTAAAAATAGGTTAGAAATAGTAGACGGCCATTGATTTTACTGCATCATTTGATAAAAGGTTTTCAGTAAACTGTTGTTTGCGACGCTATGGAGTTTTGGTCATTTAATGTTTTTCAGCTATAGGAAGTGATTCAAAACATATATGTCATTAAATGTCAGAAATGCAGACAAATGGGCAGTTCCTGGGCAGTTTTAAACGAATTACTAAGTGACGTGTTAAGTAAAAGGACGTGTTAGATTTTAATTAATTATAAAGAAAAAAGACACAACAAAAAATTCGTAACAATTGACTTCGGTTAGACATAATTTCAACTTTAAAAACATTTTACTTAAGTTAACGAAACTATCCTCTCAATATCACCAGATATAATCTTGCAAACAGAACTTGAGGTTCATCGTGGTTATTAAAAGTCGATGATTAACTTTCTTTTCATGAAGGTTTTGGTGTATGGTATTCCTCTTTCTGCTCAGTGATTCAAAAATCAAAGCATGTGTAAATCATGATCTATTTCATTATTTTGTGCTCTCAAAATAAAAGTTTATTTCATCGTTTCCGTCGAAGTATATTGAACAATTGCAAAATATCGATTTCAATCTCAACATCAAGTAAGTGGAATATTGCTATCAAGCAAAAAACAATCATGCTGCAAGGTGTAAACATTTCCTAATCTATTGTAATTTCCTAATCCATAATCTTATTGTTGTGAAACAATGGCATCTAATGCACGGATCAACATTATTCGTTGTTTTTTTAATGCTGGTCAATTACAAAGCGATGTTCGTACGATGTAAAAAAGGACTATGTTTAAAAGTTATATTTTTAGCCTCTCTTATGTTTATAACTTTCGACACACTTTTATTATCTACTTTTTCGAGTGAGTTTTACCGATTCTTTATTTTGTTTCATCAGAACAATTTAAGAAGGGCATTCATAAATACAACTAACATACAACTAGGGACGAAAAAGTTAATTTACGTCAAACTGAAGATTTGCCTACCCTACTTTTATCGTTTTTTGATTAACCAATTTTTTTTATATTTGAAAAATATTTGATTGAGGGTTTTCCTTGCAATTTTTAATAAATCTTTTTCTTTTGTGTTTAGAGTTCAGTTCAGTTAATTTGTTAAAGATGAAGTTTAAGGTATGTTTTAGGAGATAATAATAGGTATGCCATACATACATACTTGTAGATATATTGTGGATATTATATATACAGTGGAACCTCTAATAGCGGCCATTTTCAGGGAGCAAGCTCAGTAGTTATAGAGGCTCTTTGGGGAAGTTTTACATATATATATTTTTAATAACAAAATGGTCGGTGTTTTTTCTAGGTTTAAGCAAATCTTTTTAAAATTTCCTTTCGCTGCCTGGTTCTACCATATTATGCACTGTCACTGATTGGTTCTACGTTATTATGCACTGTCACTGATTGGTTCTACGTTATTATGCACCGTCACTAATTGGTTCTACGTTATTATGCACTTTCACTGATTGGTTCTACGTTATTATGCACCGTCACTGATTGGTTCTACGGTATTATGCATTGTCACTGGAAAAAGAATTAAATTGTGGGGCTGAATTAGGACTTGAAATACCCGTGATGTATCAAGCGAGGGGACATGAAACGACTATAATGGTTGGAAAATCACGACGATAAAATAACCAGTCCGATGTTAAACTGCCCCACTAGCTACCTAATTAGTCAAAATTTTGAATTTCTTCAAATAATTTTATTAAATAGTTTATGTCTGTTCCAGACTTATGAACATAGAAAGCTAACCAGCGATGAAATTGACAAGCTTAACCACAGCCTATGGACAGAACAAATTGAAAGAAAGCAGAAGTTAAAGAACTACTGTGAGAAATCAATGAGAATTAAATTCATACAATCCGGTCTCACTATCTACAGTACTCGCGAAAAGATTTTGTTTTGTGCCATTCCCAAAGCGGCTTCTACTACGTGGAAAAGAATGTTTCAACTTTTCGAAGCTAATATAGATGCAGAAAGGGTTCTGGCGTTAGGGAAACAGGAAGTAAGTTTAAAATTCAATACAATAAACCTACGAGAATAGATTTGAGTAGAGAGTCTCACTGTCTGGTAACGCAATGTTATAGGAAGTTTGTTTACTACCTAGTAACGCAATGTTGAAATAATTCCCTGCAAAGTCTCTTAAAATGAGTACACGCATTTATCTATATACCCACTTGATTGTATACTTCGTAGACGCATCTACAGAACTACAGCATCTTAAACAATTTACCGGCTACAATAAAGCAGCAGATTTTCGATACGTACTATTCTTTCCTAATAAGTCGACACCCTTTTGAAAGGTTGGTTTCAACGTATAGAAACAAGTTCGAAGACCCCTACTCAACTCATGTGCTTGAACTTCACGGCGAAAACATCTTGCGCATGTTTCGATCGAATCTTACGGCTACCGAAAAACAAGGTTACGGCGTCCGATTCGGCGAGTTCATTCGGTACATCATCCGCACCCGGATATTTGACTCGCATTGGGAACGCATGGTTAAACTTTGTCCGCCATGTTTGGTTCCGTACAAGTATCTTGCGAAAATGGAAAGTTTAGTGGAAGACTCGCAAATGATCCTAGTGAACGCTGGATTGGACGATAGGTACAGCTTCTTGAGCAATTCCATGGATCGCTATCAAAAATTAAACAGACAAACCATGAAGGTTTACTTTAGAAACGTATCTAGGGAAGAAATAAGGGAGTTGTATCAAATTTACAAGGACGACTTTAAAGCATTTGGATACCAAATCCCTGATTACTTGAAGCGAAAATAACCATATATGAGAAAGTATCGCTTATATTTCATAACATGTTTTAAACTATTGTTGAAATAAAACACATTATCAAATTATCGCTGATAACTGGTTTTCTTACAGTTGCCATCAAACTTTCATGTCCGTTACAATATGGTAACATGAAATGTGTTGTCAGGTGGTAATTATGGCGAGTAAACAAGCGGTTTGGCGGTTTTAAAGTGTTTGACTATAAACGCGAGGGATTCAGTCAAGATTACTTCAATTCGTAATGTGTAGTTTTCTAGGATGATAGATGCTGCTCTGAAAAAAAGTAAATTAAATTACTTCAAATTAAAATTACTTCAAATGCAAATTATTGTCGCTTTACTATACATTTTTATACAGTTTTCAATCACAAATTATCAACAAAGGTACATTTTTTTGCATAAATACAAAGTTTTAAACAAAATTAAAAAATTAGGCTGGTTTTAACAGACAAGATTATGGTTTACCTATTTGCACGAATGTTCACTTGTCGTGTTCCCGATTGAGGTCTTTTTAAAAGAAAATGAGAATGATAATCTAAGGCATCATCGTCAATTTTAACCAACCCATCACATCCATCAATTTTACAAATTTTAAATTTTATCTTTCGTAGAAATACCACATATTTTGATAAAAAAGGTTTTCTTTCTGAATTTAATAACGTAATTTGGGATGAAATTCTTGAATTTGATAAACTTAACACTGACAACAGTTTTAATTTATTTTTTGAGGTTTTTAACGGATTATTAAACAAGTATATGCCACTCAAAAAGGTCAGTATTAAAAGCTTCAAGCTCTCTCTCAAACCGTGGATAACAAAAGGTATTTTAACATCAATAAAAATAAGGAATAAAATTTATCGCAAATACATTCGAACTAAGGATATTAATAACAAAATCAAGTTAAAATCTCGGTATAATTCATATAGAAACTTATTGACTAAACTATTAAGATGCAGCAAACAAAACCATTTTAAGAAATACTTCATTGATAACTCAAAGAACCTTCGAAAAATCTGGATCGGTATACAACGTTTAATAAATCTAAAAAGTAAAAAAGATTCTGTTCCAACTGTTATTCTAGATGATAATGGTGTTTCGCTGACCGATCCTGTGAAAATTGCTGACAAATTTAACTCATATTTTACGACAGTCGCACATAACATCCAATCTAAAATTCATTCATCTCATACAAATTTTAAAAAATACCTAAATAATCCGAACCTCAACAGTATTTTTATATCTCCAACTGATGAAATAGAGATTTCCTCATTAATACATAATCTAAGTAATAGAAAAGCTACTGGACCAAATAGTATACCTATTGTGATCCTAAAAGAATTAGGTAATTCAATTTCTGTCGTTCTTTCAAAGTTATTTAACCTATCTTTTACGACTGGTGTTTTTCCAAACATTCTTAAAACATCTTCAGTTTTGCCGCTTTTCAAAAAAGGTTCTAAATTAGAATGTTCAAATTATAGACCAATATCTTTGCTTTCAAACATCAGTAAACTCTTGGAAAGACTTATGTATTCTCGAATTTACAATTTCCTACATAAATTTAATTGCCTAAACAAATTACAATTTGGGTTTCGATCGAAGTATTCAACAGCTCATGCCTTATTAAGTATAACAGAGAGAGTGAGAGAAGCTATTGACTCTGATCTTTTTGCATGTGGTATTTTTGTTGATCTGAAGAAGGCATTTGATACAGTCCATCACAAAATTCTTCTCGAAAAACTTGATCACATGGGTGCAAGAGGCATTGTTAATGAATGGTTTGCTTCGTATTTGCAAGATCGGCAACAATATGTAACGATTAACGGGTTTTCATCATCGTTAAAGTCAATAAGATGCGGCGTTCCTCAAGGTTCTGTGTTGGGCCCTTTGTTATTTTTAGTTTATATTAATGATTTTCATAATTGTATAAAGTTTTCAACAGTGCATCATTTTGCAGATGACACTAATTTGTTATACATCAACAAGTCAATAAAAACCTTATGTAAAAAAGTAAATTGTGATTTACAAAGAGTTAATGATTGGCTTAATGCAAATCTTATCGCTTTAAATGCTAATAAAACCGAATTTATCATTTTTAAGAAGCATCATAAAAAAAATGATTCTGAAATTAAAATCATGTTGAATGGATCACGTTTAAAACAATCAACTTGCATTAATTATCTGGGAGTTTTAATTGATGAAAACTTAACTTGGAAACCCTACTTAAGCGAACTTTGTAAAAAATTGAGCCGATCAAATAGCATGCTTTCAAAAATTAGATACCACGTTAACACAAAAATTTTGAAAAGTTTGTATTTTTCAATTTTCTCGTCACATTTAACTTATTGTTGTCAAATTTGGGGACAAAAAAGAAGCATAAATCTAAATAAATTATGTTCTATTCAACGATCAGCACTAAGAATTATAAATTTTCAACCTTTTAGATCAAATGTAACTGCTGCATTTACTAAATTTAATATCTTTCCATTTTCGTCTACTATTAAACTTCTCAACATTATGTTTGTTTTTGATTCTTTAAACCAAAATATCCCCCCTTCGATTGGCAATTTCTTCACTAAACTTTGTCATTTTCATCTTTATCCATCTCGCAATGCCTTAGCTAATGAACTTAAAATTTGTTCATATAATACAATTTTTTATGGAAAATACTCAATTAAACACCAAAGCATCATTGAATGGAACAAATCAATTAGAGACATTAAAAATATTTTTGATGTAAAATATAAAAACATGCATTGGTTAAATTCTATTTTTGATTTAAACAGTAAACAATTTTCTAATTTAGTCAAACTTAGCATCAGGGGTAAACCTTGTTTAGCTTAGTGTTATTAAACAAATATATGTTTTGCTTGGTGGTTTGTATTTTATTTTGTGTGTATCTTTGCCAATTAGATAATATATATTTTTTCTAGATATATTTTTTTTACGCATATTTCTACTGTGGTGTCACTACATTGTTCAGCTTTATGCTATTGAGTGACACCAACCATATATTTTTGTAATTTGTTTTTCTATGAATTTTTTGTATTTTTATTATATGGTGAATAAACAACAATTTCAATTTCAAAGTAGACGCCGTGGGTACGGTACGACGGGTTTACAGAAAATTAGAGGTTTTTTCGCGTATCGATAAGCAGCTTGCTTTGGCGTGGTTTACCAAAGATAAATTGTGTTTAACTTTTCATTAAAAACTAAAACTAATCGTCGTTAAAACTGCTGTCAGCAGGATGCTCTAGTGAGAGTGCCAACTTCTTCTATAGCTAGATATAATTTAGGATATAACTAAATATAACTACCACTCCAACATGAGAAAATATGAAGGATTGTTGCTTTTTAGGAATATAAAATCAACTAGCTAGCTAACTGTTATTATTTTGTTGTTTGTACAAAGATTGGATATAAACATTGTAGTCAGGGTTAAACACCAGGGGACTTATTCTTTTACGCCATTAATGAGTATTAAAATGGTATTTATAACAAACAAGTGCCACCTGGCGCAGTTTTCAGTTGGCAATCTTTAAAATGTCAAATTTTGTCCGTGTTTTGGGAAAGCATTCCTTTAGGTAAATCAGTTGATTCCTTGTTTTTTACTTCAATTTATTCATTCCTCCTCCTGTAAGTGTATGCACTTAAATAGTTTAAATGGTGATAAAAGTATGAATTTTGGTGCAATCTCTAGTTATATCACTAACATAATCGAAGCATAAATAAGAAAAAACGTTTTATTTGATACTCTGTCCACTCAAACGTGTTTTATCACAATCTTCCTTCAATATGATTTTGAAACTAATAGAAACAAAAACCTACCACTCTTAAGTTGCTAATTTCGCACAATTTTTCAAAGTGATATACGAACCGTAAAAATAATGTCAAATTCATGGGCACTTTTCTAAATAGATATTTGTATTCGCGAAAATAAGTACACTAGGGTTGCAGTTACCTAATTTCTTTATTTCCTTATAAGGAATATTTATAGAGCTGTAAAGCTGTTTTCAGAATGTGGCCTGTTATAATAAACAAATCTAAAAAAGATTTGTAAAATTAGTTGAACAAAAATGTTAAAAGAATTGTGAGGGAATCAAGTGTGTGTCTACGTCCAGAGAAGTCCTGGCCAAGCTAGGTAATCCGAACATATCCTGTGTTTTGCTGCGGATATAAGAGTAAATCTCTGGCATCTTTAAACAATAAATTGCGTTTCAATTAAATGGAGAAAATAACCAAATGACCGTCCTGTTGACGCCATGTTAGAAAATCCGCATATGGCCGGAAATCGTGCGGATATAAGAGTAAATCCCTCGATGATCGTTTGCTCCTCCTAATTTTTGGGGAAATTGGTGATTAAATAAATAAAATTAAAAGGTAAAAGTAATGATCGTTGAAAATGTCGAAGTAGCCGTCAAATCGTTTGTTGGTTGATTTATTGATACAGAACGATACGAATTTTCAGCACGGTATTTGAAAATGTCAGTAAATTTTGGGAGGTGGGGAAATAGAGAAACGTTGCGGTATGTGATGTTAGATTCTCTGTTGAAGAAGGAATCAAATTATTAAGTTTCTCAGTTTGAGTTTAAGTTAAGTTAAAGTAAAATAGACTGCTGTACTGCAGTATAAGAAGGTTGGTACAATGAGACTTTGGTAAATACTTTTTTCTGATGATGCTTTGATGGTTAAATGCGAGCGGATCTTAGCGGATCGATAAGAGATGAAGTCTCCCTACTCCTTTGTTATAGTTGATGGAGAGTTGGTTTGTAAACGTTAGCGATTGATCTGCTTGGACTCCAAGGTTTGCCCCTTTTCAAGTTCAGCAATAGTTTGTTATTTAGAAGCCACTTGAGTGCGGTATATCTCCTCACCAATGATAAAAAGGCATACAGAGCAAGTGTCATATAAGAAGATTGTGAGAAATGTTATGCTTAATAAAACAGGAAACAAAGATAGAAATGTTACCATATTCTTTCATAATTCTGTAGGTACGTATTTCAAGTAGGGGATGTATCAAATAATAACAGTTAATTGTTAAATAATTTATGTAAGTTAATAGAAGTAACGCGATACTTCCGCGTAAATACTCTTCTCCAGCGATACTTCCGTGTAAATACATTCCTCCAGCGATACTTCCGTGTAAATACTTTTTTCCAGCGGTACTTCCACGAAAATACTCTTCTCCAGCGATACTTCTGTGTAAATACTCTTCTCCAGCGATACTTCCGTGTAAATACTCTTCTCCAGCGATACTTCCGTGTAAATACTTTCCTCCAGCGGTATTCCGTGTAAATACTCTTCTCCAGCGATACTTCCGTGTAAATACTCTTCTCCAGCGATACTTCCGTGTAAATACTCTCCTCCAGCGGTATTCCGTGTAAATACTCTTCTCCAGCGATACTTCCGTGTAAATACTCTCCTCCAGCGATACTTCCGTGTAAATACTCTCTTCCAGCGATACTTCCGTGTAAATACTCTCTTCCAGCGATACTTCCGTGTAAATACTCTCCTCCAGCGATACTTCCGTGTAAATACTCTCCTCCAGCGATACTTCCGCGTAAATACTCTTCTCCAGCAATACTTCCGTGTAAATACTCTTCTCCAGCGATACTTCCGCGTAAATACTCTTCTCCAGAGATACTTCTGCGTAAATACTCTCCTCCAGCAATACTTCCGTGTAAATACTCTTCTCCAGCGATACTTCCGCGTAAATACTCTTCTCCAGAGATACTTCCGTGTAAATACTCTTCTCTAGCAATACTTCCGTGTAAATACTCTTCTCCAGCAATACTTCCGTGTAAATACTCTTCTCCAGAGATACTTCCGCGTAAATACTCTCCTCCAGCAATACTTCCGTGTAAATACTCTTCTCCAGCGATACTTCCGCGTAAATACTCTTCTCCAGCGATACTTCCCCGTAAATACTCTTCTCCAGCAATACTTCCGTGTAAATACTCTTCTCCAGCGATACTTCCGCGTAAATACTCTTCTCCAGAGATACTTCCGCGTAAATACTCTTCTCCAGCGATACTTCCGTGTAAATACATTCCTCCAGCGATACTTCCGTGTAAATACTTTTTTCCAGCGGTACTTCCACGAAAATACTCTTCTCCAGCGATACTTCTGTGTAAATACTCTTCTCCAGCGATACTTCCGTGTAAATACTCTTCTCCAGCGATACTTCCGTGTAAATACTTTCCTCCAGCGGTATTCCGTGTAAATACTCTTCTCCAGCGATACTTCCGTGTAAATACTCTTCTCCAGCGATACTTCCGTGTAAATACTCTCCTCCAGCGGTATTCCGTGTAAATACTCTTCTCCAGCGATACTTCCGTGTAAATACTCTCCTCCAGCGATACTTCCGTGTAAATACTCTCTTCCAGCGATACTTCCGTGTAAATACTCTCTTCCAGCGATACTTCCGTGTAAATACTCTCCTCCAGCGATACTTCCGTGTAAATACTCTCCTCCAGCGATACTTCCGCGTAAATACTCTTCTCCAGCAATACTTCCGTGTAAATACTCTTCTCCAGCGATACTTCTGTGTAAATACTCTTCTCCAGCGATACTTCCGTGTAAATACTCTTCTCCAGCGATACTTCCGTGTAAATACTTTCCTCCAGCGGTATTCCGTGTAAATACTCTTCTCCAGCGATACTTCCGTGTAAATACTCTTCTCCAGCGATACTTCCGTGTAAATACTCTCCTCCAGCGGTATTCCGTGTAAATACTCTTCTCCAGCGATACTTCCGTGTAAATACTCTCCTCCAGCGATACTTCCGTGTAAATACTCTCTTCCAGCGATACTTCCGTGTAAATACTCTCTTCCAGCGATACTTCCGTGTAAATACTCTCCTCCAGCGATACTTCCGTGTAAATACTCTCCTCCAGCGATACTTCCGCGTAAATACTCTTCTCCAGCAATACTTCCGTGTAAATACTCTTCTCCAGCGATACTTCCGTGTAAATACTCTTCTCCAGAGATACTTCTGCGTAAATACTCTCCTCCAGCAATACTTCCGTGTAAATACTCTTCTCCAGCGATACTTCCGCGTAAATACTCTTCTCCAGAGATACTTCCGTGTAAATACTCTTCTCTAGCAATACTTCCGTGTAAATACTCTTCTCCAGCAATACTTCCGTGTAAATACTCTTCTCCAGAGATACTTCCGTGTAAATACTCTTCTCTAGCAATACTTCCGTGTAAATACTCTTCTCCAGAGATACTTCCGCGTAAATACTCTCCTCCAGCAATACTTCCGTGTAAATACTCTTCTCCAGCGATACTTCCGCGTAAATACTCTTCTCCAGAGATACTTCCGTGTAAATACTCTTCTCTAGCAATACTTCCGTGTAAATACTCTTCTCCAGCGATACTTCCGCGTAAATACTCTTCTCCAGCGATACTTCCGTGTAAATACTCTTCTCCAGCGATACTTCCGCGTAAATACTCTTCTCCAGAGATACTTCCGTGTAAATACTCTTCTCTAGCAATACTTCCGTGTAAATACTCTTCTCCAGCGATACTTCCGCGTAAATACTCTTCTCCAGCGATACTTCCGTGTAAATACTCTTCTCCAGCGATACTTCCCCGTAAATACTCTTCTCCAACGATAGATGAACTCTCCAGAGAGTTCAGAGTTCACAATAAGCCACACCCTGCCACCTGGTCATTGAATGTGATGCTTAAATGGCCTCTCAACAAGAGTTAGCTAGTTCTAGTTCAATTCAGAGTTCAAATACAGACATAGTGGCTATTCCAGACAACCCATACCATCCACACATTAGTTATAGGTTTCCAAAAAGGTCTTTTGGACAAATTAAGCCAGTTCAACGTAGCTGTCATATGGAATGGTTTGCCAAGTGGCAATTTCTTCAACACAACGAATCTCTGGATGCAGTATTCTGTCACACTTGCGTAATGGCAATAAAATCCAAGAAAATTTGTGATTGTGAAAGATTGTGTCTGACATTTACTATGAATATCTGAAATTGAATCTAGAGCAAAGTAAAATCTAAATGTTTTAACCCTAACCCCACACCTCCCTACTGTACAACTCCTAGGGCTTCGCCCTCGGTCCTGGCCGTACCCAACAAAAACTGCTTGCTACGGGCCTGACCCTGTTGTGAATATTTGCTGAAAATTTAAAATCAAAAGCTTTAACCAATCAGAAAATATTGTGTTTTGAAGATTCATCGGTAACCAAAATAAATTCTTATAAATAATAACAGACATGGGACTACAGAAGTATAGTAGATTGTTGTTAAAGGGTGGAAAGAAGAAAAGAACTTTCTTAGGCATTCTCTTATTTAAAATTTACGTTGCTATGCGCGTTGTTAAGGCAAATAGTAACTTAATATATATACTAACAGGTATTCAAATTCTCAATAATGGAAAAAAGATATGATGCTGCGGTTGTCACTAAATGTTAACTGAATAAAATATAGTTTCAGAGTAAGGAAAATATCAAAAATTAAATTTTTTTCAAAAATTGAGTTTTTTATAGGTGTACCACCTTAAACTCTTTAAGTAAAAAAGAAGATAACGTAAAACTTTGAAAATGAAGCATATGTGATTGCCTTAACCTGTTCCAAAATTATTTTCTTAAAAAGTAAAAAATATACAAGATGCGCATTATATTTTTGTCGGTTGCCGTAGTTTTTTCGATTTTTTTAAATCACGCAATTAGCCCAAGATTTAGCTACATACATTCACAGTTTCATTTTAAATAGAACGCCATATGTACAAATTAATTTTACGCTTTTTATTGATAACCAAATAATTCCAAGAAATATTATTATTCCCAATCTCCAAAATTTCCAAAGGAATTTATTACAACAATCAGAAAACAGAGCTATTAATCCTAAATTTTTTTGACAACAATTTCAAACAGTGTAACCACAACAATAACTGACTTCCGCGATATATTTTTTTCTGTGTAATTTTATAGGACACTTTAAAAAGTACAAAGTACTTAATAAAGAAAAAATGATGATGATGATGATGATGATAAGTGATTTGTTAACAATTTTCGGTTTATCAACAACAATTTATCAAAAAAAAAGAAGTGAAAAAAATTTTAAAAACGTACATGGGTTGGAATTGTCCAGGGGGATTGGCCTGGTGGGAATTAGCTTAGTACTGCATTGTGAAGCTTGTATTCCAGCCTTATATTGTCTAATACTGCAAGCATATCGCCTTTTCTTAACCATCTTGATGCCGAGACAAAAAAATTTACAATTTAGTTATTCGATAGCATACAACAAATATACTCTATAAATATTCTCTGTCCATTTTTTTTTTACTTACATAAGTACGGAACAATACATCCCATTTTTTAGCAATATCCTTTTCTTCGTTAGGTTACGAAACCCCAGCATTTGTCACAATCTAGGCGTTCAAGTTCTTTATGCACTCCTTCCTCAACTTCTTCTTCATCATTTTCTCCCTGATCTTCCCCTTCGTCGTTGTTATTCATTCAAACTATGCGCACTGAATCGCTGTGAAATTCACACAACTAGTAATGAACTTGAATTACAGAACATGAAAGTAAAAGGTCGGAAATAGGGAGAGAATAGTTGCAAAAGAACCGAAATTTTTGTTTGAGATAAAGAGAGAAGATTAAGGTGTAATTTGGTGGAAGGCGGAAGTAAATTAGTTCCAGATAGAGAGATTCCACTGTAGGAGTATTGTCTACTAGTTTAACAATAATATTTTGTGAATTTATTTGGTATATTTAACAAAAAGGTAAATGTCATCATGAAGATAAAGTGTCACATCATATATATAAAGTATAATATAAATAAATTGCATAACAAAAGAAATTGTATGTATCCAAAATCCGAAATCCAAACAGTTTTTAAGGGCCAATAATTTGGTAACGGCGAGCTTAGCATAATGTATCCATCCTCCTCTCCACGTCCTCGCTATGCTTCGCCATGCTTCTCGCCATGCTTCGTCACGCTCCTCTCCACGCTCCTCGCCATGCTCCGCCACGCTTCTCGCCATGCTTCGTCACGCTTATCAAACCCGTCTTTTCATTATGTCAAGTTTTTAGTAGCTAACTGAGAGGGATAATATTGTTTACACCGCTGTAAGAAACCTCTCCAACTTCTATGTTTAATGGTTAGTTATTTTATAATTATAATAAGAAGTCGAGAACAAAGTCATTAATGGATTTTCGGCCGTCCACATGGTCGGTATTAAATTCAATAACAGGAAGTTTTTAAGAAAAAGCAAGTTTTTAAGAAAATAAATTGGACTTGTCCAAGAAATAAACAAATTATTAACAAATAAAAAGCTGCCAGTATCCAATGATGTGAATATAATTTGAAAAACACTAGGAAAGAGAAACCCAAGTATCGCATTAATTCGCAGTGGCACTGAGTGGGAACCAAGCTAGACGGTAAACATTAAAGAAAACAAATCCAGAGTCTACGTTTGATGACGTCAATGTAGATTAGTTTCGTGCTGTTAATCGCATCAACTGTATTTAACCACAAATGTTGGTTAGCAGCTTTTCTAATGATACGTCTCAATGGAAAGGTATGTAGGCATGTATATATGCGAAGCGTTAATTTCTGATGTTAGTAGAGAATTGGGTACGTCACGACAAAACCGTTCATCTTTAAAGTATCTCATAAATAGGTTAGGTACCGCAACAGGAACTTAGTAATTACTAAACCTCTCGTCAATTCAATTCATTTGTGATGAGTGTGCGTATTTCGTGAACCAAATATCGAATTTTAGAAATGTCTTTGACCATACAATATAAGAATGATCCTGATCTGTAAAACGGTTTTTACACAGATTCCATTTTGAGATTCCAGATTCCATTCGTGTTTTTACCACAATGCTTGACAATAGAATGATTTCTGTCAAGTTTCTGCAGTTAATTTCAGTTTTTTTAAGCAATTGTGTTCTGCATTTCTTTAAAATCACTTTCAAAGTGCTTTGCATTTTTGCACATTAAATTATGGCGCGCAGATTCACTAACACACGTCATTAGTTAACTTAATGAGAGGTTACGTAATATGTCATTTATTTTAAATTTTTGTTTCAGATTGACTTCTACTTTGTTAAGCTAATGCGGAAACAGAAATGTCGGAGACGGAAAGAAATCTTGTTTGTCGTAACATCTACGACTACCTTATGAAAACAGAGCACGGGCGAGTATTGTCGTACGTTTACGCGTTCAATGCCGTTTTCATCCTTTTCTCCAATAGTGCGCTTATAATCGGCCTTTACAGAACACGCAGAGGGAGAACTTACACGAGAAACGATAAACTTGTATTGATGCTGTCGTTGTCGGATTTGATGATCGCCATCATACAACTCCCCATGCAAATAGCGTTCGTTTACATGTCCTCCGAGGTTACCTGCCTTCAACTTTCCATGCGTGGGTTCTGGACTGTGTTTTGCCCAACACTTTCTGGTACTCTTATTCTATTCATCGCCGTCGATCGATTGAGTACAGTGAAAAAGAACAGAATTTATTGTCTTCGGAAAATACATCTAATCGCTGGTGTCTCATTATGCATGACAGCCTCGATTGCATGGGGGATCGCTTACTTTTTTATAGCGGTCTCCCGAAACGCATATATGAAAACTATATTCTTTCTATCATCATCTGTGTTTGAAGCGCTAACGTTAATGGGAGTGGTATTTATCAATGTCTGTTTGTTACTGAACGCCCGCAAGTCGCTTAAGAAACAATACTCCAGCAGTTGTGTTATCGAAAAAAGACTGACTAGGACAATCATGATGATATCTGTTTCATTAGTTGTTACCTACACGCCTTCAGTTATAGGGCAGATCTTATATGGAGTTTTCTTAGGCTCCGCGAACCCTACAACTGTAAAATATGCAACATTAGTGCTACTGTGGTCGTTAGTTTTTATGCAGTTGAACTCTGGATTCAACGCGCTTATATACATAATAAGGAATCGACATGTGGCAAGAATATATTCGCTGCGAAGGTTTAGTTTCAGACCTAGTCATGCCGTGACGGAGGGAACACCCGTCGATTGATTATACTTGTGGTTGAAACAGCAAGTTTGTACGGAATGGAATTTATATTTCAAAAATATTAAACTAATTTATCCCAATTTTATTGCGGTTTGTTTGTGTTTTTTTATATTAATAATAAATACGATCATTTCCCGTGCTCAACTCTCGGACCTAATCAACAATCAGTGTCGAGACAAAAGAAAGCAGTAGACATCTGCTAGACCCCAATGGGATCGATGAAAATGTTCGAGATAGCGAATGTTCGACATTCTTTTTTATGAAAGTTGTATTTTACATAATCGAAAAAGAGTAAACCTAATATTTAACGAGGTGAGAGGGAAGACTGAAACGAGGTAAAACGTGTTTAAGAGCTCAAAGATTGATGGTAGAATATGTATTCATGTCTCCATTTAAGTTCCTTTTCTTTGAAAAAAGTTAAAATGCATGCATACAGTGATTCAAATCATTGTAAAAGAACCCGCATTTCACATTCTGCAGACCTGTAATGAGTTGCTTCGTCAAAAGTGATTTGTAGACCGAAAAAATAATTTTCAATAACTGTTAACTATGTCTTCCCGGTGGTCTTTTGAAGGGTTCACAAGCGTATTGTAGTGCCTGTTTCACCGGAGTGCTTTTGTCCATTCTTGAAACTTTGAACTATTTCAGCCTTCTTATTTCTTTACTCCATTTTATAGCCTTTATTTTTCGTAAAATTTTTCGTTTTTGGTGACTTCGGGCCGTTACACAGAAGAAGAAAAAAACTTTTGGTACTAAAAGGACGGACATTCTCCGGTATAACTGTACACTGGCCTCCTGGAAGACATAAAACAAAAAATAAACAAAATTTTTGGCGAAAACTTGAAATTTGATCATTCTTAAATAGTCCTGTAGAATATTAAGTTAACCTAGAAAAAATTTAGATAAAGACATATTATATACCGTTGGAAAGGAAATTTAATGTAGATTAAGAAAATCCACGGGGTCAAATTTTTAACTTTGGGCAAAATTTTTTACAAGCAAAAGTTTGACAGGGGGTAAAACTAAAAAATTACGAAAATCTCAAAACGCATTTTCCACATTTTAGCTGATTGGGAAGTGTTTACTGGTATATATTGAATGTTTTAATTGCTATTTCATTATCATTTATGTTCTATATGGGAAAATTATTAATTTGAAATTTTTTTTGGCTGTATCCATGGTGATAATAGATTTTCAGGGGGCAAAATTTGAAAAAATCCTCTTCCAAGCAATATCAGAGAGGTAGATTTTAAAATTTCTTGGTGGATTTTGTTTAGTAGTTATCCGAAAAGGCTTGAAATGTATAGATGAATATCAGATATAGATTTTCTTCGCTACAAGCTATAGTATTTCATTTAAAACAAAAACCGGGGGTAAAAGTTAAAAACTTGAAAGAATTGTCACGATTATTTATGGATGAAATATTTCAAACTATTTGTAAAATTACATCTTTTATATTCACACAATGATGACAAATAAGAAACAAGAGTAATTTTTATTCTAAAAAAGCATCTAGAAAATGTCTTTCTACTGGATCATTTTCAATCTCATCATCATCAACCGTATTTAAGACCAGCTTTTCTGCAGGAACATCTTTTATCACAGGACTTCTTGCAACTGCACCGTACAATCTGTAAAAGGTTCGGAGGTCCAGGCTCACAATCAGTCATGATAGGACAAAAGCGACCATCATTCATCTGCCAACCCCATCTACAAGGATCGATATCAGTGTCGTGCAATCCAAACCAAACTTTCATTTGATGAAAAACTCTCAGCCCATGAAAGTAAGCAGCTCGTGGTGATGGTGGTAGTAAGGATGGATCAATTTTTGCCCGGTTTGACATAATCATTTCTTCATATTTTCTTTTCCTTATACAAGGAAGAGATTCTTCTGATTTTGAATGAATATGCTCAAAGAAACTGATTGCTGCTTTGCCAATGAACTCTGGTGATGCGTCAATATCTTGAAATGATTCAGATATTTTTCTCAATTTGGCATTCTGCAATTTGTTAAAAATTGACACCTTCCCGAATTGGTGTATGGCTGAAGTCGTATCACAACCTGTAAAAGCATGCGCAAAAAGTAGGTGTTGAACAGTGCTGTCGCCGACATTCTTCGCAACCTCTTTGATACTGACACACTCCCTTACTTTGTTCTTGTTTTTCGTCATGTCACAAAGGAAAATATCAAATTCTGATGATTTTTTAAAATGGTGCAGGAGGAGACATAAGATATCTGTATCATCAGCGTAGACGATAACGGATTCGTTTTGTTCGATAGCAACTTTGACGATGGTAGTGTCGGCATCAGCAGGACATAGAAAGATTGTAAAGCCAGCGTTCTCAAGATTTGCAGCTAGCCAGCCAACAAACGATGCTTTGTTTTTATAATTTGTTAGAAAGGATGTTCGATCAGCTGGGCACAAATTATTCTCATGTATTTCAATGGTATTTGAGGATTTCTCACGTTTATTGTGAGTGCTATCTTTTGTGGATACACAGTACCCATCAAAAACAACTATGTCAACTTTCAAGCTTGATAAAAATGTGACATATCTTTTCAAAATATCGGCAAACGATTCTTACAATTCAGGTGTTGGATTGGATTCTTTTATTTCGTCAACTGTAGGATAACTGTCAGTCTCGTGTTCGAAGTTTTTAACAGCTTGCTTTATAAGGTTTGCTGCAGTTTTAACGATTCGTTGCGACTCTTCTGATAAGTCATTATTTCTTTGTTGGTAGTACCACTTTTCTGACAAAAGGTCCTTTGCTTGGTCAATTACAATAATGTTGCTTTTACCTTTCCGATTAACAAATGTTATGGAACTTCCATACTTCGATTTCAACTTTTCCTGTGTCATTTTAACTGAGTACACTTCTTCTCCAAACTCTCTCATCATCTCGTGAAACTCAGAAATCGTGTATAATTCGATATCTTCTTCTAATTTTCCACAAGCTTTCTCAAAACATGTATGTTTTTCTGAAGAAACTGGCCGACCTGGTGTTGTATTCTTTGCTATTGGATTTTCAAAACTCGATCTACATCCTACATGATATCTAGCTTCGACTGCTACAAGATCGCTAACACTTAACAGTCTGGGTGAAATATTGTTAGACGTTTGATCATTTCTCGATTTACATAGTTCAATTGTAGTAGTGTATATACCTGTATCCTTTGTTCTGACTTGTTCGTACTTGTTGCGATTGGGATGTTTTGGATCACGAATACACGATCGTTCACAATAGAGACATTGAGTTTTAAAGTCAAATAATTTCCTCGATTTAGCTGGTACTTCATTCTCTTTGTTTGAAACTTTTTCTTGCTTTTCACGTGATTGGTTTCTAAGTTTCGTTCTACAGCTCTTGTGTATAAATGTTGGTTCTTCATTCTCTAAATTTCTTTTCAACTGATCAGCTAAACTCCGTGATTCTTGTTTATCTGCATATTCAATTAATGTCACTAATGGATGTTTAGTTTTACACCCCTCTCTCCAAAACTTTCCAACTTGCTCTAAACTCTCTTTGGATGCTTCATTGCATTTGATACAATATGCTTTAGCTTTACTCATTTGGATATAACTTTATATATTTATATTAAATACTTACATAACTATCTAAAACAGACTCAATTTCAAACTCTATAGCTACTGTTAATGAACGAACTTAAAATTCGAAAACTTCTACAATGCAATGATATCTTTTTTCAGAAAACTGAAATAAAAAGAAAAACAGAAAGCTATCATATAGCTACATCAAGAAAATTAAATCTGATATATATTGCTAGAAAAAGGATTTTTTTTCAAATTTTACCCCCTGAAAATCTATTATCACCATGGATACAGCCAAAAAAAATTCAAATTAATAATTTGCCCATCTAGAACATAAATGATAATGAAATAGCAATTAAAACATTCAATATATACCAATAAACACTCCCCAATCTGCAAAAATGCGGAAAATGCGTTTTGAGATTTTCGTAATTTTTTCGTTTTACCCCCTGTCAAACTTTAGCTTGTAAAAAATTTTGCCCAAAGTTAAAAATTTGACCCCGTGGATTTTCTTAATCTACATTAAATTTCCTTTCCAACGGTATATAATATGTCTTTATCTAAATTTTTTCTAGGTTTGGCCTTTTTTTGATGAAATTCTACAGGACTAAAATGCAAATACCAATGAATGATTTTAGATCATTTTTAGGAATTTGTATTTTCAAGGTTTGGTTGAACACCATTCAAACTGACCCTCAACCAACTGGGCTTTTTTCTTCAAATTTCCTCAGAAGTTCCAGTGCTGTTATGTAATTAAACGGCAAGATGGAAGAGACGGGTTTAATGTAACATCCCTTTTGTGTGTCACAAACATGACATCCGATGTTAGCGATGAAAGAGCCATCCCATCTTAAAGGTTCCTTTATGATAAAATTTTGTATGCTACCACTAAACAGAGTGACTAATAAAAATAAAATATAGTGTGCGGTTGTAGACATACGGTTAACATACGGGCAAAATAAACTTACTGATAGGCGATCACATAGGCTAAATATTGTTAAATACGCAGCCAGTATAGCGATAAATTATGACCCTGAAAAACTACGTCTCCTGATGTCAGAATTTGCTGGGAAATTAAAATTGGTGCGGTAAATTATAACTCTTAAAATATCGAAATCGTATCCTCGTTAAAGCTACCAAGTGTCTTATTTTCCCGGTAAATTGAGATTAAAGTGAGATGGGTGAAAGGGTTTGAATTTACCACGATACCGGACAAAACAAATGACCGACGATACTTGATTATCTGTCCAACATTCAATTACAATGTCCAACATTCTGTCTTGCAACAAAAAGTTCCTTATAATAAGGCATGATGTCACAAATAAATATATCTTTGAAAAGACTTCCAAGAAACCGCATTTCAACTTACTTAAGATTGCGAGCAAATGATTAATTCGCTTACCGTATTTTCTCTTATTAGCGCCCCCAGAGCTTATTTAAAAACTGACTCAAAAAGTGCGGCGCTAATAAAAGGGCGGCGCTTATTAAATAATTTTCAAAATGATATAGAAATAAATTTTATTTAATGGAATTTTCTCGCTCTTCAAAAACAATAAAACAAAAGAATCAGTAATGTTTTTATATTACAAAATGTCAATAAAATCATCCTCGTCATCGGAGATATCCACCAAAAGAAATTCTTCAAAATTTTCATCAGCGTTCTCCTCAAACGGATTTTCCGTTAAAGAAGGATCACCCCGAACCGTCAATTGTTGCCTCAATAACTCAGCGCCAGCTGCACATGGTGACCCTTCTTTGAAGAAATGAATCAAATTATCCTTGCTTCCATCAACTGCCAGATCCAATGCGCACACCTTGAACGATTTTCTAATAAGATCTTCAGGTAGTGCAGCCGAAGATTCGAAAACCTATTCAACCATTTTCCGTCTTGTGGGAGGCTTTGGATTTCCAGCTGCTGTAAACTCGTGTATTCCATTACTCAACCATTCATCATATAATTCGGTCAACTTAACCTTGAAAGGTTTGTTCCAAGATACATCAGGGGCTTGCAAATATTTTGTACAATCCCTGGTATAATTATCAAATCAACTTTGCTATCTTTCAATTCATTCTCAACAGAGTCCATTAAGTGACATTGAAATGAATCCCAAGCTAAAAGTCTAGGTGTGAACGAGAGTTTCCTGATTACGCTTTCCACATACCGAAGGGATCTTCATTCATCCAAGCATTTGATGATGAAGTAACAATGCAACGCGAATGGAACTCCTTATGTAAAGCTGCTGCCTCACGTCTGATTTGTCAAGTAATTGGAAAACGGAAACGTGAAGTTAGTCTGGTGGTTGCAGCGAAGTTTTTTGCTTTCTCGGAAAATAAAAGATCGGCTGAGACCTTGGATTGTGAAATGAAGAAACGAAAATAACTATTGACTTATTTTGAACTTACGTACGAGCCTGAGTTTGTGAAAATTATGAAATTTCCCTGGTTTATGAAAGATAAAAAATAATTTAAAAGCTAAAAAAACGTATTGTATTATATAACTATCCCTCTGTATGGGTTACTGCTCTTTTTCTAATTAGAACTGCTTTTCTAGGTTCATAATAACATAATTTTGCTCCAAGGGGCGGCGCTTATTAGAGGGCGGCGCTGCGCATTTTTTTCCGTAGTCCGGCTAAGTATCCTAAGCGGTAAAAGTATCCCAAGTGGGAAAGTTTCCTTAACGGGAAAAGTATCCTGAAATTTTGAAGGAGGAATTTCCAGCGGTCTCAGTATCCCAAGCGGAGTTAGTATCCTCATATCATATCTATACCATCATATCTATATATGTTGCTTTCGGTCCGCGCTTTTGTAAACAAAAAAGTATGTAATATATATAATTGTTCCACACCAAGTCCGTTTTATTAATAGTAATATATTATAGTTTATTCCAATTTTTTATTTATTTTTATAATGTCTTCCGATCATCCTCAAATCTTAGATGCTGCAGCCATAGAGCTTTTGTGAGTATTATTTGCTTTTATTGTTATTACAGAGAAGTTTTAGTGTTTTTTAATTGGCGTTAATATTTGTATTCCATGTTCAAAGTACTTCAAAATACAGACAATCAGAGGTTTTGTGACAGGTCTTGGGTGGACTATAATAGGCTAGTGTTTTTTTAGAACTTTAGTTAAAAACAGGCTGTGATTAACACATATTTTAATTCTATTTTTTCTTGTTTAGAGAAATAAGAAATTACTGGGAAAGACACCAAAGAATAGAGAATGGTATAATATGTTTTATAAATTAAAATCCAAAAAATATTTAATTAATATTTTTGTATTTCAATCACCAACTTACAAAGCAATGGATCTTATTATATTAATTAGCATTTTATTATGAAACACGTGCTTTTCTTCAATCGATAATTCCACAATTATTTTGTCATTTCTGTTTACTTATGACACATTCCGCCGTGTTGATGTTGTTCTCGTGCGTGACGTTGCCATTCTACGCTTGAAACTTACAACGAACGCAATATCTTTGGAGATCATAATAGGGAAAAATTAAAAATAATCGGAAAAATCGAAAAAAAGTGCAAGAATTTAATTTCGCGAACGACGAAAAGATTTTTTTTCGCGGGAATTTAATTTCGCGAATGAAGGGCCAATTCGCAAAATTTGCGAAATTTTCTTCCAGCGAAATTTTCTGACAATAAAGTAATTGAATATCAGAAAAATTACCGTGTTTTATGTTGGCATCTGTAGTAATGCACAAGCTTCAGGGGCGGATCCAAGATTTACTTGCCGGGGTGTCTAAGAGTCTTTTTTTGATTTGATAAAATTCTAGATTTGTTAAATTAAGTTATAATTGCAATGCTCAGTTTTTTCTGAACGAGATATTTTAAATAAAACAAAACAAGGTCAAATAAACTACTTTAATCGGAGAAACTTTCGCGAATTTTGCATTTTTCGCAAAAGTTACACTCGCAAAAAGCTCCGAAAATTGCAATTCCCGAAAGTATATCTTGCGAAATTCTTGTGATTTTGAACTCGGTATATTATGGTAGAAAAGATGATGATTATGGTTTGAAAATCAGTTGATTGTCGTGTTTTTTTCATACTTTATATGATTTTTTAACTGAAAATTTTCCTCGCAAAAGTTAATCTCGCAAAAACGTTTTGATTCCTCCATTCGCGAAAGTTTATCCAGAAAATTTTGCGATTTTTTTTTCTTCGCGAAAGTTTCTCTCGTACAAAAATACAATAAAGTAATTGATTTCTTTTGCTATTGAATACACAGCAATTGAGACACATTTATTGTTAACTAATAGAATGAATAAAAGAGTAATTGATTTTAATAACAAGCACGTTTATTGCTTCTCCTTTCTATATACTGAAGAAATATTTTGAAAAACAGCCACACAAAAAATTGTTTTAGGAAAATTTACCGGGGGGGGGGGGGGGGGCTTTGGGGGCTGACCCCATGGATCTGTCCCTGAGCTGGTAAGGACCGTTAGATTTTGGTTTAGCCTTAGATAATCTTATGGTTTCGTTGTTTCTTTTCATGTAATTCTGGACAAACATTTTTATTTCTTCAGATTCACCCAAAATGTTGCATTCGAAACAAGTTTTAAAAGTTAAAGGGCGTCCTTTTACATATTTTTAGTTATAACCCGGCAGTGGAACAATATCAGCAACACGTTGTTTGAGCTCAAAGGTGTCTTCTAAAAAGTTGAACTCGTTTCTCAATTTATGAACCATGCGATTTTCCGCCATTTAAACTCTTTTCTCCTTCTTTTTTGTTGTTGTCTTGTGTAACAGCTAGCACGGATTTTGAGCTTTCGTTTTTTAGATACTTTTACCGCATAGGATACTGAGGCCGCTTGGGATACTTTTTCCGCTAGGGATACTCCTCGGCTTGAAACTACCGTTTTTTATTTTTAGGATACTTTTCCACTTGGGATACTTTTACCGCTTAGGATACTTAGCCGGACTACGGAAAAAAAATGCGCGGCGGCGCTAATATGAGGCCCGGCGCTAATAAGAGGAAATACGGTATTACACATGATAAAGTCCGAGTTATTGGAAAAATTCTGTTTGATGTACTTGCAACAGTTAGAACATTTGGATTAACGTCTTACTTTTTAACACTTTCCTATCCTTATTATTATGAAGCAACACGGAAATACTTTGTCTGAAGAAGACATTAATAACCTCTCATATTAAGAAAAGTGTGATATCCGACATATGAATCATGTTACGACAATCTCAATATAGAATTAAATGTTTTTATAAAACAATTGTTATTGGTGGACCAAGTAAAATATTTTAAAAGAATTTCAAATGAGGTAGTCCACACACACACACACATAATTTGGAATAAACATTCTCCTCATCTTGTGAACAAAATATTCTAATATATACATATATATAAGTTTTACTGATAAATCAGTTAATATGCCAAATAGATATGAGAATGTAGAGTTCCATAGGCCATGGTTAACCATGGCCTACTAAAAATACGGCCGTATATGTCACCTTTTCTCAAAAAATATAAAAGGGCAGTTTTTCGAATAATGTTGAAAGTTTTTCAAAATAGGTTTAAACTCATTCATGGCCTACTAAAAATACGGCCATATATGTCACATTTTAGAGGCCAAAATTAAGAGGCCTAGCTTCAAATAGCTACTAAAACTAAACTGTCACTATAAAACACAGGTAATTAAGAAAAATCTCTCTGAGGGGTAATATTGTCTTCGAAGTGATATCAGAGCCTTCCAAAATTTCTTCTATATACATGGTGCACCAATATAATAGCCTAAAACATTGTCTATGAAATGTTATAAATATATGGTTATTTATCATTACTTTTAGGCAATAAACACAAGTCAGTCAGTTTGTACAAAATCTTCATAATTAAGAATAACTAGATTCTTTTCGAATTAGTTTCATTTATCAAATACGTTTCAAGGTTTTCTCTCCAGGTTGTCTGAAAAAGTCTGAAAAGCATGTAGTGGTGGACAAAAAGATGTTCTCTTTACCAATGTTTACACGTCTAAAAGCTGATTTATATACACAATAACAATATACATGACGTCTCAAAATCCAATTTTCAAAGAAACAAAAGAAATTTTGGACCAAAAACGTAACATAATGGACAAATCTACAACTGTAAAATTTTATTTACTACGTTGACGTAATATATATATATTGTATGAATGATGATATATATATATATATATATATATATATATATATATATATATATATATATATATATATATATATATATATATATATATATATATATATATATAGTATTCATCATTCATACACCCTGTCCCTGTTTTTATTTTCTTAATTGATAGTATATCCTCCATTTATGCTTACTTTGAGTTGCAACAAACACAGTATATATATATATAATTTATACATGGGCTACTTGATATTATCGATTTTTTAATAATTTGGGTCTTATGTAAAAGATTACATAACTAGAAAGCAACAAAAATGCCGACTAAAGAAGCCTATCATTATGTCAAAAATAAAATAAGAATGAAAATGATAATAAAAATGTTTTGAAATATCAACAACATTCACGAAAACCATTCCACACAACCATCCACCATTTTCGATTTGTAAGTAGGCCTCTTAATTTTAGCCTCAAAATGTGACATATACGGCCGTATTTTTAGTAGGCCATGGGTTAACACATATCAAATTCTTTTACATTCAAATGTAAATGTTATTGCGGACTTTTATCCAAACTATAGCCTTTCCTTTTTTAAATATAAGATGCAGTTTAATGATTTAAAGTTTTCTTTAAAACAATATATTTATTTTTTCAATTAAAATAGCACAAAGCTTTTCGTACGTCTGTACATCATCAGGTGCATAAAAAATATGTACACTAAAAACTAAAACGTTGCATAAATAGTATGTAGATCGTAAAAGAAATCATAATTAAAAACATTATTTACACAAAATCTCATGGGAGCTATGTTACACCATTTCTAAAAAGTCGTAAAAATCTAATATCCAGTTGGTCAAAGACCCAGCATTAATGACCGTTTGGAAATAGATGTGGTTCTCTCGACATCTTTTTATATTTCACGAGCCAGAGGTCCCATGAAATCTCTTACTTCGTAGTGCCGATGGTGAATGTAGGAGAATCCTTTCATTCGAGACGTAGCATGATCAACAGTGTACTTCCCTCCGCATGAACATGTTGAGTAGCGAAAACAGACTACATCGTAAAACTCGCGTTTGGTCAAGAAGTAATTATCTTCTTTTTTGGGATTTCAATAAACCAGCTGGAAGCAATCCCAAAAATTATCATGGAGCACTCATATAAATTATTTTGAGAAAATTACAAGCAAAATCTATAAGGATATTATACCACGCCAGTATACCACCGAAGGCGACGAGACTGTAGCACGGTTGTCATGTTGGAAATACCACGTCTCTTTAGTAGATCAGATGACGGCATTCTATCATGAGGTTTTGTCCCACATATCCATCGAATCATGGATCGATCATTGCGTTGGAGTCTTTGTATAATAGTTACTGTAGGAGCCCATGTCTCACTACCATATAACATTGCAGATCGAAAATAAGCAGAGTATACTTCACCTCGAATTTTAAAGGAAATATATTTAGATGCCAAAACAGTTAAGAGCCATTTAAGTTTATCCCATGCGACAGAACAACGGGTTTTGATGGCCAGCTCACAGCCACCACCTGCACACAACATGTCCCCAAAATAACAAAAGGAAGGATCAACGTCCATTTTAACATCATCCACAGTCACTTCCACGATCGGTCTACCATCAATAGGACGTGCCACACCCCTGCATCAGGAACAGATATAACCAGGATCAGGTTGAAGTCTACCCTTTATACCACTGCATTTTTTGTGGATCCAGAAAGAGCACAGAAAACATAAGATAGAGTTACTTCCAACACCACTGCGACATACACCACAAGGATCAGCACCAGAGTCCCTCCATTTACCCAAGCCAACTCCAGACACCAAAAACTTAGTTTTCTTGTTATTCACACGTAAGCCCTTGCTTTCCATTCCTTTTAAATGTTCGATACATTCCTCTAAGGATTCTGCAACTACTTACACCAGATCATCTGCATATAGGGGTTCCCAAGGTACACCAGATCGAAACTCACGAGACAGAGCTTCCAAAACAAGAATGAACAACAAAGGACTCAATACTAAACCTTAATGAACACCAACATTTACAAAGAATTCCTCACTAAGTAGACCATTTATTTGGACTCGACTTCTTGCATTCTTGAACATTCCCTGGACTACACAAATTGCCCACTCTTCAACCACTAATTTACGCATTGCCCACCAAATCACTTTTCTCGGTACACGGTCAAACGCTTTCTCCAGATCGACAAAGGCAAGATAAAGAGGTTTCTTAACAGCCAGGTACTTTTCTTGCAATTGCCGGAGGATAAAAATAGCGTCAGTAGTGCCTCTTCCAGGGACAAACCCAAATTGCATCTCGTCAATATTTACCATTTCCCTGAACTTTGACTCAAGCACATGTTCTAAAACCTTCAATACTTGATCTTTGAGTTTTAGGCCCCGATAATTATCTCTGTCCAAAGCGTCTCCCTTTCCTTTATACAAATTGAGGATGAAACTCTCTTGTCAGTCATTAGGGATCACACCATCCTTAAACACGGATTCAGTAAGATTTCTAAGCGACTCCAGACCTCTATCACCAACAGCAGATAACATCTCCGCAACAATACCTGAAGGTCCGGCAGCTTTACAAATCTTCATTTTCTTTAAAGCAACCCTAATAAGGGCTGTCGTAACTGTAGGAGGGGGGCCTGAGGTGGCCACAAGTTCTGGAAGGATATCATTGGGCCACTCAAATTAAACATTTAACAATCAATTGTAGTGTTCGACCCAAGCTTTCATTTTTTGATCATCACTCAAAGATAGTTCTCCCACGTCATTCTTTACACATTTATCGCCTATGACATCCCGGTTTGTTCGATCCATCTGTTTAGCTATATGAAATACTTCGGAGCCATGAGGTGGTACATGCGCAAAAGTATCTTTTTCTTTTTCAGATTTAGCAAGCCAGAAAACATGTTTAGCATGACGTTTAGCTTGATTATATGCCTCTTAGCCGCATTCTTAACCACAACTTCAGCAGATGTACCTAGTTTTTTAAGTTTTTTTGAAAGTCTTATATCTGTCTCTCTTTTCAGTGATAGCATCATCGACACTATCATCCCACCACCAGGTTTCTTGTCTCCATTGATGTTTTTGCAAAAAGCCACATACCGTCGAAGCAGCCTCTAGTAATGGTGTTTTAAAATCCGACCAGATCTTTTCTACGTGCAGTGTCGAATGATCTATTGAATTATCCACTTTAGTACAGAAAGCGGCACTAAAAGCGGATTCAAACACTGGGACACAAAGTTTGCAAGTACGGAGACGAGGCTTAAACTTGCGACTCCTGATCTTTGGTATAGAACCTTCACATACTAAAAGATGGTGTTAAAGTGCACATTCCTCATTTGGGATAACCTTGACATTCATAACAGAACTTTTAAACGTTTTTGGATAGAGGATAAAATCAATTTGTGTGTTATTGCGACCAGAACTATAGGTAATAAGATGAGACTCACGCTTCAAAAATTGTGTGTTACCGACCACTAGATTGTTAGCCAACGCAAATTCTAAAATACGTTCCCCTTCAATATTCTGAGTACTCCATAACCAAACCCATCATGAACCTGTTCAAACCCACTGGCATCTTTACCGACATGGCCATTCCAATCACCAATTGGAATAAGAATTTCAGAGCATGGAATTTTAGACACCAGATTCTGTAAGAAATCATAAAAGTGTTCTTTTTCGTCATCAGGACGAATTGTCTAAACTATTACTTTTTATCTAAACTATTACTGACAAGAAGAATGAAAGTTACTTCTTACGATCTAATTGTTCAACGTTACACGTTGCCCAAAAAGGTTGAAATATTACTAACTTTTCTATATTTTACAGAGGCGTGGCATGGTGCATTATCGATAAAGAGTATAATTTTTATCTTAGCGGCATCCATTTTACGATTGATTTTAGCTAAAGACTGAAATAATGATTGAATGAAGTCATAAATGTTTTTGAAGCAAAGGGATTTAGCACTTTTCATTATGATCAATGGTTCAGTCATTTTCTCCCCGACAGCATTTGCAAGGAAAGCAATAGATTTAGATAATTTAGCAATAGTTTCAGATTTCTTAACGCCTCTTGCTTGACTCTTTTTTCTTCAGCTAAACCATTTTCCGGTGTCTTATTCCAGATATCGGTACGATCGTAATCCTGTGTTAACTCAAGAGTATTTCCATTCATGCACTGGCTTTGGACGCTCGTAGCTCTCTAACGCCATATGAAAGCTTCTATTTCTCCAACCTTCTGTTCGAAGCCGAAACGTTTTGAAATTCTTCTTGGTCCAAACATTTCTTGAGTTCCATGGCTTCTTTTTTTCCATTGTCCCATCTGGATAAATGTTGTCTGAGCAACAATTTTGGAACAATATTCCATTAATGTTACGAAATTGTTCTTTTCTCTTTCTCTTCCAGTTTCCTTTGAAATGATCGAACTCCTTGCGGATAGATGCCTTAATTTTGATGATCTTTTAACAGTTCAAAGGCTTTGTGGTTTGAACCATTAATATCAAAATAAAAACTTCACAACTCGCTCAATCTACGCTGACGTTTTCTTTACAAAAGGGAAGAGGAAATTTTTGTCGTTCAATATATATACAAATGTAAACGTGAAAACAAAAGGTTAATGAGGTGATACTGAGACCTATGGAAAGCTGAGTATGTGACACGTGTGAGTTTGTGAATGATGTAATGGTATGGGTTGCCATGGTAAGAAAACAAGATGTAGAATGACATCAAATCAGGGGTGGCGCCAGGGTTTTTCCGAAGAGAGGGCTTACAGCGCCGACGGGGGGGGGGGGGGGGGTTATTGCTTGACTCTAAGTTTAACTATAAACTCATTGATGATCAAATCTATTACAGATTTGGCACCTCTAAATTTAAACATAACCTGCCATGAAACTTGATATCATGATAATTGTATTAATCACAAAAAAGACCTAACGTTAAAAAATGTCAGTATTTTGTTAATATTGCTTTACTTCTGACGGGGGGGGGGGGGGGCTGAGAAGTTCCGAACCCCCTAGCCCCCTACTGGCGCCACCCCTGCATCAAATGGTATGTAGAGAGATGCTACAATCTGTTCAGCCGCCGTTTTTCCGATGTTAATTCGCTCTGCTAGCTATCTACAACTTTGTCTTCTTTCTTTGTTGGAATCAAGAAGTTTAATTGTTTCTTCAATTGTTAAAGTTTTTTTACTGAGAGAACCAGCAAGCTGTTGTCTTGACATCCCCATGATTATTTGTGGTAAATTCTTGAAAACAAAGATTAAAACATAATATAAAAATTCTCATATTAGAATCAAATTCGAGTTTCAATCATATTTTACACGAACTTCAGGTTTCTAATTTGAGTTTCCCATAAAGTGACAGATAAAAAGGTTTTCGAGTGTTTTAGATCTTTTACAACCTCGTTACAAAACCAGAAACCAGTTTTAAGAGAAGATGTTTTGTAGCAAGAAAAAATCACAAACGTTATACTGAGTAAAAGAGAGCTGAAATGGTACGTCGCAACGAAATTTTGGACTTTAGGGAGGTTCCACTGTATATGAATTATGTGTTTTTAAAAAATCCGTTTGCGGTATTTTCATGTACTGGCACATGAAAAGAATGGCAAAAGATTTTTATTTTAAACTCAGGAAGATATTTTACAATCAAATTTGGAATAATTATAATAATAATTGAATAAGGTAGCTAAAAAGGAGGGCTCATATATACAGGCCCTAAATGTTTTTCATAAATACCAACCAGTATCATGTATCTTTGTAACGTTATATATTGAAGTGAAAAAACGTTTAATTAAGTAAGATTTAAAACATAGTGAGACTGAACAAGACAACATATGTTTAAAATCATACTTCATTAAAACCGCCACATTATCAAATTTCTTTTGTGGAAAACGTAACAAATGTTAATACACATTCCAATGTTATAATTTTTTTATAATATTGCAAACTGTAACAGAATTATTTTATTGAAAATTTTCAATTGGTCTTATCCATTCTAACGTAAGAATATAGCGTTTGAAAGGCAACTTGTAAGATGAACACGACCTACTAGAATTGATAAATTCTTTCCCACAGTAGCTATAAAAAGATACTGGAGAAGATATGTCAGCTATATATAATTGTATTTTTTAACTATGAATGAAAATGACAAGTTTTTGATTTCGAATTATTTCATAAACAAATTCTACTGTCAATGTTACAAAATAAATTAACAACTTGAATGAATAAATACCGAACACAATAACATATGACATAATAGTGCACTAAACTCCAATGCTTCAATATTCATCCGAAATGCTCAATCCATCAAGACGGCAACAAATCGCTCCGGCGGGAGTCGCTGAAGCACCGTATGCTTTACAGTAGCACAATTTCTCGGAGAAGATATTATACTTTACACCTTCACCACAAGAGCAACAAGTCGCTTTTTCGCCTGCTTGACAAGATACCATGTTAGAGCCATTGGTTCTGTATTCGCATTGGAGTATACTAGTCGCACCACTATGTCCCCGTAAACCAGGTTTTCCTACGACGAAAAAGGTAACACAATGGTTTTTAAAAGTGAAGACGGATAATTTAATTTTGGTTTGATTTTAATTTAATTTTGTTTGTGGATTGAAAAATATAACGTGTTATCCTTTTCGCCTTATGAAAACTCTACGTATAAATTTAATAAGCGGAAAGTGGCATTGGCATGGGACCGGGTCCAATGTTCGAAAAAACAGGAACAAAAGTGCAACACAGAGCATCAACTTTGCCGTCGTCGGAAACCGTACATTTAGACCCAGACATATCGGCTTCCCATTTTTTATCGGAGTAGCAACTGAGTGGCAAATAATTTTGTGGACATTTCGCGCTACTAGTATTAGAGTGAATGTGTTTGCATTGGATTTTCCCGTTTCCCATCCAACCTTTTGGTCCGTTAACTCCTGAAAGCATATTCACATTTCATTCCTAAATCTCCTTTTCCGATCGCTCTTAGAATTATTGTAAAATCAAAAGGGTTATGTAAGGTCATAAAAATGTGGTAAAATGTTACCTTTAACACCTCTATCTCCTTTACTCCCTCTACCTCCTTTACTACCGGCCGAACCTTGAGCACCTTTGTTTCCATTCAATCCGGTTTTACCATTCAGGCCTGCCAACCCTTGAATCCCTTTGGCACCGCGCTTTCCCTGAAACAAACAAGTTATCGCTCCTGAAAACATGGATACATGAAAAGTTGTGTCAAAATATCGAACCAGATGACATTATCTTTACCTGCAATCCTGTTTCTCCAGTAGCTCCAACAGTACCTTTCAATCCCTCTTTTCCTTTTTCACCAGATTTTCCTTGTGATCCAGTTTCGCCTGTGTCACCATTTGATCCCACCGGACCTTGTAACCCTTGGATTCCTTGAGTACCGACTGGTCCCTTTTCACCTTGGCTACCTTCGTTTCCTTTTGTACCCTCATCTCCCTTCGACCCTTTCTCACCTTGAGCGCCTTTTTGACCATCTTTTCCAACTGGTCCAGTTCCACCTTAATAAATAAGTTTAAAAATAAGTATTTTGTAACATTTGACAAACTCTAAAGATATTTCAGCATGAGAATGTTTCTTTCAGCATTTACAAACCTTGCTCTCCTTGAATTCCAATTGCTCCTGTTTCACCTTTTTCACCTTGTAGTCCTGCAGGTCCCGTTACTCCTTTTTCTCCTTGGGTCCCTTTTTTACCTTTATCTCCAACTGCTCCTTTATCTCCTGATAAACCAATAGGACCAGTTTCTCCTTGTTGACCTTGTGTACCTTGTTTTCCTTGAATGCCCTGTTTTCCTGTTGCGCCCTTTTGTCCCTGATCACCACGTCCCCCTTCAATTCCAGCCGGACCTGTTGCACCTTGCGATCCCGCGTTCCCCTTATTTCCTCTAACTCCAACCTCTCCATTATTTCCTTTTTCACCATTTGGTCCTATAGGACCCGTATTCCCTTTGTCACCTTTCTGACCGTTGTTTCCTTTTGCACCAGTTGCGCCAGGTTCACCTCCTGTACCGGCCTTTCCATTTACGCCAGATTTTCCTTGCATTCCTTGGACACCAACGGGGCCAATTGATCCTTTCGTTCCTTTTGCTCCAGATTTTCCATCTTTACCCTTATCACCTTTTGCTCCTTTGACACCGGTTTTACCTTTGCCACCTTTAGAACCGTTAGAGCCGTCTATTCCTGGCGCACCTTGATTCCCTTTCTCACCACTTAGACCATTTTTTCCATTGGCACCATCTTTCCCAGCTAAACCGGAGGGACCCTGAGGCCCTGTAGCCCCCGCAGAACCAGAATCACCTTTCTGCCCAATTTCCCCCTGTTCTCCCGCATTCCCTTTATCTCCAGAAACTCCTATATCTCCCATCTCTCCCTGTTTTCCTTGCTCACCATTTCTCCCATCATCCCCCGCGTCACCTGCCTCACCTTTAACGCCCTGTGCACCTTCGTTGCCTTGTAGTCCGTTACCACCAACAGCCCCTTTGCTGCCTTTCTTTCCAGTAGTTCCAGTTGTTCCAGGTTCTCCTTGTACACCTTTTTCACCTGCTGCTCCAATATTTCCTTGATTGCCTTGTGGGCCTGAGTTACCTTGCGGTCCGGTATTTCCTTTTATGCCTTGTACACCTTTTGCTCCTGTTTTTCCATGATCTCCATGAGGACCTTGTTCTCCTCTATCACCATGTAGTCCGGCAGGTCCTTCTACTCCTTTATTTCCCTTAGCGCCAGTGTTGCCCTTTTGACCAATAACAGGACTACATTGTGGTCCTGCTGGCCCTGGCGTACCGCGATCGCCTTTTACACCTCTTTCGCCTTGATTACCTTTTGGTCCCGCTTTACCTCGAACTCCTGGTAATCCACCATCTCCTTTTTGGCCTGTCAGTCCCCTTAAACCGGGTTGTTCACTTTGAGGGCCTCTACTTCCTTTTTGTCCAGAAGGACCCTGTTCCCCTTTGCAAGTTACAGGCACTGTGGATTGTAGTTGTGACAATGTGGGAAGTTCCGAGCCGTACGGTGGAAGTCCCCCATACAACTGCGAAGCTGATGAAACAAAAGCAACATGTGTACAGTACATTATATAAGACAATCATTTCTCTTTACTGTAAATGACGTTTAAAAATTAAAAACTTTAGGCGATAAAAACGGAAAATTGAATTATAAGTCTTTACCTGTAGGAATGACAATTCCAAGCGTCAACAATGTTGTTAATGCAATCATTCTTGCTGGTTAGGCAGAAGAAAGTGATGTTCTAAATACAAATTCAAACTTCATTTATACCCATAATAATTGCTCTCCGGACGTAATAAAACAGTCCCGGAGTTCCTCCTACGTCACTGGGCAGGTCATCTATCTAATTTCATTTCCGTTGTTAAGTGCATCGTGAATCTGTTTAGGAAATAAACGATCTAGGAAGACTAAGCTAATTAATCTTTTTGAAATTGCATTGTACCGACTTTTATGCGTACTATAATTTATGAGCGAACATTTACACGAATATAACAAACAATTCGCAGAATAGTTTTTGAAATATAGCAAAACCGAGTAAAGAGTATTAAGATGCTAGCTGTGTTGCATATTTTTGTACTAAAGCATTTCAATACTTTTCTGAAATTTCCCAGAACACTTACGATCAACACACTATTAAGAACGACAAATTTCAGTTGCAACCATAGTAACAAACACATTTCCATGGCCACTATTAACATCCGGTTGTCGTAAAATGATTAAGTTTTAATTAAAAACGTCATGCTTTGAAGGTGTCCGTCTTCAGTATTGTTGGATATTACCGTCATTCAGTTATCTTATTTGTGCCGTTACTTCTATTTGTCTTTCCTTCGTCTATGTATGCTTTCGAATGTATACTTCGAGTATTTTTATTACTTAGCTACAGACGTCATATATATGTTACTATAGCAACGTTTCACCCTCGCCCATATATCAGGAAGGTGGAATGCCGATGTGCGGATACAAGATAATATATGGTAATTATGAATGAGGTATAAAAAGCCTGTGATTTTCTTAGAACTCATTATTGTCAATTTGACAAAATGAAACGTTTTGCGTTTGTTGCTTTTATCCTTGCTTCAGCTACCGTTTACAGTCAAGGTAACAACCGCCATTGCTCTGTAGTAATTTCGTTTTTCCTGCTTAAAACTTTCTGTTTTATACTTATTTGCAGATAGCAGTGGTAGCTGTTCGCATTGCGGTAAGTGTATACATTAACTCCATTCTAGTGTCTCCATTTATTTCAAAATTTAGTGCCATTTAAAAACTTTTGTGTAGCATTAGGATGACCAAATAACTGAATAGAAGAATTTAGACAACTATTTTGACAATTTTATGTTATAGTTAACCCTAACTATGTATATAAAGAAATATGTTTTTAGCATTTTAGTACTATATTGATATACATTATGTTTATTATTATTATTACTTAATTATTAACGAATTTTACTTATAACCTATTGTAAAGGGGGCTATGAAAGAGTTAGTTTGAGATAAAAAATTTCAAATAAATTCCTCTTCGTCCTCCTTCTGTCATTTATATAACTAATAAAAAAGAAATTATAATTTTTAGTTATTTCACGATTGTAAATCTTGTATATGAAAAAAAACAACATGAGCATTTCTTAGCTTAGGCCGCCGCATTGACACACATGTTTTTATCCTTTTAGAAGTTGGAGACAGGGGATTAAAAGGTATCCAAGGTCCTGTAGGATTACGCGGTCCCCGAGGTCCTACAGGATTTAAAGGTGCAATTGGAAAACAATGTGAAATTGGACCAACAGGTTGCCAAGGAAAAGTCGGAGAGAAAGGCTTGAAAGGTTTTAGTGGGGAACCTGGAGCTTCTGGGCCATTTAGTGCCCCACCCATTTCACCGAAAGGAGTGTCTGGTGACAAAGGTGATTCCGGTTCACTTGGCAACCAAGGCCCAAAAGGAAAGACTGGAGAACAAGGTGCGAAAGGAATTAAAGGAACGAATGGTAGTGATGGTGTGCAGGGGGGAAAAGGTGTCACCGGTAATCAGGGTGAATTGGGTAAACAAGGTAAAAAAGGTTCAACCGGAATAATAGGGAAGGTTGGTGGGAAGGGGGACCAGGGTAATAATGGCCAGAAAGGGGAAAAGGGGGTCGACGGGGATGAAGGAGAAACTGGTCAAAAGGGAAATGAAGGACCGGTTGGTCCAAAAGGTTTACAGGGAAAGAAAGGTATCCCAGGTAAACCTGGCACAAATGGATCAAATGGCATAAAAGGAGCAGTTGGGCCAAAAGGCATTAAAGGTAATTCAGGGGAAAGAGGAGTGAAGGGAACAAAAGGAATCAAAGTAAAGGAACAAATACATATCTTGTTAGTAGGGCCTAAAATGGATTTTCATTTCAGGGAGTGTGCGGTAAAAAAGGTCTACAAGGACCACAAGGAATGGAGGGAAAGCCTGGAAACAATGGGGTGGACAGCGAGAATGGAATAAAAGGTATTTTAAAAATTACATACAATCCTTTACCATATAAGATTATTATTTAGAAACGGTATTAGATAGTCATGTATGTACCTTATTGTGTTAGGTGTCGGTGGTGATATGGGAGCACCAGGAACCGATGGAAATAACGGCGAAGAGGGAGATATAGGAAATAAAGGCATGAGATTTTATATTTAGTACCAGTTCCGTAACTGGACCGTTTGGTAGGGAAATAAATAAAATAATGAAAAAATATCATGGGCTTACGGTTGTCAATTCCTCTTAAACAACATATCATAAATAAAAAAAATACATTTCAGGGCACAAGGGTGGTGTAGGACAAACAGGATCAATTGGTTCTCTGGGTTCAGAAGGTGACGTAGGTTCCCCAGGCAAACAGGGGAATGAAGGCATCCAAGGACGCCCAGGGGAAGTTGGAACTAAAGGCGCAAAAGGGCTGTCCGGGATGCAAGGCGCTGCTGGAAATAAAGCGGGTAAAGGGGACCCAGGAGAAGCTGGACCACAAGGAAACAAGGGCCTTCATGGTGATAGTGGTCCTGCGGGAGAAAAAGGAGAAAAGGGCGATGTAGGAAAAATGTATGCAAATTTCAATTTGAAAAGATGTTTCCGGAGAGTTTTATGGAGTTAGTATTGATGGAACTTTGTTTCATTTTAGAGGAGAGCAAGGATCTACGGGTAAAAAGGGGACAAAAGGACGCACTGGAATAACAGGAAGTATTGGTAACCCTGGAAGTGAAGGGGAAATTGGAAAACGGGGCATACAAGGTCAGTGCAATATCAGATAGAAAAAATAAATATATATAGTTGGAGATGTCATGGATTGTATTTTACCTGAATATTGTTTTTGTTTTTAAGGAAACCAGGGTCGAAAAGGTCCCAACGGATCGAAAGGCGCCAAAGGTAATGCTGGTGATTTAGGAAGCAAGGGAGAAGCTGGCTCGAGCGGAATTCAAGGTCTTTATGGTCCATTGGGTTTTCCTGGTAAAAAAGGAGACACGGGGAAAATAGGAGATGCTGGAACATCTGGAGTTAAAGGAGAGCGAGGAGAGGATGGGATTAAAGGTGAAATCGGATCGAAGGGTAAAAATGGAGAAAAAGGTATTGTAGGGGAAAAGGGAGAGATGGGAGAAACAGGGAAACTAGGTATAAAAGGTGATAAAGGAAGACTTGGTACCAAAGGATTGAGAGGTTTGGTTGGGGAAAAAGGAGTTAGAGGAACTCAAGGGTTGGAGGGTGAAAAAGGGTTAAAAGGAAAACAGGGCAGCGTTGGTATGAAAGGGTATCAAGGAAAACAAGGATTCAATGGAGACAACGGTGTTGATGGAAACAATGGTGTAAAAGGGGATGCTGGCGTAAATGGTGCAGTTGGAGAAAAAGGTTTACACGGAGAGCATGGTAATATTTTTTCATGAACAAACCAAAAATTATTCATTTTTTTATTTTCAGGTTTAATTGGTAAACGGGGTTTAACAGGCCAAGCGAAATTTTACTCATTCTACTGCGAACAAGCAACAAAAGCCGGCGCAAACGCTTCATGCAGGGCGGGTCAAGTGGTTTCCGCATGCTGTTGTTCAGGAGGTTGTGGTCAGTTCATCCTATCTCAAGGCGGTAGGACATGCTCTTGTAAACACTGCGGCAATAAAACCGTCGTAAGTACTCATGCTAGTCTCATTTTTGGTATCTAAATTCGAGTGATATTTTGCAAATATTTTTCAGACTAGCACAAGGGTCACCTGTTGCGGGGCGTATGAACCAAATCTCGCCATGGGGATGGGCAGCCTTTACGGAGACGAGGAAGATTTAAGTGATGTGCCAGAAGACAACAAATATCTCGTGCAAGCTGAAATACAAAGAATTCAACAAGAAGAACTAAATCAATCACAAGTGGGAGATGAGTTCTATGAGAATGTGGCAGATGAATTCAAGAAAATATAATATATTTGTAAACTTATGTGGTCTTTGAGACATTGCTATAAAAATTTTCCGATGTTTGTACTCGAAATCATTCTAGACTTTTTCGTGAAATTGTCTTGGAACCAAATTTTTTTGACAACTTTGGAAGAGGCTGATGAGCGTCATTTGGCTGATGGTGGCGAACCGACGAATAAAACATACACTCTTTTTTATAAGAATCAGTAAAATTGGGCTTGCGGCTGGCTGTTAATTTAGTTAACTTAATTTGTTCTTATTTTAGAGATCCTTTTAGGATTTTAGTCTTTGCAGACGTGTGAATATAGATAAGAGAAACATAGAATATAATATTTGATAACTAACCCAAGATAAAATGTTAAAGCTTTATACAATTGAATCTATATACATAAAATCGTAGTGAAAATGTACAAGACGAAAAAGTCAAAGATAACTCGCACACAGTTTCTGAAAAACATCATTAACAAGTGTTATGTTTTATGTATTTTTTTAGATGGCCATATTGTCACCTGTTGTTCTTAAAAAATGAATCTACTATATTTATCCGAGGCTGTTCTTAATTTGTTCTAAAAATTTTGCATGATTTTCAGACTGGTGTTCTTATAAAATTGTTCTTATAAAAAAAGAGCGTAATTCGTTTTACAACCGTCTTTGCCTCGGGCTATAAAATAATAACTAAAGAACGATATTGCTCCGACTGTCAACAAAGCATTACAAATGTTTTATATACTTATATATACATCGGAAAAAGGAAAGTCGGAGTGGACTATTACGTTAATAAGTTATGGACCTGATCTTAGAAGCTACTAATAATAAATACGATATATCTTTTGATGTTACTACACCAAGAAAAGCGTTTGCAGGACATACTGTGTATAGACTTTTGCTAAAGGTATTTCTATTTATTTGTATCCTGAATATCTATATATATTAACCTAATAATTAGGTGTGCGGCAAAATTGATTATAGAGGCTTTTCGAAAATTAAAAATTTGTGCTGAGGATACAGAAACAGTAATAACAGATAAAACAAATATTTCAGCATTCCTCTTCCTCATTCCTTTGCAATTAATGTTGTGATTTTGCCTCACAAAAATATATGAAAACCTGCAGAATAGCTGCATTATTTACTTTATATTTATTTATATATATAATATATATATATATATATATATATATATATATATATATATGTCACTGCTATTTATATATGGTATATATGGTCACTGTAGCTTAGTGGTTAGTGCATTCAACCCACAAAATCAAACGGTGCTGGTTCGAAACCCAGCTCGGACATATTTTGATTTCTGAGTTACAGTTGAGTTATTGAGCGGAACTCATTGCGTAATGCAAGCCTAGCTCAAATGGTGGGTTGTCTGGTGAAGCGACTTCGTAGGTGCAAATGGGTGCCCTAAGTACGCCAGGACCTAAACCTTGGGATAAGAAGAGCCACTGTTACATGTGGAGAGTCCCGTAAAAACTCCATTATATTATATTTATATATATATATATATATATATATATATATATATATATATATATATATATATATATATATATATATATATAATGATGGTTGTCTACTTGTTAGATGAGCAGACATCAATTAAAAAGTTAGGGGAAAAGGTTACCAGCTATTTATGAGTTCTTAAATGACTCTTTTAACCTGCCATGCTACGTCAGGTCTTTTGGCATACACCGCAAGTGAACCTATTGCTTGAGTAGGCTGGTCATCAATGTGAGTAAGCCTGTGACATTTTAAACCACCAGTGGATTTGCACACCCTATCACATATGTTGCAATGTAAGTCGTTCAACTGAATGCTCAACTGATTGTTGCTACAGTATATATATATAATATACTATATATTGTAAGAAAAAGACGCTATGTTTTTTCGAAACTCTATGTTTTGTACGTAATGCATATCAGTATATATACAATATAAATACTAAGCAATGGAATCCATAAAAATTAAATGCAATGAATTCGCATATAAAAAGTAAAAAACTGCTAGTTTTTAGTATTGTGATTTTTTAAAGTTGAATTTTCAAAACATCAATATATTTCACAAATAACTTCTTAAGCATTAAATCGATATTTATAAGTAGAAATCATTAAGAATTTTTACCATTAAACCCTTCAAACCTTAAATAATTAAAATCACCATTAATATACCGTAAATCTTCTTTTAAACACCCCCTTCTTTTAAACACCTCTACCAATAAATGCCCCCTATAAAGATCAAAATTCTAAATAAACACCTCCCTGTAATAAACACCCCCTTCTTTAGAATGACAATTCTGTAGTCGATCTATGAAAAAATCAATACAAAAACTTATATTTTGAAATAAACGCCTTCCTCTAATAAACACCCCCATTCTGATCTTGAAATTTGAATAAACACCCCGGGCGTTTAATAGAAGATTTACGGTAGCTTCAAAATGGTAAAGTACATTTACTGGCTTATCAGAAATGAGAATAACGTTAATGAAGTGTTCTGGGCCAGAGGTTTGTGGTCAGTCGTGATTACCAATTCATCACAGCCAAGCAGGGGCAGATTCAGATGGTAGCAAAGGTAGCAGATTTACCCTTTAAATTTCTAACATTTTTTAATAATGTTCCGTAACAAACTCACAAAAATATAAGTCCTGTGAAGAGTCTTGACAAGATTGAAATCTTCTGTATCAATTCTTGTGTGAAATAGCGGTTATATTCGAACGTGTAAGTCACACAAGAGTTGCGTGACCGTGCTGGAAAATCAAACTTCAAATTAAATTAAAGCATTTTCATACTAAATTTCATTTTTCACATTTTATAGTACTTTTTGCTACCATCTAAACTTGGTTTGTCTTGTCTTACTGTACCAGATCAGATTTTCTGAACAGTAAGGGCATTTCTAATGGTAGCAAAAGTCTAAATGGTAATACTTTAAAACGGGTAAACCTTACACCTGTAAATACTGGTGTATCCTATTAAAATACCGGGGGTAAATTAGAAAATCTAATAGTCATTACTCAAGCACGTGGTAGCAGATCGTTTTCAAAATCAAAATGCTTTGTCCTTTTAATAATTAATTCAAAAGATGAAGAAGGAGACGTTGTTCTGTATAAATTGGAAAGTAGAGTGGTTCAAATCGATCAAGACCATCTAGTTATGGATTGTTTGAAAGCAATGCTTAACCAAAAACTTATTGAAGATCAAAGTTTCCCATTTTTTCCATTAAAGTAAGTTTTGTGTTTGTTTTGCAATTTTAATTTGTTTAGCTAGTTTTTGTTTGAATCTGGAATGAACTCTATTTAAAAATAGAATACCGTAAACCTTCGCAGATAAGCCCTGGGCTTATATATTAACAAAGACCTAAAATTTGTGGGCCTATCTACAAGTGGGCTTATCTACAGGTAGAAAAAAGGTGCAAGAAGCAAAGGTATTGAACTAATGAAAATTGATCTTTTCTCAGAAACAAGGTAAACTTAAATTTCTTCTGAGCTATCAGAAGCTAACGAAGATAACTCTCTGACGTCACATTCATCATAGTTTTCATCTCCATCACTCCTGTCCTCAACGAGAAAGGACACCATGTTTATGACTACAAATAAAATATACTGTCGGTGAAGAGTTAACATGTCTAAAAGAAACAGATAATCGTCACAGTGATAATGCCATAAAGGTTGAAGCGAGTGTTGACAAGAAAAAGAAGAAAGGTGCAACTAAAACTTTGAATAAAGATAAGCTTGTAGGACATGTGCCAGAACCTCTGGCCCAGATTTTATTTCCAATGATGAGCAACTGGAAGATCTTATTACTGACTGCAACAATTGATGGAGAGAAGCGCCGAGCACCTGAAGGCACTTGTGGACCTGGTGGAGAAATCAAGCTCTCATGCACATACTTATTTACGGTGCAAAATGCCATTAAAATGTATAAGATTGAAACTTAAACAAGAAGAGAAGAAAAAAACAATGTTTTAGGCAAAATCAAGTTGTTTTTGTTTTTTCCTATTTTTGAGAAATGGGCTTATCTACGAGTGGGCTTATCTACAGGTAGAAATAATCGGTAAGAGAAAGGGTGGGCCTATCTACAAGTGGGCTTATCTACGGGTGGGCTTACCTGCGAAGGTATACAATAGTCTAGTTATACTCCTATTTTATCTCTTAGATGCACATCATATGCTTGTTTTGTTTGTTGTGTCATATGTTTACATTATAGGAGATTTCAATGAATACATGTCATCATGTCAGACATGCCACCATTTTGAAATTTGAAAGAGGGAGTTTAGGGTAAGAAGCTTAGCCACGAAGTATAAGCAGCAAAAACTTTGCAAGTTTTGACAGATTTTTAAAACACGGCTGTCCAGGGTGAGCAACAGTCAGCTTTGAAATCTCATGCCACACTTGATCAATGCCAATGATGGGCTTGTTATTTTCATTGAAGTCCATTCCATTGGCAGCTCATCATCTGGCGTCACTTGAAACTTGAGGACTTCTGTCTAGAGCGCATCTTTATCTGTCACAACATTCAGAAATTTTTCAATGATATTTTGTAGTTTGTCTGTTGTAGCATAAAGACGTTCTGGGAGCCGAAGGAATGTCAATGACTTGATGACGTCAGGACGCAGAACTGGCATAGAATTTTGCAAATATTGGGTACACTATACATTTTACTCTTGCCTCAGGAAGAAATATTTGGTATTGAGAAGTACCAAAAAGATCATTGTTTCGTGCAAATTACTTGGTCATCACACCAACGAAAACATTGACTGGTTCCTTTAAAATACTTGTGTCATTCAGATCTATATCAAGCATTTCTTCACATGATACAATGGCATCCAGATTTACAAGAGAGAGAGAGAGAGTTGACAGTATTTTGTTTAATCGGGCGGGAGAAAAAAATTAGTGTAAAAATCGGGAGAGTTGGCATGTCTGTCATGTAGTAGTGTATCATATAAATGCTATTATTGGTCTATATACACCACTGCCCCAGCGAGCCTGATTTTCCAGCCTTCTTTCGGCTAAGGTGTGGCTTGAATGGTGCCAGGATGGCAGTTAATTTGTTGCAATGTGATACTTGGTTCACCACTCCAAACCATGCCCTGATATCAGCAATAATTTTTGGTTGAGAGAATGACACTAGTTGTCCACTGCGCCATTACATTACAATTGGTAATCCATTACCCCCTCTGACACCTGATCATCAATTTCACTGCAATCTACTTGGACCTAAGCCTTTACATTATCCAGGAAAGATACGGGTACTTAAGTGGGTACTTGACAATCCGTCTTCCACATTCGAGGAAAAAATATTGAATGAGGTGAACGGCCCAACCAATGACCCTCCAATTGAAAGGAGAAAAGTAGACATGAAGACAAAGATAATAACGGATGAAGATTATCTTGAAGCAATCGAAGAAAAACCTCAAGGAAGAAAATCAACTTCAAGATTGACAAGGAAGAAACCGATTTTCAGAAAATTAATGAAGAGATCAAATCTGATAATCAGAAGCAAAAGGACAACAAAATTGCAGAAATTGATTGAGGAACTGAAGAAGAGATTATTGAATAAGACTCAAGTGATTATGATGATGATAGGGACATAGTTGAACAATGAAAGTACACCAAGTGCAGAGGAAGCAGACGTAGTGGGAAAGTGACTTGCATTTATATACAAAATTAAATGCTACTCGCATCTGTATATAGGATGTGCATTAGAAAGACTCCTTGTTGATACAAATATTTTTTGAAACATCCTTTTGTTGATCTTCATTCTGTTTTCTTTTCCTTAATAAAAAATATGTTATTTAAAAATAAATAAAAAAAACAACGTAAATTATATTAATTTGCTTATTTTGCGTAATAAGACTTGTTGAGACAAATTGTTTTTTGATATACATGTTCACGGTGGAAGCTTATCTCTTACTTACTTTAGAAGTATTTTTAAAGGACCACAAACCTTCAAATCAAACTCCGTCATAGAGTTTTACTTCACTTGTTTGGTTACGGAGAGACAGGACATGATTAGAAGTTGTTTCTCTGAAGGAAAATATAAGTCCTGCATTATTTTATCCTTTTTTCATTTGGGATTAACATGCTCTTCTACATAAAGCAAAAATGATAAATACATTATATACCAGCCGATTTATTCATATAACTTTAGTACACCTAATAAGTTGAACATTTACTATCATCTAAATGTATTATATCTATAAATACACTATTTATTTTAATTTAGTTTGAAATATATTTTTGTAAATAAGTTAGTTTGTTTGGGCCTGATGATGAAAAGGATTATGAAATGCTAATATTTTGGACAATGCTTTTTACAATCCTTTTCATCATCAAAATATGTTTTCATTATTGATGTGCATAAAATATTGATGCCAGGATCTGCCACATCATTTAGTTGTTAGTTATACACAATGTTGTTTGTATTATTTTCAGATTCATAATGAAGAATACGGTCCAAGATATGAGGTATTGTAACTAAGCAACAATAACAACAGCATTCATAATTTCTTTGTTCTTTCAGTTCATTGCATGGAAAAGGTTCAGCGAGTTTAAAAAACTTCACAACGCGATAAAAAATGAATTAGAAGCGGATTCTCTCAATTCTTTTCCTGAATTCGCGAAAGGAAAATTATTTGGTGTGGAAAAATTTATTTATAGAATAAGATTGTTGTTTTACATTCATCAGTTTTCAATCTGAAACGTTTTTCTGTCTTCAAGAATCATATAGAACCTCATATTTGTTCTTCCTTTGAAGCTAACAACCTTTTAAATATAGGATGTATATGTAGTTCCATTTTAAATGTCCAGTTATTTTTAAAAATTAATACCTCTAAATATCTGGCATCAAAATTGTAAAATCAAATTAACATTAGCTTATCTGAAGGACACTTTCGTTAGAACATCTGTTTGAGTTGAGTCAATTTCATGTCTGTCATCTTTAATTTTCGTAAATATTTTTAAAACATTTCTTTCTTTTTTTTGGGGGGAGACTGAAATATTTGAAATTTGTCCCACTCACTGTGCATATTGTATTATGATAAACCTTTCACCAGCTGTTGTGTCATCGATAGGTCGTTTTGATGATAACGTGATCGAGGAGCGTCGCAAAGCTTCCATACAGCTCATGAATTTCATTCTCACGCTCCCTGGCCTCACAAACCACAAGAGTTTTCGTGCTTTCTTAGAAGTGAGAATGCGCATTCTTTCCTGTTAGTTTGGATTTTAGGTGACGATGTCAGTTGCTAAGTTTCTAATTTAGCTGAAGTAGTAATTTCTAAGCTATTAGCTGAACATAGATTATTTATGTGAGCTTTTCCTACAGGTTGGACGAAAGAACAAATCTTCAGCTTTTGCTGTCACAGAGTGCAATTCTCTCTCATCAACTGAGGATCCATACGACACCGATCAATACAGTACTTTCTTCACTTATTTCTTTCTTTATATAATCGAAAGCAATGAACAATTTATAACTTCTAATAATTTTATTCACAATGTTTAGGTTTAGACCGCTCTACTTCACCTTCAGCGAGTCAAGAGGTCCTTCCAACCGGTTCACTTAACGATGCAGTTGATGACATCACTCCTGATAATGTCTTTCTGGTTCAAGGAGATGATGACGTCAGGGAATGTTGGTTGCGCGAAGCCAGGTCGATTTGCGGTGACGATTTGGAGGTGTTGGCGTCGGAAGCCCCCGGTGATTTCCCAGTGACGCCTCGGAGTAGCGTAGCAGATGATGACAGTGTACTGTTTGCTGAACCGCTTCCTTGCAACGAGAACGGCTACGAAGAGGATGTGATATGCACAACTGGTGGTAGAGAGACTCCGCCCGCTAATATGGAAGACAGGTACAAGGTGGACGACAGGATGTCGCAAATCATCAATCAAACGGTCGAAGAGGATGATTACGTGTTCCAAGCCAGTGTTGCCATGAGCAACGCAATAGAGCAAGAGGAGTTGAACAATAACGAGGCGGCATTCGAGATGTATAAGTTCGGTTTGGGTTTATTGTTGCGCGGAGTTCAGAGTGATGTGAATACTGAGAGGCAGGAGGCTGTACGAAGGAAAACTGCGCAGTATTTGCTACGCGCTGAACAGCTGTATAACACGAAGTTGCACGCGTGCACGCAACAGGACGTCCAACTGGGAGACAGCAAGTGGAGGTTTCGTTTGAGCGACGTGCGTGTGTTCGGTATCATCAACCGCGTCATGTTAGTGGAGAAAATCAACACTACTCTCAATCAACACACAGAGGTGTACGTGATGAAAGTGTTACGCAAGCAAGGTGGCGAGTACAAACGAGTTAAACAGAAGAAACCGCGGAATCTATACAACTGCAAGTTCATGGCGAGGCTTTATAATTGCGTTGAAACGTACACTGGTGTGTATTTACTATTACAACATGTAACTGGCGGTCGGCTATGGGATTACTTGAACCTCCCTATCTTCGAAGTTTATCGCGTTCGCAAGCAATCATTGTACGAAGGTTCCCTGCACGAAAACAATAACGCCAATCCTTGTAGAGGTCTATTAAAAACAACCGCGCTCTTAAAACATAATGAAACTAAAGAAGACTTAGTTAGAATGTGGTCCGCGCAAATCCTTCTATGTCTGATAGATCTGCACTCCAAAGGAGTTGTATGTAGGTAAAGTATTCTTAAGCTGTTTTTACCACGAAATGATCGCGCGCTTTTAATACCTCTCTTCAGAGATTTGAACCCTTCAAATGTACTTTTGGACGAGTTGGGTAATATCAGACTTACTTACTTTTCAAATGTTGATGGTGTCGATTATACGTTGAACCAAGATGCTATAAAATTCCAATATGCGTCGCCGGGTAACTTATTTACGGTAGTATCTTCTTTTTAATGCACTTTTCTTTCGAACTAAAAACTGCTTATAAGGGAATGTTTAGCTATTTTGTCCTTCTAGCTAGCAACTGATCTTGGAAGGATTGTGTTTGTGGTCAAATCTGGAATCGCTGTCCGGCATTTTCATTAGGGATAAATCTCCAATAAATTGATGGGAAAATATTTAGTGTTTGCATATGCTTTTACATGTTTTCCTGTAGAGATAGAGGGCGTATTTGAAGCCGCGCCATCCACCGATTGGTGGAGCTTGGGTGCATTGCTGTTTGAAATGCTCGTGGGAGAGGTATATCGTGTCTTGAAAATAACTAGCTTAAACTCTCGTATACCTTCACGAGCAATTATTTTATGTAGGAGATATCAGGTTTGGAAAGTAGGTGACCGTTTTTTAGACCTTACTTGTTACTTTAGTCTCTATACAATTGTCATCCTAATGGAATCACGTGTCACTCTGTGGTCACACTACCGAGGAGAGTTAGCAACGAGGCTTGTTCACTGTTATCCGGGGTAAGTTAAATTAAAATATATATATATATATAATATATATATATATATATATTTATAATGTTTTTTATGACTATTTCAGCTTTTGAAGTTCAGTCCAAAGGCACGGCTTGGTAAGAAAAAGGTGTTGGTTTTGAGAGACTACATATACATGTATATATATATATATAAATATTGGAATTCCAGCTATATTTTCTTTAACTTAGCTGTGATGTATTCATTTCTATGGCATTTTTAGGTGCTGGACCAACGGGTAGCGAAGAAATCAAATCACATTCGTTTTTCACAGGAGTGGATTGGACGAAACTGTCATCCGTCTATCAAGCATGAACGTCGTTAAAAACTCAAATATTTTATTATTGGAACAGTTATTGGATCTGTAAATATAAGAATGACGGTTTTTACCATTGATGATTAAGAAAGAACAAATTAAAACTTTTGATTTAAAGTTTCAGGCGTATATATGTCCGTAACATTTCGACAGAAGGTTATATATACAAAAATTGAAATATTTTTGTCATTTCCGGCATTCGTGCGCAGAAGTGTTTTCATCGAAACAAGTTATTTGTAAGACGTCTTAAAACAATCGACAATAACACGTTTTTGTTAGACATGGTTTCTACACACAAATCATTCTGGAAAGATTCTGGAAAGTTCCGAAAATAATGGTTAATAAAACAGAATTGGCATGCATTGAGTAGTCTTAAGTATTTGTGTCAAAACCTATAATAGCTTAATTAGCACCACATCAGGCTTCTGTTTAGAAGTTGTTTTCGGTTCTAGCAACAGTATTTACAACAATATCGCATATTACCAAGATATTAACAAATATCGAAAATTAGTCGAAATTTGCTTTTATATTATAAAAGAACCATGAAGTTATTAAACAAACTCCAGAGTTGATAAGAGTGTTAGGATTTTTCACAGCATTGGTGCAGCCACACGCTGCGTCTGAAACAATATTCTGCCCTAATTATCAACGATACGAGCATTGTGAATGATTAACTAATGTTGTTTAGTTGAGAATCTTTTGTTTCAAAATTCTAAGATATTCCTGCCTGTTAATGCGTATCACACGGATAAGCTCTTCAATGAAATTGGATTCGTGACAACAACTTCAGCTCGATTTAATCAACTTTATCGAGCGCATCCCATCAAAAGTCTGCTTTAATTACATATTGTGTAATTTCATGTCCATCGAAAACATGTTTCTCATCGTAATATACATTCTCGCATCGCAATATCCGTCTCTTTCTAATCTTAATAATAAATCGGGAAAATCACTAAAAATGTCAAACTGGCAAAGGAATGTTTCGATTAAATTCGCATACAAGGGTGTTCAAAGCATGCGTGCAACAATTTGCTTTACGCGCCACAGCAATAACACCAAGTGTATTTATACATCACAACCTCGTTTGAGATCGAAATATGACTCATGCCAAACTACCTTCGACTAAATACACCATATCTTGAACTATAAACGGTCTCAAAATGTTGATGCAAGAAATAATTTAAGTAGACATTGCTTTTAAATCAAACAGGACGTAGAATTAACAATGCATGTTATTGAAACAAGAACATTGTGCAGGAAGGCTATATTGAAATTTAACATTTACTAATACGAATGCAAGTTTTATGAGCTGCGGTAAATCAAAAGACGTGTTTACGTTTTGATGTGAAGTAACGCGCGCTCATGGTTTGTTCAACGTTGCGTCAACATTACAGGTCGTTTTTTATAAACAGTTGTTAAGATTAAAAGTGACAGGGTTGTTTTTTACTCGAGTGGTTTAAGTCGCGAAGTAAATGAAACGTCCCTGTGGTAGAAACGCATTGTTCCGTGTGTGTGGTTTCCGTTGCTATTGTGGTATCTGGCTCTTATTGTTTCTGAAAAGTGGTGCATTTTTATGGATAATTTCGTTTTGCTTTGCTTTAATTTACATAAAAACATGTTTATTCCCGCTAAACAAATAGTGTTCAAATGCAACATAGTAAAATGATAGAGTGAAACTACCTTGTAGAAACCAGGTTCGAGTCGATAATACGCTCCCATCTCTTATCATTTAATAGGATGCCACAATTCATAGATCCAATAATTAAAAGAATCAATTAAAATGTGATGTCACTAACAGAGTCTGGCTAATATATATACTTTTCATATTGTTTAGACGGAGGCATACTGGGATTAAGAAATGGTAAACAAACGCTTGCGTGACAGATAAATGAACGCTATGTTTTTGTTAGTAAGAGTTTTGTTTATTCTGCTTGTTTCTACTGCTGGAAATACGTACGATATATTCGAGCAAGTGTACTATCCAGGACGAGAAGCAGATTTGTTGAAGGTGAGTGGTGACGTGGAGATACCTGTCGTCCACAGAAGTTATAGCAGAAGAGAGAAAGAGACGAGATTTACTGGGACGTACGACGGCTCGACGTACACGTCGTTTGAAGTGCCGGCAAATAAAAAGCCACCTCAGCTGGACTATTCACGATTCCTATCATGGGAGACAGCATCAGTTCGAACGGGGAAACGAGTGGCGACATTTGTGAATGTGCACGGCGAAACGGTTGCGAGGGAAAAGTACTTCGGTGTTTTTACAAAACATTCGCGGAAAAGACGAGACGTGTTTGGAAGAGACGACCGCTTGTATATTCCACTGAACAAAGATTTCGGTCTCACTGAGCCATATATTTACACGGTGAAGATCTCTACGGGTTGCACTGGAATAGCTGTGTCACCGAGACACGTGTTAACCGCAGCGCATTGCGTGCATGATCAGAAGGACTATTTAGAAACCACAAAGGAAATGAAAGTGGGTTTCCCCGGACTGGACAAAAACACGACCTGGTATGATGTTCAGAACATTAAAATCTCTATAGGTTGGATCGAGGGGGGCATAGTTGACGGACCACTTTACGATTACTCTTTGTTAAAATTGAAGAAGAAACACGATCGACCATATATAAGGTTAAGTGTGAGCGAATATCAACGCAATGGGGTTGGGGAGCGAATCACGTTCAATGGTTTCGATGACGATAAACCTGACAACACCATGTGGTCGAGGTGAGATGATTGTTTTATATGACACTTAAGTTATTCAAGGGCGAGTGTGTGACGTCAGACTTTTAACATGACTCACTGCAAGGAGACTTTAATCATTAAATACAAACGTGGAAAATGAGATAAATTGGACTTAGAAAAGACAAATAAAACAGTTAACTTTAAAGGATTACTTTGATGTATGCAACATTATGTTTATGTGTACATATGAGAAAAGTTCATTTGAAGCTTCTTGTATAGTCGACATCAGATTACAGAAAAGTCGACATTACCACTCAACATTGTAGTAATGACTGCACACTACTGTCCCACCTATTTCTGTATTCCCAAGAAACACGAGGTACTCTTCTAACTGCCACCAGTTCAATGTTTCCGTTCCCTCCTCAAGGACAATCATGCACTCATCTTCCTTCTTTGTCCGGGTCTCCAATTGGTGGGACAAGCTCCCATGCAGTGTATTCCCCAAAAGCCATGTTTACCACCTCCAAGGCTTCAAACAAAGAATAAATTGTATTTCCTTACTAAAAAAAAAAAAAAATGAGATAAAAGCGAAGAAACTAAATGAACATGCCATGATAAGTTTTTTAAAAAGAGCCATCTTGTCATCATATTTGAATTGATATTTAATTTGTCTTTCCCCGTCTCTGTAGATCGTGCAGTGTAGTAGAAGACGATACCGACTTCCTTTACAATTATTGCGACGCTAAACCAGGTTCGTCGGGTTCGGGGGTCTACTCGTGGGTATACGATGAGCCGAGTGACGACTGGCAACGAGAACTTGTAGGTGTGTTCTCGGGAAACCGGTGGCGAGTATACGACGAGTTTTACATAATCGCGAAAAATTTCAATGTGGCCGTTCGACTTACTCCCAGTAAATACGCCCAGATATGTAAATGGATGGGCAAAGCGGGCGAGAAACTGTGTAGCTATGTAAAGTAATTTTTATTAGTTTTTTTCCCTTTTTTATTATACGACTTTTAATGAAATGTATAGCGCGTATTTATGACTATTTAAAATGTTATTTAGTATTTAACTTGAGTGTAACTCTCTTTCTTATCTTTGTAAATGAAAAGACAGTTTCGTTTCAGTAGTAAAAGATTTCTGTAAAGTTTGTTTTCTACTTGTATAACATACACCAGAACATAAGATATTGGTGTGCAATCTTTTAAAAAAGTCTGAAGAAACAAAGGAAATGATTTCATTGGAGATGAAAACAAAAGATATAATTCAAGCCAATGATCTCGCAATTTAGTTTTTATCTCGTTGTCACCTAGGTTCTTTTTTATTATAAGTTTATTTCACAGAATGCTTGCTCTAGTTAAGACATATAAGGACGGAGTCACCGCCATTATTTTTGTCATGTGGTTTTTCAAACATCATAGTCATTCAGGAATAATATTTTTGTTTTGACGGAGTATATGACCTTCAATGACACTGAAATCACAAGAAATTGACGACTAACTGAGAAAATGAAAATACCTTCCCATATAATTGATAAAACTTGGTATGAATGATCTACTGATGAACAAAGAAGAAAAAGCAATCGACGTCATCATAAAAATTTGCCTGTTTCTTAAGTTATTTGGGTTAAAATGTCAAGTATTTTTATTATCGTTTCATATTTATTTATTTAAAAAGTATTGGGAAGATGTTGTAAATTCAAATCAAGAAAATCGGTGTCTTTTTTATAGCATAAATACTTAATAATTGGACCACTGGTTTTAGTAAAATATAGACCATTGCAAGGCCGTACCGTGAAACTTTTGAAGGGGGGTCGGTTTTGAAGAAAAAGGACAGTGGAAAAATGTCACCCTCCATGGTTGGGCGACATTTTGGTAATTGATAAAGGAACAATTTAAGTAACACTGTTTGTCCAGATATATAAATCAAGAGTATGGTAGTTAGAAGATGGATTTTTTTACTCAAAAACTAAGTTCTTTTCATACAATTTTCTTGGGTGCAAGGAAAAAAATAATTTCGAAACTTGTTTATACTCGATCTTCTCATTGTAATGGATATTCATTATTGCCAGTGAACCGAGTCTTTCTGTAGTCATGTTTGCTCTTAGCCATGTCCTTAACCTTCTCATGGCAGAAAAGCTGCGTTCACATTCGGACGATGTTACCGGAAGTGTACATCCAATCTTGAGAAGTTCAAAGTGGTTTGGATATTGGATTTTATCGCAGATTTTAATGGCTTTAGCGAGGGTATTAGGCCTGTCTTTGGAATTGACAACTGACCATTTCTTTTTCCACAACATTAACTCTTGATCAACAGTGTCAGGGTTTGGAAGGTCGCTTTCATACATTTCAACTAACTCTTTTAAATCAGTTGTCTCCTCATTGCATATTATCGAGGGAATTAAGCATTAATGCAATGCGTTTTCTGGAATCGTGATTTCGTTTCTGAAATGATTGTGTCCATAAAAGGTATGATCAAGGCACGTTTATAATATACAAGTGGCGTCTCTGCAGGCACGTTATTTCTGTGCGCTTGTCTCGTGACTGTCCTAGGCATGGCAGGCTCAACAAATAGTTTACCTGCCATCCTGGTGGCTTGTTGATAAATAACATCAGCCTCTTTCTCGACATTTTCTCGTATATAACTTAAATTTTCTATCACTCCTTGAATGTTGTTGTAAGCGTACACAATATCCGTAGTGCGCCTTTGCAACTTCTGTGTGATGCAGGATAATGGGTGCAGCAGCCGGTACAATGTAATGATGCCTATAATAAACTCGAACTTCGTAAGTCCATTTAGGAAAGAGGAAGCTTCCTTTTTTGTTTTTGGGTGCCATCCACTTGTAAATTCTAACCGAAAGTCTTTCATATCAGTGTGTACTCCTGCAATAATCTCCAATGCCTCGGCCATAAATGGGATTGCCAGATAAAAATGTTCGTAGACCGTGTCTCTTTCCGACCATCGTGTTTTGCACATCCCAACAAGTATCTTCTTTCGTTCACTTGATGCACAATGAAGTCCTGTCACATGCTCTAGTAGTCGCTCCCTTTTTGGAGAGGTGTTGAAAAATATTGTTATTCCCTTATATACCTCCAAAATGTTATCGACAATAGGTATTCGTGATGCCGAAGCAATGCATAGATTCAAGTTATGAGAGTTGCAATGTGTAACTATAGCTTTTGGCGATCCATTTAAAATATAACTAGCAACGCCTTTTTTTAATGATTGCATGTTCGCAGCGCCATCGTAGCACTGGCCTCTACATGAAGCGATATCAATTGCATTATCTTTGTAGAATTTGAGCAAACGTTTTCCAATATATTCACCCGTTATTCGATCAAGATTTAGAAAGTCAAGAAACACTTTTCTGATATCGCTTTCTTCGTTTACATATCGCATGCAAAACGATAAAATTTCTCGGTTCGCACTTGTTACTTCATCTGCTGAAATGGAATGGTATTTTGCAGTTTTTATTTCGCTAATTAGTCGCTCTTGAATGCATTTTTTGCCAATGATGTCAATTAGTTCATTTTGACTTTTTGGTCCCAAGTAACTGACATCTTTGCGTAATGGCGCCTGTAAATGATTTCTAAGTTCCGAATTATGCTGAGCAATTTCTTGTACAATGACAAGAAAGTTTCCGGGATTACCTGTCTGTGATGATTTTTCCATCATGATATTTTCATGTGTTCCACGAAATGCAAGACCTTGTTTTCCCATCAAATGTACTATTTTTGCCAATACTTCTACAATGTATGGATATGTTTGTTGTCGACTTTTTAAAGTTTCATCGCTTTGTAATGGTATGGTTCCCGTTGGATTTTCAAAACGATTACAAATGCCAGCATATTGTTCTAAAGCTTCTTCATGGTATATATTTCCTGAATGTTTTTTTTTCTTTTTCCATAATATTGTTCCATTCCTTATACCCGCGGTTAACAAAAGGTCCCAAAGATCGTTTTCTATCTGCTGTTAAAAATAAAACACAGTAGATGCATAACACCGAGTCGTCCTTTTTGTTGTAAACGAATCCACCCTGCAAGTATTCTTTTTTACAAGAACGATTGCAACCGTGATGCACTTTCTTTAAAAATTCAAACGTAGTTTTTGTTTTACAATATGATTATAGACTTGATATTTTTCATGCGATGATAAATCACGACGCCCAACTAAGAGTTCGTCAATATCGTACAGTTTTTCTCTTTTGTTTAGATCATTTTGTTTATCTATTGTTTGATGTGGTGACCCGTGCGACGTACCTTGATCTTCAATGTTACTGACCTCATCATTATCGATATTCTTCTGGTTATGATTTTCGACCGACTTTTTCCCAGTCACTTCTTTCGCACTGTAAATAAACCAATAAATACTCCATTACGCTGCATGTAGGTTGCATATAGGGTTGAAATACAGTAGTACCTGTCTATAGCGGACACCAGTGGTTCATATTTACCATAATATTTATTATTTAAAAAAAATTGCAAGGAAAAAATTACTTTTTTTCACTTTTTGTTTATTAAAATTGATTAATTTTGACAAATGACTTGTAAATATATATAAATGTAGAAAAGATGTTAGTCGGATCGACTAACTCAACGTACCTTGTTTCCACCCCTGAAGGTACTACATTTCCATGCGGCGACTACATTATCCGCCACCGAAAAATCAATTACATATTATTATGAATAGTGAACAAAAGGGAAAATATCATCCAAAAATATTTCTTACCAAAAATATCCAGTTAACGATTTACATTTCTTTGCAGCCTTTTGTAACTCTTTTTCATCAGCGGCTCGTTTTCTTTCTCTGTTGGGCATTTTATTTTTTGCTTCTTTTAAAAATTAAAACTGTCTACTCTATACTTAATGCTAATCAAAAATGTGTTTTGATTTTTATGTTGTGAAACATTTTCGCACTCTCTTCTTCGGCATGATTACAATTCAATGTTCAATTCAAACGAAACATCAAGACAAAGGAGGTCAGAAAAGATATTATTTTCTTTTTCATTCATTCAAAACATGACATTCAAACAGGTCATTCATTCAAAACAAGACGAGGAGGTTCTGGAAGAGGCAAATAAATATATAACTAAAAAAATTCTGTTGTTGTTGTTAAATCAAAAAGGGCAGTTTGGACAAAAAGGGCGGTCGTTCGCACGCAACGACCCCCCCCCCCCCCACGGTACGGGCATGACTGGTAGGTCAAAAGTCAACAGCTGATAATATTGATAATTTTTCACTTAATTTCTTTTATAACTCCTAAATCAAAATCATGTGACATCGTAATTGCAACCGCTTGCTTGAATGCTAGTGTTATTAACCACAACAGAATGAAAACTGTTCAAGTTGCGGCAAGCTATATAAGAGAGAATATTATAGAGAAGAATATAGAATGGCCTCCTACAAAAGAGGAGCTGTCTGGTCAAGTCCGTTCGCCAGCAGAACCTTTTGCAAACATTAATTTTTCTGAAAGGCCGTTGTAAATTCGAAACCCTTAACCTAGAACGTCTCGTTGACTCTTTTGCTTAGGATAACCGGCACAATCTAACAGGAAGCCGAAACGTTATTCGTATTCTACACAAACTAGGTCATAACATTTCTTACAATACTGTTTGCGAAATTGAAACTGCTCAAGCTGAATGCTAAAGAAGGAGATATTCTTGCACTAAGAACAACTTTGCTAGACAAAACTGCATTCACTCACGTTTGAGTTGATAAGATCGAAATGGGAATGGTGGATCAATTAATACTACACATTTAATGACATTTCAAGAAAATCAGTTGAACTGCGAACCCAGAAAAAACACCATTACCGTCACCATTTCAGTACCGTAAAGGAAAAGTCAAATACCTTAAGCCAATAAGGGCCGGCGTAATAAGGGTCGAAAAGGTGTTGTTTTATGAAGATATCGCATTAGACGTTTACAAACATCCGGAGAATATAGCAATTTCAGCAGATTACGTGTAATATGCCTGTATATTTACATACATATCCTTATCCATTTCAATCAATTAGTCCGAGCAACTAAAGCATGGCTTCTAAAACAACAACTTGTTACACCTATCGAGAAAACCTTTCTTCTACTAATTACATCTAAAGTCGCAGAATTTACGCAATTCAGAGGTATTTGACATATCTCTAAGGCTTGGCACCAAAGTTTAATCTGCCTAATGTGACCCTAAACGTAGGTGCAGCAATTAACGCCTACACGACAACATGGTCCCTTCCCGCACAATACCAGAATGTGATGATACATCTTGGGCATTCCATTTCCTAAATCTTCAGGCATGTATACTATTATTTAAAGTCTGTAATTACAAAAGACTATTAAATGCTATGAATGGTATTTGATAATGAAAAAAATGAGTATGAAGTGTAAAATCGTTTAAAGGCCTGCTTAAATATTAGATCTTTGGTCTTCAATCTGAGATCCTAATTTGATACTTATTTGACGGAATATGTGCCTACTAATCCCTTTTTCATGTCCAGAGACCTTGGATCACTCATAACTGGTTCTGGCTTTGAAGACGGATCAATCAAGTTTATGCATTTTAGGAAGTCTTAAAAGCGTGATTGCAGGATTCCATCGCTTTCTCCCTCGAAAGTGATACATCAACCGCCTATCCTATGTCATAGCTTTCTAAACGAGTATCAAAGATATAGAACAGCAGTTGCAAACGGAGCAAAGGAATGCCGATGCAAGATGTCAATGAGAATAGCTCTTCCATATTCACCGAAAAAGTGCATTCCGATCGAATAAAATGGGTATAAACCGCTCAAACAGAGTTCTGTGAATTGGTTCAAGACAGTCTTCAAAATGGGAAATCGTTCGCATGTAATAATTTAATTTGACATATAACCTTTTGTTTTGGCGACCGCCCCCCCCCCCCCCGCCCCCCCCAAGAAATATCAAACACGAAAAAGGTCCACATTAGATTAAACTTTTTATTAAAAAAGTAATATTAGTTACTAAGCTAACTTAAGGGAAAAAATTTTTGCGGAAGAAAATTTCGCAGTTGACAGGTCTAAAAAACTGCGAATTTCGCTGAATTTACTTTCGCGGTGGGCAGAGTATAGGGGAATATTTAGTACGATATAATTTACGTAAAAAGTCTAGATCTAAATTTAATCTTCAAACAAATCAAAGGCATTTCTAAGAACTTCGCCTGTTTCCTTGATTGGAGGAAAACCTCCAGTTTACTTATCTGCCAAAGTCGAATTATTGTCGAGAGAGAAGCGCTGGAGACGAGTTTGCGAATTGTCAAATGCTCCGATAACTGGAACCATTTTCTTGATCCCTTGGAGGTTAGAGTTATCGGGAGTGCACTATATTTTCTTATATTTTTAATTGTACAGCTCTTTACATGTTAAGCGACACTAAAAAAACGAGAGTAAAATTGAATTTCGCGGAATTTAATTTCACGAAAATTTCTTCCGCGAAAGGTTCTTCCCTTAAGGCGGATTTACACGAAGCGAAATGTTCGCCGCTCAATCGGGAATATGATTGGCTGTACAAAATATGATTACGTCACTTTTTTTCTTAGCGGCGAAAATCTTTGTTCGTAGAAAAGTTGAATCCACATCAACTTTTTCGCCGCTAAAATATAACCAATCACAAAGCACCAAAATTTGCTTAGTATACAAAAGTTGAAAGCTGAAAGTTGTAGCTGTAGTGGAAGGCTGAAAATTGTGCAAGTAGTTATGGCTGAAAGTTGAGAAGACATTAGTTTTTCTATGGAATCTGAGACTCAGGTAATAGATTAGCTAGGTAGCCACTGAAAAATAAATCTTTGAAAATGTTCGAGTGAAGTTAGCTTATAGCTAGGCTATAGTTTAGGGATTTGTAAAATCTTTTTCTACTCAGGATACAGTGCTCAATAAACTGCGCGTTGCAGAAAGAGCAAGTTAGTTGATAAAGAAAAGATTAAATAATTTATTTTCCAGAACTTAAAGTTTCATGCCCGTTGTGGACAATCTTCGGCTAGAAATAAATTGTCAATACAAAAAACCGTTAAAAATATAAATACGACACTAGCATATTTTCATTATTCGCGTCACAATCCTTTACGTGTTATCGTCAGGATTGTGGAGCATTAGGAGATGTTTTCGTCGATTGCGGCATTTAGCGATTATCTCAGTTCTTTTATTGAGAAGATTTCTCCCAGGATAATTGACTATTTCAAATTTTTCTTTTAAGCACAGTAAGCAATATTTCAATTCTGGGCTGTAAGGTTTCGCTTTTTTAACGATTCTCCAGGTGACAGTGCCGTTTAACTCTTTTATTTTCCACATTTCAACAGAGAGTGAAGTGCTGCTTCTGTATCTTTCATTGAAAAATGACGATTTATGGTTTGCAAACCGCTTCTTGAAGTAGAGTTTTGCACAGTCCAATGTATTTTTTCTCCTGATAATTTGGCAAATTGGATGTAATTGTGGCTTCATATATGATATTCTTCACCAGACAGTTTTGGTTTAGTGGGCAGCTGTCTTTTTTCATACAATTGCATGTTCTGTTAGGGTTCACGGGTGGTGGTGTTAAGATTTTTTTGTTGTGTCCGTTTATAACCGCTTTCATGTTTGGCATACAGCTGTAGCTGACTTTAACGTTGTTTTTGTTAAATATCTTGTGGAACTTATATTGTCGGGGGAAGTGCTTCTGAACCAAGTTGAAGAAAAATTTACCGATGTTGGTGGAGATGTTGTTGTTAAATGGTGGATTGAACCATATTATATTCCTTTTACGGTTTTTCGGTCGTTGGTTTGTAACCGTTGGTGTGTATTCAAATTTGTGGTCGTATCCGGATCTCCGGAGTGCTGCAGCGTAGAACGGGGTTGCTTGGTTGAATATTTTTTCGTTCGATGACAGGTTTGATAAACGTTTTTGTATTGATACAGGAATCTGCTTGATGGTATTTATCGGGTGGTTGGAATGAACGTGGATATAGTTAACTTCGTTGTCTGGTTTGTGATAAGGTTTAAATGTTCCAGTGGTCAAGTCGAGTGTGACGTCCAAGTAGTTAACTACCGTCATATTGCATTCAACCACTATCTCCAAGTCATTCTCTTTAAACAGCTTTTGAAATTCCTTTTAAATTTTTTCACTCTGTGGACCAGAGATGTTTTTGAAGACTGCAAGACCGTCATCCCGGTACAACCTGTTATATATATAGACATTGCTCAAATGTCAACTTTGTTGTGTTTGGCAAAATACATCGACGCACACGTGTTGAACGCCGCTGTATAATATTGAGTTCTTTTTGATAAAAGAGTTTCAACTGTAAACAACGTTCGTAGTTTATGTGTCTTATCAGTGTGAACAAGTACATAACACAACCCAATATTCTTCTTTCTGTATTTTGCCGGTATACTCAAAAGTAAGAGGCAACCAACAAGTTCGCATACTTCTGCACCGTCGAACGCACCCATTGTCACGTCAAAGATTTTGTCTCCTTTCTTCACCCAACTTTCGTTCTTGTTGAACAATAGCGATTTGCGTGAATGAAAGATGATTTCCTTCTCTTTTTGGCTTAAAGTCACGTGCCGTTCAGCAAATTTGATGGCGTTGGTGAGAAGTTACTCGCTGATGGACGGGTAGAAGTTTTTCACATCGAACATCATAAACTTGTGTTTGCGCTTTTCTTTGATGTTTGAAAACCACTCGATTACATTGGATGTGCTCTTCCATTGATTTAAGTGGAGGGTTGTCCGCAGTTGTGCGTTGACTTTTTCAAGGATAACCTTGCTAATTCTGCCTAGTTCGTTCTTTGCAGGATTAATCAGCCGCGTAGTCGGATTGTTTTCAAAGTTCTCTTTGTGGTCTTTTAGTGTAATGAAGCAGTTGTTCTCACCGTTGATATCAACTCTATTCGCGATACGATTGTCTTTGATGATTGCTTTACCAGCGTTGTTCACGAGATGTTTGGTGTTGCTGTTGGTTTTTTTGTACGTTTTCGTTATCAAATTTGTCAAGATCTTTTCGTATTCTTCCTTATTAACCTTGTACATGTTGGATGTTTTGTCTGCTGGGACAAACAGCTTATTGGAATCGTTTATTGATTTAATGTCTTGTTGCATTCGCTTTTGGAAGTTATTTGTGCACTTTTTGAATTTCAGCTTTTGTACTAAGCCGATAAGGTTTTTTTCGAAATCTGACATTTCGCGTATCAGTGGTGGTGTGTTTGTGATCTTTAGACCATACGTTTCAGGAAATTCCTCTTTTTCGCTGTTCTCGTTTTCGATGTTGCTATCGAGGAATAATGCCTTCCATCTCTCATTGTAATTGATACTATATATTTTTTTAGTTCCATTTCTTCAAAAACAGCTTAAGAACTTAAAAGACACGTTGAAAAAGTGTCTGGATAGACGAAACCATCTAACCAAATCTGGTGCTGCTGCATTGACATTACCAAACAATTCGTGGAGATCAAAAATATAGTTTCGCGTCTCGACATTGTTGCGGCTAAAATTTCGATGCAGCGAACATTTCGCCTCGTGTAAATCCGCCTTTAAGGTAGTCTATGATGCCCTCTTTACTGGTCAAATAGTGACATGCGTTTCATTTTCTTTAGAAACGATTTTTGATAGACTTTTATTTCAGACATTCATTTTACAGAACAGTCCCGTTCAAAGAAAACATTTTTCTTCCATTGTAATTTCTGTTCCATTGGGAATAATAGATATATAGTCGACTGTTTCCTTAGATGTCAAAATTAAGGGTGTGAAGGCGGATCTCCAGGCTTGAGTAAACATGGTATCATGATATGATATGATATGATACGTGTAAACTTTTATTGCCTTTCTTGCATTTTCGTATGGTACTCCTTCGAATAACTTACGTATTATATTTGTTAGGAATAGTCCTCTTGTATTTCTTCTCTTGTAGATTAATTTATCATTTGTCGCAACTTCAAATATATCTTCGTTCTTACACCCAATAACCTTCGCTTTCCTCCGTTTCAACTTCTTTATTCAATCATCTACCTATTTTTCACTTATTAGTACCGATTCTTGATTCTTTGCTTTCTTCTTTCTTCTATCAATTTTCAACTCCTCGTAGTACCTTTGAACACCTCTTCAATCTCCTCAGGTTCACCAATAACCCCTCCCTCTCTTTGTCTTGTGTAAACAAGCTGACGTCATTATTGCTATTTTACATGGAACAGTGTGATCAGCATGATCGTTAGAAACATTTAAAAATGTTTTTCGCTTCCTTCTGACTCCATTTTGCGATGGAATAAATTGAGAACAATCAAGTGACAATTTAATTGGCCTCAGATATGAATGCATTTCAATGAACTCAGTTTTGAAAAGTTTGAAAAGGCTTTCAAATATTTAAAACGCAACAAATCCATAGGTATTGATAAAATTCGTGGTAATATTGTAATTGATGTTTTTGAAAAAATCAAACTACCACTATTTATAGTTTTCCAGTCTTCCTTTCACAATGGAGTTTTCCCTGATAACTTATCATATGCTAAAGTTAAACCAGTTTTTAAATCTGGAGATACCGCACAAATTGGAAATTATAGACCTATCTCCATATTACCTTTTTTTTCAAAATTCTAGAAAAAATCATGCATAATCGTCTTTATTCTTATTTCAAAGTAAACAACCTTTTTTATAATAAACAATTTGGGTTTCAGACAAATACTTCCACTGAACATGCATTGTTGCAATTAAATTAAAATTTTAAAATCTTTCGAAAATGGTGAATACATTCTCGGAGTTTTTGTCGATTTATCGAAGGCGTTCGACACAGTTAACCATAACATTTTGTTACAAAAATTAAAGCATTATGGAATTTCTAGTATTTGTTTAAAATGGTTTCAAAGTTATCTAACTCGCCGTAAACAATGCGTTTTTAATGGAAATATTATGTCTGATCTTCTTGAAATTACATGTGGTGTCCCTCAGGGTTCTATACTTGGTCCATTGTTGTTCCTTATATGCATAAATGATCTTGCCAATTCTTGCTGTGAAATAAATTTTATAATGTTTGCAGATGGTACTAGTCTATTTATATCTAACTCTGATTTAAACATTGTTTTTGGAACACTGAAACAGCATTAAGATGTGTCGCATCATGGTTCCAAACTAATAAACTGTTATTAAATATATATAAAACAAAATACATGTTATTTCAAACAAAAAATAAAAAGTGCATTGATAAACTACTTCAATTAAATATTGATAATGTAGAACTAGAGAGAACTAAATTTACGAATTTCTTAGGAGTGATAGTAGATGAGAACGTTTTCTGGGAACGACATATAGCCTTCATAAATAAAAAAATATCTAAAAGTCTTGGCATTCTTTATAAATCTAGACAAATTCTGAAGAGAAAACTTTTAAAACAACTCTATTTTTCATTTGTAAACAGCTATCTTAATTATGGAAACATGGTTTGGGCAAGCATTCACAGCAGTAAATTAAAATCTATATATAGAACACAAAAACATGCGATTCGCGTAATTTATTTTAAAGACAAATTTACACACACCAAGGGTTTATTTGATGATATTAAAGCGATGAACGTTTATCAAATTAATATTTACCAAATACTTTTTTTTGTGTTTAAATGTAAATATAAATTGGTACCAAATATTTTTGAAGGAATTTATACCTTGAAAATAAAAAACCGTAGCACAAGATCTTGTGAAGCAATAATTACACCTTTTTGTAAAACAAAACTTTGTGAATTTTGCATTTCTGTTCGTGGTCCAAATCTTTGGAATAAGTTAATTGTTTCAAATCTAATCAAAACAAATATTTCTTTTTCCAGTTTTAAAAGCTGTGTTAAAAGTATTTCAATTTCACTGGATAATGTTATTTTTTTGTTCTGTTTGTTTGTTTTTTAAGAATTTTTATTTGTATATCATATTTTTCTTGTATGCATAGATAAGTTAACGATTTTTGTTATAAACTTATATTAATGGATAAATAATAATTTTAACCGAATTTCTCAACACTGCTAATTTTCTCAATAATTCTGATTGGTTCTCGATGATAAAGTCAAACTTGACCTTCTACGAGTTTCCACTTTTCTTTAATCATTTATAATGTTATAATTCGCATAAAAAGATATTATTATATATATATACATATTCATTTTTCAACTACGTGTTGAATTTATCTAGATCAAAAATAATTTATTATAATAAACAAAATAGTTTTTATAAAAAGCTGCCTCTGAAAAAGGGCAATAAGTTTAAAAAATATATACAGAAGTTATTTAAAAGATAAAAAAATATATTAAAATAATTATTTGATGTTGGCTTTAAAATCATTTACTTCCAGTTCTTTGAGATCAGATTTGATTGTCTCTGTCTTATGGCTTCTTGAACCTCTTATACAAAGTAACGTTGTACGGAGTAAACTGAAGCTGATCCCTGTATTTATCCAACTTGATGTTGCTGAATGCTGTGTGTCTTTCTTTTCTGTAATCATAGATATTAAGCGTTTATAAAACATAGAAGTTTTCGTACTTCTCCCTCCAAAACAAGAAAACACTAAGGGTGTAAAGGAACCGTGTTCCACCTCCAAAACTCTCTCCGCATATTCGTTTTTTTCTTTTTTTCGTTTTGTCGATGCGTTAGACATCGATGAGTTAGAGTATGATTTAGTCAATGGGTTAAAAACCCTTATATCTGTAAATGCTAATTGTCCTCTTTCCCAAAATCCCCTCGCAGCAACATCTAGTCTCGCTTCTTTGCTTGTATTTGCTGATTTCATTTTTAATCTTTCTCCTGACAATGGTGTGAGTTTTGGTTCAGTTCGTACGTCGTTGCATACCTCTTGTAAAAGCTCAGCTGTAATATCTCTAATCTCATTGTGTCGAATTGTAACAAACCCTCTTCGTTTGCAAGAGAGTGCGTGTTCGATAGAGAAAGGCACTCCACAAACACAGTTTGTAGGTAGTCGCTTTAACTGGAACCCATATCTCAACAATAAACTATCGAAAAATGACTGCTTGTTCAAATAAAAATTGTGCGACTTTAACGGTAAGGAAGAAAGTTAACTCGAGGCACCTGCTTCAGAAACCGCTTCGAGATGTTTGAGCTTCTTTGCACTGAAGTTGTTTTTTATTTCTTTTAGTAGGTTTTGCTGGTCATTCACTTTATCTCTCTTCAATTCACGCATAAAACGGTTATTTTCATCTAGGTTTAATTCCAAAACTGTCTTTTGTGCAATAACATGATCGGTAAGATTTTGAGTGATCTTGCGCGACCATTCATATTGTGAATCAGCTACCTGCGATGGGATGATGATCCCGAGACCACCAAGCTTCGTCGGTAGTGAGAACAATTGACGCTCATTTAAGCTAAATTCTTGTTCGCTTAGTAAAGCTTTAATAAATGTGTCAATTGCTTTGTCAAGAGGAGCTAAAAAAGTGCTAAAACGGAGTATCGTTCTCATAAAATACGTGTACCAATGTTGCAACCCATGAACAAACGCAGAGTATGCTGTATGTGGCTCTATTTTTGCACTTTTTGTAAGTGACTGAATTTCGTTATCCCAACTTTTAATCAACTCACTAATAAAGGTCTTTTTGTAATCATCAGAATCAATCACGGCACCAAGGTCTTTTCGTCCGTCTTGTGTGATGTTTAAGTTAGTATCTTGAAAGATTTCCAACGCATCAGTATAAAACTCTGGTTTTACTACGAGCCACGATTTACTAGGCTTTGCAAAGTTGAATACTTAGTAGTGGACCTAGATCAATAATGTTATTCCACCACTCTTTCAGCGAATCAATTGTACCAGTACCTGTTAAATCATCGGCGAAAGCTACATGTTTTAATGATGCAATGTTATTTTTGATTGTAGACATTAATGGTAGGAGCCCTAATGCATAGCTCGGCATAGCAACCGGGTCTCCCTGGGTAGTTCCTTCAGACGATAAGATTTCTAAACCACCTGTGACATATAAACTAGCTGGCGTTTTATACCAGTTATAAACATAAAGCGCAATCTCTGGACTAAGAATATTCAAGTTATGAAGCAAAACCTTTCGGTTGATTGAATTAAAAGCATTGTTCGCATCGACCTGTATAATTCCATGCGTGTCATCCTCATTAAAGATATCAGACATTGCATAAATGTTAGCTTTGCATCCCATCCCCCTGCTTGCACTACGCAAAGTTGTAATCCTCCGGCTGCATTCTTTAAATCTTCATTTAACATTTTCTTTACCAATCAATCGTCTAACTACTTCTCCAATTCCGATCGGGCGCAATCCGGGATTTTCATCCAAAGAAAGTAACCTACACGCAAGGAATGCTTTGAGACTATTGCAATTTTCTATAGATTCCGTGCATAAAAGTTTAGCGAGCTCTGCAATTGAATGGCATAGATCAGTACCTGCTTCTCCAAAACGTTTTGTGCCAAGTATTCGTTTCCAGTCATTTGCATCAAATGACGATGGACCGGCAGAACCTTTCATTTTCATCGCTATGTTCCGAATCATTTCCGCACTTATTTCGTCAAAAATTATCGGGTTTACTTGTTTTAGAGGACCAAAGAGTAAAAGTCCTTCGTGTAAGGGTTCGGCTTTAGGGTGTTTCTCGTGTAACAACTTAACTGTGTCTTCATCCATAGGCAGAATTCCAGCGCTTTCAGATGTTTTCAGAAGTTTTAGAGCTCGGTTAACTTCTCCGGACATCATAAAGTTTTGAAACCTTTTTGCAATTATGGAAGTGTTTGCATTTGACTTTCTTTGGCCAATTTTTAACCGTTCTTGGATAGCGCTTGCCTCTGAATGTAAACTCTTAAGCTTACCACTTTTCCACAGTTCTAAACGCCTAGTCAGATGCTTCTTGTTATCTTTGTTCAAAGACTATTTTGACGAGCACTGTAAAAGAAGAATTTATCTAGAAGAATTGTGTTTTTTGTTGAAAATTTATGAATAAATTTATGAATATTTTTTTCGCTTTTTGAGCCAGGGGCAATGGGTATTGCCCCTGGCTCAAAAAGCGAAAAAAATATTCATCAACCATCAAGAAATAAATAACGCTTTTTAAAAAATTCTAGAGAAACAATATAATAGGACACAATACAACAAAAGAAATAATAAAATTCTTAAATATCTCATTCATTCATTTATATTTTCTTTTCCATAAATTTTCAACAAAAAACACAATTCTTAATACCTAAGGGCATACTGAAAGATACTCTAATTATTTTCGTAAGCAAAGGCTCTGTCGAAATTATTTCATAATTTTGTTTTGACTTTTGGATTAATTCGCTTATTTTGTACGTTCGTTGCCTGAGGCACAACACCATCCGAGATATCATACTTGAAGAGGTTTGCAAGGACATTACAAGAGTGCCTCCAATGTAGTCGCTTACTGGTGAACAAATGCAACCGTCAACGAAGGAGACAAAATCCGCATGGATATCAGGGCGAGAGGTTTTTGGGTTAAGTACCAACAAGCATTTTCCGATTTAAGGGTTTTCAACGCAAATACTTTACGGTATTTGACTCAGAGCCTCAAAGCAGCTTTTTGACAAGAAAGGAACATACAACGAGCGGATTCACGAAGTTGAGAAAGGGACCTTCACATCTCTCATATTCACCATACAAGGAGGTATGGCACGGGAATGCGTCACGTTCTACAAGGGTTTGGCAGAAATATGAGGAGATGGGAGAAACGAAAACAACGGAATGATGCCCTGAGTGCGGACGAATGCTTCTCGTTGCTAAAATCGTGCATATTTCCGACAAAACATCTGGCACGAATTGATGAATACATTCATTGCAAAATGAATGAAGCGATCGTCATGATAGACTAAAGTGCAAATTAAAATTTGATAGTTTATATTCATAGATTCATTTGTAATTAATAAAAAATTCGTTTCGGTATTGACAACGTGTTATTTAATTGGAAATTGCAAAGGTTACGCCCATCTACTAATCTTTTGAGTCAAAGTTAATTAGTGAATATTTTGCCGATGTCCACACTTCGACAGAAGCCCGTTTCTTATGTTGGGGTTGTCATTCCCGTCGTATTTCGCGATTTCTCGTTGAGGCATAGGCCGCATCGTTTCGTGTTTGGGTTGTAGAGACTACATTTCCTTAAAATTTCCCAATGGGCGCTTCTCTTCCAATATTCCTTCGATAATTCTGAATCACGCTGGTATTTTTCTTTGTCGAAAGACCTCGAAGAAGGTGGTTTACGTATCGTATTTTGAAGTTCGTTTTGCTGATCCCAAATACTCTTTTACGCGTGGGGTGTTGGACTTGATAGTCGCTTTGTAAAGAATAGCTTATGTCAGGCTATGTTTCTTAACGGTCAGTTATCTTTCCGAACGCAATTGCAACTCTTCGACGTGGTGGTAGATGAAGCATTCAGAATTTCTATGCTGTGCGAGTTGGTGATGATTTTCATACTTGTCATGCAACTGTAACTGATCGCGTTTCGGCTGAATATTTTATTTAGTTTGTGGTGTGGTGGAAAATCATTTTGAGAAAATATTTATCAATGTTCGGATTGAATCAATTAATCTTTTGTTTTTACTCTCCAGTATTGGGTGGCGGTATTTGAACGTGTGTTTGAATCTTGCTTTGTTTTAAGTGCTTCTTCGTAAAAGGGTGATTTTCGTAAAATATCTTTTCGTTTGAGGAGAGTGTGGATAACTTTTTTTCGATTGAGATCGGGAGCTGTCTTATTACATTTGTGGGGTGATTTTATTCGACTTGTATGTGATTTGTGATATCATCTGGTTTATGGTAAACGCGGTGATTGGAATCCTTTAAGGTAATTCACTACTTTTTGATTGGACTAGATTATTATTTATAGCCCATGCGCTTTGAAAGTTCTTTGGAGATCTTTTTTATTTTCTCCAATTGCGGCCCACTCGTGTTTTTTAAGATAGACAAACTGTCATCACAATATAATCCGATGTCAGTTGTTCGATATTTCCTATTCATTTCTTATTTCGTAAACGAAATAGTTCCCGACACGATCGCATACTTTAGCGCCGTCAAATGTGTCCATCGACGCATCAAACAAACTGCTTTGTTGTTTTTTTTTATCTATGTCTGACCCTTCGTACAAAGCAAGGGTGTTCGCGCATGCGTAAGTATTTTTTTGTAATCGTCGGTGATTAAAAAAGTTCCTTTTCAACGAACTGTAACGCACTTTACAAGGTTTTTCCTTAGTTAAAGGATGAATGCCACCAAGACATTTTATGACATGATTAAGTTTAAAGTTCTAGGACAGTTCCCCGACGGACAGTCCTCGAAGACAATTCCTCGACAGACATTTCCCCGAACGGACATTCCCCCTTGATATTTCCCCACGGACAGTTCTCTCTACGGACATTTTCCCGACGGACAATTCCCCGAATATGTGTGATTTTTAAAAAAATTTTTAATAATACCTTAAACAAAGATTTTTCTTATCCGATCTTGGAGCACAATTAGCTGGTGTTTGCTATGTGAAGAAGACAAATTGAATGGGCACATATCAATAATGAAACTTATAAATAGTAGATATTTTGTAATTTTTGTTAGTTTTAAAGAGGTGTCAAATCTTTCTTATAGAAAACAGTTAAGAAGGACGGAATTAAAAATATTCTCAAGGAGGAACAACGCAGGGCAATCCCTTAGGCATGGCTATATACGCAATCGCTATCTCCCCGCTTCTAGATTTGATGATAACAATCATAGGAGCTAAATGCAACAATATTTGCAGGTGATATAAGAAGATGAAACAAGAACATGTTTTGAAGGCACAAGTTTGAAGATAACTAGCGAGGCCAAAGGTTTGCATGAAAGAGTAGACGAAGGAATTACGTACAAACAATGGTCTCGAAATGGGTAGAAGAGATAGGTTTGCTACCTGAAATTGCCACAGCACAATTCGCCTATTTTCTCAGAACCAGCGCGGAAATGGAAATTCACTTGATGTCATTGGAGGATGTGAACAGGCATAAATTCATACCGGCAATCATTGGCGGTCATCTCGTGAATGATGCCGAGCGGGTACTTCTTTCATTACTTTTAAGACACGGACGGCTTCGCATACCAATCTTTATTAATACAACACTAGTTGAGTATACGTTAACTTATGTAACATGACGTTGGCATTGAAAAATCAAATCGAACGAAGAAGGAAGCAAGACGAAACATGAAATACAGTCACAACGAAGGCAAAGGCAACACAAAACGCCCGAAATTTACGCAAAGAAATGACCGATGCCCAAAAGCCACAAAGTTAATCTAACATGGATGTTGGAATGGAACTTTTGCGAATGGAGGCTCGGCCGAAGTAAGTAAGTAAGTAAGTGGAAGTGGAGTTTCGAATTGGTTGACCACATTGACTTTGCAAGAATGAAAATATGACCTTCGGGGAAATGTCCGTCGTGAAAATGTCCTTCGGGGAAATGTCCGTCTTGAAAATGTCTTTCGGGGAACTGTCCGTCGTGAAAATGTCCTTCGGGGAAATGTCCGTCGTGAAAATGTCCTTCGGGGAAATTTCCGTCGTGAAAATGTCCTTCGGGGAAATGTCCGTAGTGAAAATGTCCTTCGGGGAACTGTCCGTCGTGAAAATGTCCTTCGGAGAACTGTCCGTCGTGAAAATGTCCTTCGGGGAACTGTCCTTCGGGGAACTGTCCGTCGGGGAACTGTCCGGTGTACCAAATTACAAACATAGAAAGGCAAGTTTACAGTTTTATTTCTCATAGAAGTAATAAGTGCATTTTGCATTGCTAGTCAATATAATATTACTGAGTTCAATTCTTACATGGTACGGTCTTACCGTGACAATTTTTGCTGTAAAACGCAACAAAACTCGTCTGACCAATATTTTTTTTTATAAATTTGCCAACTTTTTCATTCTTGTAATATTTTCTTATTAAATAACATAAAATGGAGAAAGAAAATCCTTAAAATAATTTAAAAAGACGTATGAGAGAAAACAAAACATATGACATGTTTCTAAATTCAAGAATTGCAAGGTAGACACGCATATATGCATTTATATACAAACACAAAGAGTTGGCAAGTCGACACAGTTATTCTCTATTAAATGACGAGCGCATTATGCAACGGGCAGTATATATCTAGCTTTTAATATATCTAGCCTGCTTTACAAGGCTTTTTTTAGTTGTTTTTGTTTTTTTGGCATGAGTCTGTTTTAATTACTTATGATTGAAAGTGTGTGGCTGCCAAAACATAATAATGTTGTTGTTTGAAGAGGGATGAACAAATAATGTAATGCACCTTCAACAGCTCGAGCCTTGATAATTTAAGAAACTTTTAGTACTTTTATGAGTAGTTCGTAGAATCTCTTAGAGCTTGTTATATATTTGAGGGAAATTTTATAATTATATACTTTGTCCCGCATGCGAATTAAACAGAAGGGTTCGAATGTTGTTTGGCAAACCATTGAGCAAAACACAAGTTACAGTCCTAAAAAATTAAGAAACTGTTATATATATAGACATTACTCAAATGTCAACTTTGTTGTGTTCGGCAAAATACATCGACGCACACGTGTTGAACGCCGCTGTATAATATAGAGTTCTTTTGGATAAAAGAGTTTCAAGTGTAAACAACGTTCGTAGTTTATGTGTCTTATCTGTGTGAACGAGTACATAACAGAAACCAGCAATAATAAAATTTTAGAGCACTTCAAAATGTTATTTTTAAAAACTTGTGGTTAACAAGACTCGTTAATGAATGGTTATTTTAAGACTTGTTGTGTTTTTTTCTCAGGATTTAGCTGGAAACGTTGGTACTTCAAACAATTGTTTGCAGATATTTTGCTGCCGCCAGTTTCATGTTATTATCAGACTGGCGAGAAAAAGAAGACGGATGACAGCAAAAATTCATGTAATTTTATTATTGAGTTGTATGCATACTGATAATAGTTGGACAAGAAATAAAATACAATGGAACAATGATTGATAGCTATTTATGAGAATGGATGTGCAGACAGCAAAACAGAAACACTCATTTATTTAACAATATTTTTTTCTTTAGTTATACTTTTAAATCGAAATGTATATTTAAAATTCTTCTGTTATAAAACTATTTAAAATCTATTTGAACATTTTTTCTTATAATCCTCTATTTTATTTAGCAAGTTAGTTAGGTAGAAGTGAGCTTCTTGCCTTGTTTTTCGTTTGCGTATAATTACTTACTTCTATCTAACTTCTATGTTGATTCACAAATGCTAGTCTGAGCAATCATCTATTTTATTTATTGCAGAGAAACAAGAAACAAACAGTGATATGATGATTTTTGTGTTATAGAAGAAAAGCTTACAGCAGATGGAGAATTAAAAGATTTGTGGAAATTCCGTGGAATTTGTACTGCATTGTTGATTGCCGTACTGAGACACTCTGTTTAATGACATGAACTGCAAATACTAATACACTCTTCTTTTTATAAGAACCAGTAAAATTGGGGTTGGAGGCTGGCTGTTCTTAATTTTTTTCAGAATTTTCAGGCTGAAATATTCTTAATTTGTTCTTATTTTAGAGAGCCTTTTTAGGGTTTTTCGTCTTTGTTGATGTGTGAATAAAGATAAGAAAAACATAGAATATTTGATAGCAAACCCAAGATAAAATGTTAAAGCTTTATACAATTGAATCTATATACATAAAGTCGTAGTGAAAATGTACAAGACGAAAAAGTCAAAGATAACTCGTACACAGTTTCCAAAAAACACCATTAACAGGTGTTATGTATTTTTTCTAGATGGCCATATTGTCATCTGTCGTTCTTAAAAAATGAATCTACCATATTTATCCGAGGCTGAGGTTGATCTTAATTTGTTCTAATTTTTTGCATGATTTTCAGACTGGTGTTCTTATAAAATTGTTCTTATAAAAAAAAGAGTGTACATAACCTGCGACCTAAGGTTAAGCGGAGGTATTACACGCTTTTTTATAAGCAATGCTTTTTTACATCTCAGCCTCAATGTTGCTAAAAACTTTCTTCATTTTCGCCCAGTGTGTTGCTAAGAAGTCACAATTTTCCGCTGGCTAAAGCCTTAAAAGTCTTCTTTTTATTGGTACCATTCCATTAGTTTGTAATTTTGAGCCTTATAATAAAACAATTTTTTGATTTCTTAATGTAACCAACGAAAGTTCTTAACTCAGAAATATATTCGGAAAGAGTTCTTGGTTTTTGCCGAATTTGTTTTTCCTTAAAAGTGTATATTTTCCCATATAGATAAGTGTGTTAATCCTTGTTTTTCATCAAACTTTCAAAATGGGAATTACAAAATCAAAATAAATTTAGAGTTTACCTAGCTAAGTTCTAAACGGTTATTTATCACTAAAAAGCAGAAAACTAAAACCATTTGAACATTCTGTAGATCATAGCATCTTTACTAAAATTAATATTGCAGTAAATGCGTGAAAATATATCATATATTGTTAGAAACATCAACAAAACGGGTCAACAAAACGACTTCATAAACGCATTTTATTAATAAATAATCAACTTTCACCTTAACAAACAAAAACCATTCTTAAGCGATCAAATATTGTGCTTTGAGGACAGTATTCTAGTCTTGTTTAAAACAGTTTATATGGAGCTGTACATCCTTATTGTTTTCTATCGACTTCACGCCCTGATTACCTTTTAGGCACTGCCTTCAGTACTTTTCCATTAGTCCCCCCCCCAAAAAAAAAAAATTAAATATAATAGTAATAAAATATATCAGTTATTATATAAAGATTATCTTATTATACTTTATTAGGGTGAAAACAATAAAACAAATTAAATACTTGGATTTTTTCTACTAGAAATGAGTTTTTTACCAAACATGAAAATTAATTATTTGTTAAAATAAAATTATTTGTCATTCAATTAGTTTGGCGGCCAGTAAGCCGCAATATCAGCTAAAACTTTATCAACTAAATCTCTATGTCGTTGACGCCACATCCATTCACACAGATACGAATCAAGCATCGACCGATGCGTCCCGTTGTGTCTTTTATTTCGTTCTTTAGCTGATTTCCAAGATCTCTCAACGGATTGTGTATGTGCACCTGTTATTGGATCAACAAAATTTATTGAGTGGTTGACCGTTAAATGGTTGAATCTCATTGCTGCCACACCACCATAGGCTCTCCAAAGATCCGACATAACAGTGGTGCCTTGTCTAATAGAACCTTGAATAATTGGAAGCAATGTTGCAGCACTTCGGTCTGGCACAGTGTACATAAAGCTCTCTGAGGTTTCACGGCAAATGCCCCCAAATACAAAATAATAAAGTCAATGACACATGCAGGTGCAAATGCTGGTATTTTTCTGTATGTTTCTGTTGTCTTTTTACAGTTATAAACGATCTATTGTTTTCTTTCAATGTATTATATAATTGAAAATATTTATGTTCAAAAATTCACCACACTTGTAGTAGAAGTGTTTGAGCCTTTCATGTTTTTACTAGTAATTTTTATTTTTTGATTAATAAAAAATTAAAAACCTTTTTTAACATTTATTCTATATTGCTCACATTTTTTTTGGGCACTTTATGATGTTTTGGGCACTTTATCATTTTAACATCTATTATATTTGATTTTATTTTGGGGGGGACTAATGGAAAAGTACCCTGCCTCCCCCTCCCTTCTTTGCTTTACTAACTTAAACTACTGTCGATACTTAAACTACGTGCTTTCAATCGTGAGAATAATATAACGTAAATACATCATCAAAATATCTCGCATACCTGGCAAAATACACAATCGCTCCTCATCAATCACGAAACCTATGTAATTGTATGAAGAAGATCACACACTTTTGTTCAAAATGGTTTGCGTAAATATTTTCGTTTTGGAGTAAACGATGAAAGTTGCAATTGGAGACGAGTTATTTGATATAACATCAACTTGAAAGTTTGTTTTCCAAGCATTACGGGACTTACATCCGAAAGGATTAACGATTTTCCAAAGTAACGGCCACGTAAATTACTGGCCTCTGAGAACGGCCCAATATATTTGATGAAACTATAACCCTCCCTGACAACAATTTGATAGTTTTAAGCTGTACTGTGAACACAAGAAGAAGAATATCTATATGGCCTGCGAAATATGCTATTCTATAAACGATTCAATTTGAGGAATACATATTTTATTTTCGAAGAAGTAGTTATATAAGCGAAAAACATCTTTGTACAAGTTGCAGTTGAAAAATATCTAAAAATAACGTTAACGTTTATTTGACGTAAAAATAAGAGTAGAGGCGGAGTTTTTGGTTTTCCATTGTAAGAGTTGACTTTAATAATTTGTTCCCTCTCGAAAAGTCAATGAAACCATTGAGAATGACGTTGGCCAAGGCGCCAGATGTTCTACCGTGTTTTGAACAACCTAAATGTTCTTACAGAGATGTTTTAAATTCTTCCTCTAAACCTTTATTCACTTTTTCCAAGCTTTCCCTGCCCACGATTATGTATTCGTTTAAACTGATCTTTCTTTTAACAGGTGTCCGTTCGACGGAACTGACAGACGATGAGCTCCTTTTTGTACGCGTTGGCGTTTTCTGGTGTTTGCAGTCGTTGTGGCTCAACGCAGGTTTCAACTTTGTTGGTTTTGCATAGCTTTCCGGTTTGGTGCCGTAAAAGGACTTACTGCGTCTTAGGCATCTTTTCTGTCTCTCGTTTATTTGTTCTCTGTTATGAAAGTCAGGCAGGGAGGCGATGGAATTGAACATACTTTTGCGCGTACTAAAACCCCGGGAATACTTTCTTTTCGGACGTTTTTTTGTCGGACTTTGATGATCTTTGATATTACTGGTACTCCCCATAGTGCTACTTCGCGTGCTGCGTTTGCTACTTCCGTCTGAATCCGACGAACAATCCGTATACAAATATTCCACAGAACTCTCAAAGAAATCTAAATCTGTGGGCATGGGTGCGGGTAGACAAGATACTCTCATTTCTTTTGTTTTCTCCACAAGTTCATCATCGCTTTCATGTTGTTGCTTCTCGTCATCAATTTCACTTTCAATGTCAGCAAAATCGCCATCGTTGTACGTGTCTACGTACATTGTTCCGTTGTTATTGAAATGGTCGGTTTTCTGCATGAACCAATCGAATTTGTCTTCCTCCACGAACTCAATGTCATGTTTTGAAACCACCTGCTCTTTCAGCAAAAGGCCATTCAAGCGCGCCTTGCATTCGGATTCTGCTAGAATAGTATCACATGCCTCCTCGTCTTTGTTTGTGGCTAGAAACTTTTCGATCTCTTCTACAGACAGTTTACTCTGCAGGAACAAGTGAACCGCGGCATGCGACAAATACAAGTTATTTTTCACCAAACTAAAATTAAATTACGCACAAAACAATCCACGCTGTCCAGACAATGTTGTGTATTTTTATCTCAGTGTGTATTTGTGTGAAGTAAAAACATTAGTCTATAAGTAGTAGTTATCGCGAGTTACGAGAAAAATATGGCGAATATTTTTTGAGTTTTTTATGCTTTTCAAAATATTTAACGAGCCTTTAGGCGAGCTAAGAAAAACATAAAAACGAGAAAAATATGCCATATTTTTCGAGTATTTCGCGATAACTACTTTATCAATAGGTCTACATGATATCTTATATAACACGATTTGAAAGCGTGAACATGAACGTCGCCACAACTCAATGATTTTACGATTACATTATTCTAACATTCGCACGTGTCATATTTTGCACTCTGTTTTTAACCAATAGGAATTCCGGAAATAGTTGCTTTAACCAATCAGAAAAAATATTGAATTTTGCACTCCTTTTTAGCCAATCAAGAAAAAATATTGAGTTTTGCACTCCGAAATATGATATATATTATCTCGTGATTAGCCAATCACGCTACAGATATTCACGCAACCTATTGATAACACATCATAAACAGTTACTATTGTTACTTACCCAAACAAAAAGTCTTTGAGCTTATTTTGACGTTGCTTGATGAAATCCTTATTAAATCTCCCGAAAAGTCTTTTTATGGGGAGCTGCGGTGGCTGTCTGGGATAAAAAAAAGAAAGAAGGCAAATTTAAACTCCATGTTTTTTCTTTCCTCGCTGTTCACGGAAGTAGCTACTTAAATTTACGTTTTCTAATTCAACTTTACTACGAAAACACTACTCACGTTATCATTATGTCTTTTAATAGACGATTTCTCAACCACACGAAGTCGGAATATCTTCTCCGAACATTTGAGTTTTTCTTTGTAAAAGCAATGTGGTTTGTCTGAAATACACGCACTTAATCAAAGTGTGACCGTTGTACCCAATTCGCAAATTACGTTGTATATTATTTCCTTCGTTTGAAAATGGGGGAAAAGACGTAATTGAAAAAATATTGTTTACGGTCAGTTCGATTTCGTAATCAGTAAACTGCGCTTTGCCGTCATCAATGTGCGTTCGAGCTCGGCGTACAGATATCTCCACAAACTAAATAAATAACAATAATTACCTATAACATATAAACAAAAACATACTTCCATTACAGGTCAGCAATGAAATTCGTCTTACGGTTGCATATTTATATTGATTCTTGATGTGCGGTTTTGCAACAAATCTTTGGAATTTGTCAAATGAAAATCATGTTTGATTGGTTATGGTTTTGCGGTGAAGTGCAACAACATCCTATTTTGATATCGAGGCTAGATTATCAATGTTTACAACAGCAATAGCAAATTGATAAAATTAGTAATTTAGATTATTAACTATTAACGGTATTAACAATAAAAACTGTCGTGGATATTTAATGACTCGCTAATGACTTAATATGCTTGTTATGGTCACTGAACAGTCTTCTAAAAAAGCAAAAATGCGGTTAACGAGTGACGCTAGATGATTGGAATACCGTGGTCATGTACTCATTTATGACTATATAATACCTTACTAAAAACAAGCTGCATTAAACTAAGCCGCATTTTATTAAACCTAAACTTTCAAAAACTCATATTATTGGATGTCATTAATTAAGCCGCACCCCAAATGTTCATAATGGGAATTCTTCTTAGAGAAATGACAGTGATGGAACAATTCCAGAAACATACAAAAACGATAGTAAAACACTACTGAAAGAGTTAGGGACTGTGGAAAGAAAAGATGGATGCTACCAGACATGCGTATTGTTCATAATATGTCCCCATAGTTTTGATGTCTGTCATATAATTTAAAAACAAGACAAAATTACGACGCATTTTTTCAAGTCGCTAAATCAATTCAAAAAATCAACCTCATTACATTAAGCCTACTTCTTCAAATGCCGTGATTAAAGTTGCGCTTTAATTTAGTATAAAACAGAATGATAAGCGAAAGAGCAGGACAAGAGAGTGCAAAGCTTAATGGAAGGAATTTATATTGTATATCTGTTAAGCCGAAAACTAAAGGTGTTATGCAGATTTGAACGGAGCCTATAAGGTAACACTTTTGTCCATTAAAAACAGAACATGACAGGCCAAAACAATAATTTGAATGCGTTAAAAAGAACAAACGAAATCCTGGTTTGTAATTTAAATTTATTGAAGGCGTGTATTAAACTAAAACTGACTTTGATCGAGGAGCAAATTTTAATTACAACGTTTCGAGATATGCAGTTGAACGGAAATGAGAAAAAGGGAAAAGATAAATTTCAAAATATCACGACATCGTGGTTTCACCTGATTAGACGGGAAGCAAGTCACGTGGGAATGTTCCATTGTGTTCTTCGTATTCGTTTAAACGTCCTTCATATGAAACTACATCAACCATACAGACTCATCTATATATTGAAACTTTGCATGGATCGAAAGCTTGTATTATGATTAGAAGACAGCGTAAATATATACGCTCGAAAATATTCTGCACAGTTCAACCTCGACCCTTGGTGATTATCTCGCTTTAAAATATTTAGCAAAATAATACGCTCGATTTTCATCATTGTTTATCCACGTAACGCTTAAAAAGATTACTGAGACCTCTAACAATAACAGAGTTTACGTTTTCAAACAAAAACAACGAAAACTCTTTTTTACTAAAACATAGTGATTCAGTTAAATAAGGTAAATATTTGTGGATGTTTTACGTGTACTTTCCATCCTTAACACATTCACGCTTTCACGTATTTTCAACCGATATCATGTATGGAAGTTATTGAGGGAGTTTTTTTAAAGTTAAAATTGAAATCTGTATTTAGACGTATATACTTCCTACCCGAAAACCATATGTTTGTTTGTTTTTTGTTTGTTTTTAAACGAGGCTTCCAGAACGCTTATCAAGTATTATCATGAAGACCTCGACCCGGAGTTTTAGTGTATTTAAAAATTGCTCCGATTTGTGCGACGGTTATTTCTGATGAAATACGGCGTTTTTATTTATAACCGCTCACTAAACAACTTTGTGATAGCATGGTGTCGAACCTAGAACCTTTCGGTTAAGGGCCGAACGCCATTCCCATTGCGCTATCGCTGTATATGTACCCATAATCATAATCGAAACCACAACCTGATTCACATTAACCGCAGAAGAACGAATACAGGGGAATCTCCCAAAAGCGGACACCATCGGTGCAAAAGAAAGTGTCCGCTTTATAGAGATGTCCGTTTTATAGAGATTTGACCAAAATTCAGTTTTGGACGTAATTTTGACCAAAAATCGTTTTTCATACTTTTCTTTATGAGGATTGTAAATAAGAGACTAGGTACTTGTACACGTATAAGTATTCTTTGACAAAGAATTGACTCTGAATATGCTTTAATTGAAGATTGCCTTCGATTCTTCAGTTAAAGGTCCTCAATCCTTTTCGTGATCGTAGACAACATATCTTGACTATCATCGTCGAAAACAGGGCATCGCTTCATTTTGTCAAGCATTGCGATTATCTCTTTGAAACCCATGCTTTCTTGTTCCAACCCTTCATTCTCGTCATTGCTCCCGTCATCATCGGAAATCTCTTCGACCTGATCACTTGCAATGTCTTCATACACAAACATGTCTGCCATTCAAAAGATGTTGCTCAAAAACATTGATCAAGAGATTGAATTGATTCTTATAAAACAGAAAAAATACGATCTAGATTCTTTAGTCGAGTGATACCATGCTTACATGGATAGTTGATGATGAAAATTTTTGTTTGAAGTCAGAAAGTGAATGTTTGCAGTTGCTATTGTGTTGGAAGAACGAATAGTTGGGCATGTTCTTAAAAACTTGAGTAAAATATTCCATCAATTTATGAAAATTCCTAACTGTACCATCGGATGCAAAGTAACTGGGAATCGTGTAAATCGTGTAGCAGGTTATAGTGTTGAGATTCCTGTCCAGTATAGATTTATTGGTGCCGATAAAGCACAAATATATTTGCGCGAATTGAATCTTTACTATTAGTTTTTAGTATTAGCAGTATTAACTGTACGTTAATATACAAATTGAACGAACACTCGCATAACGAACACTCGCATAACGAACACTCGCATAAATTCGTGGAAATCCGCATTAATACTGACAACGTCAAATGAATATTTCTTCGTGCCAAAGTGTACAAGTCTCGTGTCACGTTTGTTTTCTTTCTTGATGCTCTAATGACGATGCAAATTGTTTTCTGACGTGCTATGTATTTTGAAAGGATGTTTACATTTCTGTTGTCCGTTAACTGCGTGAACCAGAGAATGTCGTAATTTATTGGACACTAGCTATATAAACGCGTACCGCAATCACTCGCCACCTTGCCGTAAGAAACCTTTTCAAAGCCAACTTGCCTTGATATAATCTGCAACGCACGTGAAAATTATCATTTCTTTTAAGTAGTGAGTGTTCATCCCGTCTTTGTGTGCTTGAAACATAATCTCGTTCGCTTTTTTGAGGTACATTTTTCCGCATGCGTCTGTTTCATAAATTATTGCAAAGAAAAAGTTGTCAGTATAAATGGTTTATAAAAAAACATGCCGTTTTGGACTGTTTGTGTGCGGGTGTTGAAGCATTAGGATGGTTTTGGACTGTTTGAGTGCGAGTGTTGAAGCATTAGGATGGTTTTGGACTGTTTGAGTGCGGGTGTTGAAGCATTAGGATGGTTTAGAGTAAACCCAATGGTTCTAAAAGGTTTCACTTGATATTTCTTGGTGTAAAAAATGATGACCAACTTAGCATGATTATTGATTGGGAAAGTTATAAAAAGTTCAAACGAAGTAAAATTGCTTTGGTATCACCATCGATAAAAATCTTACTTTTAAACCTCATTTCTTATTTAAACTCTCTCAACCCTATACCTACAACCTTAGATTTGGTCCCATGCTTCCCCATGCAAAAACAGCAAAATGTGTAAATTCAGTGTTGTTCAAAAGTATATTTGCTTGGAACCATCTCCCAAAGAAATAAGAACATTTTTAAATTTCCTGTCAATGCAATATATGTTCGTAAAGTTTATCTGATTTCTTTGTTTATAATCGGGATTATAAATGATCAGTTTCAGGATTTATTGTGTTTTGGAGGGGAAAGAAATGGTTTTATTTACTTTATTTGGATTCAATTAGATTAATTGGAAATTATATTTTATTCCAAATTGAAATATGAAGATTACTTACGAATTAACTTTTTATAAATTTGTAAATAATTTACAACCAAAAATGTTTCTTTCACAAATGTCTCATATGACATCGATTGATCGTTGCAATAAAACAACTTCAGTTACGATTTTACTTGCATGGAAGTCTTTGTTTGACAACGGCTTTGTATAGATCGCGTGTGGAGTAGATGCCTGCCAAAAATTCTTTTTGTCATAAAGTAAACAGAAATGGCAACGGGGTACAAGAAAATTATTTTCGCTGTGCTCAAAAGCCAAGTGCTTCGTGTGGAGAAACATTTTGTGCAACTAAAGTTATGAATTTAACAAAAAGCTTTTCATTATTATTTGAACATTTTATCAGTTATTAGTTTTGATATATTGATGGTTGTGTGAAACTATTAAGGCAGATTGAACCATCGATGCTTTACACAGCTTACATGCGAAAATACTGGGATTTCAATAACAATTCAGTTATCGAAACGCAGAAAAGACATGTAAAGATTGGGGAAAATTAGGAACCTATTTGTAACAACTACCGTAAAATTTGGGTATCCTCAGTTTACTGTTTAAATAGGGGTAATTGGGGCCCACATCCAAATATATCAGATTTTCGAAAAATTTCATCACAAATTTTATTTTGTCAGAAAAAATTGAGTCATATTTGAAAATATTGCTTTAATATACAAAAAAATACTTGGTTCTTAAACAAAAAATGTACAAACGACTGAAAATAAACGCCATTTTGTTGCCAAAACTCGACTCATCTTTCTTACGTCACAATACCCAATAGTTTGCATAATCTATATCTCGAAAACCAAAAATGCTAGAGAAGCTATCCAACCCATTCTGAAATCCTATTTTAATGGCGAAAGCGATGACATAGAATTATAGGGATTTAATGAAGTCCCTAGGTTTATATTTCTTTTAAAACGCTTAACTGTTGTATCTGAATTGAACAGCAAACTGTGGACTACTTTGTTCTTTATACTTGCTGGAACTTTACAATATTCAATTCAATTCAAGTAAATATTTTCTTTTTCATAACTACAATTTTCTTCTTTATATTAGAATGTAGCACAAAAATATAATTAAATGATAATAAAAATAATAATAATGATATTGATACGTGTTTGATTTCAAATAAAAGAAAAGTTCAGTTAATGAAAAAGTGGAATCTCGTAGAAGGTCAAAATCGACTTTATCATCGAGAACCAATTTGAGCTTTAGGATTAAGAGTCGTAACTATAAATTAATAAACTAAAAATATATATATAATAAAATAACGCAAATACTTCAAATCAAATTAAATAACAATTATTTAAATTATATTAAGTAGAAACAATTAAATTCAAAAATCTATCAAATATATTTTAAATCAAAAAAAGTGACAATTTTATTTCGTTTATTCTTAAAAATACTTATAAATATCTTCTAATTTTAATAAAATGTATTTTGTCTTATTTTCAAAAGCAGAGAGAGAAAGAGAATCTTCCAAATTTTCAAAGTTTGAATGAATTAACTCATTCCATAGTTTAGGGCCACGAATTGAGATGCAAAATTGGCAAATTTTAGTTTTACAAAAAGGTTGTACTATTACTCCAAATGATCTTGTATTATTTAGATTTGGTTTAAGAGTATAAATTCGGTCAAATATATTGGGAACTAAATTATATTTACATTTATACATGAAATTGACTATCTGAAATATATTTATTTCGTAAACATTCATTGCTTCCATATCATCGAAAAGAGGCTTTGTGTGAGTAAACTTGTCTTTACATGACACGAATTGCATGTTTTTGTGTTTTAAAAATCGATTTTAATTTGCTTTTATGTGTACTTGCCCACACTAAGTTTGCATAACTTAGATGGCTGTGTATAAAAGAAAAATAAAGTTGTTTTAATAATTTTTTCTTTAAAATATTTCTAGTTTTGTATAATATTCCTACACTTTTAGATATCTTGTTATTTATTAAGTTAATATGGTGTTCCCAAGACAGATTTTCATCAACTAACACCCCTAAAAATTTAATAGATTGTGTTTTTTCTAATGTTTTATTGTTAATGTGGAGATTAGGTAGATTTTCTGTGACCATTTTCCTTTTTGAATGAAATACTATATATTTAGTTTTATCTGAATTTAAGGACAACTTATTGCTATGAAACCACGATGATATTTTATTTAACGCAATATTCATTATTTTGAAAGCATTATTTATATCCGAGGTTGAAGTGAACATGTTTGTATCGTCTGCAAACATTATGAAATCGATATTTGGAGAAGAAAAAGCTAGGTCGTTCACATGAATTAAAAACAATAATGGGCCAAGAATCGAGCCTTGAGGAACACCACATAATATTTCAAGAAAAGCAGATGCACTACTTCCATAAAAGACGCATTGTTTTCTGTTTTGTAGGTAACTTTTAAACCACTTAAAATAAGTATTTGAAATTCCGTAATGTTGTAATTTTTTTAATAATATTGAATGGTTTACAGTGTCAAAAGCTTTCGATAGATCTATAAAAACACCTAATGTATATTCGCCATTTTCAAAGGAATTTGATATTTTATCACTTAATTCTAACAACGCATGTTCAGTAGAAGTGTTTGCTTGAAAACCAAACTGTTTGTTGTAAAACAGCTTGTTTTTTTTAAATATGAATAAACTCTGTTAAACATGATTCTCTCCAATAATTTTGAGAAAAAAGGCAAGATAGATATTGGTCTGTAATTTCCAACTTCAGTAGAAATGCCAGTTTTAAAAATTGGTTTAACTTTAGCATATTTAAATTCTTCTGGGAAAATTCCATTTCTAAGGGAAGACTGGAAAATTTTAAATAGCGGTTGTTTTATTTCATTCATTACATCTATTACAATATTTCCATTTATATTATCAATCCCGACAGCTTTGTTGCGTTTTAAATACTTTAAAGCATCATCAAATTCATTCATAGAAAGGTGCTCAAATTTTAATTTGGAGTTAATTTGTGGGAGATACGTCTGAAAACTGATATTTGATGAAGGAAACGAGGTAGCTAATTTTGGACCAATGCGAGTAAAATATTTGTTAAATTCGTTCAATATTTCATGTTGATCGGTAATATAAGTATCGTTTACATTGAGAACTTTTGGGAAATCGTTGTGATTCTTTTTTCTTCCGGAAATTTCGTTAATTATTTTCCATGTTTCTTTAGAATTATATTGATGTTGCTCTAATAGTGACGAATAATAATTACGTTTTGATTTATGTTTCAGTTTTTCGAAAAGGTTTTATAATCTTTATAATTTTGCTCATTCTGTTCCGTTTTGTTTTTTAAAAATTTTATATATAGTTTTTGTTTTAATTTTGAAGATTTCTTTAGTCCTTTAGACATCCATGGTGCATTTATATCTTTAATTTTAACTAAGGTTGTTATTAAAGGAAAGTTATCATTATATAAATTTAAAAAGATTTTGAAAAATTCTTTATAACACACGTTTGTATCCTCATTAACTAGAACTTCTGACCAATCAACAGCGGACAATGCATCTTTAAATGATTGAACTTGAGGTGATTTAAAATGGCGTTTTACAATTTTTATTTTCTTTACTTTTTCCTTCTTATCGGATAAATTAATAGAAACAAAAATTGGGAAATGATCAGAGATGTCATTTTTTATTATTCCTTTTAGTAAGTAATTGTTAATAATGAAATTTGTAAAAATGTTATCAATTATAGAGACTGAATTCTTGTTGTTGTTGGTTTATTTATGAGGGGAAAAGTTCCATATTGGAAAATTGTATCATAAAAATGTTTGACAGTATTCTTTTCGTTATAATTTAAGCAATTTATATTAAAGTCTCCTAAAATAAAATACTTTTTCTTTTCTAGATTATTTACATTAAAAATATTATGTAAGTTGGAAAGAATGTTCTTATAAACGCCATCAGGTGGTCTATAGTAACAAGAAATTATAATATTTTTAGTTTTTTTCATTATAATCTCAATGCTTAGCGTTTCGTTATCTTTAGTTGAAAATGAAATGTCTTTTCGTTCCCTATATTAAATGGATGTTTTGATATATATTAAAACTCCACCGCCACGTTTTCCAGTCTTCCTTTCATGGTGAATTGAATGAAAATTAGGGATTTGATAACATGAGTTGTTTTTAAATTCATCATCCGAACACCAAGTTTCACTCAGACAGATGATATCGAAGCAATGTTTGCATTCACAAAGAAATATTAAAAGGTTTTCAAAATTTGCATTTAAACTTCTGATATTTACATGGACAATAGAGAGATTGTTGCTAGTTACTTGTTTGCAAAGTAATGAAGACATTTCATGTGATAGAAAATAAGAGGTTTCATAATTTGAAAAATTTACGTTGTTAAGATAATTAAAGTCGGGATCATAACGATTATTTAATCTTTCATTTAAATAAAATGGTTTGTGAATTAATTTCTCAAAAACTTCAGTCATGATTGAATTTATGTATAAATACTAAAATAAGATCGAAATAATGCATTAATCTCTCTTTTGTTCAATGACATTATCCTTTTTAAAAGTTATTAAATTATCGTAAACGACTTTTGCGTAACTCCCTTTCTCGCGTAATTCTTTTGCTTCTTTGAATAGTAGCTTCCTTTTGTTAATTGTAATGTCCGAGAAATCTTCATTAATGTAAATACCGTTTTCCCATAACCTCTTCTCGCGAAACTTTTCAAACACAACTTGACGATCTTTATAGGATAGGAATTTTACAATGATTGTACGCTTTGTTTTTTTTACCCCGTTGTAATATTTTCTTCCCACTCTGTGAGATCTTTCAATGTGCACTGCATTTCTTATGCCTAGATTACCTTTTATTATTTGTTTTACTTTATTTTCAGTTTCAGTCCAAGACTCATCTTCATCTTCAACAATTCCATTAATTCTAAGGTTATTCCGCCTCGACCGATCTTCAAGTTCATTAATTTTATTTTCAAGATGTAATACGTCGTGGTTTTGTGTCTCTTCGGAAAATTTTTGCTCCATTATCTTAACGTTTTCGTCATATGCGTTGCTAATAAATTCAACAGAGTGTTTTAGGTCTTTAATCTCGCTCTTTAATGAATTATTTTCTTTGACAAGGGATTCTATTCGCCTTTCCAGTCGATCAAAACTGCCATTAAAAACATTAATCAGGGTTTTTTCGTGCATTGAGATGATTTCTTTAATTTGTTGGATTGAAAACGTAGTTTCAACTTTCGGGCCCATGGTGTAAATATTTATGGGTGTTTATTATTTTATTATTATTATTATTATTATTAAATTTACTCAGGGAATATGTGAATGAATATGTTTTATCGATAAATTAATTATTTAATTAATTCTCCGGTAGAAATACTCCGCCCGGTGGCAAGCAGTCAGGCGTTAAAGTCTACACAGAGAAATTATGAAAATAATGAAATAAGCTCAGTGATAGAGAGCAGAGAGTTAATGATGATATAGAGAATAATTAAATGTGTTTATGAAATGATCTAGAGAGGAAGTATTTTTTACTAAATGAAGGTTAATGTTAGGAGAACTTAAAGTTCGATCAACATGAAAAGATATCGTTTATCGATCAGCCTCAAAAATTCACTCTTTTGATAGATAATTGAAACAAAACAACCAGTTTTCCCTCAGCAATACAAAGATGCCAAAACAATATATAAACTCCAGCTAAAAACCGCCACAAGACAAATTTAAATTAACCAATATCAATTGTTTTCAAACACGTCACGTTCCAATTAATCCACAATGACATTTTTTTGACATATTCTTTCGAACAAGGTGCTTCTAAAAGTTCTTCTTGGATGGAAGTATTTCCGTACGAATAAGGAGATTAATTTTCTTAAGATGAGTTGTTTCTCTATCACTATCAGACTATGCAATGCATTCTGCTTGGTTGTGTCATCGATTGATTTAAAAAAGCTTGTTGTGCATTGTAGTTTCTATAATTTTGAAATTATCGACTGAACAGTAACACTCCGTTTGAATGTTTCTGTGCATTGGCGTAGGAGCCAAAAATTGTTTTTTTTTTGGGGGGGGGGCAACCACCTCTGCTCGAAAGAAAATTTTTTCGGCCGGTTGTAGGATCTGTATATGTGACAGCGTCAGCAACGGCTTGATACCTCCTCTGCTTCTGATTTATCTTCTTCCATGCTTCTATATACCGGTGTTTCATTTACATTTTCATTCTCCATGTCTAATACAATAACATTGGGTGCCAAATCGACAGTCAATCTTGCAGAACTGGTGTTGGCTGGACATTTGCAGCAGACAGAGTTCTACTTCTAGAAGTTGGCAAACCTCTGTTGAAGAGGATCTTCTTCCTCAATTGAAATACAAATTCTACTGATAAACTGTTTTTGTGCTTTCGTTTAAGATGTTTTGACTTATAATCAGAATATAGAACTATTGAACTAAACAGACTAGAGCGTGTAATAATAATTGTGTTATTATTGTATTAATAATTGTGTTATTATTGTTTTAGTTTATACAAGAATAAAGTCTTAATTAGGCAAATGTTTGGTTTCACTTCAATTTATTCTTGTGTATGAATCAAGCGTTATCTAACTCATGTTGAACATCCTCAAGCCAACCAGATTGGATCTGGATCATAACTCAGCAAACGCATCGAAAGAATGGAAACATTGGAAAAGAACGTTCAATAATTTTATAGAAGAATGTGTCCCATGTCGCAGCAGCCATCAATACTCACTCAGATGAATCTCTCTCTCTTAACAACTCGGAACAAACCCAACCTCTTCTAGCTCTTCCCTCGCAAAGGAAATGTCAGTTCTGCGGAAATCACTTCCATAATCGTAAAGCTTGCCCTGCACGTGACGCATCTTGCTATACATGTGGCATTAAAGGACATTTTGCATCTGTATGTCGCTCAAAACAAAAAAGAGCATACAATCAAAGTTCAACAACCGCAGCTTTATACAAATCTAGTCTCTGTGCTTTACCGCAAGGATGCCCATCAAGTCTCTCTCATGCGGCAGTTAAAGTCGAAATCAATAACCACACATTGACTGCTCTTCTTGACTCCTGCAGCTCGGAAAATTTTATCTCTGAATCGATCATCCACTCGATCGGCATACAAGTACTTCAAACAAACCAGAAGATAGCTATGGCATTAACAAATCTACAATCAGAATTAGTGGGATATTGTTTCGCAGATATAATCCTAAATGGTGAATGTTATTCCGATACTCGTTTAGGAGTTTTGAAAAATTTGTGTAGTGATGTAATTCTGGGATATGACTTCCAAAAACAGCACAGTAAAATTATATTCCCATTGGGGGAAAGAAGCCTGATTTAATAGTTTCAAATGACAGCATATGTGCTCTAGCAACAGCGCATATTAGTATACCATCATTGTTCTCCAGTATTCCAGACGACGTGCAACCAGTAGCCACTAAATCGCGACGATTCAACAATGATGATCATAACTTTATTAATACAGAAGTGTCTCGTCTTATCACTGAGGGTATTGTTGAGCCATGTCACTCACCATGGCGTGCCCAAGTTGTTGTTGTTAAAGACCCGTCAAACATACACAAAAACGCTTATGCATTGATTACTCTCAAACAGTGAACTTGCATACTCAACTAGATGCCTATCCACTCCCTCGAATAGATGAGATTGTCAATAAGTTAGCAAACTATTGTGTATTTTCAACATTTGATCTTAAGAGCGCGTATCATCAGGTTCAGTTACTCGATACCGATAAGAAGTTCACTGCCTTTGAGGCAAATAGTCGATTGTATCAGTTTTGCAGACTACCTTTCGGAGTGACAAATTGTGTTTCTGCGTTCCAACGGTCTATGGACGGATTTGTTGAAGAAGAATAACTTTCTGATACGTTCCCATACCTAGACAATATTACTATTGGTGGTCACGACCAAGAACACCACAATAAAAATGTTCAAATGTTCCAACTGGCCGCTAAACGATGGGGTCTAACACTCAATGAATCTAAGTCCGTCATTTCTGTTCCCTCAATAAACATTCTTGGGTACAATGTTAGCAAAAATGTTATTAAACCCGACGTTGACCGATTAAAGCCATTAGATGATTTACCACCTCCATCGGGAGTTCAGTCACTTCGCCGAACCCTTAGGATGTTTTCCTATTATTCCAAGTGGATCCCGTCTTTCGCAGATAAGATCCGGCCGCTTATTAACACTAAATCGTTTCCAATCAATGACGAAGCTCTTGCATCATTTACATTGTTAAAAAAAGAACTTCATTCTGCCTCTCTTAGCTCTGTTGATGAAAATCTCTTATTTGTCGTGGAATGCGATGCTTCTGATGTAGCGATATCAGCCACTTTAAACAAAAGCGAGTTAAACTATCCTTCAGTAGAAAAGGAGGCAATGTCGATAGAAAATGGCGCCATTGGCTCTTGCGAAGTCATTTTTAGTTAATTACCGATCAACGTTCTGTCGCATTTATGTTCGACAATCGAAAACAAACAAAGATCAAGAACACTAAAATACAATGCTGGAGAGTTGAATTGGCTGAATTCAGCTATTCAATTTCATATCGCCCTAGTGTTGACAACATTGTTTCAGATGCTTTTACTCGCACCCATTGTGCAGCTCTTTCATCATCGTCATCAAGTAGTTTAGTTGACATTCACAACAATATGTGTCATCCAGGTGTAACTCGTTTGCTTCATCTTGTAAAGTCGCGGAAGCTCCCATTTTCAACAGATGACGTCAAAAGGGTATGTGCTAGTTGTAAAGTTTGTTCAGAGTTAAAGCCAAACTTTTATTGCCCAAAGAACGCTGGAACATTAATAAAATCTCTCCATCCAATGGACCGATTAAGTGTCGATTTTAAAGGACCATTGCCTACAGTTTCTAGAAACAAGTACATTCTTACTATTGTAGATGAGTTCTCAAGGTTTCCATTCGCGTTCCCTTGCCCCAACGTTAGTGCATCTACAGTGATTAAATGCTTAGAACAATTGTTTTCGTTTTGTGGTTTTCCTGCTTACATACATTCTGATCGCGGTGCAGCATTTGTATCTCATGAGTTAAAATCGTATTTAACTGACAAAGGAATCGCCACTAGTACTTCCACACCATATCATCCAATCGGCAATGGACAGGTAGAAAGGTTTAATGGTATAATTTGGAAAGGTGTAAGGTTAGCTCTAGTAACGTGAAGAATTGGGAAATCGTTTTACTTCAAGTGCTTCATTCAATTCGATCACTTCTCTCTACCGCAAATAACTGTACACCACACGAACGTTTCTTTAATTTCCCGCGTCGCTCCTCAGGTAAAACTTCCCTTCCCTCATGGATGAAACCAGGTACGGTGTTCCTACGTCGATTTGTTCGGTCAAGCAAAAATGACAACCTAGTCGATGAAGTAGAGTTAGTTGATGTTAATCCAACTTATGCGAGTATACGTTACCCCGATGGTCGACAATCGATAGTCTCGTTACAAGACTTAGCACCTTGCCCAGGAAATCAATCAGTCACACCTCCTCAAGTACACCAAGATGAAAGCATTCCCAGCTTAGACGAACAACCAAAAGAACAGTCAGTCAATACACCAGAAGTGGTAACTGAAAACACCCCCGCAGAAAACGCCCCTATCACTTTACGTCGATCAACAAGAGTAACACAAGCTCCAGAGAAGTTTAGTGACTTTGTTTTGTGAATGCTGGGTTACAAGAAAGTGGTGTTCTAAAGAAGGATGAAGTGCTAGAAACCTCTCTCCTTGAAGTTGTGTTATGTTTTATTCGATTTTTAGGAAGGAAGATTGTAATAATAATTGTGTTATTATTGTTTTAGTTTATACAAGAATAAAGTAAGTCTTAATTAGGCAAATGTTTGGTTTCACTTCAGAGCGTAATGACATGAGAATAATTAGATGAATGTCAAATGTGACATTGAAGGATAGGAAGCCTTCAAATGAGTTAAGAGAACGCTGTGGACTCCAAAGTGTAAGAAAATCTTTGCAAAGGCGTCGGCGTAGATGGTTTGGTCATGTTGAGAGAATGAATGATAATACCTGGGTTAAGAAGTGTAGAGATTTAGTTGTTGATGGTAAGTGTGGCAGAGGCAGGCCACGGACAACATGGAGCCAGGTTGTAAAGAAAGATCTCGTTGAGAAACGTATTCAGTCTGGGTTGGCGTAGGAAAGAGTAGGATTGAGGCGTGCCATCAGTAAACCTGTCTAACCCGTGCCAGCATGGAAAATAGACATTAAATGTATATAGAGAGAGATATATAACTGTATTGCATGCAGTACATCTAATTTTACTTCTGTATGTTCTTTTGCGGTTCATTCTAAAACTGCTGGGCATTAATTAACTAACAGCTAACAAACTTGTTAAATAAGAGCTAACAAACTAAATAATTAAAGTTATGATTTGTTGTAACTATAAGCGTTGCCTTAAATGTTGGTCATTGGTCAAAGACTCTAGGCTTAGTTGCCCAAATATTCAACACATTTGTACAAATGGGGGGCCCGTGCCTCCCCCCTGGCCCCGCCTCCCACGCCACTGGTTCTGTGGTCATTTTATCTCTCGATATGAAAAGCGGAAGATGTTTTTAGAGAACTATCGCAGTTCGCAAATGTATGTTATTTTATGAAACTTAGTGGAAAAGTGTTCGCGAGGTCAGGAACTTACAAAGCTTCAGATATCTCAGAAGAAGGAGGATTTGAAATTGCTTTGTAATTCAGTATGAACATGAAGACAATGCTATTTTGGAACAGATGAAATAGTCTGGTAATGAGAACCACAACGAAATTGTAGAATCCCGTTAACTCGGACCCTGGGTAACTCGGACATTCGCTTATTCTGGATTTCTTGTCCCCCTTGACGACCCTAATCAAGCCAAAATACTCCGCTTAAGTCGTACCCCGGATAACTCGGACATTTCTCGGCCCTTTGGCGAAAATACCTAATGTAACTCGGACTTTCTGAAAACCGTATGTCAAATGATTCGAATTGGAAATCGAATTCTTACAAATTTTATTATAAGTTTTGTGTTTGTTATGTTTTAAGAAATGACAGTCGCTTAGTCGTGCTAACCTAAATGAAGCGCTGGCTAAACTTAAAGAACGTGATGAGAGTGATGTTCCGGAAGTCTACAATTCCGAAGATCTTTTATCAGTTGATGATGACGTTGCGATAACAGCCAAGCGCCAACCGATGCAGAAATACTTGATCTCGGATCTCTATCCAATACGATACGGTGGAAGTGGAAGGAGATGATGAAGGCACTGCTGAGGATGAAGTCCCTGTGAAACCTTCGAATGAAGAAGTGTGGCAAGCTATTGAAACGCTTCTTACATATTCACTGTTTACAGAAAGTGGGGAATCAGAGCTCACTCGCTTCTTAACCCTATTCAGGTTGGGGGGGGGGGGGGGGGATGTGGAAAAATGATGTGGATTACCAAAGTAAATTTCATTTCGCAGGGCTGGCTTTTATTTTCACCGCAGGAAATTTAGTTTCCAAATTTGAAAATTTCATATGAAATACATGATTACTTTTTTTTATATTTCACTTTTGTCTCATGTAATTTTTTTTGCATAAGATTAAGAATTGTATTGATTGTTCTTTTACTAAATTTTGTTCATATTCATATTTCTTTGTTCTGTTAATGTTTCTTCATTTTTGAGAAGTATAGCTGCAGTTGTGAGAATGGCTACTAGACCAAAAAACATATGTTTCTATGCGAGAAATCTTTGCTGACATCAGCAACGCAAAATCATGATAAATGACATAATAACATAAATAACATAAATGATTGAAAAGTTATAAAGTCAACAAATTTGCAGTAAACTTAGAAAAAAGTGCCGACGTCAGCAAAATTATTTTTAAATGTGGATAATTAGACCTACTTAGAATCAAAATATACTATATTACCTTTCAAATAACGGGTACAACAGCCTAAGGAGATTGTACTCCTTTTAAGAAATTTTTGAAATAAATTATCAATTTTTGAAGAAATTGCTTATGTCAGCAAAAGATATTATTTAAATTTTTGTTTTCAATTGGTTTTTCGAAACTAGGTATTCAGGAGAATACTCCAGCCAAATTCTATCTTCATTGCGTTTGTCGTTCAAAAGTTAACCAGGGGGTAATTTTTACCCCCCCCCCCCCGCAACCATCTAACGTCCATCAAAAAACCCAACCACAATAGGGTTAAAACAAGTGACAATAACAGACTTCTTCAAGAAAGAGTAGCTATTTAAAAGTTGTATACATGTGTAGCTTTTTCTATTTGGTCATTCTTCTATCCCGTTCTTTCTTTTTTGCACTCACCTACAGAAAACCTAAAGAGAGACAACCCTTTTTAGTTTTCACTAAAAATCTTTAAAATCAATAAAATCCTGATTCAAGAAAGTCCGAGTTATCGAGACTTCGGATATCTCGGACATTCGTTAAGTCGGAATTTCCTGTCCCCCTGAGGGTCCGAGTTAACGGGATTCTACTGTAGTTAGAAGTTGAAAGTGAGGAAGTGTATGAAGAATGTGAATGGTTGCGATGATTAATCTAGAGAGAGGCTCTTACGAGACGGTAATTAATGTTGAAGTTATTACGGTGATGGTCGTAGCTGGTTTACCACTTAGGATGAAATCATTTAATCTCATTTCTCCATTAGGCGATATCGATTTGGTCAATGGTAATGTTTGATATATATGCATATGTATGTATGGAAACGAGTTTACGATTAAGGTACTGATTTTGTATGATTGATTATCGTTATTATTAAAGATTTGGTAACAGGTTTTTGAATATATATAAATTACTTATAATAATGTCAATGTTCTTGTCGTTCAGCCACTTTTATTCGAATTCCACAAACACACATAGGTGTAAATAGAAAGAGAGTTTAAGACCAAGATCGCGGTTTGATTGGTTGAAAAGTTTGCTTTTCTCAATTTGATTCGCTGATTTAAATTATTAACATAATTAACATAACGCCGTAAATTTGTTCCGCTTTCAAAATGATAAAGATGGCTAAAAATCTGGCAGCTGTCATTTAGTGCTTCGTTCCCGTACAAAACGTTTATGCATCTTAGATCCGTTTAACAAATAGACGCAAGGGAGTTCAAAGAATCCAATTTCCCTCGATTACCTTTCCTTTTTCTGTCAATGATTTTGGCTGTTACGCCATATAGTTTCCATTTTTTCAAAAGCAGCTGCAACTTTGGCACTTTCATGTTACTACCCCGCCAAAAAAAATATCAAAAAAATAATTGTAAAAGGTTGTTTATTGTTATTGTACAGTTTTCATAGTCAAATCTATTTTTATACATAAGTCTAACTTCCAGACCGGCAGACAGAATGAGTTAAACTCCCAGGCAGGCAACAGGTTAACAGACAAAATAGTTGTAAACAATATTTGCACATGCTGTAGTGGTTGTGAAAGGAAATTTATTTTGAAGATGAATTTTTTAAAATTTATTAGCTGAGATACTTGACAAGCAATGAAGTGTTTTGTTTTTGCAATTGTTAGAAACAGTATATTTAGTAGCGCCCTTTAGGCGCCCCTTGTTAGAAACTATATATTTAGTAGCGCCCTTTATGCGCCCTTTGTCAAATTGTGGTTTCAATGTATAGCGTTAAGATTAGAAGATCGCTCTCTTTATGTTAAATTTCATTCAAGATGGTTGTGTTTTTACTGTTTTGAAAATGGCGCCCAGTATGATGGACTTTTTATGAATTATCTTCTCGATCCAGCAGCATCATCAAGTGATCCTGATTTAATCTGACGATCTGTGAGCAGAGCTGTCCCTAGTAACCTAAATTTTTCTACTATCACGCTGACTGGACATGATATTTTCTTGATTTTTCCCAGTGGGAACTTTGCAATATTTTTCAGAAAGTGAACTTTTCTTTTCGATTCATGTTTTCTTAATACTTATCTAGCTATTGTTCACAGAGAGAGGCTCTCATTTTAATTACTTACATTTTACATTTTCATGTTTTTTGCATTAGTGTTTGGAAAGGTTCCCTAGAAGTTTTTTGATGTTATGGACATTTAAAGCTACTTTTGCTCTTATCTCTTGGGTTAAAGTATTTCTGCTACCAGTGGTAGCTCCCTGTTTAAAGTTTTTGACACAATTGTGACTTATTTTTTTTGCGGAACGACAGATATTTTTTGAGACTTTGATAAGTTCTCTCTTTTTTTTGGAAACTAGCTAAAGACAAACTTATTTTTGACGTTTACCTTAACATTTGTGACGTTCGTGACAATTATTTTTTTCTTTGAAAAACATTTGAGATTTTGTTAATCGTTTTCATACGTTTAAAGCTGTTTTATTTCCTTTATTTACTCTTCCTGTAATCTTTTATCCTGTTTGTTCAAGATCAAGTGGTCTTTTTTTTTTAAAAAAGTTTTATTTACCTTTGCTATTTTGTGTGATATACAATGGCTTTGACTAGGAAACAGGCAAGAAGAAAAGGGTTAAGAGTGGTTTTCAAAGATCTTTTGGCTGAAATTGATCATAGTTTAAAGCTTGAGAATGTTGAGGTGACAAAGTTGATTGCTCTCAAAGGATCTTTAAATCAGTCAGCTAAGCAAATTGAAGATGTTGATAAAGAAATTCTTAATGCTCTTGATCCTGGAGAAGTGGAGGCAGATGTTATTGAGTCTATGAAAATTCTAATGCCATTTAACGAGGCGTTAGCTCAACTAGATGTAAGGCTGGAAAAACTCAGAATTTCAAAGGTTGATTCGTCTACTCCACCTTCATCTTCCATCAGTGGGTCAGCCTCTGACAGTTGTAAGCTACCCAAGTTCGATCTACCAAAATTCTCAGGTGATGCTCTTTGTTGGCAGGGTTTCTGGGATCAGTTCAATGTTTCTGTCCATTCTAGAGAGATGATTTCTGATATTGAACGATTTAATTATTTGAAAAGGTGTCTTCAAGGTGAAGCATTGACTGCCATTTCTGGACTTTCTCTTTGTTCTGACAATTACAAGGAGGCAATTGACGTCTTGGAGAAAAGGTATGGGAACAAGCAGGTGTTGATTTCTGCTCATATGTCTTCTCTCTTGAAGATCAACAAAATCAAAAGAAGTGATGACATCAAAGGTTTGAGGAAACTGCATGATGATGTTGAGAATTGCATGAGAAATTTGAAGGCTCTTGATTACGATTCAGCAGGATATGGTGGGTTGTTGATTCCCATGCTGAAAGAGAGGTTACCTGATGATCTTATTGTGATTGTTTCTCGAAGATTTGGAAGCACAGTTTGGACTTTGGAGAAAATGATGGAATTCTTTCAGGATGAGTTACAAGCTCTAGAAAATTGTGTTGGGTTATCAAGCTCCACAAGGAGTCAGGATAGTTTTCGTAAAGGTTCTGATTTTACTGCATCTACTTTGTTCTCTGGAGGAAGATATGAGAAGCCAACGAATGAGACCCACCCAGGTAAGACTTGTGTTTTCTGTCAACGAAGTCATCCCTCTTGGAAATGCAGGACTGTGACTAATGTGAAAGCCAGGAAAGAGATTTTAAGGAGATTTCATCTTTGTTTTGTCTGCTTGCAGAAGGGTCATCGAAGTGACCAATGTCAATCAGAGTATAAGTGTAGGCGATGTGACAAAGTAGGACATCATATAAGCATTTGTTCAAGTGACGAGGTTGGAAATAGTGGTGAAAGTGTACCAAAGGTGTCTACCTATCATGCAGGTAATCAACGGTCACCAGGATTCAGTGTTCTCTTACAAACTGCTTCGGCAAAGATTTCCAGCGTTGATGAAGAACAAGAAATGTTCACTCGTATCTTGTTTGATGGTGGTAGTCAGAGGACTTACATCACTGACAAAACAAGAAATCAGTTGCATTTGAAGACCATCAGGCGAGAAAGAATAATTTTGGATACTTTTGCTTCCACTGAATCTTCACTCAAGGTTCTAGATGTTGTTCAGTTCAAAGTAAGACATAAGTTCTCAAACTCTTTCACCTTTGTAGAAGCTTTGTGCATTCCTTCCATCTGTACTCCTTTATCGGGTCAGGATATTGATTTCGCCAAGTCTGAATATGGACATCTTTCTCAACTCGCCTTAGCTGATCATGGTACTGGTTCGACTTCTTTCCCTGTTGATATTCTTGTTGGATTAGACTGTTATCATCAGTTTATGACTGGAAAGACAGTTAGGGGTGCATCTGGTCCTGTTGCTTTAGAATCCTCACTTGGTTGGATTTTAAGTGGCCCAATCCGAGAGACTCAGGCTAGAAATTCTTATTGTTTTCATACTCATGTGATGCGTTGCTCTACAAATAGCGATTCAGGTGTCAAGGAAACTCTGGAAAAATTTTGGCAAGTTGAGGAGATTGACCCCAAAGACGATGTTGTGACTTCCTTTCAGAATGACATTTTTCATGATGGTTTGCGCTATGTTACTAAACTTCCTCTGAAAGTTGACCATGATGTGTTACCAGATAATTTCAAAGTTTGTAAGGAACGATTGAAACCTTTGCAGAAACGTCTGGAAAAGGAAGACATCAGAGAGGAGTATCAGAAAATCATTGATGATTATGAGAAGACTGGTATAGTTGAAAAAGTTCCTGAGAATGAGGTATCCAAGCCTGTAGGTCAAGTGCATTACCTACCACATCGTGCTGTTGTCAAAAAAGAGAGGGAAACAACAAAGATAAGGATAGTTTTTGACGCTTCTTGTGAAGCAAATGGATTATCCCTTAACTCTTGTCTGTACCCTGGTCCTAATCTGTTGGGAAAAATTTTTGATATCCTACTTAGGTTTAGGTTGAACAAAGTTGCCATCATCTCTGATATCAAACAAGCGTTTTTGAATGTTGGCATTGCCAAAGAACATCAAGATTTGTTACGTTTTCTGTGGAAAGATGAGAATGGACTCTTGGTGATCTACCGTTTTTTGAGGGTTGTGTTTGGCCTAACTTGTAGTCCGTTCCTCTTGAATGGAACAGTAAGACATCACTTAGAGAAATACATTGAAGAGGATAGAGAATTTGTTGAGCGTTTTCTTCAGGACCTCTATGTTGATGATGTTACATCTGGTTGTTCTTCTGTGGATGAAGGAAAGGCCCTATACATCAAAGCAATGAACCTCATGTCTCAAGCTGGACTTCTTCTCAGGAAATGGACATCTAATGACCAAACTTTGCAACGTTATTTTGACAATGTGGATCAGTCAAGGACTGACTCTGAAGACCAGACATATGTTGAATCCCAGTTTGGAGAGTCAAAAATCTCAGTCAATTCAAAACGAGTGTTAGGCATTGAGTGGGACGTTGCTAAGGATGAGTTTGTTTTCAGATTGAAAGAATTTGTGGAAAAAAGTAAATCTATCACTTTAACAAAGCGAAATGTGCTTAGTGTTGCGGCATCCATTTATGATCCCTTGGGTTTTCTATCACCTGTTACTGCAAGAATCAAAACCCTTTTTCAAATGATTTGCAAAGATGGACATGATTGGGATAGAGAACTTCCGAAGGATATTAAAGTTCAGTGGAATGAATTTGTTGATGTAGTGAGTAGAATGCATGAAATTCGAATTTCTAGGTTTTGTTTTGTTTCACCAGATGTGTCTTTCAAACGCGTCGAGTTGCATGGGTTTTCTGATAGCTCGAATAACGTTTATTGTGCTGTTGTTTACCTCAGGGTAGAGTGTGAATCTGGATTTAAAGTTTTCTTTTTGGGTTCGAAGAATCGAGTCGCCCCTTTAAAGTCATTAACTATTCCTCGTTTGGAACTTTTAGGATGTGGATTACTGGCTAAGTTTATTGAAGAAATAAGAACAATTTTTTCTAATCGTGTTGTGGTTGATGAGTCTATTTGTTGGACTGATTCAGAAGTGGCTTTATGCTGGATACGTGGGAAGACTAAGACCTGGAAACCATGGGTGGAAAATAGGGTGGTGAATATCAGGATGGTTGTTGCGAGAGAGAATTGGAGACATGTACCTGGCGATGTTAATCCAGCAGATATACCAACAAGGATGGTTTCTGATTTCAATGAGTCTTTAGGTGGCTGTTGGTTTAAAGGTCCAGACTTTCTTTATAATAAATTAGACTCTAATGCTTCTTCTGTGAACAATAAGCCCATTCCTGAAGCGTCTATTGAAGCTAAGAAATCTAATCTTACCTCTACTACTTTGACTGTGACTGAAAACAATGACACTGTGATTAATACTGTAGGGATTAGTAATGTGATCGATCCAAAGAAATTCAGTTCACTCAACAAACTTATCAACATCACCGCCTATGTACTTCGTTTTGTATCCTGTCTTAAGAAGAAACAACTCCAAAATGACACAATCTCACTGGAAGAATACAACACAGCACTCAACCTATGGCTAACTGATGAACAGTCGAAATTGGCGAATCAACCCAATTTTGAAAAACTCAAGACATCAATGCATCTGTTTATAGACACTGACGGAATGGTACGTTTAAAAGGTCGCTTCAATAATTCATCGATGCAATATGAAGAGAAATTTCCACTTTTATTACGTTCGGACAGTTGGATCACTAAACTTGTCGTCCGCCAAGCCCACGAGAGGGTATTGCACCATGGAGTCGAAACAACACTTGCGAACATTCGTGCAAAGTATTGGATTGTCAAAGGAAGGAAAGTAGTCAGAGATATTCTTCACAAGTGCGTAACTTGTATCCGTTTTCAGGGGACTACTTTAAAGCCGCCCAAGTCACCAGATTTACCAGACTTTCGTTTATTTAATTCACATGCATTTCAAGCTACCGGATTAGATTTTGCTGGTCCTCTCACTATTCGATGTACCAAGAACATAAGAACTCAGGCCTATATTCTCCTCCTTACTTGTGCTTCTAGCCGTGCGATCCATCTGGAACTGGTCAACGATTTGTCAGCTCCAACGTTTCTTCGAGGTTTTCGTCGCTTCACAGCTCGTCGTGGTACTCCTGACATCATTATCAGTGACAACGCTAAGACATTTCGATCTAAAACGACTAAACGTTTCATGGTCCAGTCAGGTATCGATCAAAGGTTCATCTTACCAGCCTCACCTTGGTGGGGAGGGTTTTACGAAAGACTCGTCAGATCAGTCAAACAATCGCTACGAAAAGTCCTCGGAAAGTCTTTGTTATCATACGAGGAATTACAAACTGTTCTCTGCGAGATCGAAACTGTCATAAACAACCGCCCACTCGTCTATCAAAGCGATGACGATCTTCACAGAATCCTGACACCTTGGAATCTCATCCATGGACATCACAATACCAAACTTTTTCGCCAAGCTGATGTTCCAGTTGAAATTGAAACAGTACGTGATGTAACCAAACGATATCAATACCTTCGTAAACTTTTGAACGATTACTGGAAACGATTTTCCACAAACTACATGAATGAACTGAGGCAGACACACCTTTACCAGAAAAGTCCTGCCAAAGAAAGCCGTAAACTTCTTGTTGGTGATGTCGTACTTGTTCGTGACGACACACCTCTTCCACGTCACCGATGGAGAATAGCCCGAGTTGCTGAATTAGTCATTGGCAAAGATGGAAACGTCAGAGGAGCAAAACTTTCTATGCTTACTGACAACTCTCACACAACTGCTTACCGTCCTATGCAAAAACTTATCCCGTTCGAGATCAACAACGACACATCACATCCTGTTACCGCACCTCACGATACAGCGGAGATCGATATTTCTGAGACCAAACCCCAGGAGGAAAGTACCGGTAAAGAGCACAAAGGGAGAAAGGCCAAAACATTAGGACAATACGAGCGAAGGCTCCGGAAAAAATATTGTTAATTTTCTCTTGTGGTGGAGGATGTTAGAAACAGTATATTTAGTAGCGCCCTTTAGGCGCCCCTTGTTAGAAACTATATATTTAGTAGCGCCCTTTATGCGCCCTTTGTCAAATTGTGGTTTCAATGTATAGCGTTAAGATTAGAAGATCGCTCTCTTTATGTTAAATTTCATTCAAGATGGTTGTGTTTTTACTGTTTTGAAAAGCAATAGCGTGGGATTTTACACATCCAAGAGTTTGTGCAAATTGTCATGACATGGTGCTTCAGTTGAGAGACCACGGCGATCGCTGGAGATGCAACTCAAGACAGTGTCGAACAGACGTTGGCTTTTAAGAAAAGACACTTGGTTTGTAAATTCCCGACTCCCGTATAGAGACATTATTCTTTTTATTTATTGTTGGTGTTACGAAATCTATTAAGTTTTGGGAATGCGAGTTGCTTATGAACAAAAACACAGTTGTTGGTTGGAATAGCTTTTTACGCGAGGTTTGTGCGATGGACTTGCTCCATAATCCAATTGCTATTGGTTGACCAAATTCCGTAGTGGAGATAGGCGAGAGTTTGTTTGAAGAAAAAATCACCAGGGAGAGTTTTTCCTCAACAGTATGTATTTGGCGGTATCTGTCGAGAGATAAGAGAGCGTTTTATGTACGCTGTTCCGCTGTTGCCAAATTCGCGAAATTAAATACGCGCGAAATATTCTCGAAGACAACGTTCGCAAAAATTAATTTTCGCGAAAAAATCTGTAAAAGCTAGAATTTTCGAAGAAAAGGTGATTCTTTTTATTTTAATCTTATAGGAACAACAAATTATTCAGTTTTCATTTAATAAAAAACAGAACTTGATATCTTTTTTTTATTTTTTTTTTTATTGGAGATTGCTCAAAACAAGGCCTAAAAGGCCACTTGCGAGTAAAGAGCTACAGGAGAAGTTAAGCAGATTTAAGGTAGCGATGAACATTAGATTTGAACAGTTGAAGGTTAAATTCAGGAGGAAAGCATGTAGATGGAAGTGAGTTCCAAAGTCTGGACGTACGCGGAAAAAAACTGTTTTTATAAAAATTCCTACGACAATTTGGAACACAAACAGTCCATTGGTGAGACGAAGAAGACAACCTAGTAGAACGGAGAAAAATTTTGAGAGAAGGTGTAAGAGATGATAGTTCGCTTGAACAACGACCATAAAAAAACTTGTAGAAGAGACAAAGAGACGCTACGTTCCGCCGGTGTGAAAGGGAGTCCAATTTCAAAGAAAGGTTTTCGCCAATTGCATTGCAAACACGCCGTTGAACACGGTCTAACAAATTCAGGCAATTTTTTGGTGCACCTGCCCAAATGTGGCAGCTGTATTCCATACATGGACGAATTGATGATTTGTATAAGTAAAGGACGCATTCAGGAGTGAGGTAATTCATTTCTCGTAAAAGAGAACCAACCTTCATGGCAGTTGATTTTGCTATATTTTCAATATAAGATCGCCATGAGAGGTCGCTGGTAAATATAAGACCAAGAAGACGAAATGAATTGCTTTCAGGCAAATGAGAACCATTCATCAAAATTTGAGGTAAGTAAGCATGATTGAGATGATTAATGGAAAGAAGATTAGTTTTAGATGGATTAAAAATAACAAGCCAATTCTTACCCCATTCAACTACTGTATTGAGATCTTTTTCCAGATCAGAGGCCATTCTAACTTTATCACAATCATCTGATTTATTAAGGCAGGAATACAATGTTGAATCATCAGCATAAATAACGGTTTTGGATGATAAATTGTCTGGGAGATCGTTAATGTACAGTAGGAACAGAGTCGGACCGGGAACTGAACCTTGAGGAACACCAGCATTGATGGAAAAAATGGAAGAAGAATGACCGTTAAGAACCACTTTGAGTTTACGATTGGAAAGGAAGGAGGAGATAATATTTAAAAACAGACCTTTTAAACCATATGCCTTAAGTTTGTGCAGTAGCCCCCGATGCCAGACTTTATCAAATGCCTTGGAGATGTCAAGGGCAACTGCTCGCGCTTCACCAGAGACATCAAGGGCACGATAAAAACGTTCACTTATAACTGTCAAAACGTCAGCAGTGGAACGCCCAGAACGAAACCCATACTGGGAGTCGTAAAACAAATTATTTTTTTCAATAAATTCAACTAAGTTCAGGTTAATTAAAGTCTCGAAAACTTTGCTTAAGATGGAAATGAGGCTGATTGGTCTATAATTAGAAGGATGAGATCGCTCACCACAATTTTTAAAAATTGGAATAACAGAGGCAAACTTCCAAGATGAAGGGAAACAGGATTCATCCAAACACTTTTTGAAAAGAGCACACAAAACGGGAGATAACTCAGTAGAACATCTTTGAAGTACAATTACAGGAATGCCATCCGGTCCAGTAGCCTTATTAGAATCCATTTTGTTAATAATCTTAGAAACCTTATCAGGAGATATAAAGCAATCATGTAAAGTCTGGACAGTTTTGTAGGAGAAATAAGGGAGATCATGACCAGAATCATCGAGGGTGGAATGAGAACTGAAGAGTTTAGCGAATAGTTCAGCTTTATCCTTAGATAGACTAATGACTTCAGGACCATTGAAAAGTGGAGGTACAGATGTTTTAGAACTACCCCGGACGTTTTTGATAATACGCCAAAATTTGCAAGAACCTATTTCTTTGGATTTGATAAGATCTTTAGTCCTTTCAGCAAAAACAGTTTTTGCTTTACGAACAACATATTTACAATTATTGCGCGAGGCAATAAACAGTTGTCTGTTATGATCAGTCGCATCACGACGGTAGCGATGAAAGAAATGATTGCGATGAGCTATGGCTGCAGCACAAGCTGGAGAAAACCATGACGAAGAATGAGGTTTTAACTGATATTTCCCTGACGGAACAAATAATCGTATTGCTTCAGATATTATTGAAGTAGTTACATTAACACAATCATCAACTGAATTGAAAAGAATTTTTTCCCAAGGGACAGACTGAATGTGTTCTTGAAATTTTGGCCAATCCGCAAGATCATATCTAAAAAAGGATCTATGCAAGGGATGTTCATGGGAAACTTGCCTATTAAAATTAATTTTGACCTCCAAAACAACATGGTCAGAACGACCCAGTGGAGCGCTATGAGATATCTTACAAATTTCAGGGCGATTGACTTGAGTGATCAGGAATGCGGGTTGGAAAATCAACCAATTGCGAGAGAGACTGAGATACTGCAAAGTTATAGGTTTCGACACCAGAGCTACTTGTTCCATTCGAGAATCTTAGCCATTGTTTATGGTGAATGTTAAAGTCACCAAATACAAAGATGTTGGTTGAGCGATGATTAAGAAGAGCTAAGTCAGCAGACTTTGAAACTGATTTGATAACAGAACAGTCTTGAGAAGATGGAGAGCGATAGAGAAAGAACAAAAAACTAGTTGAATGTAGAAGAGACAAACGAAAACACATGAAAGGATGATTGGGGTCTTCCAGGTCAATTTCACGAAATATTGGTAAAGTTTCCTTGACATAAACTGCTAGACCATGCATATGAATAGAGGAGTACAATCTAAACAAAGGTAGGTATCTAGGAACAAGAAAATCATAAGAAGATATACCAGCATTTAGGTTAGATTCGCAAAGTGCTAATAAATCCGGATTATTTTTAATCAAAAAAGCCTCCACATCCGAATAATTGGTACGAAAACCACGAATGTTGCTAAAAGCTAAAGAGAATGGAGGATGAGTATTCAACTTTATTTTGGCTTTGTTGTTGCGTTTTGATTTAAAGAGGGGTTTTTCTTTATTTGTTTTACAAACAAATTCCACGGAGGACCTCTTACTCGGTAGACCCATTCCCCCGAGCTATCACCAGCCTCCCTCTGTTTAGCTTCAACTCGAAGTTTGTTGAATATATCCCTTTCCTCCTTGCTCCTGTCTGGATTAATAAAGATATTTCCATCAGCTTCTTTCAAAATCCATTTGTGATTTAAGATGGAAATTTTTGTGTCATAATCACACAGAGTAACTCGTAACGGTCGAATTTTAGCAGATTGCAAAGGACCGAGTCTTTCACAAATTTTAATATCGTCAATGCGAATATTAAGTCTAAGCTGATTTTTAATAAGACCCAATACCTGCAATGAGTTACTAACCGATTCAGTCTCTTTCAAACCATAGATTATCAAATTATTTTTGCGCCAGTTGTGATCTTCAATATTTTTAAAAATTTCTTTAGTTAGAGTATGTTTGGAGTCTAAACAATCAACCTTGACACTATTTTTTAAATTGGAAATTAGAGTGTTTAGATTCAAGTTGTCATCAACTAATTTTTGAATTAACGAGACGTTTGTCTCAATGCTGTCTTTGATGCTGGACAATGAAGATTTATATAAAGAATGAGACGCTTCGAGAGAAAAAAGGCGAGATTCAATTTTATCAAAGTAGGCTGCGCATCTGGATTCAATATCTTTTTCTACAAAGATTGCATTTAGAGCAGGTTTAGTGCAGTCCGGACAGAACCAAAAGTTATCAACTTTCTCATTGAAAAGCTCAATGATGTCCCTACTGAACTCACAACACTCACTGCAATAGTATTTTGAACAACGTGTGCAGTGCCTAAAATAAATAATGCTGTCAACACTGGTGCAATTATCGTTGGAACAATGGGCACTCAGATTGGACCGATTTTTATTGAATCTGTCAGGTTTTTTCAAAATTCGACCGAAAGATGACTTGTTAGATGACATGATAAATAAAATAAATGGAGTACAGTTTAAGGCAAAGATAAAATTTTTATATACAATAATTAAAAGTAGGATTTCTGAGTGAAACACAGGAACTAAAAGTACTTAAGACTTTAGAACAGTTGAGAGAATGTAAACTTTGATCAGCAAAAACAGAAAATACCAACTGTTTTAAACCACGTTTCAAGGAATTTTACAACAAAAATAACTTCCCCCTCTACACCAAACCGACTCCACAGTAATCAATTAATACACTCCAATTCGAACAAAAATCCAAATCCAAAGCAACGGCCAACAGCAAAGAAACAGCAAAATTTTAAAGAGCTTCTCAAAGCACAACTACTCTCAGCAATTAGCAAAATCGATATTTGAGATATCTTTGGTTGAATAATAGGTAGTCGATACATTAGTCCCTAACAACGCGTCTTAGCAACGCAAAATGTCACCTAAAACTGTTTTGTACATTTATTTCTCCTACTCATTCTTGTGTAAAATATCTACTTTGACTTACTATCTACTATGCTTCTACCGTTGTAATAACCATAATTTGAAACCACAAACAACAGTTTTTCTTATTTTGCATGACCTGTTTGGCAGGGCGACCTTTTTTGTCTGATCTGATTCATTTTTAAATCTTAACCTTAAACCTGACCTTATTGTAAATTAGTTTTTGTTATATTTTATAGCGAATATTAGCCATGATTACTAAAGATAATAAAATTTTTCTCAACAAACGAAAGGGAATGTGGTTTGAAAATCATCATAAACCTTATGTAACACTTATTTTAATGACTTTTTGTAAACGCAAACTTTTCTGGGATTCGCGAAAATAAATACCCGCAAAATGCAATTTTTTTCGACTCACGAAAAGAAAAACCCGCAAAAATTAGTACTCTTAAAAGGTATATATTTGGCCATGTTTAAATACATGTTTTTAATAAGATTAGATTAAAGTTAATAAAACACCTTCAGAAGAATATTCATCCTAATGGAATAGTCAAAAAGCAAAAACTCATATTTTCCCTGTTTCGCGATTCTAGGAAAATAACAACACGTCATAAAAACATTCGAGTGTTTTCGTTTTGATAATGACATCATTGCATTGAGTTGACTCGATGTGAAGGAATTCACATATAGTTTGCATGTAAACAATGTTAATTACAACCAAGTGTCAGCGTTAAAGATGAATAAGAAAGAAAAGAAGTTTAAGCAAACGATTATTGGGGCATGGATAAGGGGTTTAAGAAGACGGTTACTCATATAACAACAAGGAGGTAGAAGTGAAGATGCCGGAGACTGTGTTAAGAATATGCTAATATGTTGAAACGAAAAAACACCATTCTTATATAAAAAGCGCGTATCTGCCAAATTTTTGTTTCTTATCAACTGTATTACTAACTATGACTATTACAAACATACAAAGGCGAAAAATCTAAAGAACGTTTTACAAACATTTGGCGGTTTAAACGGAGCTAAAACATTTAAAATCAAATGCTTCTTGAAAATTATTTTTAATGCTTTAAATATACAGATGGTCGCGGAGTAGAAGCGCATATATTTATTCAGGTGCTAGGAAATTTCCCACCTGGAAAATTCTTACCCGGTAAACTCCCACCCGTCAAATTCCCACCTGGTGAGTTCCCACCCGGTAATTTCCCACCCAGTGAATTCCCACCAGGAGGTTTCCCACCCAGTGGAAAACTCCCACCCGGAAAGTTCCCACCCAATAAACTGAAGAAAAATCCAACAATTTTCCTCAAAACCGGACATACACCAGATTCTATCAAAAACTTTTTTATAGGCTGGGCATTGGTAATCAAAACCCAAATGATGTTTTAATTGACTTTGAAAGAAGTGTGATTAATACAATTCGACAAGTAAATAACCAAATAGATCTAAAGGGCTATTTCAACTATCTATGCTCAAATGTGTGGAAACACATCCAATCTCTTGGGTTGCAGGGAAGGTATAACAATGACGAAGAGTTTGCACTCCATCTACGAATGATCTGTGTCCTAGCATTTTTACCACCAGCTGCAGTTGACGGTTTGATGAATTGGCCAATCATATTCGAAACACCTTCAATGCAGTTGCATCTGCTTGAGTATTTTGAAGATACTTACGTTGGTCGCTTCCAACAAGCAGATGAAATGCACTACAACGTCCTCCTCTTTTTGAAATTGAATTCAATCTATAACTGTAGATAAGATAATTGTGGTTGAATCAAATCCCAACTGCAGTCATACCATTTTGAAAGGCTTGCAAAATGAAGAAAACGTCATCCGCGTCTCAATAACTCAACATCTTGCTGGTCACCCACCACCTCCACGAAGACGCTCCACGCTATCTTGATCGCAGTAGAAGAATACTTTAAATAATTGTCGATGATTATCCTAATCGTCAACCACTACCTTACCTTAGAGCCATAGCTCACAACCTTAGATTGTAATTTCAGTTCGCATTCTTTTGTTACTTTTTTCCTCAACATTTATTACAAAACAAGGAGTGTTTTTCACGTTCCCAATATTAAAAAGACTGACACTGGTCTTGTTATGAATTGTCATGCTCTAGCTCCTGAAATTTACAAACGTTCAGTTGTATATGGTATGGTCCACCGAGTAATTAGTGCTTGCAGTACATGGAAATCCATTCACGAGAGTTTGGAAAAAGCCAAGAAAATACTCCATAACAATCAGTACCCTCCATCATTTTATGAACCGATTATTGCGAAATGTGTCAAGTCAATTGTTACACCGGAAATTAAGGAGGTAAAAGATCCAGAGGAGAGAGAAATCGTGGATGGGAAAATGTTCTTTCTGCAATATCGTGGGAAAATTACTGATAAGTTTAAATATTCATTAAAGAAATTGGAGGTTCCAATTCAAGTTATCCTAACGTTGAGAAAATTTACAACAGTGCTCCCGTCACTGAAACCAGCCATTGAGAAATCCTTTAAGAGCGGTATAGTTTATCAAATTTCATGTCCGCGATGTAACTCGCGCTATGTTGGACAATCGGTTCGGCATCTACTTACCCGCATTAGAGAACATTCTCGTGCATCGACTCCCGTGGGATCACATTTTCTAGCATGTACTAATAACAACAACATTTCAATTGACAAGGATGTAAAGATTCTTGCCACACCTAACTCTCAAAGGCAATTATTGATTAAAGAAGCGTTGTTTATTAATGACCTTATGCCAAGTCTTAATACAAAAGATGAATTTAGAAGCCATACTTTGGTCATTAAATTGTGATTAGGCGTAATATTTAATTATCTCGCTTCATAGATTGTAATATAATCTCTTTCTGTATACGCAATGAATGGTCGTATCTAGTGTCTTGATTATATGAATATATTTTGTTGGAAAATGTTTTGAATATTGTTATCGGTTTTAAAACTGATGTTATTGATTGTAGACTACCTGATGATGACAGCAATGTCGAAATATATTGTGAAACAAATTAAAATTGTTGGTTTCATTTAATATTGATAATTGTTGATGTCACAATAATGTTCTTACCTTGTAAACTACTACATTTGGAATTACAATGAGATTTATTCAACCCACAAGTTTTTTCAAAATCCATTTTTGTAATTTTAATGCACATTATCCAGTGAGTAACTAAAAGACAAAACCGATTAAAATATCCCGGATACGGCAAGGTCAGCTGGTACCTCATTACTCGCTCTGGGGGGCGTTAGAAATGGAATGTCTCGTGGAACGCGGAATGTCTCGTGGAATGCTTTTCTTTACATTTTAATTAATTTTTAATTTTAAAGAATTATGGGTAGTTTTGTTATTCTCATTAGAATAATCTCATTATATTCCCTTAGGGTTAAAGACCTGTTTTCTGAGTTTGTGCAAACGTAATTAAAATGCACATAGCACTCCACTTAAAGTTGTTCAAAATGAAACTTTGCATGTGTGTAGCAACGTCATTGTGCTAACTGTTCATTAAATAAAATTCCGACAACCAACAAAATATTAAAAAAAACAAGGTATGCTCATAACTTTATAACAATATTCTTTACTTTTTTAAGAAAGTAATTTTGAAATATACGTTAAAGCAATCACATATGCTTCATTTTTCAAAGTTTTACGCCTTCTTCTTTTTTGCTTAAAGAGTTCCGTTTTGCGCATGCAAAAATTTAAACTTTTCTCGATGAATTTTTGTGCTTACGTTATGGTGTAAATATGAAGTGATTCATAGCAGTTGTTAAGAAGATATAGGGTTAGGGTTAGGATGAATTAGAATGTCTGACTCGTTGAAAGAAACTTTTTATTTCTAAACAGCTTACTTAAGACCGATATCTTAATAACGTCGGTATATAGTCTGAGAGGCAGCCACATATTACCTTACCTCATAAGCATTATATTTCGAATTATTGGAGTAATAAAAAGAAATGGATTATTCGATGGATATTTCATTTGTACATTCATTTACTTTTACTTATTGAGTTTACTCGTGTTCAAAGAAAGAGCTGCTTTAAATTTAAACAATAATATTATAATAATAATTATGTATTTAAAGTTCACATGATCGTAAATCCTCTCCAAACCGCTCTTCGTCAATCGTTTCGCTTGGTTTCTCGATCGTGAACTTTTGTGGGTTATCTATCCAGGCAGCATCGAATCTTACTTTAAACATATTAATGTTTTCGGATTCGACGATTTTCGATTGCAGATTGTTCCATTCATTGGCAACGCGGAAATAGAACGAATTGCTTTGGATCCCAAGTGTACCATCTTTCGGTCTGTTTCTCGTCAATTGATATCGATGTTTTCTGCTTGTTCGTGGAATAGGTCTGAAGTTCGACGATAGAGTGGATCAATCGTAGGTATTGAAATGTTTCCAAACCTGAATCATATCGCCAGGCTTCCGTCGGTGCTGCAAGGTAGGCAGGTCCAGTTTCCGCGGTCTTTCTGTGTAGTCCATGTCCTTTATTCCGTCGACTAATTTTGTGGCCCGATCTTAGACGTTCTCTAGCATCTTTATGTGTCTTTGGAGATGTGGTGACCACACAGGACTCGCGTACTCGAGATGGGGACGTACAAATGACGTGTAGAGCTTTTTGAAGGTTTCACCGTCCAAATAGCAGAATGTTCTCCGGATGAGCCCCATCATTTCGTTTGCTTTCTTCACCTTTGCCGCAATATGCTCCTCGAAATTCATTTCCATGTCAATAATGATACCCAGGTCTTTTTCGCTAAAGACGTGATCAAGTTCTCCATATGGAGAAGAAACTTATTTGTCAATCAAAACGTTCGTTCGAGAAGGGACTAGCATCAGGGAGCAAGAAACACCAAAAGCAATTCTGGAAATACGTCCGAAATAAGCGAAACGGGGTCTCACCGCTACTGCAAAAAGAAAAAATTCAAATTCTCTGAAGTTTGATGACCAAGAAAAGGCTGAAATCCTACAATACCATTTCTGTGGCGTCTTTACCAAGGAACAACCCGGAACAATACCTGCTTTGGAGAAGAGAACAAACAAAGAAATAAAAAACCTGCATATCGTCGAAGAAACGGTAAAGAAAGGAATTTTCGACGTCAATAAATCACGCGGCCCAGATGATATGAGCCCTCTCTTATTGATAAAGCTTGTAAACATCGTCACCGGTCCACTAACTTCAATAATGAACGCAAGTATTGACTGCGGGGATCTTCCACAAGATGGAAAAATGCATTTGTCACTCCAATTTACAAAAAAGATGCCCGGAATCTTGCGGAGAACTATCGACCGATATGGTTGACATCGATAGCATGTAAACTAATGGAGAAACTGGTCAAAGATGCTGTTCTCTGTCATCTCGTAGAAAACAACCTTCTGTCCAAAAAACAATTTGGATTTGTTAGTGGAAGATCAACTGTCACTCAGCTTTTAAAGTATTTTGATAAATGCGCAGAAGTGGTTGCCAGTGGAGGTATTGTAGACAGTATTTATTTCGACTTCTCTAAAGCATTTCATACAGTGCCCCATAAAAGATTGAGCGCAAAAATGAAAGCTTATGGAATACAAGGAAAATTTCTCAGATGGATTGAAGCATTCTTGACGGGAAAGGAACAAACGGTTAGAGTTATTGGAGAAAACCGGATCAAAACCGGTCATCAGCGGGATCCCGCAAGGCAGCGTCCTGGGTCCTCTCTTATTTGTCTTGTACATAAATGATCTCCCAGGCACCGTCAAATCAAATGTATTGCTATTTGCCGACGACACAAAGATCTTCAACCAAGTTTCCTCCAGTGAAGATGCAATGGTACTCCAAAATGATATCGATGCGCTCAACCGTTGGTCGGATAAGTGGCTGCTTAAGTTCAACACAGATAAGTGTCATGTGCTCATTTTAGGGAAGTTCGAAAAGATCATGCACACACATCGGTACACCCTATATGGAGATAAACTTGATCACGTCTTTAGCGAAAAAGACCTGGGTATCATTATTGACATGGAAATGAATTTTGAGGAGCATATTGCGGCAAAGGTGAAGAAAGCAAACGAAATGATGGGGCTCATCCGGAGAACATTCTGCTATTTGGACGGTGAAACCTTCAAAAAGCTCTACACGTCATTTGTACGTCCCCATCTCGAGTACGCGAGTCCTGTGTGGTCACCACATCTCCAAAGACACATAAAGATGCTAGAGAACGTCTAAGATCGGGCCACAAAATTAGTCGACGGAATAAAGGACATGGACTACACAGAAGGACCGCGGAAACTGGACCTGCCTACCTTGCAGCACCGACGGAAGCGTGGCGATATGATTCAGGTTTGGAAACATTTCAATACCTACGATTGATCTACTCTATCGTCGAACTTCAGACCTATTCCACGAACAAGCAGAAAACATCGATATCAATTGACGAGAAACAGACCGAAAGATGGTACACTTGGGATCCAAAGCAATTCGTTCTATTTCCGCGTTGCCAATGAATGGAACAATCTGCAATCGAAAATCGTCGAATCCGAAAACATTAATATGTTTAAAGTAAGATTCGATGCTGCCTGGATGGACAACCCACAAAAGTTCACGATCAAGAAACCAAGCGAAACGATTGACGAAGAGCGGTTTGGAGAGAATTTACGATCCTGTGAACTTTAAATACATAATTATTATTATAATATTATTGTTTAAATTTAAAGCAGCTCTTTCTTCGAACACGAGTAAACTCAATAAGTAAAAGTAAATGAATGTACAAATGAAATATCCATCGAATAATTCATTTCTTTTTATTACTCCAATAATTCGAAATATAATGCTTATGAGGTAAGGTAATATGTGGCTGCCTCTCAGACTATATACCGACGTTATTAAGATATCGGTCTTAAGTAAGCTGTTTAGAAATAAAAAGTTTCTTTCAACGAGTCAGACATTCTAATTCATCCTAACCCTAACCCTATATCTTCTTAACAACTGCTATGAATCACTTCATATTTACACCATAACGTAAGCACAAAAATTCATCGAGAAAAGTTTAAATTTATGCATGCGCAAAACGGAACTCTTTAAGCAACAAAGAAGAAGGCGTAAAACTTTGAAAAATGAAGCATATGTGATTGCTTTAACGTATATTTCAAAATTACTTTCTTAAAAAAGTAAAGAATATTGTTATAAAGTTATGAGCATACCTTGTTTTTTTTAATATTTTGTCGGTTGTCGGAATTTTTTTTAATGAACAGTTAGCACAATGACTTTGCTACACACATGCAAAGTTTCATTTAATAACGAGTAATAAGGTACCAGCTGACCTTGCCGTATCCGGGATATTTTAATCGGTTTTGTCTTTTAGTTACTCACTGGATAATGTGCATTAAAATTACAAAAATGGATTTTGAAAAAACTTGTGGATTGAATAAATCTCATTTTCTTACAACTTTTGCGTTAAAAAAGATAAATGCCCACCTACCTACTTCGTTGTAGAAAACGTGTATTTTATGTGTCATAGGTATTGTTGTTATGATTTCCTTATTGTGAAGATTTAAGACGTTTTAAATATGATAATAATAGTAATATGCTTAAATGAAAAAAAATTGTGAAAAGTACAAAACAATAGAAAACATCTTATTTACAATTATAAAGATCCACAATTTATTGCACGAAAGCGTCATCAAAGGTGTTATACGCTATACTTTTGGCTAATGATTTCCTCTAGACGAATATTTCTGATGCTTGAATTTGCGATAGAAACTCTACACTGAGGGCACAGTTTCATTGCTGGTTTTGATTTGCAGGTACTGCAGTAAATGTGTCCGTTGCTGCATTGAAAAACCTTCAATGGTGGCGTGGGCACTTCAAAACATATTGGGCATTCAAATGATTCTTCGCCAATACCGAGAGCTGATGCGCGTGAGATATTCTTCCTCTTCGTCCCTAAATCTTCGAGGTCTTGTCGCAAAACCGATTTGAACGTTTGTTTCGTAAACAACTCTTTCTTGTGAATAGATAGGCGCTCTTCTAAAATTTTAATTTCGGATTCGATTTTCGTAATTTCAGAGCTTATATGACTCAACTTTCTTTCTTTAGCGCTGATTTCTGATTCGATTTCACCTAACTCAATATCTTTCAGTTGACGTGTAAGTTTTTCCTTTTCACTTTCTGTTACACTCTCTTTTTTTCTTTTTAACTCAACTGCAATCTCAATTTCTCTATTGGAGAGAAACTTGGCGATTGTCGAGTGGCCTGTTACCTTTGCGATGTCCAACGCCGTTTTCCCCTGGTTGTTTTTTATGGAAATATCAATTTTATTTCTAAGCATCATGGCAACGCATTCAGTGTGCGATTTAATGACGGCTACGTGCAGTACACTGTTCCCCTGGGCATCTTTGTTATTGATGTTCACGTCTCTTGAGATAAGGAACTTCATCATTTCGACGTGACCGTTGTAGGCTGCGCTGTGCATCGGCGAAGACCAGTCGACGTTATGTGAATGGATGTTCGCTCCATGACTAACGAGTAATGTTGCAATCTCTAAATTACCTTTGGATGCTGCCAAACACAACGGAATTGTCATGCACTTGATCTTATTAAAGTTGTTGTATTCTGCAATTTCTTCGTTTGGGTTAAAGCCTTTCTTCAACTTTTTATCAACTCTTAGGTAATCGTTGTTTCTTATCGCTTTTAAAAACTCCATCCTAATAGATCAGCTATATGAACGACGACTAATGAATGATTCAAATATCGTACAAGGAAGCTTTTGATCGCCTATTATACTCGATAATGGCTTTGTCACGCTTGCACGATCGCTGTAAATCAACTCTTTTCTGGTATTTGAACCAATTAAACCGTTGTTGTTATAAAAAAACAATATGTGTAATATATATATATTCAACAATATGTGGAACAGACATAAAATACGAGGCCAAACAACTGAAAACATGTGGATTGTATTTTCCTTGCGAATCGGAAATAATTTAAAACTTTTATTATTTTTTTATTAAATATTCTTTTGTTAAATATTCTCGGATTTATTAATTAAACACGATAGAAACCTAACTATCTGCTTCAGCTTTAAAATTAATTTGATTCGTTTTGTGTCATCTTCTCATGATTTTTCGGCAGCAAAACGTTGTGTGAGAAAATGCACTATGATGTATAATATACATAGATAGCGAACTCATACATTATTGCTATACATTATTGACCTAACGTACAACAAGCTGTCGTCATAAAGTTCGTCGTCAAGTGGCGTCGCGTCGTCGACTTATTTGTAGTTATTATTTCATATTTTTGTAAACAAACGCATTTAGAGATGGAATATAGAGAAGCTATTTTTATTCTAGGAAATTAACGTTCAACCTAATTAACGCGACTTTGAATTTAGCGCGTTAATTAAGTTGACGTTAATTAGGGTTCGGTCACGTGATTAACATTATTATGTTCGATCTGGGCATTTCCTATGTTGCGATATGCAATAGGATTCCAAACCACTTTGAAAAATATACACTTCCTCATGAATTCATTTCAGTCGATTTGAAATATATGTTGTTAATAATCATTGCTTAAAACTTCAAAACAATTCGAATCGAAAAAAATCAAAAACATAGCGCGCGAATATTTATTTAAATTTAAAGCATGAGTTTTTCAATTTGTTATTTTATTCGCTTTATTTCAAATCTTTTGCTAAAGCATTTTATTTATTAGAGTGATTTATGCATAGCTGTGCATTATTTTGGATTTAATTATTTTAAATTGAGTAAATTTTATCTCTAAAAGAAGGCCACAAAGGACTTCAATTTTATTTCATTCAATTTAGAACCACTCGACCCGAATATATATTTTCAATATTTGTTATTATATTCGAATATATATTTCAATAGAAGTTTAACATAATATGAAATCCTGATATTTCGCCGAAGTATGCAATGGTAGATTTTAACGAAAAGGAAATAACTGCGTTAGAAGAAGTGTTCCCAGTATTACCGTTTTTCTCTGTGATTTTCATAGAGAGCAGGCCTGGACCCGTTGGAAGTCAAAGACTGAAAATTGTGTTCTTTCGATTGCTGATGAAGTAAAAGTTAGATTCCGTCGTATTGCGCATGCTCATCAGGAGGAAGAGCTAAAAAGGGTGCTATCAGATTTGATGGATTGGCAAAATAAAGGAAAATAAAGGACAGTTGAAGTTATGGTTTGAGAATACCTGGAGATCTGAGTTGAAAGGGCCGTTTGGCCCAAGAACAAGAACAACGGAACAGCAGAATCAGAAGTGAGAAACTTTAAGATTATAAAAAGTGCTCACTCGGTGAAATGCTCAAAGTTGTTGTTTGGAACTTCCTTCCATCCTATGAAAAGTATGTTTCACCTAATGTAATATTTTCTAGTTGACATAAAAAGTACGTACAGCTTGAATCTAATAACAATGAATTACAAAACCTAGACAAATTATTTTCGAAAAATTCAAATGTTGTTTTCCACTTTTTCTATCGTTTTCATAGAGTCCATTTAAACATCTCATTGTAATTCGTCCGGCGTGGCTTTTCAGACTGTCACAAATCTGAACTCGACCGCTAGATCAAAATGAAAGCAGCCAATGGTGGTTACCGTGTCATGCAATAATTGTATATGTTCATTGTGAACTGCTCTGAATGGGCGATTTGAGAACTGACTGATAGCTATCCTATATTTCATCGCGGCAGTTGGAACAGATATATTGTGCAGCTCAGTTTTTGTTTTGGCTGTTAAACTTCCTTGTTTTTGGCACATATCGCATTTTTTAACGTCAATGTATATTGAATACCAAAAAAATCGAGCGGAAATTTTGGTATAGGTAGAATCTCTTCCATAATGTGAAGACATTGCTTTTACGTGTGAGCTTTCTCCAATTTCTTAAAAAAAGATTCGGGGCACTCGATGCCTGAATGGTCGTTCCGCTCCTTGATAAATAATGATGGTGTATAATTGGAAATATAAAAATAGTATGAAAATATGAAATCTTTAGTGCAGTCCTATTTCACTAACGCATTCATAATTCATTAGTGCATTAAGAACCCCAAGTCAAAAATCCCTAGTAATTTATGTCCGCGGAGTCCTAATTCCCTGAAGTCCTAATTCCCCGTTACACCGGTTTGCACCCCACCTTACACCCAAAATCCTGATTCTTTTAATTTTATTTTGTTTTTAGGTAAATGAAGGTATTTTCAATAGCATTTTCTAAAAAAAAGTTAAGGACCCCGTGCCCTTTGTGCACACTGCCGGGTTAAGGCGTCCTAAAAAAAACCGGTACAGAGGTTTTGAAAAATGCTTCCAGCGTAACGAAGACGAAAAAAGAAAAAGTACAACGAGCAAGTACTGCAAGTAGAGAACGGTGCATTTACGCCTTTAATATTTGCTTCCAACGGTGGAATGGCTCGTGAGTGCCAAACTTTCTACAAACGCCTGACCAAAATGATTTCGGAAAAAAGAAATGTATCTGTGGCAACAACAACACAATTTATAAGAACGAAGGTTTCGTTTTGTTTGCTACGATCAATGTTGCTATGTGTTCGTGGCTCTAGGTCATCCAGGAGAGATCCACGACTAACTGACATTGAACTCGCGAACATTACATCAAACATCTCAGATACGACTTAGTTCTCGAGGTAAGTAATTTTTATTTCGTTTTGAATATTTTTTAATACCGGTAGATTGTATATCTTGTGTGACGTATGTGAATGATTATTTAATGTTGTTGACTGAGTGAATTATAAAAGTTGTTTATAATGTGATTGTATATATAATGTTGAATAGTTTTTACGCTTGGTATGTAAGTTTATAGTTTGAAATAAATAGTTATGTTGCTAAAAAAAACAACCCGGTTTGAATAGGATTAATCTTGTTTAGAGATGTTTTGGATGTTTGAAAAAATCTCTCTTGCAAACTCCGTTGATCCTACTCGTATAAGTGTAGTTGACAAAGGCGTATTCTATGCTAGCGGAAATCGGGAGGTATATAATGTTGACTTTGATGATGATCAACAAATGCCTTATTGCTCCTGTCTTTCATGGTATCGCTCAACATTTCTTATTGTATGATTGATGGCCACGAGACTCACTTTTGTACCACCACTATATGTCGCAATCAACACTATATGTCGCAAACTCAACACTATATTCGCAAAACAACACTATATGTTGCAAACCAACAGTATATGTCGCAAACTCAACACTATATGTCGCAACACTATATGTCACAAAAAATCGAAAATCAACACTATTTGTCACAATATGAAAGACACTTTGGACGTAATTTTGGTAAATTTGGGCCTAAAATGTCACATATTTAAACGCATTTTTTCCCAATTAAATTATATGACAATTATCTTTAAAATTTGGATATAGTGGTTTGCGCATGTGTAAAGGTAAATTCAATATACAGTTGACTCTCTCTAATTCGAATCCCAAGGGGAAAATATTTTGTTCGAATTATAGAGAGATTCGAATAGTAGAAAGTCTCTCTTATTCAAATTTTCAGGTTTAAAGGGTGAAAATTCGAATTAGAGAGAGAAATCGGAATTTTTGAAAAATTGAGAAAAATCATAAAAGTGAAAAATAAAAAAGAATGTTCGAGTTTTCTGTGATAGCTACGTTTTTTCCAGGTCGAAGCGTATAGGCTGGATACCAAAGAAAGATTGTGTCACTTTTTTATTGGACGTCCCTTTCTCTAACTCCAATAAAGCTTTATACTTTGTCTCAAGCTTTCGAACTATATGGAGTCGTTTAGCCATTTTGAACGAGAAATAAGACGCAGTTAATCAAACCATATAAAGTCACAAGAAAATATGATCAAACTTCATACAAAAGACGTGTATTTACAAAAAAATCAAAACATTCGAACAGAAACAAATTTTGAAAAAAAACATTCGAAAATGTTAACGGTTAGTTTACACTACGAAAATTCGAATTACAGAGAGGATTTTGCTGAGGGGACCTGAAAAAGTTTTCGAATTATAGAGGTTTTCGAATTACAGAGATTCGAATAATAGAAAGTAAATTATAAGAGTTTCTTAAGGGAAATTGACGGTGACTTAGAATTTGTTCGAATTATAGAAAGTTCGAATAATAGAGATTCGAATTAGAGAGAGTCGACTGTATAGAGCCCTACCAAAGGTTATATTGGCGTATTGGTATGTGAGTACCGTCAACACAACCAATAACTCTCGGGAAACCAAACCTTTTCAGGAAACCTTCATTGGCTTTTTCAACATCTTCTTTTGTAGAGGGATAGTTAATAAAAAGTTCTCCCAAGTTTTGAGATAGAATACGACAAATTTCTTTAACAGACTTAGACACACTAGCAATTGAACAACCAAACGCGTTAGCTGTCATGCCAAGGTGACCTTGATCTTTGAGGTAATACAGTGCTATGGCTACCCTTTTCTTCAGGGGAAGAACATCTTGTCGAGCTCTGTTAGATCTCGTAGATGCATAAGGCCTAATCATTTTCACCAAATCTTCAAAATCACTTCTGCCAAGACAAAAATTCTTTTTCCATTTGCTCTCAGGCGATACAGCACTCACTAAATTTTGCCACCATAAATCTGTTCGACCAGGTAAACATTGCATGCATCTTTTCTTTCGCAAGTACCTAGACAGGAGCATGAATAAATATAATCATTTGGTGAAACGAAAACCAAACGGATAACAATAATATGTTACGAAGATGGCTCTAGCCTACTCAGAACTTATAAGGGCATATATACGTGACTTGCTCAACAATTGATTTTAAGCAATGTTGAATGTAACTGCCAGGGATGAGAAGTCCAGAACCCCTGGAAGTTACAATAAATATTCGCACCGTTTATTCCTCTGGATTGACATTGGGCTCTCAGGGGTACATTCACGCACATAAGGATTGTTTGGATGAAAAATAAACACTTTACCTGAGTTTCATTCTCCGATATCTTTGCAAAGCAAGGTTTCGTGCTCCTAGTGCGTCTCTCAATGAACCTTCGTTTCTCTTATGTTACTGGATAAGTTGGATGACTAATAAAATATGAGTCTGTAAAAGAAGACTAGCGAAGTTAAGACTGCCACAATAGTAGTTAAAAGAAGCATTTTATTATGACTACTAGATTTTGCCATTATGCATTCGTCTCTTCTACAACTAAAGAAAACACCGAAAATCATAAGCGCGCACAATAAACTTTGTGCTTTTTTTTTTTTTTTTTTTTTTTTTTTTTTTTGTTAAGTGATGGTAGAATGCATCTCAGCCCGAGCTGAGATGAAAAAAATCTTGTGAGTTGTCAGCCCGGGCTGAGATGGAGCTGTAAACAAGGCCTAAGCGATTTTTAAAAACGTTTAGTGACGACGCATTCACAACTTCTCGCGGTAGGGAGTTCCATTTGTCGATCACCCTCATCGTGAAAAACGATTTTCGCATTTCTAATCGACATTACTGTTTCGTCAACTTGTACTCGTGACCGCGTGTGTACATTCGACTCCCTATCTTGAACATCGACGCACATTTGTATTTACCGTGTAACCATTTATAGACCTCTATTAGATCACCACTTTGTAATCTATATCTCATGCTTGGCATATTGAGTTTAATAAGACGTTCGTGGTATGGAAGGTTACGAAGAGTGAGGATCATTTTCGACCCACGTCTCAAAGTATTTTCCAACTGGTGCTTGTCGCAGAGGAGTCGGGGATTAGTTATCGAGGCGCAATACTCTAAATGAGAACGGACTAACGTGCAGAAGAGTCGCTTGAAGGAGGGACCATCAAGGCTGACAAATGTTCGTCGAATCAGCCCGACTAACCGGTTCGCTTTGTTTACTTGCGTCGTCGTATGCTCCGAGAATTTTAGCTCCTTGTCCACTCGTACTTCGAGGTCGCGTTCACACGTTGATGCTTTGATACGAATATCGTTCGATGTGGAAGGATCGTGCATTGTGTAGTGATGTTGCTTGTTATTATTACCAAAATGTAGTACTGTGCACTCTTTGATGTTAAACGACATTTCCCAAGTTTTTGCCCATTTTACTAAGTTGTCGATGTCAGCTTGAAGTTCAAAATGCGAGATCGGAGAAGATAACAAACGATATATTTTAGTATCATCAGCGAAAAGAGCGGCAATAGAATTAATTACGGATGGTAGATCGTTGATGTATACAATAAATAAAAGCGCTGTTAAAACAGATCCCTGGGGGACACCACTTCTGACAGGCAACCAGTCCGATTTAATACCATTTACAACAATGCGCTGTCTACGTTCGGTTAAAAAGTTTTCTATCCATGAAAGGATTTTCCCATTTATTCCGTATGCTCTCAATTTCAACAAAAGGCGTTTATGCGGAACCTTATCAAAAGTTTTAGCAAAGTCAAGGTAAATACAGTCGACCGCAGTTCCTTGATCAATAGCGGTTGTCTACGCGTTTACAACGTTCAAAAGATTTGTAACGCACGAGTGACCGGGTCGAAAACCGTGTTGCAAAGGTGTAAGTAAATCATTTACTAGAAGATGTTTTAGAATGCGATCTTTTATAATTTTCTCAAACGTTTTGACAGCGATGCAGGTAAGGCTAATTGGTCGGTAGTTTGTTGGAGATGTTCTATCTCCTTTTTTAAATAAGGGAACAATATTAGCGTCTTTCCAAATTTGTGGTAGTGTACTAGTTTCGAAGACAGCATTATAGATGGTAGATAAATGCTTAGAAGACGCGTTCTCAGTTTCCTTCAGTACTTGTGGATTGATATTGTCTGGTCCAGGTGACTTGAACGGTTTAAGTATGTGTAAATATTTTTTGATGTTCTCAGGTGATAAGTCAATGTCATCGGTAATATTCTGTACCGGGAAGCGAAGTGAAAAATTTGGTAGCATCTCTTCCTCGGTGGTAAATACGCTCGCGAAAAACTGATTTAGGCAGGTCGCTTTTTGAAACTCGGTTGTTGCAATCGTATCTTTGTATGTAGATCTGGTATTGTTTCCTTCGTTCGCGATTTTGAATTTACGTACGAGTAAAACGCTTTTGGATTTGTCTTGATGTTTGAGGCAAGCTGTTTTTCAAATTTTCGCACTGCTGCTCTGCAACCTGATTTCGCCTTATTTCTCGCTTTGGAATATTCACGGTATGTTTGTTCAGTTTTATTATTGAGGTATTCTGTATACATTTTTTGTTTTGTTTTGATCAATTCAGTGGAAACATTGTCAATCCACTTCGCACATTTTTGGGTATTTCTTGATTTTTTTGGAATGTCCAATTCTGCGCTTTTTGTAACGGTTGATTGAAACGAATTCCATAGTTCATCAGAATTTGTCGTATTGGGCAGTATAAGGGATTCGAGTTCAACGTTTATTTTTTCGTAATCCCCTTTAAAAAACATAAACTTTGGCAAATTTTGTGTGCTTTGAGATGAAGTGACTAGCGTGAAAAGAAGAACATTGTGATGGCTCTTACCAATTGGGGCAAGATGTTTGATCGAGTTAACCATGTACTGTTCAGACGAGAAAACGAGGTCTATTGTGGAAGAGTTCTGATTTTGGCGATGATGTGTTGGATGAAATATATGCTGATGGAGAAAGGAATCTCGTATGTTTTCAACAAAAGAAGTGGCATGACAAGAATGAGGAATTGGATTATTAACATCTTTCCAATCAATGTTTGGGTAATTGAAGTCTCCTATGTATAATAACTCGTTGAATTCACTCGCGCCATTCAGCATGTGCCTATTAAAAAGACGATTGTTATCAATGCTACTGTTCGGTGAGCGATAATATGTCGTGATGAGAAGGTTGTTGTATTTGGTTTTTATTGTACAACTTATTGATTCTTGGTGATTGGAATTGGTGCTCCATAGTGAAGACTGTAGAGAATCAATAATATGCATCGCTACACCTCTATGACAATTGGGAAAAGCGTGATTTGTAAAAAGTTGATAATTTGGTAACAAGAGTTCTTCATCTTGTATAGGAAAGCGTTTGTTTTTTGGAAGTGTTTCAGTGAGTGCGATTACATGGGGTTTATATATAGATATCAATTTTGCTAGTTCATGACGTTTATTTAGCATGGAGTCAATGTTCGTATATAATACTAAAAGGTTTGGTTTTATTTTGGTACTTTTGTCTGATTGTACGTTGATCCATTTGGGTTTTTGGGAGATTCTTTGGGAAGTTTGACAAGATACGGGTTCGATCTCGGGCCCGTTATCTTGTATATGAAGTCCCCCAAATTGTCGCGCGCGATTTCTTCTTGTTGTTGTCTTTTCACTTCTCGATATAGCCTCCTTTCTTCCGGTGATCTGTCGTGGTTAATATAAATTTTTATTTTATTTTCTTTAAGGCGATAAATGTTTTTATGACAGATTGTTTAATACCATTGTTACTGAAACTTACGAGAATGGGTCTCGGTGTGTTGTGTGCGTTTCCGGCTTTTCCTAAACGGAGGATATTCGAGATGTGATTTGGTTCGACTTCCGTCTCGCAATCATTATTCAGCAGATTCATGCATTTTTGCTGATCAGAGGAGGCGTTGTCCTCGAGTAAATCATGAATAACAATGTTGTTGATTCTATTGTTGTGGTCATTGTTGCTAATGATGGCTTTCCTGACAATTTCGTTAATGTCTGCTTGATTGTCCGAATCTGGTTTGGTAGTAGAGTAAACTCAGTTTTTGAAAAAGATTGTTTAATTTCGTTTGTCAATTGCAAAATAGCATGTTCAGTTGCAGTGTTCTTTTTAAAACCAAACTGCTTGGAGGGGGGGGGGGGGGGGGGGTGTGTTATTTTTACATATGTGCGTGTGTAAACGATTGTACAGATTATTTTTTATAATACCTTTGAAATATTGAGATGGGTCGGTAGTTGCCTAAGAAAGAGCTGTCCCCAGATTTATAAATAAAGCAAACTCTCGAAATTTTAAGCATATCTGGAAAGATGTCGTCAGTTAACGATCTCTTAAATACAATATAGAAAGGATGTTTTACTTCTTCATAGCTGTCAATTAACACATTGCAATTTACATCATCAACTCCACTGGCTTTGTTTCTCTTAATAGGTTTAAATGCAGTTTCAAACTCTTCAAAAGTCAAGTCATTATCTAACATGGCATCATTCACTCTTGTTAAATATGTATTAAATCAGTTTTTATTTTAATTTTATTAGAAAGATTTTTTCCAATAGTCGTGAAAAAGTTATTTAAATAGTTATTAATGTTGTTAATGTTTAACGTATTAGGAGGAAGGCTGTCTGAAATGACCCCCTCCCCCCAATAATTTCTTTCATCAGCTGCCATGTCTTTCTTTTATCGGAGTTGTATTTGTTTAGTAGATTTTTGTAGTAATCTCGTTTCGACGTTTTTCATATAAGTTTTTGAAATCTTTGTATTTTCTTTCTGAATCATTTGTTTTACTTTTGAGATTATTGTTGTAATAATAAGATTAATATTGAAATCTCCTAAAGTAAAATATCTTAGGATTGTGAAGCGAAAAATGTACAGGCTGTGCTCAAAATGCACTATGCTTATAAAAAAGAAGGTGTATTGAGCCAATTTGAAAATATTTTTGTGTTTCCTGATGGTGGTCTGGTTGATAACAGCAGTTTATTATAATGTTGCGGGAGCCCTCGTTATTTATTTCGACTGGAATAATCTCTTTGTCGCTGTCAGAATCGCTAAGTCATATAAAACTTAGTAAATCAATTGTTTCTGTAAACAGATCAAAAGGTTTTAAGTAAAAGCGATCTCACTCAAAGCTCTATTTGATATACTAAGTCGTTAAATTGTCATATTTTTTATAGTCAAGAATTCATCCATCAGGAATTAGATAAAACAAGGAGCAGGTTAAGCTGTTTCTTACATATACGAATGTTTAAGAGCCAATTAACATCTGCACTATGGAATTTTAACTTTCGTGCAACATAAGGGGTTAGATTTTAACGTAAGTCCCAGACTGATCTAATTTAGAATCCATTTACAACCCTCTAACAAAATCCAACTTCCGTTAACCATAAAACAATCATTATAATCAAAATGGGGGAAGACTCGATAAATGTTCACTTAAAACAAATATCGAACGAGGACGAAGGTTGTGGAGTTTACCGTGATAGACGAATTCAATAAGATTGCGTTCTCATTAAAGAAATTTTGGATGTGTTGTTAGGGATAGGGTTGGGTTAATTTATATCGGGAAAAGAAAATGACAAGTAATTTCATAAAAAATTCAGTTGTAATGGTTTTTTAATGTTATAAAAAAACAAAAACAACGCAATGAAAAGTGGTTTAAAACTACTATGTATGTTTATTGATTTGTATATACATACAATGTATGTTGCGATATCAGTTACAAAAAAATTTATTTCAGAACAAGGAAGAAAAAAAAGGAAAGAAAATATTTGACGCATAAAATAATTTATAAACCTAATTGATTAAACTAAATGAACCAAGAGGAAAACTTATTATTTGTTTGATTTTTACTATTAAAAAATGATGAACTTTTTGACAGTTCAGAAGACAACTTTTATTTAGTTTTATAAATCATCTCCGGAGAAGAGAATATGATTGATCGCTGATGAATGTTTTTCAATCAGAGAATGTTCGCGGAATGTTAAGGAAATGGTAGAATAAATATTTCACTTCACGTTAAAACATTTTTAGTCGTATTAGCTAGCTTTATCAAACAGTGTCTAAGTTATTCTGAAATTAAGTTTATTTAAAAAATAAGATAGAAAAAGAATGAAAACCATTGTGGATATAGGTAATCACTGAAACAATCAAAATTGATGAAAATTACTACCTGGACATTACATTACGAGGTGGTAGTTAAAAAATGAAGTCAAAAACCATCATCCATAAGACATAACGTCGTGAAACTGCAGGAAGTGATTATCGGGGCAATCTTTGAGCGGAAATCTTTTTCAGCAGCATCAATAGTCAAGAATGGATGAATCTTAGTCAGGAGTGAATATTGGTGAATATGGTGCCCTGGTGATTATTATTATTGACTGGCTGCAAAAAATTCCTGTTTTTACTCTGCTAATGGTGGTGTCTTCATGATGAGTGTTGCTGCTTATATGTTGTGTGCCAAAGGTTGCGGCCTCAAGTTTTCTACAATTATCAAGCAATTTATGGATTTCATCATTTGTCATTTCGATTATAATCAGTGCTGTATTCAAGGGTATATGGCAGTATACGCAGAATTTTTCAGTATACGCAGTATACTCTCTGCTTTTTCGAGCAACTATAGTATACCCTCTGGTTATCCAAAGAAAGTGCGTATCCTTACTGATTCTTGACAACTACTAAATGTAGAGTCCAACTTGTCCCCTTCCATTTTTGTGGTTTTTATTCACATCTGGGTTTTGCCTTGAGTCGGTGATTCACTGCTAGGTAGCTCCCCTGTTTTTCTTTACTTCACTACTTTATTGCTGCGGGGATTTTTCCGTTTGAACAAGAATAATCAGAAAAACCTATTTAGTGGTGACTATTGTTTAGCTGAAGCATTTATTATAGTAGAGGCACTAGCCTGGTCAGCTACTGGTTGATATTGCTAACTTGAGGTGAGAAGAATTTGTAGACTCTTTGACATTGGTGAAATACAGTCAATCCAAGGATTAAGAGACTTTAGTGAAAATATTGAAATTGTGCCCAATAATTTGAAGCCTCTCTTGACAGCTATTTCAACTTTACCTTGTTAGACAGCAAAATGTGAACATGGTTTCAGTTTAATGAACAATATTATCACAGGTTTAAGAGCATCTTTGTTCATTGATAATGTGAGCTGTTTGATGTTTATTAATTGCAATGGATTACCTGTGGCGTGAATTTTCCGCTAAAAAATATGCAAGATCCTGGCTGCTAAACCACCGATCAGCTAAGGATACTAGATCCCAAATTTGTAAAGAGGATAAAGATGTAGATTCCTCTCGGCAGGCTGTTTGGAATGTATTCATAGAACAATAAACCATTTTGTAACTCTTGTCTAATTTTCATGTTGATAATTCATGTTATGGTGGAATAAAGATTAGTATTGTTTTGAAAGAAGAAAAGTTGTAAAGATTGCAAGTTGTGTATTATTTATCATTTTGGCAAATCTGACAGTATACCCTGTGCTTTTTTTACGAATACAACACTGATTATAATCTGGTCTCTAATCATTGTGTTTGGAACTGAACAGTCGTTTCGCACATGTAACTTGACACTGTTTTGCTTCACGTTTTACTCTATGTACAAATCTACCATATTTTTTTACGTCATTCTGATGGATGTGGTTAAAGTCATAGTTAACTGGTGTATAATTACGGTTAGGCTTGTATTGCACTTTCATTCATGTCGCTAGTTCATCGAATTTTATAGTTGTGTATTCTGCAGATGGAACAATCTCTTTGTATATACTGTATATTTCACAACGCAAACTTCACAAGGAAGAATTTTCTCATGTTGATTGCAATCCATGTTCTTTCTCTTCCACAGCTATTATTTTTTTGTGCTTGACAGAATAACCAAATTACAATTCGTGGTTTTGTTTAATACTATGGTACAGACAGGACTTGAATTTCCTTTCACCTCATCGTCATTAATAAGTCGACAGGCAAGGATCAATACTACATGGTCCGACAACAATTATCTTCAAAAACAAAGTATTACAGTTGTGTGATAAAGTTCTATCTGTTGTTCTATATTGTGTATGCTAAAATGAAAGAACAGAAAGATAAATTATTGTCAGACATAACAGTGATCAATCACAACATTGATAGAAGTACGTGGTTTTCTGGAAGCAAAAATGTCAAATTCTGTCTTGCCCTTTTTTTGAGTTTAGTATTAAATAGTTTTCTTTCATCCAATATATTTATTTATATAACTTTCAAATTCACTTAATGATTTGCTTGAAAAATAGAAAACTGTCTAAAATGTGTCAAAATGAGCACTTTTTTAAATTGAGGGTGTCATGCTCTGGATGATTTGATATGGAATGACATAGTGCAAGCATTAGCTTGTCATGGAATTGATTTTCAAAGAGATGATGGTAAGATGATGAAAAAAATGAGAAGTGATAGCAATGTTTTATGAACTTGTTTTCAAGAAAGCCGAAAGTCACACGATGGTTGAGAACCAAAGGTTGGAAGAAACCGTTCCAAACCAAACTATTCAATCCTTCAACATGTAGATGGTTGTGACAAAGCAGATCCATGCTATCACAATTTGTGGTATATATTTTGAGGCAATTGATTATTTCATCTCTGCTTTGAGCAGCCAACATACCATATTTACGCTACGCTAGAAAACCTTTTACTTTTCATCATACCTGGTGGCAACACCACTGACTGAATGAAGTTCATCATAATGTCTAATGAGCTTTCTGGCAGCCATTTGCTACATTCTTTATTTTGTCCCGACATGTATACAATACCCTAGCACATTCACACACTCCTTATCACATAAATCATTTATTCCAAGTTTGTCAATTTTTAGTTTTAATTTTTACACCAAAATCATGTTTTTATTTTTACATTGAAAGTTATGTTGTTTATGCATAGACATTTTAAACTTTTAAATATTTTGGTATTTTCAATCTCCTAGTTTAGGTTAATGATAGGAAATAGTAACAATAATTTTGTTGTGATGGACAACAACACAGTTTTGAAGGTACTTGCTTGTTTATTTATTAATTTGTTTAATAAGATATTTCTTTTTTTATTTTAGCTTACTGTATATCATTTGAGAAAAATATTAAAACTGATATACATCTTTCATATTTGTAGATGAATGGCCACTCTGGTATCCATACCTTTACAAACGCTTCGGAAAAAATCAAAACTTTGAGCAACTCAAAAATGTCTTTACAATCTCTGCGGTCAAATTCATCATCCACTGTTTCTTTTTCTAAACCTCGCCTAAACAATGGTTTTCCTTCAAATATATCATTGGTTGAGGTAAATATTAAATTTATTTTTTACTTTTGAATATTATTTGTGTTTGTGAAAGGTTAGGGAGGGCATCCATTGATATGAGGGATATTCATGTGAATGTTATAGAGGTGTGCATAGAGGCTATATTTTTGGGAGTAGAAATAAGGAAGGGGTAAGTTTGCTTGAGTTAGGAACAGCGACAGACATGGTGATTTGCAACACATCGTTCAGTGTGTAGGTTGATAACATATTAATCAGGTGATTGTCAGACTCAGTTAGACTATTTCTTGGTTAGAACAAGACAATTTTGTAGGATGTGAATGTTGTATCAGGTGTGTTTCCTGATGTAAAATGTTGATGGAAAGAGGGCTAAGGAAGTCAAGAGAAAGGTCCCGTCTGAAGGTTTGGAAGTTGAAGGAAGAACATTTCAAGACAATTCAGTGCAAAAGTTCAACAGTTGGCTCATGATGGTCAGTGTGATAGTGATAATGTTGAAAGTATTTCGACTATCTGATGAGTAGTCTTCTAGAAGCCATTGATGATGATACCTGCTGTGGGTGGACAAAAGGACCAGCTAGACATAGGCAGACCTGGTGTTGGAATGATGAGGTTGGTGTATAAAGGAAAAGAGGAGACTTTGGAAAGAATAGAAGTCAGGTGGTAGTGAGAGTATTTACTTTAGAAGCTAAGCGCTGTTCTCGTACAGCAGTGTACATAGCAAAATCAGAGGCAAGGAAGCAGATTTGCAGATGTGTTGAGAAGTGTGGCGACCAGCATAATGAAGTGTTCAAGATAGCAAAGTAAATGAAGAAAACTAGCAAGGATATTGTAGGTGAGAAATGAATACGTAATGATGACGGTGTCTTGGCTAGCACAGAGGTGCAATATAAGTTAGCTTGCAAGAGTTATTATGAAAAGTTACTTAACACTGAGTTTGAATGGAATGAAGATATTTTGTCAGAGATAAAATGGAGTAGATGGCCGACCTATTCAGATTAAAACAGAATGGGAAGAGGAGGCAATAAGAAAGATGAAGATCGGTAAACCTACAGGAGTATCAGACGTTGTTGCAGAATTGAGTTGAATTGCAGTTTTGTCACCACTTGGAGAGTGGATAATTGGGTAAGTTTTATGTCTCAAGCAAGTTAATTATTCAGGGATCATAAACACAGAAAGTAACACTAATACTTTGGATCCGCGTAGCTAACTGCTACCATTATTAACGTAAAAACGCCACATAATATTACATTAGTCATAGGTGGAAACCACCTACGAACGTCTTGTGGTCCGTAATGCGGGTTGATGAGCCAAACACCATATGGTTTCAAAACACAACAGTAAGGACGTGTAGAGACTTGATAGGTCCTGGTTCAAAGTCTAGAAGTCAATCAAGAAAGACATGCCAAGGGCAGAAGATTTTCTACAGAGAAATTTGACTTTTGATCGAACAGTCTAGATCAGATCAGAAGACATCATTAAACCATTAATATACGCTGTCCAACCCATGCTAGCATGGAAAACGGATGTTAAGCTGATAGATAGATAAATAGAAAATCTACATAAGGGCTTTGCTTTTTTATTACTGATATTAATTTTTCCCTTTAGTTTGAATGGAAAATTGTCAAAATTGATTTGGATCCGACTTATCGAAAGTTTGGATTTTCTGTTACGGGAGGTGTGGATGAAGGTTTCCCTCCTCGTATTGATGACATAACTCCAGGTAAATCGTTGTGATTCAGTATGTATGTTTTATTGTAATAACACAGTTCTGCTTTTTGCTTTACAACTGTCTCTTCTTTTTCTTTATGACAAATGCTTTAATTCTCCTGTTAAAATTTATTCAGATTTGTCATTTCAGTATAGACTGTATATTTTCAGCCAGCCATAAATAATTTAGAATAGCTATATAAACCCTGTGTAAATCTCACTTCTATAACGAAGGAGAACTGTTTGAGACACCTTTATATCAGTTTTTATGTTGTGAGATCTTCTTCTACTCAGGATATAGTGCTCGATAAACTGTGCGTTGCAGAAAGAGCGAGTTAGTTGATAAAGAAAAGATTCAATAATTTATTTTCCAGAACTTAAAGTTTCATGCCCGTTCTGGACAATCTTCAGCTAGAAATAAATTGTCAATACAAAAAACCGTTACAAATATAAATACGACACTAGCATGTTTTCATTATTTGCGTCACAATCCTTTACGTGTTATCGTCAGGATTGTGGAGCATTAGGAGATGTTTTTGTCGATGGCGGCATTTAGCAATTATCTCAGTTCTTTTATTGAGAAGATTTCTCCCAGGATAATTGACTATTTCAAATTTTTCTTTTAAGCACAGTGAGCAATATTTTGATTCTGGGCTGTAAGGTTTCGCTTTTTTAACGATTCTCCAGGTGACAGTGGGAGTGCCGTTTAATTCTTTTATTTTCCACATTTCAACAGAGAGTGAAGTGCTGCTTCTGTATCTTTCATTGAAAAATGACAATTTATGGTTTGCAAACCGCTTCTTGAAAGTACTTTCGCACAGTCCAATGTATTTTTTCTCCTGATAATTTGGCAAATTGGATGTAATTGTGGCTTCATATATGATATTCTTCACCAGACAGTTTTGGTTTAGTGGGCAGCCGTCTTTTTTCATACAATTGCATGTTCTGTTAGGGTCACGGGTGGTGGTGTTAAGATTTTTTTGTTGTGTCTGTTTATAACCGCTTTCATGTTTGGCATACAGCTGTAGCTGACTTTAACGTTGTTTTTGTTAAATATCTTGTGGAACTTATGTTGTCGGGGGAAGTTCCTCTGAACCAAGTTGAGGAAAAATTTATCGATGTTGGTGGAGATGTTGTTGTTAAATGGTGGATTGAACCATATTATATTCCTTTTACGATTTTTCGGTTGTTGGTTTGTAATCGTTGTAGTGTATTCAAATTTGTGGTCGTATCCGGATCTCCGGAGTGCTGCCGCGTAGAACGGGGTTGCTTGGTTGAATATTTTTTTATTTGATGACAGGTTTGATAAACGGTTTTGTATTGATACAGGAATCTGCTTGATGGTATTTATCGGGTGGTTGGAATGAACGTGGATATAGTTAACTTCATTGTCTGGGTTGTGATAAGGTTTAAATGTTCCAGTGGTCAAGTCGAGTGTGACGTCCAAGTAGTTAACTACCGTCATATTGCATTCAACCACTATCTCCAAGTCATTCTCTTTAAACAGCTTTTGAAATTCCTTTTTAATTTTTTCACTCTGTGGACCAGAGATGTTTTTGAAGACTGCAAGACCGTCATCCCGGTACAACCCAATATTCTTCTTTCTGTATTTTGCTGGTATACTCGAAAGTAAGAGGCAACCAACAAGTTTGCATACTTCTGCACCGTCGAACGCACCCATTGTCACGTCAAAGATTTTGTCTCCTTTCTTCACCCAACTTTCGTTCTTGTTGAACAATAGCGATTTGCGTGAATGAAAGATGATTTCCTTCTCTTTTTGGCTTAAAGTCGGGTGCCGTTCAGCAAATTTGATGGCGTTGGTGAGACGTTTCTCGCTGATGGACGGGTAGAAGTCTTTCACATCGAACATCATAAACTTGTGTTTGCGCTTTTCTTCAATGTTTGAAAACCACTCGATTACATTGGATGTGCTCTTCCATTGATTTAAGTGGAGGGTTGTCCGCAGTTGTGCGTTGACTTTTTCAAGGATAACTTTGCTAATTCTGCCTAGTTCGTTCTTTGCAGGATTAATCAGCCGCGTAGTCGGATTGTTTTCAAAGTTCTCTTTGTGGTCTTTTAGTGTAATGAAGCAGTTGTTCTCACCGTTGATATCAACTCTATTCGCGATACGATCGTCTTTGATGATTGCTTTACCGGCGTTGTTCACAAGATGTTTGGTGTCGTTGTTGGTTTTTTTGTACGTTTTTGTTATCAAGTTTGTCAAGATCTTTTCGTATACTTCCTTATTAACTTTGTACATGTTGGATGTTTTGTCTGCTGGGACAAGCAGCTTATTGGAATCGTTTATTGATTTAATGTCTTGTTGCATTCGCTTTTGGAAGTCATTTGTGCACTTTTTGAATTTCAGCTTTTGAACTAAGCCGATAAGATCTTTTTCGAAATCTGACATTTCGCGTATCAGTGGTGGTGTGTTTGTGGTCTTTAGACCATACGTTTCAGGATATTCCTCTTTTTCGCTGTTTTCGCTTTCGATGTTGCTATCGAGGAATGGGATGGAAGGAAGGCATTATTCCTCAAAAGCGTATGGCTATATAATTAATTAGAGTTTAAACAGATCTTTGTTGAATTATTTAACCTAGTTCTGATTCTAGATATTTCAGTAAAATGTTACAAAGACCCTACAATGGAGAGATCTAGAACCCAGGTCCTCCTGCTTTGGCCTATTTACCTCGGGTTAAAATAGTTGAGGTACCCTCTAGTACCATTTAAAATTTCTAGGTAGTAGTTAGCCTAGAAAATAAGGTTTTGGAAGTCTTGCTTAATGGCAATCTATATCTAAATGTATACAGTTTAATTATATGGTTTTACATCTTGTTTTAAATTTGTTTAAACAACAATAATTCAGAAACACTTAACTTGCAATGTATGGTTTTTAAGTAATATGTTTTTATCAAAAAAAGTTTTTCCTGGCCACATAATTGCGCCATTATGGATATTTTCTTTTAAATTATCATGTCTTCCCCGGGTTTCTGTTACACAGCCCGGACTATCGTATGAAGAACAACTTTTTATTACAATTGATACGATGTATTAATGCAACCTTAAAAAGTCATCATCTTTAAATTGTCAAAGTAAATTTTGTTTAATGATAGATGTGTTCATTTTTTAAACATTTGAAAATATTGTTTTTCAACAAGTAATCTGTTTTTGGGTTCTGGTTTGTAAACTACAAACAAATTTAGACATTTCAAGTAAAAAGTAATTCATAATTAATGACTAATTGTAATTCGAATATATAACTTATGAAGCAGAATTTTGGTTTAGCTGAAGTTTACTTAAAATCAACCAAGACATTTGATAACTGTTGTTGTTTTTTGTTATATTGATGTGACTTTATTGTTTGTTGACAATTTGACCAAGAGGTGTTATGAAAGACAATATGGAAACATGAATTGTTGTTTAGATTCTCCCGCGGATCGTTGTGGGTTGATGTTGGAAGACGAGATTTCTGAGGTGAACGGGTTGAACGTAGAACATCTCACCCACACTGACATCATTATGCACATACATAAATGTAAACAAACCATCACATTGAAAGTACGGAGGTACAATCAGACTACTCAAAGTGAATTTGGTAAGCTCGTGTACAACATATAAATAGCTATCAGTTGTGTTATCCCCACTATCTTTTGGTTCTTCTATCTTTCCAAGTAAAACGTTTCTTTTGTTAATTTTATGATGATTTTGGTAGAAAAAGCTCTAAGAGTGAACTATAATGAAATATTTGTTCCTTTAGCAAAATTCTAAATTATTTTGAATACATTAACACATTTTATTGATTGTATTAAAAATTTTAAAATGAGGATGTAGTCCTATAAAACAATAATAAAAGGAAATTTGTGTATTCAAATTCATCAGCTGCTTTTGCTTCTCAATGGGTAAAATGCAGGAGAGTAAATCTTAGATGTTGTGGGTTTGCGTAACAATAAAAAGATTTCTTTTCAAAAAGTTGGAACAATTCTGCATTGTTCTTGTTTTGGCCTAATTATCAATTGATGAGTAGTGTTATTGAGAAGTTAATTTGTTACATCATTTAGTTTTGATTACATATGCATATTGCGTTTGTTAATCGCATGACTACTCAATTTATTGCCGGCTTTCTCTCCACTTGCTAACATTCTGACGTAAAAAATAGAACAGAAAAATTTGGCAGTGGACTGAATGTCTTCATGGACCAGAATCACCATCTCTACTATTAGAATTGAAAATGCCAGCCCATAGGCTAAATCAAAAGTGCACCAATTCTGTGTCAGATAAATCTGCAGCTCGTTAGAGGGTTCAAGCGCTCTACTTTCAGACAAACTCAAAAAGTGAACAAAATGAGACAAAAGATATTTTAGCCAGGTAGTAGCCAGTATGTACTTAGAAATTTCCTTACAAAAATAAATTTTAACACCAGGAATGCTGCCAATTCTTAAACATTTCAAAGAAGTTTGTTATGTGATGTAAACTCTAAAAATAAAGATTTCCAAAGAGAACCGAAAGACATGTTTGCACAGGTTGTTTAAAAGTTCCATTCAACCTAGAGATGGACAAATGCAGAAGAACGATATTGCATTCAATGGAAGAAAAATGATTAAAACACACTGAAACATACAGTTTTGTTTACACTTCTTAAAGAAAACCAATAAACATACAATACCGAAGGAAATAAACAAGTCTCCTCAATAATTTAAATTACAATTCTACTTTGTGGCTACTTCCATTTTCATCATCCTCGATATCGCTTTCCAAATCAAGGTAATGATGGTATCAGCAAGACGGGCTCGTTTTGCGGGGTTCTGAATTCCTTCTTCAATAACTTCTTTCTGACCAATTGTATGTTTCTGATGATGTTTCTGTTGTCGTGCCATTTGCTTTGACCTTCCTCACAGTTAAATATTCATAAATATTCTAAAGTAGTTTCAGTACTTTCTATCCATATGAGGAGGAAATCATGATGTGAAATTTCCATTTCCCATTGTTTCAAGCTATAATTAATTTTCATATAAACCATAAATGAAGCTCACGAAAGGTAGGTACTCCAAGGTTAGTTGTGCCAAGCTTTTGTTTTCATTCTTAAAACAATTGAGAACAAACCAAAACAGTTTTTCTTTGATCTGAGCATTTTGAAGAAAATTGCTTTGATAAATCCCACGACAGAGTTTGTGTCTGTAAAAAATTTAAAAGTTATGTAGAAAGTTGTTGCTAGGATCAATCCCTTCAATTGTCCCCCACAAATGTGCAAAAAAAACCTGTATGTTATCGGAAACTATGTAACAAGACAAAGAACTAGAGGAGCTAAATCTTCTCTAATATACATTTTCTATTTGAATATTGTTACTTACCAAAGGATCTATAAGCAGAGGAATATAATTTTGAAAGAATTTTTAACTTGTTGCATAAGAACTTGAGTTTTCGTTATATTCAAAAGTTGTACTGTTTACATTGAACATTCATGATGAACTTTCTTCTTCGCAAGTAACATGTTAACAAAGTAATATGTCCATATCGTATGGAATAAAATAACATGGTTTTGCATTTTCCAAATGAGCATCAACTTCTACAACTATTCTGTCAACACATTCTGAAAACTACATTCTTCTAAATCTACGGAATTTCTACGTTCCAGCACAAAGGTCTGGATCTTACTTTGAAGTTGGTAAACACTTGCAAAGAATGTCTGATGTTTTAAAAAACAAGTTGCATGAATATCTCTTTGTATGGTATAACGTTTCCTTAATGTTTCACAAAATGTGTTTTCTGCTAGATCTTTATTTTCAGTTCATAACAACATGTTAAAACACTTAGGAATCCCTTTAAGGTCCAGTTTTTAAAAGTTATTCACTATTGCTGAAGAAGTTAGTGTTTGCTAGTAAAACTATTTGCTGTGGCATTTTATAGCAGTAAAATTTGGATCTGATTGAACAAGTTAACAGTTATGTGATAGTTGAAGTTGATGATAATTGTATTACCAGGCAGCACAATTAACTAAGTGCCAGTTGGTTAACACCGAACTCTAAACAGCATTCTTTACATTTTATTGTTGTTTTCGCAACAAATGGGACCCTGGTTGTGCATTGGTTATTTTCAGCCATAATTTTTAAACTCTCCAAAATAAGGCAGCTGCCTTAATGGATGAAGGTGTCAAGAAAGAGAAAAAACTTTAGTTTTTAATTTTGAAAAAGCAGTAGGCACACAAAAAACAACATACCCTGAGGGGTTAAAGCTACGCGTACCTGTCTTTGAGAACACTGTTTATAATGATGACATGTTTCATTTATTGAAACTTGATCTCTTGTTGGCCAAGTATTTTGCTTTTCCACTTTTATTTTAAGCAGATTCTGTAACCATCTTCAAAACATAATGGAAAAGTTCTTCTTGATTATCCATTTTTCTTTCTTTTTAGATGCTCATAACGAGAGAGCAATAGACGTACCTAACCTCAACAACAATGGGTACGTAACTCAAACAATAGCTGAAATCTCCCCTCAAACAAGCGTTGATGGCATGCTCAAGTTCACTAAAAGGTCTCAACCAAGGGCTGCTAGCAATGCTGCTGATCGCCATAGTAACATACCATCAAGATTTGTTAATGAGGCATTCACTCGAGATGAATTTGATGAATCAGCAAGCTTGGAGAATCTCAATGAACAAGCCGTTGAACCACAGAGTATTGGTAATCCCAGTATATTTTAACTTGTTATTTTCTTTATTCCTTTTATCTTTAATTCTATGTTTACCATTATCTAAAACGTAATAAAATTTATTTTTTTGCTGAAAATTAAGTGCAGCTTAACTTAAAAGAATTGAACTTTGTACAACGATTAGATTAATCCTTAAGTTAGTTTTAGTAGTCTGAAAAGTATTTCCTATTTGACAGGAGAATTTCCATTTTAGGCAATTTTTCTCTTTTTATAACCTTGTTAATAAGTGACACATTTTAAATGTTAAGCATAACTCTCCAAGTGTGAAAAACAGCTAATTGATTCAGCAGCAATAATAATTTCTTTTCATCTTTTGTGTAGTAAAACACTCAAGGTTTTTCACTTGACATCTGTTTCCGTAGCACTGGCAAGGTTTGTCACCATGTTGGAATTAATGCAAGTGAAAGCCACAACACCACAACAAATGGATGATATCATCTTTCTACGTGATTTTCTTAACTCCAAACGTGTGCAGTCAGCCATCAAGGTTTCCTATTTCCTACAATGATATAATGTGTCCATAATGTTAGCAAGTTCATTGTTTGCCAATGTCAATCTCAGCCCCGGAATCTTTTTACTGTATATATAACTATAAATGACAAAGATGCGGTCACATCAAATAATCACGGATTAATTAAAAGAACACCATTGTGTTTCCACTACTTAATATTCATATCTTGTCCCTTCAACAAAGCAAAAATATCTTTAATTAATAATAATAGTGTACCAATAAGATAGGATAGCGTAAGCCAAAAGATTTAATTATAAACTCTAATAATGAATCAGGAAAGACTTTTGGAGTGAACTCAGCTAACACAACGATCTACAAATGATTTTGCATTAAACCTGTTCTTTTGTATAACAATAAAAAAGTGCAAAAAAAATGCTTTGATTCTATTTATATCCCTCTAAATTATTTGAATTACATAAGCCAACAGTGCAATATAAAGTTATTGTATATAATTTATACATATTGTAGGATCAACATTTCTTTTACATTTTATTAATTGTTATATATATATATGTCTGATAATATTTCTTTACTTCAGTCTCATAACCAAATGATCAAGCTCGCCGTAGCCAGAAAAACTTCTGACTCAGTAAGACCTGTGGCAACAAACTCACAGTTTTTACTTTGTGAGGTCAGTGGAGAAATCTTTAGCATCACAGCGATCAAATTTAGTGTCAATCGAATTTAATTTAAATCTGCAAAACGTTTTAACATAAAAAACTAAAGTCTTGTCTCTTTAACAGGCTTTCTACAGTAGTCCGTTCTGGCATCTAACAACCATCTTTTATTTTTGACATTCTAAGTTTTTTTTCTAATATAAGATTCATCATGTTGTCTATATATGATTCTGTCACGAAAGCGTTTCCAATGACAAGATGTTAAACAGTGGGAGGAATTATGTTAATTTTAGAATGGTTATGTGTATGCTGTGTGGTATGTGGGTATCCTGTAACGTCTTTGACTTTATCAACCTAACCATCCATTGGGCAACCAGCTTTAAAACATGCACTCCAATAAAGCATCAGATGATTGATGCAAGTCATTAAGATGTGTCTTCATATTTTTCTATTTTCTCTGTCGTTATGATAGACAGTAAAAACCAACACCTTTTAACCTCAAAAGGTTTGTAGATCAGAAATCAAAACACAAACATTTACATTTTTAAAAATATCTTGTTAAAAAGTTTCAAAATGGAAGAATGTAATTGCGAGTAATGGAAGAGATAAAGAAACTCCAAGAAAAATATTTTTTTGTTGTATAGAAGACTAGGTGTTCTCATTCTTTTGCAGTACTCTCCATTCACGTTTCCACTCTACATAAGGTGTTCTTACGATAGTCATCAATTGTATGGTCTTCATTTCAATATCCTTGTAGAATAAATTACCAGTGGCTCTCTTCAGCAACTTGAACTTTCTGTAACTTTCTTGTAGCAATATTCTATTATGCTTTTAACACTGCTCCGGTAACAACAATATTGTAACAAAGTAGCCATGATTCCAATCAAAGTTATAAAAGTTTCACTCATCGTCATCGATTATCGTCCATTTCCATGCTAGCATGGGTTGGGCTAGGGTTTCAAGAGATGATACTCCCCACAATTTTGTAGGTTTAATCATCTGATGGTAGTGCATATATTTTTACAGTTGGATGGCCTTTTCCTTAAAAACCCCAATAAGAGGAAAAACAGTGGTGAGCTAATCCACGAAAGCTACCAACTTTGTATTTTAAACTCTTTGGCAGCTGTGCATAAAGGACATGGGTGATGTGATTTTGTCCATGAAGTTGTTACATGAACCACATACCCACAGTGTGCAAATATGGAACTAAATGCGAACTATGTTTTCTATAACGTGATTGTGATGTTAACTTCAAATAGACTTGACATTTTTCTTTGCACTACATTCAAATGGGATAATTAGAAGCCTATATCAGGCAAAACTGTGTATTTTTTCATGTGTTTTCCCAGGTACAAAAGGTGCTGGTAGACCGAAATGATTCTTCTTTAATCTCTCTACGTGAATGCCTCTCCAAGCCAAACTTTCAGGTACACTGCTATAAGTACAATTACAGGATGCAATGAATGTATTTTTAAATGAAGAATGTGTGACTATATGTATTCATAATCTTATTTCCATTGAGCCATTTTCCTTCATGTTCTAGTTTTCATATTTAAGGTCTGAAATAACACATTTAACATTTATTATTAAGTCACACTTCGATATAACAAAGCGATTGTTAAAAACTCAATAACTTATTGAATTGTACAAGCAGCAATTCTGAGTTATTACTGTTTTTGTAGACGTAAAATTCATCACATAAGTAAATTTCTCTTGTGCTGTTTTTTCCTTTATGCCATTTAAATTCTTTAGTGATTTTAATATTTTAATGACTTTTGTGTAATTTCTCAGGAACTACTGAAAGCTCATGATCATATAGCTATGCGTGAGTCCTTGGATACATTCCCAGAGGTGGAAGTGAATGAATCCAAGTTTGATCCAGAGCAGGATGATGAAGAGAGTTTGTTCAACAATCGAGATGATGACCATCGCTTGAAGATTGTGCTCATTGATAAAACAGATGATCCTCTTGGTGCTACCGTTAGGAATGAAGGAGATGCAGTGATCATCAGTCGCATTGTAAAAGGTGGTGCTGCTGAAAAAAGTGGTAAGAATAGTTGGAAATCGATCTATGATTAATGTACTATTCGTTTTGTGTACACAACAAAAAACTTGTATGTAATGGTAAAAAGTCGAGATGGTATTTATAAGATGGTGTTATGGTGTTATTTTATTTTAAAATTAATATTTATTAATTTATATTCTTGTTTTGATTACCACATAAATTTGCCCACATAATCCGATATTTTGTTGAAAAAATCGCCTCCATTGCAGGCCTTTTGCATGAAGGAGATGAGATTCTAGAAATCAATGACGAATCTGTGAAGGGTAAGGACATCAATGAAGTAGTGGAGTTGCTCTCTGAATTGGAGGGTACTCTTACCTTTGTGTTGCTACCCAATTTACGACCACGTCAGGAGTCTAACCCCGGGGAGAACCTAACTGTACTTAAGGCGCTATTTGATTATGAACCGAGCGGTGATGAATATTTGCCGTGCGCAGAACTTGGTTTGTCATTCAGAAAAGGTGATTTGCTGGAGGTACTGCAACAAAGTGACCCGGACTGGTGGCAGGTAATGCGCGCCGTTTTTATTTGAAAGTCTATTTTAATTATCAGGATGTCGTGTTTTAAAAGTGCATTAATGTAGTTGGTTTTCGCTTTTTATCACTCACTGAAGTTTTCCGTCCACAGGCACGGTGCATTGATGAGGAGAAACAGCACCAGCGATTAGCAGGACTCATTCCCAGTAGATCATTTCAATTAAAGTAAGCAGATTGCACATTTGTAACACAAAGTACTAAGTTGTTGGTTTTCAGTGGAAGATGATATGTAATGAAAAGAACTTTCTTGTATGTTTTCCTTTACAGACGCGAGCGATTGAAAATTACGTTAAATGGGGAAGAAAACGAACCGATCATCCAAGAAAGTAAGTGTGGTGGCAGAACAATATTTCATGAGTTTTACCCATATGCGCTTTCGAAGATTTTCGATTTTACTGTTGTCAACAAAACTTTAGGCAGTGTAAACTAAAACTGTTCAACTCTAACTTCGGGGGTGGTGTTACTTAAAGCAGAGTATTTGGAAGGAAGTAACAAGCTATTGCATCCTTAGATTTAAGACACTATACTTGTATTTTAAGAGAGGCATTGCTTTTGTGGTCAAACTCGTCGCAAAGGGAAGAAGGTTCCGTTGAAATCCAGGAACGCTCCTGTAAATGGTAACAAACGTTTCAGTCTAATATGTTTCCATGTATTTGGTACTCGAGTGGAATTTCTTATGGTTCCTCGAATGTTTCCCTAACTAGCTCTTGTAATAACATTTACAAGTTGATCTTTAGCTCTCTTACTTTGCTTTAGAATCGGAAATGTTAGCATATGAAGAAATGGTTCGAATGCACCCGGATCCTGGTAGAAAAAGACCTGTGGTACTCATTGGTGCGTATCTAACATTATGCAACATAGCGACCAGAATGCTTTTTCCACGAGTGCTCGCAAATCTTGCGGGACGGAATCCAATTTTGCATTCAAAGATGTCTTGATAAATAGGTGTTTTCGAAAGTTGGTATAAACTATAAATTGTCACAATTGAATTTACAATAGTTTTCTACTCACTAGTCTGTTAGGAGTCAGTAATCTTAGTTAGCCATTCGTCACATTCCAAACCATTGATTGCTTTCACTTCTTATTTGCAGGCGCACCGCTTGTTGGAAGGAGAGAGTTACGCGAGCGGTTGATCAGTGAACAGCCTGACAGATACGCGGCAGCTGTCCCACGTACGTTTCTGTGCGAAAATTTCCAATTACATTTTTTTCGTCCGTGTCAGAACCTGTTGTGAAATTTATGTTTTATATAGATACCACCAGAGTGCCCGATTCTGGGGAGGTACCGGGTGTTGACTACACCTTCGTGTCGAAGGGCATGTTCGAAAAATCAATCGCTGCTGCAGAATTCATAGAACATGGTCAACAAGACGGTCATTATTACGGAACGAGCTTCAGTGCGGTACGAAGTGTCATCAGAAGCGGAAAGACCTGCTTGCTAAACATGAACTGCCAGGTAGAATGGTAATCATTTCGGTGATACATCCAAAACTCTTCATAAATCCGGATGGCCTGTTTGTTAAATGAATGTGCTCAGAGTCTTCATATTATGTACAACAGAAATTCATTTGTGGTGTTAGGGTTAGGACTGTTCTCCTAATAATAACAAATAATATTTCACCGTGGAAGTAAGAGGTATGCAATCCGCAAATAATGTGTTGAATGCGGGGAATCCATACTATGTCTTTGCTGCATAAGTACTAACGCTGCAATGTTTATGTATGGTGTGACATTTATTTTATTGTAGACGTTACCAATACTAAAAACATGCAACCTTCTTCCCTACGTTATATTCGTCACTCTTCCCAGCATTACGCAATTGAAGCGGCTCAGGGAATTCGATGACTCAGCAGAACCGTTCAATCCGAATATGAGGCTGAAGGTTAGTCCCTAAAGATTTAAGCTGATAGTGATTTTCTATTAATCGGTTTTCGCAGAGTTTACTTCGCTGATTAAACTTTGTAATGCACTGGTTAACGATAATATTTTCTTGCTACTCAAAAATTTTAGGGTATCTTACCAAACAAAAGCAATGAAAAAACTATGAGTGATTTTTTATCCTTCCGTAGCAAGAACAACTAAACGAGATCCTTGAGATGTCGCGTGACATGTTTCGGACGCACGGACATTTCTTCGACAAGAGCATCGTGAACTGCGACTTTGAGACGTCGTATAAACAACTGGTAGATATTTGCGAAAGATTGGAAAACGAGCCACAATGGGTTCCATCGACCTGGGTACGATAGAGGAAACCTTCGCCAATCATAATGCATGGATGATTCACGTGGTGTTGTACAAGTGGGAATTGCAGACATTTCTCCCGACTGAATCATGATTGTGGCAGACGTTCATTGGAACCATTAACGCATTTCAGTTGCTTGTAGTGTTGACACGCTGTTGTAAATATGTCATTTTGTATCGCTGATTGTCATTACTGATAAACATAGTGTTGTTGATATTTTAGAATATTTACTGTTATATATTATTGCATTTTTGTATGCGCGATTTATTTTAACTAGCAAACACGCGTTTGAAACCGCATCCCAAAATTTGACGTTTTTTTCGATTTTCCGTCTCTCATCATCAAGCATTGAGTTTGGTGAGTTTGTATCAAACTTATTTTTCTATATAACATTGTTGATTATAAAATTATGCGCGAGATCTTCTTGAGTGTTGTATATATTTAGCTATTTATGGTGTTTTTTTTTTCTATAAGCTTTTATGAAATCAACATATTTTATACAATACATGCATAATAAAATTTGTCGTACTTGTCTCATTCCGTCCAAACAGTTTCTTACAATGCAGACATATCTCTCGAATATGTTTCGCAATCAACATCTTCGCACAAGATAATTTATTCATTTCTTTTCTCAGAATTATATTTTACTAGCTATAAGGTCTATACTGGGCCGTATCTACGGAATGGTTTAGAGACACTCTGGACATTTTTTAGGTTTCATGTCCTAAATTGCCGGAAAATGTTGATACCGCCTCCGATTTAATTCCTTTAAGGTAAGAATATTAATTTCCTTTTTTCTAAGATCTTTCTCTCTTAAGCTGGCTAGCTCTTTTGTTCAAAGAACATTTTATATATTTTGGTTCGACACTGAACATTATTATGGTGGTTTATTTCTGATACACCCTTGATTATATACTACATTCAACAATATATTTGCGACAGTTTGTTGTTTTTACATAAAGCGGGTAGTTTTTCAGTTCGTTAGTTGTTTTGTCATGTTAGCAGGACCTTTAATAAATATTTAACTAAACTGTTTTTTGCATGTCTCCACGTGTTCTCTCCACTTTAAAACTTACAATTGCAAAATAATATATGTATACATATGTAGGTCTTCGAGAGGGTCTCTGTTTATCGTCATATTGTTACTTCAAGTTAGTTTTTCAAATTTAGATCCTTTGTGGAAAATTAGAAATTTGGTTTTATTTTCATTTAGCGAAAGTGTAATTGCATTGAACCAATTAACAATCAATTTGAGCTCATTTTTTATGTTGTTAAACAATGTTCTCAAATTCTTGTTGGATAAAAAGAGATTTGTATCGTCAGCAAACATAACACAATTAAGATAGTTAGACGCTTTCATAACATGTATTAAGGATAGAGTAGTCCTAGAATAGAATTCCGTGGTACCTCACAAGTAAAAGACCACTATTAAGGTCAATGGCACATTATTTTCTATACATGAAGTAGCTTTTTATTAAAGAAAGGAAAGTGTTATTTAAACCATAGCGTTAAAGTTTTTCTAATAAGATTGTGTGAACAACAGTGTGGAAAGCTTGGGAGAAGTCATGCACCAAGTGTGGTTTGTTATTTTCTAGATTCGTGATTTACCTTACGTGGATACATTTTTGCGAATTAGTTAGGTATTGAATAAGTGTATTGATGTTAAGCAAGATCTTCTGCTAGGTCGGCAAGCTAGTAATAACTTTAAACATTCATTGCTTGCGTTTAACATGACTGCTCTTCTCCTCGATCATTTTGATGACCAAAGATTCTTCCCCTTCTCACTTCAATTACTTACTTCCGTTTTTTGCTACAAGATCGATTTTATAAAATATATTACAAAATTCGGTGTAAAATACTATCACACAAAGAAAGAAATATTCATGTACATATAAATGTTTATCAACTAAAAAAATATCTAATGTAGCTAAGATCTCTAGAGGACACATTATAATATGATTTAGCGGTTATGGTCCCGTCATGAAACCCTAATAGTGATTACAATTAAAGTTAAAAAAAGATTAGCAATACTAAAGAATATTCGTCACGATTAAAGATGTAGGCAACTGAAGAATAAAGACACAAAGACTATTGGTGTCAGCTGATTATGGAAATTGAACATTAAGGTTAAGTAATTGGAATAATTAATTTCATAAACATTGCGTATTTATAAACTTTACAACGGTTTCAACGGTTTACTGCTTTCAAATTTTATGCTTTTGTCCTTTGAAAATACTTCCTAATTTTGTTTTGTATGTACTTGCGCAGCTAAGGTTCGCATAGTTAACTTTGTTTTAAACTGCAATAAATTGACTTTGAACATTGTTCATTGCGCTCAAGACATTACTCCATTGGTTTTATTAACCTTTGTCTCTAGGTACTTGATAGCCTTGCTCCAACTAGGTTTTTCGTCAATAGAAACGTCGAGGAATTTAGAAAACATTAAACTCTTTCAATTATTTTACTATTTATAATTATGTTATTGTTATTAAAGATTAAATATTTGTTTTGTCGGTTTTTATGAAAAATTAAGTATTTTATTACAAACATTACAGTATAGGGAGATAACTCAAATAAATTAAAAACAATAAAGACCCAAGTATGGACCCTTAAGGAACACCACAACTAATATATAAAAACTTTATTTTGGTACACTATTCTAGTCTTGTCTTCCTGTCTGGAGATACGATGCCTTGCGGTGGTGGCGAAACGTTAACAAAGCTAGCACTCCAGTGTACTCTGTCCATTGCAGTCAGAAGATATGTTCCTGTTAAGCCAGTGTCCTCCTCAATGATTGACTTCAGTATGTTATATGGGTGCCCACCTCTTCTCTTTGCGTCTGGAGACCAGAGTAGCAGCTTTCCTGCGGTTTCATCATGACGAATGCCATGACCCGCAAGGCCCAGATGTTGCCATTTCTCAACATCGGAGACGCGCGGTAAACATCCGTAAAGGGACTTTCTTGTGTTGGTGCTGTCTAGTCGTTTTCGGCAAGCGACATTTAAGGCCCGAGGTTTTCTTGGACACAATTTGGTTTCAAATAGATCAAATGGAGACGCAATCTATATATTACAAACATGTATTAATCATCTGGAAGCCTTTTATCTTGTTTCATCGACTTAAAACCGCCTATGATTGGATAGACAGGAACGTGCTTTTTAATGTTTTAGAAATAAGATGATGCCATTCAGAACTAATTACTATTCTAAGAACTTTATATGAAAAAACAACTTCTGTTATAGAGAACACTTTGTTTTATTTGCCAACACTTTTATTTTTGTCAGGGCGAAATGGAATCACCTGTCATTTGCCAACACTTACTGGATGTCGTCAGGGCGAAATGAAATCACCTGTCATTTAGCAACACTTACTGGATGTCGTCAGGGCGGAATGGAATCACCTGTAATTTGCCAACACTTACTGGATGGCGTCAGGGCGGAATGGAATCACCTGTCATTTGCCAACACTTACTGGATGTCCTCAGGGCGGAATGGAATCATCTGTCATTTTCCAATATTTACTGGACGTTGTCAGGGCGGAATGGAATCACCTGTCATTTTCCAATACTTACTGGACGTCGTCAGGACGAAATGGAATCACCTGTTATTTGCCAACACTTACTGGACGTTGTCAGGGCGAAATGGAATCACCTGTCATTTGCCAACACTTACTGGATGTCGTCAGGGCGGAATGAAATCACCTGTCATTTCCCAACATTTACTGGATGTCGTCAGGGCGAAATAGAATCACCTGTAGTTTGAAAAAACCTGAAACATTGGCATTAAGTGAAGATATAATAGCATCAAGTCACGTATTTTTCGATAAATAATATTCACGTGATATCTAACATGAACACCTAAATGATAATCATCTAACGTTGAGCATATCAACGTATGTATGTATGGACAAAAACTATGTCCTCCCTTTGACGAGTATTTTCAAATTGCTCACCACAGTAAAAACACTCGGAATAATAACGCGTCATTACCACGGGTAAAACTGAAATATGAACGAAAATCATTATACTTTTACGGCGCAAAATTATATAACAAACTTCCCCTAAAGCTTAGAAAACTTAATTCTAATGATTTTAAACAAAATCTAAAACAACATTTTAAGTAAATATGATTATTTTTCTTTAATTTTCCTTTTAGGGGAGGGCGCTTATTTAAGATGGGCGCTTAAAAGAAGCAAACGATTTTTTCGAATTTTTACGTTTTACCCTGGGCGCTTATTCGAGAGGGGCGGTTAAAGGAAGCTGGACGCTTATTCGAATCTTTACACTATGCAGTAAAGATGTTGCGATGTGGTCAGATTGAACTAGCAAGCACAGATTTCCATGCCGTATGTCAAGTCATCATCAACGTGGATTTAGAGAATATTACCTTAAGTGAAGGTGTAAAGTTAAGAAGTGGCGTCGAGAAAGGTCGTTCCCCTGAGATAAAAAAAATGAAAATTTAATGGTGTCAACTAGTATAACTATAATAGGAATAGCCCATTAATTCATTTTATTTATTGCCTTTAAGGACTTCTGCCCCTTTATTATTCCGTACCGCGTTTGCTTTGGAAGAGATATTTATTTGTTTTTTATGATAAGTGACTTTTGATAAAACATGTGCGGGTTTAGTTGAGTTTTTATTATATTCGTTTATCGTAAAATCGTCAGGACTTATCAGCGGTATTGCTTTATATTGCTTAATATTCATTTTCTCATATTCTTATATTACTTTGTCAACTCTTTACTACACGTTCGTTCGTTTTTTTTCGTTTCGTATTTACCTTATATAGTTTTTTTTCGCTGCTAGTATTTGAAAGATTTTGTACATCGTCTGTAGTTTTCTAATTTATTAGCGGAACAAAGCGAAGTTCTTGTGAAAAGCTTATCGTCTATTTGTTTCGACGCGCCCGCGAACAATAAATAAACCGCTAAATAGCTAAAAGTTTGATGTAAGAGGGATCCAGAGTGAGTTGAAAAAGTACATCAACCCCAACCTGATAACATGGAATGATGACATCAAGACTAGATATTATGGATAGGATATTCGCTACAACTAGAGTTGTGAAGCAACTGGTGCGTGAGGACTGATCATATCAACAGGAGTGAAACTATTTGAAGATGTTCCTTACAGAGTGTAAATAGAAATTCAAGTTTTAACGCCTTGTCCAACACATATAACATAGAGATCCCTTGTATGCTTACTGTGTCTTTAAACATTTTATTTATCACTTTTATCAATCATTATAACTTCCAAAAACCTACTGACGTCATCAAAAACCTCGCTGTAGCTCTTTTCCTTCACCACGTTAATCTTCTTGATCTTAGCCTTTGCTACTTTTGCAGACTTCTTCGCCTTTTTGCAAATGATCCAAGCATGATCCAAGCAAGATTTGGGTCTTAATAATGGAGCTAGACTATTCATTAATGAAAGTCTGTGCTCTCATTATCGCATGAATCATGGTAAAGTTAAAGACCTTTACAAAAAGAAACAGATTTTTACGTTCTGGGTTGCGAATGGAACCGTTCGTTACAAGAAGACTGAAGAAGGAAGGTACACTGTAATCCGACATATCGCTGAGCTTATCCATGATTTTTTGGTGTCCAGTTAGAGTAAGAATTTTTTTAACTCATTTGTGTTTATTTTATTTGTGTTTATCTTTCCTACAAGTGACGGCATGTGATATATGTCCCGGTGCCAAATTTTGAAAAAAATAAAAAAAAATTTAAAAAACCTTTGACGAAATTTAAACGTTTGTTACACCACAGGAAATGTAGCTAATAGATTTCACTTCTTGAATTTTGTAATATATCCTTCTGAATATAATTCAATGAACGTTTGTTTATGCAATGTATGTTCTAAGACGGTAAGCTCGCGCCATCATGCAATGCAATGCGATATTTGCAACAAATGGACCCATAAAAAATGTAACAAATTAAATGACATTGATTATAAAAAACTGCAGACATCAACTGAACCTTGGTTCTGTATTTCATGCTTAAATGATTCTGTTCCATTTTGTAATTTGAATAACGATCAATTTTTATCTCACTTATCTTTAAACAAGAATATGAACTTAAATTCTTGTTCGACTAAATCAAAACATTTTATGAATTCTTCAAATCCTAAATTATTTAATTTTGACAACTTTATATATATCAGAATTTAACAAAAATAATGAATCAAACTTAATTAACTCTCAATACTATGACATTGATGAATATAATTCAAATGTACTTTACAATAAAAATAATTTTTCCCTTTTTCATATGAATATTTCGTCTCTCCATGCACACTACGATGAATTAAACGAACTATTGACAACTCTAAATTCTAGTTTTGATATTATTGGAATAACTGAACCGAGAATAAAATCAAATACCCCCCAACTAGTTCATCTTGTAGAGAAGCTTTGATTTATATTTCTAAAAAGCTGAATTATAAACTACGGCAAGATCTAAATATGATTAACGATAAATCTATTGAATCAGTTACTATTGAAATTGAACATGGGAAAAAATCTAATGTAATAATAAGTTGCATATATAAACATCCATTGATGGAAATAAAAGAGTTTAATGATGAATATTTAATACCTCTCCTGCAAAAATTATCTCTCGAGAATAAAACCATATTTTTGCTTGGAGATTTTAATATAAATCTTCTGGAAAGCGACAAAAATCAAAACATTTCTAACTTTTTAAATTTATTATCATCGAATAACCTTTTACCGCGTATCACCCTACCAACTCGAATAACAAATACTTCCAAAACAATCATTGATAATATCTTTACCAACTCGATATCAGATGATCTGATCTCAGGAAACATAATTTCATCCATATCCGATCACCTACCACAATTTGTAATTGTTCCAAACTTTAACAAAAATTTTTCTTCCAAACATCAAAATAATTTTAAGAGAAATATCAAATACATTAACGTGAATAAGTTTGAAAGAGATTGTGATAATATTAACTGGAACGATGTAATTAGCCCGCGGTTACGCAAGGGCTTTTGAAATGCAACTTTTCTATCTAACAGATTTTAGGTACTTTACGCAAACACAACGGAGGAGCTCTTTGACGGTGCTCAGAAAGTAAACATTTATAATGTGCAAGTAACTTTAAAGAATTTAATCAAGGCTTTTGTCTACCAAACCACGCTTTTTATATTATTATTTTTAGGTCCAGCAACCTTTATCTTTGCATTTCCGCGCGGGCTATGTTGCCTCTTGGCGTCTCTTGTTGATGTTAATAAGCAAGATGTCAATTACTCATTTAATTCTTTTTACGACAAATTTAACAGTTTATTAGACAAACATGCTCCTTTGAGAAAATCAGTACATATTGACAGCAATTTAAACCATGGAAACTTCTGGGATTAGAAAATCTATAAAAAACGAAATAAATTAAAAAACAAACTTATAAGAGCAAAATACAATAATAGAAAAAACAAACTAATTAAAAAATTTAAAACTTACAGAAATCTAATTGTTAAATTAATTCGTGAATCTAAAAAGAATTAATTTCAAACGTTTTTTCAAAGAAATAATCTTAACCTCCGTGAAACCTGGAAGGGTATAAATAAATTAATCAACATCAAAACAATCGGTATATAACAACAACTCCAATTTTATAATCAATGATTCAGTTGATGTTTGCAATTGGTTTAATTAGTTCTTTGTAAATATTGCACAGAATATGCAATCTACCATACACTCATCCCACATTGACTTCAAAAAATTTCTAAAAACTCCAAACGAAAAAGTATATTTCGTGATGCTATTGATCATGAAAAAATAGCATCTATTTTATCGAAACTAGACCGAGATAAGGCTTCAGGACCTAATAGCAGCATACCTACACCTATCCTTCAATTACTAAATTCTAAAATTTCACCCATCCTTGCTAACCTATATAATTTTTTAATCTGTAATGGAATCTTTCCTGATATTTTCAAATTATCCTCTGTTATACCTATCTTCAAAAAAGAATCAAAATTATATTGCAATAATTATAGACCAATATCTCTATTATCCAATCTTGGTAAAATATTTGAAAAACTTATTTATTCTAGAACCTACAAATTTTTAAATAGTCTTAACTGCTTCAGTAAGTAACAATTCGGTTTTCGTTCAAAACATTCCACATCGCATTCTCTTTTATCGATTACAAGTAAAATCCAAAAAGCATTAGACTCGGGAAAGTTTGGATGTGGAATCTTTATTGATTTGCAAAAAGCATTTGACACTGTTGATCATAAAATTCTTCTAAAGAAATTAGAATTATATTATGGTATTAGGGGTGTAGTCTTATCTTGGTTTAAATCATATCTCGCAAATCGCAAACAATTTGTAACAATAAATGGCTTTAACTCGCATCATAAACAAATCAACTATGGCGTACCTTAAGGTTCAGTACTTGGTCCTCTTTTATTTTTAATTTACATAAATGATTTTCATGCCGCTGTAAAACACTCATCTGTACATCACTTTGCAGACGATACAAACTTACTTTACTGCAATAAATCATATATGTATATCATATAAGTAGCATATAAAATTAATTGGGATTTAAAAAAAATTACGAACTGGTTAAATGCAAATCGAATCTTGCTGAATCTAAATAAAACGGAATACATTTTATTTCATTCTCCAAATAAATCAATAGATTTGAATTTTGGAATTAAATTAAAAGGTAAAATAATTCATCCCTCAGCCGAAATTAAATACTTAGGCATAACCTTTGATAAACACCTGTCCTGGAAAAAACATGTAAATACCTTAACCAATAAGCTAAGAAGAGCGATTGGCATGTTGAGTATCATACGTCATTACGTAAACAGAAAATCTTTAACCTCAGTTTTCTATGCAATATTCTTCTCGCATCTCTCATATGGATCTCTTGTCTGGGGACAGACAAAAAATCCAAACTTAAAAAAGGTTACATCCCTTCAGAAAATCGCACTAAGAATAATGAATTTTTCTTCGCGTAAACAACCCTCAACAAAGATATTTAAAGACTTTTCAATTCTTAAATTCAAAGACCTGATTAAACTCAACAATTGTTTATTAATTCATGACTTTATAAATGATTGCTTACCAACAGCCATATCGCATCTTTTTATTGAAACTTCAAAACTCATCCTTATGCCACCAGAAGTACAGTAAATTCAAAACTAGTCATCAATACGTTCAATACTGTAAGGTACGGAAAATCTTCAATCATGTACCAGTGTGTTAAAGACTGGAATGATATGGTAGAAAATATTGACTCGATTTTCAAGAACACCGAAAATATTGAAATGGTAAAGATCAATGAAATTTCTCGATATAAATTTAAAAAGTGTTTTTTTCAAAATATAATATCATCGTACGAGTAATACCTTATTAATAAGTACTGCCCTCTTCGAACATACATCTCAGTTTTAAATTATTTTAATATGTTATATTTGTGGATATTTTTCTTATTAATACGTTATTTTTGCTAGTTTAAATAATAAATTAGACTATTTTTCTAATGGATTTTTTACTTGAATTGCTTTTGAAAATATGCTTACTCGCCTAATTTTTTATTTTAAAAAGGTGTCATTCCTATACCTAGTTAATGTATTGAATAACACCATCCAATTTGACAAATAGAGAAAATGTGTATATTTGTTGTTTTTGGAAAATAAAAGTTTTTGTTGTTGTTGTTGTTGTTCTTCTTCTTCTTCTTCTTCATCAGCACTATCCACATCACTGCACGACCAGTTATCGTAAACGTTTTCAACCACCTTGTAGCGCCATCTTTCTCTTCAGTGTTGACTATCTTGACGCGGAGCGTTTTCACTAAATACCGTTTCACCAAGTTTAGATTGGACTTTCCACGGTTGAATTCCATACATAAGGCTTTCATTTACTCACTGGTTTCAAACTGCTGTAACTGTTACAAAAAACATATTGAAATCGCCTAAGCATAGAAGCTTTTCAACCACATCCTTCACGATGTCAGCCTGCTTCGTATACACAACTACCATAAATTTTATCACCAACTATTACGGATCTGGATCTACTAGATATAAAGGATTTCCACCTAGCTTAGAGAGGCGTGGTTCTCATATATACTGAGCTACCATAGCCCAATTTACTTAACACATGCGATGATATTAATTGTTTCCGTAGATTGAACGGTATTAGTCTTTTGAGCAGTTCTAACGCAATGCTTATGTGGTTTTTCCATTCAAGATATTGGTTGAAAGTGATACCAAGTATCCTGAGATTTTTGGCGGAATCCAGCTATTGACCATCACAAGAGACTTTGCTTTCTATATTGTTAATTCCATGTACACTCGAAACTTGTTTGGTGGTGAATGACTTTGTTTTGGTTTCAAGTTTAGCAAGTTGTTTGTTAGTTTTATTGTTTATTGTTCCAACTGGTTTGGTCTACAATAGCTGTATAGAGTGGTGTCGTCGGCATACTAGAGAGAACCTGATGTTTCAAGTTGGTGGACCAAGAATCGAACCTTGTGGGATTCCAAAACTTGTGTTGAGTAAGGTAGATGATTTGTCACCAATTTGGACATAATGTTTCCGGTTGGTAAGATATTCTGTGATCCAATGGAGAAAGGATTTCGAGAAGTTTAGCTGATGCAATTTTCGTTTTAGACTACCATAGTCGATCGTATCAAAGACTTTAGAATAGTCAGCAAATACTGGAATAGTAACTTCATATCTTTGATTTTAATCTTTCAGCTTCAGCAAACATGTTAGTGTGGACTTAGATTTACAGATTCCATGTTGAGTTGATTGGAAAATTGTCTCAATGTTGGTGCTGAGTTGTTGAAGGATGACTCTGTGTCTTTCTAAAGTATGCGTTTGAAAGAACGGGCAACACTGATATTGGACGATTATCTGACGCCTTTGATCGAGTTGGCAACTGTTGGTATCGGACTTATTCTAGTGATTTTCCATTATATCCTTTGGCATATTATCAATGATGGCATGTAGATCTGCATCTGTTTCCTTTCTGTTAGTTTATCAGCAACGGTCTTAAAATGTTTATTTATAGTATCTGGATCGTGATGGATAGTTGCTTTGTTTGGCTTTAGAATTCGATTCATGGTGTGAGCTTTCTTATAAAACAATCTTTTCGTTTCGTTGATTTTCGATTTCAATTTTTTTCTAATGTTGCGAAACAGATGTCAGTCCTCGTCACGTTGTGTTTGATGGACTCTTTCTCGAAGTTCGCTTCTCTCGTGCTGAAGTTTGATAATTTGGAGGTCTTTTATCCATGGTGGTCTGATCATTTTACAGCGTGTAAGTGGAGCATGAATATTTATACATTGAGATATTAGGGAGTTAAGGATGTTTAGCTGCTCTGAAGGATCTCCCTAAACGATATCAAGAGGTGTGTTGTTGAAATCCATTTGAAATTTTTCAATGGAAAAGTTTTTGTAATTACGTATGTATTTGCGTCTTGGCTCGAATCTCGGCTTTTGAAATTCGCTGCAGATTGAGTATCACGCAAGTTCTTGATACGGCAAAGGTTTCATCGATATTTTGAGTATCACGGAAGTTCTTGATACAGCGAAGGTTTCATCGATATTTTGAGTATCACGCAAGTTATTGATACAGCGAGAGTTTCATCGATATTTTGAGTATCACGCAAGTTCTTGATACAGCGAAGGTTTCATCGATATTTTGAGTATCTGTGTATTATATATATTTGAGTATTTGTTGCTTATCTGTCAAAGTCTCATTGTTTACTATTAAGTAGTTAGTTATTCTTTGTTTTTCCTTCCGCATATTTCATATACAATCCAAGTTTTACTTATGTTATCAGAGTATGCTTCTATGACTCGGGAATAATATTTCTATTTAGCATTTGCAACTATTTTTTAAAAAAAGATTTATAGGTCTTGAAGCTTTGCTCATATAAAGAGGTTTTATTTTTGAGAGATTTGGTGTGTAGTATTTGTTTACGTCTAGATGTTTTGATTAAAATTGGTTGTCATCCATGGATTATCATAAGTTTTCTTTTTTACAGAATATGAAGGGATTTCAAATAACAAATTGCTTTTGTTGGGGCTTTCAGTGAAACAAATGATATCAAAGACGGAATCGTTATTTTTATAGAATATTTTAGAAGTTCTTACGATAATTTCTGATAAAACAGAAAAATTGCGAACAAAAAAATTTGTTCCGCCACATTTAATGTCCGAAAAAAATAATACTCGGGGATTTTTGGGTGAAAAATGCTGTACTCCCTATGGCACTCCCCTGATCGGGGATATATATGAGTCTGTTTCCAATGGCCTGACCTGCAAACCCATAGAGTAGCAGTGGCGAATGCAGGGGGGATCCAGGGGTGCAAAGGAACCAGCCTTTCAAGCCATGTCAAGTCAAAAACTTGAAATTGTGTTTCACTCACGCTCTTATTCTACACACGTAACTGACAATGAACTACCGCTTGCAGATCACGCTAGAAAGCAGTAGAACCAAGAAAAAATAGCTAGCTAGGAACAGTATTGCATGTTCTTATACGTACTGAACTGTATTTAGCTAGCTAGCATGCGTCACGAGTGAAAAAGTAGGGAATTCACCCAGGAAGTGGTCAAAGACACACCCAAAAGGGGCGTGGTCAAAAGATTTTCGCGCGTCCCTAATGTTGTGGCGCTTCACGTTTCAATGCTTTATGGTCGTTTTAATATTCTTGGAAAATAAAAAGATATCTTTTAAATATCTGAAATTTGAATATAAGAAATTTAATTAATTTTTTTTTTTTGAGGAACAAATACCACGGATTATGCGATCTTTTGACTACCATTATTTTTAGACTGCAGGAAAAAAACATGCGCGGAAAGTGAAGTAACTCATAATGAGTTATATATTCGGACGGCAAGAAAACAGAACTATCATTTTATTTCATACTTTATTTGGTCAGTAATAAGAGATTCTGTCGGGAAGGTCTTTGCTCTCCAAGGAGAATTATTTTTTCACGTACGATGCTTTTGTTCCTCTCTTTGGAAACTATTGCTGATGAAAGTGTTGCTGCAGCAATAATAAATGGAAATGAATCTCAACCTGTAATTTCGGGTAACAGATATTCTTTGTTGGGAAACACTGATGAAAACAATGCTAAGAAACTCAGAAACATATTTATGAAATACTTTGATTATTTAAATAGTAAATAATGCAACCTTTACATTAAGCTGTGAGTTTTCCTAATCCATTTTCAGTTCTTGTTGTTCTAGGTTTTATCTTAATATATATTAATTTTAGCTGTCATGCCTGTATATATTTATAAATTATAGTATATATATTAGTTGTTTTAAAATTGTTGAGGGGTTGCCTACTTGATTTTTGTTGAAGTGATGCTGACTACCATGGCATCCATACTTTGCAAGAATTCTTGCAATGTTTCTTCATGCTCTTTCTCATCATTTTTCATCATTTCAAATGTACATTTTTTAAGGGCAATCTCTTCCTTTGCAGCATCCAGCAACTGTGCATCTACAGAGTGTCACTTTGTTAGTTTTGGAGTCTTTTTACTCCTTCAACCTTTCTATCAATTCTCTTTTAGCTTTTCCAATGTCTTTTACACCTCTCGGTTCTCTTGACTGGTCACTATCTTGCTCGTTCCGGCTATCTTGCTAATCCTCTTTTCCGTTTGTGATTGTTTCAATTCCTTCCTCAAGATTCTCTACTGTGGGTGAACCTGCCCATACTTCATAACACTTGTCATATAGAGCCATTACCACCCTTCCCCCACTATTCCTCCTTTCACTGTCTACTGCCGTTCGAAAAGGTAGCTTGATTGTCTGGATTATTTTCAATCATTCTTTCAATTTTTGTGAATATATATATATATTGATTGAAATCATCTCAAGACTACAAGCAGTTTAAAAGTTAAAAGTTTCGTAAAATCTTCTCTTAGCCAAAATTGTATTGGGAAAGTTTGGGATTTGATTTCTAGTGACATGCTCTTCACACCTGTAATTCATTCATCAACAAGAAGACACAAGTTCAAACTCTTCACCAAAAGATTGAGATTAGAACTCAGAAGCAAATTCTTTTGTCAAAGAGTAATTTCAGACTGGAATAGTCTGCCAGCTGATGTTGTAGATCAATGGACAAATTTTAGGAATTATTGGACAAACACTGGCTGTCTGGGTTGGGTGGAGATTTAAAACCTCTGTTCCACAATGCATCGAGCACGTAAAGCAATATAGTTCAAACTGTTTAGATTCAACCTTGAAAATTTGGATTACAGACTGGCAAATGTATATACAAGAGAAATTCCCAAACCCAATGTGATGTGATGATAGAAAGGTTATCTTTATGAACAGTAAATTTTCGTTTTAGTATAAGGTACAATTGTATAATTGTAAGCTTAAATAAATAAATAGGCACCATAAATATATAAATGTTGATATTCATCATAACTAAAATCATCATCATCCTTTTAACGTCACTTTTCCATGCTTACATGGGTTGGACAGTTTCAAAAGATGATTTTCTCCAATTATGGAGGTTTAATCATCTGATGGTTTATTGGTGCAGATGTTTTTACGACTGGATGCCCTTCCTAACACCAACCCCAGAAAAAGGGAAAACAGTGGTGAGTACCAACTTGTATTTAAAACTCTGTGGCAGCTATGCATCAGGGATATTGATCAGGGATATATCCATGAGGTTAAAGATATTACATGACCCACATACCGCATACAATTAAAGACGATTTTTCCTCGGGGCACAGCAGTTCGGTTTTAACAGAATAGACCCTTTTTCGACATACCAATGCAAACCTTAAGCAATCCACCCATTCCATAAAAAAAATTCAAAAAAGGATTGTCAACTCAACCTTATTGATTCACAAAAGAAGCTCAACCTAAGCCTTGTTTTCTTTTTTCAAATTTGCTATCTCGCAAATGGTCTATTGAAATTAGTTACTATGCATTCTTATGTTGGAATCATGAATTCTTCCTGTCTAACTCTAATTTATCTTTAAAAACAGATCCTTTTAAAAATAATTGAAATGGACAGAATACTTGATTTTTTGGTTTAGCAGATGAGTTTATCATGATATCTACCATCATCGTTTGTTGTATCATTCTAAGGTGTATGTTTTTAGCATTTTGCAAATGATACAAGGAAAGTAAACATTTAAAAATACAGCTGGTTAATATGTGACTGGGTGGTGTCTCCAAAATCAAAATGATGGTAAGGAATGTTTTGTTGAATTGCATTTTGTATTTCTTGAATTGTCATTGAAGATTGTGTTTTTGTTATGAGCGTGGCGCCCTTTTATGGAAAGGCCTGTATCTGTAATACATTTTGTTCGGGCAAGTTCTTGGTATATCGAAGAAGACGGATAACATAAACTGGTTTTGGTAACAAACTGCACTGACACATGACAACTGTTTCTTAAAAATATTCTTCCAGAAATATCCATTCACATTTTATATTGTTGATTTGGTAGAACTTCTACAATTCGGTCGGTTCGATCCCATCTCGTTATCACAAATGTTCCACAATAGGGACATTTGTTTTTAAGATTGGCACATTAATCATTGCTTAGTTGAATGCAGGCTTTCTCATATGAGGTGTGCAATCGCACGCGCATGCCTCCACACACGCCTTAATCTCCTTAGGTGTGCGTTTAAAAGCTCTCCTCAAATTATTTTCTTTGCGTAAGGCATGCGACTACTCGCACGCCTCAATCATATCACATTTGTTTAATTTTCCCCATATTTCGTACTGAACATTAAACGCTCCGAAAATCTAAAAATTATTAAATCAAACAAAACTTAAACGAATTTACATTCACATTCATTTGAATGACCATTAAAAACACGCGATGATTGTTGTTTCGTGACGTAGTTTACATCATTGTTATGCTCCTTCTGTAAAAACGGATGATGATGATGATGATGATTGTCAACATGTTTTATCTTTTGATTGTCTATCGTGTTACAGAGTAGTTCTTTTGCATTAGTTTGCCTTTGAGTTGAAAAAACCTGTAGTGCATTATGTTAGCATGCCTGTCAGTTTGTGTTGGTTGGGTTTTAATTCTCTAGCTAATTTCGTTTTAAATAAATAGGTTTTAAACGTAAATTTTGAAAGGGCTAGTTTCGAGTCGGCAGTTTCGAAGCGTAGTGCAGTCTGGAATTTGGATATAAAACTAATACAAACCGTGTTTAAGTCCACGATAAAAAAATGGAAGCAAAAAAATGTAATTCACTCGCTCTAAATACTGAGTTTGATTTTATATTTGAATAAATCTTTGTAAATAAACTTATATTAAAAAAATATTTATTGCGGAACTCAAAGTATCATCAATACATTCAGCTAAATAAGTAAAACTTATTTACAAAAAGCCTTGTTCTAAAAAAATTGTTTACAGATAACATTGATGTCGAACTAAAGAAAATATACGATAAATACACTGAAAAAGATTTTTAAGAACTGACAAATATGTGCTTACTGATTGATTATTCAGAAGAATTCAAATCACAAAACCATTTTTTATAAAACGCTTAACGTTTAACACTCCGTCTTCCAGTTTTAATATAGAAGAAGTCAATGTAAACAAGGAAGTTAAGGCTTTGAGAGTCAGGCTTGTACTTGACGCTTAGCCCTCGTGTTTGGGTTCACGAGCATGAACGTCCCCCACTTGTTTACAACTTTTAAAAGATAAATTTTTTTCTTAAAAAGCGTTTCACTCATACGTCAAACAATAGTAAAATAGTTGTAGCCGAATGTAAGACGCTTTGTTGTTTTTTTAATTTAAATCATAAATATACAACAACTTTTCAATAATAGTCGCGGAAAGAGGAATATTTTATTAAGTGATAAAAATGTTCTGCGTTAAACATTGCGTACGTAAATCATCAAATCGATATTCACAGCACAAAATGTAATTATGCTGTAAACGTCAAAGTCAATGTATTTTCAGTTTTAAAGCCAAACAAGAAATGTTGTAGAAGTAAAGACCATTTACCGCGCAAGTTTTAAATGACATGAAAAATGAGATTAAAAATTTATTGCACGTCATCGCACGCCTAGACAAATTCAGGTGAGTGGATATCGCACGTCTGAAATGTTTTTTACTTTGGTTAGGCGTGCGAAGCACCACACGCCTAAATTTTTCTTATGAGAAAGCCTGTGAATGCACTTTATTGTTTTTCAAATATATACATTTTTAAATTTTTTTGGGGGTATGTGGCTCATGTAACATTTTTGACCTCATGGACATAAGCGCCCATGCCCTTTATGCACGGCTGCCACGGAGTTTAAAAAATACAATGTTGGTATCTTGCGTGGCTTAACTCACCACTGTTTTCCCTCTTAACTGGGACAACAATAAATACATTGGAAATGTCTCATGCCGTTATTTGCAAGGTTTTTTACATTATCACAACATGTTGTCCTTTTAATTCAAAAACAACATTTGTTCTGCCATAAAACAGTTACGAAACCTAAAAACAATGTTCTTCAAATAATCCCACACACTTTATCTTTTGAGTGGCTTTGTTTTTTATTTACATCTAATCGTGGGCAATATAATGAGCCTTTCACATCATTGGCATAAAGCACACATAACACATAGAAATTTTCTTTTAGTAACAAACGAAGTGGGAATAATTCAGTATAGTTGAAGGAAAATGTTTTGGGAAGGAATTGTTTTTTGGCTGACTCTGTGAGAGAAAAAAACGCTTTTTGACAGACTTTGGCTTAACATATTCTTACAAAAACTTTTTGCCTTCAACTTTACTTTTATTAGTTTCTGAATACATTAAAAAAATTTATGTTGTGACAATTTATTTCTATTAACTAAAAATTTGATGTTAGTAATATTTGTTAGATGTTTGCAATGAGAATGTTAAATATTTAACTTGCCTTATAATTTTCTTCTTAATGTAAAATTTAGTTTTCCTCTTTCATTTTTTTTGTCTATTCTTATCTTTGGCAATTTTTATTCTAGCAGTTTTAGCCACGCAAGGTTTTTTAAAATAAAAGTTAATTGCATATAATTTCACTTCCTGCAAAATTAATTTTCCAATTGCATAATTACTAATTTACAATATTGTTCTACCTCCTAATTACCTCGTAAAACCCTGTTTGCTGTTCTGCCTCCTAATTACCTCGTAAAACCCTGTTTGTTGTTCTACCTCCTAATTACCTCCTAAACCCCTGTTTGCTGTTTTGCCTCCTAATTACCTCGTAAAACCCTGTTTGTTGTTCTGCCTCCTAATTACCTCGTAAAACCCTGTTTGTTGTTCTACCTCCTAATTACCTCGTAAAACCCTGTTTGCTGTTCTGCCTCCTAATTACCTCGTAAAACCCTGTTTGCTGTTCTACCTCCTAATTACCTCGTAAAACCCTGTTTGCTGTTCTACCTCCTAATTACCTCGTAAAACCCTGTTTGCTGTTCTACCTCCTAATTACCTCGTAAAACCCTGTTTGCTGTTCTGCCTCCTAATTACCTCGTAAAACCCTGTTTGCTGTTCTACCTCCTAATTACCTCGTAAAACCCTGTTTGCTGTTCTACCTCCTAATTACCTCGTAAAACCCTGTTTGCTGTTCTACCTCCTAATTACTTCCTAAACCCCTGTTTGCTGTTCTGCCTCCTAATTACCTCATAAAACCCTGTTTGTTGTTCTACCTCCTAATTACCTCATAAAACCCTGTTTGCTGTTCTACCTCCTAATTACCTTGTAAAACCCTGTTTGTTGTTCTGCCTCCTAATTACCTCCTAAACCCCTGTTTGCTGTTCTGCCTCCTAATTACCTTGTAAAACCCTGTTTGTTGTTCTACCTCCTAATTACCTCATAAAACCCTGTTTGCTGTTCTACCTCCTAATTACCTTGTAAAACCCTGTTTGCTGTTCTACCTCCTAATTACCTCATAAAACCCTATTTGCTCATGAAACCCTTCTTTACTCCTTTAAAAACCATTGACTTTAGGAGTAATAAACTCTCAGGTTTGCTTCTAAAAATAGCCTGTACAGAAAACCCACAGTAATTGATAGAGTGTTTTGACAAGCTGTGTTGTCTAGTTAGAAAGAAAGTGAGTGGCAGTTTGCTAATAGAAAGGTTTGGAAGTCCACTGCAGAATGTGCAAAGGAGCTATTATTTATTGTAAAGGATTTATTATTTCTGTTGAATAAAATTAGAATGCCAATAACTCGAAAAATGTTATATCAATTAGGTGGGTAGACATCAACAGTGACAATGTATGATGATGAGTCATTCATTTTTATGTTAATCTGTTGACATAACAACTAACCTATTAAGCTGCTTTGCCAATGCTATTTCAAACTTTCAGTCTTTTTGCAAGAACTGTTGCACAATAATTATTGTAATTTGGTGGTATATAAAGGTGCAAATTAAACAGGGTTGCTTTAAGTCATTCCTATCATACATTAATCATGCATCTATGCAATGTTGTGTAAGGTTTAACGACTTCCTTTATTACAAAAGATTGTGAATGATTTCCTCCACAACAACATCGTATAAGTACAAACCAATATTGAGTCAGTTGTCCCCATAGTTAAATCCACATCTTTAAAAACTATTTGTGATTTGTTTTTGGAATATCCAACCTTAGTCACTTGAAGCAGGTGGGGTTTTGATTTTGATGTGTTTTGAAGCATTTGTGGCATTTGTGGCAATACAATTTTTTCCGATTATGTAGGTTGTGTAGGATACTTTATCTTAATCTTTTAATTGGTTAATCAGTCATTCAAATTGGCTCATAAACGGTAGAAGTAGGATGCAGTTATTTCACTTTTGTCCTTACAATGCAAATGCATTGACAGAGTAGGCAGTTCTTTATTGCGTGAATTACATTTATTTGTAGCACATACATTTACTTTAAAATACTAATCTCCTGAAGTCTACACCAAGCATGGTTGTTAAACATCAAACAAGAAAAATTCAATTCTACTTAGTAAGCTTTTTTTTAGTTGCTATTTTTAGTTGTTTGTAACCTTTTTCTTCAATGTTACTGGAATACTATTACTTCTCTTTTGTTATGTTTCACATTAGGTACAATTTAAAATTCGCTAAAATGATGACAATTAACAGATCCATCACATGACCGCATGGTTACTGGAATTTGGGTTTCGTTAAGCAGTTTTTATCTCGTTTAATAAAGGACTTGAATAAGACAAGCCAAAACAAATAAATTATTTAAAACGCTATTAACCTTTTGTTTTTTTGACTGATGCTAACACTAAGTTTGGCTAAATTTGGAGCACAATTTTTTATTATGGTAACTGAAAAATGTAATTATATCTTCTACCCTTCTTTTGTGTGCATTGGATAACTAATATTTTGTTTGCACATTTAACAATCGACTTTATTTCTTGCAGCCTGAACACTCACCCAATCTGCACACACGCAATGAAGTGATGAAACCGGCACACATCTTTCGCGATCAAGTGAACACAGTTGCACAATGGTTTGATCAGTGGAATGACATTGAGCAAACCATTGCATGTTACTCGCTACTTAAACGTATTGGACACACACAAGCCCGATTCTTATCATTAGTTCTCGAACACACATTTCGTGACAGTGCTTATGAAGTCAATATACTTGAAAGAGAGGCCAATGGGAAAGGTACACAAATTCTTTAAAGCGGTGTCTGTACTAGATAGTATTATGTTTATTCCTTTCTAATGAACTTAGTTTACCTTGTAATTTTCTTATTGTAGAATTTCTTCGCAGTCTCTGTCATGAGAGTAAAGACGTAGCTGTCCAACAACTGCTCTTGCATCTTCCCCTCCTCCATCCTGGAAACGATGAAGCTCGTCATGAATATTTGAAACTGCTGCCGAAGATCCTTTCCCACTCTCTTGAGTATTCAATCCACGAGGAAGAGTGCCGTCAGTTGCTCTCCCTTGCACTTGTCCATCCTGCATTTGTCCCAGAGGAGCGAAACTTTTTTACATGGTGGCTCGGCCTCATTGAGGAGAAAGGTGAAAAGATGAACGATTCACGCCGGCCACCTCCTCCAGGATTTGATACTGTCTCTCTTCCTATGCACGCACGGTTGACCAGCACCAAGTCATGCCAGGTATGGGGCAACACCCAACACGCCCCCATCAAAAGCAGCCTTTCATACAAGTCACCTTCTAACGGCTGGAAAGGGCAAAATCAACTGTCACACACTGATTCTGGCATTAGCACATCGTTTGATAACAATGCAGGAGGGGGATACAATGGCACTGGTAAGTACAGTAATATTCTTATAAACATCTTTGTTGCACAAATAGTAAGTTGATTTGTAAAGAAATAAAACACCATTTTATTTTTGTTGACATGTTTACAAATATCCTAGCCATCACAATGGTAGCCATCAGAATCTAAATAAAATTTACAAATCTTGTGAGGTAGGGGATGTATGAAAAGTAGGCTATGGAAAGAATAGGACAGGTGATAAAGGAATGTCTAATGAGTAAAGTGTTAACGATTAGGGTGGAGTGAAAAATACTTTTTCTTCCAAATTAAAATTGGTTTTGGGGAGTTGCCACCTTAACTGACCTGGCTACTTCACCATGGGTTTCATGGACCTCAGCCAGGTTTTTCAGAAACATGAAGTTGTAAGACATTTGCACTCATAGGTGGCCAAAGAGATGTTCTTGAAGACATATATCCCCGTCCGAACCGTTCCAAGTCGTTTCCTGTTGACCCGTCCAACATCCATATACCGCTCTCCCCTCAGTCCTCTCTTGATAGTGATGAAGAAGCAGCATTGCGTAAGATCAACAGTCTGACTAATGAGAACGCCCATCCTGGAATGAAAGGTATGCTTGTGTTATAAATATTAAAAGCTTTATTTATGTTTAAAAATTTCATTGAATCTTTGATTCAATTTTAAAAAATAGCTTTTTTTTATAAAATATATATATTGCAGCTTTGAAACTGTTTTCTTGTGAGAAATAAGGAGCGATGTGAACCCACCCTATCCACTTTAGACATACCCATGTGGCTAAAGAGCTTGCGTTTGCACAAGTATGCGCACATATTTGCTGACGTCACATACAAGAGCATGCTTGAATTTGATGACGAATCTTTGGAGAAGCAGGGAGTGACAAAAGGCGCGCGAAATAAGATCATACTGTGCATCCAAAAGCTGAAAGAACGCAAACAGACCTTGGAAGTTCTTGAGCAGGTTTGTATTTCTTCTTGGCATTAATATTTCTAATAAATGAACACAAGTAAATCATATATTTAAGCAGGTTAGATATTTTGCTGGATTAAAAACAACGTCCGGATGTTGGAAACGTCGTCGGCACATTCTATTCTCATTAAAATTTCGACGCCTAAAACAAATAATTTTGCAAACAATAGGTGTAAATAAGTTTGTTCGGAAAAAAAGGAAAAGGTATTAATATTTCGACTTATGGTCTATAGCCTATGACTCTGAAGATGGCTGAGTTCTCGAATTCCCACTATGCTCACAACAATAATACATTTCCTACGCACATGTTTGTTTTGATATTTGCAGGATGTTTTGAAAGTGGGCTGTCTACCGCATGTTCTCACAGAACTAAAAAGCATACTCATGACCCCTATTAAACCGATGCGAGTGAATGATGCAATCACCGAGGAAATTAAAACTGAAACAGTTGAAGAAGAAGAGGTTCGTAATAAGTTCGTACTTTCAAACCCGCTAAGCTGTGTAGTAAGGGCTGCAATAAAAAATGATGAAAATATTGTTCTGGTCATAGGTTAGTGAAGTTGGGGGCCAAAATGCTGAAGATCTTACAAAGGCAATCACTCGCGTGATGGGAAAAGCGTGCACGCAGATATTAGTTACCCAGCCCGATGAAAAGTGTTGCCTCACTTACCTGGGACTTTTAGACAGAGTGCTAACACACGAAGCGTTCGCACAGAATGACAAACGTAAGCTGCAATCGTGGAAGGCACAGTGTCAAAAGCTAGCCAGACAGTTGGCGACAAATCGGAATATTGCCGGAATTGAAAAAGGACCGAAAAAGTTAGTCGAATAAAAGATTTTCGCAGTGATTTATTACATATCTCATATTTACATTCTTATTACATCGTGTAATCTTGTTAGTTGGTACGATCCCCTTGGTTACGGGAGTGGACCTTGTCGACGCCGCCCTACCACTCGCACCAATTCTCTCAAATCTGGCGCCATGCTCTCCGGTCCACTAGTACCACCACGGGCTTACCACAAAAAACTTGCTCCCTCCATAAGTGGTCATCCAGATATTGTAAGTGTGTTAACTCTTCAATCGCCTTGCAATTGCAATTGTCATCTTTAGAGTAAAATGCACCAATCACTGAACCGAACCAAATCTGCTCCTATACGCTCCGCAAATGTTCTTATGCAGCCTCAGCCACAATTTGGTGAGATTTACCATGTTTTTAGAACATGCATTATATGTTTTTTAGAACGTGATAGTGCATTTGGAACGTTAAATATGTGCTTAGATACTCACACATATTCGCATTTAGCTCTGTGTGTTCTTTTGAGACCTCTAAGATTCACTAAGTTTTTAAGGGGCAAGACACCGCCTCCTATAAATTTAAACAAGACTCTTAACAACTCTTTTTAGAGCAACAACATGACACTGAAGAAATCAATAAAAGTCTTGAGACATTGGGTCTTAGTATGACCAACCATGCTTTAGAAGGTATGTACATACTTACCTAATTAAATGCAGACACCGATGCTTGAATTTATTTTCAGACACGTGCGAGAAAGGTGGTGAAATATTTTGAGTCGATTATATTTGTCCGTTTATTTAAAAACCTGCCACAGTCGTGTATTATTTTGGATTCCAATTCTGATTGTTGTCAGGGACAACAGACTTTGCGTTGTCAGGGACAACCGAGCTGCCTTTGCCCGGTGCAATGTCAGTATTTATATACAGTTCGAGTGGAATGTTGTGACATTTCGCCTAGAGAAATTTTTATGTTTATTATTGATTTTTTTAAAGAAAACAACGCTAGTCGTAGGCAGACATTTCACATATTTTTATTAATGAGTTTCGCGAGGGAAATCGCTTCCCCTGCAAGGCCACTTTTTCAGTTTGCAACGTCACCCTCTTTTAATGGACAACATCAAATCAGCAAACAGCTCATTTCGAGCATGCGCATTGTAGCTGGTCTGTTAGCGCGTTCAAATGTCATTGCTGAAAGTAACATCGAATATCAGTTTTTATTATCGAACTTTGAATTTGATGAAAATGTTTACGAATATTTCTGTATATGTTTACTAATAGATGGTACCTTAACAATCGAATGCCGTAGTTTTTTCTTTCAATGGCCATTGATTCTTAGCTAAGTTGCTAAACCCCTTCTGTTCGAAACCCCCCTTTGTGAGATTAAAAAGTAATGTTCGTTAAATTTTTTATTATTTAACAACAGTATTTTCATATTAAACTATTCCGTCGAGTTAGAAAGTATCGAATTTCACGCCGACTCGTCCAATTGCAACAACTCCAGGTGCAAGTATAAGGGTTTCTTTTTGCTTAGTTTCTTTGCACGTTTCAGGTGGAAGTCGGTCGGTCCTTCATATCTAAAAACAGAATAGATTCAGATTTTTACCAAATATTTTTAGTTATTCTAGATTAACGAAACTTAACGATTGCAAACAATTTCCTCTGAGGTCTCAGATCGTGTGCTCCTCAAGTAAAATACTTACAGTTCGAGATAAACATTCTTCGCAGTAAACTGCTCCCTCGGTAGAACTGCGTAACACTTTGTCTCCTTCCGTCCGCTGGTCGTGTGATTCAATTCGAAAAATAAAGCGCTTTTTGGGGGAATTTTTTCGAGGTATTGTTGCACCTCTAATTGACAGTTGAATTCCAAATGAAAATCTCGAATTGTTCTTGTGCATGGCGTGTTGATGAGTGAAGTGAGATTTACTGAGTCTTTATCTGAAAGAAGACCATTGTAAATAGGCAATATTCAACAAACGTCATGAAACGACATTTCGTGCTAATTACTAAAGCATTATGTTACTAAAGCATGAAAAAGTAGATGTATTTTAGTGAAATGAGCAACAACGTTTAAATTCCTAAATGTAATTTCTTACACAAGAGAAATCGGAAATTAATTGTATCTACTTTTTTGTGTTTACGTAACATAGATACCCTTAAACATGCACGAATTACAACTTTGTCTGATTTTCGAATATCGCAATGTTAACGCTTTGTAAAGACATGAATGCTCTGGATGCGAAAAAGTGACAAATCTTACGACATCGGGAGTGAGATATGACAGATGCAATATAGTTAAAGATTTACTGAATAATTTATGCCCAAGGAACGTCTAATTATAGTGCCTTATCAATAGGTTGCGTCAATATCTCGAACCAAATGGCATATTTTTCTCGTTTTTATGTTTTTCTTAGCTCGCCTAAAGGCTCGTTAAATATTTTGAAAAACATAAAAAACTCAAAAAAAATATTCGCCATATTTTTCTCGTATCTCGCGATAACTACTACTTAAAAAAATAGTCAATACAACATTAAACCCCTAAAACGCGTGGTTTGAAGTTTAAATAATTGAAACCTGAATGGATGGAAATTTAATTAGCAATAAAAGTTACCTCTTAAAGAGATGGTCAAGTAGGGTTTATAGAGATTTCTTGGGAATTTCAAACCAATTTTTTCAACTTTTATTGCAATGCGATGTAACTTGGCAATTTTAGGCAGACGTTTGAATAAACTAACATATGAGCAGTGGTCCTCGTCGTCCGAAGAAATATTTTCGCGCACATCTAATCCACTGTCTTGACTTGCAACGCTGCAAAAATATATAGTATCTTCTAATGTAAACATAATTCATTATGCATTTTTGTTTTCTTAATTTATTTTTCCATCCACAAAAATAATCCTTTATTATTATATGATATAAAAATAATGTCCAACAAAATTGTTTAAGCAAACAACCAGGTTAAGTTACATTACTCAACTATTGAGTGACAACGTTCGAGCGTTTATTACGAAGCTAGTTACCTTGTTTTTGATAATGTTCGTGGTACAACTAAAATAGGGAACACACGCTTCCATGTTAGAAAATCACGAAGCACTAGAAAATCAATTTCATCAACTTTAAAAATGAATTCGTATACGATTATTATGCGTCATTATATGAAAATTAACTAACCTGGTTTTATCTTCATCAAAACCTCAAGTTGTGGCCATTCTTGATTGTTCCCTTCCTTTATAGAAGAAAAGAAATTAGACATTAAGTGTAAATGAATGACATATTGTAACACCTACTTCAAGTATTTCTGTTCTTGCTTTGATGCAGAGCAACATTTTACGACATGTTTCCTAAATGAAAAATACAATATTAAAACTCTTCAATTATGTTCAAAAATGAATGAAAAGGAAGAATTATAGTCACAAACTATTTTCAACAATTATCTCCTTATTAATTAACTCGTTAATGAGTCACATAACAGTAAAAATTACTGCTTGTATGTCACCTTTTGAAATTTTACTTCGTTTGGCGAGAACTCGTCGTTATTGATGAATGATTCCAATTCTTTAGAAAAGCTAAAAGGTAAGTGATATAAAATATTTTAAAAACAGCGAAGGATAGGGCAAGGAAAATAATGCCGAATAGTGAATTCAAACAACTAGAAAATATATTTTTAGAATATAAATTCACCAAACTATAAATGGACACATACTCATTATACGCCACAATGGCTTCACTAGTCATTTTCCACCGGTCGAGATCTGTAGCCTGTAGGAAGTATTTGTTCCAAGCATCGAAATATTTCATCATTTTACGTTTTTTCATGTCTCTTGACGATCGAACCGACATTTTTGCTTTAAAATGATTTTTGCGATTGCTATGTTATATTCGTCTTTCCAATGTGTTCCCATGTAATGCTCAGCATCAATTATCTCTACGCTTTGTGTCGTCATGCATAAATTATTAAACGTATTAATTATTCAACGTTTCCACGCAAAGCTACCGGAAATAACAAAAAAACCATTATGTTTCTAACGAAATTTTCAGATTAATTAATTTTTTCCTTTTTTGTATAGCTATTAGAAATTAATGCTGTAATTTAATTCATATGTGCTTTTTCTCGTTAAAAATATATATATTGCCTGGTTTGTCCAAGATTCTCAAAAGAATATATATAGATAAACATCCTAACTCAAACTTTGACTGAAATTCATGGAGAGGTAACTACCACTGCTATTGCGGGAATGTTGTTATTGAGACTGTGGCTGAAGGGTTTGAGGTGGATTTGGTTGAAAGGGTTGTTGTTGGTAGCACTGTTGTTGAAAACCTTGGTCATGGCATTTTTGAGAAGCAGGTGCCCTTCTCATCATTTCTAAATGCACTACATTTGCTTGTGTGCTTTCATGTGCCATATTTTATAAACTAATTATTCGAATAAAAACGCACTTTTTTACCGTTTATATTGTAATTCAATCTGTTGATGTTTCGCGTTAATTTTATCATAAAGTTTTACAGATTTTCCAAACCACCTGGGAAGTAGAAATATAACAAAAAATTACAACGTTTGTGAATCTGTTGCTTCAATAAGGTTTGTTAACGAAATCAATAAGATCAACTCGCGAATGAGAAAGACATCAAATTCACTGAAACACTTTTCAAAATCTTTTCTTACTTTAGAAGATTTTAATAACAGAAGATAGATCTTTTCGCAAACCGCATTTTAAATAATGTATTAGTTTCCATGATTCCATGAGATTAAATACACTTTTTTATAAGAAACTGAAGCATCGGTTTAAAAAGTGACAAAATACCAAAGTCTTGATTTTCTTTCCGTTTTTTTGTCGATTAATCATCGAAAAACTCTCTTAACTCTCTGTAAGATATATATTAGAGTTTATTGTTTCACTGCGGTTTTTCTTCTATCTTTTTATAAACTTTATGAACATTTTATGCAAAAGTTTCATAACAATAAATAAAATTCAACCAGCCAAAGTTTCTAAGAATTTCCTTCATCTATAAATCTAGCTTCAGGTATCTTATGAGACGGTTCCTTATAAAAAACATAAATATGCGTGATATGTTATATGTTATATGATACAAATTTTATAAGAAATTCCACACAAACGTGCATACTAATATTAAAAGAAATAAATACTGAAATGTTGATAACAGGGGCGAAGGCGAGGGTATTATATTCCTTTTTGTTAGCGCAAGACGTTGTAAGTGCTGGCGTCACTCGTACCATTAAAACCCGTACTTAGGAAAAATGAAACGCAAGGCCGGTACGATCTTGAAACCCCCAGTAATTAGAGACATACTACGTAACGAAACTATATATAACTATTTCGAAGTATAGTAGAAACATAAAATTACCTAACTTCACTGTAAACGTTTTTATTCGCAGTCTTGATAGAATAGATTTACAGGAATAAATCCACATGTCCCAGATGAACCAGTCGTTGCATTTCGCTATTTAATTGGCAAGAAAACTACTTTTTACACGACACCTTCGCAACAAAATCCTTGCCGAATATGACCCACTTGTTTCTGCCCTTTGATTTAACAGTCAATAATATTGTCAAGGATTTCATGGATCAAAGGTTCAGCGAATAGATTTCGAGGCATATCATACAGGTTTCAATAACGGTCAAGAACTTGATCCACGATGTTATAGTCGATGTTTCCCGAAAAACTTGAAGGCTTTAAAGTAAACAAACATGAAGATTTCAATTTAGAGATGGAACCAGAAGTGACCGAGGATAGCAGTGCGTTTGACCTAGACTTTTAATATTTTAGTACATATTTCACATTTGGAATTGTCTTTTTCGCAGAATTTGATTTGAATTATAAATCATCAATTTATTGCTATATTGAGGATCTCGTTTCGCTAAGTTAATCACATCGTTATTAATTACAACTTGTCGGTGAATGTGACCATGTCAATAAATATTAATTCTAACAATCATAATCTTGCACAACCACGTTAGATTGAATTGACCCGAGCGATGTTAAACTTAAGCTTTTCCTATCGGCAATTCCTAACGACAGAAGTTCAATGGTTGACAACCCAAACCTAACTAACAAAAGAAGCGGTCTAGTTTATAAATTTACTAACGCTCAAATTTTGCTACGAGAAATTTAAGGTTTGCTTCTATAACAATTACTGTTTAAAATCTTTTTATTATTAATCCTAAAAAGAGTCTTTTTAAAGTTATCCATAATGGGATGGACAGCACGCTTCGGGGTTCAAATCAATAAAATATATATGAATTTCCTTTCAACATGTTCAAGATATTGTGCCCGTCGCCGCGTTGTCTGTGACCATCTTGACCGGCATATTGTCCGACATAATCCATTATCTTTTCTTTCACCGACGGGAGAAAGTTTCCTTCTGACTCACCTATAACCTGGTACGTAGCCTTGAGTCACAACGCCGTATGAACCGCAAAAGCTCGATAATTTGTGTTGCTTGGGAATTGTATATAAGGGGTTCCAAATTTCCAATTTTCTCTCCGCCTTTGATTTCGCCCTCGGGCCACTCTGCGCCCCCTCCCCTATTTCTAAACCCTGGATCCGCCCCTATATATCTACTTTGTTTTTTCTCGTGAATCAAAGAGATTTAAACCATTGTAAACATTGTCATGTGATTGACAGTGGATAGCTGCTTTCTCACTATTTGGTACAAGGTCAATCTAGACCTATACGCCAAGATGTGTCGTGCCAACAAAGGAAATGCATTGGGATTAACAACTTGATCTGTTTTGCAAACGTTAGCGAAGGAAAAGCTTTCCACTTCAGTTTCAAGGGTTGAATCCAAATATTACCAACATATAATAGTGGAACACGTTTGCCTTTTTGCCTTACTGTTGATCCAGCTTTGTTATCATCCGCTGATTAACACAAAAGTGTATGATTTTTATACGATACACCAGTACATGCCTTATTTACGACATTTGACAAAAGACGTTAACACGCCATATGTTAACATAACACTAGACGTTGGAACTGCCATTAATGCTTACAAGCTGCTCTGGAACTATTGTGTAGAATTCAGTAACATAGTTATTCATTTGAGAGACTTCTTGAAAGAAAACTTTAAAAGTACTATTATGTAGAATAGTATAAAATGTGAATTTATTTTTGAATAAAAAGGGTTTCCTACAAAATTGGTTAAGAATAAACGCTGATACTAGTATTACCAATTCACCTATTACGGAAACAATTATTTCTCTTTTTTTGCCCTTAAAGGTTTGAACAATAAATATGGCTTTATGTTTAGGTTTATGGTACATTAATCAACAACTCCGGTTATGAAGATATAGTATAGATGTCGGGGTCACACCACAATCGTGCTTGGTTAGTTTGTAGAATTGAGTAAGAGGCATTAAAACGTATTCGTATTGAAAGATTGGTTCGAGGAACATACATATAGTCCCAATCGAATTAGCCGATATTATTATTTCTATGGAAGGTACACATAAATGCTCTTAAAAACTTGGAGGCTAACTATTCTCGGTTAAAAGAGATGCTTCAAGGAATCGGTTTGTCTGTACGAGCGCAAGCCCGTTGTCCCATTAGAACTGCTATTGATCAACGAGGGGAACAGCCAATTAATCGAGACAATAAAACCTTTGTTCGTATAAAGGACATTTCCTTCAACTGTTCTTCAGTATTAAAGTGGTGTTTAAATAGATCTGAACAGGCAAAAACACAAAAGCCCTAAACAACTTTGCTGGCTTAGAAAAAAGCGAACCATTGAGACCATCACAAGTATTGAAGTCTGAATCATTCGTAAAAAAAGTAATGGAGGTACTAGTAAATGAATACTTGAATTAATTGCATCATAAGGTTCATCTGAACTAACACTATATTCACGCTATACCGGATAGTTTATCACAATAGTTACCTAACTTCTTGTCACCCGCCCGATATATCTGAACATTTATATTCTATAGATTATTTATAGTTTTCTAAAACAAAAATCCCTTATTGTTACCTAACGTTCACTCGTCCTCAATAACTTCTACCTGTTTTGTACCCTCAGACAATACTATAATATATCAATCAATCATTCATTTATTTTTTTTAAATAGAGATAGGTTAAGCTCAAAAATTTGTTAAATCGATCCCATCTGGCTACATCCTTGGAGATATCGTAGCTGATACTTATCGCGAGCCATCAATCAAAAGTATGACAAGGAGAAAAGGTTGGAGATAAGTCTAGAGTTTTGATAAGATCTCTGCAGTCGAAGATTCCAAGAGACGTTTTCAGATTCCTACTATAGAGACAATAAGTCTAAGATCTTGGAGTTAATTACTGAATACATCAAAAAGTTTTTAATATGTTAAGATGTAACAAGATTTCTTTGGATAATAAATGCATTTCAGTAACAAGAACTGAAACTACCACAGAAGAGAATCTAATATGTAATCAAGAAGAGGCTGATATTAAAGTTATATTGCATTGCTTCAATATTTTAAATGAGCGTGAAGATTCGTTAGTAACATTAAGATCACCATCTGGAGACACTGATATCATTATCATTGAGTTATATTAGACGATGGCAGTGGTAAACATAGAAAGCAAACACAATTGTCCGATATTGATCTAGAGAACGATCCTTTAGATGCTTGGACTGGATTTCAATCATTCTCGCGCAATGAAAACGTGTCATCGTTTTCTCTGAAAAGGAAAGGAAAAATGCCGGAAACTGGTTGAGAAAACAAAAGGTTTCAAAAGCTTTTACACGTCTAAAGGAATATTGAACTATTTCAGATGAACTTGCTAGAAGTTGACTTGCAAAATGCTAGAAGACTTTGTATGGCACCACAGTAAACGTCGCGGCAGAATTTTAATACTTTTTCGGTATACTTTACCCCCTGAAACTGTTCTTTTTTTCTGGATTTTAAATAGTAGATATTATATTACTAAAACAAGGTTAATTGCATTGTAATATTATCTATAATTTAGGAATTCTGCCTTACATTCGAAAAGAAAGTTTGAAACGCATTTTGCTGACAAAAACACCCAGGAACTTTTACAAGGCACCTTCGCAACAAAATCCTTGCCGAATATGACCCACTTATTTCTGCCCTTTGATTTAACAGTCAATAATATTGTCAAGGATTTCATAGATCAAAGGTTCAGCAAATAGATTTCGAGGCATATCGATATAGGTTTCAATAACGGTCAAGAACTTGATCCATGATCTTATAGTCGATGTTTCCCGAAGAACTTGAAGGCTTTAAAGTAAACAAACATGAAGATTTCAATTTAGAGATGGAACCAGAAGTGACCGAGGATAGCAGTGCGTTTGACCTAGACTTTTAATATTTTAGTACATATTTCACATTTGGAATTGTCTTTTTCGCAGAATTCGATTTGAATTATAAATCATCAATTTATTGCTATATTGAGGATCTCGTTTCGCTAAGTTAATCACATCGTTATTAATTACAACTTGTCGGTGAATGTGACCATGTCAATAAATATTAATTCTAACAATCATAATCTTGCACAATCACGTTAGATTGAATTGACCCGAGCGATGTTAAACTTAAGCTTTTCCTATCGGCAATTCCTAACGACAGAAGTTCAATGGTTGACAACACAAACATAACTAACAAAAGAAGCGGTCTAGTTTATAAATTTACTAACGCTCAAATTTTGCTACGAGAAATTTAAGGTTCGCTTCTATAACAATTACTGTTTAAAATCTTTTTATTATTAATCCTAAAAAGAGTCTTTTTAAAGTTATCCATAATGGGATGGACAGCACGCTTCGAGGTTCAAATCAATAAAAGATATATGAATTTCCTTTCAACATGTTCAAGATATTGTGCCCGTCGCCGCGTTGTCTGTGACCATTTTGACCGGCATATTGACCGACATAATCCATTATCTTTTCTTTCACCGACGGGAGAAAGTTTCTTTCTGACTCACCTATAACCTGGTACGTAGCCTTGAGTCACAACGCCGTATGAACCGCAAAAGCTCGATAATTTGTGTTGCTTGGGAATTGTATATAAGGGGTTCCAATTTTCCAATTTTCCCTCCGCCTTTGATTTCGCCCTCGGGCCACTCTGCGCCCCCCTCCCCTATTTCTAAATCCTGGATTCGCCCCTATATATCTACTTTGGTTTTTCTCGTGAATCAAAGAGATTTAAACCATTGTAAACATTGTCATGTAATTGACAGTGGATAGCTGCTTTCTCACTATTTGGTACAAGGTCAATCTAGACCTATACGCCAAGATGTGTCGTGCCAACAAAGGAAATGCATTGGGATTAACAACTTGATCTGTTTTGCAAACGTTAGCGAAAGAAAAGCTTTCCACTTCAGTTTCAAGGGTTGAATCCAAATATTACCAACATATAATAATGTAACGCGTTTGCCTTAGGGAGAAAAAAAAATTAGTGTTTCTTGATTAACTAGAAGTAAATGGGGAATGGAAGCAGCGAAATCTACTTCAATTTTAGCTAATCAATAATTTTTCTACTTTACTCTAATTATGTTACTTTAAGTGACAAGTTATGTCAGTAAAGGCCACAATATAGACAGAAGATAGCATCTATCGTGCGTAATCCTGATTTTCGCGTGAGCAATGTCAGCAAGAGTTCAAACAATAAGGCCAACACTTTGACAGTTTTTGACGATAGACTGTTTTTATGAAGTATGATGGTATTTGTTCACCAACTGACGAAATGAGTTATTTATAAAAGCTAGAGCGGGAAATATTTAAGAAATCGTTAAAAACAGTTAAAATATCGCAGTCATACAAACTCCTAACTAGATTTCCTATTACATAACGGTTTTCGCAAACATTTTTGTGGTAAAATTCAATATTCGAATTTCAACACCAGGTCTAAAAATTGAAAAAAACAAACAGCTCATACAAATATTCTTTAATTAATTTACGACAATCGCACACATCTCTACGCGAACCGTTTGTTATCAATTCCAATTGGCGACGGTCTAATATGTTTCACGTATGATCACTTAAGATCGTGTTGTCGCGCAATTGATCCTTCAGACGATGGTTTAAACCGCACTCAAACATTGAACCTATCATGCGTTTGCTAACCTCATTGAATGCTTCAGAAAGTAAACCACAGTTTGTTCCTAAATCACTGTAGCCCGAGAGTGTCTTCTGTCAATATTTATGAGACAAAACTAATGCAGACAAATTAGTGTTTTCAATTGACAGACAATTTAATAGTTTAACTGTCAATGGGTTATTTGACACATTCAACACAATGAGTAGTCATTCACATCTGACGCACCGGTGACGCCAAAAGACGCTCGCTAAATAATTCACTGACCTTTAATGCTGTCGCAAAGCCTGATCTCGCGAACGTAATCGATAAAAGAAATCAATTTCTCACGCTACTAAGGGTAGTATCGCATGCGATGTCAATTTAACGGATCGCATGCAAATGCGAAATTTCAACTCGAACTCGAACAATTTTCTTTTTTCTCTTTTACTCGCTTTCGAGTATCAGGCACTTTATTTCTGTTAAAGTTAAACATTATATCTTTGATTTCCGTTCAAAAATATTTCGCAGACACATCATTTGCCTTTCTTTACGCCAAAAAACATCTTCAGATGAGTGTTAATTCGGAAATGATGCAAATTGATGGTGAGACAATCTCTCGCGCTATTTTGAGTGGTTGACCACAGAATCTTAGACTTTACGACCAAACGTGAAGCATAAACTACGTAACCATCTTAAAATGCTCCATGGGTTTTTTGTACAAAGAATTCGAAAAATAACGATTTACTTTTAAAAACCACCTTTGATATCAATAATTTATACTTTGAAATAGATTTTCTCCTGATTTTTTGTGTTTTTTGTAGTCGGGTATTTCCAGAACAAACGAAGGATAGGGGATTTTCGATATCGTAAGCGTTTGTAAAAATGGTTTTTATTGTGAGAATTTTCGCAAATCTCCGGAATTGTTTTCTAGTGCATTTTATTTTGTTTGCCGATATCATTTCACGTTTTCGTGGCGAATTGAACGCCGCGCCACTCTGTTTACTTACAATAATAATTCTTTATGTCGAAGCATTGAAGACAGTTTAGCTATGTAACTCCCATCAGTGAATGTCATTTGTGTAAATGCCACCACGTGATTGACAGATTATGTCAATTGTCAGTTGCCGCGTTGTCTGTTGATAACATGAATGGCGACTAGAAAGTTAATTTTAGCCCTCCTTCGCAATCAACTTCGGGGGTGTAAATTATCACCAATCAATATTATTGACAGACTATTGTGCGTGCTAAGCCAATCGTCTTAGCGTGAACGTAAACCGCGAGTTTTGATTGGCTGTCGGCATACATAAAAATAAAGAGTAATTGAAAGGGCATAATATTGGCGCATGGCATATATTTCTCTGTCTGAGACGGACTGTTTGATGTGTTAAGAAAAGTGAAGTCTACGGAAAACACACAACCAGTTCACAATGACTGTGAGTATAGACACACAACTCAGAAACCTGAAATACAAATCACAGTATTTCAACAATGTGTTGGCCAAACAGAAAATTCACATGAACTATCTGCAGCCGACCTACCCGGTAAGGATTTTCTTCATTACGTGAGGAATATACCTTTGTTCAATCTGTGTGCCTTTTGTTCAGTATTTAGTATTTTTCTTTCAGACGAGTGATGCGAAAACCTCTCCGTTGGCTTTACTTGCAGCGACGTGCAGCAGTATTGGAAAGTCAGACAACAAAACGATCAAACCAAAAGCTGTTGAGAACCCTGTCAAAAATTCTGCTGCTTCTTTCAATACGCGCCCCACATCATCTTTGCCTCCTCCAAAGTCACCTTTAAAGAACTTTAAATTACTAAGTAGTTCCTTTAAGCCATACAAGTCGGAGAGCAACATTGAAAGGAAATTACCTGCAAACATTCAAGCGGGAGATTCCGCTTTATTTTTGTCCCGTCATCCAAAAGACAAATATCGCAAGCACATTCACAAGAGTTATCAACCGCTAGACGCCCATGTGAATTGTCAGTGCTGCGCACCAGTACGTCCGCACAGCGACCCTCTACCAAATCGGAAACCTTGCATGTGTCTTCTATGCGTGGAACCTATGCATAATGCATATTCTGCTTATAAGTCTACTTCCTTAAAATCCTCGTCGTCGTGCAGAGACCCGAATTGTAAAAGTTGTTTCGTACCAAATCCCATTAAAAATTTCCTCCATCCGGCGTTAGTTCACCAGTGCACCGCCCATCCCTTGAAAGGCGCCGAACAACTAAAACCTTTATTTCAAACCTTCCATCCAAATCTCACTCCCTATATATGTAACTGGGTGTCAGAGGGGCAACATTGCGGCAGCAGTTTCGCTTCATCCGAGGCACTCTTCCAACATTTACGCACGCACACAAGCTACCAGCAACACCACCACACGTGCGATGATTATTTAAAACACATTCCAACGGAGTCATGCACATTTCACAGGTGTATTTGCAAGAAGACAGACAAAACAAGCAATAACGGGCAAAGATGTGACTACATATCTCGAAACAGTCTTCGCTTTAGCCCTTATAGTCGAATAGGTTACCTACCGCCGTCATATCCTCATTAACTCCTGTTTTTTCTTAATTATTACTGTAAATAAATTGTACATTAAATATTGATGCTAGAATAAAAAAGATTTATCGTCGCATTTTTTAGAATTATATCTCTTTCAAAATTTGGTAAAACATAACCAGATAAATTCGTGTACATGAAGAAATATGTTCAGGTTTTGTTTACAAATCGTGTATTTACGCGAATAATATTTATTGCCATGACATGTCATTGTCGCATAATTGTCAATTTGAAAATATATCTGTCAAAACCTTATCTTTGACTGAAATGGGAGGAAGAAAATTTTCAGCTTCATTTGATATTGGTTGTTGTTTTTTTCTTTGAATTCTATTTCTTTTCATATTTTCTAATTTTGAATTTCGAGAAAAAATATAGTCTGAGTACGTATTTATGTTTTTCTCAACAACGAGTTACAAAGGCTCCCAATGGTGCTATTTCCTGTTTTGCATCAAATAGTTATTCTTGCCTCGTAAAAAGATTGACATATGCGTGTCAAAGAAATGGCACAGAACGTGAGAATATTAAAGAATCCAAACAGCATGAGGTACGATAATGACAAGATAATGGTGCCAGAGATACAGTTGTTGTTTTGCTTGTCAAGTTAATGCTGTCAAACGATATTTCTGTATACTCGTTTTTCAAAAAAAATTTAAAGTGTTTATATTATACTGGTACTGCCCATAAGCATTTAGAGAGCTAGTTTTAACTTATTTTTTATTTTTTTGACTAAACCATGAAGGATAAATACCATTTAAATATCTAATTAAAATTCTTATGCTTTCTTTTATTTTTATTTGCGGGTTGTTACTCGCGCTGTGAAAGTTCCACATCAAGTCGTTTCACAATTCTGTTTTTTTTTATTATTTAAACGCATTTCGCCGCAGATTCAACCATGAACATGGTTTCTCTCATGGTAATCTATTTTACATAATCTCATGATTTCGAGAGAAAAAATCCGATTTGGATTAGCATGATGGGATAAAACTGTCTACCTACCATAAAGCTGTAATCAGGTTAAACTTAACAACTGGGATATCTCTCATCTGCGTGCAACGTTATTTATTAGAAAATTTAATGCAAGTTTCGTTTTAGCTAAGAATACATTTGACTGCACGTAATGTTCGAACTTTCGGCTGAAAAGGCCAAAGATCTTACGTCAACATTGCTATTTGCAAAGTTGAAAATATGAGCACAAACGTCCTTTTATTGAATGGACTTGAAAAGCTGTTCGAGAGCCACTTGTTTTTGCCGAGGTCGAAATTAACCTCATAACAACTAAAACTAAAGCAACTCCAAAAGCTTGTTTTTCCAGCAACCAATGTCACCCGATTTGATATAAATGAGTTGAAATTAATGTAATTGACTTGAAAAAATCGGATTCATGAGTTTTTCGGAGATAATACAATGAAGATTGGAACAGCTGATTTCGTTCAAGCTGCTGTCAATTACGATTTTCAACCATAAAAAAATCTTTAAGGATCGTTGAACGGTGATAAATTTAAAGAAATTTCTCTTTTGAATATAATGTTAATACTTTGATAGATATGATGTGATCCCTAAAAAGTTTAATTTTGTGGTTTAATGTTTCAAGTGTTATTTTTATTTATCGTTTTCTACTGACGTCAAGTTTTCAATTTGTAAAGTCAACGAAACAGGAACTGTTTGTTATGCAGATGAGATGTTGAAATTTGTCCATGGAATAAAACAAATGAAATTGTGCAGTGAGCTTGGTGTTGGAGGTAGTACCTTTTCATTTGAAAGAAATATACTTTGACGCAAAATTTACGAGAGCCGAAGACGAAATTATTTAATTTTATAAAATATTTCCCCTTGGAAAGATAATCAGGCCGCACAATATCAATGGTTCAATCAATCGTTGAGATAATACTATAGCCAGTAAACTGGCACCGTTCGAGATACTTTAATGCGAAAAGCTCTGATAATTAATTAACGAGCAAACAGCTTGGGATTACGTAATTGTAAACAACTGCGAAGTTTTGTCTCTTGTCTGGAGATTAGCGTATTAAAATTGCGATATCGATGTTAGGAATGTGTTAAAATTTATATGTTCTGCTAATGAATGGTTGTGGGGCATTTGTAAAGCAAAGCTAGATCATCATATGTCCCATTTGTAAACGAAGAAATATTCACGACACTTTCACACTGTATCAAACTTACTTTTAAAAACAGGATCTTTCCAGATAATCTTAAAATTAAGCATCACCGATATTTAAAAAACAACTTTCTGATGTGTGTAAGACCTATTACCGTACCTTCTGTAAGTACGATGTTCTTAATGGCATCAGTGTAAGTAAGACTGAGGTTTTGCTGGCATTCTCTGATGAAATTCTCCATTTTAAAGATATTTTCGTCCATTTTATTGACTTTGTTCAGTATTTTCAGAGTATTTGCATTGATCACAAACCCAAAATAGTGAATATTTGCTTCCAGATCAAGGGACTGGCAAACAGGTGTGAAACCTTACATACGTCACATTCAATTGCCGCATCCTATTCTTTTACTTTTTTAATACAAATGTGATTAGGGGAACCTTCGTGAATGTCGTTGCCTGCATGCATCATGTTGTGAATGTGTTGAACAGCTTGTAATAAAAAAATGAAGTATTACTTATAGAAAGAATAGAACAAAAACAACAATTACATATATTACGAACGGATGTGATTAATTTGAATCCACTGTAATTATCAAATTTGACTTTTATGAAAAAAAATTCCTCACAAAAATAAATAATGAAAATGTACTGATTTAAATGATATTCATGACAGAAAAGGTGTTCCAGTCTCAAAGTCTATTTCTTCGGGATATGCCATTGCCCAGTCCCCTGGATTTACAACACAAGCCCCTGAAAATTCCCAACAACCCGGAAAAATAAGAAAGTTTGAAATATACCAAGAAGAATTACTTTTTTATTAATAATAAAAAAATATGGATTAATTTGATATCAGTTACAACGATTGCAAATTAATTTTTAAGGAGCGACCTCTTCATTTAGAAGTCGGAGATAACTGATTCATTTTTTTTGCTTCTAATTTTTTTTCGGGGTCTGTGTGTGTTTGTGGAATTCAAATAAGAGAGAACGACCGGAACACTGACATTATTATAACTAGCAAGGAGGATTACTTCTAAGACAAAGAATAACTGTGTCAGCACGCCTATAAGTTTTTATATAAATTTATATGCGTTGCGGTGTATTATTTATCATTGGAAATTGCACCTATTTCTTCATGAATAGAGTATAATCAAGTTAGCCCGCCTTTTTCGTGTTTTCTTCTGTAACGCAGAGAGAACAGTTTAACTCTTTTAGACGTTCTTTTATTTTAGAACTAAACGGGTGGTTCTTCTTTGAAGTCTTTCGATCCGTTTATCCTTTTCGATCGTTTGCGGCAACCAAATTATGTTACCATACTCCAAAGTCGTCTGTACTAGCGCGTTGTAGAGAGTGATTTTCTTGTAATTACGTCAAAGGTAGAGTTTATTACACTAACCATTTTGATTTGCTTTAGTTACAATGTTTGGTATCAGACTTCGAAATTTTAGCAGTTGGTCGATGACGACCCGAGGTCTTGTGTAATATAGTGGTTAAAGTTTCAGTTGTCGTTTGCCTATTCTTCTTTTTCATGGGTATCAACCAACCACATTTCGAAAAAATGTCAATGACTACCAACAAATATTAGTACCCCTTGTTGTAGCGAGCAAATGACTGCATGTCAGCAAGATCAATACCCCATACTTCATCGATCCGCTTTACGATTACACGACTTTTTTTTAAATTAGATTGTTGAATGTTTGAATACATCGTTAGATGCCGTAACCCTTTTGCATTGTGGACAGTTCATATATCTAATAAATGAACGTAAAGGATCTCTCTTGGAGTAGTAATAACATGAAGCGTAACAACCGCCGTTTTTACCCAAGATTCAAATTAGAGGACTTATAGTGGGAAAATCAAGGCATGGCAAAACCATTTTATTGTTAAACTTACTACTAAAACAGGATTGATTGGATTACGATAATATCATCATTTTAGGTAAGAGTCTACATCAACTAGAATACCTGATACTAAAAGAGTAGTTTGAGCATGGGTTAAGGGTGAGATACAAAATTTTATTGCAAATATGTATAAAATCTTCCGGTATTCAACCATCTGTGCTACTACAGCAAATTGCCGCGACCCCCGGTCGAGAAACAATAGAGAAATTCTTTGCACTCAGTCAGTTCAATAAGTCTCTGTATATGATTTTCATCGATTTTACAAAGGCATTCGATAGCATTAAACTCGACAAACTTTGGTCAATTCTGGACAAGACATCATTAAGGTGACACTTCCCTATTAGGACTGGAAGTAAGAAAAATGTATGTAATTTCATAGTTTTTCCACTTATTATAAACATTAAGGTGTGTCGTGTCAAAATATACAAAAATCTGAAGAAAAAAAATCAAATTTTTGTGCTGAGTCAGCAAAAAATAATCAAAAAGTATGATTTATTTGAAACACTATAAGACACTTAGAACTTGTCAAAAACGATTGAAATTTTGTGTGAATGTTAGTTATATAAACATAAATCATATATACTAGAATAAATGAAAAATAAAATTTCCTTCCAAAATGGCGGCAAGGACCATAAAATGACCAAAGAAATTCCGGTTTAACAGTTATGTTTGAAGAGATTTAGAGAAAAATACTTTCTAAACAATGATTATTCTAGTATATATGATAGGTATGATTATGAAGAAAGTAACCTGAAAATTTCATTGAAAAATATTAAGTACATCAAATGTTATTGTCTTTCAAGCCGGTCGAAAACTCATCAAAACGTAAATCTGAGTAAATGAATGATAAAGTGAAAAAATATTTAACAAGACAAAATAAATACTAAAAAACTATGAAAAATTACCACTGTGATATGTTTTACCCCCCTTTTCTTCAGCACATTTTGAGTACACTGGTAACAATTTGTTATTTGTCTCATTGTATATTCTTTCTGTCATTGGCGGAGGCATATTCATCATTGTTGAAAATGTCGCCATTGCATTATGTCCACGTCCAATTTCCCGGAATGCTATTACTGAGCGAATGTTTACTTCAAACTGATTACAGCCAGGAGATTTTGAATCCTCAGCTTGTGGTGAGGTGTAAAATACATCAGTAAAACTGCATTCAGTGCATAAAATATGAATTTTCAATGCAAATCCTTTCTTCTCGTCAATATTCATTTTTAAGTATAGAGCTGATTGACACTCTGGACAGCAACCAAACTTCTCAAAAACATTCTTGATTGACACAAAATGCATGAAAAAGAAAAATGAGTCCTCATTGTTTCCTTTACTACAACCTTTAGCCACAAAACTATCCTCTTCAACTCTTAATCTTTTTGGTTTTGGTAAATGTCCATCCGGATGTTGCTTTATTTTTGTTGCTTTTTTGGAGTAGCGATTACCCTGAAATTTAGACTTCTTTCTGTGTGATTGGTTTTGTTTATTACCCATGTTGTTTCATATACTTGCTAGCTAAAAGAAAAGCAGTAAAATATGAAAAAAATAACATTTTAGATAAGACAAATTGAGTCTTAGACAAAATTACATCAAGAAAACTGAAAACACAACTCAGAAAATAGTCCACCACTTTGGGGTACCATTATTTTCTGTGAACACGATGTTTGTTGCTTCAAATTATGACCAATAATTGCCCCAATGCGAGCCGGCTATATTTGAAAGATATGGGGGAGTAAAACCACATATGGGGGCAGAAATATTGCCCAAAATGCGTTGCTAGGGCGTTACTAAGGGAGATATTTTACAACGACTAGTTTGTTTATGATAAAATTCTAACTTTCTGCTTAGAATATGGAATTTCTGAGACTAGATTTGGATTCCCCATACCCAAATTGAGTAAAATCAATGAAAATAAAAAAATCATGAATTTTTTTTTTTTTTATCAAAATTAATAGGGAAGTGCCACCTTAAATAAAAACTACATCAACCTTCAACCACTGACCCTGAAATAGTCGATTTGTAAACGTCAAACAAGGTGTCAAACAAGGTGATATGCTCTCTGCAATTATATTCTGTGTGGAATTGGCTTATACTTAAGACGGAAGAAGTCTGTAACAGTGGCTTTTCTATATGTGTATATATGTATATTTTTTATGTAACCTTTCTTATGTTGACGACATAGCGCTTACAAATGAATGCCCATTAAAACTACAGATATTTGTAAATGAACTTGCAAAAATGCAAAAGAAATTGTATTAGAAATTAACCCAACGAAAACAGAACCATGTCTACTGATAAAAAACCACGAAGCTACTCTAATGCATAGAATAGGCTTAGGCTGGGCCGCTTTTCAAAAGAACAGTATCGTCCTGAAATCAAAACGTGTACCTATATCTGTAAAAGTAAAGATCTCACTTATGTTCTTCCTGTACTTTGTATGGTCTAGACTGTATGACATGGACCAAAGTACTTTCCAATCGCATAGAGGTGTTCCAAAATCATGTCATGCTTTTCAACATCGGACATAGATTAATTGATAAAATTAGGATTTCCGTAACAAAACTTCATTACCTCCCCTTTTCGACATAATCAAAAGCAAAGCCCTAAAACCTTTTGGACATGTGAAAGGATCATCTGTCGGTTTGTCCAAATTAATTTTTGAGGGCATGGTTGAGGGCAAAATAGGCCGTGGAAAGCCAAGACAAAGGTGGAAAGACAATATTCCCCCCTGGTCAAACATCGATGACTGGAGCTCAATTAATCAGTTTGCCCTGGATAGAAAGAAATGGAAAGAAATCAGTTTATGCGGGTTCGCAATCTGCTAACAGCGGAAGTGTTACAGCGGAAATAGCGACACAAGATGATGATAAGCAAGAATATGCAGACATTCCCGGACTATGGTCATTGATTACTGAAAAGTAAAGGGTTTCGATAATGAGGATCTGCAAAACTATTTCAATTTAATGTGAAAAACAGCGGTTATTCATCACAATAATACCCCTGATAGTCAGAGATAAAAAATCATTCAGTCAGTAGAATGGAAGGAGATTCTCAAACGGATGTGGTAAGAACGATGTGGTAAAGGTGTTTCAGTAGTTATCCCTTCAGACCCCAATACCCTTCTCCAAAGATTTGATCTACTTGCAGGAGCCTATAGAGCTGGAAACAAGACAGTTAGAAGTGAAATAGTTGGTACCTTAGATGAGGTGAAACGATAAGAGGTTGTTGATGACAACCTATACTACATAATACATCGCAAAGCTCTTAAATAAAGATGCGATATACGCGGAGACATTGTGTAAACTGTGGACATGGTATCCTCGAGATTACCCCACGTATAATTGGTAAATCAACAAAGATGCTCCTATCTAGAGTCTTACATCTAGGTAAAGAGACAGCAAAGTCTAAAGGAGAGGACACAAAAAGTAGCAGCTAACTTTATGCAAAAGACTCCTAAACCAAGAGCCCCACAAGCGGATCAAATCCGGCAAAGATATTCTACAACGAGACAACATCTGTTGACGAATTCAAGTAAAAGAAGATCTTAGACCAGTACCTTACAGGTTCAGGAATTTATTTTGATTAGGGTTTACCATGTAATAAATGGATAATATTCTTGATGTAGAACACAAGGAACCCAATGATAACTTTATTTTCATATATGACTATGATAGTGTTAAGTGTATAAGAGGCACAGAGTTAAATAATCCTGGTGAGATCGAGATAGTCCTCCAAAGCGAGCGGAAATACTACCACCCCTTGCAGCCCTACCGGCTCCTAATGCAGCTGCTTTTCCTGCGGCTATATGACCGAGAATAGCAAGAGCCGAGAGAGGGAACAAACCTCCCCTTTATTCATACTACACCTATGCCGAGTTGCACTGAGCGTTATATCTAACCCCTTGTATAAATGCTTTGCTATTCAGATCCTTTTAATCTGAGTTTTTGTTAAGAGTATGGGATGCTCACCACTTAAATTCCCATTTGCGAATACGCAAAGTAATAGGGGATTGATCGCTTACAACCTTTTTGAATTTGCTCAGTTGCTCATCTGTTAGAGTATAACAATGACGTACCCACTCCATCACATATCTCCTCGACAACTCAAAACATCTAGGTAATCTCATTCCATAAACAACCTCTTCAACAGCTCAAAACCACGACTCTGATGTAGGTAATCTCACTCCATAAACTACATCTTCAACTACATCTTCAAAGTAAAACATATATGTGATCCGGCTTCATCAACTATCTTCCCGAAAACTTTGAAAGTGGAGAAACTTGGAGCCTATATATGTATATCGATATTTATGTGATGGGGGTGATGCAAGTTGAGGGTTAGAAAATCTATAATAAAGAGTCTGAAATTGTAAGGGAAATTCCTTTTACTAATTTTAATTACGGTTAAACAGGGAAATTGCCAAACCAAATCCGGTTACGGTTTGGAATTTTTCAAATAGTTTTGTCCATGAATTTGTTGTCGGTTGGCCTTGGTAGAAATTGTACCATGGCGAGAAGTACCAAGAGATGTGATATATCGATGAACTGGGGGGAGGTACCAACTGCATGTCGTTCCGCTTTTGTACTCACTCTAGTCAATGGAGAGTATGATTACTATAAATCCTTCCCCACCAGTTCTCTTCGGAGAGATCTTGCAAATTTTGGATAGGGTGATGATGGGTGGTGCATCATACCACTTGGTCTAAAAATCTACTACACTCTTAGTTGATAAAGTCTTGGGGGGGGGGGGGGTATGGTGAATTTAAATGGTGGTTACCATTTCCATCTAAATAAAGGAGTATGTATGAAAGGTATGAGTTGTTGAGGAGATGACTCATGAAGCGGTAAAGTCTCGATGGGGTCCAGCCACACTATTCTATCAACGTTACCAAGGGCGGGCTCAAACCCCGTCAAATAGGGCAAATGACGGGGTATATTTTACATCAAATAAATAAAGTTATTCATTTTCGTGTGTTCACGAAGTCGCGTCATTAAATAACTTGCGTTTGCCAATGAAGCTGACGCGATCGTCATAGAAAATAATAAATCGTAAAAAGGCATTTTGTCGTACCACGTGAGTATTTCTTGAAGTCTTATTGATCGAGAGCGCAGATTTGCAGAGTTTGCCAGGGTAGGCATATCTGCAGAATTTGATTGGCTATTATCGGTTGAATATTGAAAGCTGATTGGCTGAAGCAGAGTTTGCCGTACCACGTGAGTACTTCTGCCAGGGTAGCCGTTTACGTCATTTTCAAAATATATCCACCAGGCATATCTGACCATGTTTAGTTTCTTCAAATCGTGGCGCTAAAGTGACGAGGTGTTGAAGGGCTCTCAAGATAACAATATCAGTTTGCTAAGAACTATTTATAATGAATGTGTTGAGAAATGGGTTTGGAATAACAAAAATGTGTTTTTAAACACAACAGAACCACTTGCTTTGCATTCTCGTAGAGAACTACCAGTGAACAAGGATGCTTTAAGCTATATGTACCACTTAATACAGGAAGAGCAAACGAGAAGTGTGTAGCATTATGGTTAGTTATTTCTCTTTTTGCTAAAAATATTTATTATTAGCCATATATAAGTCTTGGAATAATCCTTGCTTTGTTAGTTTGCATTAATAAAGGCCGCGGATATTGTTCCGGCTGTGGATCTTGGATTTCTGTGGATATAGACCTGAATTTCATTGTAAATCTGTTATTTACTTTCTTACTAAGAAATCTAAACTAACTTTACCCTAAACCTATCCAGTTCTGTTTCTTTGTGTTTGGTTGGCGATAATAGCTTAACACAAAATCTAAGGCTTCTTTCTTGTATTGAGTTATTTCTTAATGCTGATTACTATAGTTGTCATCCAAACTTTGTTTTATCAGGACACATGACGATCCCAGCTAAATAAATAATTTAATTACCTTTTTAATAATGATTACCTGAACAAAGCACTCATTCTTACAGCTTACAACCTAATTTTTGTTAAGTTTCCTGATTTCAGTTTAACCAGTTTTTTCATTTGAAATAAACTTTCCTTAGCGAATCTAAACTCCTTCTGATCATTTTGTGCGATGATAAAGTTTATTTTCAAGACTTTCTGGTTCTGAAAGATTCTCTGTTCAAAACATTGGAAGTTCCAAGAAAGGGGTAGTATTTAATACTTGTTATTTTTTTCTAGACTACAATTTTTCTTGGATGTAGCAACAATGGTTGAGAAGATGCGAAGAACTACCACCAACTCATCGCTGAAACAGGATTTCATGCTCACATTTGTAGAGGATTTGTTGATCTTGCCAAATATCTTCTCCGTGCCGGCAACGATTATGTCATTTTGGGTTGGTTCACCACTGACCCGTTAGAGAAATATTTCAGCAAACTATGGCAGGGTCAGTCGGTGGAACCTACTTCGTATCGGCACAATCTGTAATTGAAAAAGTATGTATTCACCAAGCAAAACACGGTTGCATCTCCAATTTGATGAAGCTGAGCCAGGGCACAGGTGTGAAATTTGTGTCCATTGCATGAAGAGGAATGTGATGTCGTTGACCAAGTGGAATAATTTGAGCAGATCCTTGATGAGGAAGTAATCACTAGAATGCTCTATGTGGCTGGATACATCCAGCGAAAATGTAGCTATGATGATCTCTGTGATACCAAGAATTAATATGATTCATATCTTGGTTTCATAGACAGCATGAGCCGAGGAGGTTTGTTGGTACCTCCTGATGGTTTAGTGCAGTGGTCATTTTTCGTTTCATTATATTCAGCTCATTTACTGACGATGTATGCATAAATTTTATGGTGAATGTATTTATGCATGTCAGTGGTATAACCTAACATTTTGGCCACTCGTCCTGTTCCCTCGTGGAACAGCCTTCTAATCAAAAATTGGTTGTCCGCAAAAACTTCTGGTCGTCCGACTGAATTTTTATTTTGGCCTTCTATTTCATGTTTGCCTCCACACACGCCTTTATCTCCTGAGGCGTCCGTTTAAAAGCTCTGCTCAAATTGTTTTCTTCCCGTAGGCGACTATTCGCACGCCTCAAACATATCACGTTTGTTTTGTTTAATTTTCAACTTATTTTGTACTGAACACTAAACGTTCCGAAAATATCAAAAGTTATTAAATTAAGCAAAAACTTAAACGAATTTACATTCTCATTCACTTAAAAATGACCACTTAAAACACGTGAAGATTGTTGTTTAGTGACGTAGTTTGTACAACATTAGTTATGCTCCTTCTGTATGTCTAAGTTGTTACGTCGAAAGATGCGCAAAATGTTCAAGTTTCATTTGTTGACTTATTGTCAACATGTTTTATATTTTGATTTTCTATTGTGTTACAGAGATGTTCTTCTGCATTAGTTTGGGAGGGGGTGAATGTGAAAATACTGAAATCCCTTCCCTCCCAAAAACCATAGCTGTAAATCTGCGATCACTTGCGCAGTTGCACGTGACAATTTACATGTGCAAACTCTATTTCTGGAAAACGAACTACTTGTTTGATGAATTGAATTGCTGATCTATATATGGTGTGATTTATTAGATAAATAATGCTGTATTTTTAAATATTTTATCGTTATAAAATTAAATAAAGTTACTTTGTTATCAATCATAAATTTATGCTATTGTCAAGTCGAAAAATGAAAGAATACAAACCAAGTTTTTGTAGAGAATAGCATGAGCATTGAAGACACGACTTTTAATAGCTACCTTAAGCTAGGTGCCACTTATAAGCGACAAAATTAATTCCCCGAAATATGCGAAACGCAAATTTTTTCTGTCGCCAAAAAAACTTTGCAAACACCTGCTGTTAGTGTGTCCACTTAAAATGGATTTATTTTTAAAACCGTTTCTTTTACGCTTTGATCATGGATAGTGATGATGAAATGTTATGTACTCTTGCTTTGATACTCACGAGGAAAAAAAGAAAGCATAAAATTTGGGTCCAACAAATTTACAGAGAAAGGGCACAATACGGTGTTCATAGACTTTCACTCTCGATGAGATTGTCAAATAGAGAAAGTTATTTCAAGTAAGGTTGTACTTGTATTATTTATTTTTATTTTGAGTAATAAAGTTTAAAAGATAGAAGTAGTTTGTTGATTTCCTCTCTGTTTTCTTTTGACAGCTTCTTCAGAATGTCCCCCGAAAGAATGGAACATTTGCTGACACTTAGGCCCATTGGTCCAGAAAAAGGATACACGGTTTAGACAAGCAATCTCAGCTTCAGAGAGGTTGATGCTGACGCTGTTCCTCCTGTTCTGTTAAATCTAACAAAGCTTTCCTACCCATGCTTTCAGTTTAGATTATACGAGGGAATGGAAGTGGAATGGTCGCAGAACATATTAACGCGTTTCTAGTGGCTGAAATATTTGTTTACTAGCTGTCTCCGTGAGGTTAGGTTAGCTAATTTTTAACCCCAGGCGGGAAAGATAAGAAACAAGAAGAAAGAAAAAACCAATGATATAGAGAAAAAACGCTAGATGTCTAACTAGCTATTTTCCTCGCCTAGTAGTTGAGGCAAAAAAATAAGTGGCAAATAAGTGGCAAAAAACATCGCTAGCTGGTTAGAATGTGTTGGGAACTGTGGTTTATTTGGAGTTTACTGTTTATATTTTTGTTTTATCCTTCTCATTTTAATTCAAAATCAACTCTAATTACAGTCTTAACTAGAGTTGTAATCTGGATCACAATAAAACTTTAAATATTATAAATATTTAAACTATAAATAAAACTAGAACAAAGTTTAAATCACACTAAACAGCATTAACTTTGTAGATTGTTGGTGCTTTCCAATACTGTCCTTGTGAAGGAGGTCTTTGTTATATTGTTTTGTGTAGGCGAATAGGCAAATTTTCAAAAACTTTTTGATTATTTTCTTGACCAATTGGGTAGAGTGCATATCTTCATTAACAGGTTCATTCTCATGCTCTTCTAACTCAGGAAACAAATTTTCAACATCACGCATGAATAGATCTGATGTAACATGATGTTTTTATTTACTTTAGATTTTGAATTAATAGGCAGCTGGAAAAGCTTTATTTGATTTATCTACAATCTTCAAAACTGACTTTGACGGCACAATTAATCCTCCTCTATTTTTGGATGAGATCAATGACAAAGATGGAGACATCCAGTGTGTATAACAATGATCATTATGGCCAGATGATTCCGTGTGTTGTTTGGTGAGTGCTTGGGAACATTCAACGCAAGAAATTTTAGGGACAATCTTTCTAACTATGAAACCAGAAATATAACCAAGTATCGCTTCTTGGTACATAGATGCATTGATTGAATTTTACCTTTCTCTGATGATGAAAATTTCTGCAGCATCGACCTCTACATCTTCCTCTTGGTTGAACAGTGGTGCATTTCGTTTATTCTATTTCAAGGAAAATACCGAACCATTGGAATGATCTTCAAACATTAGACAATTTCCTCTGTTTGATGCAATGATGGAATTTCTCAACAAGATTTTCTTCATGCTGGACTTGAATTGCCTGATATCTGGGTTGTTGTTGAAACCATTTTTACCACAAATGCATGCGAACAATAGTTCCAGATGATCCTGAGACATTTTGTATGTCAGAAAGTACGGAAAAGAATGAGCAGAGAGTAATTGCTGGGCTAAATGAAGAACACCCTGTGCAGTAGTAATGAAGCCCAATGCAAAGGTTTTGACATAAGGTATATAAAGGTACAAAAAGTACAGATATAGACTAGTAACATATTTAAAGATAAGATTGACAAAGCCTAGATCTGTCTCTTAAATAAATGCAATATTTTTATTTAGTGATATACACCCATATACAGAACTGTATTCTAAATTGATATTTTTAGGCTGCTTGTTCCTATTTACCATCTGTGAGGATATTAGATGAAAAGTCTGAAGCTGTTGCTTGTTGCCGGTTGCTGTTGCATATTATCGTATATATATTTATCTACTTTTTTCCTTATTTTGTATGTTCTTATATTTTGTTAGTTTATGTTTTTAAAACATTTGAATGCATAAAATTACGCTTTGCTAGACATACTTGTGATATCTTGGACGCATGATTATTTGTTGCACCAAATTTTCTACTCCCTGTCCTCTTATTACAGCTTTATTTGATCTAGACTCAGAAGCATTTTTGAAAACTTTTTATTTACATGGTTTTATATTTCAAGCTATTTTTAGCATTTTGTGCATGGTAAAAATAAACTTTTTACCTTATACATATACACCGGGTACCCTTCAAGGAGCGAAATTCCAAAACCGTTGCAATTCAGGCTTTGAAATACAGGTCATTCTCAAAGATGATACAAATACGTACAAAGTTAAAAAGTCATTTTTTTGCCAGAAAATTTATGCATAAAAAGGTTACGGGAAGAATTTATGGGCGGAAAGGGGTTTGAAAATGGCTTAATTAATTTTTTTCGAATAACTACATTACAAGAAGATCATAATCAATAATATTCGATTATAACAAAATCTTCAATGATTGAGAAAATGTTTCTGATAGGTTCACCGAATACTTTTGGTTCCCGTTCATTTCGTCGCAGTTCATTTCCTAATCTTAACCTAACCCATTTCATAACCCTAACCTAACCTAACCCATTTCATAACCCTAACTTAACCTAACCTATTTTATAACCCTAACCTAACCTAACCCATTTCATAACCCTAACGAAATGAATGCGACGAAATGATCTGCGACGAAATGAACGGTCACCCCCTATGATTGTAATAGGAATATAATAGAATAATAATAATAATAATAGGTAAATAGGAAATGAAATTCTTAGCACGTTTTTTTGTTTATTCTCTTGCTCTCCTCCCACCCCTCCCGTGTCAGTTCTTTGTTATAATTTTAGGTCTTCCAATGAGAAATATAATCACTATTTTTTACGCAAAAAGAATTGAAATATTTTGCAGATGTGAAAAACAAAGATTTTGAGAATAAACTTTTGCGGATTTGTCGGAATGCCGAAACGAGAAAAATAAAGCTGCCGGAACGGATTATTATTGACTATGTGTCTGGCAGTCAGAAACACGCATGCGCCAGAAACTGCCGGATCAGAATACAATTCGCGATCGATTCCGGCTGCCGGAACCGAATACACTGCGAAGAAAAAAACCTTTTCTGATATTTATGTTACTTAGTGTGTAGGTGTTTCCAAAACCAAATTTAGTTCAGGGAATAGAACAATCAGTAGCTAGCTACATTCTGATGTATGGCATTGACCCACAAATAGCAAATAATTGATAAAAAAACAAACAAAATACAATACAGTAACACTTACTGGGATACTGTAGTCCCAATCGGGCCACAACTTTAAACCTAATGCAATAAGGATCCTGGCTTTGGGGTCAAGAAAGTGAAATGTCTTTCTTATTTTTACAACAATAAGAATGTGCTATATAACTCCTTCGGATTAGATAGTTGTTTAATGGCGATTCTTTCTAATCCAAATCAAATATTAGGGAGTTGGCAGTTGAGTTGAGTTGATTTCCTAATCAAGCAATATTCCCCCAATTGATGGATGGAGGGTGTGATACTGACCTGATGATAGAAAGGGTCATATAAACATAATATGTATATATTAGTTATACACGATGATGTGTTTGTACATTCTCATTCGCACTTTAACATGAAGTAATTACTAACAAAAAGTTTAAAATCTAATCGTAAATTATTGCTTGTTGGGTAGGTTGATAAAGGATGGAAAGTTCTCAGTATTGAAAGTAGTAGGGGGTAAGTTGTTCCATAGGTTCACCGTTGAAGCCACCATATGTATCCCAGTTTACTTTTTATTTTGGAGCGAAAGAGTGAACTGTAGATTATATGTTTCTTGCTAATATGATAAACTAATCTCAGGATAGAAAGAATTGTATTTTTGCATACCGTATTTCCTCTTATTAGCGCCCCCGGCGCTTATTTAAAAACTGACTCAAAAAGTGCGGCGCTAATAAGAGTGCGGCGCTAATAAAAGGGCGGCGCTTATAAAATAATTTTGAAAATGGTATAGAAATAAATTTTATTTAATGGAATTTTCTCGCTCTTCAATAACAATAAAACAAAAGAATCAGTAATGTTTTTATATTACAAAATGTCAATAAAATCATCCTCGTCATCGGAGATATCCACCAAAAGAAATTCTTCAATATTTTCATCAGCGTTCTCAAACGGATTTTCCGTTAAAGAAGGATCACCCCGAACCGTCAATTGTTGCCTCAATAACTCAGCGCCAGCTGCACATGGTGATCCTTCTTTGAAGCAATAAATCAAATTATCCTCGCTTCCATCAACTGCCAGATCCAATGCGCACACCTTGAACGATTTTCTAATAACTATCCATCTGTATGGGTTACTGCTTTTTTTCTAATTAGCCGCACCGCAATTAGCTAATTTTCTAGGTGCGGTGCTAATATGAGGCCCGGCGCTAATAAGACGAAATACGGTACACAGATTTCCCTTTTTTGCGCGTACTTTGAGTAATTAGGCATTAGTAATTAGTCATCGCAATTGTTTTGGAAATCCTCCATCTGAGTTGCAAGTAGTTTGAATGGGTCATCTTCATCTGATTTGCTGTGAATTTGTGCTCCCGGGCTTATGCCAGCTTTTTTTAAAACAGTTAACTATCGTTTCTGGTGTAACACACTCCCAAGCTGCAGTGATTAAAGTCATTGCTTCTAGAATGTTGAAGGTAAACTCACCGCGTCAATACTCGTAATAAAACGCTTAGTTAGTGAGTGACGATAATAAGCTTTCAAACTTCTGATCACACCTTGATCCATGGACTGGGCTTTCGATGTCGTGTTTGGTGGCAAGAAAATTAACTCAATAGCGTTGAGGCCTTCGACAGTGGGGTGAGCAGGACAATTATCGATAATTAGCGACCTTTCTGCCTTAAGCTGCGAACTTTCGATCAATCTCTTTAACCAATTCTATAAACAGACTCCCATCCATCCAGCTTTTCTTTTGTGACCGGTAGCGGCAAGGTAAGTTTTTAACTCCTTTGAAACAACGTGGCTTTGCAGCTTTTCCAATTACAAATAAGGATAGTTTTTCTTCCGTTGCACTTCCAGCTGCTAATTCAGTAAGTCTTACCTTGCTATGCTTACCACCACTGCAACGGCTTCCTTTGAAGTGGAAAGATTTATCTGGAAATGCTTGGTAAAACAGTCCAAATTCGTCCGCGTTGTAGATATCCTTCAGCTCGTACCTTGACAAAATGGTTGGTAGGTAAGTCTCACTCCAGTTTGCTGTCATTTCAGGGGTAACACTGTTCTCTTCTTCTGAAACAGCTTTGAATGCAGCCCAGCTTTCGGAGGCTTTGAAATCAGCTAGGTCGAGACTTTTGGAAAGTGAGATAGCTTTTCCCTTGATAAGGATTTCGTTGACAGGGATATTGTTTGAGCGTGCATTTTTGAACCATAGAAAAACAGCTTTATCGAGGTCGTTTTTTGTACTCTTTTTCATTTTTTTCCTACTTGAGTTGACTTGACCTGATTCATAAGCTTCTGTTATCTTTGCAATCCAGGTCGAAACAGTGTTTTTCTTGACGCCATATTCCTCTGCGATGCTTTTGTTTGTGCAATTTTCTGCAGGGCTTTATATTTATCGGTTAATATAGAGATATTTACTTGCATCATTTTCATTCACACTGTTGCACTTTGCGCTTGTCTTTGCCACGATAGATTTCGAATTATCATTTTGTTTCTATGTTTAGATTCGAACGTCAAATGTTATGATTCGAATTACTCAATTGATTGAAAATTTTCAACTTCTTCGCCAGTCGCTGCGAATGAATTTATTTAGAAGAATTTATTAGCCAATCAAAAGCGAGGATTTAAAAAACATTGCAGACGAAATAGAAATACGCACGAAATATACAATTTCAGAAAGTGAACAAAATGGATGAAATAGACCATTTATCCGTGACGTATTTGTTGTCGTTACCAAGCCCCCGTGCGGAATTGGAGGCAAAAACAAAGTATTTATAAGCGAAAATGGCAACAACATGGAAGGACTTATTATCGTATGCGAAAGAATTAGACAAAATACATTATGATAAAAAACTAACGTTAGAGAATGGTTGCAAATTACCGGACCCATTTTCATTTACGAAGGGTTGGATACAAGAGGAATCAATGCTTCCGGATGTCACCTTTGCCGACATGATTACTCTTCCCTGCCTAATAAACGTCCCCCACTTATTAATTTTTCAAAATTTTCCGACCCCCCCCCCCCCCCCCCCCCCGGAGCTTATTAGATTTTTGAAAATAATCTGACATTGAAAAAAAAACAAATTTACATTTATTTCCGGCTCAACAACGGTGTACTACAATTGTCAAAAATTAATAATTTGTAAAAAAATAAATAGCTAGACAGCTAGCCGGCTACATAAATAAACTTTCTCCTGACCTTCTTTACAAAATGAACACAAAATTTGAACAAATTCTAATGTTTTTAACACTCCACTTGTCTGATCTTTGCAAGTATGTTTGCTTGCTCCATGTCAGACAAGTTTAAGTCCCTTCAAGTTTAATGATCGCGAACCTCTGATGCACATTTGGGTTGATCGTAGCAGCGAGAATGATATCTTCCTTCAAATGAAGTTCGAGTATTTTATGTCTCGTTTCTCAGAGATCATTTGTGCCAGTCTTTTATAAAATACTTTGCATTCACGTGCCATCCCACCGTTGGTTGCAAATACTAGAAGTGTGAATGTCGCGTTCTCCACTTCCAACACCCTCTCGTTGTATGCCCTCTTCTTGTCATCTTCATTTCGTTTGTAGCACTTCTGGAGATCTAGATTCCTATGTCACTGAGCATTGAGGTCAAAAACCTTTAATCTCTCAGCCTTTTGTGTCTTTCCAGTTTCTGTTCACAAAGCTTTGTCTTGAATTTAGTATGAGCGAATACAGAGGGTACATAGTCAGGATTACTTGGATCATCTGATTTCTTTCCTGTAGAAAATAAAAATATAAGAAAGAGCTCTTCAAGTTGGCATAAAACCATATAGCCATCTACAGGGAAGGGAAAAATACATTTACCTCAAACACAAATAATTTTTCCCACCCACAAATTTCTGTCTCTATATATATTCATGTAATTTTTGGGGGTAAGTTTCAAATTTTGATGAAAAGACACAAAATGTTAAATGGGAATGAATAAAGTAAGAAGCTTACTTGTAATGAAGTGTTCACTGCATATCTTTGCATTAGATATTGTTTTTTCAGGCCATTTTTCTCTCTTGATTGCAGTTAATGGTTAACCAAATCTGTCTCCTTTTCTCTTTATTTGGAATGCAATAAAACTGCAAATCCTCTCGTTTCGACTTTCTGTTTGAGCAGTTAGCAGCACAGCAGGAACTTGGCATCTTTTAGTTTTGAAAAAAACTGTTTTTAATAGTAAAATACTCTTTAAATATGATTTTTCTTCTTGTTTCGTAATCGCTCTGCTTCTTTCCTCGCCAATTTTGCTTGCCAATATGGAAGAGCTTCGTTTGTTTTGCCTCCAGCCGATTCGCGCATGCGCATTTAGCTAGCGCAAAATGTCAACAAATAAAAGTCTATAATTTTTAATAACCCTCAAGTATTAGCTTTTATCAGGCAACAACAACAACTTTTACAGCAACAGCAAGGTTCTGAAGAAAGCCAAAATACAGAAGTTGCACTAGAAGTCCCCAAAGAAACACAAGATTTCGACGAGGAGATATTTGTAGAAGAGGTGAGGAAGTATCTGTGCTTGTGGGACACACGGTGTAGAGCCTATAAAGACTTAACAAAGAAAAACAATGCATGGCAAGCTCTCAGTCTTTTATTTGGTAAAGGAGGTAAGGTTGATACTATTATATATAAGTATATAATAATCTTGTTGACTTTGTATTGTTATATATAACAGCTTATTTCTGAAACCTACTGAATATTAGAATCATAGTTTGAAAACATATATAAACCTTGCTATATCTCCCTTACAATGCCCCATAGGAAGACTGACTGTGTGCTTCTTGCCTTGTTCATATTGATGATAAATGATGCAATATATACAAATTATGATATAAAAATAAGTACCTAGTACATACCTTAACATTTTTGGTATGTCTACCCAAAAATGTATTCCTACGTACTTATTGCACATAATGAACAATAATTAATGTTTCTTTTTTTTCTAGTTGACTGTCTGAAAAAGACTTGGAAGAACATAAAGGATAATTTCTCTAAGTGTGTGAAGAGAAGGGAAAAATTGTCACGGTCTGGGGCAGCGGCACAACATTTGCCAAAGTGCAAATTATTTGAACAACTTTCTTTCATTCAAGATACTGTTGCAAACAGACCCACTGTAAGTAATATTGCTTCAACGCAAGAGTCCATAGATGAGCTATTTACACCACCAGACAGCCCTTGTCCACTTCTATCATCGACTTCAATTGAAAGTGTAACATCACCAGTACCAGAAACATCAAAAAAAAGAAAAGGTAGTGCTACTTGTAATTCCATAGAGCAAAGAAGCAAACTCCAAAGGCATGAGGTTAATCCAGTGGACCAGGCTTTACTGAATGCCTTAACTGATGATTCCACCAAGGTGCAGACGCTAACTGACCCTGATGCTGCCTTTGCCCATAGCATTATTCCTATTTTAAAGGCATTGTCTCCAAAAAATAATAGGCTCGCGAAGGTTGACATTCAGAAGTTACTGATAAAGTATGAATTTGGCGATGAGTGACATTTTCCAAATATCAATGTTTTTTTATTGTATATAAGAACCATAAGAGGTATAAGTATTTAAACCAAAGTTATTAATTTTATTCATTCACACTACTGTATACCTAGTATATATAGTTTTTACTAACAAAGTGTTATATAAAAAACAATATAAAATATATAAAAAATGTTATCAATGTTTGTCAAATGGATCATGTGTTCTTGTTACATAATCCCATTGCCAAGGTACGGCACCAACACCTACAAAATAATTCCTAAAATTATTACGGCCATGCTTAGCGTCTTTTGAATAGTTATTAGAACCTTGATTGACTAGTGGTAGCAAACCTTCAGTCTCAATGACTTCCTGCATCCAACCTGTTTCTGCGTAATTGTCAGGACAATACCCATTATCAAAAGTTCTTCCGTGCATGAGGTAATTGTGGAGGGCGACAACTGCTTTCGTAATTGATACAACTGTATCAACATTTGCAATTATGGGCCTTCTGAAAATCCGGAATCTGGAGGTACAGATCCCAAAAACGTTTTCGACTTGTCTTCGGGCTCTTGACAATCGATAGTTTGCGACTTGTTCCTTTATTCCAATGGATTGTTTGGCATAGGGTTTGATAAGGTACTCTTTTAAAGGAAATGCCTCATCCCCAACAAAAACAAAAGGAAATCGTTGGGTAGTGCCTTTTAATGGTCTTGGTTCTGGCATGTCAAGAGAATTATCCTCCATTGCTCTTCCTAGATTACAGGTATTAAAAACTCCACCATCGCTTTGCCTACTGGAATCACCAATGTCCACTAGTATAAACTCATAGTTTGAGTTGACCACAGCCATCAAAACAATACTGTGAGTTTTCTTATAATTAAAATATGATGAGCCTGAACAAGCTGGTGCTTGCATTACAATGTGCTTTCCATCAATAGCTCCAAGGCAATTTCCAAAATTCCACTTGGATTCAAAGTCGTCAACAATTTTAGTCCATTCGTGTTTTGTCGAAGGTACACGTAAAAACCCTCTCTGTAACAGGACGTTCCATAACACATCTGCAGTCTCTTTTACTATTTTACAGACTGTTGTTTTCGACATTATAGCTATCAGCTATCGTGCTTTGCGCATCTCCAGTAACGAGATAACGTAACGTCACACACATTCGTTTATCAGGGCTTATTGCTTCTCTTCTTAAGGACGATTTTACAATTGAGGGTGCAATGTAGCCAAGTATTTCTTCAAACTTTGATGGTGTCATTCTAAACTGCCTGAAAAAAAAATTTATGGAATAATCTCATATCCTTGACAAGTAAATGATACTCTCCTTTCATCTTCCTCTCCTTGAACAGCTTTCGTACCCAAAACCTTCTTTGTATTATTTTTTTTTTTGAATTTAAAAATAATTTTTTGTTTAAGCGTTGTCTCCTTAATATAATCAAAATTATAATTTGTCTTCGTGTTAACTGCGCCATTTTGATTATGTTTCTGAATTGTTTACAGTTCTACCATTCGTGCGACCAATTCGCTGTATTCGCGCAACCAATTCGCTGCATTCGTGCGAACTGTAAACCGGCCTTAACGTGTGGTTTCATCGAATATGTGTGCGAATTCCAGACATTATTTTTAATGACCAGAACACTACATGGAGCTGCTTTTCTTGTAGCAACAGAAAGTAGAAACTGATAGTTTTATGTCATTTGATATTTGTTATATTTGATATTTGTTTAAAGCTGAAGTAAAACAGCTTTTTCGTGTCGAAATACTATATATAGTGCTCGTGAACATGCAATGAAAATACATTTATAAAAGAGTCGCATATTTAGATGATTGTAGTTCTTTTATTACAGAAATTTAAAAAATGATACTCAAGAAATGGCTTATTTTTGCTAATTAGGCTTATTACACTAAGACACAATCTCTTAAATACTTACATAATATTTTGTTTACCAAATACTGGACGCAAAACACGCAAGTAGAACCGATAAGTAAGATAAAGATTGCATTATGTGGTTTTTGTCACATTTAACTCATATTTGATAAACACTGTATTTTGTGTTTGTATTTACAAGATTATTAATAAAAGTGATACAATGTAATGCCGGAAAAAATATTAGTAGTTAGTATAAATCAACCTTTACGAGCCTCCAAGCCAGTGCTTCTTTTTGTTTGACATTCATTACGTACCGAAAATAACAAAATTTGTTTTCAACTTTTACACTCTTGCAAAGATACGCGACTCTTTTCCGCCATCATTGTTGTAGTTTTAGGTTTTTGTGAAGATGCTGTCTAAAGCCTGACAAGTTTAGTTGTTTGTTTTTGTTACTCCCCTTTCGAATATTCGTAAAAGAAAAGGAAAGCCTCTTAGCTTTTCATGATAATTAAAAATTATTATTATATACATCACTTAATTAAGCTAAAGTACTGTAGGCGTAATATACCTATAAAAAGCTTCCTGTAATAATATAAATGCTCCCAAAATAAAATCACCATAATTTACGTGCGATAAATTCTATACCAAAATAGTAAAGAAATAATATAGCTATAATTACATCTTCCAAGGTATGTGTTTTTCTGTCCACAACATAAGTGAGATGTGACTATGTCATTGTTTTTCACCAATTCTGGTAATGTGATTAATTTTAGGAAAAATGAGTTTGAAAGCATTTGATCTTGTCCATGTCACAGACAACACTAATCTTGGTGGAGAAAAAGCAAAAGGTACCATTAGTTGTTTAGAAGTGTCATTGGATAACCTTTACATTGGTACTACGGACTGTTTTTTGACACATTTTTGCATTGGAAAAGGAATTTCACCATCTGGAAAAACAACTTTCATGAACAAGTTACAACGTCACAAACATCTTGGGTTGCGAAAGCCTTTAAATCAACTTTTGGCTTGTTCTGCTGTTGGTTTACTACTTATTCTCAGTGACAATAACATTTTTGCTGTATCAATGATTGGTTTAGAACTGCGTAATGGTCTTAATAAAGAAATGTTTAAAGGTGTTACAGTAATGGCAAGAAATGAAAAACCACCCATCTTTGATCCTGATGAAGTTCAGATTTGTTTGGGTTTGAAGAGAAAAGCTGTGCAGGTTATAACTCTATCAAAGGAACGTGTCATAGTATTGAAAGAGATTAACCTTCCTGATGCCCCTACAGTTATGTCATTCAATGCCCAAACAATTTGCACAACTCTTGGTTATCAATATTGTTTGATTAATTATGTGACATCTGCTATCCAAGAGCTTTTCATTTATGAAAACCACAATGTTCTTCCATTGATTAAATGTATTGGTCATGAAGAGTTTTTGTTAAATGGGCCAACAAACAGCATGGGAATGATAGTCACATCCTCAGGGTTATCAAGGCACCAGCCATTGATTTGGTCAGATGGGGTGTGTTCTGTAGCTTGTAGTTATCCATACATTTTGGTCCTTGGAAACACCACTGTAACTATCCACAGCTTAATTGATCAACAACAAAAACAGGCCATGGCATATACCGGTGGGGTACTTTTGGATGACTTTGATGGTCAGGTGTTTATTGCAATGCAAAAATCGGTCATGTCTTTCATTCCAACACCTTTCAGTAAACAAATACAGTTACTCCTTATTGATAAGAGAGTTGAAGAAGTTTTTGACATGTTGCTGGTTGCTAGTAAAATTGATCCCAAACAATATTCACCTGGCTACATTAAACAAATTCAATCTCAAGCTGCGTTTATTTATTTTGAAGACAATAGTTTTGATCACGCTTTCAGTTTGTTTGTTGAGAGTAACATGGATGCACGGGAATTAATTGTCTTATTTCCGCTTATGATGCCTGGCAATAAACCTTTCTCTCCTTCGCGTTCGTCTTTACACTCAATAAAAGATCTTGCTTCTGTACTAAAGGGAAGTAAGTCTGCTTTTAAGGATGCAAAAAATTTTTTGATGAGGTATCTTGAGGTGGTCCGTGGTAAACAAAAAAACATTTGTGTGGAAATAGATACAGCTTTAGCAAAACTTTACATTGAATCTAACAGCGCAAAGTTATTGCAATTTCTTTCTGAGGAAAATCACAGCTACCCCGAAGAAACATTTTCATGGTTAACCCAGTTTAAAAGGTTCCATTGTCTTGCATTTTATTATTCTTATTTGAATCAACCAAAGAGTTCAATGGATATTTGGCATAAATTATTGAATAATGTGTTAACTGATCCAAATTTTCCTGGCATATCTTGTGTCATAAACTTTTTGTCCCAAATTGAGGACATTGAGCTTGTGTTGGAAAATATGTTTTGGGTGTTGGAAAAAGACCAAATTGCTTCTGTACAAGTATTTATAGCTCACACTAAGTCAAATAATAGCGAGAGAATCTATGAATATTTACAAAAACATTCAATAGCATTGCAAATGTATTTGGAACATTTAATATTTGCAATTTATGTAGAAAAGGAAGCATTTCATACCCATTTGGCTTTGATTTATGTGAATCAGGTGTTAAAGTTGCTCCAGGATAAAATTCAAATTGCCAATGATATAGAGAGTGCTCGTAACAAGTTACAACATTTACTGGAATTCTCTTCTCTGTATCGAATTTCTACATTGCTGCAAAAGATTTCCGGATATCCGTTATATAAGGAAACAGCAATATTGTATGGTAAGCTGGATCAACATGACAAAGCATTAAAAATACTTGTGTACAAGTTAAAAGATTTTAAGGCTGCTGAGCGATACTGTGATGTGATATCAAAACATAAGAACAGCTATTTTAAGCAACGCATATTTAACGTACTGGTTTCTGTTTATTTGAGTCCTAAACTTGAAGATGGCATCCGCCCTGAACACCTTGTGATGCCTCTTGTGGAACTTTTGAATACAAGACAAAGCGAGTTCAATTCAATTGAGGTTTTAAATACTCTACCAAATGACTGGTCTGTTGATTTAATACAACCGTTTCTACTTGGTGCACTGCGCTGCAATCTTTCGCAAAAACGAAATGTTCGTATTGAATCACAGATTTTACGCCAGCATTTCTTGCAAGCAAAATATACAAATATTTTCATGCAGCATGACTCTTTGAAACTGACTGAGGATTCTTGCTGTGATTCGTGCAGAAAACCTTACACCGAGCCTGTAGTTGCACGTTACCCTAACAACAAGTGTGTTCACCCACACTGCTGTAAGGACAAACACACTTGTCCAGTAACAGGAAAACCTTTTAGATAATCTTTCTACTTTTAACAACACTAATTATTGTACTCAATTTATGTTGTGTATGTTGAGTGCAAATTATTTTTAATTGGTTTAAATTTATTGGTAGAATTAACATTTCTTTTAAAAATAGCATCTTTAATGAATACAAGATTTTCGGGGATTTGATGTCAATTTTGTTATTACAAATGTACCCTATAGATATATTACCCTAACATTTCTAACTTTTAGAAAGTCATGTGAAATTGAAATTTTGGTTCTTTATTTGTTATGAATTTAGTAAGTATATATAGTTTTCCCTGAATGGGAAATTGTTAATGTTATTTTAGTACTGTTGGTGAAGTTTTAAAAGCCTCTTTTGAAGATCTTACTTGCTTGTGTATTTTTGTTTGATGATGACTTTGCAGTTTGGTTCGAGACTTATTTAAGCTCCAAAACAATGTGAACAACTGAGAAATTAAATTTAACTCTTTAATTGTATATATAGAGTTTTTAAAATATGTAGAATATATAATTTCCAAATTTAATAAGGTTTAGTGTACACTTATATGCATGTATATCTGGCATGTATAAAAATTTCAATCATTTTACTAATTCCTTTATTCCTGTTATTTGCTGAATTTTCGCTATTTCATTAGAAATTTTTTGGCATTCTTCTTTGTATATGTCTTCATAGTTTTACAGAAATGAAGCTGTTTACGGCACAGTTGTTAAGTGTGCTATGTTTGGTTTGGTGTCAAATGCCACAGAAGACCCCTATTGTTCCTCTGTTGGAAGATGTCCCATTTATAAAATGTGAGGTCTGCATGAAAGGCGCCAAAGCTATATACAAAGCCGTTAGAAAGCTGAGAAATGAAGGAGAAAAAGTGAGTAAGGGTGTGTTTAGCTGAATAAGTGTTTTTTCAGCAATTGTCCATACTAAATCCAAAAGCAAAAAAAGTGACACAAATGATGCTGGTCAAAAATAGTGTGAGGTTTTTAAAAGTAGCAAATAGAAGACAACTTAATATAATTTTATTATTTATTGTTGCTGAGCTAGCTCGACCTGATTGATTCATTTATTGTAAACAAAATTTTAGGCCAAGATTGGGGTCATAAATCCGGTCCTAACAATTATTTCATATAACAAAATAGGCCAGTGTTCCAGCTTAGTCTATTTGACAGCTGCGAGAATAAGAATACATACAGGGTCAAAATTACATTTACCAGTTGGAAGGTACAATATCAAAAAATGAAATCACTTTCAGTAGCTTTTTAAATATGAACATTTTTGCGCCTTACATTTTATCTATTCTTAAAACTTTGTTTCCAAGCATACTATGTGTAAGCTTTCACAGTTTTCAAAGCAATTAGGCGATAAGGGTTTCTCTCAGTTGTATGTAAGCATGTACTGACAATATTTTTTCGGGTTGATTTTGTTGCTTCTTCCTTGCCAAAGTATTGGTACATTGGCTGATTACTGAGTTTTTGAAATTCAGTAATCATTGAAAATGAAAAATGGTGTTTTGTTTTAACACAATAAAATACGGGAAACATTCAGTCGTTTATCGATGTATTACTGACTGGAACGAATTTATTAAAAATAACGAAAGCTTTAAAAAACTCTTAAATTTTACAAACATATCAGATGTACTCATTGTAAGAAATAAACTGAAACAATTTCTTAAAAAAGATTGTTTATCATCTTACAAATACTAACTTTTTATCCCGCGATTATTACGGTAACTCGCTCAGGATTGCTGTTTTTGTTGTCGTGTTTATATTATTCTTTTTGTTCTTTAATATTTCCAGGATTATTCAAGCATATATGAATTTAATAACTGTATGTTGTATACATGTACATGTTTAAAATGCTGGCGGAATTTCGTACGCACACACACACCACACATATATATTGCGTTTGAGTTGCTCCTTTTCTCTTTTATAATTAAAACTTCAAGGTGTCATTCCTTTGCCTAGTTTTACTATTGAATGACACCCTCCAATCACAATTTGTTTCTTGTTTGAAAATAAAAAAAAAAGAAATTTGGACTGTATATATACGTTATTTTGCTAGTATTGAAATGTATCTATTATTCATTTTATTTCTTAAAGAGTTTCTTTTTTTATGTACATATTGTTGATTGGAAAATAAAATTGATTGATTGATCGATTGAAGGTGTGTCTCTCTGTACTATTGTTATGCCACATGGGATTTCTTTGCGTAAGTCTGGAAGACCAACAAAGAAGGTATCCAGTATAAAGAGGTCTTTCTACGTAGTTTGTCAATGGGTCACTAGTCGAGACATGAGCTATGGGCAACAAAGAATTCAAAAAAACGTTATATATACACTATAAATTGTAAAATTGATGACATTAGCAAGTGCAAAAATGCACATAAGCACGAAAACTTGTGAATAGTGTGCAAGGTCATTAAACGTCATGAAAAGTCATACAAACCTTTGGGCGAAAGAAGTCCCTTGTAAAATGGTTTGAGGGTATTTAGGCGGGTAAGGGTCTGTGTGTTCCCAACAAGGACTGATTGTGCTTAACATGATGTTGCTGTAGCTTTTTCAAATAATAGTTGTGTATTGTTTAGTAAACAATAAATGAAAATTTGAATGTAAACTTCCTTTATTATTTAATAATAACTATCTAATAATAATAACTGTGGTATTTTATTCTTTTTTTGTTCTGTCCAGATACCACCTGAGAGATGCATATAATTAGAATTAAATTTTAAACTATTCTGAACTCATCCCAGGAGAGGATGATTTACCCCTTGTGCTAAAAATAATAAAGGCTATTGACTATGTTTAAAATATCTTGATTTTTAGCTTGATGAAGAGGGCATACTTGCCAGCGTTGAGAAACTGTGTGATGCTGAATCTATGGAGGGGAATTGGATAACCAAGCTTGATATTGTTGAAGAGGGTAGTGGTTTGAAATTAGTTGAACATACTAACGAAGGTAAATGTTTGCGTGAATGCAAGACCATATCATATTCCTGTGTTGATACTATTGGTGATGCTGACACAGACATTGGCGAATTGCTTTGGATCAACAAGTTGCAATTGTCACCTTTTATCAACAAAGTTTGTCATTCAGTTACAAATGCTTGTGCAAAACATAGCCAAATGTTTGTGAAGGGAAAGCGCAAAGACCATAAGTTTGTTGAGTTAACAGAAAAAGAGAAGCAGGCAATGGATGTAATGAAAAATATGAGGTATGATTAAATTCACATCACATGACATATTGCCACATGAATTGTTTGTGTTTAGAGGAGTTCCTGGTATGCCAGGGATGGAGATGTACAGTCCTGAAGACCTGAGTAACATGAGAGAGCAGATGGGAATCAATGACAATGAATCTCCTATCAAACAAGGAAGGGAAGATATTGAATCGAATGTTCCCCCAACTCAACTAGGTTTTATGGATACATTCAAGGCACTGATATCCGATACATGGAGAAAAACGCAACAATTCTTTGGTTTTCATCGAGATGAACTCTAGTATTTCTTACAGGTGTTGATGTTTCATCAAATACTTTAGGTTTTTAGGCAATTTTGAATTTTTCTGTTTTCATGAGTGATACTTATTTATTATTTTTATGAAACTTTGTAACTTTGTTGTATATGGTGAATCGATCTTTCAACGCAACAAGTACACAATTTTGAGGTTGATTTTACTCTCTCTGTCAATATAATCTTTCTAGTATACAAATAAATTTCATCAGTCAAATGTGTAATTTTGCGAAAAGGTTTATTAATCATGAACATAATATGTCATCATTAGTTAATATAAAATAGATTAATGAGTGATCAATGAGATCTTTGCAGTACTCTGTGGCAACCTTACTGCTAATTTTGAAGAAGCATTCAATATAGTTTATTGCTTAAACTTTAATAAGGCTTGAATCTGTTTTGAAAAAGCTGAATCAAAAGTGTTCTTGATATGCACAGGCTGTTCAAAAGACTTTTTATTGTGCAACATATGTTACCCTTGTTGTTATTTGTGTTCACAGGAACACAAGTGTGAATATTTACTACCAATTTATACCAAGTTACTAAATCTTCTTCTAAGTATTTATTTCAGACATTGAAATATTTATTTTTATTAAATTATGCAATTTCCTTTGCAAAGGTTTGCAAAATAATCTTTAGTGTGTAGAGAAGAACATGGCCTCTCGTTCCGGACCTCGTGCTGCAGGGTCAGATGGATCAGACTTTAATAACCGTGAAAAAGTTGTGAATCATTACAAAATGAGCGCTAGTTTAAAAGTGAAACTCAAAAAGAGTTTGATTCCCCACATGTTGATGATGGTGATGTTGGTTGGAAAACAGTGCGCTGTCCTCATTGGCTCAAAGTATTTTGCCAAACTTGAAATTTGGGAGATGGTTTGGATTATTAGCGGTCTGTCTGCTTTCATTGGTTTGTCTTCCCTTGCAAGAAACGATCGAAAACGCATGATGGTGTACATTGCTGGCAATCTGTTGTTTGGTATCACTCCATTGATCTATGGTTTCATGGCCATCGTGAAGCGTATACATGTTGATTTCTCTGACATGAGGGCTGTTCCAGATGCGTGGCGTAATTCTCCCATGAAAATGGCATTGATCACAGTTTGCTTCACATGGCAGGTGATTGGTGTGGTCAACGGCCTCCGATTGATGGCCACGTGGAAATCCATGTCAGAGAAAAGAAATAAGTAACCAATTTTAAGGATTGATTTTATTTGTCTAAATGTGAGAGAGTATTTATTACAGTATATGTCTTGTTAGGTTTTTGAAAAGTAACACGTTTTTGTTTTTATTTCCTGTGGTTTTAAGATACGTTTGCCATGTTGCTTAGAATAAGAATTATTTTGGAAATTATATAAATAATATTACTCAAAACATCAGCTAATCTCAGCAGTCGCTTTTTCAAATTGTAAAGAATTTGTTGAAATGTTGCAATTTAAAATTTATAAAGTGTGAACAAGTAAAAATAGTGGAGGCACTCCACACTTCAAACCCATATTTTTTTAATAACCTGATATAATAAATTGTTAATTCTTGTTTTATTTTAGAATTGATTTGGCTGTTTTAATTTTCTTTATTTTTATTCACAGATGTTCATAAACATATTAATGATGGCCTAGTGCTAAAGATAAAACATGAGCGGATACCATTACGAGTTTTTATTTTTGCAGTAAGTAAGGAGAAATTTCGTGGAAATTGTTCTGGTGCCCACATGATATCTGGACTTTTTTGAAATTTTTATTCAGATACCCTTTAAAGTTCCATCAATTTCTTTTGCAAATATGACAATCCCGCGTGAGGTACCAATACAAGTCGTTGTGCGAGTAAGTAATAACAAAGAAGCTGAATAAATTATTTAACTTTTTATCTGACTCTGATATATTTATATTCATTAAGTTTGATTGTTTGTTTGCAACCACTAAATAATATTTACTTTATTTTAGATTTTCAGACTATCATCTATAAGTGTGGTATATAATTTGATATGACTTTTAGGTACGACCATTTGTTAGGGATGAGGTGAAAACGAACCCCTACTCTTGCTTATACTGCTTACCTGATAAACCACAACTAGTGGTTGGAAAAGACCGGTCTTTCACATTTGACGAGGTCTTCTCAGAAGATGCAAGTCAGGTATACAATATAATATAATGTGTATATAAAACAATTTTTCAAATATAATTAATATATTCAGCATAAGAAGTCTACAAACAGTCTGAACAATTAATTTATTAATTAATTTTTATGGGAATGTTTGCTTTTAGACTAAAATATTCAATAGCTACGTTCAGCCATTAAGTGTGTGTTTGTTTGAAGGGTACAACGCCACAGTATTTGCTTATGGACAAACAGTACGTTGAAACTTAATGCATCCACAGTCATTCTGCATGAAATCTGTATATCTCTTGGAGCGTTACACCCGTTCATATTTTACAGGGTTCAGGGAAAACATACACAATGGGCACTGGGCGAAGTTCATACTTTGATGATGACGAGAGTGGGATGATACCTCGTGCTATTTACGATATATTTGACCGTAAAAAGGTGCATTAGTACACCAGCTTAATGTACAGCTAAATGTATTCAATACATTGCAAAGTTATGTGAATCATGTTTTCTGTAGAATTTGGAAGGAGAAGTCATCTGCAAGATGAAAGTGTCGTTCATTGAGATATACATGGAGGATGCCACAGATCTTCTTACGAATTCTTCTCAAAATCTCCATATAAGAGAAGATGAATATGGGAATACTGGCAAGTTGACATTAAGTTTATTTAATTAATTTAGATTCTCTTCTTTAAGATTGTTTACCTATATGTAAAAAGGAGATTTGTAATATTTTATTTTACTTTCTTCAGTTGTAGCTGGATTAACAGAGGAATCAACAGAAACTCCTGAAGAGGTGTTGAATCTTCTTGACGCTGGCACTGCTTTACGTCATGTGGGTATGACTAACATGAATGATGCCTCTAGTCGGTCGCACTGCATATTCTCACTGTCATTGGGTAGGCTACGCAAACTCATTCTCATATATATGAGTTGCATGTGTACTTAGGTGCCATTTTCTGAGAAAATCAGACAATTTTTAGAAGTGAGGCCCTTTAAATTTTTTTTCTTTTCATATTTTGTTTAATATATTGAGAAAATAAGCCATGCAATTTTTGTGTGTAATTCCTATCGGATGCTGACTTGGTTCCAGTCCTTTAAAATTCACTCTTCAGATAAAGAGTTTTTACGTAAATTTTTAAAACAAGGCAAAGGCAATCTCATTGGTTTTATTGGATATTTTGAAAATATAGGTGGAATTATGACATAATTTAGAAAAAAACCTATTGGGTACCCATTGATTTGCTAAATATCATAAGCTGAAACCACCTCAAAATGCTTGGCCACCTTTTGAGGTCAAATAATCAGAGAAGCAAAAGGTTATGGGTATCCTATGCTTTTCTGAAAGAAAAAATTTCTTTACAATTTCTATAAAAACCCTTTATCTGAAAAAGTGAATTTTAAGGGACTGGAATCAAGACCTTTGACGGCTCGTAAATAAGCATCCGATGATAGGAATGACTTATTTTCTCAAATGTATTAAACAAAATATGCAAATTTAAAGGACCTCTTGAAAACAGAAAATGAAAATTTCTCAGAAAATAGCTATTAATAGTTGGGCTATTACTAGAAAGTTAATTATCATCATAGTTATGTTTTTAGAGCAATATCCCCTAAACGCTCACAGTTTAAAAGGTGAAACATGCTTACTGTTCATAGGTTTTTTAGCAATATATGAAATAACAAATTGGGTTGTGGTACTGCTATATTTTAATCAATGAGTTACTCTGTAGAACTTTGCTTTTATGAATGTGATAAAGGATTCTTTTATTAACTCTACATCAAATAATAAGGTTTGACTTTCATTGATATTCTGTTTTAAGATTTAGACAGTCCTTCTGATTCTGATTTTGATGTTTTCAGGTAAAGTTCTCTCTTCACAGTTTCACTTTGTTGACTTGGCTGGATCAGAACGCGTTAATCGTACTGGTAACCAAGGCAACCGCTTTAAGGAGTCTGTGTTCATCAATACTGGGTTGTTAGCGCTGGGCAACGTGATTAGTGCGTTGTCTGACCCCAAGCGTAGAGGACAGCATGTACCCTACAGAGAGAGTAAGCTGACGCGTTTGTTGAAGGATTCATTAGGGGGGAATAGCCGTACAGTAATGATTACGTGTTTAAGCCCTGCTCTAGCAGACCTCGATGAAAATATCAACTCACTGAAATATGCAACTAGGGTGAGTGTGTACAAGGAATGATACATCTTTAACCAGTTTTTCTTTATGTGTATTTTTTGTGTTCATTTTTTGTGTTCTCAATATACAACATGTTATGATAAGCTTTTTGAATGATATCATTTTCGGAGAAATTATTATGTCTTCTTTGTTTAGGCAAAGTTAATAAAGAACACTCCAGTTTTAAATTGGGACATGGAGAGATTGAATATAAACCAAATGGAAAGCACGATCATAGTACGTAAATTACTATCTTTTGAAAAGAAATAATTTAATTTCCACCAGGCCCTGCAAGATCAATTGCGTAAGAATACAATGGCGAGGGAGACAGAGTTGGAGGTTGAAAACGAGAGGTAAGTTCAGGTTTTGTGATTTTCTCCTCAGTTAACATCATAATATTTTACGAAAATTTATTTTTTGGAAAGTTATGAAAGGTAATTTGAGTCTTTTCCTTTCAGATATGACAGTGAGCAGAACAGTTATTTCCGATGTTACTTGGAAGCGAACGTTATTCTTCAGTTGATCCAGGTGTACTGCCCTCTCCCCGATTCCCTACAGGTGGATATAGACAGGTGGAGGGTTCAGTGGGGTGAAATAAAACATAAACGACCAATCACTGCACCCGTTCGCAAATCCTCCCCTTATAAATTGTCAGATTATGCTACAGAAAAACTTCGCACCGATTTGTTGAAGGTAGAGTTTGGTACAAAATCTTCTTTTACGTTGATGGCTATTGTACGTAAACTCTGTTGCATTTCATTTAGTGTCAGGAGAAATTAGCGAGCGTTTCTGAACATCTAGCTGCGAAGACGAAAGATTTCGAAGAAGTAAACAGCGAGGTAATACAGTTCGGTGAAGAAAACGCGCTGTTGCGTTTGGAGCTAGACAAGGCAGTGAATAAAGCTTTGGAGTTTAAAGAGTGCTTGCTCGAACACCAAATGAACGCAAGCAAGTTGAAAAGTGGACGTAATATTTCTTTCATATGATGATGTCGAGTTCTGAGATGTCTCTTTCCGTAGGTGGCGAAGATTTTCATGGAGAGAGACTTGTGAAGAAGGATGACCCTGTCTTGCAGCGGTTCCGCGCAAAGAATGAGGTGCTCATATCGCAGATTGATGAGCTGGAAGTTGTACGCTATGATGATCATATAACTTCCGATGAGGAAGAGCATGTGATGTATGTCACCATCATTAAAGTTCACTGTTGATTAACTTGCTGTAAATTGTGCAAATTGTGTCTACGTTAGAAATCGTTGGGAAGCAAAACAAGCAAATGTGTTCAGAACAAAACGACTTTCCTCAAACATACCCAAGTTGATTAATGGTTACAACCCCAATAAAAGAAAGGTAAGTAGAAAGATTTTTTGAGTATTAGAACACCGATTTTATACACTATTACCGGGGAAAAGGCACCAAAATCAAAAAGTTCCAACATTTTTGGTAAATGGATCTATATTTAAAAATGCTCTGTGTGCATCACTGTGCACCGTTAGTGTTGTCGCCAAATCATCTTTTTACCAATTTTTGTCCACTTAAACTCTAAGCTCTATTGGTGTAGATTTATTTAGGTGTTAAATGTAGAACCTTTGCTTCGTGTAGTCAGTTTCGTGCGTTTTCGCTTATCTGCAGGCCATTTATAACGGTTTTCAACGGGAAGAGTCTGGGAACGAAATGCTGAAGGTTTTGGAGTCTGGTAGAGAGAGTGCTCGGTTGGGTGCGAAAGAATCTGAAAGACATGGAAAGGAATTCGCTAAACGAATGAATGATCTACAGCTGAACATAAAGTATACATCTACAACAGAAGTCATCCTCTTCATTTTCATTCAATTGTTACATTGGTGTTGGCATAATAACAATATGGGAGGGTTTACTAGCCCCTCCTGATCTTTAGGTTTATTCTCTCTATATAAAAAGTATGCTGGTTTGTAGGCAACACTATTGAAAATAGACTCATATATTCCTAATTAGGGACCCCCAAAGGAGTATAAAATGCTCTCCCGGGGTGGAGGTGGAGAGAGTTTGATGTACTTTACGTTCAATTATGTTGCAATTCAGTTCTTACTAGGGAGTATCATGAGGGGTAAATTGAGTTGAATTTAGCTTTATTCGACGGAAATTAAATTTGATAAATAAGTTAAAATAAGATAAAATAATTCTCTTAAAACACGGACAATGCTGGATGGCCCAGCTAGTATACCAATAAATAAATATATAACTCTTGATTGCAGGCAAAAAGAAGATTTGATCAACGAACTGTTAGTAAGTGAGAAACAGGCTCAGGCGATGAGTTTAAACTATCGAGAGAAACTGCAGAGGATTGAGAAGGAATATGAACGGTCTAAATATGAGCTGGAAGAAACGAAAGTGAAAATTGAACAATGTGCTGATAGTAAGGAGGTGAAGAACAGACTTGAGAGTGAATACAAGAAGAATTTGAAGGCGATGCAGAAGAAGTTCGATGATTTGAAACAAAAGGAATGTGTGAGCGATCGTCTCACCCGGCTGCAGGAAAACAAAGAGAAGAAAATCAAAGAGCTGGAAGCGAGTCTTGGTAGGGTGAAGAATCAACACAATGACATGGAACGGAAACTAAAGGCGGAGTTAGAGAAGAAGAACCTCTTTGAGCAAGAAATGCATAAAAATGAGTTGAGAATCAAAGAACTGGAAGTAAAGACCAATCAACAGCAAAAAATGTTGAAGAGGAAGAACGAAGAGGTCGTGGCCGCGCAAAGAAAACTGAGAAATGCAGCTGGAGTCTCTGGTAAACCAGGGTAAGTGAAACCATTTAACATTGATATCTACCTGATGTCCGTGTGTTCCTAAAAGTTCAGAACCGTCTGAGTTGGATAGGAAACAAGTTTGGATTAACAATGAAATCGAAAAGATCGTATCGAGACAACAAACCATGGATTTACTTGAAGCGGAACTCGAGGAAAGGGATGAAAGTTTAAAGAAAAAAGAAGCATTGTTGCTTGAGAAAAGGCGCCTTGAAGACAAAAAAAATCGACCCAATCAAAATCTCTCTGAGGTAATTGTTATTAAGATTTTTATTCGCACTTAACATTTATTAATTCTTATAACTTACTCTACCCCAACAGAGTATCATGAAACTGTCTGTACAAATGGAGTCGATCGATGAACAGATCCACCGATTGACTGTTCCCGTAGATTCGAAACGGAACAATATGCAGCAACTGTTGAGCGTGAAAGAGGAATTGACTAATCAAAAGGAAGAGCTTGAACGGGCCGTTGAGGAGTGTGGCGGTCTTAATCCGGCGGAGCGCAGACGTCTCATTGAGCTGGACGAGGCGGTGGAGGCGGTGGATGAAGCCATCAATTTCAAGAGCGAGTTGATCAGCAGAAGTCAGCGTACGATTGATCACGAGCTATCTGATCGATATCACAACATCGAGCATCTCATCAAAAACATGGGCGATTTGTCCAGAGATGAATACAAACATCTTCTGGGAATGTTGTTTCTCAAGATCATCGAACTGCGAAGGCGCAACAACGAAGCTGACGATGCACGATGTCATCTCGAGATCAAAATTAGGGAACAGGAGAAAATTGTGCAAGATTTAGAGCGGACATTGCACGTGATGAAGACACGGTACGAAATTATGTTCAGCGAGCAAAATCAAAATTATGAGAAAGATACGCAGTTCTTTATGAATCAACTGCACGAAGCCGAGGATAGAGACGTTAAAAGGTTTGTGAAATGTTTGTTGTTGTTTTTTAGAGTTTATAGTTGTTATTGAAATTTTTCCCTTGTGTTAGTAAATGTACTAAGGAGAGCGACAAACGTATCGAGCACCTGGAGAAAGAGCTTTACTATTACAAAGTGCAATCTAAAAAATATCGCGATCAATTAAAAGACTTCGTGCGCAATCCTTCAATTGACACAGAGAATGGGAAAAGTACTGCGAAGAGTGGGGATGAGTTTCGTCTACCGCCCGTTCAAGATTATCCTATCATGGCGCGACAACCCTATTCTGAAGAAACTAAGAGAATACAGGTGGCTTCATTTTCAACATGTGGCCAACTAAGTATTTTAAAATTTATTTCCCCATTTCAGCATATTTTTGAGAGCAAAGCGCAATCAAGCACGGACAGAGCTCTACGTTCTTCAAAGAAAAGCAGAGAAATGTAAGTTATGACGTATCGATCGTCTAGAATGCTGAATCGCTTGTGTTGTAGGGTAGCAAAGAAGAAACAGGATTCTGAATTCAAAGGTAAACCTTTTGAAATTTTAATGTGTTACACCGAACCGCGTCTCTACACCCAAAATTTACGACTTTCTATTTTCTAGATTCTATCGACTCAAAATCATGACGGCAAATTAGATTTTTTATGTTCATAATGTATATATGTGTTTTAACCGCAGTGTATATTGGTGATTTTCTATTGGTTAGTTGAATTTCTATTGGTTACTTGATTTAGCGCCTATTTTTGAATTTAATTGGCAGTGTTAGCGCCTATTTTTGAATTTAATTGGCAGTGTAACCTCTTGAACGATTCTCAAAATTATGAATTATATTTCTCAATAAGCATTTGGTTTGGCTTATTATGTTAGTAGTACATTTTTCTTTCGGCCAAAATAATATCTACAATCTTTTACAGTTAAACACAGTAATACTTTTCATTATTTATAAGTGCATTAAATCTTTGGCAAGTTCTGGCTAAAGAATGGTATGTTTGGAGTTTGTTCTCTGACCTATCAATGGCATCAAGGAGTATTTTTTGACAATCTCGTGAGGTAGCATGATCCATAGATTTTCAAAGACATACTTTAAAGGAAGAAATTGTTGCGGGAAGAAAAAGTTGCGAAAGTTGCGATTTCATTTTCGCAACTTTAAAAGAAAAAGTCGCGTACATTAAATGTTGCGAGACAGGACATTCATAAAAAGTTGCGTACATAAAATGTTGCGAGACAGGACATTCATAAAAAGTCGCGTACATAAAATGTTGCGAGACAGGACATTCATTAAAAGTCGCGTACATTAAATGTTGCGAGACAGGACATTCATAAAAAGTCGCGTACATTAAATGTTGCGAGACAGGACATTCATTAAAAGTCGCGTACATTAAATGTTGCGAGACAGGACATTCATTAAAAGTCGCGTACATTAAATGTTGCGAGACAGGACATTCATAAAAGTCGCGTACATAAAATGTTGCGAGTGAAGTTGAACTTATGATAATTTTTCTCGTCGTTCCAAGCAACTTAGCGTTTGGACATTGCTTGTTCTGATAAATTTTTGCAAAAAACGACAATTGGGCCAACCAAACTCGGGTTTATTTTTGTTCGGATGCTTTTATAAAATAACAAGAAAAAAAGAAAAAGTTGCGGGAAGAAATTGTTGCAAACACTGGAAATAATTAAAAGTTGCGAATTGTAAAAAAATAATTGTTGCGGGAAGAAAAAGTTGCGAAAACTTGCTCGCAACATTTTCTTCCCGCAACAATTTCTTCCTTTAAAGTATATATTTTTATGATCAGGCGGTATTTCTGAATTTTCCTCACCTTCAAGTTGCATGTCAGTGAAAACAACCGGTGGTTTCTGTGGCGATTTCTCATCGGCGACATTGTTGTCAAGATTTGCTACGTCAGTAAAGTATGGCTTGAGTAAACCTTGGTTGTACATAGATTTCAGTGTTTTACCATCAGAATTAACAAGACTACAAAGTCCCGATTTAATTATTTCTTTTACAACATACAGTCCTAACCACTTAAACTTTTTGTCCGGTCGTTTTTTGTTTTGTAATAAAACAAAAAACAATTTGTCACCAATTTTTAGGCATGAAGCCCCCTTTATAATGACGGCGGTCATGACCATTTTTTTGCTTTTCCTGGGCCTCACGGTGTTTGCGGACGCAACTTTATACGCAGTTTCTCTGGTAGATAAAGTGGTCGATAAAACGGCTTGAAATGGAACCTCGTCGAATGGTGTAGTAATATTATCGTTGTCAATTTCAACTGACTCTTCTAGGTTGTATTTAATGTCGCCTGGTAAGATAGGGTGACGGTTATACAGTAAATAGTATGGAGAGTACTTAGTAGAACAATGTCTGCTAACTCGATGCGCGAACAGTACACCATCGATAACATATGGCCATTGTTCTGGTTTTTTATTTTAAAACCTTGTCCAAAGAATCTTTAACAGTCCTGTTTTGGCGTTCTACTAATCCGTTTGCTTGAGGGTGGTACGCAGATGTGACTCTCTGCTCGACTCCAGTCATCTGATGTTGGTTGGAGCAAATTTCGTTTACAAATTCGCGGCCCTGGTCGTTAATTTGGATCTTCAACTTGCACCCATGCCTACACATAACCTCGTACAAGAATTCAACAACTGTATGGACAGTTTTATTTTTGAACGCCTTTTGCCTCTGACCATTTAGAAAAATAGTCGATACAAATAATAAGGTGTTTGTATCCGTCAACATCAGGTAAGTTGCGCAAATCAACGTAAATTTGCTTCATAACTTGATTCGGAATAGGCACTCAAGACCTTGCAAAACCTCAGCGTATAAGCCCACTCGCGTATAAGCCCACCCTTTTCGCTAACGTTTTTATTATCCCGCGGATAAGCCCACTCGCGTATAAGCCCACCCCTGTAAATACTCAAGAAGAGACAAAAGACAAGGTAAAAAAACACTCTTTTTATAAAATCAATCTATTTATCTTACAGTTTTTTTCCATATTTTGGCGCCATATAGATAGTACTTGCAGGGTATTTGAATGCTTGGGCCTCTATCAAAGCAGATAAGGAAATGATTCAACGATCCTTTTTGAAATGTGATCTGTCCAACAAGCTAGATGGTAGCGAGGATCACTTGGTCAATATTCGAGGTCTTGATGGATACAGATTGCCAAAACCTGAGAGAGAATTCTACCTGGAAAGTAGTGATGAAGAAGAATAATCTGAATCAGAGTACGAATATGAAGAGGCAAGCGAACAGTCTGCAGAACAGTTATCAGACACTGAATCTGACTACAACTTTTATTGCTTTTGTGCATTATTGTTCTTTGAATATAGTTAGCTTGTTTATATGTTTTTTTCCTTTGTCTGTTTCACTAGGTACTCATTTTACTAACGTTTTTATTATCCCGCAGATAAGCCCACCCGCAGATAAGCCAATGGAAAAAGTTTCTTTGAAATCAGATAAGCCCAGGGCTTATACGCCGAGGTTTACTGTATTTTAAGAATATAACTTATTAGTGAATAAATTAACCATTATTTATTAGGGGAGTTCTTATTTTACAAGGAGAGATAATATATTCTAGTAAATTATGACTCGGGGAGTCATTATTTTAGGGGAGTCATTATTAGCGGTTACACCGGTGTAACGAGGAATTAGGACTTCAGGGAATTAGGACTCCGCAGTCATAAATTCCTAGGGATTTTTGACTTGGGGATTCTTAATACACTAGTCAATTAGGAATGCGTTGGTGAAATAAGACTCCACTAAAAATTTCATATTGAAGTCATTTTTCACTGGTGAATTATGACTTTTGTTGTAAATATATCAACTTCGAATTCAAAATTCGAATATCGAACACCAGTGCTTGAAAAGTTTTAAATTTTAAATTACATGCAGTCAATATGGAGAGTAATAAACAAAGAAAACATTATGATTGTGAATCTATTAAAAACTGGTAATCTGTGATTGTTCCCAGTAAAAATATATGAACATTTTGACTTAACGTGTACTTGAAATTTTTTTAGTTTTGTTTAAAAGATTTTTTTACATTTTGTATCATTATTGTCTATTTAAACACGGGCCGATCCTTAATCGTATTTTCTGGGTTTCACAGCGAATAACGAAGAAATTGATAATTGTCATATTTTTGACAATCATTCAAAACCGAAAAAATATTGACCATATTTTTCACGTACATGTGCGATAACTACTACTGTAAAACAGAATAAATATATTCAGAACAACCTTTATTTGTACTTATTTTGCAACTCTATTTTTTTTGTGGAAATATGTCTAAAATTCATGTTTGATATTTTTTTCCATTTTTCACTTTGAAGTCCTAATTCACGAAGGTGATTCCTTAATACACTAGTGAAAGATGACTGCAATTTATAAATTATTGCTTCCTAATTTCCCATGACACCGGTTCTACGAAGTAGCGTTCGCTGGCAGAAACTGGTTTTGGATTAAGAAAATGGGCAACTAATGATTGTAACCTCACGAAAATGATAAATTCAAAGATGTTAAACGACAGCGGATATCATCATCATCATCATCATCATCATTTTTCTCATGGACACTTTGTGTCCTTTCAGTGTCCTCACGTAAAATGTTAGTAGAGTAAGGACATGAACTCTTTCTTATTTTGCATTGTTTTTTGTATTTGCAGTTTTGATAAAGTTGGACACACAAATGCTTTAAATGCACATATTTAAAAGTTTTGCAGGGCACCAAGAAACGATAGTCGGGGGGGGGGAGGAGGATACGAGCGAACCTGGGAAACGAACGATTATGCCGATCAAGATAGGAGAAAATATTGACAATTTTCACTCAAAAAACGTACGACAGTTTACGCAACAAACCGCCGCTGTCTGACGTAAAGAAATCAGAATAGACACCGCTTCGATTTTGACGGTATATTGCCATATTTAAATATCGAAAAACAACTAACGGTATACGCTCGAATATGAACCAGCACTTGTTAAGTTAAGAGTAATAGGTTTGGTGCGATTGCGAAGTCTGAAAATCGATTTAAAGAGTGTTTAGCGTTCCACGTTTGTCGTCTACACAACACATTGAAAGTAACGACAACGTCAATTAGCATTTGATATGCTACAAAACAAAATTGCAATGGACATCATCTGCTTATATCGAAGTTGCTGTTATTGAAGAAACTAATTTGTGTCGGTAAGAATCATGAATTTCTGCAAAGTTTGAAATAAAAGATATATTGCTATATTGTATACGATAAAAAGTTGCATGTTGGCAGTGAAACTTGAATTGCACTGTAATCAATGATTTTAAAGTGGCGATATTTTAGAAGTAAAAAAATGTTTTAGAAATAGTTGGTGTGTATTTGCACGACTGTTGTCACGCGAATTATTACTAAATCATGATTTTTTGTCATTTTTTAAAGGTCTAAATTGGGCGTTCGGAGTAAAAGGGGTCATGTGAAAAAACATACGTGTACTTTGTACACAAACTTTTAGACCAGGAAAATTTTCATTGTATTTCAGAGTAAATGAGCGAAACGCCCTTCGAAGATTTTGAACATAAGGCTAACTAATATCTGATCTAGAGATAAAACCTGCCGTTCATGAAAAGCATAAACTACTATAAGGTATAAATGTCACTACGGGTTTGATTGCATTTTAAAGAACGTTTTATCTTTATCCTAAATATTTTTTCGCATCAGTTGAATGATTTGCTGTTTTTCCTGCAGAAAATAATATACGATATTCGAATATCAGAAAAGCACAATCCGTGTACATTAAAATCGCTCTATGCTGGGAAAGCATGAAAACGTAGGATATATGTTACAAGAAATATAATAAATAGTGTTTAAGAAGATGTTGTTTACTCGTGAAAAGCTTGAACGCACGAGATGATTCGGCTGTAAACGTCCTCTATGTAGAACCCCTCAAATGATATCGGGCAGTGCACATTGTTATAATTGGAAACCACATTCCCGACAGTCGAACAGTGGCACGACCAAGCTTCTACCTGGGAAGTCAACAGAAAGAAGAGTAATGTAGAAAGAGTAAAGAAATCAAAGTAAAGGAGAGGTTTGTTGGAAACATCCAGTTATTTCAATATATTGAAAAGGTAAAAAATAAATAACATAACAAATAAATAACACTTGTACATTTATAAATTCTTCTGATGTTAAAGGAACATTTTGAGATAATCAAGAAGTTCGGTGTAAAATAACAACTAGGCTATTTCCTTATGTACCTTTTCTTGTGTGTCAATTTCAATCATTATTCCATGAGGTGGTAAAGCTGCACATATACCAACAGAATACACTAACGATTGCCAACATTGCAGTAATACAATAACAATATTTCTTACCTAATTCACAGAATAGTCTCCCATATGAGATTAGAACGCTAAAATATTTCACTATAACATTTATAACTTCACCAAATAAGTTTAAATCTTACCTTGCGTTGTATAGATCACCCCATAAAAAAGCAACATTTGACTGGTTTTTCACCCATTTCCATGAAGACACTACCTCTTCTCTTGCAAGTTTATGTAAAGGGGCTATAACGTTATACCCAAGAGATGTGAGCACTTGAAAGAAAACTGATCTATCTTCCATTTGCACTGATTCGTTGTGATTATGCAGAAACAAAACAATGGGCACATTTTCCTTGCGTGAGGCAGTGGAAGATGTTGTAAAGTAAAATGCTGGGATTGAATGATCGCCGTCAAGAAGTATATACCTTGCACCCGAAGGAGGATTTGTGACATTCAAATCATTGATAATGATGGCTTCATCTTAGTAAACACAATATGATTAAAAAAAAGATTTCACTATTTCTTTTCAAAGCATCAAAACTAAAATATATCTCTATGTTTATATGTATATTATAGTTATACATTAACCAATCTACTCTTTAAAAAGAAACAGAATTGAATACAACTCTTTGATTGCAATATTGATGATATATACTTACATTTGAGGAAACTTAAAAATAAAAGTAGAAGCACTGATACCAATACCATACAGCACAGTCCCACTATACAACACACAGCCTTTTTTCTGTGTATCCCATCTTTGCAAACAAGACAGGTGTTATTCAATCTAGAAATTAGATTTGGGTAACCATTATACACACATACATCTAATATATTATTATTTCTTCATTTACATTTGTTTAACTATAATATATATATAAAAAGAATCCAAAATGAAAAAACCTTCAGTCTTCTTTGTTTTCGATGAAACTAATATTGATGTGGTACTTATATTGTATATAATATTGATAATATCAGTGTTCCTATCCTTAAGGTTTTCAAAAGTTAACACTTTATCACTACAATAACATGCTACTATAAAACAGACAGCGAGTGACCAAGTAAAAAACAGTAGGGCGATGGTCTAAGCAAAAGGTCCCTTGTTTGACTCTCAGTCGGAAGGTGTGATTTGATTGGTTGAATCAGGGAAAATAAAGTTTGTTTTGATGATGCAAAAAACGTCAAAAATGTGTTGTGAGATTACACAACTGTTCAGACAGAAATGTGCATTTGCATGTGCATGTGTCAATGGAAATTTCTATTTCTCAATATACAAACACAGAAAAGCAACTTCACAATTATTCTTTGTCATAGAAGTAATGAGTTCATTTTGCATGTGCTAGTCTATATAATAATACTGCTGTTCCTGTCTTACACGTTGCACTTAAAAACGCAAAAGGGCGAAAAGGGGTGTGACCAATGTTTTCATAGGTTTACGCATTTCACTGAATTCACTTAATGTGTGAAATTTGAAAATGCATTGCAGATAGTTATATAAACACAAGTAACAAGTAACTTTCAATTCCAATTCAACGATTAATTCCTGTTAGGTTTAGAGGAATTTCATTCAGCAAATCATTAGGAGTATCTTGAAAAAATAGTCCTTAAATTACTTACTTCTGCATTAGCACAGTTCTTTTAATTGTCCTCAATGTCCTGTTGTACACAAAATAAATTGCTGCTGTTTTCATTTGCATATAATGATTCAATGTTTTTAAAATCTTTCTTGTAAGATAAAAGAAAGCAGAGAAAATGTAATGGAATTTTGTAATAACCGAATTGAATTCTTTTCTATGATCATTGGTGCGACGCTTAAGATACCATTCTCGTCTTCTTTGTCGAAAAATACTTCTTTTAGCATGGTTTAGTAAGAAATCAAATTCATTGCAGTTCATGTCCGATTGGTTGAAATTTTTTCTGTCATTTTCTTTTTTCTGTGAATGCAAGTTTGTAAACTGAAATGTATCACAAGAAGAAGTATCAGTTAAGGAAATGTCATGAAAAAGATGGCCCTCCAAACAAATACCATCACTTTTAGACTTTGGCTTCCTTAAAATTTCTTGTTTAATATCGTCATTACGTTCAATCACGAGGCTTTTTTTCTTGATAATGCGATTGGTTGTTCTTCTTGTAACAACATGATTGTTCCATTGAACAACATTTTCAGCCTTTGGTGTTGATTCAAATTCAGGTACAAATTCTTGTTTCAAATTTAATGCCATGAGCAGATTATTGAAGCTTTCAATTTACACTAGTTTCAATTTTCGCGGTAAAATCATTAGCCCAAAAAATTCCAGTTACAAGTATGTATGGCATGAACCGATCAGTGAAAGATTCCACACCAGATCGGGAAAATTTGTTTATCGAGGGTCTGGAGCCTAGAAAGGATATAAGATTGACTGCACCAAAGTCCGTAGAAAAACTAATGATCATAGCAAAGCGGCGAACTTCAAAGGTCGTATATCTTGTTAAGTGTTCGATGTTAAAACTCTTGTTTGTATAATCAAGACATGCAATTACGGTGGCAGCAACACATGACGATTTTTATTTTGATGATGGCTTAGAAGCTATTTTAGGTTTATTGGAGGAAGATGAGGAATTAGTAAATATATTTTCAACAGTGTTGAAGTATAGCGGCTCAAGAAGTAATCGTGTGTTTTTTTCTTGTTTGTAGGAAGACATATAGTAAAACGCAAGGTGGATTAAACAGACACGTTCAAAACAAACATGTTGCACCCGCTAATAATAACGAGTCGAATGACACAGCTTTTACAGAAGAAATGTTTATAGCTAGTTTAACTGAAATAAAAAAAATTGTTAGTGACAATGATTTTTTTCCAGAGGACACCAGACAACTTGAAGCAACAATGTGAATGAACTAAAGTACACTTTTTTTATAAGAAACCTAGCGAAGGGCCTAGTTCTAAAAGTTTCTTATTTATAGTCTGAAATACCATGTTTTTAGTTCTAAATGTTTCTTATTTTGTTTCTTATATCAAATCAAGCATATTTCAAACAGTTTCTTAAGTTTATGGTTTCGCAATTGGAAAACAAAGCGTTTTTTTAACTCCGATAAAATCGACACGACATGTAATATTCGAAAATGTAAAATGTAGAATATTTGATCTGTCTGCAGTGCAATGACCTCATTTGATCTGTCTGCAGTGCAATGACCTCATTTGATTTCAAATAAATATCGTAAGGCTTCAAAAAAAAGTTTCTTATTTTGGAATTAGTCATAACAATACAGTACTAAAAGTTTCTTAATTTTTGAAGACTCTACATGTAGGTTTCTTATAAAAAAACAACGTGTATCTGTGCTCTTCCAAAAACTAAAAAAGGAGACATTGATAGTTTTTATTCATTCATTCATACAACTGTATCTATCGAGATATGTATATATTACTTTAATTTATTGCCATTTTAGATTTCATTGCCCTTTTATTCACATGTAACTATAGCAACCATACTGTTTTAATTTTGAGTTTTGTAACACATTCAGTTTATAATTGCTTCACTGAGGATAGTCCGAAAAACTTTGAAAATAAATAAAAATTTTAAATAAAAATATTGTTTATCATTAGAATTTAATATTTATAACATTGGAGGTTTGTTAAAATGGAATTGATAAGGCTGGACTTCTTTAACATGAAATTCACATTTAAATATGCTATTCCAGACGCCCTAGAAGCCGACGTAAATGTCAATAACATTCATTGACAAATTATGTGTCAACACAACAGTTTATCTCACAACCCGAGTTTAAAATAGAATAACTACTTTAACATTTCACGCAAACTGATATCAAGGTTGAGCGGGTCATTTATTGAATACTTCAGTCACTTCTTTATGATAGGCAGAAATCGCTGAAAGATAGAAATTTATTGTAGTGTATTCTAGACCGTTCTCAATCATGTCCGCCAAAAACTCTAAAACGAAATTGACATGGCATGTAATTGGATAAGCTTTGCAGCTTTTGCCGGAATTCCTTATTTAAACATTTTTTTTGGTAGTTGACTTATTAGAGGATGTTGATTTCAAATCCAGTACCAGAATTGAGATATTTTCACCTCTAATACCTTATTTGGGCAAATTTGGGCCCAAAGTTTAAAATATTCCTTCTGGTTTGGAGGATGGTGATGTGAAGGCGGGCTAATACAGTCATTCTATTACATGTCTTCGAAGTAACATTTTGCACTCGGGCCTTATTAGTAGTATTAATAATAATATGTTTGTTCCGTTTCATTTCTGTGCAATGTAAAAGAGCGACAAGACGGACGCTAAAGGACCGCTTAATAATTCCTGGAATATACCTTCAAACATAAACATCAGTAATAAAGAAATAAGAGTATGTAACAAGAGTAAAAAGTATTACGGGCATATATATCGGCATACACTGATTTACACATGAAAATATTGTGCGTAATTTTAATCACAATTGGTGTTTTCCGTTCGCTGTATAGTCACATAGAAACGGTTAATATAGTTATACAGTATAGTCCCGATAACTCGAACATCCAAGGGACCGGTGGAAATAGTTCGACTTATAGTCCTGGGTGCCAGGGGTGGTCAACTATGTCAGTCAAGCGGACAAATTTAAACATATATGATGTTATTGGGTACGGTCTAAAGTTTTAGAAATTACTTGTTTAGTGTCCGAAATATTCTTGCTAGTGTGTATTTTGCAGACCTGAATATCGAAAAGTGGAAATTTTGCTAATAAAACAGTTCCTCCTAACAGTGCTTATAAAATCACACCTGCCAGTTTGACTTTGTTCAAACTTGACAGGAGTCTCTCTAATTCAATACTCCAACAGATTATGTAGAAAACACTTGAAAAATCGGAAATAGATAGCTGACGTAAGCAAAAATTTACCGAAATTAGCAGTATTTTGGCATTTTTCTTGTGTTTTGTTTTTTATAAAAAACGTAAAAGTTTTTAATAAATAGGTTTTTTGATGTGAACATAAAGAGGATAGTATTATGGACACCCCTGGTAAGTTTGAAGTTCTATCTCTTCATGTTTCAGGATTTATCGGTAATTCTATCATGATCGACTTTTTGCTGAAAAGCCCTGAAAAGTGCTATTTTTAGTTTTTTAGCTCAAAGTCAATATAACTGTTCCAATGAAATTGAGCTTGTTAAATTTCTTTCGAATATAAAAATGACTCGAGATTTTCCTAACAACTTTATTCACAACTAAAAAATCTTCAAATGAATGTTCGACTTAAGTCAAATTCTGGCAAGAATGAGATGTTAGTTCGAGTTAAAGAGACTTTTTCTTTTTCTTTCTGCGGAATGATCCATACTCTAATTCTTTTGTGCAAATTACTGGAAAAAGGTGTAATCTTGGAGATGGAGAGTGCATGCAAGTGCCTTGCCGATTGAACTTATTTGGACAGGCAAAATATATGGAAATTTTGAAGCAGGAACTAGACAAAATGAAAGAAATTTAAATATCTTTCTATAAAGCAAGTCTTTTTGTTTTCTTTATTTCCCAAAGTTCGAGTTATCAGAAGAAATTAGCCGAAGGGGGACAAGAAAATGGTTCGAGATAACGAATGTTCGAGTTATCCGAGGTTCGAGTTAACCGGATATATTTATAAGGAAGGACAGTAGACTCTCGATATAACGAACCCCCGATATAACGAACACCTCGATTTAACGAACCAAAGTCCTTTCCCCTTGGATTTAGCCTTAAGAAACTCTTATAAATCCCCTCTATATAACGAACCCCCGATATAACGAACTCTCGATTTAGCGAACCAAATTTTCCGTCCCCTGATCCAATAAAACCTCGATATAATGAACTCAAAGTATCAAATGCTACAGAAAATGACAAACAAAACAAAAATAAAGCGCAATATTTTAAATATTTCTTGCATTTCGTGTAGATTGAACTTTATTTATGATTCAGAAAAAGGAAACAATGCAATGTCATCTAAGTTGAGTAATTCGAATCATAACATTTGACGTTCGAATCTAAACATAGAAACGAAATGGTAATTCGAAATCTATTTGTGGAAAGGCAAGCGCGAAGTGCAACAGTGTGAATGAAAATGTAGCGAGTAAATATCTCTATAACCGATACCGTAATGCCTCGATGAAGCGCCCGGGAACTTATTTAAGTTTCGAGGCTCTAGGGTGTATGCTTATTCGAAGGGGCGCTTATTTGCAATTCAGAAAAATTAAACATAAATAAAAGGCGGTTTTAATAGAAACCACATTCCACATCTTCGTCACCCTCCTTGTCTTCACCGACAAGTAACATGTCTGGACTCGCGTCAGCGATATCACTTTCGTCGGCTTGAAAGGGGTGAACTTGTTTTAGTAGGTCACGTGCCTGTTGAGTTGTCCCGACTTTCATCTTATTTTCTCACAGCAACTGATAGCGAGAAAAGAAAAGACTTGAAGGTAGAAGTTGTTGGTAAAAGAAAACGAGAAATTGGTATGGTGGTTCCAGCCAAATACACAGTAATGACGAACGATATAAAGTTTGCAGAAGTTTTGCTAGAAAGGCTGGAAGAAAAGAAGAAAATCATTGACATTGTGAAATCTGAAAGCTTTTTAAAAAAGTTTCCCTGTTATAAGGAAATCAATCAATCAGTCGACGTTCTTGGCAGAACATTGGAAAAAAGGAAATAGAAAAGAAAAATAAGAATGAAAACTAGAAAAAACTGTGTTCCGTTGCCTTCCTTCTTTCCGTGCTACTTTTTTTGCGGAAAACTCGAATAGGCGCCCGAATTTTCCAATTTTTTTTCATCTTTCGATATAACGAACTCTCGATTCTCGAACTTCTTTCCATTCCCCCTGGAGGTTCGTTATATCGAGAGTCTATACTGTATTAAGGAAATTTCAAGAGAGACAGGAAAATAGTCCGAGATAATGAAAGTTCGAGTTATCCGCTGTTCGAGTTACCGGGAGTATACTGTATATATATATGTATCTAGATTTACTTAACATATCTGGGAACTGGAATTTCAATACAGAAACGTAATCATTACATACTGGAGATTATTGGGGTTTTTTAACGGGGCTTCCAAAACGTTAATTAAGCATTATCATTATCACGGAGTTTTAATGTATTTAATCGCTCCCATTTGTGCTACGATTATTTTTTGATGAAACACGGCGTTTTTTATATAACCGCTCACTAGATAGCATGCTCACGAACCCACAACCTTTGGGAAGCAAAAACAAACTTGAATTCGGTTCACAAACACAAAGTTTATTTCAGAAAGTAAGACGACGTTTGAGCAAAAACGTTTTACGACCAAAGAAAGACAGGAAGGAGCCTTATAGAACAATAACACAGACGCTGAAAGCAAACTAACACTTCGCGGCAGAAAAAAAGAAAAGAAAAAAAGGAGTTCATTTGAAACTACTTACTTCGTGGTAGAATAGTAATATAACAGTGTAGAAATGTGTGTGATAGAAAAAAGCAAATCTCTTTACTTTTTATGCTTATTTCATTCACATGTGCAGAATCTGAATTTCTTCCGACGAGCACAAAAATCCGAGTGAAATTTTTCCGACTCTGAAACTAAGTTTTAAAACCACTTTGCGACCCACTCACGGGTTACCTTCCCAACTCCTACCCCTCAGCCCATCAATCCAATCACTATTCACTAACAGATCACTGTTCCTATCTCTCGCGGTATAAAAAATTACGGTTTGGTCTCCCTTCCGACGAATATTTCACCCTTGCGACGAGCATTGCTTCCAAAAATCACATATTCTGCACCTATGATTTCATGTTTTAGCTACTGCACTTTCCTATTTAATGTATATGTTATGCGCAAACAACCGATCTGAACGATCGATGGACTGTTGTTAGCGCAGCAATCGATCGCGCAAACATCGCGATTTCAATTTGGAAATAATCTTGTAACATTATCAGGAGATATAACGCAATCCTGTAAAGTCTGGTCAGTTTTGGAGGTAAAATATGTGAGATCGTGTCCAGAATCATCGAGGGTTGAATGAGAACTGAAGTTTAGCAAATAGTTCAACCTTATTCTTAGATAATTCTTAGAGAATTAGGTGGTAGTTGGGTTAAACCTTACGCCCTGGTGAAATACCGCCACTCCTGCTGCTATTGGTGGCTTATGTCATTGGCTTTCCCCACCAGGCAGGATGCTCCAGGTATCTTTTCTTTCCTACCTAATGACAAAGGAGAGAAAGGTGAAACTTCCAATACACAGGACTCTATCGAGTCATAGGCCCTGCCTCTCCTGTGTATTTCCTTCTAAAAAAAAGATAGATTTATGATTTCAGAACCATTGAATAGCGGAGGCACAGATGATTTAGAATTAACCCGGACATTTTTAATGAAACGCCAAAATTTACATGAACTTATTTTTTGGAATTGATATGATCTTTAGTTCTTTCAGCAAAAACAGTTTTTGCTTTACAAACAACATATTTACAATTATTGCGAGAGACAATCAAGAATTGTCTAATCTAATTGTTAAGATCAGATCAATCGCATCTCGTTGGTAGCAATGAAAGAAATGATCACGATGGGCTATGGCTGCAGCACATGGTGGTGAAAACCATGACGAAGATTGAGGTTTTATCTGATAATTCCGCAAAGGAACAAATAATCTTATTGCTTCAGATATTATTGAAGTAGTTTTATTAACACAATTATCAGCTGAGTTGGAAAGAATCTTTTTCCAAGGGACTTTTTCCAAGGGAAAGACTGAATGTGTTCTTGCCAATCCGCAAGATCATATCTAACAAAGGTTCTATGTATGGGATGTCTATGAGACACTTGTTTATTGAATTTAACTTTGACTGATATAACAACATGGCCAGAACGACCGGGATAGACCGGGATGGAGCACTATGAGATATTTTACAAATGTCAGGGTTAGAGGTTAAAAATTAATCCAACAAGGAAGGTGTTTGACTGGAGTGATCAGGAATGCGGGTTGGAAAGTCAACCAATTGCGAGAGAGACCGAGATACTAGGGCTACTTCTTCCGTTAGAGAATTTTAGCCATTGTTTATGGTAAATGTTAAAGTCACCAAATACGAAGATGTTGGTTCAGCGATGATTAAGAAGAGCTAAATCAGCGAACTTGGAGACTGATTTGATAACAGAAGAGTCTTGAGAAGGTGAAGAGCATTGGATGAAAAATAGAAAACTAGTTTAATGTAGAAGAGACAAACGAAAATACATGAAAGGTTGATCGGGGTCTTCCAGGTCAATTTCTCGAAATATTGGTAACGTTTCCTTATCATAAACCGCTAGACCATGCATATGAATAGAGGAGTCCATTCTAAACAGAGAATAAATTTTGGTATCCGAACTTTTTTGTGACCGAAATTTTTAAAATGATAGGAATTTTGAAATTTCACATTTAACGTCAATCACTTGCTGTAATTTAACCTCGAAGCCATATATAGGAATATTCTCATTGCCCCAGTCAATATGGCAGTAGATAGTATGTAATTGAGAAACTCTTCGCAGTCGATTATACTTACATATGATGACCTCGTCATCTAATACATCACAATTTTCTTCATTAAAATCGTCAATTTTTATCTTTCACTATTTCATTTTCAACTCTTGATTCATCATAGTATTTATGACATTCACGACATTCACACTGATGTGAGTCCCTTATAAGCACTTACTTTTTTTTTTTTTTTTTTTTTATAATTTATTTTCCAATTGCATATACATATATAAATTGTGTACATACAACTGCGGTACTCGTAGAAGACCGTTTGATTGGTCTTATCGTCGAGAACCGTCTTTTATTTTTACAATCATAGTATAATGAACAGAAGTCAAATTTACAAAAGCAAATGCCGAGAAAAGAAAAAACGATTGTCAAAGTAAGCGAAATTTCAATTCAAAAAGCTAAAAACATATAAAAGATCAAACAAATGTTAATGCTTCAAAGGTTTTGTTCAGCATTTTGAGAAATCAAAAGAGTTTTCAATTTTTTCTTAAAAACATCAAAACTTTCTGCATTTGTAAGAGTACTCTCCCCCAGAATAATGCTATTCCATAAATGCGGACCACGATAATAAATACAAAACTCTTCAACTTTGGATTTACACTTTGGTTTGAAAAGTTTTTCTGTTCTCATAGTGTATTTGGTTTTCGGTTTAAATTTAAAAATGTCACTAAAAATTTCAGGTGATACATGGAATTTACATGAGCACATAAAGCATAAAACGGCATAAATGTTTATTTGATAAATATCCAATATATTTGCATCAATAAACAAAGGTTTCGAGTGTGTTAATTTGTCTTTGAAATAAATTGTTCTTACTGCATGTTTCTGACAACGATAAAGAGACTTTAGTTTTGATTTGTGCGTACTGCCCCATGCTATATTTGCGTATATCAGGTAACAATGAACAAAAGAGAAGTAAAGTTGTTTTAATAAACATTTGTTCAAATAACTCCTAGCTTTATAAAGAATACCTACGCTTTTAGAAACCTTTTCACAAATGTAAGAAATATGAGGCTTCCAGGTGAAATTCTCGTCAATAAGAACTCCCAAAAACCTAGTGACACAGTCTCTCTGAATTATCACGCCATTTATTTCTAGAATTGGTAATTGTTTAGGAATAAAACTTCTCTTTGATGAAGGGTGAAAAAGGGAATACTTTGTTTTTTGAGTGTTAAGGGTTAATTTATTTGCGTAGAGCCAATTAGAAACATTTTCCAATTCCTTGTTCATTTTTAAGAACAGCCCATCTATGTTTCTATCAGAAATAAATATATTGGTATCGTCTGCAAACATAATAGGTGACAATAACGTAGAGGATTTATGGAAGTCATTAACATAGACGAGAAATAAAAGTGGCCCTAATATAGAACCCTGCGGCACTCCACAAGTTATTTTACAATAATTGCTATTATTTCCTTCACACATAATTATTTGTGTTCTGTTACTTAAATAACTTTGAAACCATTCCAGACATTTACCCCTTACACCGTAATTATCAAGTTTTTTAAGCAGTATTTTGTGATCAACTGTGTCAAAGGCCTTTGAGAGGTCGAGAAAAACGCCAAGAGTAAACTCATTTTTTGAAAAGGATTGTGTAATTTCGTTTGTTAATTGCAAAATAGCATGTTCAGTTGCAGTGTTCTTTTTAAAACCAAACTGCTTGGGGAAAAAAATGTTATTTTTACATATGTGGGTGTGTAGACGATTGTACATAATTTTTTCTAATATCTTTGAAAAAAAAAGGTAATATAGAGATGGGTCGGTAGTTGCCTAGGAAAGAGCTGTCTCCGGATTTATAAATAGGGCAAACTCTCGCAACTTTAAGCATATCTGGAAAGATGCCATCAGTTAACGATCTCTTAAAAACAATATAGAGAGGATGTTTTACTTCTTCATAGCTGTCAATTAACACATTGCAATTTATATCATCAACTCCACTGGCTTTATTTCTCTTAATAGATTTATATGCAGTTTCAAACTCTTCAAAAGTCAAGTCATTATCTAGCATGGTATTATTCACTCTCGTTAAATATGTATTAAAATCAGTTCTAATTTTCGGAATTTTATTAGAAAGATTTTTTCCAATAGTTGTGAAAAAGTTATTTAAATAGTTGGAAATTTGTTTTTTATTTGTTACTCTTTTGTTGTTAATGTTTAACGTATTAGGAAGGCTGTCTGAAATTACTTTTTTTTCCCAATAATTTCTTTCATCACCTGCCATGTCTTTCTTTTGTCACAATTATATCTGTTTATTAGATTTTTGTAGTAATTTTGCTTACTTTTCTTTCGTAGTTTCTCAAATAAGTTTTTGAAATCTTTGTATTTTCTTTCTGTATCGTTTGTTTTATTTTTGAGATACTTGATGTACAATCTTTGTTTCTTTTTGGAAGACTTTTTCATACCTTTTGTTATCCACGGTGATAATATATCCTTAGATTTTATATTATATTTAATTAGCGGAAAGTTTTTGTTGTAATATGACATAATAAGGCCATGAAATTCATTATATAACGTGTTTACATCAGTATGTCGAAAGAAGGGGAAATTACAAAGAACCATTCGAAGATCAACGCGAAAATTGCTTATTGATTTTTCGTTGAACTTTCTTTTCATTAAATAGGTCTTCAAAGTGTTAAAAAATTTACTATTATTGTTTTTAAATGCAACAAAGATAGGGAAATGGTCTGATATAGATGTTTTTATAATTCCTTTTAGCAATGTTTTATTAAAGAAGCAGTTAGTAAATATATTATCTATCGCTGTAGATGTGTTTTTTGTCACACGTGTAGCTTTTTTAATCAATGGTATAACACCATGCAGAGATAAGTTATCATAAAATTTCTTAATAACTGCATTGTTGTAATAATCAAGATAATTAATATTGAAATCTCCTATAAAGTAAAATATCTTGCGATTGTGAAGCGCGTAATTAAAAAAAGTATTGAGCCAATTTGAAAACATTTTTATGTTTCCTGATGGTGGTCGATAACAGCAGTTAATTATAATGTTGCGGGAACCCTCGTTATTTATTTCGACTGAAATAGTCTCTTTGTCGCTGTCAGAATCGCTAAAGTCATGCAGAACTCGGTAAATCAATTGTTTCTGTAAATAGATCAAAACACCCCCGCCACGCTTCGGCGACATTCTTTCAACATGAATTGCATTGTATCCAGACAGTTCGAAAAGAGAGTTATTGTTAAACTCTTTGTCACGAGACCATGTCTCAGTTAAACAAATCACGTTAAACACACTTGAAGCCTCGTTAAGCATAATTTTAAATTCTTCAAAATTTTTGCTTAGACTGCGAATATTTAAGTGTAAAATATTAATACTATTCTCAAACTCGTAGTCTGCAAGATATTCTCTTATTTCATCAGAAAATAAATAAGGGGTTTGTTCAAAATTAACAAAATTAGAATCTCCAAAAACGTTTTCATCAGGATCGTTTTCAGGCGAAAGGATGTTTGAAGTTAAAAGCGGTTTAAAACTAATGCTTTCGTTATCAATTGCCATAGTGATAAAAATATCGATTTAGTTGTAAATGCGTAAGTATTATTAAGGCTTTTTAAAATAAATTATTTTGTTATATGATACCTTAGCGTTAATCCCTTTTTCTTTCAACTCCTTCACCTCCCGGAACAAAACCTTTCTCTTTTCAACGGTCTTTCTCGAAAAATCTTCGTTTATAAACAGACCCGCCTCCCATAACTTCCTTCGTCGAAATTCTTCCAAGATTGTTTGCCTGTCTTTAAAGTTCAAAAACTTTGCAACTATTGTGCGTCCAGTCTTCTTCCGATTTCCACCATCATGTCTCCCACTTCTATGTGCTCGTTCAATCTTCACCACATCACTCATCCCCAACCGTTCTTCGATAATATGTTTGACTTTACTCTCCGCTTGTTCCCACGTTTCTCCGTCTTCTTCCGTTATACCATTAAATCGTAAATTGTTCCGTCTGCTACGATCTTCAATCTCTGCCAACTTTTCTTCAATGTCTTTAACATTATTGCTTTCCGTACTTTCATTTATTCTCTTCATGGCTTTCTCAAACAATTCACTTTGAAAACTCACTGACTTCTCCACGTCTTTTAACTCTTTTTTTAAAATAATATTTTCTTCCTGCAAATTGTCTATCTTTTTTTCCAGACGTTCAACCGTTAAGTTAAAAAATTTCATCATTGTTTCTTCATTTTTTTCGATAATTTCTTTCAGTTGATTGAAGGTATATGTTTCGTTCTTCGGTGGCATATTGTCTTCAAATATATTTATATTAAACGTCGAATATTAATAAGAAAAGCGCAAAAATTGTTAAAAGATGTTAAAATCTCGTGCGTCTCTACAGCGTCGTGCGTTGAACTTTGAACTTACTGCTGTAAGAAAAGCGCAAAAATTGTTAAAAGATGTTAAAATCTCGTGCGTCTCTACAGCGTCGTGCGTTGAACTTTGAACTTACTGCTGTATCAATCGTTTTATTCGTAAGATCTTCTGGTAGAAGGTAGGTCTGCCACGCTTTTTTATTTCAAATCTAGCTTCTGGTGGTTGTTCTTTATCCGCTCTTCATATGCCCTCTAAAAGTCACTTGCTGTTTGCTTCTTCAAATTAAGACACTTTCCATATAATTGACGCATAGCTGAGTTTACCCCATGCTTCGACGCATAGCCTAAAATTTCTGCTCTCTGTTCCGGTGTCCACTTTGCGTAAGTTTTTCTCGTATGTACTTCCATCTACAACTTTAATAAGTTGGCTTCTCACAGAAGCCCTTTCCGGCATCACGATTGAGAGCGAGGACCCCTTCTTGGACTTGTATACATTGTTATGAATTCTTGAAACAATATTAATGGGAAATTCTACGTCTAGCATATTATTCTTTGTAACTTTTTTGTTATTTTATCATTATAGCTTAGTCCGAAATTTTGGATAATTTAGTCCGAAATTTTTTGTTCTTAATGTAAACAATTGATTTGGCTGAACAGGCGTTAATTATTTTGTATGATTATGAACGATTGTAAGAGTAAAGAAGTAGGAATTGTAATTATGTTGCAAATGGAGCAATTAAGATTATTGGTTTTCTGCCTTAAATACAGAAAACATGGAAGTTCCTCATACAGTTTGCATTTCCATCCGCCTCTTTATCTATTTCCGCATCCCCTTTCTTTTATTGCGACGAATCGAGTTAAAAATGACGTCATTGCACCTTATAAAGTAAACAAAATAAAAAAAAACTGAGACGAAATCATTTCTTTTTTAACAGGTTTAGCTCGCTATCTCTGTCGAGGAAGAGAGCTCTTAAGCCGAATGAAAACATTGTATAAAGCTCTAAATTTATTGCGGCAATTGAATACCACAAGACAAAAGCTTCTCATATTTGAATTCCATTCACATACTGCTCTGTTCTATGCTACTTATTCCTATAGCAACAACATGAAATTTCTCAACCAAATTGAAGCACAAAATATCGATATAGAGCTTTTTAATGATTATAAATATACCATAGAACAACTGATGGAACTTGCAGGTTTGTTGCTTTTTTAATGTTGGATAATCCTACGTTCTCAAATGTTTTTAAAACAATTTAGAACGAAAACGTGCTTTGTTTAAACTTTTAAAAATTAAAATTATTTCTGTAATAGATTAAAAATAATAGAATTAGGCCAATAATAGAATTATTGACAAGAGGGCTTTACTTTTAGGGTTGAGTGTTGCCAGTGCTGTTGCAAAATCATTTCCTTTGGATTCACTCTCAAATCTACATAAAAAAGTTTTAATTTGTTGTGGTCCTGGTAACAATGGTGGAGATGGGTTGGTAGCAGCAAGGCATCTAAAATTGTTTGTAAGTTGTAAATACTAAGCTGTAGAATTTTTTTATGTTTTAAATTTATGTAGATATATATATATATATTATATTATATGCAATTTAGGGTTATGTTCCGGAGATATTTTATCCCAAAAGGCCAAATAAAGAGCTATTTAACAACTTAGTGATGCAGTGCAAACGTCAGTTTATTAATTTTGTCGATGAAATGCCTGGTGCTGGATACATCAATGAAAATTACAACTTTGTTGTGGATGCCATCTTTGGTTTTAGTTTTCGTGGGGATGTTAGACCTCCATTTGATACTGTTATTGATATACTTAGAATGGTTTCCATACCACTTGCCTCTGTTGACATTCCTTCAGGTATTTTTAACCCTTAAATAGGGGTAGGAGGTATGATACAAATTTTGGCACTATCTTCAAGATATTCATTGGCCTATTTTTTTCAAAGATTTTCACACGAATAATCATAATCTGAAAAAGATTTTTTTAATTTTAAACAAATTGGGGTAAAAACTGTAAAATACAATTTTCGGCTAAAAAGCTCTAACAGTAATAACAGTAAAACATTATTATATATATAAATTATTGTATATTTCTTTTTTTAGGTTACCAAAGTGCTTCCTGATTTGAGTTATTTATTAAAAAGAGATTAAGGCCTTTGTAGAAACGTTTTGGGTATTTTTATTTGCAAAATATATCGGTCAAAAATTTGCTTTAGAAGCCTGAAAAATGAACTGTTCTTCCAATTTTTCTCACTCTGCTTCTTCTGACATTTTTTTCTCCTTGCTATCTTGCTCAGCAGAATATTCAGAAAATTGTGATAGAAGCTTTATATTGAGAACATGTCTTGAAAAATAAACCTTGCATTGTGCATATTTTCTATAGAAAAAACAAAACAATGAACTTTAAATAACTTGTAATAAAACAATTTTCTTGAACAAAACAGTCAATACCGAAAAGGATCACACAACACCAGATATTTGTCTTGCGTCATATAAGTACCCATTCAATTATGGCTAGAAATGAAGTTTTTATTAATAAAAACAAATTCTTTGCAAATAATTATATTTGAGTTAACATCAAATAAAGCTTGGGCCATAACAATGACGGCACAATAATTTAGAGAGTTAAGGATAATGGCTAAACTCATGCACCTTTTCACGATCTTTCGAAATGAACCATTCATCGTTATAATCACATCATAATGTTGATACGTACATGTTTCCTGCAAATTTCATAAAGGTGGAATCATTGTTATTATTTGTTTTTTACGTTTCGATTATAATAGACTAATATTACCTATTTATATTATATTTATAAGGAATATACATGTCAAATTATAGTTATGTCGGATTATAGATAGGGACCCACAGATATATATATATATATACATTAGATAACAGAACAGGAAAAATATTTGCAAAAGAATAAGAAGTTATATTTTGCATTTGTTGAGTTAGAATCTTTAGCCTTTTAATTTAATTTTATTATTTTTTACTACTCCACACATGTGTTAATAGCATGATATAAATATTTTACAAAATAATAACAGGGAAGAGCAGTATTTCCCAAAAAATCAGATTTAATAATCATAATTTTTTCGGCCAAAAAGATTTTTCACTCTTTTGGGCAGCAATTGTCAAAAATGCATAAAATTGAAATTAAATTCAGATTGTGCATTGTTTTAATAATATCTTTTATAAAAAATAGTCCAATGCATATTTTGAAGATAGTCATTCATATCTCCTACGCCTACCTTTAATCATGACATTATATATATATATAATTTGATTTTGACTTGAGTGCACCTTTCCTTTAAGCATTTTAGTCTTTTTATTCCCATCGAAACATATTATATATAGTATATAGAAGTGTAATGATTTTACCCTAACTCAAAAACAATGCAGTAATGAATATTTTAAAAGTAAAATAAATTGTTAAATTGTTAATTTGTTTTTTGTTGTTTATTAAAAAGGTTGGAGTGTGGAGAATGGGAACTCTGATGGAATAAAACCAGATGTTTTAGTCTCGCTTACTGCTCCAAAACTTTGTGCGGCGAGATTTAAGGGAGAGCATCACTATTTAGGTGGAAGATTTGTGCCGAAGGCTCTTGAAGAAAAATATCATCTAGATCTTCCGTATTTCCCTGGTACAGATTGTGTTGTCCTTCTGCCGAAGATCAAGTAAAAGAAACTAAAGAAAAGTGTATTGATTCGATGGTCATGAAATATACCAAGAAAAAAGATTAACAGATTAAAACTGTTGGTTAAGTGGAATAATGGTGTTGTAAGCAAGAGTGTTGGATACACCATGTATTTAATAACGTAGAATAGAATGTTAATTTTGTATCCTCTCTCTCTTCTATGTTTTATTGACAATATCACAGTGAAACATTTTTAATTTTTATGCATATCATTTTTTTAAGATATTATAAGTATATATATAGATATATAGAAGAAAAGAAAACAATAGTTTATTTACTAAACTAATAGTTTCATGCCGCCACACGGACAACAATCTTCAGTAGTAATGAACAAAACCGTTAAAAATTACAATACAATGGTATCAAAATTGACGTAAAAAGATTTACGCGAGTCGAACGTAGCGAGATAAAATTTATTTATGTGTCTGCATTTTGTTATAATTTCAGTTCTCTTATTTAGGAGATTGTTGTCAGGGTAGATGGCGATCTGATATTTTTTCTCCTGGCAGAGCTGGCATGAAACACTTTTCGGTGTGAACGATCTAGCTGCATTTAGGATCTTCTAACTAATGATAGGGTTACCATTCTGCTCTTTGACTCGCCAAGACTCTATTGACAAGGTTGTGCTGCCTTTGTACTTTTGATGTACAAATGAAGTATTGTGAGTCGCATAGCGTTTCTTGAAAGTAGTGTCACAGAGCCCAATGTACTTTTTCTCGCCATAGTTGGGTAGATTGGATGTTATCGTTGCTACATACATGACATTAGAAGCGAGGCAGTTTTGGTTCATCGGGCATTGGTCTTTCCTCATAGAGTTGCAAGTTCGTAGGATGGTGGGAGGTGTTGGAGGGTTGATAATTTTGTTGTTGTGAGAGTTGATGATGGTGTTCATATTCGGCATGCAGCTGTAGCTCAACTGATGTTGTTTTTGTTGAATATTTTGTAGAATTTTTGCTTTTTAGGGAAGTGTTTCTGTACGAGGTGGAAGAAGAATTTACCGATGTTGGTGGTCAGGTTTTTGTCGTAAGGCAGGTTGAACCAGATAATCTTACGTTTCCTGTTTCTGTTGTGTGTGACTTGTTGTTGTTGGTATGGTTGAAAGTTCAATTGGTGGTTGTACCCAGATCTTTTGAGGGCTTCCTCGTAGAATGCCGCTGATTCTTGAAATAGTTCTTCATTGCATGACGTGTTGGACAGCCTAGTTTCGATTGAGATGTGAATTTGTTTGATAATGTTTGGTGGATGATTGGACTGCTTATTGATGTAGTTTATGATGTTGTCAGGTTTGTGGTAGGGTCGGTAGGTTTCATTTGAAAGGTAGAGCGTCAGGTCGAGGTAGTTGACGGTTTTCATGTTGCATTGGATGACAATTTCAAGGCTGTTATTCTTAAAGATTTTTTGGAAATCTTTTTTATCTTTTCTGCTTGTGGGCCGCTAATGTTCTTGAAAACAGCGAGGCCATCATCTTGATAAAGTCTGATGGATTTCTTGCCGTATCGTTTTGTGATGAGGGATAGGGTGTAACAGCCTACCAACTCACACACTTCAGCTCCGTCATATGCACCCATTGTAATGTCAAAAAGCTTCCCACCTTTTTTCATCCAGCTTTCGCGGTCGTTGAAGAGAAGTGATTTGTGGGAATGGTGAATGATCTCTTTTTCCTTGTTGTTGATATATGTTAAAGCCTCCGCAAATTGAAGCAAATTTATTAGAAGACTTTCTTTGATGGAAGGGTAAAAGTTCTTGACATCAAACAGCATGAACTTGTGAAGATGTTTGTCTTGAATTCCAGTGAACCATGCGATCACATCATCGCTGCAGTTCCATTGGTTGGTCTGGAGTCTGTTGCGGATGTTTTTGTTGATCTTTTGGAGAATGACTTTGCTAATTCGTCCCAATTCGTTTTTGGCTGGGTTTATAAGGCGGGTGGTAGGGTTGTTCTTGAAATTCTCCTTATGGTCTATTAAGGTGACAAAGCAGTTGTTTTGGCTGTTTATATACATACGGGAGAGGACGGGTTGATCTTTCAGTATTGCCTTTCCTTTCTGGTTGATGACTTTCTCAAATTTTCCTTTAGACTTTTTGTATGTCGATGTAATGGAATTCATTACTATGTTATCGTATTCGGTTTTGGAAAGCTTGTAAATGTTGTTTGTTTTGTCTGCCCGTACGTGGACTTTGTCCGATTGGTTGATGGTTTTTCTGTCTTCTATCAGCTTGGTTTGGAATTCGTCTACGTTTCTGTTGAATTTGAGGTTTCTGACAATATTAATGAGTACTTTTTCGAATTCGATCATTTCTTTAACCTGCGACGGTGTGCGTATTGTTTTAAAACCGTATGCTTCTGGAATCGTTTTGTCGTTTTCGTCATTTTCGAAGAAGATGGCTTTCCACCGCATACGTTTGATGACAGCTTCAATCTTTTTGATGAGTTTCAATTTGTATCTGCGTACCGAAGCGATCAGGATATTCTTTGTAGAGTAATGAAGGTTTGTTTTCTCCATGTTGAAGAGTTGAAGTAGAGTGCTCAACAATATTTGGAGCGTATATATTTTTTTGAAGGCGAGACTCCTCACTTCCCTAAACAGTACAAATTCTATAAAATATTCAACAAAAACAACATCAAGTTGTGCTACAGCTGCATGCCAAATATGAACACCATCATCAACTCTCACAACAACAAAATTATTAACCCTCCAACACCTCCCACCATCCTACGAACTTGCAACTCTATGAGGAAAGATCAATGCCCGATGAACCAAAACTGCCTCGCTTCTAATGTCATGCATGTAGCAACGATAACATCCAATCTACTCGACTACGGTGAGAAAAAGTACATTGGGCTCTGTGACACTACCTTCAAGAAACGCTATGCGACTCACAAGACTTCATTTGTCATCAAAAGTACAAAGGCAGCACAACCTTGTCAATGGAGTCTTGGCGCGTCAAGGAGCAGAATGGTAACCCTATCATTAGTTGGACGATCCTAAATACAGCTAGATCGTTCACACCGGAAAGTGTTTCATGCCAGCTCTGCCAGGAGGAAAAATATCAGATTGCCATCTACCCTGACAACAATCTCCTCAATAAGAGAACTGAAATTATAACAAAATGCAGACAAATGAATAAATTTTATCTCGCTACGTTCGACTCGCGCGACTGACGTCATTTTTTACATCTTTTTACGTCAATTTTGATACCATTGTATTGTAATTTTTAACGGTTTTGTTCATTACTACTGAAGATTGTCGTCCGTGTGGCGGCATGAAACTATTAGTTTAGTAAATAAACTAGTAAATATATATATATTTTTTTATCTCTGTTATTACATTGAGTACTTTATGAAGTAACGAGTATCGCCTTCAAAAAAAATTCACAATCTTGAGGTAAAAACTGAAAAAATTTTGAAAACGTTTTTATAAATTAAAGTGATGTAATTACATATCTTTGTGTTATTTAGTCTTTAGATTTATAATTGGCCATTAAAAACTTATATCATTGAATCGCTCAATATCATTGAGCACTCTTGGTGATCATATATCGTTCACTGATAATATATATAACTTTAAAAGAGTATTGTCTTCAGAGAAAGGTTATATTTTATATTCTCTGTGTACATTTCTGTGTTTTCAGTTCTTAAAACCATGATTAAAAGACCACACTGTTGTGAAGCTGAAAGCGATTTACTTGTTTCACAAAAAGATTTTTTTAAAAAGAAAGATAAATGTTCTGTCACGTTACATCAAAAGCAGACTCATGAAGGTGAATATATCTAAGTTTTGTTTTTTGATGTTGGCGAAAGAAGAACTTCACTACAATTAAATTAAATATATATATATATATATAAATTCTCTAAATTTGTTTATTTTATGAATTTAGTTAAATAAATCTTGCTGTTAATGTGTTTATTAGTGTATTATTCTACGTTAATATAAATTCAGCCTGGATAACTCAGTTGGTAGAGCACTTTAAATTTCAGAGTTCTTGGGTTGCGAGTTCAAGATCATTATATTCTTGTATACGAGTAACATTTCAAAGCAATAAAGTGCACATGTTAACTACATCTTGTGTTAAGAAGAAGGGCTATCCCCTTCAATTTTGCTTATTCATCATTAATTATCTTTTTTATATGAGGGAACAACTTTAATTATGTGCCCATTGACTGTCTACATCAATTTTTAAATTGGAATATGACAGGTTACATATATCAAATATTACAAAAAATGTGGGTCCCGTTTTACCCTTTTTGACTTCTTGGCAGCCAAAAAATCCTTGAAGTGATGTATCATTTTACCATAAATTAAGTGGATAGCTAATTTTAGTTGATGTGGAAATATATGGATCAGCTGCAATGGTTCAAATATATACTTCAAGAAAAACATATGAAACATGGAAAGGAGGCTTATATGATCTTATACCTTACTCTACAAAAAAGATATCTTTCAGAATTTGTGGTCAGGAAACCACACAGTATTGGGAGAAACTTTGTTAAACTTTGAAGACCTCAACGTAACCATTAACTTATAACTAAGCAAGATTCATATGATTATTGTAAAGATATCAGAAGATGATATTTTTAAAGATATGCTGTCAAATATAAAAACCCTAAAGGTGTGTTTTACTAAATCTTTTTTCTGTTTCATGAAGGGCTGGACTCCTTCATGATAAGCTTGTAAAAACTGAATAAGTTTTATGAATTTCCGAAGTTCGACTAGAACAATTTGAATATAATTTTTTTAGACAGTTAATGCACACAGTTCCACGACAATTGCACTATTAGATGAAATTTTAATTTTAATCTTTGTATAGTATAATTATAGTATTTTTATGTCACAAATGCTGCTTAAATTATTTTGCTTCTAAGAATTATTGTCATTCTGTTCAAGATTAGCATTTTTATCTTATTCATTGGTATCGTATCTCTTTCAGCGAGCTTATTTTTATTAATATACTATTTTATTGGAGAGTGTAATGTAGATTTTAATTTATTAAAATAAATTGTTTTCAGGTGGTGTTGGTGAACGTCATGGCAACCCTTCTTTAAGGTTTTGTGACAATCATGTTTGTTGTGAGTCAATTTCTGTATTGTTTGGTGAGTACTGACCTTTAATTTTCAGTAAAAGAAGAATTTAAAGTTATTGGCTCTGTGAAAGAAGAATTTAAAGTTATTGGCTCTGTGAAAGTAAGTAAGTACCTGGTAGTGTGTTGATAATACTTTATACTTGAAATTTGTTCCAGGAAAAAAGTTTTAAATCAAGTCAGTTTATCTCTGGGTTCCCTCAAGTTCCATTGCTTGCTTCTGACTGCATTAAAACTATGAAATCAACAAACAAGTCTGAGAAGAGGTCTTTATTTGCAAGAAACTTTTCAAGGTTTAAAGATAACGAAGACTTTGGGAAAGTCAATATCTGTATTAGCAATTCCCGTGAAAATATCGCAAATCAAAGTCACGATGGTAATGAATGGAATGTTTGCAATGAACAATCAAAATACATTGAAAATATAGAAAAATTGAATGCAATGACAGAAGAAGAAATATTAGATGAAAAGAAGAAACTGGAAGGCAGTTTGGGTATATATTTCTGTATACAGCAAATTTTCGATAATTTAAACACCCGATTAACTCATAATCATAGCAGAATGTACAGTTATAACTGTTCTTCTTTGATTTTAGACCCAAAGATAATTTCATTTTTGAAGTCGAAAAATTATCCGAAAGCAGAAGCTTTCTTTGATGAAAATCATCAAAAGGATTTGTTACCAGGTCTTAGAAATTCTGAGGTATGCAGAGATTATTTATGTCTTGGCGTCAGTTGTAGTAATGCAAATAATCTTTAGATAGGCGATCAGCTTCATTTTGACAATAATGGTTGCTTCATACAACAAACAGAAAATCCTTTACATCATTGCGCTGTAAAGGGGCATTGTTCTGATCACACCTTACCTCAACTCTTCCAAATGACCCGATCTGTTGTTCCTGCTCATAGAATCTTTGGATTAAATTCTGTTAATAAAATTCTTATTAATGTAAGTTTCTGTTTTGTGATTTGATGTAATCCATGTAATTGCATGTTTTACAGAGTTTGACACAAAGTGCAACCTTACACTTTGAGATTTTGGAACAATGCTTGAATGCTGGACTCATATTCGTGCTTCGTTGGGCAATGGATGAACACTCAGAACAGATTTATAGCACGGCAATAGAAACATTAGCTAACATTCTTTACTCGAAAAACGAACAAGTTAGTTTTTTATTCATTGTTGCATTCTGTATGTTCTAACTATATTTCGTTTTATAGGAGTTTCTAAATGATTTAATATACACTGAGTTTGGTTGTAATGTCCCACAGTTGTGTATTTACTACAAAAAGAAACTTGAAAGTATGACTAAAGAGGAACTAGAAGAAGACCGAGATTTAACTGATGCTGAGATGATTAAAATTGACATGATTAAGGTATTCCCCTCTCCTATGTCTTATATTTGTTTTAATTAGAACAAGATGACATATAAATGTTTTCATTTAGGGACTACGACAAATGTCGATATTACCTCGACTGCGTTACATTATTCATGTTTGCAAACCAAGCAGTGTTACGATGCAAAACTGTCTTCGCATCCTAACGCGAATTGCGCAACATGATCAAAATAGCGCTTTTGAATTGGTGGAGTGTCCACATCTTCTACAAGTCCTGTGCCAATTACTTCAGCAGTCGTTGAATGATGCAGTGGAAATATCTTTGTACAATTTACTACAAGTGCTGTGTCAAGCTAACAAAGACATTGCTTTGAAAGTGGTAAAAAATGTCTAGTCTTTCTTAGTTTTCTGAAATCTTTGACAATATATTCAAATAATATTTACAGATATCGCTGGTGAACTTTAAAGATGTTATCTCGAAAGCCCTCGCACATAAACCCTGTTTTACAGACACTGCACAAACAAACTTGTTTAGATCGAAACTTCAACTCTGGAGAGTGTTGTTGTTGTATGGAATCGCCAAAAACTGGTTTGAAAGTCAAATAACCTTAGTAAAATACATGATAGTAATCTCCACTTCTCTTTCACTAAGGGAACCTGCGTTAGCCATTAACATGATATCATATGCAAGTGACAAAGTCTTCGCTTCTCTGATCCATGTCTTGCACCCTTCATTGACCACCAAGACTGTGCAGGACAGTTTATTTGATGAATGTTTTGTGAGACTTTCCAATTATACACATGATGAGAAGGAAATGGTAAATGCAACAACACAAATGGTAATCTGGTGTCTGATGTGTTAGGTAGTTGTTTCAGGTTGGTCAACAACAATGTATTACTGCGCTGATTGCCCATGTTGCTTCATACTTCGAAATCAACTACACTTCGGTGCGAGAAAACTTCTCAATTGTGAATTTTATATCCATCATTCATCTCTTTAGACTCCTTCGTTAGACCTGCTAGAAACAGCAGAGAAAGTGTGGAAAACAACCACATCACTCTTCATAACATCCACGCTCTTTCAAAAGCTGTTAAATGAAATAAGGTATGTAATCAGCTATATGTTTGCTAGTGTTAAACAGAACCTAAGGTCAAAACACTTTAATCATGCTTTTGATTGTCATAAATTTTACAGCATTTAAACTTTAAACGGAATAAATAAATAACTTGGAATGAAAAGAAACTGATAATTTATAATGTTGTGCAATATTTTTTTGGCAATTGGCACTGAGCACAGACAAAGTTTCAATAGTTCTTCTTTTCTTATTTTTAATTTAATTATTAGTTCTATCTCTTGTAAGTACAACGTTACAAAAACATGAATTGACGTTTGTTTCATCCACATTCAGATCTTCTTCGTTTTTTTCTGCTTCCCCTGCACCAAACCCTCTGCCTTCCTTACCAATGTACGGAGTACCTTATCCTTCCCAGCCAAACTGTGTGCCACAGTCAAGTTTATTGTCTGCATACTTCAAATTATTGCGAATATTGGTAAAGTTCAGATTGTTCGATGAGGTAATATATTCATGCCCACATAAAATTGTAGATTTATAATACGGATATAAAACAAATACTTTCAGATATACTTGATTCTTGCATCTCCAGTGTTGCTTAGTTACATGGAATTTGTGCTTCACAACGGTTCTACTATGGTACATAGCAATATATAATGTATGCGTGGTATGACAAGGTTTGCTTTAGATCTCAATGCTGGGCGCCAACATCGAATGTTTCTTCATTTTGCATGCCGTCAATATCTTCACCACACTAGTACGATATCTGTCTGCATAAAAACGGCTGCTTTTGATTTCTTTTACTTACAGGTGAAGAAAAATGCTTTTGAATTATTCGTTCCTGGAGTTGTGGGTGTCTACCTGCAGATGGCTTCTTTCCTTCTCTCCTTCCCTCACCATGCGACAGAAAAACGTTCGAAGCGTATATTTAAGCACTTGCTGTTCAATGATAAAGTTGTTAGGTAGACAACATTCATGTATATTTATATGAGTATATTTAAGGTATTTTTCTAGTTATCGTGAAACTGGAAGGAGCAAAGATAAACTTAAACAAATTGTACAGATTTACGTGGAAGAACTTCAAATAGGGTAATAAAGGTTTTCTTACTTGATGATATCTCTTCTATTTTTACTATTGCTCCCTCTCAGCGAACCAACCGGAAACGAATCTTTCTTTCACACAAGAACTGCCTGTCTTCCTGTCGACTGGATGTTTTACCCTTTGTTAAATTTATATGAACAATCGAGAAAGGTGTAAGGACGTATAGCGATAATGTTGCTGAGTGGGTGTAGACACGGTTCGTTTCTAGAGAATATGAAGGAAGAGTAATCGAGAAAGCTAAAGATGAAGTGTTGCATCGGCTGCGATGTTGCTTGCGGTATATATTAAACATAGAGAAGATGCACCCTTCAATCTTATTTAAAGTGACGAAGACGCTGCGAGTTACTCGACTCATGTGTGTGTATTTGACTGGTAAGAATCAATTCAACTTGCTTCCGTTTACTCCCCTCCCCCTCTCGCGCAGAAGGGAGCGTCTTTAACGAACCTTCTTTGAAAGAAGTGCTGACCTCATTGGTGACGTGTTACGCCTCGCGAACGTTTCAAGAACAAGTGACGTTCAGCAAAGAAGTCACTGGAATAATTTCGTTCTATGATTTGTACGTTGGTTTGTGTGTATTTGTTGTGATCGTTTAACATGCGCATGTTTCCAGCTACGTGAACTTTGTGGAACAATACCTCTCATCTTCGTACGGTGACGTTAATTTCGCCAACTTGCTGTTGATGCCTATGCAGTTGCAACATGACGTTAGATTCAGAAAGGCCGTGTGGACGGAATTTGCAGATATCTTCAAGATGTTTCCAATTGCCATCGCTCAAGTAACAATCCGTAAAGGCGTCTTGGTCAAAAATTCTTGTAGAAAAGTCCACAGTTAAAAACGAGTTAGGGCGTGGTTTGGGCAGGTTTAAGTTAGGTTTTCGTATTACTATTTTGAATCATGGACTCCAGTTGTAGAATCTATGTTTTTACTAATCTTAGGTTGTTTACGACATGCAAAGTTTTTTGTGCAAGTGCGATTTTGAAATGCTTGACGTTTACTTCAAATGCCTGGTCACTGAGACAGTAACGTGAGTTGTTTGTGTTTCTTTCCTTGCTGACATATAAACGCTTTCAATTTAGATGTCGATGCCCTTTTTTCTATCTGGTGGCTGTACATCACGTGGCTCAGTTTATATTTATGTCAAAGGTTTGAATTCTAGTAAGCTTAGCGCATGTTTTGTGATTGGTGTAGTGTTGTTGCTTAGAACCACAACAATCGACGGGTGAACATGCTCAAAGCCATCCTCAATCACAGAAATAAGGTTCGTTCACCTTCTTGTATCTTCATTACACATTTTTGACAAACCAGGTTTAATGTTAAATTTAGATTTACCTTACCGGCCCTTATTCAGTTGTTTTTTATTAATAATTTCGTTTAGCTCCTTCGAGAACACGTCATGCTCTATTGCAGTTTTGAAGCGAGCAACCCCCGAGGTTTTTCTTTGTTCGACCATCTGCCGCCCACTCGACAACAGCTATTTGAGGAAGCAACTTCCTAATTCGCATTGACGTATTAGGTTAATAAACATACCTTGTAAACAACAACACATCGTGCTGCCTTTCAGCTCAGACTCGTATTATTTAGGGTGGGTTTTTTGTGCTAATTAAGATTATTTTAGGTAGTAGCTGAAAGCAATATTTAATCACTTTGCAATGTTGATTAGTAATTGTTATCTGCGTTCATGGCGCAAAACGTGTAGGACGACAGGATATGACACTCGAAAGCTGTTATTTTTAGGAGCTTTGCCTAATTGGCTACTTCGTTTCGAATGCAAAATTAACATACATCGGCATTAACTTTGATCGCATACATAATCCTTTGAACGTAAAGTGGCGTTTTCTCTGTCATGTAGCAGGTCGCCTAGCGATAATCCGGTGTCTTTGTGTTTCTAAATCGCTCGTGTTATTTCTGGAAGAGTTGCTGAAATAACCAAAAAAGCTCCACTTTTTCTAGTAAAATAGGTTTTACAACTTAAAGGCATAATTTATTTGTATTTACAATTTTAATTACAATAAATATTGCGACAAAAACAGCGACTATCATCATAAGTTAAATAAAAAGATCGAGGAAAGATATGTTGTTTGAGTCCAGCAAACTAGAGTTCATTGTTTGAAAGATTGATCAAGAAGCTGTTTGAGCATAATCACTTCTCCCTGTAGTTGTTGTTGATTCCTCATCATCATGTGTATCGTGTGCTTCAAAGAGAGGTTTTCGTTCTGTAAAATCTTCATGCTGTGAAATGTTTGTAATTCCTTGATGCGTCGCTCTTCGCGTGACCTGCGTGCCGCCTGGTTGTTTCGCTTTCGACGTTCCCAGTAATCGACGTTCTTTTTTTCATCCGGAACTAAATTTCTCCTTTTCTTTCTCCCTAGCGGTCTTGGGTCGTATTTGTAAGCTCCCTCGTTCTGCTGAGACGCTGCGTCGTTATTATGCGGTATCGCAGCGGCGTGAGTTACCATAAGGTTTTTACCGTGCGCATCCACGGCTACGGGACTGTTGGGCGAGGAAAACGAATTTGCTGGCGACGTTTCACCGCTGTTTGTTATGGGCGAGAAAGGATCGTCAAGGAATCCATCGCCACACGAAAATGGGAACGTATCATTTATCTTTTCACTAAACAATTCTTTTTGTTCGTTCATAAGTATCTTCAGAAAGTCATCGATTTCACCATCTAACACCTCCTTTTCTTCTTTCGGACCCATTTCCACAAAAAACGCAACTTGTAAAGTTCACTACTTTAAGTTCGTATGATGAATGTCAGTTACCAGTTTTTCGAAAACAATGCACATATTTATTGCCTCGGGTAGTTTTGTTCCGCACAGACAAAAGGATTTAATTAAGTTTCAACCCAGAGCTGATTGTTCTTTTGTTCAAAAGAATGTCATTTATCTTCGCTGTCGTCCGTCCGTGGTTGATGGAACGCGATTAAACATAAACTGTTATTAATTAGCCAAGAGATGAACAGTTGGATAAGATAAAACAAATGTATGTAATAAATGTTACGTCGCGTATTCATTTATCACGGAACACGCTATATTCCTTGTCTTATGCGGGTATTAACCTGCGCAAAGATCACAAAAGAATGGTCGCGCGCTCTCAAACTTTGCGTGCCTAAAGCAACAATGGGAAATCTACTGTTAAGATCGCTAAGACGCATTTAATACAAACGAAATGGCTCTCACGATCTACGAAAGTCAATATTACGTGGACGAAACTTAAACTTGTTTACTTTTTTCGATTGTCAGCTAATATACCAATAAAACAAATTTAAGGAGAAAAACGTCACTAAATGATATTGGATGTCTAATGAACGAAACGAAATTCCATAATGATAAATGTGTAAATCGATAAGAGGCATGAGTTTTGACTTTTCCTTTCCTGTTTGGAAAGGAATACTTCAATATTCATCTCCATCTAGCACGTTGGTGGGACGGCGAAAAACCATTCATCGGGTAATTACTGTAATGTTTTACCCGGCCAATCGATAACTATCGCGATAAGCAATGTGCATGCATGAAATTTTGTTGACTTTGTTATGTAAAAGGACCTTTTTCGAGAGGAATTTCTTTATCGGCCGTGCATAAAGTGCAGTCAGGGCATTAATTTTTAATTTTTTATTCGGACGCTAAACATCATCACAAATGACGCCTTTTATATCCCGATAGGCGTCCGGTTTACAAGAAAATTTCACAATAATAAGAACTTTCAAATGGAAACAAAAACAATTACTCTATATTACCAACAACTGAACTCATGCAAATGGTTGGAATGTTCATTTTCTTGATCGATATGGGCCTCTAATTCACACAATCGCTAATCTTAACCAACTATTTAACGAAACTTTGTTTTGCGAGTTCCCCGTTGCACATTTGATGTTTTATGGCGATCCTTTCACTGAGTTTCACTGAAACGTTCTGTTTCAGGACTACAACCACCACAACTTGAAAATATCAAAGGTGTAAAGAATCATTTTATTTCAATGACTCTTTTGTTGTACGATTTTTTCTTCCCTTTTAGTCTTTGAGGAAGATTTTTAGCAGGCTCTGGTTAACGTAGCTGATGTGAAGCGACTTCAGAACTTTACCGAATTTAAAACAATGAATTTATGAATGTCCTTTCTATGTATAGCCATGTATAAACAAAGAAGGTACAACCGAAAAGAATTAAAACAATGTAAAAACGAAAAGGAAAATTAAAAAGTAGAAAACACAAATACGAATCTTTTTGCAAAATGTTAATCAATATGTTCTAAGTTATCGAGAAATGTTAATGATTACGGATGGAGAGAACGGGTAATCAATTTATTTCTCTAGAAAAAACACTTGATGAAGGTAAGCATGTATGGCTCGCATATGTTATACAATATATGCAAAGAAATTTACGGTTTCAAACAAAAATTCACAATAAAAGCATGATAATGCGAACAATAGTTTTTAATTGACTGCCTGTTGGATGAACCATATTTCGTGGAAGGTTCATATTCGATGTTTTTTTTTATCAGATCGGTGATATAACTTACCCACGATGTTGATTGAGCATTGTTCATTTCAGTTAATGTGTTACTATGTTGTCGCTTCAAATGTCGATGAATTCAGCGCGGTGTTGCTGACAAAAGCGACTGGCCCGAACGAATGCCCGTCGGTACCTCTCACAAGCGGAACTTTGGTCAGCGCAAAACGTATACGCAGAGTGATGAATGGTCGCTTTCGGTGAAAACTCTGAAATAACTTCAAATATCAAAAGATTTATAATCAACTTTCCGGCTAGTAGTATAGTCCATATGATGTATGCAAAAAAATTATAAATGCTTTACTTTATTACATGAAATTAAAATTAGCTAAAAGTATTCATTGTTTCACGAAAATAAGCTACAATCGTTTCCCGTTGCACATTCAATATACCTTCGTCTTTTGTAACAAACTTTTGATTAACCAGAGCTAAAATCTCTGTAAACATGTTCACCGCATTGTCATTAACGCGAATAATTTGGCTGCTTTCTTGCTCATCCAATAACGGTCTTTACCTAATACTAATGGTAAACAGTCAATCTCCGATCTTAAATCAAAAACAATTTTAACATTTCCAAACAAATAAACTTTTCCAAACAAATAAACGTTCACTGATCCAGAAGACTTCTGACTGGTCGTAAATTTTGAAAATTGCTAAATAATAAACTGTTCATAAAGATAAAATATTTTTTTAATCTTCTTTTGATTTCAAATTCTGCAAAAGATTCTGAATTTTAGGACCTCTATAATTAATAGCATTATTTACAGATTTGTTGTGTTTTGGAATAATTGTCATCAATATAATCTACTGTCAATGTTGTCTCGATGATGTGATATTGCCGCAGCTATAAGACCACACCATATATGCAAAAGGAAATAAAGGGAATGGTAATATTTACTTAATAGAAACTTTATGAGATGCTTTTTTCGTCAACTCGTACTTCCATAGCTTTACATTAAAGGAATTTTGCTCCAATATCCTCATATATATACTTCATTTGCGTCATGTTTATTAATAGCATGGACAAACATCGATGAATAAGTTTTTCCGCAATATGAATAATTATAAAGAAGCCATAAACGCTGGGAATGATGAGCCTCTGCCTCTGCAGATTCCAATGTGTTGATGTCAGAGGTCACGTTCGATCTTTCTGGACATGCTTCTATGAATGACTTTTCTTCTAACAAATGATGTCTGTATTGGTCGTTTATTGTACTTATCATATTCGTATGATATTTAGAAATTATGCAGTGCAGTGCTATTGTCTTATGATTTTGACGCCCGCGCATTAACTTTACCAACGAGAAAATGACATTCAAACGAAAAAATGTGTTAATGTTTAAATAAATGAAAAATAATGGTAAATAAACGTAAGAAAACACGAATGTCACGTGGTGTTGCTGTTGGTGAGTATGTTAAAATGTTATGGGAATTGATAACATTTGTTTTATGGAAACTGCCCTTTTAATTATAGCACTATTAGCTTAATATCGCAGATAATGATTCGTACGAGTCACATATTCCCGCAAGTGAAAAGCCACATTTTACTGTTGATAAATAATATTGACTGTTATCAAATAGTATACACCGCAAATCGCTAAACAATGACCTCAAATGAAAATTTTGCTTACACCTTTGGGAAAGATAAAATATACGCTCAAATTTTTGTAGGCGCTTCCGTTGATCGTTGACTATATTGGAATATGCTTGGAAAAGATTATGTCATTAATTATTTAATACCAACATTTCTTTAAAATGCATTTTTAAACTTAAAATCAACTTTGTTTTTGGCAGGTGTCCCCTAAATTTGGAGTTTATTTATTGCATTCAAAACTGGAAAACCAGGGCTTCTCAAACTGCGTTACGTTCACATTACAAGCGAAAAACAAACAAACTAGCAAAACCAGAAATTATTGTCTCAAAAAACTTCAATACCGTCGAGATCAAAATTGTTAAAGTTATGAATTGCTCGTGTGGAATTCGTGTTGAACATTATGCTCTCGTATCATTCGAGAGGTTGTAGTAAAGGAGCCATAATCAATGACATAATAGCTCCAATTCAAAAGTTTACGAAGATCTACCTTACAGGCATCTACTGAAAGTTTAAGAGAAATGAACCAGAGCGGTATGTTTGTTACACTGATTCACAAAGCAACCGGGGGGCGGATGAACAACCAGTACACTGATTCGAGTTAATTGAATCAAAATTTGAGCCAAGTCGACCATTGATTGAAAAGTTTGAAAATATTAAATACTAAAATTTATGTTATTAATGTCTTTAAAGCATTTATTATTTATGTTTATATACAAAAATCAGTTGACGCTAAAATGTCCTTGATATATACATATATCAATATTAGGTAATTTTACCCTTTCATATCGAGGCACAGCACTTTGCAATTCTTTTAAAAGGGATGGAATTTAACATTTTACCACTTTTAACTTTAAATTAAATTTACACATTGCACCTTCTTGAATTAGCTTTTAGATATCACGTGCCCCATTTTTAATCTTTTATTAGCTGTGTATATATTATTTTATAATAAACAGCATTCTTATATATTTATGTCACATATGTATCCCCATATTCTACGGTAACGAAAAAAAGAGAAAAAGATCAGTCAAGGAAACCGCATCGATATTCTCTGCAAAGTGATCCAGTTCAATAGAATGGAGATAATCGAGTTCATCTTGTAACTCTTTGAATGGATCATCGTATTCAGCTATGGGTGCTTTCTGGCTCTTACTTGATATCTCAGCTTTTCAAAAGCAATTTAGTATCGTTCCGAGTGTATACGCATCCCAAGCAGAAACCATCATTCGCATTCTTTGAAGGATCGAAATTATTGGAAGAGTTTCATATCTAGGCTTCAAATGACGCTTTTAATGAATGGAGTACATTTTGATCCATTGGGTGAGTCTGAAGTTCTGATGAAGTTTCTACCAGAACAACAACTTGATTGCTTTTAAATTCTCAATGTGGCGGGTGGGCTGGACAATTGTCGATTACTAAAGCAACATTTTTCCCCTCGTAAGCAAACTTTCGCTCCAGTTCTTTGACCTACTCTTCCACCAACACCCTATCATCCATCCAACTTTTCGTTGACTTCTATACCGGCAACGTAGGAATTTGGCATTCTTAAAGCATCGTGGTTTTTTAGCTTTTTCCAATTACAACCATAAGCAACGTTTTGTCAACAGAATTTACTGCTGCCATGCCATATTTTACTTAGCTTTTCTTCAGAGCACTTTTCCGGCTTCAGTTGGTAAGTTTTATTTGGAAGCCAATGACAAAATAGTCCGAATTCATCATCAATTCAAACAAAAGCAAATGTTTTTAGATCATAGTTAGACAAAGGAAATGGGACGTTTCAGGGCATTAACCATATTAGTCGTAACAGACTTCAATTTTCCGGACACAGTTTTCAACGTCTTAACCAGCCATCTAATGCCTGGAAGTTTTCATCATTCAAAACTTACAAACTTAATTGCCTTTTCTTGAATCACAGAAGCATATAATGGAACTTTCGCATATTTAGAAACCTTTTAACAATAGCTTAATCCACTGATTCATGGTTACCTGCTTACCATTTTGAGAGTAAACTACTAGAACATGAGGTGGCAAGAATCGATCTTTCATTATTTTCAAGTAGGATGATTTAAACTGAGAGCAGCATGCCTCGTCGGTGCACTTCACGATTTGTAAAATATATTGCGATTCCCGGACATGTTTTGTTTTCCATTCTTCTAACTTTGTGATTGAAATTTCCGATGGTTCCTCCTTTATAAATTCAGCAACAACTGGATGACCATCAATCACCAATTTTGACCACAATTCGGCAAGAATTTTAAAAAAATTATGAAAGATTAAAACGGAAAACAACGTCTTTATTTTAACAAATACAAAAAGTATTTTCTATCGAATAGATTTTTTTACCGCGACGTTACGGACTTGAACTGAGAACCACCACCCCTCCGCCCTTATTTACCGCCCCGCTGCGTCATAAAAAACAGAAAGAACCACCCTAACCAATAACCACCTTATTATAATGTGAAATTATTGCCCACATCATGCAGAGTGATGAGGTTGCGCCTTCTCCTCATGCAGAGTGATGTTGTTGCGCCTTCTCCTCATGCAGAGTGATGAGGTTGCGCCTTCTCCTCATGCAGAGTGATGATGTTGCGCCTTCTCCTCATGCAGAGTGATGAGGTTGCGCCTTCTCCTCATGCAGAGTGATGAGGTTGCGCCTTCTCCTCATGCAGAGTGATGAGGTTGCGCCTTCTCCTCATGCAGAGTGATGATGTTGCGCCTTCTCCTCATGCAGAGTGATGATGTTGCGCCTTCTCCAAAACCGAAGATCAAATCTGACTTCAACAGCAGCAAAGAAGGTGTTAATCAGGACGTAGATTCGAATCACTTGGTAATAGCTATGTCGCTCCTGAAATTTTCATATGTGTAATAAAAAGTTCTCTCCGTCTTATTGTTCAAAAAACGTTTTTGACATTTTTTGCAACGGATCAGTAGCTTTGACGCAGTTTGTTTATTGGAGACTTGGGATACAGCCGATTCGTCAATCGATTAAAATTCCAATTACTTATTGCATAATTATAAATAAAAAATAGTTGTGGAGGCGTTTGTATATATCTTTTGGAAACACTTTATTTTAAAACTATGTAGAGAAGAAATGTGCAGTTCTAAAATTGATATTGAATCCCTCTTTTTAGAAATAATTGATAAAAGGAGGGGAAAGGTCTTAGTTGGTTGCATTTATCTTCCGTCACAAGGGAAAATTGAACTATTTAAAAGGTCAATAAAAAAATCATTACACAATCTTACAGGGAGAAAAGTGTAATTATCGCCGGTGACGTAAATATTGACGCGCTTTCTTGTAATGACTCTCCTAAAGCAATAAAACCTATTCTTTGACATGCTATTAAACAGCCACGTGCTTCCTGTTATTACCAAACCAATGCGAATAACAAAAAGATCTATCTCTTATACTCGTCAGAAACCTTTTTAAAAATTCCTTTGCATTTTGTATTTTCCAATCCGACATCTCAGATCACTTTCTCATTTACACAATTTTTGATAACATAACTTTTGCAGTAAAAATAAAGAAACTTTAGCAAGAAACTAAGGAAACGAAACTTGGAACGCCGTCTATAACAGCTGTGACGTAATAAGGCCTACTATAATTTCAACAATACTTGCATTTAAAGACACCTCTGTTCAATTTAAACTTCTGAAGTCAAACAAAAAACTATAAATAAGCCGTGGATGACAATGAAAGTCTTTAATAAAATGTTCGAAATATAAACAAAAGTTATAATAGCAAATTTATCAAAACTCGTAACGAAAAAAATGCAATAAAAAATAAAATTACAAAAAACACTATTTTCAATTTCAATTTCAATCAAAAACAATTTTCTTCTTAAACAGGCTAAAAGAAATTACTATAGCGCACAGTCCAAAAGCATAAATTTGGAATCGTTCCTCGTATAAATATGAATGGAAACCTTTGAACCTTAAAAAGTGTAACATGAATATTAAGTTATATATTTATTACGCTTTTAATTACTCAGAGGATACATTTTCTAATCTTGTTTCAAAATAAATTGTTTTAAAAATTTTATATTTGTGAATTTGAGAAATAATATATTTATATTAGTTCTTTATTTATTACAAAATTATCTAGATGGCAATTTATTTCGTAATCTTGCAGAACAATCTTTACTTTAATTATACAATACTACCTATACATATTAGGACTTCGGATTTTAGGAGGGTTGCCAGGCCAAATGGGTTGCGTTTGGATTCTACAGGCTGAGAAGCTTGGGGAGGGTCACTTTAAATGACGATAAGTCGTCAAATATAACGTATAATTTTTACAATTTTAAAATATTTTTCTGTTAATAACATCAATAATTCATCAAATATTCTTCTAATAATGATGAAACTTGGTAGGAACATACAGTAAAATAAACTAACAATAATATTTGAAGTATTCAATAGAAAATTTGGATAATTTACAGACCAGAATACTCACAAAAAAGTGAGGTTTCAAAATATAGCCATTTTTCAAGAATTGTTTTTTATTTCGAAGCCAAAAAGGTTCCGACTAATTAACAATTGGCAACAGAAAACAGAAATGGGTAGGAATGATGGATTTTTTTCCTTATATATGTTTTTGCCCAATTTCTCAATTAAACTGCAGGTCCCAGGTGCGAAAACTTTTTCTCTTTTTAATCTTCTATATATATAAAAGAAGTTTCTATAAAAAAATTTCAGTTCCCAGATATGTTAAATGAAAAGTTATTTCTAAGCACCTTTTTCAGCCATAAAAAACAGCCTACTTCACTCGCAACATTTTATGTACGCAACTTTTTTTCTATTTGCGTTTTTCAAAAATGTTAAATTGGCTATTATTGATTTCTGGACCTTCAAATTTTGGAATTTTTTCTCCCTGATATAGTAGTATAACATATCCTACGATGAAGTTCAAAAGAAAATGACTATCAGTACCTGCTCCACTCTTACAGAAATTGGCTCATAACAAATGGTAAATTTGAGAAGAAACGGCCCTTCCATTACTGATATACTAGAGAAACCAATGGGGCCTTACGAGTGTTCTGGAACCCAAACCCTCCAGAGTTGGACCATTCACCTCCACTTTTAAAAATCTTCATTAGGCTACATTCTAACACCAATAAACCTTTGTCTAGGGCTAGGTGGTACCTCCCTCCCTCCTGGGCCTAGTCTATTAAGCACCTGAGAGTAAAATTTGTAAGATTCAAGGTGTACTTCTGTCTCATAGTGCCTGGTATATGGTACTCGCGTAATGTAATAAAACAGCAATATATTCAATCAAATCTATTTCAATATGACAAACAAGTCATTTTATCGATATGATTTCTGATATCTTGCACGTGCTCCAGGCCCACCAAACTTTTTAGCTTCGCATCTACGAGGATCAGCAACCAGTAACGAACGGTCGTATTGCACCAAAAGATCCTTTATTTCTTTTTTTGATGCCTCGTCTACAAACTTTTGATAGTATGCAACAACAGCTTTTGAGAGAGCTTGTCTAACAGCATATAACTGAGCGACTTGACCTCCACCTTTAACTCGAACTCTGATGTCAATCCCAGCAAACCTTTCTTTGCCAAGCAATAATACAGGTTCTTGCACCTTCATACGTAGCGTGCTAGGTTCTACTAAATCCAAGGGACGACCATTAACCTTTATCATGCCACTTCCTCGTTTGCAAAATGCAACAGCAGTTGAGGTCTTTTTACGACCAAAAACTTGGACAGATGATTGGTGGCTAGACTTCTTCATCATGTCCTAAAACAATAAATTTCAGAAATAACCAAAGGTTTTCAGATACATCATTAAAGAGTGCAGAATATTTTAACGACATTATACACAGGAGAAACATCCCATTACATTTAAAAATGAAACAATTGAAATGACATATTAAATATACACTCTTTAACTAAGGCCAAAACAAAGTCAAACATCGTTCTTCTCATGCTCCAAATTACCTTAAGGGAATTAAATTTCACGGGAACTTAATTTCGCGGGGTTTTTTTAATGGAAATTTTGCAGAAAAAAAGGGAATTTAATTTCGCGGACAAAGAGTACTCAAAAAATTCACGGGAATTTAATTTCGCGAATCCAAATTTCGTAAAATTTTAAAAGTAAGAAAGAAGTTATAATGGGGAATTTTTTGGAGGGAGCTGATGGTGTTGAGGCTGCTATAGCTGTACCACCAAAAAAAAGCAAAAGAAAACACAAATCAAGGAAAAGCCAGCTCCACGATGTAAAGACATTAGAACCCTTTTGAAGCAATGTACGAAATGAAAATGAAGAAACCACAATTGTTATTGATTAAACATTGTTAAACTAAATGTAGTGCTTTCATTGTATCAACCTCACAAATTTAAGTCTCAAATCACAAATTTTATTTCATAAAACCTACGCCTTCCGATCTAATAATGGATACGCCCATTCTCGGTTGGGTGTTAAATGCACAAGGGTGTATTTTCAAATCCTCTTTCGTTTTCATTCTCACTTCGAGACGGTCGACAAGAAATAAACAAACCAAAGTAAGTTTCAAAAAAAATCTAAATTTTATCTCGTATTATCTATAGAATCCAACAAAATAAAATGTAAGATGTAACATTATTGGATTCTACAACATTACTTTGGTATATTTAAATGAAAAATTTATGCCAAATCATTGAAGAAACATATTTTATCTTCAATTTTAGACATGAGCCAAAACCAGGACTCAGCCATAGAGGACGATGCTAATAAGGACCAAAACCAGGTTCCAAGCACCCAAAACGAGGAGAAAGCTGATGAGCCTCCTTCTAAACGTAAACGTTTAACCTTGGAAGAGGAGAATAATGATAACTCTTGGGAATTGAAAAAAGAAATAGTGGATTATCTATCGAGGTCCATGAACACTTACGCCTCAGACAAATCCATCAAAGAACGAGTGGTGGACGTTCTCCCCCACCAAAAAACCTTAATGTAAAGAAGGAATTGGATAGGTATGTCAGGGACCTCCTAGTGGAGAGAAACCTGAATCAAAGCATTTCCTTGGATAAGGCTCTGTACAATGTCCAAGAACGAATTGGGTTCGCCTATGGTCCTTTATGCACAATTTGGGACTTCATAGAGGAGAGCCAAGCTCCTTCAACTCAATCCAATCATGACACTGGAGAAGCTGACACAGAAGAAGTCGTAGACAGTGCAACAGAGTTCACCAAGACTATGGAAAAGGCTTTTCTTCTAATTGGCCAGGCCTTTAACTCCGTGTCGTATTACCGGAGGAGAAATGTACTGATGGCTTTGACAACCAACAGAAGGAAGGTGCAGGATGTCCTTACCAACAAAACATTGGAGGAAGATTCGCCCATGCTCTTTGGACTGAAATTTGAGGAGCAGCTGGATACGGTACCCGATTCGAAGAAAAAAAAGGTCTTCTCAACATGCTGGACGTTCCAGAGGAGAAGCCTAACTCATCGTCACGTGACAGCACGCCCTTTCAAGAAGGCCCCCTGTCAAGCGACACCGGTAGGGGGCGTGCACGTGGTTGAGGCTTCAACTTCAGCAACTTTCGTCAACAGGGACAACAAGCATGTAAGTTTAAACCATTTTCTTTCTTTAAATGCCAATTATCAAGTTCCAATTTTGTGCATGGAGGAGTTTCCAAATGTTCATCCTCTAGTAAAAAATCTGTTTCCAATAAAAATCCCCGAAAATCTGCCATTAGCAGGAAGGGTAAAATATTTTTTGCCAAATTGGCAAAGAATTTCAAACGATCAGGCAATACTCAAAATTATAAAGGGTTACAAAATTCCATTTTATTCAACACCATTTCAAAAACATATCCCTGTACCTCCAAAATTAACTCAGGAGGAAAAAGTATTGGTGAATTTAGAAATAGAGGATATGCAGAAAAAAGGGGCTATAAGAAAAGCACTACCCCTGAAAAACCAATTTATAAGCAATGTATTTTTAGTTCCAAAAAAGAATGGTGGAAACAGGCCAGTAATAAACACCCGAACAGTTTTGTTCCTTACTTACATTTCAAAATGGAAGGGTTGTTTCTGATCAAGGAACTCCTTTCACCAGGGAATTGGATGTGCAAAATAGACCTAAAGGATGCATATTTTTCAATTCCTATTCACGAAGAATCTCAGAAATACCTGAGGTTCAAGTGGGAAGGGACATTGTTCAAGTTCCTATGCCTGTGTTTTGGCCTAGGGCCAGCCCCAAGGATATTTACCAAATTAATGAAGGTACCAATAGCCTTATTAAGGAGGTTAAATGTAAAGGTAATTATTTACCGGGACGACATGATCCTAATGGCATCCTCAAAGAAGGATTTGATGTTGGGCAGGGATACTTTAATCTACATCCTCCAACATTTGGGCTTTGTGATCAACAAGAAAAGTCTGTGTTGACACCAACTCAAGTAATCGAGTTTTTGGGATTGTCTGTAAACTCCCAAAAGATGGAGATGTCTTTGCCACAAGAAAAGGTCTTGACAATACAGGATCAATGTCAGAATTTATTAACTCAGGAGAAAGTTTCTGTGAGGGAGATCACACAATTATTAGGGAGACTTTCAGCGACAACATTAGCGGTGCTACCTGCACCCCTACAGTACCGGTACCTTCAAAAGCAACAAATCAGGGAACTGTTAACACAGGGCTCTTACAAAAAATTGATATTCCTTTCCCAAAAATCCAGGGAAGAAATGTCATGGTGGAAAAACAATCTAACTCTAAACAATGGGAAATCATTAATTTCAAGGCCTCCAGAGCTGATAATTCAGTCAGATGCATCCAAGAGGGGATGGGGGGCTTATTGCCCAGGAAAGAAGGTCAAGAATCCTTGGAGGAAAGTTGCCTCCATATAAACATTCTGGAACTAAAAGCTGCACAATTAGCAGTAATAACATTTACACAGGAAACCCCAGGGGTCAAGAGCATTCATTTACAAATGGACAATATGACAGCATTGTCATATCTAGCAAAAATGGGGGGCACCCAAAACATGACAATGACAACGATTTCCAAGGAAATCTCAGGATATCTTTTGTCAAAGAGGATCAGTTTGACAGTAGAATACTTGCCAGGCCACCTAAATGTTCAAGCAGATTTCCAATCCAGGAGTTTCAAAGACTCCAGCAAATGGATGTTAAATCAAAGGTTTCAGAGGTTGTGTCTTCTAGTGGGGACCTTGGAGGTGGACCTTTTTGCCTCCCGAACATCAACTCAGCTCCCAAAATATTTTCCTGGAAAAGGGATCCTTACAGCCACGAGGTTGATGCTTTTCAGCAGTCATGGAAACAAATAATAGGGTATGCGTTTCCCCCATTTTGCCTGATAGGTCGGGTCCTAGCCAAGGCTCAAAGGGACCAAACAACAGTAGTCCTTGTAACACCATTGTGGCAAACTCAACCATGGTTTCCGAAAGCAATAGAAATAAGTGTAAAGAATCCAATGGGCCATTCTCATGAAAGGTCAACCTCAGCATAATTAATAAAAGATTGAAATTATGTCCAAAAACCAGATTTTTTATGTAGTATATGGATAAAATTTAGCAATTGACAACCTCTATAAAACAAAATTTCTAATATTTTTGGCAATGACAGTCAGGCAAAAATTTCAACAGAAAAGCTGCAAAATCTACTTTAAAATGAAATGGTAGATAACCCAAAATAGCTGTCAATTAAAGATTTGATTAAATGGTCCATACAACCCTCAGTATGTGACAGTTGTTTGAGAATAGAATAAAACCAGATTGGCTTGATATTTGCTACAGAAACTTTTACTATTATGCAAACTAGAAATTAAAATAAACAAACATAGCTTAATGTATGATATCAAACTACTCAAATGTGTAATGTTCTCTTGTATTGAGAAGGTTCCCTTGTATTATTCTCAGCTCCTCCACCATTCGCGAATCAAAATCATTTTCTTTGATGACAAAGCTCTTTTCTTTTTTTCGAAATAATTTATTTCAACTTCATTGCCATAACTATCCCCATTAACAACGACATAATACCCTTTGTAATTACCCTCACTTTATTGCTCAACCAAATAGCTTGTCAAACTAAAATAGCTGAAAATGCTCTTTTAAAATGATTTTTCTTAATTATCAACAACCATTTAATGCTTCCAATCTGCTTAAAGTGTATAGTTTTATAGCAGAAATATAATATTGTACTAGTTGGATTGGCAAAATTGAAACTACAGTAGGATAATAATCTATTTCCAGTTGGCCACCATACTCAATGAAATAAAGATAAACTATATAAAACCCATGTATGAAAGCTTAGAACCAAGTATAGAGCTACGAGCATTGTTTTTCTCTTTCAAATTACAATCTGGTAACCCGTCCCAAGGCTGGTATGTTTCTTGTCACGTACGTCACACAAAATATGTCACGTATGTCACTGAGCATTAGGCAAATTATTCCAGCAATAGAAAAACTTAAGAATGAAACACTTAGATTTTTCTGAATATCATCTATTGATATAACTTCATACTAAAGCTCTTCGGAGTATCATCTTGTGAATCAGACAAATCTCAGGAGAAAGAAATGTTGTAGAGAAATTGAATTTGTACGATGTTTGCTTACCTATTAGTAAGAGGCTTTTTACAAAAACCTAAGTATAAATGATGGTATTTATAGTCTATACCCTAGGTATAGGTTAGGGCAAAATCCATCCTGGGGTAGTAATTGATTGATTTTACTTGAATTTTACCACTTTTAACTCAGATTTTACTCTCCAAATGTCACATATGTCACACGAGAATGGCCCCAATACTGTTGCCATTCAGCATGAATCTTCTGACAGATTTTCAAGGCAGAATCCACCCACTAGTTCAAATCAGGACTCTGAGACTAGTGGCCTGGGTTGTTTCAGGAAAACCTGGCAACAGAGGGAATTTCAAAGAGGGCTATATCCCTTATGTCAAAATCCAGGAGAAAGGGAACAATTTCTAATTACGAATCGGCCTGTAGAAAGTGGTCTAATTGGTGTATCCAAAAACAAATTGATCCCATTGGATGTCATGTGAATTATAATTTGGATTTTTTGACAGAACTAAGTGAAGGTGGGAAAAGTTATAGTTGTATAGGCACGCATAGTTCCGCCATATCAGCATATCATTCTTTAGTTGATGGTCATTCGGTAGGTAAAACATCCAAGGGTAATATCTTTGATGTCAGGGATTTTTAACGACAACCCACCAGTGCCAAAATATTCCTTTATTTGGGATGTAGAAATGGTGTCGAAATTCATAAAAAATCTACCAACCCAACTTTCCTTAAAGGTTCTAAGTTTTAAACTAGTTACCCTTCTTGCATTGACTTCAGCCACCAAAGACATTAATTTTTGAAAAATTTAATGAAAAATCTCTGTGTATGTGAAGCAATAGATCAGTATATTGAACAAACTAAGGAACTAAAGAAGGAAAATAATACCCAATTACTATTGACTACAATAAAACCATATACCCCAGTAAAATCTCCCACAATTTCAAATTGGATGGTAAAATTCCTAGCAATGGCAGGAGTTGATACTAGTAAATTCAAGGCACATTCGACAAGGTCAGCCTCAACCTCTTTTGCGCTAAAATTGGGGGTTTCAATTCAGGAAATAGTTCAGAGGGGTCATTGGAAAGCAGAATCTACTTTCAGAAAGTTTTACAAAAAAGAGGTGAACTTTAAAAACAAAATGCAAAATGCCCTTTTGAATTCAGTGTAGCTTTAAACAGAGGATTTGAAAATACACCCTTGTGCATTTAACACCCAACCGAGAATGGGCGTATCCATTATTAGATCGGAAGGCGTAGGTTTTATGAAATAAAATTAAGGATTACGAAAGGGCGGGAAGCGCCCGCATTGAAATCCCGATTTTATGAATAAAATGTAAATATCATTGTCACTCCAATGTAAATATCATTGTCATTCTGTTTTAGTTATCACAGATCGTGGAAGAGGAACACGTGGATATGGTAGTCGCGGTCGCGCCGCCAATCGGGGCGGTCACTATTAGAAAAGTTGTATACTTTGTTCATTTTCTTTTGTAAATATATATCTACTTTAACCTAATTATTTGTAGTTATTAATTTGCCATCTATGTTATTGATACTCCTATCGAAAATACACCCTTGTGCATTTAACACCCAAGCGAGAATGGACGTATCCATTATTAGATCATTGGCTTCGATTTTATTCATAAAATCGGGATTACAATGCGGGCGCTTCGCGCCCTTTCGTAATCCTTAATTTTAGTCTCAAAACACAAATTTTATACTTTAACATATATACCGTAAAATTCTGAGTGTATTTCAAGTTCAAAATTCACATGGAATCATTAAACATAGTTCATAGCGGGGTAGGTTTATTTACTGAATTTTACGGTGTCTAAAATTAAAAAAAAATTAAAGATAAATAGGGAATTTAATTTCGCAGACAAAGTGTATCCAAAAAATTTGCAGGAATTTAATTTCACGGATGAGGGACATTTGGATTTTTCGTGGGAAATAAATTTCATGGTTTTGACCAAATACTGCCAAATCCACGAAATTTAATTCCCGCAAAAATTAATTCCCTTAAGGTAAATACAACTGAGCGTGGCAGTAGTCAGCCCTTGTCACCCACTTAATTCGCCTATTACATTTGGTGCATGAGAAGAGCAACGTCTGATTTTGGAAAAAATAACTTTAAATATATTTACTTTATACTTTATTTAAATACTTAAAACAGAGTTTAGTTTATTAATCTACTATTAATGAGAACATTCATACATATGCTTATGTATAGAACATAAATTATATTTTTATTATTATCATTAGCATAGTGATTTTGGACCCTTAGGAAGGCATGGAGGAGACCTTTTCCAAGAGCCAGAGTGGGGACAAGTTCAGGGGACAACAAATCTTAATTTTCTAAAAATTCTTTTGAACACTTGGGTCCTGCTTCTCTATTATACAGTAGCCTAAATCATTAGGAAACGTTCAGCAAAAAGTTATGTATATTGATTTAAACTTTTTTTGCATGGATTTTTGTATTTAGACCTATCAAACGTGATAGAAATCAACATTATTCTAACCTAGAAATAGCGTACTATTCTTTAAAAGGTTTAAAGAATAAAAGACTGTTATATTTTACTGACTGTGTTCACATTTGACAAAACTTAGTTCTTTTTTGTTCGAATCTAGGATTCATAAGTATTTCTTATATACAAAATATATTATAGTTATAGGTTTATTTAGTTTACCTTTTACTTTAGTTATATTGGTTTATAATTTGTATAAACAAAAGTTCAACATGCCTGTTAGCCTATCAAAAAAATAAATAGAAGTTGGAAATTTTTTAACAACTAGTTACAATAACAAAGCAGCAAAAGATCACCATTGAGGAAGAAGGGAAAAAATGCTTAAAAATTGAGTTAAAAATATATATTGCAATAAAAGGTTAATGTTAAAACATTCTTGAATGTAAAATTCCAGATTTGGGAAACGAGGCAAGAGACTCCATTATAAACACCGGGTCATTCCATGTAATCAACACTCACCGTTTCCAAATTCGAATGATGAAAAGACTGAAAACAAATCTCCGTAATTTAAAATTGGAGGCTAATATTTTCCACACATATTTCCAATATGAAGGTGAATCAGGAATCATTTCAAGGAATTTGGAGATGTGTGTCAGTGATTTCATTTGGAATGACCCCGATCAAAAAATATCAATCACAACAAATGATTGCAGTGTCATATCAAATTAATGTTGGTTCGGAGTGAGAAGATGGCTCATGAACTTTGAGTTGAATTAAAATTTTAAAGTAATTTGTCTTGTTGTTATCAGGCCTAAAATATGCCTTTTAACTTTACTAAAAATATGCAATCTATTTTTGCAATGAAATATTATGTATTGTATCAAACATGATACGTAACACACATTAATATCTGCACAACGAACATATATGATATTAAATTGATTATAGTGATAATGTAGGATAAAATTAAAATGTAATTTTTATGATTTCTTTAGCTAAGAAGCCATCTTACCAATATCCAAAAATGTAAAAGATGGGATAAGAAAGGCAAATTTATTTTATTTAATAAGCAAGACCAAATGTAAAATCTATCTACACCGTAATGCTTGGAATAAACACTAATCTTTCTATTAACCAATTACGAAAAAGAAAGAACCGCCTGATTTATGTGATTATATGACACCATGGTGTAGTGGTTACTGTGAGTGTTCGCATTCCAGCGACCCGGGTTCAATGCCAGGTCATGGCGTCAAAGTTGACTCAGCTTTCCATCCATTCAAAAGGTCGGTAAAATGAGTACCAGTTTACTGGGGTAAAGATTGGGAAAGGAGTGGCGCCCTCCTCTACCCTTGTGGTAGTAGCCATTTGAAAAAGGAACCCTTCGGGTCTCCTTCGACTGCGGTCGCAAAATTATTATTTATTATTATTATGATTTATGTGAATCTTCTTCCAGATACAAATGGATAGAATATATTGGCAAAATATTTGAAATTAATCTATACAAAGTTCACGAGAAGATCGTATTTTGGCGCAAAAAAAATTCTCGTGCGGACTGGAAATGCTATAAAACGATACGCTGACGACTTGTCTACAACAGTGACAATCGGAAATCTTTTGCGTTGTTGGAGAATCCTGTGCGTTCTTGGCTCGGATGCTGAAATGCGGGAAAATCAATGGTACGCTAAAAAGCCATTGGTAGGACCGGAGGAAGCAAATGGTTCAAAACTTGTAACATCACCGTGCGTCTTCATCCCAACCATATCCAACTGGTGATGGATCACCCAACATTGAAAGCCCAGCCATTTTCCACAACTTTGCAACGTAGTTTGCCCTCTGCATCTGAAAAAGAAGAGATGCACGACATGGTGGGATGTTGGACAAATCGATGATGATGCCTTTTTTCTGTTTTCGCTCGAATAGATCAAGTCGAGTAAGGTTCAAGTTGTTCTTCTTCGAACCATAAAGACAACAAACATATTGTTCCAGATTGATTTTTAAGTTGTCATCTAGATCCCGTTCATCTCCAAGCTGTCGAAACATATCAACAAAATCTGCATTCTTCAACATCGTTTTCCAGCAATGGTTCTTTCCTTTTCTGAAAAAGGCCGGGACTTAATCATTGCCAGTGAATGCATGGAAATCAATAAATACCTTAAAATGCTCGTCAGGTAGTTTAATTTCGTCAAGCCAAATCTCCTTTTGATGCGTTCCATTTCCATAATCGAATTTGACTCTTTCCTTTTCTTCCATCAACCAAGTGCTATTACAAAGATATCTGTATCTCCAGATGGGGAACGTATAGATAAATTTTCCGAAGACGATTACAAGACTTATACAGCATGGAGAACAACTTTAGTATCTGCCTCTTCTTGATCGCTTCGTAGGTCGTCACAAGCCTCTCAATGCTACCCAGTTCGGTTTGGGGTGAGGTTTGGGGTTCTGTGTTCATGTTGCTTTTCGAGGTCTCTTTCAAGGAGAATCCCTTTGTAAAGTTTTTGTAGCAAGGTTGGTGTACTTTATATGCTTTCGCAATAAGGTCAACATTGTTAATCTAGCAATAATGAAAATTATCTTTTGATTTTGCTGCATCTTTAATTGCTTCTGCGGCTGCAACAGATGTTATGGTGTAAGGAATGTACTTTTTATTTTTGTGTTGGATCCGCTGTTTTCCACATATCTGGCATCTCAGGATAGAGCTCAAGTCTTCTTTCAGAACTCGGACTGGAGAGTCTCCTTGATTTATTGGGAGCAGGACCGGGTGTTTCTTGAAATCCTTTCTCTCCAAGGATGGCAGTAAAGCTGAAAAGAGAAATTAACACCAAAATGCATTGCATTTTCTTAGCCTATGATCCTTAAACATATGATAAACAGGTGGAATTAAATAGAAATAAACATTCTTACCGTTTGTAACAGGGCTCTAAGTGTACACCGTGTTGAAGAAGATTTAAATGTTCAGGGAGATTTGTTGAACTTGACAAATGTTTGGCTGGTGTATACAGGCCCGACGAAAGAGAGGGACAGAGGGGTACGCTGTCCAGGGGCCCGGACCAAAAGTGGGGCCCGGCGTTTTTTTATTTATTTTTTAGAATTGATTTGACATGGCCTAACCTGGAGATCCAGTTCATGAGTTTTTGAATGACACATGACTCATATTTGCATCTTACCCCACAACTGCACAGATAAATTTTTCAACAGTATAGAGAGCTTTCTCGTAAGCTTGTAAGTGTAAAAGCCTTAAAAACGTCACTCATTTCCAACTGGCGAGAGTTAAACAATTTTATTATTATTATTATTATTATTATTATTATTCACGAATATTTATACAGGATAATTCGTCAGTTATATACATATAAAATGAAAATACTGTTGTCAATGGAGTCCTGCTTTGATAAAATGTCAGTAAAAATTAGTTAAAAATTATAGCTATATATATATATATATACATACAAATCAAATATAAACGGTAGGTAAAGGTAGGTAGGAAAACGATTAAGTAGCGCTACAAAACCCATGGATAGGCACATTGATAAAAAGAATAAATAAAAAGGCTAAACTAAATAATCTTTAAGTCTATTTTTGAAAATAAGCAAGGTATCTGCAATGCGTATATTAGTAAGGTAATTCGTTGAAATATTTTCCGCCCATAAAATAAAAACCTTTCTTTGCTACTTCCAGTTTTACTTTTGGTAGATTGACAGATATTCCTCGATTACGTGTTTCGATTCTACCAGAAACAACCTTGAAATAATTAGTGAAATTTTCACATACTTCGTCATGGAGGCACTTGAATACGAATGTGCAGCATCTTTTTCGAAGAACAACCGAGATTTTAGGAATAGATATTGTGTTATCCGAAATTATACGTAGTGCCCTTGATTCTAAATTCGTCATGTTTAAATGAAGAGTGTTGCTCATACACGACGTTATAAGTGGGCAGTATGTAAGTAGCGGTACAATCATCGAGCTGTAGATTAAACTAGCGGTATGCGAATCTATGAAATATCTTATCCTTCTCAATAATCTAACACGACTTGCCGATTTCTTCAAAGTCATAGCGATATGCTCTGACATATTCAACGTATTATTGAGGTGTAAGCCAAGATACTTGTATGACGTTGTGTAATTGATTGTAGTGTAGTTGTATTTAACATTCATAGGTTGATTCGCCAAGCAGTGTAGTCGTTTACCAGTTCCAAATACCATGAATTCTGTTTTTCCTCGTTTGGGGTTAATTACAAGTTCATTCTCCTTAAGCCAGATGCATATGTTTGCAAAGTCTTCATTGAGAAGTTTCTCAATGGTTTGAATGTTGCGGTGCGAAATAAACAGTACTGTGTCATCTGCATACTCTACAATATTGCAATGCATAAGACAATTTGACAATAATGACAAGAGTCATTAAAATGTAGCAGGAAGGGAAGAGGTCCCAAAATAGACCCCTGTGGTACACCGCAAAAAACTGGTTGAGAATCGGAAAATACATTATTCAACATTACTTTTTGTTGTCGACAAAACAAGTAACTCGAGAACCATTCGTAAGAAGTTCCAGTGATACCAAGATTTGGCAATTTATTCAGGATGGAAGCATGACTAATTGTGTCAAAAGCCTTGCTGAGGTCGATGTAAATTGCACCTGTATATTTACCATCATCCATGCCTTTACGAATATGATCTGTAAAAATAGTAGCTGCAAGTTCAGTTGGTCGCTGTTTTCGGAATCCAAACTGGTATATAGAAAGCAATTTGTTATTTTATAAATACTCCATGACTTGCATATGTACACATTTTTCAAGTATTTTCGAAACTATGGGTAGTACACTAATCGGTCGATAATTTTCTAAATTATCACTAGCACCAGATTTATACAACGGAGTGAGTTTTGCAATTTTAAAGTCATTCGGAACAACACCTGTCTTCAGTGATAAGTTGATTATATGAGTCAACGGAGCAGCTATTGGATACGCCACGTCTTTTAAGAAGCCAGGTGGAAGGTTGTCGACTCCCACAGCTTTATTTCTTTTCAGTTTTCGTAAGTATGACAGCACCTCTCTCGAATTAACGGGCGAAAATTTGAAGGATTTACTCGGTTCAAGTCTCGATGGAATGAATGGTCTATGTCCCCATACAAAATCAGTCAATGGAAATGCAGCTGACTTTAACTTATTAGCAATCGTTGACAAAAATTTACAGAAACCATTAACGATAACGCTACTGTCGGTTGTTTTTTTGCCATTAATGACGAAAGAAGAAGGTTGTTTGTGTCCTTTTGACTTTGTAGGAAATATTTCTTTCACAGATTTCCAAAAGTTATCCGGCTTTGATGCATTCTCTTTTAAAATATTACTATAGTGAGCTTTCTTTGCACGATTAATTGCATTTTTGACATAATTTCTTTTCTGTTTATAATTAGATGTGTCCACCTCGCGACCAGTTTTTCTTGCCTTACGCATCAGTTGATCTCGAACATTCATTTCTTTCTTCAGATCATTATTTAACCAAGGCGCAGGTTTATTTCTCACTCGCTTAGTAATGAACGGCGCATGATGATCAATAACTTTTGTAAGCACATCTTTTATATACTGCCAGGCATTGTTAGCATTTGGTGCGGCATAAACATTGGTCCAATCATGGTTTGAAAGATCTTCATTCATTCTCTCTGGATCATAATTGGCATAGTTTCTACACGTTATAGTTTTTGGATTCCGTTTGAACTTGTACATTTTTCTGACGCATCCAATCATATCATGATCACTCAAGCCGGCCGGGATAACGACAGACTTGCGAATATCGAGTGGATGGGTTGTTTGAATGACATCGATTAACGTTTTTGTTGTTTCAGCTATGCGTGTCGGTGAATTAATCAATTGCCTGTAACCGTTGAGAGTAAAGATTTCTTTAATGACTTTGTGATCGCTTTTAACTAAATAGTTACAGTTCAAATCTCCCAAGACGATTATTTCTTTATTTTCTGAATCGATAGTAGATAGACAACTTGATAAAATGTCATTAAAGTTTTTTGCAAGATGTTTCGATGAATCAGGGGGTTTGTACATAATTCCAACAATAAATGATTTTGTATGTGGAAAACAAATTTCAATCCACATTGCTTCACAGGACCCATGTTCAAGATCGATACGTCTTTCAAACGGAATACCATCTTTAATATATACACCCGCTCCTCCACCAATTTCACTTGTACGGTTCTTTCGAAGAAATGTGTACCCCGGAATTTTCACAAAAGCGGATGTAATGTCTTCTGTGAGAAAAAGTTCTGTAACACCAAATATACCAATGCTATGATTTAATAATATATCTTGAATATCGTCTTTTTTGACGAATAGCCCTCGAATATTCTGATGAAGTATTTTAATCCCAGACAACTTACATAGGTTAATTAATTCATCAAACCTCGTTCGGTTGAATCGTTGTTTTCGGTGTTATATTGTTGACAAGTATCACACGTTAAATTACCATCTACTAAGTTCAAACATTTTTCATGATATTTTTTGTTGCAAATAATACAATATCTTTGATCTATGTTTCTTCTGAAACATTTGTCACACTTGGCACAACGACATCTTGGACCGGGACAAAGTTCGATATCACCGGAGAGTATGAGTAGAATTCGCAGAGATAACTTTGGGTTCAACGATATACCTTTTTCGCGATAATACTCCCAAAATGAACTTGAAAAGTGTAAATTATCAAAATCAACAACATCTTCTCCATGAAACGAGTAACAACAAGAATTTGCGTTCGTAAATAACGGCTTCTTAATACATAACGTTATAAAAACTGTAAACAGCAGTTTCAACATGACCGCTTTTACTGCCGCCATTATCGATTTTTTTATTGTTAACTTTCGATCAACATCTGTTGAGGTTTATTATTTATGTGCATAGCTCAATTTTATATTATTACAGTTAATTTAAAACACACGTCAGTAAATCGCTAAAGCATTACAGTCTCATATTTATTTTGTGTGTTTATTTTGTGTCATCCGAGTGGGTTTTACGACCTTATTGATATGGTTTTTCAAGCTTATATTGATAATCCTTTTCAACTTTATTGAACATAGCATCGCCATATGCTTAAAGATCTAAATAAAATAAAACAAAGATCGGATAAAGAATTTAAATATGTTTATAATACCATACAAATACATTTATATAACACCAGGGCCAGGAGACAGCCGGGAGTCAGGGGGCTGGAATTTTTTAGGCACCCGCTGGAAAGATCTTGTTGATAATAATAAAACTATTAACAATAAAACATGTAAAAATGATTAGGAAAAAAGCTTTAGGAAAATTCGTGCTACTATCAAAAAAATTTTCCAGCAACTGCGAGCACTACAGAGGTTTAGAGTAATTTTAACTGATCTTCAGAGCAGAAGTGAGGTCGTGGAAGTCTTAATCATACTAAGTACTTAAATACGGAGTAGAGTTGTTCACCAGGAGCCATGACCTTATTAAAAAGCTTAGCCTACCTGTTATTTCGGTGACTAAGGTTAAACGAAAACTACTGCACTTTAAACAGCCAATTTATTACATCTAACGTTTGCAGATCAGTAGGCTACAATCAACGTCCTCACAGATCGGAATGATATATGAAAAGGCAACTAAACAAATTATTTGATAAACAGAGGAAAAGGTTACGAGATAGTTACAGCAGAAAAGGTTCAATGGCGCAGTAAATTTCAACATTGCGATACAAATTTCACAATTGAGCGATTTTTGCTCCAAACACGATTAGAATCAGTCGGATCAAAGTCCACAGCAGGCGGCGAAATAATTAAATGTAATATACTGACTGTAAGCGCAGTAGATTTTGTTCTACGTTTACCGCCGGAAGAACAGACGGTAATTAACTATGTACCAAAGTTGAGTGTGTCTTTAAGGCATAACAGACTTATAATATGTCATACTATTTTTTTTAGCCTAAAGCATATCCACAGTGCAAATCTCGGAACACGGATATATCTCTATGGGAACTATTGCAAATTTTTCACTTTAAAACTCAGTAATTTGTTCCCAAATGTATGTGTCCTTCTCAGAATATTTCTAACGTTACCTTCACAGTTGCACATTCAGCACATTGACACTGGTAAAAAATGTGTTGAGATCGACCATGTGTCAAGGAAGACTAACAAGTAAGTTTAGAGATCCTTGCAGTTGAAGGCCCCTTAAGCTGAGACTCTCGATTTTCAAAATATTATAGATTCATTTGGAAGCCGCAATGCCCGTAAAGCACCTCTAAAATAAGCTTGATATTTCTTTGAAATAAATTTTTTGTTTATAATTGTTTTTTAATAATGATTTTCTTTCAATATAACACTTTCAATATTTCAATATCTATTGTATTTACTATATTCGCTTTTTCATACTATATACATGTGTGTGTGTACATATATTTATATATGAGCACAAGGGGCCCAGGAGCTTGCGTGCCCCGGGGCCCGTGCTGGCTCTCGACGCCCCTGGGTGTATGACACACAGCTTTGATGTATAGTTATATTTTTTACACATATATTCCAAATTTAGGTTATTTCCAAACATAAATTGAAAGGTCTGTAAAGTAACCCAAGGACATGAGAAGTGATAAAAAAACTCAGTATAGGTTCTTCTTATATAAAACTCTCATAATTAAAGTATTTGACACGTTTTGTTATGGTGTTGGAATTTGTCACACTTTGTAAACGTAAAATTCTACTGAAAACAATACATTTTTACCTAAAATTTGAATATTCTGGTCTGTAAATTACATGTTCTTTGTTTTTACTTGGAATTTTGCAGAGTTGATCTACATTCCATATACGAGGTGTGGACAAAGTTTGAATACATTAACAGTTTTAGTTATTGAGTTATGGGAAATTTAAGTACCCCACCCCAAACAAAATTATATATATAAATTTAACCGACCAGGCCCCCAATTTAGGCCTGTATATTTTGTTTGTCACCTGGTTAGCCAAAGACCATCCCGATTCTTAAAATATATACTTGTAGGAACCCAAAACCACCAATGGAAATTTTTCCCTTTCGAGGTGGCACCCCCGTCTCCATATTGCCTGGTCTAGTAATAGAGCGAATGAATACTATATCGTCGAGATTATTGCAATATTCCTTTAATGTTTCCAGTTGTACTAGAAAACGATTCTTATAAAGATATTTAATTTAATTTAACCACGTCATCATACTCCTGAGTATATCCATCGCCTTTAACAGGTTTTAACAAAAGATTTTCGGCATATGTTCTGAAATCTTCCTTGTCAAATCGATCTTTTATAGCTCCGATGATACCATCGAAGGATTCAAAACAAATTTTGCGATAGTGGGAAACGACGTCAGTTTTGTATTCAGGTGCTGGTTTTCCACCATAATATTCCGCGATCCTTTCAGGTGCTCTTTTTCTCCCGGACAATTTGGGGTCTTCGACATTCAAAGCAGCAGTCTTCAATTTGATTTCTTCAGAACAGGTCGAAATTTACGTCTGTTTGCATTTCGTTCAGCATGGTAACAACCATGCTTTGCAATTGTTTGAGCTCGTGCCGCACATACAGATGTAGATCTTTGGCTTGAAGTGATGAACTTATCGTTATTGCTGTGTCTCAAAAGAGGAATTCCGAATCGAAAACCATAAAAATGTACGCAATTGAGCTTAGAAACCGTGCATGGGCGTAGGAGCCAAAAATTGGTTGGGGGCACAACCACCTCTGCCCGAAAAATTTTTCGGCCGGTTGTAGGATCGTTAAATCAAGTATATTTGACAGCGTCCGCAACGGCCTGATACCACCTCTGCTTCTGATTTATCTTCTTCCATGCTTCTATAAACCTTCATTTAATTACATTTTCATTCTCCATGTCTAATACAATAACATTGGGTGCCAAATCGACAGTCAATCTTGTAGAACTAGTGTTGGCTGGATCATTTGCAGCAGACGGAGTTCTACTTCTAGAAGTTGGCAAGCCTCTGTTGAAGATGATCTTCTTCCTCAATTGAAAGAAATTTAACTGATAAACTGTTTTTGTGCTTTCGTTTAAGATGTCCTGACTTATAATGGTAGCCTGGTAACCTGGTAGTTCTCATTTATGCCATTCACGTTTAGGAGAGAACTTAACCAAATTATTTCAAAACGAGAATATTGAAACTTTAGATCGGAATTTCTGATCACCGCATGCCAGATTAAGTGAATGTTGAAATGATTGAAAGCGCGGGAGGTTGAATTTCGGCTTTTATCTGTTTAGCGACTCCATTTTTCTTTCCCGTCACCGTACTACAGCCATCATAATAGCAATCGAACTTACCTAACAATCTTTACTGATTGAGTATGCTAAACACTTACGTATTTGGATTTAGTGGAGAAATCATTTAGAAACTCTTAGGAAAATTTAAGATAAAGAATTTTACTTCTTCGTTTTTTTTGTTTTATGTAAAAATATGAAGATTTTATTATATACAAAATTTTTGATCAAACTTTCCCTATTGATTTTGCATACTAAATTGTAAAATTTGTTTACAGTATGCGATATTCGGGAATGTCCCAACGTCCATTTTTTAACGGTATTGCTTTCAATGGTCGGCTAATGATGTTGTGGAGAGGAAAGAGGTCGATGTCCTTTGGTAGATGGTTTGGCACCTCTTGTAAGACCGTTCCAGTACAAACACGTGGCTTAAGAAACTTCAACTGAAGTGACTCGACACAACCTTCTTTGTCAAGCAAAAATTCGTCTCGTCTGCTCGCTCTTCTTCTATATCATCTAGTTCTTCAGCAATCTCTCTTTCGTTCTTTCTTTTAGATTTAGGTGCATTCTTTTTCTTTCTCTTCTCTGCTAGTGCTTTTTGCCGTTTCTCCTTTTCTTTTTCTTCCTCCTCCAATTATGAGATCTTGTCACGGTATTCTGTGTTGATAATAATATTAGTAGAAAAGTCAACTTTTCTCTGTTTCACCTTTGGTTTTTCCGTTTTTCCCTTCATTTTATTCAGAATCAGCTCTTGGAACGATGTTGACGTGTTTGGTGTTGATAGCGGAGTGGAAGTGGATTGAGTTGATCGCAATTGCCATCATATATGATACCATTCATGTCCGGAGACGATGGTTGTTGGTTCTGCTCCCATTTCATTGCAATAACATCCATCGAAGAAATATTGGGCCTTTCGGTTCAATTTGAATCGCAAACTTTCTACCCGTCGCTCATATCGAACAGGTGTAGAAAGTTTGCGCCTATATTTTAAAAGACATAGGAGGGAGAATAAAAATAAACTTTACACATTCTAAAAGACATACATCAGGAGTACTTTTAAAGCCGTGCGTTGCGTTTAAATGTAAACAAATAGAGTTCAGGAAGGAGTGTGTTTGCAAGGTTGGAAAGTTTTGATTGCCGTTAAATGGGCCATTTTTATGGGTATTATTAATGGGTGTTGTTTGTTTATTTATTGTTATTTTTATTGATGAAAGAAGCAAGCTACCTTTTTACTTTATTTAGAAAGATTATTGGTTTATTTAGCCAGAAGAACTGCTTTTATCACAAAATATCAATCTTCTTCTCTTAACATGACAATATTTTACCCTGTTAAGTTTCGTGCAAACCTTTTACCTTATTAGACTACTACTCATCTATGAGCCATGGTGTTTAGATTCTTATAATATTGTTTCATTAGTAACTCTTGAGCCTTGAGTAACTCCAGCCAAAATATCTAAAACCAAATTTCCTTTTGTAATAAAGGTCTTTGTTGTTGTTGTGGTTTTGTATTGAGTTTCCGTTGTATTTATAGTTTATTTTATAATTGTAATTGATATTTTGGTAAATAAATAAATTGATTGATAAATTGATTGATTAGCTATTCTCTTTTAGAAACTTTTATATATAAATAATGTTCATTTCCCATTCAGTTATAAACCAGAAAGGATGTTTAAGGCGTTGTAGCTCAGTGGATAAGTTCTTTGGCTCACGAAACCGAACCGCGCTGGTTCGAATCCCATTTCCGGCAAATCTTTATTTCTGAGTTACAGTTGAGTTCCTGAGTGAAACTCATTGCGTAATACAAGTCTAGCTTAAATAGGTTAGTTGTCTGGTTGAGCGATTTTTGTAGGCGCAAACGGGCGTCATAAGTACGCCAGGACTAACCAATAGGTCACACAAGGATAACAGTATTTTATATACTGAAGTGTAAATATCCTGTATAAAAATTCACAATAATAATAATAATAATAATAATAATAATAATAATGTAACCATTTTAATCAAATTTTCATAGTTTGGAGATTACATGTGCTGACTTAAAAAACAGTGTTTAACAAATATCAGGTTGGGTTTATTTTACTAATTAAAATCTATTAGTACTTTGGTGACAAGTAGAGAAGGGGGATAGTTAAACACCAAGCAGAAATACTTATGAATCCTAGATTGGAACAAAAAATAACTAAGTTTTGTCAAATGTAAATACAATAAAATATAACAGTCTTTTATTCTTTAAACCTTTTATCTTTTACATCGTTTCTATAAAAATATATTTATTTATTTTCGGGAAGTACGCTAGTATTTCTAGATGAAAATAATGTTGATTTCTATCACTTTTGTTACAGTAATTCTCTTTTTACAGTATTTGCGTACATCTATTAGCTCTAAATACAAAAATCCATGCAAAAAAAGTTAAAATCACTACTTACATAACTTTTTGTTGAAGGTTTCCTAATGATTTAGGCTACTGTATAATAAAGAAGCAGGACCCAAATCTGCAAAAGAATTATTAGAAAATTAAGGTTAAAACAAAATTTAGAAAAACGTTGTTGTCCCCCCCCCCATGCCTAACTTCAATCATAAAAGTTTTTCTCTTGGAAAAGGTCTCTTCCCCTTGCCTTCCTAAGGGTCCCTCATACCAGGGGGGAGGACACTATGAGAACGCAGACTTATTTGATTGACTGCAAATTGTGAGTGACACTGGGTGTCACGGGGGGAGAGGTGGAAGGAAATCCTCTTAGACAAAACCCCTCAGTTTAACAATATCCGTTGTATATTTTTTATATTTTGGAGATACATCCAGACAGGTAAAAGAGGAAGTATATTTTGGGAGGAAGAATATTTTCAAAGGTTTTTTGAGCGGTTGATTGAAAGATAAAAATCCATTAACCTGCTCCCTTCATCTTTCTAATTTTCCTTACAAATCAAATTTTATTAGCAATTTAATAAATTCAAAATGACAGATTTGGCCAAAGGGCACAAAACTTCAAACGACTGTAACTAGGGAAGCCTCGAATTTTAATTTCAAATTTTGTGTTATGCTTATTTCATTTGATACTATCAATGGTGAAAAAATTGGGGAAATGCTATTTCATTAGAGATTGCACGGCTAGATGAATTCACATAGCTATGAAATATATATTATATGTATACTACATCACTTTTGTATATGCTCAATACACTTTCATTAAAAGCTCAAAAGATGTTTCGGGTAATGAACACACTTCATTCCAAGCCGTATAGAAGTTATATGATGAAAACGGGTGAATTTTATGATGTCATCATTGTTGGTGGGGGATTAGTGGGAATGTCATTGGCTTGTGCTTTAGGTTTGTTTTCTTTCACATTTACAATAGCGTTGCTGGTTAGTAACATGAAATTTTATAACAACTTTGCAGGCCAATCTCATCTTTTCAAAGACAAGCGCATCATTTTGTTGGAGACAATGTCTAAAAAATTGCCAAAAAGTTGGGGAGAATGTGCATTTCAAAACAGAGTTTCAACCATCACACCAGCTACAAAAAAGTTGCTAGAGGGTAAATACATTTTAAAATATTCAATTTATTTGCCTCATACTCCAAGAATTTTTTTATAACAGATATTGGTATATGGAAAGAAATTGAAGAGAGACGCTTTAATGCTTTCCATAAAATGCAGGTTAGCTAATATTGAATTTTAATTGCTCCATAATTCTCTCAATTGTAGGTTTGGGATTCAAGCTGTAACGCCTCAATTAGACTGGATGCATATGACGTGCAAGCGAATGAGATGGCTTATTGCGTTGAAAATGACGTTATCGTAGAAAGTTCTGAAAAGAGGGCAAACAAACTCAATGATGTACTTGAATTATGTTACAATGAAAAAGTGAAGAGCATAGATTTTCATAGAGGAAAAGTAATGTTAAAGTTTACCAGGTTTATATTAATATTGCATTCTTTTTCCCATACAAGGGGTTGGGCATAGACTTCCTGATATCCCTTCACCGTGTATTCTTGTGCTATGTCTTTCTAATAATGTTCCATGTATATTTTTATTTTTTATAATATTAATATTACTATAATATATACAGTGTTCATGTATTTCCTTCAGTGCAATGTAGTTACAGTTCGACTTGGAAGTGGACGAGAACTAAAGACAACGCTACTGGTATGTGTTTGTTGTTTACCTTTATATCTCATAAATCAGATGCAATGCAGTTAGGTGTTGATGGAGCTAACTCGTTTGTGAGAAGATCGTCAGGCATCAAAACGGTTACTTACGATTACAACCAACACGCTGTTGTTGCAAATGTGAGGTTGGAGGTAACATGACGACACTGCTGCGAGTTTTTGTTCTTTGTGGTCTGAACGCCTTTTTTACCTGTACAGAACGGAGAAAACAATACAGCTTGGCAAAGATTCCTTCCGACTGGACCTATTGCACTTTTGCCGGTATGAATTTAAAACTACATTTTGGAAAAATAATATTTTGTTAATTTTAGCTGTCAAATAAATACTGCAATTTGATTTGGTCAACGACTCCATATAAAGCGTCAAGATTAATGGAGATGTCAGACAATGAATTTGTCTCTGCTGTGAATGCTGCTTTTACTGACATAAACTACACGTTAACAAATTTCTCTCAAAAAGCTATCAAGAATTTGTTTTCCATTTTAAATCCAGGTATATTTAAAATGAATGGATTGTTTAATTGGTTGTCATATAAACAAATCTATTCCAGAGAATTAAAATTATCTCGCAGAATTTGCAATTATTTAAGGTAAATCAATGTATTCATGACCTCTAGGTGGATTCAGCCAAACATCTTTCCCTCTACGTTTCATGACCTCTAGGTGGATTCAGCCAAACATCTTTCCCTCTACGTTTCATGACATCGGATATGCGGGAAAAATTCCCGCTGTCGTTACAACACGCTTCCACATACGTCGGCGAACGTGTGGCGTTGCTAGGGGACGCTGCGCATAAATTACACCCGATGGCGGGCCAGGGCGTTAACCTCGGTTTTGCTGACATTCCATGTCTTGTAAACGTTATTGAACAGTCATTGAAACATGGGGCAGATTTTGGTAATGTTCCCTTTGTTGTTATTGTTAGTCCTCTAGAAGTAAAATGTTGAGCTGTTTAATTGTACAATACATCTGCTAATTCTGCCTTCTGTTAACTTGTGATGTTTTTACTATTTATGATTCCAGGGGCCTAGCCAGAGTACATTAAAACTCAAAAATTTCGACAGATAAAATTTCGGAGGAAAAACTTCGGCGGACAAAATTTCGGCGAACTTTTTAGAATTTCGGCGGATAAATTTTCGGCGAACTAAATTTCATATTTTTCAATATTATTTAAAAATCATTAGGGAAACAGTAAAAACAAGTCACATTTGATCTTGATTTGATGAAAACTTTTCGTCCGATTTTAAAAAGTTTTAAGCCGCCACTTTCTTGTTGTTTGTTGAAAACGAAAAATTCACGTCTAGTCACGTGATTTTATGGAGGAAAATTGTTTAAATTTTGAGATATTTCAAGAAAACAGAACATATGTTAGTAGGCTTTCACTATCCTTAAAGGGGAACACACAAAAAAGAAAATTTGTTAGATATTTTATATTTATCCTAAAATTCAGGAAATATAAATTTTACAACTTCATTCTGCATTAAACATGCTACTTACGCTTCCAAAAGTAATGTATTTTTCACAAACGCGCATACAAACATACAAACACGCATACAAACATACAAACACGCATACAAACATACAAACACGCATACAAACACGCATACAAACACGCATACAAACATACAAACACGCATACAAGCATACAAACACGCATACAAACACGCATACAAACATACAAACACGCATACAAACATACAAACACGCATACAAACATACAAACACGCATACAAGCATACAAACACGCATACAAACACGCATACAAACATACAAACACGCATACAAACATACAAACACGCATACACGCATACAAACACGCATACAAACATACAAACACGCATACAAACATTTCTCATAATAATTATATTAATATTTTTTCTTTTGTTTAGGTAAATCAACAAACTTATTTGAATATGAAAGTAAGCGCCAAAGAGAGGTCCTACCCATGATGGCAGCTACGCACGGTTTACATCATTTGTACCAAGCAACGTTGTCGCAGGTGGTCTTTGCTAGGAGCATTGGATTGCAACTCACTGACGCCTTACCGATAGCAAAAGTAAGTTATTGTAATAAATTTTTACCGTATATTGTTGTTGTTCCTTTTCAGAATAGCGTTATGAAGTATGCCATGGGTTGAGGGACAGAGACAGTCTTGTAGAATATAATATGTCGCTGTTGAAACGAATAACAAATATATATTTAACGTATATTTTATCGTTGCTTCGTGATATACGTGCGTCCTTAGAAATGAACTGCTCTTCTCAACACATCAATCCGGTTGTGCAACGGTGTAAAACAGGCAACACAAAGACCAAAAAAATTATTATCTCAATACCGTTAAATTTGACTAAAGTTTCATGTCTCGCTACACTGATTACAATGTTTCAAAATAGATACCCCTGGACTATTAAGCAACAGACTGACTTGCTAATTCAGTTGAAAATTTTGTAAATAAAGGACGCCAAGCTCAAAGTATCAACTATAAATGCATTAGCTGAAAACGACTTTTCCGAACGGAAAATAATATATATCATCGTTTTGTTTGGACACACTCATTTTCATAAGAATGCCCAGCTAGCCTCGAGAATCTTATCGAATCAGAAGTTTTGAGTCTTATCTACTTTATTCTAGGAAACTAACGCGCAATGATTTTAAGACGAAGAAAATTAAAAATAACACAAATGAAAACCATTGACCTTAATTTTCCAATAAAATTAACACAAATCAAGAAAACAGATTTCAAAGTCTATAAAATTAACACGAATTTTAGCTAAGTATTTTTTTTTCTAACGTAACTACTAGCGGTGGCGTTTCCGTAACGTAACTACGAGCGGCGCCCCCTCTACTATAGCCACTACAACTATGACTACAACTATCAATAAAGACAACAATGGCAAAATATTCAATGGTGTTAGGTAGTCATAGGCGCCAGTGGGGTATGACGTTGATTAATAATGAACTACTAAGGTAACGGTAGGTTAGCCTAGTATTGACCTGGGTTATGTCGATGACTCGAAGAAGATATTAAGAGGATTACTAGGAGACAATGCAGATGACATTGACGAAGATGAGAGGCATGTGATGCTGATACTGATATATCATATGATACCGAAACAGACGGCGAAACCTCGAGTTAAACCAAGTGAAAAACATTTTTCATTGCATTTTTTTGCAGATAAAATTAACACCTTATGATATTATCCGCTAATAAAATTAACGCACTAGAACATTAATTTTTTTTTCATTTCATTTCGATTTCAATCAATACAATAACGTTTAATAAACTTTTAATAAACAATTATAATAAACACAATAGAAAAAAGTTTTGTATTGATCAGGGACCCGTAGAAGGTTAAAATAAACATTATCATCAGGCCCCTATACTAATAGTAATTACACAAACACAAACACAGATCTTTAAAATAATAATTTCAAAAGGAAAATATATAATAGTAATAATTCAAAGAATCAATAAAATATAACTTCATTTTCAAAATCTAGAATTTTTCCTTTTAATTTTCTTTTAAAAGTATTCATGGCGAAAATTTTTTTTTCTTCGTCTGTTAAAAAATAATTCCAAATTTTAGGACCACGATGTAATATTGAGAATCTTGGCAACCTTGATAGTCCAGGAAACTGAAAGTTGTTTGAGGAAAATCTTGTTGAATAAACATGTTCTATGTGAGAAAAATCATTATTAAATGTTTTTGGAACAGTTTTCATATTGACACGGTGCATAAAAATAGATATTTAATAAAGGTTAATTTGCATCACATTGAGAACTTTAAGTTTTTGAAATAAAGAACGCGATGCAGTCATCCTATCTTTATGAAATATAATACGAAGAGCTTGTTTTTGTTTACGGAAAATCTTTTTCAGCCCAGTTTTGTTAGAACTACCCCAAGCAATATTGGCATAGCTAATGAAAGATTGAATAAGTGCAAAATAAATATTTTTTAAACAAAGAAAGTTAAGGATTTTACTGGCTTTATATAGTAAACCGATATTTTTTGAGATTTTATTTTCTAGTATATCAATATGTGATTTCCAATTTAGGTTTTCATCAATAATCACTCCTAAGAATTTCAAGTTTGACACTCTGCTTATTTCAGCACCATCAATCTGTAGTGAGGGCAAAATGGGAGGGAGTTTCTTTTTCTTTTTTTGGTTATGGAAGAGCAAGTATTTTGTTTTCTTGATGTTTAAGGATAATTTATTTACTTTAAACCAAGTGCTAATGTTTATAAGTTCATTGTTAACCGTGTTAAATAACAGATTAATATCTTTCCCGGCGAAAAATAAGCTAGTATCGTCAGCAAACAAAATTGGGTTTAGTAAGGTAGAATTTGGTAGATCATTCACGAAAATTAAAAATAAAAGTGGTCCAAGTATTGAACCTTGCGGAACCCCACAAATTACAGACTCCATTTCCGTGATACCATGTTCAGTTTCCATGAATTGCTTCCTGTTGAAGAGATAACTCTTTAACAAATTTAGATTATTATTACGAACTCCGTAAAACCAAAGTTTCTCTATTAAAATTTCATGGTTCACTGTATCAAAGGCTTTTGCAAGGTCAATAAAGACACCCAAAATGAATTTATCGCTCGCAAAAGACTGATGAATTTGATTAACGACTTTAAGTATCGCATGTTCTGTAGAAACATTTTTTTGAAATCCAAATTGATTCATATAAAGTACGTTATTTTTTATTAAATGAGATATTAGTCGATTGTATATTATTCTTTCGAGGATTTTAGAGAAACATGGCAATACGGAGATGGGTCTATAGTTAGTAACTTGCTCTATGTTCCCTGATTTGAAGATAGGTGTTATTTTTGCAATTTTTAGTTTATCAGGAAAAATACCAAGTTTTAAAGAGAGAAAAAATATATGATTTAAGGGTTTGACTATTGCTTTGAAAACAAAGTTAACAACATTAGAACTGATATTATCAAATCCCGGACATTTATTCAATCTAAATTCATTTAGTGCTGCTTCAATTTCTTTTCTGAGTAATGGATATTCATGAAGATTTTCATAATTTCCATAGAGATAACGATGGAAATTCGTATTTTGTTTTGGAATTGATCTAGCCAAGTTAACACCAACATTAGCGAAGTAGTGGTTAAAGATACTGGATATTTTTTCGGCATTATTAAAATTGTTGATGTATATAAAATTAACACGCATTTTAAAAAATTGATCTTTTTGTTTCGTTCACTTTGTTTCCACGATATGTTAACGTTAACTTTTGATCTCAGATTCGTTTGGCAGTTCCGAACAGCATAGCTTCTGTCATTCCTAGTTTCATGTTTAATATTAGTTCATTGTCTCTACAAAAATTCGATAATGCTTCTAGATCTTGATTGAGACAGTTTTTGATCGTTTCAATGTCCTTGTTAACATACTTTAAAGGAAGAAAAAGTTGCGGGAAGAAAATGTTGCGAGCAAATTTTCGCAACTTTCGCGACTTTTTCTTCCCGCAACAATTAATTTTTTTACAATTTGCAACTTTTTCTTCCCGCAACTTTTAATTATTTCCAGTGTTCGCAACAATTTCTTCCCGCAACTTTTTCTTTTTTTCTTGCGATTTTATAAAAGCATCCGAACCAAAATAACCTCGAGTTTGGCTGGTCCAATTATCGTTTTTTGCAAAGATTTATCAGAAAAAGCAATGTCGGACAAAAGTGGCCAAATTCTAATAATGAAAATGTTGTCTGATATCGTTTTAAAAAGTTATCTCTTTGGAACAACGAAAAACGCAATGTGCGAGAATATTCGTCTATAAATATTTTTTACAAAATCGATCAGATTTCAACGTAGATTCTAATCAATAATTATTGTTTCTTTCTTATTTTGTCTTGGTCTTTTTTGCCTTTATCAGAGGACTTCATAATCCACTTCCGTATGGCAGCTTGCTTTTCTTCACCGTACGTTTTTAACTTCGTTTTTGGACCTTTTTTGTATAAGTAAAGTTATATGAAGGTTACACCTTTCTGTGTACATTGAGTTACGAAAATATTAAAGTCTGGTCCGTCGTAGGAACTGCTTATGAGAATATCCATCTCCGATTTTTCAAATAATCCGTAGGAAGCTGTATCAAGTTTGGAATAAATCGAGTGTCCAAACGCTAAGTTGCTTGGAACGACAAGAAAAATTATTGTAAATTCAACTTCACTAGCAACATTTTATGTACGCAAATTTTTATGAATGTCCTGTCTCGCAACATTTAATGTACGCGACTTTTTCTTTTAAAGTTGCGAAAATAAAATAGCAACTTTCGCAACTTTTTCTTCCCGCAACAATTTCTTCCTTGTTAGTAATACAAGACAGTATCATCAGGAAGGAAAAGTAAAAGACCCAGTATAGACCCCTGAGGAACACCTGATGATACTGGTTGTTCTTTAGACATTTCCACCTATATCTGTCATCGCTCGAACAAATAGCATTTAAACCATTCGAGTTCTGTTGATCTTACACCACATGATCTTAGTTTCTCAGTCAGTGTACTATGGCTTATGGTGTCAAAAGCACAACTAAGATCTACAAAAACAGACCCGACAAGAAAACCATCGTTTGCATGTTTTCTGATATCGTCACAGAGTTTCACAGCTGCTTCCTCGGAATGTTTTTTTACGGTATCCATATTGTCCAGAGTCGATAAGATTGTTGGTTTCGAGGAACTCCATAAGTTGTATTTGGACTGAAACTCGTCGAATATTGTTCTCTATTGCAGGTCCATCCGTATCGTCTATTCGCTCTTCCACCGTGCGCATAGTTGACAGTATCATTGACGCAAAGATCTTGTGCTTATCTTTTTGACATTTGAACTTATGAACTCCAAGTCCTTGTGTGTCCTCAGGCAAGCAATACAGAGTAATCTGTTATTTCAGGAATATTTACTTCAATTCACCTTTAGTGCCCAATTAATTATTTTTTTTCTAAGATACCTGTTTTTCCAGATTTATAATGGTTTTTTAATATATAACATATTTCAATCGAAAGTATAACAACGGTTGCGGGAAATAACATAAAGCTTTTTGGTTTATCCATTACCGGATTTCGATGTTTTTTCGATTACGTCATGTCAATAACGTAATTCAAAATAAAATTTACGCGCGAACTTCATTAAAATGGTAGTTTCAAGTTCGAAACCCGACTTCAGAACCTTGTCATGAATGATACTTCTTTCCAAAATTTTTCATCTTTTTTTTTGTTTTTGTTTTTTAACGAGGCTTCCAGAACGCTCATTAAGCATTATCATGAAGACCTCGACCTGTCGTTTTAGTGTATTTAGTTGCTGCCATTTGTGCTACGGTTATTTTTGATGAAATACGGCGTTGTTTATTTGTAACCGCTCACTAAACAACTTTGTGATAGCATGGTCTCGAACCCAGAACCTTTCCGTTAAGAACCGAACGCCATTACCATTGCACTATCGCTGATTTCATTAGTTCTGACGTTTTTTTGACAGAAAAATATTTCCATGGACACTCTTTTAACCGGCCATTAAAGTTGCATGCTGTTAAATAGAGATTTTAAAAGAAGTTTTTGAACTTGGTTGAGAATATATATATATATAAAAAGCTTGTGAAGGACTATTGTGTTTTAAAGTTATGATTTAGTCAAACCAAAATTATATATATAGCTACAAGACCGAATCGCAAATTCAATATCGTCAAACCTCCTTTCCACTGAAAAATAATATGTGGATAAGTTTCTTGCTACTTCACAGTTCTTCGTTTAACTCGTAATACTTGAATCACCTGTTCTGTTCCGTTACCAGTTACCGTATCTTCACTGTCTAAATAACAATTAGAGTACTCTGTGCAGGGGCGTATTGGCGGGTGATCAAACAGATCGCGTAATCATGCATGAATTTCGAGTATGCGTCGAATTTCTAAAACAACTCAATCGAGGGTTTAAGAAAATTGTTGTCTAAAGTGGGCACTGCTGTTCTTCCAAGTCTTAGAAATGCTGAGATGTTCCTCCCTGCAGAACAATGCTTGTTGTCAATGAATGTTTTTTGTGTTAAATGGTAGCTAGCTAGAGCTCTCATATATAACCAGCCCATACGCGTCAATATTTTAATTTAGAATATTAAATTTCAAAAAAAATAATTTTAATGTCGGCAATGAAAATTGAAACTCTATAATCCGGGTATGATTTTAAATCGAGGCTCATCAAGATGATAGTCAAAGAAGTGCATTATTCTTGTTGTGCTACTAGCTAGCTTTTATTGATTATTAAAATAATTACCGTCTATCTTCTCATTCTGATCATTCCAAAGATGAATTTGCAGGAAATGTTTGAATCAGTTGTATCTGCAGTAGTTCCAGAAGTTGGTAAGTACAGTATCTAACTCTTTATTATTATTATACCCATTTCTAGTATTAGTATCTGATAAGGTATCGGTGAACGGGCAATCGAAAACCCTGATAATATATCGTCTTACGGCGATCGATAGATCTATATAGACCGGGCTGCTTTGTAGTGCGTTTTGGTTTTATTGTTTATGTGGATTGTTATGTTTTAAGAGGCATTATTTTTAAGATTCTTCAAGCTGTGATACATCACATCTCAGATTTTGCTGAAAATTTAACAGAGTGTTGAGAATGATGAAGTAGGGACCACAAAAATTTTTAGCTTCTATCTCCAAGTGGTTGGCCCGTTATGCCATTTTGAATATTTTGAGATTTTTCCTTTTTTTGCAGATTTTTGACCAATTGCTGTCTGAAAAAAGTTTGACCTGGAATAAAAACAGAATTAAGTGAGCTAGGAAGCTGATTTTTTCTGAGTTACTACAGCTTTTTGGATAGGTTTTGAGGGAAAGAAAATTGGCTGAAAATATTTTTCTATTTTTAGATTATGACCCCCAGTAAAATGCTCCGAGGGTCGAAATACAGATTTTCAACACATTCCAAAGCCCCCTGAAAACATACTGATGCAAATTTTTGGACTGATTTTGCTGAAAACAAGTCGAAACATTAATTAGCTAAAGTTAAAAAGTGCTAAAATAGATTTTTACTCTTTTTGCTTTCCATAATGGTGGATTTTAACCACATCGTAAATTTTTTTTGAAAAAATTGGTCAGAAAGACTAGAACCCAGTCCCCAGGGGCAACACTGGAATTTTTTGAAAATTTGTATAAATGACCCGCAGACATAGCACTAACTAAAACAAAAGTAATTTCTTCTGGGTTTTACCCTGTTTTCATGTAATAATAGCATGAAACTACCTTATTTTTCATAAAAATATCACCATAGAAAAGCCACATGCTATGAGAAAAAACACTGTTGAACTTTAGTTTATCACATCTTTTGGTTGGAATAATGAACTTTAGTGTGAATGTTACTAAACATCATCTATATTCCAGATTATTTTATTTAATATAATATATACTTCATTATAATGTGTAATATACTCACGAAATTGAAAGTGTAAACAATAAACACATCTTTCAGAAATATGAAAATGTAAAGAAGTACTACAAGATAAACTAAACATAAAAAATGAAGAACTGTAGTAAAAAAGCAAAGAAAGCCTAATGCAAATGATTATTTAAAATAACTTTGAAAAAAAATGTGTCGATTGGAATGAGAACATTTAGATAAACTACAAAAACATCTTTTTATTGATGCAAAAACAAAAAATGTTATTATCAAACAAAGCAGAATTGTTAACACATCAAATAAAACAAAACTCACAATTCAATTCATATTTTGATCAAGATGATGATATAACACAACAGCTTTCCATCTCATCTAAGTCTTCACTGGTAAATAGCAAATGTAAACATCTATCAATTGTTAGAGGGCCTTTAAATGTACTTCATCTTTTCTGACCCAGGATTTTCTTGGAGGATCTGGCCATAAATAAAAATTGTTCTGAAACTGTAAGAAGCTTAGTTCTACATCAACCTCGTCAATCTGCAATACTTGCCCAACAAATCTTCAGAGCGTGTATGAGTTATTTTTCATTTATTCAATCATTTCGAGTAATTTCAAGGTAAGATTTCAGGACCTCCAAACTTCAATAATGATATCTTCTTGTTTCATAAAAAAATCTTCTTATTCTTCTTGAAATTCTTCGTCTACTTGTTTACTATTACTTGAGTAGCTTGAGCTGAAGTTATTTGAGTTCTCGAAACTATCAATCACGACTAAACCTGAAGTAAATTCCAAGTTGCTGTATGAAACATATTTTCCAGCACCACACTGAAAGTATTGCCAGAGCACCATCCCTTCTCTTTGAAACAATATTGAATGATACGACTAAATGTTGGGTACCTTACTCTCTGTCATTTTATTCATAGTTTTGTCAATTTCAGCAACAGAAACTTTCATGTTACAAGGCCCACCATTATGTAAAATTCCTTTTTTTATATCTGAAGCATTTAGACAATTATTCCCAGAATTAATATATGCATTCAAAAACTTTTTTGCAACTGCACTGTCTCAATCAGCCTGATCCTTACCACATTGGGGCTCATTGTAATCATGGCGAAGCAAACAGATCTCTTGTTTCTTGCAAATAACAAATTTGATTTCAGCTACTGAATTGCCCGCGTAGCACCCAGCATTATCAGATTTGCGATATAAATGTGTCAAGTGTGGATGGTCAGTCTTCATCTGCTTAACTGCATGTTCAGTTAGGCATAAGGTTTCCAATACATCTTGATCACATCTTGTCAATGCTGTTAGGTAAGTTTGCTTTTGAATTTCATTATTTGAGTTTTTTATTAGCAAGACATCAACATGAAGAGACATACCTAATGAACATACCATGAACTAATTAATCAATCAATCAACTAATGTACATTCATTCCTTCGTAAGTTTGTCTATTTCTATTATCTTGTGATTCATAAAAAGGCAGTCGAAGTAAAAAAATACATATATTATATATATATATATCATATTACACATTATAATGAAGTATATATATATTAAATAAAATAATCTGGAATATAGATGATGTTTAGTAACATTCACACTAAAGTTCATTATTCCAACCAAAAGATGTGATAAACTAAAGTTCAACAGTGTTTTTTCTCATAGCATGTGACTTTTCTATGGTGATATTTTTATGAAAAATAAGGTAGTTTCATGCTATTATTACATGAAAACAGGGTAAAACCCAGAAGAAATTACTTTTGTTTTAGTTAGTGCTATGTCTGAGGGTCATTTATACAAATTTTCAAAAAATTCCAGTGTTGCCCCTGGGGACTGGGTTCTAGTCTTTCTGACCAATTTTTTCAAAAATAAATTTACGATGTGGTTAAAATCCACCATTATGGAAAGCAAAAAGAGTAAAAATCTATTTTAGCACTTTTTAACCATAGCTAATTAATGTTTCGACTTGTTTTCAGCAAAATCAGTCCAAAAATTTATATCAGTATGTTTTCAGGGGGCTTTGAAATGTGTTGAAAATCTGTATTTCGGCTCTCGGAGCACTTTGCTGGGGGTCATAATCTAAAAATAGAAAAATATTTTCAGTCAATTTTCTTTCCCTCAAAACCTATCCAAAAAGTTGTACTAACTCAGAAAAAATCAGCTTCCTAGCTCACTTAATTTTGTTTTTATTCCAGGTCAAACTTTTTTCAGACAGCAATTGGTCAAAAATCTGCAAAAAAAGGAAAAATCTCAAAATATTCAAAATGGCATAGCGGGCCAACCACTTGGAGATAGAAGCTAAATTTTTTTGTGGTGGCTAACTACATCATTCTCAACACCCTGTTAAATTTTCAGCAAAATCTGAGATGTGATGTATCACAGCTTGAAGAATCTTGAAGATTCTTATAAAAAATGACTCTTAAATATATAGTTTCTGATAGCATGAAATATCTTGTTTTTCTTTCACACTATCTAGTTTTAGTTTTACTAAAACTAAAACTAAAATTTAGTTTTGAAAATAATCTTTAAACACTTCGTAGTTTATATCTACATATTGACTTATATATAATTATTGTGTTTATTGTTTTATTGTTTCTTGTGGCTGGTCCTGAATAATTAGGTTCTTGGCCTATTTAATACAATGCTTTGGGATTTTTACACAGGGCATTAGGCTAAGAAAGTCGGAAGTCCTAAACGATTTTTCATTTCTCAATTATTTAGCGCGCCAATATTAAATAGTTATTTGTGATATATATACTGTACAGTATATATCTTCTGAAAGTACCTTTAACATAATATACATATATGTAGCTATGGGCATGTAAAATCAAATAACTCAAACTAAATCCGTCTAGCTGTGTTTTTGGGGCCAGTCAGCGTCAATGTAAACGTTATTTCCAGATTGATCCTGTGGGTTAGTTCCATATCCATGTGGAGCAAAGCCAATCTTTCTTTACTAGCTCTTTCCACATCCGCATGGCTCTTCCTGGTGTTCTGCTTCTAGCTTGATGTTGATTATCCACCTGGCAACAAAGTTGTTGCATATGGGAGTTTACGAGGTGTGGCATTTGTGAATGAAAACCCAAACTTGGAATGGCAGTTTGCATGTTTTTGCAATCCATATAATCCATATTTGGAATATATAATACACTACACTATATTACAACACTACACTATCATGCACTAAGGCTGTGAGTTATATCCATGAATCTATTGTTTCATAGGGTCAATGTCAAAAGGCAATATCACAAGAAATTTGTTGCGCCAATCTGTGATGGAAAAACTGAATAAAAAGCTTTGTAAGAGCTTTTTGTATAGGAAAGGGTTTTTTTTAAGAGGAATAAAAGATGTATGCTGTTGCTTTATTTTTCATAAATACTGCCAAATGGAAAATACACTAAAGTGATATAGAAAAATTGTAGCAGAGGGCTATTCTCTGTCCATGGCTTGCCACCCCATTTTACATTACGGCACCCAACCGAGATGTCATTAGCTAATCTTCAAATTGTTGATGATAATATGGATTTCATTTCTTTTACATTTATTTAATGAGATGTGTGGCCACTTCTCCTTCTTTATATAGTAGGGAATAAGTTGAAAAGTACATGGTTATAATGTAAATGCTTTATTTACCGCTTCAGCTCAACTTGGGGAAAGCAATGGAATTGCAGTGGGAAAAGATTCATTTGAAGCGAAATGACATAGCAGGTTACATTGATACATTTACCGGAGAAGATTTAATATATTCTTAGTTGTTTTGAATTGAGTGGATCAACCTTTCCATAATCCAATTGATTTTAAATCCTCTTTATATTAGCCCAGTCAACACCTCCATTACGAAGTTGCACAATACCCGCTGTTAATACAAATTACAGAAAAAATGGTAAGTTTAGTTTAAGTTATAATTTTAACATTAAAAAAGGAAACTTGGATGAAAGTATTTTCATGCATAATTTTTTCAGAAGAACAAGTAGCTTCTCTTTGTGCTGATTTTACAATTGACACAAGTGAGCTTAGCTACGTGGAGGGTAAATAACTTGTTATCCATTTTAATTGTTTTTTATTAAGGAAAATGCTCTGCCACTGGCATGTTGTTTGGTTGGTTTTTTTAACTACATAAACAAGGTTTTTCCACTTACAAAGATTTTCTCTTTATCAAATGCTTAAAATTTCAAAAATTAAATTGCAGCTCTGATTGATGGCAACAAAGAACACGCCAAAGAAAACCATGTAAGCAATAGTGATACGAAGAAGGATGAAGTGATTGTGCAGATAAATTTGTTAACAGGTGATTTTTTTAGAGAAAATCTACTTTTGAAAATCATGAGAACTATTACAAACTAGCTATACAAAACCCGTGCTGCAAATTGCACGCATCACTTAATAGAGAATGACTATTTCTTGCTTTTTTTGTTTGCATACAAATAAATATAATGTGTGTCTGTTAGTCGTCGTTTCTACTCTGTCGCCCACTTGTAGCGGGTTGGAGCTAAGTCTATCCGTGACAGTGGCAATATTTATATTCCAATATCACTCATTGTTTCTTTAAGTAGAGAATAGCCTAAGTCATGGTTAAATATGATGGTTGCAGTCACAGTTACTTAATAACACGATTAATAAATAGCAGGACAAGCATTTAGCATTTTTGTAAACTGAAGTTTTTATCCTGTAAAAACATTGTTAATAATAGTAATAATAAATTTACAGATTTCTGTAGAAATTTTTTTACAAATATGTTAAGAACTAATCGGAATTTTTGTTTATTCATAGATAATACATGAATAACTGTCTAGTGAAGTATTAGGTATTTCATTTTTATCTATCTATTATTTAAATATATTTGACAGATTCGGATATATCAAAATTATCTGGTAAACGCTCTTCATTTCGGGACATGTCGGAAGCAAAAGTCTTTTCAATTGGTAACTTGGTTTGACATTCAATTAACGACAGGTTTTCAAGTCAGGATGTTGAATAGTATATTGATGAAAATTGTAACAGGAATAGAGATAAAATTAGCTATTTAGTGAACATAACCAAGTGGTAAAATTTATCATCCTCAGAAATATTGTAAAAAATTAACCATCAAAACGTGGCAAAATGAGAGTCGTTTAACATGTAGCTCAATTTTCATTCTTGATAATAAACGGTTTGGACATGTTTTTTTGTTGTTTTATTTATTCATCTTTTTTATTCAAATTTTTGTTTCTAGTGATGATGAACATATGAAGACGTTCCACTAGCGTTTTGGAAAAAAGTGCCAAGGCTTTGATTAGATGCGTTATTTGAATTTCATTGTTGTTTAGTGCTGTATTTTTTTGTTATAATTATATCATTGTGGTTTGTAATATTTACTTTCCCGTTTTCGACAATTGACTATATAAAATTAATGGTGTCAAACAACTTTGTGATTTGCTTCATGTTTCGGCAAGACTAAGGTTTAAATGGCGAGCACTCACATGGACTGAACTTGTCAACTGCTTAAGTCTTGGGATTCTTAATGATGTCTTTAGTTGTATGGACTGATGGCCGCAATATATATATTAATGTGAAATTGGCTTATTTTCCAACATACAACTATATAGTTAAGATTTTTCACCATGGCTGTTTAAGCATTATGAATATCTTAGATTGGCGACAATTTTTGTAAACACAAACTGATATGAATTTCCCTAACTGGGAATAGCCAAAACTGTACCAGTCTAAACGGAAACTTTAATCTGTACAATCTTAACATGGCCCCTTTTATAGTTACAATTTGCATTTATAGCGTTCCTGTTCTAGATATTAGCAGTTGAACTACCGTAAATGACCGATTAAACGCCCTGGGCGTTTATTTTAACAAACGAATTTTACCCTGGGCGTTTATTCGGGAGGGGCGTTAGTAAGGGAGGGGCGTTAATAAACAAAGTCCATCAACAAAAGTAATATAATCACAATTGGTCATGTTTTTTAATTTAAAAATAAACGGTCGTAATTAGAAGAAGTGCTCCTTGTGAAAATTTTGCAATGATTTATCGTGTTTCCTTTGAATCTGTTGTGAGAGGACATCATATCTATAAGGCAAAGTGGACTCCAGAAAAGAGAGAAATCCTAGTTTGCCGCAAAGACGAACGAAAAGAAGGGAGAGAACATGACAAGCATGCCATCGGTGTTTACAAAAAAGATGAGACAAAGATGAACAGTGAAGTAGGCCATGTTCCGATAGAGTTATCGAAGTTATTGGTGCAATTCTTAGAATCAAACTCACAAAACATGGTCGAAGTTCGAGTCACTGGAAAAAGATACAGAGAAGTTGGACTAGTTGTGCCTGGAACGTACTTGTGCTACACCAAGAGCAAGAAGATCGCAGATGTGTTGTTTAGCGAACTGAATAAAAAGAGTAACTTGTATGAACATTTTACGCTTAAAATTAGTGAAACTGTTTCAAAATATCCACACTTTAAAGATTAAAGAAAGTAGTATTAATTTTGCTGTGAATCAAATGAAAGCCCATGGGCGTTTACTTTAATTTTTCTCTATGGACCTGAGCGTTTAATCGGGAATGGGCGTTTAATCGGGAGTGGGCGTTAGTTAAAAAATTTAACTTTAACCCTGGGCGTTTATTCGGGAGGGGCGTCAGTTCGGGAGTGGGCGTTAGATCGGTCATTTACGGTATGCACGTTTGTAGCAATCGTTCAGGGCCAACTTCATCATAAAAAATAAAAGAATTGGAAAAAGTTACGGCAACCGCAAAAGTTTTTAATACCCATGCTCCTAATTCACGTATTTTCTACTTTTTCAAAAAAGGCATTGTACCATGAGTTAAAGGCATCATATAAGCTTCATTTGGCACAATATTTCAACTTGTTGTTTTGAGGAAATATGGCCTAATTGGTACTGCGCATGCGTGTGTAATATCTGACAATGATGTGAAAATTAATTTGGACTTTTTGTCGATAAAATATTATGTTGATGTTATATTAAAAGTATAAAGTGATTCCGACCAGTAGTCAAAGGAGATATAAAGATATAAGAAGCTCAACCCTAACCCTTCGAATCTTTCTCCAATTTTTTTTAGTATAAGAAATGCTGCCAACCCTAGTATATTAGCAATCTCGGTAAATAATGAAGATTATCGCTCCAAATTTTGAATGGTGATCGAAAACGATTATATCTATCAGAATAATCTTGTTAAAAATCTCAAAACCTAGCGTGAGCCCTTGCGCATGCGTAAATTTAATCATCCATAGATCGTTCTACTTAAGGTTATTTAAATCGATTTTTTGTGTATGTACAGCTCTGCTATTGTGACACCGGCCCGTAAAAAAAAAATTTGAAAAAACCGCGGAAACCGGGCAAAATATTCATAAACAATATTTAAATGGCTATAACTTCGATAATTTTTATTTTTTTCGGGGTTTGGCACTAGATTACTCATTTTGGCTCGGCCCCACGATAATCCTATAAAAAAAATTTTTTTTTTTAAACGTACCAAATGCAAAAGCGAATAACTTCCGTAATTTTGACCATTAAAAACTTCGTGAATTTTTACGAAAAAGAAGAAGCCATTCTCAGCATGATATAAGAAATCCGAATTCTAATTCGTAATAATTAGAGTGTTATTGTCCCACACATAAACCCCACTTTTTACATATAATCGTCACTGCCCCCGACCCCATACCCTAAATTCGAAAACAAATATCACTTTTGTAGTCTTCTATATGTAGCCAAAAAGCCATATAAAAAATCCACTTGATATTGTTAAAATTGTTAGAATTTTTTTACTTATCCAGCCCTAACCCCAAAAATAAAAAATATTTTTAAAATGTTTTTACAGCCCCACATTTGGCTTAACGTAAGGTATCTTTAGTATGAAAATAGTTTTCCAGGGGTGAGGAATGACGGAGTTATCAAATGATGACTATTTAGAACCAAAACTGGAGCTAAAAGTCACGTGGTACGCTAACCACAAGATTTTTTTTGATTTTTTAAACGCTATTATTAGTCTTATATTGCCTCCTAAATATCCCCAAAATTTTAGCGCAATACGACCATTTTGAAAGAAAGAATATTTGAAAATGCATTCCATATCTATTGGAGGGTAATCTATATAGAGTTTTACGACTGACCTAGGTTTCGATCTCATATATACATAACTCGATGAATAATCAAGATATTGAGTTGAAATTTTCAACGGAGATTGGAAATAATAGTATTAATTTGAAATATATGACAATTATCTTTAAAATTTGGATATAGTGGCTTGCGCATGCGTAAACGTAAATTAAATATATAGAGCCTTACCGAAGATTATATCAAAGGAGACTTTGCATGTGAATGACCACATGATGGGGATAACTGGATGGATAAAAGAAATTTGGAAAAATTTACGGCAACCGAGACAGAAATTTAAAAATTTAATACGCATGCGCTTAACTCCCAGAATTTCCAACATTTTTTGAAAATAATTATAATAAAATCTAAAACCATCATATAAGCATCATTTTCCACAAAGGTTTACAGGTATCATATTGTCTTAAAGTGATTCCGAGGTCTAAAAACATGCAAACTTATTTTGTTAAACACAAAAAATGAAAATTAATTGCTTTTTTATTTTTTTACAATGCCAAACCATTCGTTGGCAAACAGCTTTTTAAAAACAAATTTTCGACATTTTTCTAACTGTTCTCAAATGTTGTTTGCGGCCCGATTTTCAAATTAGTGTTCAGACCTTTTTAAACTGTGACGTAGTTATGGAGTAACAACAAATTGATTGTAATGAATTTTTTTACAAAATCCTGGTTTACATCGCGAAATAACTCTTTTTGAAGACGTTTCACAGTAAAGATCTCTTGTAAACCACACTTGTTTGAACCGAAAAAGAAATTCTCCGAGGAAGAACTAAAATGTTTTGAAAATAGTGAGCATGCAGGGCGAATGCAATTTTGTATAATTTTGTATAATATATATATATATATATACTAACATCGGTAAATTCTTCTTCCACCTCATACAGAAACACTTCCCTAAAAAGCATAAATTCCACAAAATATTCAATAAAAACAACATCAAGTTGAGCTACAGCTGCATGCCGAATATGAACACCATCATCAACTCTCACAACAACAAAATTATCAACCCTCCAACACCTCCCACAACTCTACGAACTTGCAACTGTATAAGGAAAGACCAATGCCCGATGAACCAAAACTGCCTCGCTTCTAATGTTGTGTATGTAGCAACGATTACATCAGATCTACCCAACTATGGCGAGAAAAAGTATATTGGGCTCTGTGATACTACATTCAAGAAACGCTATGCGACTCACAAGACTTCATTTGTACATCAAAAGTACAAAGGCAGCACAACCTTGTCAATGGAGTCTTGGCGAGTCAAGGAGCAGAATGGTAACCCTGTAATTAGTTGGAAGATTCTTAATATAGCTAAATCGTTCACTCCAGAAAGTGTTTCATGTCAGCTCTGCCAGGAGGAAAAATATCAGATTGCCATCTACCCTGACAACAATCTTCTCAATAAGAAAACTGAAATTATAACTAAATGCAGGCACATGAACAAATTTTATCTCGCTACGTTCGACTCGCGCGACGACGTCATTTTTTACATCATTTTACGTCAATTTTGATACCATTGTATTGTAATTTTTAACGGTTTTTGTTTATTACTACTGAAGATTGTCGTCCGTGTGGCGGCATGAAACTATTAGTTTAGTAAATAAACTATTGTTTTCTTTTCTTCTGTATTCGCTCTGTTTTTACATTGAGCACTTTAAGAAGTAAGGAGTATCGCCTTCAAAATAGTATATATATATATATATATATTTATTTTTCAAATACAAAATGTAGTGTTGAATTTATCTAGGAATTGTGTTTTTGTTGAAAATTTATGAAAAAGAAAATATGAATGAATGAATGAAAAACAGTGGTTGTTAACAGTGCATCTTGAATCGGCTAAAATGTTTCGACAGTTTTATTGTATCTGTATAAAAAAAAAATGAAAATTTTAAAATTATTATCGACCTTTATCATTACTTTAGCTACCTTTGTTTTACCTTAAGCGTATTAATTAATGCTGGTTAATTTTTGCAATACTTATTTTTGCGATTTTGGCCTAAAATCGCAAAAATAAATCCCGCAAAAGCACAACAATGAATGAGGCATTTTAAACGAAAACACGAACTTGCAAAGTTATATGCTTTTACTTCTTTGATCGTCAAAAGTTTGTTTTTTGCGGTTCTATACAAAAATCTATGTTGAAGTTCAAGGACAATTATTCAAATGCTTATTGTTATTCGCTAAAATGTTTTTCTCAAAACCATACTCCATAATGACGTCAAAAACCGCTTTGCGGGCCGCGTGGACTGGACGCTAAATAATAAAAAACATATTGAAGCGGGAGCTTTGAGAGAAATGGCGGCCATGATAGAAATGTATCAAACGAAGATGTCTTTTTATAATTCTTCATTATTAGACTTCGGTACTCAAAACGACACTTCAAAATGTTTTAACAATCATATTTAGAACGATTTTGAAACCAAATATTTTTCGCCTCAGAATCACTTTAACGAAATATGCGCGAAATGGTTCTGCGCATGCTTGTGCAATATCTGACTGTGATGTCAAAATTCTTTTACGATTTTTGTCGATAAAATAATATCCTGATGTTATATTTAAAATATGAAGTGATTCCGACAAGTAGTTAAGGAGATAAGACGCTCGACACTAACCCTAACCCTAACCCATTTTTTGAGTATGAGGAATGCTGCCAACTCTAGTATATTAGCAATATCTCGGTAAATAATGAAGATTATCACTCCAAATTTTGAATGCTGATTTAAAATGTTCATATCTATCAGAATAATCTGGTTACAAACCTCAAAACCCAGCGTAAACACTTACGCATGCGTAACTTTAAATCGTCCATAGATCGTTCTCCTTAAGGTTATTTAAAACGAATTTTTGTGTCTGCATAGCTATGCTATTTTGTCACCCGCCCATGAAAAAAAATTCCAAAAATACTAAGGTAACTAAGGAAAATAACACGTAACTAAGGAAAACCACGTTGTGCACATGGATAACTTCCACATTTTTAACTTTTTTCGAAATTTTATTCCAGAATATCTTACCAAAATTGACAATGCTTTTTGGTGCAAAATTTAAGATTCCGATCATAAGTATCTCCCGAATTCGGGTTTGCGCATGCGCAGCTCAAATTTTTTTTGACGATGGACTTTTATTCTTAAGTTATAAGCCAAATTTGAAGTGACCACCTTCCAACACCTTCAATGAACATATCATATGAATCCCAACCTTCGGCATTATAATTTGAGCCCAGCATCCGTTCCCGACAAGGAGGCCTATTTACAATCAAGACCTTAGTTCCGCGAAGGGTAGGGATAAGATTAGGTGGATATTGTTTATTTTTGTTCATTGTTTCCTTGTTCGTTTTGATTAACCTCCCCCCCCCCATAAGCCCCCATTGGGAACATTCGTTTTCACACATACCCCCCCCCCCCCTTACTTTCTGGAATTTTCTGGTGTCAGGAAAATACCAACGAAGAAAGCCTTGTGGTACATAAAATGGCGAATCAAACAAAACAAATCATCAATCAAACAAGGAGTTTTTCTTCTTTGGGCAATGGAGATTGTAGAATCTCATGATGACGGGCACTTCGTCCATTCTGTTGTCATTGTCGCCGGCGGAATCTTCTGCTGATACTTCTTCCGCTGGATCAATTTCGTCTTTACTGTACGAGAAGGCTTCGATGGCACGTTGGTTTTGGGGCCTTCGGGATAATATTGCAGCGCTTCTTCGATAGAAATCGATTGACATGGCGCGCTGTATTTTAAAAGAATGCTTTTACACTCGGTTGTTGATTCTATAAGAAATCAGTAAAACGATCGTTTGTTTTGGGTGCGCACCCTCCCCCCGCTAAATATTGTTCGCTTTTTCACTGACCACCTCCCCCCCCCTCCTCCTCTCCGGACGGACGTACTATTTGAATGACCCCACGGGGTTAAGGTTATCGACACTTAAATGTATAATAAAGTGTTAAATTTGAGGAATCATAGCCCCGTAAAAGTTTGGAATTATAATTTGGGCTTCTTATATGGGGGAGAACAAGCCTTGCACTTTACCATATCAAAGTAGGAAACTTTAATGGTTGAAAGTATTGCAGTTTATAATATTCGGGTTTTTTGAAAAAAAGACGAAAAACTACTGGAATATGATCATATTTTTGTAACAATGCAAATTACAAGTAGTCATCAAATAACACTGGGATTGCAACCAGTATAACTGTACAAATTAAAGATTAACAGCTTGATATAGTTGGTGTCTTCAATGTTTGGAATGATCAACTTCTAAAATAAAAACAAAATCGGATTTAAATTTTTTTGAAAAGTATTACATATTTTACTTCCATATTCAATGTATTGATTAAGATAAAGTGAAAAATTTTATTTACCCTTTAATACACTAATACAATAATAATTACAGTAACATATAAAATAATCAGAATTTTAATTTTCGCGCATATGGTATGGAAATAACTGTACTAATTGCCTCGCATTGTGCGTGAAAATTAGTACAAATAATGCATATATTTTGCCAATCTAGATATGTTTGCAATAAAAATAAGAATTTCTTTACTTTTAGTAAACAATTAGTGAATTTGAGACTCTTGCCAGGTGACTATTTGGATAAGAGATTTTGTTGTTTTATTATGTTTTTCTAGTGTGTGGCAATCCTCTATGTAGTAATCCGTTGTGAAAATCCACTGAACCTCGGAAAACAATATATAAAGTTACACCATACTTTACTTGTCAGTGCTGAAACATAAGCTTTTGCTTTGCTCCCTCTGATGTTGAATTAAAATCTTAACAAATATAGTGAATATTAACAAATTTACAGAATATTGATAAGTCCCAGTTATATTTTGCCTTTCTTCTGATAATCCATTTAAAATCTTTGAGGCTGACATCAGCAAAAGCTACAAAAGCTTTCATGTCATAGAAGAGGGCTCTAATGGAGACAGTGATATTGACATTATTTAATATGATTTTTATTTGTAGTTTTCGTCAAAGCATTCATTACACAATCTTTTGTTACTTGTTGTTTCTTGGAAAAGAAAACATTGCTTAAAGTCAGTTTGTTATCTCATTTGTTATTTTGTAATAAACGCCACGAAACACAGTATTTAAATAACAACAGATATAAATTACACGTGTATTGTTAAAACATTTGAGAAACTAAACACAAATATTACATCAAAGTGAAAAGTTAATGTGAGATAACCCATCTTCCATTGAAAAGACCATAGTTCATAATCATTAAATACCCTATTCATATCATTGCAGTACTTAGATGGTCTTACGGTTATAACTGTTGCTTACTGTGTCGAAGGTTCTGTGTTTTGAATCTGCATGGAAATTTTTGTAATTATATATATTTATATTATATCTGATTTAAAAATTGTTTTGCTTCAGTGAAATCCGAGACAGGGGAAATAAACTGTTGTCCAAACGAGTAATTTTTAACACAATTTGAAAAGATAAATAATTAATCTAGCACATAAAAATAATTGGTTAACTAAAGTGAGTTCCCTGTGCATACCATTGAGTCATAGGTCATTTTTTACATAATTTTGGTTGTTCCACTAGAGCATTTGTAAATATTTGCCAAAAAACAAATGGGTTTGCTTATTCTATCCAAAAATCAATTAGAATTCAAAGAAACAATCTGTATATTAACATAATAAAGCATTTAGCCTGTGACGAGCTTGAAATATTGTCTGGTATCAAACCAGATATGCAGCATACAGAAATCGTGTGATCACATATTCACAAACTTTATTAACAGGATATATATATATATATATATATATATAGAAAAAGGGATACAATCTTATTTATTATTAATTTTAAAAGAGAGGTTTTTAAAAAGCACTCTAACAATATAAATGGAATTTGTAGTCTTTCCATTTGTTATCCAACCTAATCTTTGAAGATGTCCAGACATGGAACGTTCATTGTACAGAAGTTCAAGTCCTTAACAACTTGATGGCTGAAATAATGTGGCCGAACTGATGATTTTGCAAAATATATATTTCATCAATTTGGAGTTGTAACCTCTTGTTCTGGAATTTATATGGATTATGAAACAAGTGTCTGAATGTGTGATTTTTTTCGATTTTAAACATCAGCTTTTTATGTGTGACAGAATCAAGTCAAGCCTTATCAAAATCAAAATAAATTGTGTCCAAACTATTACCATATTTTACTGACTTTACGGACCAAAGATTGAAAATATGTACTAACATCTGAGTTCACCAACTATGAAGGTCAGCTGTTAATGTAAAAAAGGTAGTTTAAGAAGAGAATAAGAAAAAATATAGCATATAATATCAGGCCTTGACTCTGAAAAACACAATTTTATTTAGGACTTTAGGACATTTTTCTCATAAATTTTAGGACAATTCTCTGAAAGTTAGGACATTTTGGGACATTTCTTGTTTTCAGTTTCACAGATATAAAAAGATACAAAACATAAAAACACGAGGTCTTCAAAATACAGCAGCAATAACAGTCCTTATGGCGCCATAATGTTACTACCTAAGTAGCTTATGAGTTACTATTAAATAAACTAAAACGCAATAAAAGTTCTAATAATAAGCTAAAACACAATATATAAGATGACAATACATACACCTCTTTCAAAGTCATATAGGCACATCATGATAGATTATTAAATTGAAAAGAAGGATAGCTGACTGAATAGTACTGACCGTATTCCTTACAGACTAAACGCTGTGGATTGACATGACTTAGAAGAAGTCGTTAAGTCTAATAAAAAACTCAATGAAGTGTTAGCTTAAAATATACACACTGAAGTCAACTAAACTTGAAAAAGTCATGGTATGCAGAAATCACTTATCAAACAATTATTGTATGTTCTGTTTGTATAATTCATTAAAAACAAGGCACTTCAACCCCCAAATTCTTTTATAGTGTGTAGTATACATGCATGCCTAGTAAAAACCTCAATGAAAGATAAGTTTAAATTAAAAAACTAACTTGATGTTAAACACCAACCTTCCTCAAACATTTATAAAAAGCAATGAATAGTTATTTCTGTGTGTGACAAACTGTCCAAATAAAATCAGAAAAAAGCATATCAAATACACATGCTACTAAAAACATAAACAAAGTTTGGTCACCCATAAAAAAGCATTTGATAAATTATATCAATGATAGAACACAGTGTCAATTGGAAAAACTTCAGTTGTCCTTTTCTAGTTCTTTCATCCTTTTCCTTAATACATCCTCATTTTCCTGAAGTTCTGCTCTACGCTTAAGCCCCATTTCAATTTTGCTCTGTGCCTTTTGCAAGTCGTTCCTAGAACTTTGTTTTTTAGTTAAAAGCTCTTTCAGTGCTTTGTTGCCTTCACTGACACTTTCATCTGCAATGGTAAAGCCATTTCGTATTTGTGCTAAGGCTCCCTTGATTTGTTGCAACTCTTCTTCATTTTTCTTATCATCATCACTGCTTGTATCTTCTTTCTCCTTAATGGCTTCTTGTTCTTGTAGCTTGCGTTTTGCTTCTAAATCAGCCATGTAACGTTGTCTAGACGCTTTAACACTATTTAGCATTTCTCGATTGACAGGTATATCAATGATTGATTTATAGCGTAGGACGGTATCTTTAACAATTCTTAGGGCTTCAATGGTGTCCTCTTGTAGCGAATAGCCATGAACTCCTAATATGTTCTTATTTATGGAAAAACCATTTTCTGGGGCACTGTTTCCATGAGAAATCGAAAGTATGACCTTGAACAGAGAAGACAAAAATGGAAACTTAAGTTTATTGCCAGAATCCTTCAGTTTCTCCAAATACATTACAAAACTCTCCATGTCACAAGAAACTTGATCTTCTTTGTTATAACTAGATTTAACTTCTGCAAGTTGAAACGCCTTCTCCCAATACGATTTTTGTTTTTTTGAAGCAGAAGGGGAGATTTGATTGACACAATGGTAAGAAGACTCAGGAATATCTTCTGTTTGGTAAAGTCTCCATTCTGTTCTAATCGTATCACAAACATCTTCGTATGTCAAGTCTTGTTTAGGGAATACATCTGCTAAAATGGTTGACAATGATTTAGTTACGTTTCGAGTTAAGCTGGTAATACTTTCTAGAGCCTGTGCGCAATTTCGGTTCATTGGATTTATGAAACCACAGCTCTCTAGAAATGAATTAAGTGGCAATTTTGTTACCAACTGTTCCACTGTCCATTGGTAACACTCCAAACAGTCCCCACAGAACTTTTTCTCATTTTCATCTAGCTCCAAAGCTGATGAAACAAACAAGCTTTTGGCTTTTGTGCCAATGTCAATCATTTTAAGAGGCTTTACTACTTTTTTATTAGAAACATTTAACAACAGTAACTGGCATGCAGACACTGCACATGTTTTACCTTCCTTTTCTTCTGACACATGTTTTGATTTGACAAACTTTGCCATAGTATTCCAAAGCAGTTTCTGCATTTCTTCATACAAGATGTGAATCAATGGCGTCATTGACTGAAATTTCTTTAAAAACACTTCAAAATCAATGGCAAAGTATGCTACAAAAGACAAATATCGGAGGGTGTTTTCATTCTTCAAAGCATCATGAATTCTGATATAACGGGGAGTCTTTTTTACATTTGACTTGAACGATGATGTGGTAGGTAAAAAGTTTAAAAAGTATTCTTTAAGGTTGTCATACTGTTCAATGAGTCTTACAATAACCTTTCGTAGAGTTATCCACCTTGTTGTTGAATGTTTCAAGGCGTATTCTGCAATAATATCAGTAACACTTACAATCTCTTTGTAATCAACTCTACGTGCTGCAGACAGTTTAAAGAAAAAGTGTATGTCCAGAGCAAATTGATCAACATCAAAACCTAATGAGGTTACACCTTTGCAAAACGCATTGTGGATTATATGCAGTGGACAAGTTCCTATGTTCAGAAATGTGGTGTTAACACTAACTAAATTTTGAGATCCCAATAACAGCTTTTGAAATTTTAGATTTACGTTTGGGCCATCCATTCCGAGATGCAACATGTATTTTACATCCAAGCCAATTTTTTCTATAAACTCAATGAGTCATAAAAATGTTCAACGAGTTTTTCCGCAGGACAGTGATCGACAAACAAAGAACCACAGTAGGCAATGACTATCTTGTTGAGTGAATTACTCCAAAATTGCACGAATCCATCATACTGTTTTTTTACTTGGCTTGTAGTTGTTTCATCAAATTTAAAACAGTAAGCTTTTTGTCGGAAATCGCGTTTTAAACTTTCTTTAAAATATGGACAAAGACCATACTGAATAACATATTTCATTTTCGTCTCATTTTGTGAGTAGCTTTCTGCAATTTTTGAATCTGGAAACATTTGACGAAACCTATCACCATCCCCATTTGCTGAAGCAAAAGACATATTTGAGTCGACACATTCTAGTGCTTGCAGTGTTTCCGCTTTTAACACCTGTTCTTCTGTAGATAAAACTACCTTTGGCATACTTATAACTATGGCATTCTCCTCATTAGAGCGAACGAATGTACTCTGTTTTAGATTGCTATTTGCACGCTCTAAATGGGCAGATCCCTGACCATGTGATTGGACCTGGGATTTCCCACCACCATCCACTCAAAACGTTTTGTTGCAAATCATACATAAAGCGCTTGAGCAATCTTTTGGTATGCTTTTTAACCAGGGGTACTCTTTCTCCCATGATGTAGAGTAGGATACTTTCCGTTTACCCATCAATTATCTATATACTAAAATAAAAAAAGTCACGCACAGGGAATGAAATCACATAGAGTTCATTCTGAAGGTAATAAGTAAAAACTAAGCAAGCATCAAAACACTTATCAGGGTGGCCACTCAAATTCCCTCTCCAAATCCCAGTACAATCAGTACATTTAAGTACATCTAAGGAAGAGTGTACACCCTGTATTAATCAACAAGTAAGAAAAACTATGTGACATTTTAAGCAAACCAATAAAAAGGCAGTTCATTAGCAAAACTTCTCTTAACTAGGAAGAACTTCATTCCAACTAGGGCAATGTCATTAAGAAAGCAATGATATAGCTAGACAATGCTAAAGGATTTCACACTTCAAATTAGTTCAACTGTAAGTCTGAATACAACACTATCTAGGCAGTAAAACTAACAAAGTAGGCTGTAGGGGGTGACATTAAGCTACAAGTGTACTACAGGTGTCAATGTAGCTGCCACAACTGCCAAAAATATACTTTCTTATTTATAGAGAAAACATTATGAAACGAAAAATAATTATGGACATTATTGTTAATTTTTAGTACAATTTAGGACAAAATACCAAAATCTTGAAATTTTAGGACATTTAGGACAGTGTGGGAGGCCTGTAATATATAATACATACAAAACGTACCCTATCTAGCACAGCCGTCACTTCATTTGTTAGATAGTTTTTTGGTAACTTTATAGGTTAAAACCTACTTCAGTATTCAAAAGTCATAAAATCCAGTGATATTTCTCCAGTATAGCTCCTTTTGATTACCAGCTTCTGCGTTGCGCTACTGCATACAGCATCTTTAAACTTTGAAACAATCAGCATTTTAATAAAATTAGATTCCACTTCCACCTAGTGCTTTCCTATATTTGGGTTGTTTTGCTCTTTGCCTCGCTTGTTCAGTATTCGCCGGATATGATTTTCATTCTCGACATTAAAATTTTCAAGAAAGGAACTTTAATAATCGACATTAAAATCGGTGTTGAGGCCGTGTTGATATAACTCATTTTTAAGTATTTTGATAGGTATCTTATCACGTGTAAAACCCTTGTTATATTATAGTAGGGGTGGACAGAACACAGTTCTGAATTCAAATATATAAGGAAATTCACTGTACTTTCCAACTCTCTGTAGACATAGTACAGTAGTTGACACTTAAAAGTTCCTTATTTGCATTCGGTGAAACTATTATAACATTGTGTGTTTTTCTGAGAACAAACAAATTTTGAAAAATTTTAAGTATATTATATTATTTATACTAATTGTGAAAGACATATAGTTATTTGATGGCTTTATTCAATCGGTAATTAATGGCGCAGGTTGACGAATAGCTTGAAAAATCTAAATTATTTGTCATTTCGTCAATATTAATTCAATAAAATTGTAAAATAATTAATTGCTGTGACATTAACAGTGATATTTTTATGAATAAAGAATACTTTTTTAATTACACTATAAAATTGTAAAAATATTGTAAATATTTTAATTGTTTATTTTATGTCTATGAATAAAATTGGTTTTAAAAAATAAAATTGTTTTTTATCTGCGTCTCTGAAAACAGCTAAATTCTAAAACTAGATATTAAAGTATAATTAAAATTTAATTTTTGTTGTTGTATGTAGTTTGAAAGCATGACATTTTACGAGGGTTATGTTTATTAATTACCTGGTGCAGTTATGCTTGCAGATTGGCTCTTTATATATATATATTTGTATCAACTTAATTTTATATTTTTTCCGTTTAGGCCTCAGTTGTCTATACAACAGTTCAATATCGTTACTTCTAACTGGCAACAATTCCTTGGATGAAGATCTACGAGCTTTCACTCCAATAGAGTTGTTCTGGCACGGTGAGTATTATTCTAATCATCCTGTTTTCCCCCTGCTTTCGTCAACTATCCTGGTGCTTTTAATTCAATTTCTTCCATATTGAATAATTTGTTTTAATAATTTTCTGCGGGAAGTATGTGCAGCGGATCTTCTTGCAAATCCTATTTTAATTGGTGGACTAAATATGACTGTTGAAGTTGACGAATCACTTTTCTCAAGGCGAAAAAATAACCAAGGCCGTGTATTACCACAACAGTGGGTGTTTGGTAGATGGTGTCGGGAAACAAAGGAAAGTTTTATGTATACATTCCTGACCGCAGTGCAGCTACTTTGCTTCCAATCATCCAGACAACAATACGACCAAGAAATACTATAAAGCCAGATCTCTGAAGAGCGTATGGTGGAATAGCAGCAATGCAGGGTATGGGGTTTAACCACTTAACAGTTAACCACAGCCTTAATTTTGTCGATCCTAATACTGGGGCGCACACCCAAAGTGTTGAGCGGTCGTGGAGATTCGCAAAAGAGCGAAATAAACGACATAACGGAACCCACCGTCACATGTTAGACTCGTATTTGTGTGAATGGATGTGGAGGCAAAGGCATTATAATAATATTTGACAAATATTGGCGCTTATTGGTCACCTCAGTAGCATTATAAATATGTTAGGAAAAAAAGAGAGCAAAGATTAAAAAAAAATTTCTTGGGGGGAATAACCGACAAGTACCGAAGTTTGGGTGACAATAGATATCTGATTAGTGGATGTACAAAATAGCAATTACTTCATTACAGCAATTACGTTTTGTTGCAGGTGTGATCATTTATCTCAATATCATTTATCACTAATTGCTCAAGATAATAACTTGTGTCACTTTTCGTAAACTATTAATAACGATTTCCGGCAATAGCGCATTGGTAATGGCATTCGGCTCTTAACCGAACGGGTCTGGGTTCGAGACCATGCTATCACAAAGTTGTTTAGTGAGCGGTTATAAATAAAAACGTCGTATTTCATCAAAAATAATCATAGCACAAATGGGTGCAATTAAATATACCAAAAACTCCGGTGTAACCGTTAATAATGACTCCCCTAAAATAATGACTCCCCGAGTCATTATTTACTAGTAAATAATAACTGAACTCCCCTTGTAAAATAAGTACTCCCCTAATAAATAATGGTTTAATAGTTTATTCACTAATAAATTATATTCTCAAAATATGCTAAAAGAAAAAAAACCTTTTTTTAAGGTTTCGACGTTTCGAACACTGTATTTAATTTATTCCTTTTACTTTGAATGTTCGATTTTAACAAGTTGTGTGTTTTTTACTACAACGGAATTTAAATTTACACAATATGGCAAATCACGTTGAGTTAAAAAGTATCGAACTATATATTAGACAAAAGATTTATACTGAACAAATAATGGGTGATAAAAATCGAATTTCCGAAGAGCATGTCGAAAATTTTCTGTTTTAAACAGTCAGTTTTTGTATAACGAAAAAAGAGTTGTTGTTTCATCGAAGGAGCGTCAGCGTCAAATGGAGGATATTCATGCTGGCCTAGGTGAAAACCCTAAAGCGAAAGCCATGGCTTCACATCGAGGTCGAGAATCAACATATCAAAAAGTATCTGAAAGTTTCTATTAGCATAATATTGTAAACGACGCAGCGGAATTTATCAAAACATGTGAAAATTGTCAAAAACAAGGAAAAATTTCTAAAAAGTTCTTCCCTGATTTTGCAGAGTGTGCCTATTCACTATCAGTATTGGTTAAATCCCTAAAAAAGTAGACCATGTTCTGGTTATGTTAAAACTTATAAAAGCAGGGGAGTAACAGCCCCCCCGTCGGAACTTCTCAGCACCACCGTCGGAAGTAAAGCAATATTAACAAAATACTGAAGGACAAGAGATCAGCGTCCACATCGCGTCCTTTGGTAACTGCAATAGCAGGCTAATGATCTCACCAGTCACACTTGGCAAACGCTTATATATAACAAAATACTGACATTTTTTAACGTTAGGTCTTTTTTGTGATTAATACAATTATCATGATATCAAGTTTCATGGCAGGTTATGTTTGAATTTAGAGTTGCCAAATCTGTAATAGATTTGATCATCAATGAGTTTTGTGTTAAACTTAGAATCAAGCAATTAGCCCCCCGTCGGCACTCTAAGCCCCCTTATGTTGGAAAAACCCTGGCGCCACCCCTGCTTAAAGATTGGAGACAACCTCGCTTAACATGCGTGCTTTAAAATGAAAACTACACAAAAAATATCTACGTATAGAAAACGGATGGAACAATCAACATCTTCATTAAGATATGATCGATCTTCTGCTACAATTGTTGATTTCATGGCTTGCGTACAATCATATATCCAACAAAAGCTACAACACTTGGTGAACTTGTTGAAAACGTAAAGAGTTCTGTTTTTTAAATCATTTAAAAAAAGTGACATTATTGGATTAGTTCCTGACAGATACGATGTAGTGTCTTCAATCAAAGATTCAGAAAGGAATAGAAGACAAAAATCTAATGCTCCAGAGGTCTACATAAAAGGTCCAGAGCAACGACTACCTAAGAATGTTTCAGATTAGCTTGGAAATACAAAAAACAAAATCAACTTCTTGATTAACTTCACGTTTTCAACATGGTTTAAAGAGATCAAAAGTGAGTTAAATCTTTTGTATTTTGGAACACTGACGGTTCTATAGCTAAAATTACCAATGATTCTTCAAGTACACTCCCGTTGATAATCGACCATGAGGAAGCTGACAGCAAAATGTTTGGATTGGCAACGTTTATTCATTTGGAACATGTAATTGATGAGCTTACAATAGCATCCCCTGATACTGATGTTTTTGTCATCGGATGTTCAGTTTGCCACTGAATTGTCATATCTAACAAAGCTCTGGTTAAAAACTGGTGTTGGTGCTAAAAACGATATGTTGGAATACACAAGACAGCTTCATCATTAGGGTCAACCTTGTTAAATGTTCTTCCTGCTTTTCATTGCATCACTGGTTGCGTTTCTGTTAGCAGCTTTTCTGGGATCGGCAAGAAAACAGCCTTAGCAGTGTTAAAAAATGATCTTGAAGAGCTAATAGATTTAAAAGAGTTTGGTGATTCTCCAAAATTAAACCTTCACGAAGACAGCGTTAAAAAAGCGATACGATTTGTTTGTCTTCTGTATAAAAGCAAGAGCAAAGATGCTGATGTACTCTCAGGTGCTTAATACAAAGGGGGGGGGGGATAAAAAAGGGGGATGGGTGTTTCTCTCCAAATCTAATAAATGGGGGATGGATGAATCCACGTGGTAATGTTTTAACATGTTTTCTTCTTTTGTCACTAAAGTTCACTTTTTGGGAGTTTTCAGTAACACACAATTCATAATCGTTTTTACAAAGTTTGCCTAAAGCATCTTTTTCTTCAAGTGTATATTCACCTCGGTCAGTTTATGAAAACGTCCGATCTGACGCCATGTTACGTATATAAGTATCAATTAGTAATCTTTAGTACTCTGTATAAGAAGTGAAAGTTATTTTAAGAAATTCTCAACAACATGAAAACCATTCAAAACAAAAACGAATCAATACTTTTACGAACCTTTTTAACTAAGGCCTGATTACACTGAAAGTTTTTATTTTTATCAGTGAGATACAGTTTTCGGTTTTGACAACAAGTGAAAATTAATAAACGGGGGGATGCGTTAACAATCCATTTGAGACGCGCTGCATATCAATGTTACATCTGGAAGTCAGCTTGTGTACCTCTTCATAACATCCCTTCTCCTGTGGGCAATGGTTGGATCCTCCATGGTGAACTAATAGAGCAAGAGTTAAGTCTGTTTGGAGATGTCCCTGAAAACGTTCTAGAGCTTGTTTCGCGTAAATGTCGCGATAGTCGAGGATGACGACGACCGTAGTGAATTTGAAGATTAAAACAACTTTAAAATTTGTATTTTGTTGAAACTTGATTTTTGGAGAAAAATACCCCAAGAGGAGAGGATCAAATAAAATCAGATAATTTTCTCAATATATAATAAGTGCTAAGCATATTTTTTTTTTTTAATTTATTTTCCAATTGCATATACATATATAAATTTTGTACATACAACTGCGGTACTCGTAGAAGACCGTTTGATTGGTCTTATCGTCGAGAACCGTCTTTTATTGTTACAATCATAGTATAATGAACAGAATTCAAGTTTACAAAAGCAAATGCCGAGAAAAGAAAAAACGATTGTCAAAGAAAGCGAAATTTCAATTCAAAAAGCTAAAAACATATAAAAGATCAAACAAATGTTAATGCTTCAAAGGTTTTGTTCAGCATTTTGAGAAATCAAAAGAGTTTTCAATTTTTTCTTAAAAACATCAAAACTTTCTGCATTTGTAAGAGTACTCTCCCCCAGAATAATACTATTCCATAAATGCGGACCACGATAATAAATACAAAACTCTTCGACTTTGGATTTACACTTTGGTTTGAAAAGTTTTTCTGTTCTCATAGTGTATTTGTTTTTCGGTTTAAATTTAAAAATGTCACTGAAAATTTCAGGTGATTAATGGAATTTACATGAGCACATAAAGCATAAAAAGGCATAAATGTTTATTTGATAAATATCTAATATATTTGCATCAATAAACAAAGGTTTCGAGTGTGTTAATTTGTCTTTGAAATAAATTGTTCTTACTGCATGTTTCTGACAACGATAAAGAGAGTTTAGTTTTGATTTATGCGTACTGTCCATGCTATATTTGCGTATATCAGGTAACAATGAACAAAAGAGAAGTAAAGTTGTTTTAATAAACATTTGTTCAAATAACTCCTAGCTTTATAAAGAATACCTACGCTTTTAGAAACCTTTTCACAAATGTAAGAAATATGAGGCTTCCAGGTGAAATTCTCGTCAATAAGAACTCCCAAAAACCTAGTGACACAGTCTCTCTGAATTATCACGCCATTTATTTCTAGAATTGGTAATTGTTTAGGAATAAAACTTCTCTTTGATGAAGGGTGAAAAAGGGAATACTTTGTTTTTTAAGTGTTAAGGGTGAATTTATTTGCGTAGAGCCAATTAGAAACATTTTCCAATTCCTTGTTCATTTTTAAGAACAGCCCATCTATGTTTCTATCAGAAATAAATATATTGGTATCGTCTGCAAACATAATAGGTGACAATAACGTAAAGGATTTATGGAAGTCATTAACATAGACGAGAAATAAAAGTGGCCCTAATATGTACGAACTACTACTACCAAATTAATCCATAAGAACCACACATTATTTTATTTTTTCGGTGTCAGTTAAGATAAAAGACTCCAACGGAGTGCACTTAAACTCGATTCAAACGTCCACTTTATTTTGTACAACTCAATGATTCATGTTCCTGAATGTCTAAGCTTTCCAACAATGTATAGATATCCCATTTACCAAGTGGGTTGAGTCATATTGCTTTTTTAGCGAGATATTGAAATCTGCTTCCTGACTAATAGAACTTCTTATTTATTTTTTACAACATTAAATATCAGTAAAATCGTAAAGAATTCTTGCAACAAAAACCTTGAAAAGTCTTTAAAACCACCATATCGATGGATTGAGGTAATTTTGTTTTTTCTTATTTTCCCGCAACCGCAACTGTAGCGTCCACTACGCGAACTTTTGCGATGAGTCAACCGCATGGCGCCCTCTACTACAGGCCTTCTCAACGTGTCGTGATTTTTTAAAACTGGGGGGAAACAGATTTTCAACGATTTCGAGTCGACTAGTAGCGCAACATTCGGGAGGTAAAGATATTTCTGAAAAACAGACATTTTATAATGGGGATAACATCTTGCTAAGTATCAGGTCCACATATTTAGTCGAGCATCAAGCATGGCGATAGTAATCTGATGTGCTTACTTCGTACTGTGATAAGTAATTAAAGGTTTAAAAATTAAAGAAAAGAAAACATGCCCAAATACTGCTGTGTGACAAATTGTAGAGGAAGCGGCGTTAAAGGTTTTTGTGTTTACAGATTGCCTAAAGATAAGATAGAAAGAGAACGTTGGATCAAAACAATTCCTCGTGATAATATTCCTGATCATCCTGATACTGTCGTTTGCAGTCAACATTGGCCAGATGATGCTCCTATGATCAAGTTTTATGGAAAATTACGTCCAAAGAATCCTCCTTCTGTTTTCCAATGTATTCCCAAAAGTATGATTCCTCCACCTCCACCAGAGCAACGTGAAACAACCAAGTCATTACCTTCGAAACGAAATATAATGCCAGGTAAAATTGGAAGATTCTCAATCAAAGATATGATATCATGTTTTGATGATATGAAACCTTGGTTGACAGTAGATGGGATATTTCTATTCTTTGATTTCATTCACTTGTTCAAGTCCATTAGAAATAATTGGATAACTGAAAAAACCAAAGAGTTGACCTATACATTTGATGGTCAATGTAAAACTGCAAAATGGCGTGACATTTTGAAACTTTATCGATCAGAGGAGAACAATTTAGTGAAAAAGGCACGACTCACGGAAGTTAGTGTCTTTCCTAAACCCATAGAGCGTCAAAAAGTTGCACATTGTGTTAAAATTTTTTTAGACAATGTTATTGCTGCATTGAAAACTTCTCACAAATCAAACGAGTTTGAAGGAACTATAAATTTTTTAGAACTTGTACAAAAGTTCTGTAAAATTGTTAATGTAAAAGGAATGACTTGGGTATTCACACCACAGACTATTTGGAAAAAGCTTTTGGGAAACTACGCCAAGGATCCGGTGGTACTTATTTCATAACTTGTAAGCAGGTTCTTGAGAAATTACATATTCAACAAACAAAATTGTTATTACGACTTGGAGTGGATATTGATAACTCATTTAATGTTGAATGTGGTCATTCTTGTGACCAATGCAAGTATCTGATGAGTGAAGAAGCAATAAACATTTTTGATGATGTAGTATCATATTGCTGGATATATAACTAGAAAAGACAAAGATGTATCTGGTACATTTCATTATTTTGAAAGGTATGGTATGTTCCAAGATGAAGTTAGTCGTGGAAAGCTTTCTATTCCTTGCAACACTGTTGTTCAATGGGTTTTTTTTCCTATATATTGTTCAACAAAATTAAGTTCAATGTATGTCGCAAGTCTTTAAACAATGCATTAATGGCTCTGGCTGAAGTATATTGTTTGGATATTTCAAAACAATATGGGTTTACATTGAGTAAAATTTTGTTGAATAATTGTAGTCACATGTACAGTCCAGTATCTTCAAAAGAAAGGAAGCAAAAATTGTTAAAACTTTCTAAAGACTGATTTTGATATTTATGATAAGCATATATATGGTGGTTGGTTTTATCAGTATAATACTTTACTTGTCTTGAATTGTTTTGACTTTTCTTTAATTTTTTTGACTTGTCCCTCCCTTTTTCATTGTTATGGTGGAGTATATTTTACTTATATTGTATTTATTTATTGTTATGACAAGTTTAATCATAAATAATGTGAATAAATATCATGTAACTGATTCCTTATAGTATTTCCTCGGCTCCTCCCTTAATTCATTGCACAAATTGTCTTGTTAAGGCAAGGAATGACAGTTTTTATACTTCCCCCTAGTTTTCTCTCCCAGTTACGCGTTGAGAAGGCCTGTAGTAGAGGGCGCCATGGTCAACCGCGAATGTTCACAAATTTTTAAATTTTGTCATCCGCGAAAGTTTGTATATATTCTTTCTAATTTGTTCAAATTTTGAAATGTGGAGTGATATAGAAAGGTACAAAGAAATAACAACACATAGAGTAAAGACAGTTTTACTTTGTCAATCCCGTGTAGCAACAACGACGACAGAATTAAAAGAGAGGGAAGGGGCTTAACGATTATAAATTTTGACTGAACACACTTTTGGAATGACTGCAACTCTTTCTTTTTGCTTGCTTACAAAGCTTTACTGACTTTAATAAAACAACCGATAGGAAACTAGCGCGTTGAAATTATTTCTTCAAACAATACATCTATAAACTCTAGCTCAATAACTTACAAGTTACTCTAATATAAAACTTATTTAAAAAAACATTGTTACTATACAAAATAAGTAAAAAAATATATTAATTTTTTAAAAAAGATGGTTCGTAAATGTAACCAGCAATAAAAAAATATCCTTTCTAAAAACCAAAATACCTAGGGATCAATAAAGGACACCATTATGTATCTTAAACCTTTGAGCAAGGGAAGGCCTTCGTGTTGGTGAGTTAATCGACCAGGGTGCATCAACGCCCACCCATCTTTCGTTTTCGTGACGCTGCAGTTGTAACGAGTAAAACGAGCGCCACCGCCCTATGTAAGCAAGTATTTCATCATAAGAGATGATAATAGTGCAGCAAAAACACATGACGAGCTACATATTTATAAAAAGTTCATGTTGCTTCATATTATAGACATTCATCTTGTGAAACTGACGTACGAACCTCATACTCATCGACGCTGTTAAGTGCCATGTTGATTGTGTAGGTAGACGCATCGTGATGAGGTCGTAAATAATACTGACCGTTTGTTGAATACTTCACAACAAAGTTCATGATAGCATGAGCCTGAAAGAAAAACACTCATAAAGTCGATGAATGAGAAGTGTGCTTACCTACATATGAATTGTAGCCGGTGAAGTATCTCCTGCACATAGGAGCTACATAGTCTTTCAGCATTTGAAGCCACTGTTTTTCCAGACCGACCTTTTAAACGCAAAAACAGTAAGAGAACAAAGAAAGAATAGACGAGTTACTTGATTCAAGTGAATGTCAACAGTAGGAACGTTTTCATAACCACCAGAGATACGCGAGTCCTACAAAACAACATACGTCATTCGTGAAGCACGTGAAACTACACTAAAGTACGTACAGTGTTTTTGCCACCCGACCATTTACCAAAATATTCCATCTCCTAAAAACGATGAAATGCTGCTAGAAAGAACAAACGAACAAACGAACCACTTACATCAACCAACTCTTTAGAAAAATTTGTGGTAACGAATGGAAACCAATACACATCGGGGCAAGGCTGGAATTACAAAAAAAATCACAGTTGCATCAAAGTCCGCCATTACGTAAGCATCTTACTTCCATTGGCTTGGAAGTTGGATCGAGAAATCTGTGGAAATCAGGGTGCAGATATCGATCTTCCCAATCCTAGAGGGGAGAATTGATGGAAGAGGAAGTACAGTACGTTTGAAGAGACCTACCACTCGGTTTTCAAATATCTGATACAAGTCGTTGTGTTTGTAGTTTGTTGTGTATGTGGAGGTTTCTTTGATGTGACCGAAATCGTGCATGTTGCTGACGAACATAAAAACTCCCTGACGAATGATGATAGAGTGAAGGGAAAGAATGATATAGAGAAGATAAGAAAGGAAACGAACCTCTTGGCGCACTCGTCTACAGAATGTCATGTCTTGATCAACATCATCTGAGAAAAACGGATTCACTCCAATCTTTCTAACAGTGGAAGCTTTTATTAGTAGAGCTCCGGAAACAAAGGGCACGTTCCAAACACCCACCCGGTCATACTTTACGATATCTATGTAGTCGGGAGAGCGACTGTAGAAGCCATCCTCGCCCAACAGACCCCAGAAATTCGACCATAGCTTCCCAGGTTTGGTAATCATCGGTGCAATAAAAGTTCTTAAAAGTTTGCTTTTTAAAGAAGATTCCACTTTTTATTTAAATGCTAACCTGTTATGCTCCAGTAGAAGTTGCAATGTCATTCTATTTGATAAAGTAACCGAGCCGTCGACAGAGAAGTAATAATCACAGTAAACCTTTTCGCAGTAAGTAATACCAAGATTTCTCCCTTCTCTCTCGGTCAAAAAGCTCCTAGGTCCTTTGTACACAATGGAATTGTAAAGATTCTCCACTTTGTCCAACCATGGATGTATGTGAGCATCATGATGAGGTTCCTAAATCAACATAGCAAAATCAAAAGAACTGTAACAAAAATGAAGAATCACTCACAATGCTGTGCAAGAAAATGTCGATCTTGTATTTTGGGTAGTCCAGATTGGAAATGTGCTCCAAGAAAGACACAATAAAAGGAGTTGGTGTAGGGATAAATAATCCAATTAGAATCCTTGGCCATTTCTCCACCTGAACAATACATATATACATTATACAAAGCAGTGGTTTGTTTTGTTTCTTTATTTTTTTAACAAGGCTTTCAGAATGCTCATTAAGCATTATCATAAAGACCTCGACCTGGAGTTTTAGTGTATTTAATTGCTCCCATTTGTGCTACGGTTATTTTTGATGAAATACAGCGTTGTTTATTTATAACCGCTCACTAAACAACTTTGTGATAGCATGGTCTCGAACCCAGAACCTTTCGGTTAAGAGCCGAACGCCATTACCATTGCGCTATCGCCGGATAACAATCGAGAAACGAATCAAATATTTGCAAAAAAGATTTTTATTTCCTTACCTTCAAATCTTTTAACAGATAGGTGTGTTCTTGACAGAGCTGACAATGATCAAAATTCCATGACTTTGCTAAGTAGTTACCGTAGTGATTCAAGTGAACTTTTGTTGGACCGTTCCCATGAACAACCACAGGGTAGGTGTTGAATTGTTTATTCCAGAGGAGTACGTCTCCATCGAAATGCAGTTGGACATCATCTGATGAATGTATGCAAATAAAATTGTGGTGTCCGTCATTAAAATCAAACCTTCAGCTCCATGGAGATTTTGGAAAATCTCTGCTGTGTGATCCAACTTCATCCCGTATTTCTCCTGTGACAAGCAACAAAATTAATGTAAAAACTTGTTGTTCAAGAAAAACTCCCCTTGAACTAAAAACTATCACAGGTGTGAGTAGCAAATGATGTATTAACTTAATTTGCAAGCAATAGATGGATAGATGTCTTAACCATTACTTTGATTCAAAACAACAGATCTACACCAGTATTCATATTCTCGTGTCAAATAAGAAATGGATAGAGAAGAATGCTACAACTGATTCCTGTTTGTGGAATTGTTATCAATGATCCATCAATAAATACCACAAAGACTCTTTTGGCCTGATGATTATTAAAAACTATACATCTACAGGTTCTCCCTGTAATCACCCATCACAACAAAGTCATCATTTGCATTGAGGATGAAGCATACTCACCCTCTGTTCAAGAAAGAGTTGCGTGTAGTAGAGTTGGTCGTCATCAGTGTGGCTGATTGTTTTCGCTGAAATCACTTCATAGATCACGTTGGCATAGCCAATTATACCTGTCAGCCAATAAATTTATTACGACTAATAAGACTAGTAAATTGTTAAAGTAACTTACCACCAGAACAAAGAAACTTATAACCAGTCTCAACAGAAGGGTATTGGACCTAAAAAAATTGGTAGCAAAGAAACACTACAAACCGGTAACACTTTGAAGTATGTTTTATGGACTAATTTAAATTTCAAAATTAAGAATAATAATATCGCTTTTTAAATTTTCTACCTCTAACTTTGCATCTGGCCAACAATAGTCTTCTGCCGAAATTAAAATGCTTGCATTTGTTTTAAGAAATCTTTTTGTGATAGTTTCTTTTCCAGCATTGAATATGACATCATATCTGTAAAATGAATGATTGCTTATGGAATTTAATTCACTTTCATGCATATCCAATTGTTGCACAGAGATGACATTCAGCTGTGAGAAAATTAAATGTAATTATATGTATTAAATTAGAATACCTAAAGAGATGCAAGTGAAAGAAGGCATAGTCAAAGTCATGAAAAAACCTTGATACACATGTAATCGTTGTAAGTAGGTAATCTCTTTTTATGACAAAACAGCATGAGAGTCAAACAGGCATGAAAAATATCATTAAGTCATGCATGACACTTTCATTTTTTGTCCTTGTGTACGAAATTAAGGTTGGGCAAAATTGAATGTGTAAAAACATGTGTGAACTTTAATAAAATAAAAATTTAGTGAATTAAGGTAAATATACACGCTCTAGTTATCCAGCAACATTGATAGGTCGTCTTGCATCTTTTGTTTTCCCACTTTTCCCCCACGTTTTCAATTAAAAATTGACCACTTTTGGTTCAGTAAGTTGTATAAACATACCTCACATTATGTTTAAGGCTCAAATCATACTTACAATAATTATATCTCGACATATTGAATTTTGCTGTGTTTGCTCAAAAGTTTGTTTTTACTATAAAAGTGAAATGTATGGTACATTCTCCTGATCTGTACGTCTTCATAGATAAAGTTAAATAAAGTAAAGTCATCGTTTATCAATGGAGTTTTGTTAAATGAGTTCAAATTTCTATAGCGTTCAAAGTGTTGCTGATGAACATTTAAATTCTGCAGTTCACTCATTCTAGTTTGAATTGTATTGTATTGGTCAGGTTCTTATTTTTTTTTAATCTGAGCCTGCATATGCTTATTATGCTTATAAAACAGATGTAGATGACACATTAGAAGGAAAATCATTGTGACAAGTATATACACTTGTAAAGGGGATAAGCCAAATTTGCATGAGGGTTGTAAACATTCACTTTCTATATCCATGGAATATAAATTTTGCATCATGATTTCATACAGTAATATTTTTGTTTGATGCCGTATTGTTTTTTTATGTTGAAAGTTTGGTGATTAAAATACATGGTTAAAAATACATGGTGCAAAATTCCTTAGATTCGTTACTTTTTATTTGTTTTTTAAAATGTTTTTTATTTTATTTTGAAAAAGCGAAGAGCGAGTACGAGACAATACCAAAATCTCTGCAACCCCAGCACCAGAAACCGCAGGTTGCAACTGTCGAAAGAAACCAGAATGTCCACTCGAGGGAAACTGCACTGTATTCCGTTGTATATAAGTGCGAGATAACTGCACCTGAGTTACCCAAGAAAGTCTATATTGGTCTGACCGAGAAAACATTCAAAACAAGATACAACAGCCACGCCCAGTCCATGAGGAACGATAAGTACAAAAACAGTACCTTGCTGTCAATTTATGTTTGGGACTTGAAAGATAAATATGGCGTCACCCCATCTTTAAAATGGTAAATTGTCAGAAAAGCCGGCTGCTACACCAACAGTTCTCGCAGTTGTTCTCTTTGTTTACAGGAAAAATACCTTTTCTATCCAAACAAAGATGAGCTACTTAATAAACGTAGTGAGTTGATTGCGAAATTTAAACAAGTTTTTGCTAGCTAATTATAAATCTAGAAAATGATAATGATCCTTTTGTTTTTGTTTAATTTATCGCCCACATCTTTTTATCGCCTCTCGAGAATTTGTCAAATCTATATGTACTTTTTGTAAAATATTCTATTAGTTTAGCTGAAGAGTGTACATACACAAAACTCAGAATACTGAACAAAAAATGTCTTGTTGATTTTCTTCGCAAACTTAAATATATTATCGCTCTGATTCTGCAAATTTTATTAAGCACTGTTATTAACTACAATCAAGAAATATTTTATCAATTTATATCTATACAATAATTAAAATATTTCCTGTCTTACACGCTATAGTTATCGGGATTATACTGTAATTATGCCTTTCATATATCATATTGCACATTGACTTACGAATCTGTAAACATCAACAACAAATCTTTCGCATCTTTATACTTTCTCAATGATTCCTTTAAAATGTTTATTTTATAACCACCACCAGGTCCTGACTCCATGTTTCCGCCAAGCCACATTTCATTCATTCCAAACACCTATGAAAAACAAATATTCCTTCCAAAAATAATATGTAAAGTGTAATTTACTGTATAATACCTCAACATCAAGACCAAACACTTTTGCTGAGCGTAAATACCGTTGAAAGCCATCTGTGTTTTCAGTAGCCACAGTGACAACTAATAACCGCAGATCTATAATTAAAAATTAAATCTTATACACAGTCTATTCAATTAAAGTTTTACCAGGTGCGCTAAGAACAACGGTCGTAAAGGATAAAAGGTGCGCGAATCGCGCCGCGAAAGATCTGCACTCAGTCTTCCCATTATTAAAATTGTTACCTACGCAAAAAAATTGTATGCAAATATACGATTTTTACTGTTTCACGTATGTTTTCACGTAGACATATATTTAAATTTTGCTCTACATAATTAGTTATTTTGTCTACATTAAGACAGGCAAACACAGTTATTCTTTCTCATAGAACTAATGAGTGCAATGTTAACGGGTTATATAGCTAGTCTAGTAGACTCTCGCTGCAGTACCCCAATTAATTGTTAAAAAGTGATTCGCAATTGTGCAATTTAAAGTTCATTCATTGTCACTTGTCACATTTTTATGTCTCCTTGCAATGTGTTTGTTAATCACTACTCAAGCTGTTGCCGGCTCTCTCTCCACATGCTAACATTCAATGCCCTGACGTATAAAATGCGACCGATCGATTTGGCGGCGACCTGAATTTATCCATGGACCAGAGTCACCTGAAACCATCTCTACTATTACAGTGGGGAAGGCCAGCCCAGAGGCTAAACCAAACCGTGGAAAACATCTATACTGCGAGTGAATGCGCACCAATGCTGGGTCAGATAAATCTGCAGCTCGTTGGAGGCTTCAAGCGCTCTACTTTCAGGCAAGCTTGAGTAGTGAAATATAGAAACAAAATGAGAAAAATGATATTTTGTAATCTTCGATAACTTCGATCAATCATGCTGGTTTCAATGCAATTGAGTTCGTCTCAACATTTCACAAACAGAGAAATTATTATGACGTACGTTGTATAATCAAAACGATAATCACTCAGCTAAGTTCTTTGTTACCCTTTCAATTTATATTTTGAGATTTCCCCTCCGTAGGCATGCTTTATCCGCATGATTTAAAGTGATTCCGAGGCAAAAAATATTTGGTTTCAAAATGGTTCTAAATATGATTGTTAAAACATTTTAAAGTGTCATTTTAAGTACCAAAGTCTAATAATGAAGGATTATAAAAAAATATCTTTGTTTAATACATTTCTGTCATGGCTGCCATTTCTCTCGAAGCTCCCGCTTCAACATGTGTTTGTTATTTAGCGTCCAGTCCACGCAGCCCACAAAGCGGCTTTTGACGTCATTATGGAGTATAATTTTGAGAAAAACATTTTAGCGAATAACTAGGCATTTGAATAATTGTCCTTGAAATTTTTGTACAGAACTGCAAAAAACAAACTTTTGACAACGATCAAAGAAGTAAAAGCATATAACTTTGCAAGTTCATGTTTTCGTTTAAAATGCCTCATTGCTGTGTTTTTGCAAGATTTATTTTTGCGATTTTAAGCCAAAATCGCAAAAAATAATCCAGCATGATTCAATCCAGCATTAATTAATATGCTTAAGGTAAGACAGCTAAAGTAATGATAGATTAAGGTTGATAATAATTTTAAAATTTTCATTTTTTTCGATACAGATACAATAAAACTGCCGATAAATTTTAGCTGATTCAAGGTGCACTGTTAACAACCACTGTTTTTCATTCATTCATTCATATTTTCTTTTTCAGAAATTTTGGATTCCGTTGGATGGTACAATGATTTTGGCGAATTTGGGGGTTGATTTCACTGGAGGCAATTTCAGTCCTACTTTATAGCTTCGTGTACAGGCCTTGTGGGGGCATCATACACATTCTCAGGTTCACGCCCTATAGTTGGCATTTTTACACGCCTTAGTTGGCACTAGATTTTTCCTAGTTGGCACAGATTTCTGTACACTTCATTGCCTGCTTCGTTAGCTCCACAATGTCCCCAATTACCGTAATGTATTGTGTATTTTGTATGTGTTCCCCCCGTGTAGCCATTGACACCCTTATTATGTCTGAAGTTGCCAATTTATATTCATTCAGGAAATGAAAATGGAGATTTGGAAAGAACAGACTAGATAATATGTCTGAAAAGTTTGCAGTATATTAGTGTTTTTGTTTTGTATATACAAACTTCATTCTAAATTTTTGTATTCAAGTACCAAGGTTTGTAAGAGACTGGGAAATATATTTTTGAGTTGCATTTTCATTCTGAAACAACCTTATGGTCACCAGTATAAATTAACAAGGTATTATAGATATTCTACAAGATTCATTTGTATTTTCTAGTTTTGATAATACATGGCTGGATTCAAGTCTTAATTATATAAAGTCAGCAAAGAAGTTAGACATGATTTGCTGGAGCACATCACATTGTATTTAAGAATTAAAGCTCAAATTTCAAAAAACGATTGACGTAGTTACATAGTTTAAAAGTTTGAAGTGAGAAAATTTTGCAGTGAAATATCAGTAAAACATGCAACATAATTTTTTTCTTTCTTTGACTGAAACTCCCCAGAGAGTTGTTTAGACAATCTAGCGCCCCCACTCCCCCCTCCCCCCCCCATAGTTACTATGAGCCTGAAACCTACACAATTGCGGGAAGTATCATCTTTTAAAAACCTCAACCAACCCATGGCATGGAAATGATTAAACAATGATGATGATAATAAGAAGAATATATATTTATATACGTCTAATTATTGACGGTTTGAAAATTAAACTTTGTATATAGATATTTATTTACTCTAATGACTCCCTTTTCTTTACTAGAAGATTCCATTATCAGACATTACTAAACAAATGATAAATGCAGGTATAGAAGAAAAATTATTCCAATGGCAATATGGCAATGATAAAAGATATTTACTACCTTGACTTTGCCGAACAGAAACCAAACTGCATAACACTAACAGGATCAAAATAAATTTTGCCATTTAAACTTCTACGAAGTAACAGCTTTACTCTTTCTCTAAATGTGATCAATGAACATTTGAAACATTAGATTTTTTTCATTGAATGGACAAAGATAATTGACGAAATTATTTTCCTTGACACTACCGTCGGAAACAGTATATATGGTCACACGTGTAATTTAAATGAAGGCCATTTCGGTCACTTATGAACATTTTCAGGCGTGACTCTAAATCATTTGATTTTTACAACTTGACAACTGTCGTGTCCAGTACTCTACGCGGTTTTGGAGGTGAAAACAAGCATAAACAGCGTAAAACTAAATGAAACTGCTTCAGTTATTACCTTTAGTCCATAAAACACTAACAGTGTACACTTGTTATCACATTTCAAACATTATATAAATTATATTGTTTGTCTACATTTTTGCTTTGCTCGTTTAGCAACTTGTTGATATTACCTTGTGATACTTTTATTTGTAATTATTTGTCACTCAAGAAATATTTGTGTTTCCAAATACCATACTCCTTAAATCTAGATTCAATATTCATCCTGTTGCAAATAAATTATAGAGGAAATATTTCTTGTAAAATAGCCTTGCGCGAAAATTAATACACGCGAAATTATACTAAATTCATGATGTGCGAAAATAAATACGCGCAAAATTACACGTAAGGCCCGTTGCACGAAAATTAGTACAAATAAGGTAGATTGATTGTGATGTTTTATTTGTGTAGGTATACTTTTGTTTCGTTGTTCCACGTGCGGTGTTAGACGAAAGCAAAAGAAGCGCGTTGTGTCTCTAAAAGCGTGCAATGTCTTTCCCGTGCAAATTTCACGCATCAATTCTTGTGGCGAATGTGGCAAATGTTGCGCCATCCCGTTTTTGTATATATTTGTATTGAAACAAAAATATCTTGCTCGCCTTTTAGGAATAGAAATATTTATTTACCATACCAGCAACGATGTAAATACAAAATAAAAAAAATATTATAAACACAAAATTAGTGACATCATAACATTGAAATGAACAAAACCATATTAATGCAATGCAATCAACAGATTTATTCAAAGTAAGTTTGACCAATCGAGAAAATTGCTTTCTGTTCAAGTCAAAAATAGAATAACCTAGATTGGTGTTTAAATCTTATTTCAAACATAATATTAATGTCTCTTAGGCCTAGTTTAGGCAGCGCATTTTGAGCGCAGCAAATTAATTCAATTAAAAGCGCCCTTGGAGCGCTTCTAATTATTTTTGGTTTTAGACGGCGAAGCGAATTGCAAACAAGGCGCATAATGCGCTAATAATTCGCTTGGCAGAGCGCATTATGAGCGAATTTAATTGTTTGATTCGCTGCCGGATTTAGACAGCGAATTATCAGCGCATTTAATTGACACTTTTTTTTAGGAGCAATAATTTAATTCGCTGCGCTCAAAATGCGCTGTCTAAACTAGGCCTAATTGATTTATTCCATTCAGTTACACTTTGATGTTTTATCGAGTATTTACCATAGTAGGTTGTATTAAACGAACAATTTCTATTACGCGTTGAATGTTCGTAAAATTCACTGATTTTAGTTAAAAAATTATCATGTTTACTTAAAGAATCAATTACGGAAATAATGTTATGGAGTTTAATTTTCAAGGGAAAAGGGCAAATGTTAAACTTATTATCGGCATAGGCTAATAATGCCCGTTATCCAATTGTTATCGTTTACTGCTATGCGAATATGGTGAATTTGAATACTGTATTAATTTCATCTTTTTGTGGTTATAGCAAAAATACATAAACGGAACAGAGAAAACCTGTCAATTTGTCAGGAGGTTGTTAATATCACGACAGTAACTCATACTAACACAGTCAACCAATCAATCAATCAGACAGCTTGAAGGAGTCTACCCGGGGAAAAAGAGGGAAGGGTGTGCGCAGAAAAGTGTCCGCCCATGCCAAGTTGCCTAGCAACTGGATGGACTTTCTTTGTGACTCTAACAATAAAAGTGAACTCTTTGCCTTTCTTTCACTTACCTCCAAACAAAGCTGTTTATGTTACATCTGCTCGGTCTGTAATTTCTACCACTTCCAATGCGATGATGAATTGCAACCATGAAGAAGCAGACACAAGGATTATTGTTCATATATTACATCCACTCTGTCAGGGTATGAAAAATGACAAAGTCCGTACTGTTGACACAGATGTTGTCGTCTTCCTTACTGGTGCATTCTTCGAGTTATCTCAGGCTCAATCTCTGGTGGACATTTGGGACATTTGGGTGGTTGCATTTGGCATGGGTAAGAATTGCCCAGTAAGGTCGGGATAGCTCAGTAGAGCGCTTGAAATTTCGGATTTCTGAGGTTGCGAGTTCAAATCCTCCCGGCCTCTCCGACTCAGCGAATGAGTAGCATTTCGATGCGGTAAAGTACAGGTGCTGATGGTAGGAGTGGCGCCTGCCTCAACAGTTACACCCAACGTCTTGCGCTAACGAAAAGGGGATAGACACCCTCGTTTACGCCCGTTACCAACATTAGGGTTAATTCGCATATACTTTAATAAACTTTACTTTTTTTACTTTACTAAGAATTACAGATTCTACAGCATTAGCACAATCTATTCCAGCCTCGGCAAGCAAAAGTTACAGGCTTTACCTGTTTTTCACGCCCTAACCGGTTGTGACACCACATCCTCCTTCAAGGGAAAGGGTAAGAAGACAGCTTGGCAGGCATGGCAAGCGTATGAAGAAGCAACAGAGACATTAGAGCACCTTGCTAGTCAACAACTGATTGTTGTATTGTATGATAGAACCAGCCCCTTGACTTCAGTCAATGAGATAAGGGAGGATTTCTTCTGCCGGAAGAGTCGATCTGTGGAAAGGATGCCACCAACACAGAACGCACTTTTCCAGCATATTCAGCGAGCAGTTGAACCAAATTAGAATATGGACAACATGTACACAGACGCAGCAAGTTGTGTCTTCTCCACAAGCTTTTGGTTGGACCAAGAAGTTAACTTTATGGATTCCAGTGTGGATAACTATCCCCGAAGTTTCCAAGGCATGTAGCCAGCTTATCAAATTTTCGTGTAAAGAAAACTGCTCGAACTGCAACTGCAAAGCTAATCTCATCTGTTCACCTCTTTGCAATTGTAAATGCAATGAACGATGAGGTGTTACGTTTTGTAACAATGTTAAATAGCTTGTTAATTTTTGTTATGTCACACATTTTTTTGTATGTATTGGATGTTCTGCCTCTTATTCATAGCCAACAATGCAAACACTTCATTTTCTTGCATTAATGGTGGGAATTTTGTTTTTTGCAAGTGCGTTAAATTCTTTTGGATGGCTCCCCTTCTAATATTAATTAGTACTTGATTAGTGAACCACATGCAAAATTTGGTGCTTTTATCCGCCTGTAACGGTAATTTCGCTAAGCCACCTGGCTAATCATCATCATCCTTTGACCGCAGTCGATATCGAAGCCACAATATCCCGCCAGGTGTTCCTGTCCTGCATTGCCACCGCTAGATCGTGAAATCTAATACCTGAGTCCCTTGCAATGACGTCAGGATAGGTTTGCTTTCGGGACTTGCGACTAATTGCCTGCGGTTTTCAGAGGATGAGAGGAGACACAATCTTGTTGGTAGCTCGAAAGGTGTTTATCTTAGTTTTATTATCGAGACTGGAGGTCCAGACATTATGTAAATTATTACATGCTGACCAGGCCATTCCTTTTCTAGTTTTAGAATTCTTAACAGAGTCTGAGATAAATGAGCCAAGATATTTGTAGTCTTGTACACACTTAAGCTCTCGACCATTTAAGGTTTTCATAGAGATATCAGAGTCAATGGTCTGGCAGTGGTTCAAGTATTCAGTTTTGGATTCATTCAGGTACAGGCCTACACAGTTGGCTGCCTTCTCTAATGAAGAAAGTAGAGATTGGGCATTTGCGAGGAAACCACTAATTAGGGGAAGGTCATCTGCAAAGTCAGCATCAGTATTAGTGTGGACTTGTTAACTATTTCCGAGACTAAACTCGACTGTTCTTTCCCTGAAAGACAATTTGTTGTCGATGGGTTCAAGAAGCCATATCGGCTAGATGTCACTGGAAACAGCGGAGGACTACTCACCTATTTTAAAACGGACTAACCCAGCCGTCTCATGACGACTTTTAAATTTAATTTGGAAATGCAGGTACTTCCTATTGAATTGAATCTTAGGAAACTAAAGTGGCTTATTTTCGTAATTTACCGACCACCTAGTCTTGACTTAAAATATTTCATATCAAATCTTTCAAAAGCTATTGATTTTTACTGTAAATCTTTTGATAATATGATCATAATTGGCGATTTTAATGCCAACCCACAGTCCGTTCACATTAAAGATTTTCTTTCCGAAAATTCTTTCTTTAATCATATGAAGGAAAACACGTGTTTTAAATCTGATAAGGGGACTTGTATTGACTTAATTCTTTCCAACAGAAAATATTCCCTTCAACACACTGGCACTGTGTACACTGGTATTAGTGATCATCATCACCTAGTTTACACGATGTTAAAAACGACATATGTGAAATTACCACCTAAACGTATATGTTACCGAGATTATAAACAATTTAATAATTATTCATTTTTGACAGATTTACAACGCAATTTAATATTTAGTACGAATAGCGATTTTGATAGAATTTTTTCGAAAACTTTGGATAAACATGCACTGCTGAAAACTAAATTTCTACGTGCCAATAACAAATCACATTTAACAAAAGATCTGAGAAAGGCTATTATGAAGAGAACTCGATTGAAAAATGTAGCCAATAAGACAAAAAATCCTGATGATGTGGCTAGTTATCGGAAACAAAGAAATTTAGTTGTCAATATGAACAGGACTATTAAAACCTCTTTCTATAGTAGCATTAGTACGTTGTCTCAGAGTAAAAACTTCTGGAAAGCTTGTACACCCCTCTTTTCTAACAAAACGAATGCTATGGCAGAAAGGATTTTATTAGTTGAACATGAAAGAATTATTGATAAAGATTGTGACATTGCTGCAATCTTTAATGGATATTTTAATAGAATTACTGAAACTCTTGATGTTCCCTCTTGGAATATCGAATTCATACCAAAAAATGACGATAATATACGTAATGCTCTTGAAAAGTACGCGGACCATCCAAGTATTTGCGCTATAAAAAAACAGTGCGAAGTGAATCAGCGTTTTGAATTTTGTCACCTTCCTGTTGAGGACATATACCAGGAGATTCTTAATCTTGATAGTTCTAAGAAAGTAAGCGGTCATGTTCCCATAAAGATTCTTAAGTTGGACGTAAATCAATGTGCTCCTATACTTCAGAAATGCCTAAATTCTTTCATAGACAAATGTGAGTTTCCTGACGAACTGAAATGGGCCGATATTATTCCAATTCACAAAAAATAGCACTACTGACAAAGAAAACTATAGACCTATTAGCCTCCTTCCAGCTATTTCTAAAGTCTTTGAGAAAATCGTTTGTAGACAGCTAAGAGGTTTTATTGATATTAAACTATCAAAATTTCTATGTGGGTTCAGAGAAGGGTATAGTTCCCAACATTCTCTATTGAATCTTTTAAATAGCTGGCAAAAATGCCTTCACAATAAAGGAAAGGTTGCCGCTGTTTTAATGGATTTATCAAAAGCTTTCGATTGTCTACCACACGATTTGTTAATTGCTAAACTAGAGGCTTATGGTCTTAGTGCTAAGAGTCTGAGTTTCATATACAACTACCTCAGAAACAGGAAACATCGCGTCCGTATCGGCTCATCTTTTAGTGGTTGGTTAAATGTTTTATGTGGTGTCCCTCAAGGATCAATATTGGGGCCAATTCTTTTCAATATATTTATTAATGATTTACTGTTGCTGATACAGGATTGTGAAATCTGTAACTTTGCTGATGATAATACCATTAATGCTTGTGATAGTAATATCGATAATGCCCTTATACGCCTTAACAATGATTTAACCAAAGCATTAAATTGGTTTAAATGTAATTTTATGGTCGCAAATCCAGCAAAGTTTCAGGTTATTTTCCTTGGTACCCATAACAGGGAATTAAGCCTTAATATTGATGGAAATACCATTTATGGCTCTGATCAAGTCAAGTTATTGGGTGTTATGCTGGATAATAAGTTAAACTTTTTACCACATATCAAAGAAATTTGTGCAAAAGCGAATTCCAAAACAAAAGGGCTTCTCCGAATTAGGAAGTACTTAAACATCTCAAAAGCTAAAATTTTATGCAGCTCGTTCATTTTATCTTGTTTTAATTACTGTCCCATTGTCTGGATGTTTACAAACAAGGAGGGGAATTCGTTAATAAACACCTCGCATCGTAGGGCGTTGCGGGCTGTGGTTAATAATTTCTCACTGAGTTATGAAGATATGCTAGAGCAAACAGGAGAATGTGAGTTGCACAAGAAAAATCTGCGATGTTTAGCTTTGGAGGTGTTTAAGTCTATATACAACTTGAATCCTGAGTTCATGAACGAGTTCTACTCATTTAAAAATTGCAATTTAAATCTAAGAGGAGGACAAATGTTAGCAATACCATCCTCAGTGGGAGTAGACTCGTGGTTATACAGAAGTGTTTTGCTCTGGAATCATCTCCCAAAACATATCAAAGAAGAACCAACAAAGAGAAGCTTTAAAAAGGCAATCATTGCTCATGAATTATACTGCAAATGCAAAATATGCAGATAATTCGGCCTAGATAGTTCTTCATTTGATACCTGTTTTGATTTTAATGTTTACGTTGTTTGTTTGTTTTGTTGTTTTGTTTTATTTTTGTTAATATTAAGAAGGAATAAAGTTTTTTACGAGTTTTGTTGGTATAAATTAGTTCAAATCAACTATGTAAAGGAACCAACGTTAAATAAAGAATACATACATACATACATCAGTAAGATGACGGGCCGGGAAGCGGGAGCTTCGTCTTGGTTAGACTTCAAGACCTTTGTCTGCGATTTGGTCAACGGACATACATAAGATGTAATCTACAACAAGGATAAAGAGAAAGGGAGCCAATGTATCTCCTTGGAGAATACCTGGTTTTATGTCAATTGGCTCTGTTTCTCTATCCGGTGTGTAAATAGTTGCTGTCGTATTAGTGTAGAGAAGTTGTTGTTGTGACTAATAGTGACTAATAGGGGAAGGTGGGGTAAGTAGTGCCATGAGGCAAGTAGTGTCAGCGCCATTCGTGAAGAAAGGAATAAGGTAACGGAGTTGCCTTTTTCTGTATACAAGTAGTGTTCTAAGTCGGCCATCTTGGATTTTTTTTCAGTTTGCTGTTTCTTTTGGTAAGTGTAATTTTTCAACTTCTTTGATAAAAAAGTAATTTTTTTAGTTGAACTTCAAGACCAATTTTTATAGCAAACATTATAGATATCAAACTAGCTTCTGGAATTCTGAATAAAGTATATTTCCTTTTGTAATTCTCTGATTCTCCACTTTGTTTGAGTCAAGCTATTAGTAAAAAAAATTGACTTTTGTCTAAATTTAGGGGTTGGGGTAAGTAGTGCCACCGACTATGGGGTAAGTTAAGCCATGGCACAATTTACCCCATGATGCATCATTTCATGAGAAGTAATATAAGATGTTACAACTGAACACATTTTCTATATTTAATTATCAATTACAGTGTAATACTTGGCATGTGGATGTATTCTGACCATCATTATTTTTAGATATATATGCCTAGGCTATATTTAGGCCTACTTGATTGTCTATTACTGATAGCCTACAACTATTTTGACATTACAATCATGCCAAGGAACTACCAGAGAAAGACTACCCGTGCTGACATTAGTGAAAAACAACTGAAAAATGCTGCTCAGTTAGTTAGTGTGAAGGTATGAGCATCAGGAATGCTGCTCAGACAGGTGGTGTCAACAGAATGACCTTAGCAAGATAACTAACAAACAGACAGAAGGGGTATGAGAAGAATGTAGCTATCCACCGGGTTTTTACAGACACTGACGAGAAAAGTTTGGCCGACCATATAAAGCTATTAGAGGACTGCTTTCAAGGACTAAGGCTTATAACTAAAATCGTGTATTTCTTGCTTTCAGAGATAAAACAGATACACAAATGTTTTTACTGCAAATATTATGCCTTGAATATAACCAAAATAAAGTTTTAATTGATATCCTTCACAATTTTATATAGGCACAACTTACCCCTAGAAAAATAACACATGGCACTACTTACCCCTGACGTGGGGTAAATTGTGCCACTTGACCGATCTTCGAAAGTGTGGTTTTGTAGTTAACCTTTGGTATATATTGTGAACTTAGTAAGATAATGTTGTGGGTAACATGTTTATCTAATTCTCCAATAAAATTCAGGTGGAAATGTTCCATAATAGATTCATTATTTCCAGATAACTAAAAAATGGCACTACATACCACGCCTTCCCCTACCTGACTAATAGTGTTGAGTTTGCGACATATAGTGTTGGTTTGCGACATATAGTGTTGAGTTTGCGACATATAGTGTTGATTGCGACATATAGTGTTGAGTTTGCGACATATAGTGTTGATTGCGACATATAGTGGTGATACAAATGTGGTTTATTTAGTGGTTGCAACTCATCAGAAAAAAAAGTTCCAAAACTTAAATTCAGTTTATGATTTCGTGATTGTATGAAAAAAATTATGGATAGACAAATCTGATAAATGTGCTTGGCTTTCTCACAGGAAAGATCAAAGTGTTAAGTATCCAACAAGAAAATTTTCAAAATTTTTTCGAATTTTCAAGGGGATGTCTAAAATGGGTTCATATTAACTGTTTTATACAAGTTTCGTTTCATAAAACCTTTGTTTAGATTATAGGAACAGCATCGAATTTAGTTATTACATATACCATGTAAAAAAGTCTAGTTGTTATAGGTAATATTAGTTTAGTAATAATTGATATAAAATACTTTAAGGTAGTTTCTAGCTATACATTAAATGTCATTTTTTTCGAAATTTCGAAAACCCGCGTTTTTACACAGTGTATAGTGGTATCTGTTTGATTGTCCTTAGCAACTGCCATAGCAACGTATTAATTCCCTATCGGTTATTATAGAATGCTCTGTGGCTTTGGGCAATATCTAAAAGTGTCGATCAAAGAGGCTGAAATGAATGCAAATTTTTGTATACACACACACGTAGCTATATGAATTTGTGTCATAACTAGCTGGGCAATATTTTCTTGATCTTCTACGAGTATTTTGATTTTATATTATAATATTTCATTACTATTTTTCTACTTTAGATTAAGTAATAAGAACGGGGAATAAAAAAAAGAAGAAACAGAGAAAAACGTTTTACAAGAATTTAAAAAAAAAATCATAGGTAAGAGGAAACCATCTTCAACATCTGATGGTGCTTTACTCGACCATTCAATGTTACTGGTAATCCAGCCAAAGTAATGAAATCTTCTGTGTCACAAGAATTTGTTTTTTCATCTTTCAGGGCCCACGCTACGATTTTGAAAGTGGAGGTGCCATCCCATACAGTGTCTAACTATTAATTCTGAGTCAACCAGAAATATTTTGAGATTATTATTTTAAGGCTCTAAAAATTGCTAAAAACACTCTGTTTTTTTACCCTAAAGAAATATTTGCTCTTACAAACAACTTTTTACAAAGAAATCCTCAAATATATTAAAAACTAACTATATATACAACCAATAATATAACATAAAATACATTGTTTACAAGTCGCCTTCAGCAAATTTACCAAAAACATTCTTTCTAGATGGTTTTGAGGCGATGAACTCGTTAGCAACATTTACCAAAGATATTCCATCCTTAAGTTCTTTGTGAAAGGATAGCACAGCCAACGAATTGAAACGCTTTTGGGCCATTGTTGCTCGAAGCCATGTTTTCAATCTGCGTGCAAGAGAAAAAGATCGTTCAGATGTTGCACTTGTAGCTTCATTAACTTGAGAACGTTTCCGAAAAGGCTTCGGTCTACTTTACTGGATTTGACGATCTTATCTGTTATCTCCTCAAAGTGAACAACTTTTTCGTTTTTAAAAACGGAGCGCAAAACTTGGATTTCCGTAGGTAATGCTGACGTGTCGATGTCGTCTTTGCATTTTTCAAGAGCGTACGTTTCCGTCTGGTAGGATCAGAGTTGATAGACGTTACAAGAAACTGCTTTATGTCGGAGAAGAATTGGTAGCTTGGTTGCTCAAAACGATCTTTAATTGCCATGATTATGGTGTGGATAGCATCAAAGGGAATAATTCGGTAGTGATCGACTGCTGTTTCTGGATGGAAAGCCTCAGTATTTCGAGCTGTTTCTTCGTGGCCTTGAAAATGATGTAGAATTGAATATTTTGGTCGACGACGCTTTCTAGCCAATACTGGTTCTTCCACATCAAGTTTTGCTGCTTTTTTCTTTACCGATTCAAAAAACAAGTCGAAGGCTTGACTTGTTCTCATCCCCTGCAATGTCTGAGCTCTAAGGCTTGCTAGCCTTTGTCCATTCAATGCACTCATTCTTTCTTTCTGTAATGTTTTTGACAAGTTGTCAGTTAGGCTGAAAAGTCTATGACTTAATAAAAGGCCAAAGAAAAACGAGAAAGATTCTATTTGTGATTGACATCCGATTATGCGAGCACGGACCTGCACTTCTAGCTTCTCGCTTAAGCAAACTTTCCATAGGTTCTGGAGAGAATGGTATCGTTCGAAGACTTTATTGAAACATGATGCTCTGACAGTCCATCGAGTAAAGCACAGCTTGTTCAGAGATACTGATTTGGTCTTTTCTGCTTCTTCTTCATTCGTTTCTCTCTCAATGATGTCATCCAATGATCCCAGGATTTTTCCCTTTTAGGGTAATATTTGACCAGTACACAAATCTCTCCAATGGTACTCATTGTGTTCGATAGAACATCACACGTAGAGGTCAAATCTTTAACAGCTAGACTAAGTGAATTTCCGTTGCAATGGGTAATAATGGCTTTTGGTTGATCTTTTTGAATTTGTGTAGCTACGCCAGACTTCTTCCCCATCATATTGCTAGCGCCATCATAAGTCTGACCACGACAATTTTCGAGCGAAAGACCTGAGCGCAACAGGATATCTTTAATTGCGTGTACTATCGTGTCACTCTTGATATTCGTCAATTCGTAGAAACCGAGAAAATCCTCTTGAATTTCTAAATCTTCGCTGACTGTCCGCAAACATATTGACAGTTGCTCCAGGTTACTGATGTCAGCGTACTCATCAGCCATTATTGCGAAAAAGTTATTTTTCTTGATTTCCGTTAACTTTTAATGAATAACATAATGTGCCATAAAAATCCAAAAGTTCATTTTGAATGTCATTGTGGGTCTACTTCAAACGAGCCCTTTTCAATTTCGAGTGAATCGAAGGATCCTTTGTTGTGAGAAGCAGAAGGAGCTGGGTGAAGTTGTCATTTCCAGGATTCCTTTGGATTGACATACCTTGCATCGCCAAGAATCTCAGACATCTTATGGCATCGGCCAAATATTTTTTTTTTTCATTTTGTCGAGAATCCATGTTTTGATTGGTTAATTCTGCAACATCGGAGCATCTGGCCACAACAGTTTCTGATGCAGCTGCTTTGTGACAATTCGTTTGCTGATGTGTTTCGAAGCACTTTGGTGCTTTTCCTCACGATTGAAGCCAAAGCTGATGTATGCTTGTTCCTTGTTTCGTTCACGCAACAAACCGTCGTTCTTTTCATGTTTCATGCAGTAAGCACATTAAACGCAATCTATCCTACAAAATTACAAAAAGTAAAATAATAAAAGTCAAAGTTTCGAATCATAAAACATCAAACAATCGAGACATGTGACTTAACGACTGAACACGAAAAGTAAACAGAATAAATGTCAATTAAGATTTTAAACTTACTTTGTATCATAAATCAACTTGGGAAACTGTTCAAACAATTGATGTTGTTTGACACGAACGATCTCTATCTCCAATTTTCGTCTTTATAAAAGTAAACGTTTTGGATGGCCGGCACAGGAATTGGGTGGAAAAAGAAAAAGTCACAATTTCTTTGTAAAATGAAGAAACACTGTTTTCACGTATTTACAAACTCTAAAGAACATAAGCATAAACATTAAGTACAGTTGACTCTCTCTAATTCGAATCCCAAGGGGAAAATATATTGTTCGAATTATAGAGAGATACGAATAGTAGAAAGTCTCTCTTATTCGAATTTTCAGGTTTAAAGGGTGAAAATTCGAATTAAAGAGAGAAATCGGAATTTTTTAAAAATTGAGAAAAATCATAAAGGTGAAAAATAAAAAAGAATGAATAATGTTCGAGTTTTCTTTCATATTTACTACTTTTTTCCAGGTCGAAAGCGTATAGGCGGGATACCAAACGATTATGTCACTTCTTTATTGGATGTCCCTTTCTCTAACTCCAATAAAGCTTTATACTTTGTCTCAAGCTTTCGAACTATATGGAGTCGTTTAGCCATTTTGAACGAGAAATAAGACGCAGTTAATCAAACCATATAAAGTCACAAGAAAATATGATCAAACTTCATACAAAAGACGTGTATTTACAAAAATATCAAAACATTCGAACAGAAATGAATTTTCAAAAAAAACATTCGAAAATGTTAACGGTTAGTTTACACTCCGAAAATTCGAATTACAGAGAGGATTTTGCTGAGGGGACCTGAAAAAGTTTTCGAATTATAGAGGTTTTCGAATTATAGAGGTTTTCGAATTACAGAGATTCGAATAATAGAAAGTAAATTATAAGAGTTTCTTAAGGAAAAATGACGGTGACTTAGAATTCGTTCGAATTATAGAAAGTTCGAATAATAGAGATTCGAATTAGAGAGAGAGTCGACTGTATATATAAACTGACTGTTTCGACCAATAACAGGTCTCATCAGCATGCCTAGGAAGAAACCTCCAGACATGGACAGTCAAACAAGAACAAAATAAAACAGACACTAATCGATAGTCATGATAAAATATAATAAAGAAAAAAATAACTAATTGATTGAATGAATTTTCCAAATATCCTTATTGGGCAATGTTTACCCACCGTAATTTATGAAGCTTGATTTACATTCTATCGCTAACTTACAAAATAGAAAAGTGGGATTTATTTCAATTAACAAGTCTTCAATTGCATGATTTCAAAGTTTATTTTGATACATATACTATATATACAAATGAAGGCAGTGCGAAACTACAAAAAGTTAATTCGGCAAGGGCTCAATTTAGCAAAGCTATCAATTACACCTTCAACAAAGTTTTTCAAAAACATACATACCTTGATAATAACTGGATGATGTTTCAATATTTCTTCTGATTAGAGATGAAAAAGCAGCAATACAAGTGTAAAAGGACCAAACTCCCTGCTGACATGTATGAACTACCTTACATTTCAACAAGGGATTCCTAATGACTATTGAAAGAAATATCGGAGATCCAGCAGCTAAAAACAGAATTAAAATGTGTGAAATTATCTCTGTTGTTCTCAAAGGTGGTAACTTTGTTTTCGTAGTTTGAATAAAAGAACACATCTAAAAACAATTCAACACAGATCATTAAACGTAAAATATCACCAAAAGTGTTAAGAAGAGTAAAAGACTAGCAGAACTATACAAACGCCACCTTACAATTTTAAAGACAAGTCATCACGCGAACTGACTGAAACTGAAATTCAAACTCAATAATAACATCTCTAGAAATCGTTTTATCAACAGACCTTAAAATTTCCTCCTCGCAAATTTGTTTAGCTGAGTCAAATTTAACCTTAAGCATCTCATAACATTGTGATAAATTACAACAGTCATTTGACTCCATAAACTTCCTAACTTTATGAAAATCACACTCATTCACCTTGGTAGCTACGGCTCGCCAGCTATACAATACGAGAAACACTTTTTCACTCGCTTCTTTAAGTCGCTCTCGACCACATAAAAAGGTAGTTAAAATTATAAACCTCTGAAAGGAGATTTTGGCTGACCTTGGCTCTCCCACTCGGCTGACACTGACTTTTCACTTAAACAATGTTTTTGAAAAATTAAATCTCTGAACGGAGCTTTGGCTGACTTTGTGGCTGACCTTGGCTCTTCTACGTGAATACTTTTTACGCATTATCAACGGCATATACTTTAAGAGTGGGACCCGGGACCCTACATACTCGGGACCCGGGACCAGGGAGGCGGGACCCGGGACCTTGAAAATTTTATTTTGCAGACCGGATTTTTTTTCCATTTTTTTTTATGTTTTTAATTTTTTTTATTTTTTTGTCTTGAAAATATACTTTTTTATATTTTACTTTATATACTAAAGGAAGAAATTGTTGCGGGAAGAAAAAGTTGCAAAATTTGCGATAAACAAAAGAATTTCTCTTTAGTAAATTGCAAACACAGAAAATAGCTATTATAAGTAAAAGAACAGTTTAAGAAAAAAAAAGAAAAAGGAAAAGAAAACCACGTTTATATTGCTGTCAAAAGTGTTACGCTGAGAAATGGATGGTAATTCAATTGTGAATCCTTTTTACATATCGTCTAGTCCAGAGTCTTCCCCCAATCGGTGTTGAACTGAAACGTAATTCACGGCGTTTTCCGAAGTGGTTTTCAGTCAAATTAATATTTTCTCTATACGAGCACCTTCTATGTCTGGACCAAGCGACGTGCGTAGGTGGAATACATAGATAGATATAAACAGCAAAATTTAAAAAAATCACTAAAAATCAATAAAACTTTAAAAAAAATTGAAAAGAAAAATTGAAAAGAAAAATTGAAAAAAAATAAAAAAAAGGTCTGCAAAATAAATTTTTCCCGAGACCCGCGACCCACTTAAAGCATATGCCATTATCAACCGATTATACAGCAAAATACTGTTATTTTAAACGGCAGAGCGCAAATACACTGTCTGACATACGTTTGTTCCATCGTTTGTTTTACGGCTTTTTTAATAAATGGCTTTGAAAAGAGAGGAAATAAGCTTTGCGGTGAAGTTCCATAGATTTTAGGAGAATACCATCCAATATGTTTTGCAATTCACAGGGACAGATCCGGGGGGGGGGGGGGGGGGGCTTTGGGGGCTGAAACCCCCGCGGTAAATTTTCCTAAAATAATTTTGTGTGTGGCTGTTTTTCAAAATATTTCTTCAGTATATAGAAAGGAGAAGCAATAAACGTGCTTGTTATAAAAATCAATTACTCTTATATTCATTCTATTAGTTAACAATAAATGTGTCTCAATTGCTGTGTATTCGATAGCAAAAGAAATCAATTGAATCCAGTTGCGTCCAGCTTGAATCCAGTTGCGTACCAAATGAATGGAAACTTGCAAAAATAAATCCTCTGTTTAAATCTGGGAAATCCTCCGACATTTATCGACCTATATCGGTTCTTCCTGTGCTTTCGAAGATTCTCGAAAAAATTGTACATCGACAACTTGTGAGCCATCTTGAAAGTAACAATCTTCTATACAATAAACAATTTGGTTATCGCAAGGGAAAATCGACAGAAATCGCAGTGACACTGTACGTTGATATTCTTCGATCTGAAATCGACAATGGGAAACTCATCGGTTCGGTTTTCATTGATCTTTAGAAAGCCTTTGATACTATTAGTCATGCAGCGTTATTGAAAAAACTTACCTTTTATGGAGTGCATGATAAAGAATTAAAATGGATGGCAGATTATTTGTTCAATAGACACCAAGTTGTATCTTATAATAACACTTTATCTAATCCAAGGTCTTTAACATGTGGTGTCCCGCAAGGTTCAACTTTGGGTCCGCTATTGTTTTTGATTTATTTTAATGATTTTACCAGTATCCTCAAGCATGCCAGTGTCATCGAGTATGCTGATGATACAGTTTTATATGTTAGTGACAAAGATTTTATCGTGATTGAAAACAAACTTGTCGAAGACTTAGACCGTTTAGCAAATTGGTTTTATGACAATGAACTCGTGATAAATCTTAAAAAAGGAAAGACTGAGGCCATGTTGTTTGGTACGAACAAGCGCTTAAACCTCCACGGAAAGAACACAGACGTCTCTGTTAATCACATAGCGATAAATCCAGTTAACTCGTATAAATACTTGGGTGTAAAACTTGACCAATCTCTACACCTTAATCTGTTCCACGATGAATTATACCGTAAAGCATCTGGTCGTTTGAAATTGTTGAATCGTTTGCGATCATCATTGACAGTAATTTCTTCACAGAAGGTATACACATCAATGATTGTTCCGCTGTTGACATACTGTGGGACGATAGCGTTGTCGATAACACCAACGAACGAACAACGAATAAAACGTCTTTCAGAACGAGCTGAAAGAATTATTCACGGAAAATCCAAAACAGAGATCGTTCTACCAAATATAGTGAATATCTGGAGAAAAAGAGCTTGTACTATCGTTCGTAGAGTAGTTTGTACTGGCGATTTCGACTGTAATTTTGATGGGTATTTCGAAGTGTTGAATAACAGAACGAGAAATAATGGAATTCTTCTGAAACTTCCAAAGATGCATTTAGAGATAGCGAGGAAGAGTTTTAAGTTCATGGCGTCAAAAGTGTTTAACCAGTTGCCAATATATGTACGGAGTTGGTTATGAGAAGATGATTTTATAAAAGTTTTAAACGACTATTTTTCTTAAATTTTGGAGGCAAGTAAATTTTTGAATTTTTATATATCTTTTATACCAGTTTCATACCAGTTTTTATACCAGTTTTTATACTAACTTATTAATTTAACAGGACCCAATTTGATAGCAGTATTATTATATATTGACAAGGCAATCCTGTATGAATATTTTTTAAATAAAAATAAATAAAAAAAATAAATTACTTTATTGTATTTTTGTACGAGAGAAACTTTCGCAAATGGAGGAATCAAAACTTTTTTGCGAGGTTAACTTTCGCGAGCAAGAATTTTTCAGTTAAAAAATCATATAAAGTATAAAAAAAACACAACAATCAACTGATTTTCAAGCCATAATCATCATCTTTTCTACCACAATATACCGAGTCCAAAATCACAAGAATTTCGCAAGATATAGTTTCGCGAATTGCAATTTTCGGAGCTTTTTGCGAGTGTAACTTTTGCGAAAAATGCAAAATTCGCGAAAGTTTCTCCGATTAAAGTAGTTTATTTGACCTTGTTTTGTTTTATTTAAAAATGAAATTATGTTTCATTAAAAAACTGAGCATTGCATTTATATCTTAATTTAACAAATCTAGAATTTTATCAAATCAAAAAAAGACTCTTAGCCCCCCCCCCCCTCCGGCAAATAAATCCTGGATCCGCCCCTGATTCATATAATAAATTTACAAGGTGCTATTTTATGTTCCTATTAATTGTTTATAAACATTAACGAATTCAAACTATATATTGCAGCACGCGGAGAAAGTAAATTAACTCCAGTTAACAACATCACTTCAAATAAAACAACAAATTTTAAATTCTCTTGTAATTTTTCAAGGTCAGCACTGGCTGACTTAGCTGACCTCTCAATCCACCCCTGGCCATCGTCGCATTGGAACCATACCCACACCACTAGGCTGTATACTTTTCTTAAAAATTGTGAATTGAGAATTGTGCGCACTGCAATGGTTTCTATTATTATAGCTATACTGTACACCCATCACGCTCTGCACGTTTCTTTACACATAAAAAAAACATAGTTTTACTCGTAATGTGTACATTATTATTAAAAGAATAATAAAAAAATATGTTGCAAAAAAGTGTGGGGGGGGGGGGCATGGCCCCCCGGTAGCGTGGTCCTGACTTTTGACAGATGAGGTTCTGATACATCATCATCTTTTTTTTGAGTCAACAGAATACCAACGAGGAGGCTTAGAGTGCCGACGGGGGGGGGGGGGGGGGGGGGGGGGGCTAATTGCTTGACTCTAAATTTAACATAAAACTCATTGATGATCAAATCTGTTACAGATTTGGCAACTCTAAATTTAAACATAACCTGCCACGAAATTTGATATCATGATAATTGTATTAATCACAAAAAAGACCTAACGTTAAAAAATGTCAGTATTGTGTTATTGCTTTACTTCCGACGGGGGGGGGGGGGGCTGAGAAGTTCCGACTGTTTCCCCCCCTAGCCCCCCACTAGCGCCACCCTTGTTCATACCTCTATTCTACAGCAGCTTTCTATCTACTAATCTTTTTGTGTCCTAAATGTCAATGCTAATCTCATTGTAACCAATTGTTAAAAAAATCAGGACTTGCTTGTTTTCTTGAAATTTCCTGTAATGAATGTGATAAAAAAAGTACATCAGGACAAAACCCATTCGATGTCAACTATAGAGCTGTCATTGCTGGTTTACGGACGTTTGACGGTAATTGACGATTCGAAACAATATTGTTTAACTTTTATTAATTTTTGAAATAATTTTGTTTTATCTTGGAACGTTATTACGGTTGCCTTTAGGCAGCCACGCGATATGCATTTGAAATGTTTCCGCACGTTCATGTTATTGTGTGTATTTGTCCAATATAAATTTTGTGGTGAGCCCTCTGATATGAATGGTTATTAAATAAATTTTTAACGTCCAGAGACACGATGGCGAAAAGAATTTATTTATTTATTCACGAATATTTATACAGGATCATCATTCAAAATTAGAAATATATATATATTTACAAAATTCTGTTCTTCCATGGGTCCTATGAAAGTGGTGAAAAAAGCGTTAAAAGGAAAAGGGGGTTCAACTGGTTAAAAAGCAAAAAAAAAAATAGAATAAAATTCATGTTAAAAGCGTGGGTTAATAGAGAAAAAGAATTAATAGCTATATATTTATTTATAATTTAAAAACTACATCGTATAATATTGAAAATTCTTTCGTCGATGTTGCGTTTCGTACTTTCATTGGAAGGTTGTTGTATTCCTTTGCACCCGTGTATCTAAACCCTTTCTTTGTAGATTCTAATTTTACTTTTGGCAGTCTTATCAGTTTGTTTGCATTTCGGGTGTTATTTGACATGACATCATCAAAGTAGTTCTTAAAATTGTCACATACGTCGCCATTTATTCAATTGAAAACTTGGGTGCAAATTCTGCATTTTTGGAGATTTCGAATTGACACTTTCTGGTGGTGATGAACAGGAAGTTTTCTATAGATGATGGAATATGCTCTGTTATCAACGCATAATCGTTTTTTCTTTCCATTGTTTCAGTGTATGTACTTGTAAGTATTGAGCAATATGTAAACATAGGTAAAAGCATGGTTTTATGCAGTGTTAGAGCCGCTTTGGTTGTGAGTTGGGGGCGTATTCTTTTCATAAGTCTACCTGAAGCTTTTTTGTAAACAGAGTTTATTTTTAGTTAATGAATTATGAAAAAATCCGCAGATGATGATTTACTAGACTGATCTACATGTCTTGTCGAAAGAAAAAAACGTGAAAACATGAAATTTGAGGTTTTTTTTCTTCAATTTAACTTTCGCGAATCGGCTTCCTAGGTCATTTCGCGTGGGATAAACTTCGCATTTTCGAAAGTACTTACTTTCGCGAAAATGATCAAAAACGCGAAAACGCAAAACTTTCTCCCCGTAAAGTATCTACTCTATTTCGTATAGACCTCCAAATAAACCGTCGAAATCTACTTAATATATAAAATCAATTTATTTTGTTTGTGACTTCAACGTGAATTGTTTGAATTACGCAACAGACACCGCAGTAAATTGCTTTCTACACATACCGTAAATTCTCAAATTGGCCCTCTGGGGGCTAATTAATTTATCATTTTTTTAAGCGGGGGTTTATTCGAGGGGGGGGGGGGCTATTCGAGGGGGGGGGCTAATAAAAATATGTGGTATGACTAACCCAGAAAAAAGATATATGCATATGTTCATCAATAATCATACGTGTTCAGTTCAAAATATCAATGTGCTCGGTTTCGTCGATTGCTTCATCGAGGATTAAGTAAGGAGGGCAAGCCTCTTGTAATTTGAGCGGGGGGGCTAATTCGAGGGGGGGGGGGGGTTATAAAAAAATTTAGATTCAATGATGGGGGCTTATTCGAGGGGAGGGCTTATTCGAGGGGGGTTCAATTCGAGGATTTACGGTATCATTCTCCTTAGCTATGTGTAATTACGCGTGAAACGAGAGTAACAAGAACATCTGTAAATTGTATATTTCGGACCATTTTGCAATTTCTGTCTTATAATGTAATATAAGGAAAATATAGCTTAAATACGTCACCATTTGTTCTTTCGTGCACAGACGCTAGGTTATAAGATTATTAACGCTTAGGTGATCTAAAAATTAAGGAAAACTCCACAGTTGATGTATTTAGTGAAAAGTGAAAGATAAGGAATATTTTATTTATTTACTTTTAAATAAAAACATCTCTATAGGCAAATTTATATAAAATTGGATTCTAATCGTAAATGAAAAATCTTTTAATATTGTTTCGAACCGTCAATTTCGAAACGTAGTGGAATCGTCATTGCTTTGCGATAAATTGGAAAAAGACATAAAAATGCCTTGTTTTGAAGTTAGCTTAATGTTAGTTTATTAGTGAGAGGGTAAATGGGCTTATTAAGAAATGCGACAATATTAAATGATTTCGACTGTAACTTTGATGGGTATTTCGAAAAGTGTCGAATAACAAAACGAGAAATAATGGAATGGAATTCTTCTGAAACTTCCAAAGATGCATTTAAAGATAGCGAGGAAGAGTTTTAAGTTCATGGCGTCAAAAGTGTTTAACCAGTTGCCAATATATGTACGGAGTCCTTTATGGGAAGATTATTTTATAAAAGTTTTAAACAATTATTTTTCTTAAATTTCGGAGGCAAGTGAATTTTTATATATTTTTTATACCAGTTTCATACCAGTTTTTATACCAGTTTTTTTATACCAGTTTTTATACTAACTTATTAATTTAACAGGACCCAATTTGATAGCAGTATTATTATATATTGACATGGCAATCCTGTATAAAATAATATATAATATTTTTTTAAATAAATAGATCAGAAGATTTGAGTAAATTTAAAACAAACCTAAAAACTACACAAGAAATTTTTTTTTATATACTGTATATAATTTACATTTCAAGAGAAATTACCGGCATATGATAAGCATGATCCATCACATTATCTGTCATTCCGCATTTCATCAGCCTTTCAAAAATGGAATGAGCTAAAGCACGTCCTTGTTGATAAAAAAAATAATATGTCAACGCGAGTAAAACTTTTAGAAGTCGATTACTTTATAGTGCACAATCCTGGGAGTTATCGTCCAGGGAAATCCGAAAACTTGAATCTATCTGGCACAGTTTTCTCAGGGAAATGATCTCTAATGGCTTCAAACGCAAAAATGTCCCCCCAGAATACATAAAAGCAAGGAAAGATTCCAATAAAAAAACACCTATATTCCTGAACCAGATGGTTTAGACTGGGCTTATGTTAGTAATGAAAATTTGTGCGAAATTACACAAAAAATTAAGAAAAACACAAAATATTTCATCTATTTGTACAATCCAACATCTCAAATACTTAACCCATGTCACCCGCCTGGAAAGTACATCTTTGAAAAAACAATCATAAGTGATCATAAAAAGTACGCCCGTGATCCATGGCTAAATATAGAAAAAGATCTTTATCAAAACTGCAAATGCAAAAAACAATGCAAAATAAGAAAGAGTTCATGTCCTTACTCTACCAACATTTTACGTGAAGACACTCAAAGGACACAAAGTTTCGAGAGAAATGAGAAAAATGATGATATGGTTTCCATATACATAAGCATTTTCAAAGCTATTTCCTGGAAGCAAATTCCCATAATTTCGGAAAGCTGTTTTCATCCATTTTCAAGGATTTTAAGCTTGCTTTCTGCTGCTCTAGCATTTTGGTGCCAGGCCTATTGCATACATCGCCATTCCTAATGAATCCCCCTGTGTTGTTCCTTCCTTCGATTTGATCTCGTATCCTCCTATCACAAATAGCCTCACTGGAATTTTGTAGTTAATGTTGACATATCGGCCATGAATTGGACAAAGCACTTTGATGTTGTGTAGAAGTCCGTTTCGGTTAATGCTGTTAAAGGCATTGACCGCGACGACCAGGAGTACCGCCTCGGATTCTTCACCTTCAAACATCTCCCGCATTGAGTGGATGGCTGCTTCACTCCCCGCTGCCTGACCCGAGCACATTTGCACTTTGCTGCATGAATTGATGACATCCTTTTTCGCTACAGACATGACGACTTTGGCGCAGATTCGCCTTAAGACTTCTCCTACGCCGATTGGTCTTAGCCCAGGTCGTTTATCTAGAGGCACCAGTCTACACGCAAGAAATGCTTCTAGTGACTCGTCATGGATATCCTCCGTACACATCTTTTTAATAAAGTTGACAATTGCTTTTCGGAGGTCACGACCGCTCTCACCGTACACCTTTGAAGTTAAGGGCCTTCTCCATCCATCTGCGTCCAAACCAGATGGTCCTGAGCCTCCTTTGGTTCTCTGAGTAGCCTTGAGAACGAAAGTTTCGTCGATTACATCGAATATCACCGGATTGACAAACTGCACTGGACCCATCATTAAGATATTTTTGTTTGCTTCTCTTCCTTCTGGGTGTTTTTGGTGTAACGTTTCAAGGGTTTCTTCATTTAGAGGAAGAATTCCGCCAGCCAGGTTCTTGGTTAGAAGCTTAATGGCACCATTAACGTTTCCACATTCCATCATGATTTTGAATTTTCTGGAAGTACTGGCAATGTCGGTTTTTTCGTGTGGCTTCGGAAGGCACTGTTGTAGTGTGTCTGCTTCTCTGAATAGTAAGTTTATATCTCCTTTGTTCCAAACTTCCATCCGTCCTTCCAGAGCTCCCCGGTTGTCCTTGCTTTTTGACGATTTGGACGGTTTTTGTAATAGTAAGGCTGGCATTACGTGTACAGCTTGGCGGCTCCTCCATTCGGTAACATGAAGAAGTTCCTTCTCCAATATACTATTTTTTCATAGCATTCATTGATATCTTTTGTTAACTGACTCCCTGCTGCCTCACCCCAATAAAAGTGTTCAGTCGGGGATACTAGTGGTTCTGTAACTCTTTGACCAGGATCCGATGATTCAGGATCAGGTACAATGTTTTGTTGTTCCACTTCATTTACGGTTGTGCGCATTTCCACTTTGCACTCATCTGGAATGTTGAGTTGATCCTCGAATGGTCCTGAACATCCTCTGGCATTTTTGGCAAGGAAATAGCTTTTCTGTGTACTCCGCTTCTGCTGTTGGTTGTCGTACAACATTTGTGACTACTTCGTTCGCAACGTTTTCTTCCATATGGTTGGATTGTCAGCTATCATGTGATGTTCACGTCAATTTGCTTCAACAATTTGTTGCGTATTGAGTTCGATCAACTAGATGTCTGGAATCTCTTCACGGAGAATTTGATGGTTTTTTTTGTCTTGATTTCTTCTTTCACAAACAAAATCAATCTCCACCAGGGTCGGATTAACTCCTGCCCCAGTTTCGATCGAAAATTGATGCGATTGATCGGTTTCCCGCATAAAATATACGAAAAATATTCATAAATTTCTTAGAAATACTTCGACGTCGAAAAAAAACGTCCGTTGGACTTATAAATAAATTCCGCCCAACGCAAAAAAAATAGCAATCGCACTATTAAAATCCGCCCAATGTAAAAAAATTGGCCAGCATTAGAAACTCACCATGAACTTAGGATTTCCACACGTTTTCAGATATCTAAGTTGTCTTGAAAAGTGTTGAAAAAACGTATAGTACGGAATCGCATAAATTAAATCCGCAAATTTCATAAAAATTTTGAAATCGCACTATTATTCCGCACATTTAGCCTTTTGCCTCGATTCGCACTAATTAATTCCGCATTAATGTAAAAAATTCGGATCTTAATTCGCACTAATTTATTCAGCACTTTTTGTATCCTCGACTTATTTTCTGTCCTTAAGAAGGTATACTATATGGTAAAATAACAATCTATATTCTTGCTATTACAATATGTAAAATAAGTTTTCCTCCAAAATGGCTATATACCGTCTCTGTTCAATGAATTTTCCTCGGTTAATTGCGTTGTTGTTTTTTATTCTAAATTTGCATGAACCATACCCGTCAGCTCTCAGGAAAAAGAAAACCAATTTGATAAAGTAACCGTATTATCCTTTAGTGTCCCACAACTTTTCCATCGTTTTCTACGCAGACTGCATACTTATGCTTAGGATTTTTTGGTTCCATTTTACTGTCCAGGACTTATCCCTCGACTAAGTTCCAAATTTCTTTGTACATATAAAAACCTTGCTATGTTTACATCGACGTCATGTCATTGTTTTTGGATTGTGTGTTGGTGCAAAGAACTGTTGATAACGTGCACATCATGCTTTTTCCACTAGTTATATATACATTTTAAAATAATGGAACGTATTCGACCTACATAGAGTTACAAATGATGTTGAAGGCGAAGAGAACGTCTTATCACTCCAAGAATTCAGTTTAATTGACGATTCACATGTGTGAAGAATTTCTCAATGTCGCATTGGCATTTAGTAGAATAAATTACAAAGGGGTAAATGTTATAATGATTGGTGTAACCATTTCGCATTTTTTTACATCATTCTAATGTAATTTTGCAGATGATAAGCATTGGTTAGTGTGCGAAATAGCATGTAGCAATACCAAAAATATCATTAACACCTGATAAGTATATTCCCATCCACCATTTCATGATCTGTAAAATAATCAACGATACATGACAAGAATATGCAAAGAATCAATGTCCAACGATATATGACAAAAATCTGCAATTATAACTTACTGTCAAGAAGTGCTTTCGTTGAGAATGTTACATTGAAAATTTACTAATTTGTATTAGCAATTTTCAGTATTCATACGAGGACATTTACTGCAAATTACCCACTTCATGAACGGATTGCGCTAATTAGATTTAATTACAATGAGTACAGCAGAAAGCGTGACCCTAATTTTCAATCAAACCACAGGAAATCGTTTTCAACGATACTACATAATGTAATGAGGTTCTTTTGAGAATAGCAGAGTTTTAACTTAAGACATTAAATAAGGCGACTGGAGTCTACCTCCTATAGTGGCACACCATGAACTAAACTAGACCATTCAATCGAAATCCACGAATCAGGTTATAACTAAGGACCTTGCATCTTGTCGAGCGTTGAATTTTTAAAGAGCGAAAATCTTGTTTACTTATAATTTTCCGTGGCAGACGAAAACCAAGAAAGAAGACTGGAAGATAAAACACATTTTTTGGCTTATATTTGCATATTATAATTAAATGAGTAACTTTAACTTTCATACATTTTACAGATCAATTTGTTATAATATAAACAAACGTCGCTGGTTATAAACAAACAAACGAACACGTCACTCCGGTTAACTCCTGTAACGTTTTAAATGTCGCAATAAATATATAAATTATGAATAAGTTTAAACAGGAAGATGAGGGATCGAGTGCAACTCTTTCAAATCATCGCCCGTAGTTTCGTTCCCTTTCTTGTCCGTGAATTGGCCCAACATACTCTCTACTTCTCGTTGACTCATGTTACTATGGAGACACACCAGCGGATGTAAAGATGGTAGAGTTTCGATGACATCAGCACCTGTGAAGCATTCTTTCAATCAATATATTTTCTAAACATTATCTCCATATTTTGCAATGAACTTTCGTGTCATATAAATAAAACTTGTAAACAAATCATCTAGAAATGTAATATATGACGATTTATTTGCCTCTACAGTGCTTTGTTAAAAACAACAAATATATATATTTCATCTATGAACAGTCAGTAAATAGGCGAGGAAGGTAAAAACATGCTAAAAATAGAACGATAATAACGACGACAATAGGAAGTGGGGGAAAGCAGTGCTAACAGAAGAAGCCACAAGAGGTCATAATTACCTCGATATCATAACGTATCAAATCCAATGGAAGTTAAGCGGCGTGAGAAAGATAATTAGCTAAATAAAATGATAGTTTATTGATATTAATTTCGTATAATTTGTTTCTTTTCTTAAGTTTAGTGGTAGGTCATTGAAGCATCTACAAAACGTTTTGCTCTGGTCAGTGAACGATAGTTCAAATTCATTCGCTGGTACTTTTGTGCCTCACATTTTCATAAATGTTAAAGGCAGAAAATCAAAATTAAATTAGCTCCCGCTCAACTGTATATGTTCGTCAACAGGAAGCGAGCTGAGATTGGTAAACGTCGATTGTTTTGCAGTATCGATTAGAAGAAAGCCAGCAGGAACGTTTATCAACTTTTTCTGCAATAACAGCAATCAGAATTTCATTATTGTTAAAAGCAATTTTTGAGAAATCTTGTGACTCTTTTAGCGTTTGGTTTTTGACGAACAGTTCTCCACGAAATTCTAGTTTTTTTGGAAGATAGACCTGTTTTATAGAACTTTTGCTTGGAGACTTTTTGAGTTGGAGACCAGTATCTAATAGTTATGCTGACGTCATAGAATCACGTATACAGTATTGCAAGGAAAGCGACAGTTATTGTTATTCTCGCCAACCGTGGTATCACCCTACGACTACATGTCATAGATCTGATGCGCCCAAAGAGAATCTTAGGCAACTTCCTCCAATGACACCAATAAAATTTCCAAGACTGACAGGAGTATACTTAGATGATTCTGTGGCGTACTTCCCTACAAACCTTCATTGTCGTATCAATGGTAACAGGCTAGTGGATGAGCTGCGTTAGAGTAAGGTACGGATGAGAAGCACAAGATGAACAATGAAGTGTCGACAAAGGAGCATAGACATAGATGATGCCCGTTGTAAAGGGGGACCAAATGTCGCCTGAAAGATGTAATCTCTGCAGATATGAGTTCTCTCGATCATACCTTACTTCCAATCATCCGCAATGAAAAAGACCATCAGTTGTGATAACCTCTTACATAGTAGAAATATCAAGGAAGTCGCCTATGTAGGAATGTATGAACATATGACATAAATATATTATTTCAAGCTTTCACATAGGAAGAAAACAAAAATAACGCGTAAAAACCAACATTCGTCAATAACGTCAGAAATTCAGAAAGCGATCTTAAAATACGACGTCACTGGAAGAGTTACCTTGTATGGAGATGGTATCATTCATGGGTTTAATGGGGGTCGACGGAAAGCTAGCAGCTGAAGATCTATCGCTCAAATCGCCTGAATTCACTCTTTGTACCATGGGCTGCAATGACATTCGCACTGGAGAACTGGAGCAATATTCTAATGGGAAAAAGAACAATTGATATAAACGAAGTTTAAAAGCAGACGGATTTTACTTGGAGAAACCGGGGAAGGGTTTTTCATGATGTCCGAACTTCTCGCACGTGATAGAGGTCTCGAGCAAGTAGACTTTGGAATGGGAACTATATTGATATGGAATTATTCATTAGGTAAAAAACATAAAAAATGCCCGTGGTTCTCACTATATTCCGCTACATTCCGCTTTTTAGATTGTATCTCTTCTTCAGTTTCTTCCTCTGTGGTCACGCCGAAATCAGGTGTTTTCACTCCAGGACTGCAAGATGAATAGTTATACTACGGAAAAGAGTGCAGAATGCCGGTCACCTGAAGAAAATTTCGATGTGGAAACGACGCTCCGACATGGGATCAACAGTGGGGTCTTCATATTGCATGAACACGATCTGCGTTAGGTAGTTGAGCTCTGATACTTCATTGATGTAGTCTAACGATCTCTCCCATTGCTCGCCACTGCAATGCTGAATGCAACAACAACATTGAATGTGTTACGAAAAAAATCGTACTCACTTTCAAGTGGTTACCGTAACGCAGAGCGGAAACTATCGAATGCATGTGACTCTCGCTCGTGAAATAAAGGCGTGTCCGGACGTGGCGGTGAGGTGTTGAAATATCACGTGATACACTAAAAAGGTACATTCCGGAAAAATGCGCCCTTCTCCCAATCCGAATATCAATTAATTCCTCAGATACTCACGCATTTATTTTATTCATTTATAAGAAAATAAAAAAAATTATATTTAAATAAATTAACAAAAAAGTAATTTAAATTAAAATCAATCGTAAATATACGTTTCGCTCCACAAATATTTGTCAAGTAAACATTTAAAAACGTTTAGCGATGAGGCACATACTAAGTCACCCGACAGGCTGTCCAATTATCAATTATTCTGATCGAGAAGTGCGTTGTGCGAAAAACGTCTGCACTCTACAATGAACATGAGTTTTTTCGCATTTGTACGAGTGTAAACCTGCACATTTATTTATGTTAATCGCCATACTCCATTTCTTAGCCCAATCCACCAAAAGATCTACATCACTTTTTAGATGTAAAATTACGTTATTCAATCGAGTGCAGACGTTTACGTAGATTATAAACATCAGTGCAGCGAAAGGAGAACAACCACTTCTCATTGATTCCCATAAAAAAACCCAATAACAACCACTTCTACCTCCATTTGAGTAAAAGGTTTTCCGGTCAAGATAGGATCTGTCCATCTATGCCATAAGCTGTAAATTTGAGGTTAAGTCGCTTGTGTGGCACTTAGTCAAAATCTTTGGTAAACTCTAGGTAAATGCTATCAACTGGAATATCCTTGTCTAAAACACGTGTCCAAGATTCGATGACAGAAAACTATTTTTATATATATTTGGAAAAAAACAAATTCCATGACTTTCCTTGACTTATGTAAAAATCAATGTTTTTCCCGACTTTCCCTGACCCGTACGAACCCTGAATTAGTTTAATCAGTTTCCAGTCTAAATTTCAAGCTATAGTTTTAAGCTAGGGTATATTTACTCAGAAAATTTACTACTGCTTACTCAGAGAATATTTTCTATAAAGAGTGCTTTTCAAACTATAAAGTTGTGTAATATTTGTTTTGTTAACTGTGCACTAACGTTAAATATAGTGGGGGAAGTGACCATGTTGACCATGTCTAGATCAGCCCTTGAACTAATACGGCATAGCAATAATGATTTAAATAAGTCATATTTGGAGGTCAACATGTTGTTATTAATACAATGTTTACCTCGGATCCAATCGGTGCACGGTTTCTTCGTGTTGGTGGACATTGTATTGGAGGTCGGCTTGAATTTTACGGAAAAAACGCGTGCAGATTTGCGCGGATATAGTAGTTTTCTCTTCGCTTGTAATTCCGTACTCCTGGAAATTGAAGAGAAACCTGTGTGCTTACTAATGTTTATTAATTTACACTAACTATATTCACCAATAAAAATGAAATGACACTTTATCAAACCCACAGGATCATAGTTGATACATAAATAAATCAAGGTTTCCCCAAGTAGCCGCAATGAAAACTAATATTTTGCATCACTAAAAAACATTGTGAGTTCATTCTATAAGAGATGAACCAATTAGAGGCTAACCAAAGGAATAACTATATCCGCCAGGGCTTTTGTGCATGTGTATAGGTCGGGTAGGTAGTTCAAACCCAATTCTCTAAAATCAAAGATTGGTTCATTCAATACGGTACACAATGAAATAAAGGTGTACTTTACCGATTATGTAAGTAATCGTATTTGACACTGTCATAAATGTCTGGTATGAGGCTGATATCGAATTCCTCCCCACTGAAAAGATCCTTTTCTAATTTTTCCCAACGATGTCGCATCAATTTCAAACTCTCATCGTGGTATAGATTTGGCGTTTTGGGGAAAACGGCTTGGTTGAGAGATTTCTCTTTGATTTGTTGGGTGAGCTTCTTTATTAGCTCGTGCACTTTCTTGCACAACTCATGTGGGTTTTTCACCTTACGCATTGCATTACTAACAGAAGTGCTGCCTGCAGCCAACTGGAAAGAAAAATACAAAAAGCAGTGGAACCCTTCCTATTGAAACCATCATTATTTAGTTTCAATTAACAGTCCTGTTATTTATTCTGATGATGAGATTCTCAAAATACAATACAAAAACAAGCACCTTTCTGATTTCCTCTTCTGTGAAATTGGTCTTTGAATGTAGGTAATCATGAAGACGTGATTTCACTCTAAATAGTGACTAGATAAAGAGCTGCCGAACAATTTCTAAGCTCACCTTTGCATCGTTCCACTAATATCTCCCGGTGTGTCTAGCATTCCAGTCACATATTTGTCACTCTTCACTAAACTAACCAACACTGGTGCCAGTTCCCCTTCTAATGCCAGTAAACCCTTGAGAACAAAAATTTTTATCCTGCATCTTTGAAATGAACTATGCTGAAAGAACCTTTGCGAAAGCAGCGGCTGTCATCTGCACTCTTCCCTCATCGGAAGCATAGATCTTTAGATCATGCCGATATGTACTGTGTAATCGCAAGAAGCCAAAACCAGGCATCCTTCCATACTCTCCTGAATGTACAGAATTAAAGTCAATCTCAAAAAATCAGTCTTTTTACCTTGTCCACCAGGATACACACATCGAAAAGCTTTTCCCAAATCTTCTGCATGTTTTTTACCCATTGGTGTCAACTCACCACCCCATTTCAAAATCAAAAGCAATGCCTGTGATGTGCCCATTGAAGTTTCAGACTTCTTATTTCTACCTTTGAACTTGGTGATCATGTCATAGTTCCTTCTGTCATTCATTGCTTTGATTTGAACTTTACGGTTGATCCCAGAAAAGTGCCCGTACCTAAACATTAGCGTTCAAAATGAAAGTCAATAGTTAAAGGAAACTCACATTTCTAAAACACTTTTCATTTGCTGTAACTTGACTTTGTTCTCTTGAATATCTTCATTATTTTCTTCATCCAGAAGAGAGCGAGTGATGTCAAGAATCTCTTGTAGTTGTTTTGGCTTTTTAATTTTGAGATGACCTTCGCTTTTCCCATCACACCTCTCCCATAGATCTATAAAACTGAAAAATTGCATACAAAACAAAAAACCAATCATAAATCTAACACATAAACACATACAGACGATGTGTGACCACCATCTTCATCTTTTGCTTAGGTGTTCGGTCACCATGACGAATGACAGCAACCACACATCTAAGCTCCATCATTGTTCCAAATGTATTGATGACAGGTGTTTCCTCTGATAGATCGTGAACAATGGGGAAATCTATCTGAGATGGGACCCCCAGCTGCGGTGCCAGATTTTGCAGAATAATGTCCGCCAGAAGTTGAGAACAATCATCATAATATTTTTGTGAAGTTTTAACAAAACTGAAACCATTGACATCGCACACAAGCGACTTCCCGTTAGCTCGCAGCAAATCAAACCCGCAAACAGTTTGCTTAAAAATAAATAAGATGTGAAAAGAGATATGTGAAAATTTAAACTCAAACTATTTTAACAGCGCAAACAATGAAGAACATATTGATTACCTTGAATATTTTACAAACTCGTTTTGCTATCATCTTTTCATGAGCAGATAATATGACTGGATAACGCAATTCCTTCCCCCCACTATCCCTGTCCACCTTTCCATCTAGGACTGGCGATTTTCTTGCTTCAGCATGAGCATATTCCTCACCAACAGTATATACCTTTTTTACATTGTAAGAAAACAGAAAAATATTTTCTTGTTTCCTCCCAACAAATATGCTTTAGTTTACTAATAAGTATCTATGTATAAACAACATCAAATACAATGTCTTCAAACCTGTACTATTCTGAAAAATGGAAATCTGAAAGAATCACAGGAAAACTTGCTTCTGTGTGCCAAATGGTGTTACCATAACAGAAAACCCATTTAAAATAGATTATTTGCTTACAGACTCTTGTGTGTTACAGATGATAAATACAAGAGAATATACCAAAAACCTAGACTAGTTCTGAAAGCATTTTTCACTTCTTTAAATAAAATTACTCAAAAGGTTTTAATGTTACCTTCACATCAGTTCCATCGGTCGGCATAAAATCCTCATAAATGTAAGAGCCCGTTCGTCGTATTCGACTCTCAGATGAATAAACGCTGCTGCGACTACCAATTTTGCGAAAAAGTATTTGGCACCCTCCTCCTGCGGAACTGGGGTAATATATATATATGCTGTGATCCTCTGCATTCACAGGCTTTTCAACCAGAGGCTTGGTGAAGGTTTTCCCATTCACTATAATTGTATCATCAGACTCATCAATTTCCTCTCCTGTAACTGGATTGCCATTCTCATCTCTGTCAAATATGGCATAGTTGGGTATTTCCAAACCTTCTTCCTCCAGAATCCTGTATACTTCACGTCTATTATCACAATTTCTATGTTGATTTCATGAGTACAATAGTAGCATGTAATATCAAAATGCTACTGTAGGGAATTTACTATAATAATATCAGAGTTGCTTGACTAATATTTATTTGAATTCGACAGACACATACAAACCTTCAGAAAGAAGAATAAAAATAGAATAAAACACAATTTGATTGGTTGAATTAAACATATCTAATTTTGTTTTGGTGTAGTAAATTTGTTATTTTGATTCAAAATGATGAGGCTGGATGAAAAAATGGTTTCATTATGGGTTTTATTGAAGAATTTTGGGTAATTTAGCTAATTTACTTTTTTACATAAAAATGTAGCTTTTAAATTGCCAACTTTTCTTGATATAATTTATAAAGTATTTATACAAAAACACAAAGCCAATCTTTTACACAGTTACTTTTTATCATAATAAGAAATAAGTGATATTTGTTAGTTAATTTGATAGTTCATAATACTAATATTTTTAAAACACCTTTACCTATCTTGCAATTGGAATTGCATCTCAAGATCATTCAAGACGAGGGGTTTGCGTAACTTTGCATACTGGATTGCTTTCTCTAACGGGAACCCTTTTGAGTAAAACGATATGAGACAATCAACGATCGGCCACTTTTCTACTGGTTCATTTAAAGTCATGTCATCCGGAAATATTAGAAATTTAATGATATAAAATCTTTGCAAACGTTTCAAGATTTCTTTCATTGGTCGTGAATGTGTCTAGAGAACAAACAACAAATCTGCAGCATTGAAATAAGAAAACTCAAAATATCGAACCTTTTTGTTCATGGCGCACAATCCAACTTGTATAACAGTTTCAGTGTTTAACAATGAAATTCCTTGATCCATCACCTCATTATCCTGTAGTCGATACTGAAAGAGGTATGATGAATGTATCAATAATAACACCACTGCAAAATGTACACATATGAATGTTTGCCTCAAAACAATCAAATATTGGTACAAGTTAGCAAATCTTTCACATTTAAAAGGTTTCATTGAAATTCATTAGTTATTGATTATTTCAAATTTTTATTCTATTGCAATATTATATAACCCAATAAAACAAATTGGATGATGAACAAGACCTTGGATCTGCAAAACATATTGGCATTGATTTGCAGACAAACAACGCAAAATATGGGAAACAAACAAGAAGATTTGATTAGGAGTAGAACTACAAAGCACTGTTGTTGGGGAGTTTGCAAGTCCGATTTACGCTATGATGAAAGATTGCCTCTCGGAACATATTTTATAAGATTTCCGAAGCCTGAAAAATAAAAGACTCAATGACTGACAAGCAGAAAGAGCAGGAAAACAAAAAACAGAGAAAGTGGCTCCATGCGTGTGGCAGAATTTTTTACTCTTGTCAACTCCAGCAATGTCCATAATAATTTTTCTCTTCTTGTCGATGCTTGTGTTTCTTCTAATGAGATGTAGCCAACTGTTTTGTACGATAATCAAACTAGCGATCAATCCACTGAAACTGATTATTACAAATATTTGCTTGGATCAAAGATTGAAACTAAGTTAATAAGATAATAATAATACAATGCCATCATCTATCATCAATCATCTATTACTTCTACAGCAAATAGTGCTGGTAATAGAATGTCAATGGACTGTATTATTGCGTCCGAAAACAGGGGTGGATCCATGGTGACGCATTGAAACATGTGCTTCACCCTAATAATAACAAAAAAATATCTAATTCATGAATTACCCGATAAGAAAAAATTAACTGTAGAATATTTTGATGGAACTGTAATGCTTCTTGTTAGTGCTTCGCATGATGGTTCTTGTTAAAACTGTTAACTGTCAGAAAAGTAAACTGTGAAAAAGAACAATTTTTAATTTTGCTTCATGTCTCACTCTCACGTGGATGTTTTGCATCATGACTCTAGATTTTACGGACACGAACCGAAAAAGTAACATTTATTTTCAAAAAAAATAATTGTCGTTAACCGTAAAATCAAGGAGGCGTGATGCACGTTTGATCTTTTTTTTCATCAGTGGTCCTGATTTTACGTAACTGGCATTATGATTTGTATAGGTGTAACCAATCATATATAACCGCGAAGCTTTGTTTAGACTCCGTTTTATCGTAAAATTGAGACGGGTGATGCAATTGTTGTCGGGAATTTGATTGATGGAGAGAAATATGATTGGTTAATGAAAATAATATAATGTTTAAAGTTTTTAGTAGCAGATAAATAAAATAAATAAAATCATGCCATCTCCTAAATGTTCAGTCGAACAAAAATAAATTGTTGGCTGAACTAGTTGAAAAGAAATCAACAAGGATTATCCTTTAAAGAAAAATGATGTCTTTATCAGAGACGAAAACATGAATGTTTTCATTCCTCCACTGCAAAGAAAAAAACTTTGTTTCTTTAAGGTAAGAACTCTTATCAATAGGTTGCGTGAATATCTGTAACGTGATTGGCTAATTACAAGGAAATATATATCATATTTCGGAGTGCAAAACTCAATATTATTTCTTGATTGGCTAAAAAGGAGTGCAAAATTCAATATTTTTTCTGAAAAAAGGAAAAATTTTCTGTAAAATATGACACGTGCGAATGTTAGAATAATGTAATCGTAAAATCATTGAGTTGTGGCGACTCTCAAAGCGTGTTATATAAGATATATATTTAACTAAAATATATATAACTCGCCTAAAGGCTCGTGAAATATTTTGAAAAACATAAAAAACTCAAAAACAATTCACACAAATTTAAAAAGAAAGCATGTTTTGGTTAGCTCAACTAAACCATTGAGTAAATATTCCCCACCGCTAAATTTTTCTCTTGATAACATTTTGGACAATGATTCCTTAAAACCAAAAATCAAAGGTAAAAAGAAAGAAGTAAAGAACATAGTAGGAATGATATCTGGTGTGAGCATCGTCAGATCTTTTACCCAGCTATCACATCACAAGAGGTAATAAGGATAGATTTACCACAGAGAAATTTGAGTTTAGATCTGGTACAGTTTAGATCCGATTGTAAGACAACCATTAATATACCCAGTCCAAACCCATGCTAGCATGGAAAACGGACGTTAAGCTGATAGATAGATTTAATGAACAAATTTACACATGGATCACTTTCTTTACTGAAACTGTAGAGTATGAGCAGTAGCATAACCCTTGCCAGCTTGGTATTTTACTGTGGAATAAAGGACATGGCTGCTTAGCCAACAAGGTCAAATATGTTAAATAACTTGCATAGCATACATTACTTCTAAGTGTTATGGTTAGGTGTTATGTTGGGTAGTCTGAAGGGGTGAAAAAGAGCGCTCTCCTCTGTAGTCTAGGTTCTGCTTAGGGAAAATTAATTTCTTTGTTACAGTAGAGTTTTGTAGATTCATTAGGTAGAATGTATAAACCTTTTACGTTGTTTGTGTGGAATTTAGACATGGACATATATAACTTGATAACATTGATTGTTGACTACTCAACCCTACAAACAAATGCAAACAATACTTTTACATGTGAGATGGAAGGAACCTTGTCATGGTTCACATGCTTAATTTAAGTACAGTGCCATTTACATGGACTGTCTTAAAAACAAATACCTTCCTTTTTTGAACAAAATACAACTTCAAGCATCAAATATTGTTGTTTTTAATTTCTACTCCTCATATCCTAGGTCCCTAAAACCCTGTTCATCATGACCACATATCTGGATACTTTGGACTTCAAAAAGCATTTTCAAACGTTAACATTTTATTGTTTTTAAACTTTAGTTTTTACGTTTGATTGTTATTATAGACTGAAATTAAATACAGCACTTTTTCGAAAAAATTTGTTAATTGTGCCGTCATTAATGAAAACAAAAATTTGTTTGAATTTTACGTTTTTTGCATCACCCTAGAAATATCCTAGATCTGCCCCTGGAAAGTAATTGCAAATATTTTATTGGATTAACTCCAAATCAGTTTTCTATTTAATATGATTTCCTTGGACCAGCTAAGTTTCACCTATCTTATTGGAATAGCACAAGAAATGTCAATCTTCCAAGTTCATACAAGAACAGTTGTTTGTCATTACGACTTTGATGAAGGTTTATTATATTTACTCTTACTCATATGTATACATAATGTGAGTGAGTTTTATATAGATCAATATTTACAACCTGGATTATGTGTATATTTCATCATTTTGAAAAGCAAATATTTTCAAAATGTCAAACATTCAAACAATTATTCCCTAAAGTTCTTTGAGTTTTCAAAAACATTCAAGCTTCAATACACCAATTCGAGCAAAAGGCTACCATTTTTAAAACCGCGTATCGCAGGAGTCTCGGTTCCACTTATAGGGTAAACTGGTTTGTTTAGAAACAGCAGTTGGGCAAGAAAAGCGAAGAGAACAACCAAGAGTATAAAAATGAAGGTTAGTTGTGCTGTAATTGGATGTACCAACAGTACATATCATATTAATAAGGAAAAAAGAAAAGTGTTCTGAGCATAACAACTTTAGTCAAGAGATATGTGGCTGTGAATGTTCTTTTCAAATGTTCTGCTTCCCCAGTCTATTGAGAAATAATGATGAAAGAAAGAAGTGGATACAACTCTGCAGAAGAGAAGGGAGGAAGAAAGGTAGTTCATGGAGTCCTGGAACATCTGATCAAATTTGTTCCAAACACTTTATAGATGGTGTTCCAACTGCTGAGGGTATACGGACAAACCCCCCCCCCCCCCCCCCCCCTAGGACTAAACCTCCTTAGGACAAAACCCCTCATAATCTCTTCAACATTGCAAACAACTCAGATAATGAAGTTGAAAATATTCTGTTTGCTTTGAAAATTGGTAGGTTTACTAATTAGAGGATGCTGATTTCAAATCAAGTACCAGAATTTTGATGTTTTCACCTCTAATACCTTATTTGAGCAAATTATTTATTTTTTAACGGTCTGCAAGGTCTTCATTGAGGAGACCAAGTCGTAGCTTTATCAATGTCAGCAACAGTTCATCTTTTAAAGACAAAGACATTGTTTTTGTGGTTGATTTCCTTGGTTTTACGTTACTCCCAGCATGCTTGACACCTTTCCAGTATCTGACTTTCGAAATATAAGGCTTTAGCAAAAGAAATAAACAGTTGAAAAAGGCGATAGTTGATATGCCAGTATAAAAGTTCATTTTTGCATCAGTAGTAATAGATTTCCATGTAAATGAGGTCTTTCGGTTCATTAAGGTGCGTTTGTTCCGTTTAAGCCTTTTGTTTTCAGAGGTCAAGAAGTTCAATTCTCTACGGTAAGACTGCAGCAATGTATTTTTATCCACACATGATGCACATGCTCTCTCTTTTTGTCCACTACTCATAGAATATGAGTGTTCATCAGTGACTGGTAATATAATCTGACACTGAAGGGGTTCATCTTCAATCTCTGGAGGTTCATTGAGATCTGGACAGCGAGATTCAACTTGGCTTGTTGTTGGTTGTTGTGTTTCTTTTGGCGAATGTCGAAACAACTCACGTCTTGTTTTTTTAGAAGGCTGGTGATCGCATCCCATTTCTAAAGATGGATAGGGGTTCTCAGCAGGGGTGTAGGACAAAACCCCCCTAGGAAAAAACCCCATAGGATAAAAAAAAACACATTTTTTTATAGAGTAGGACAAAACACCTCTTATTTTTAAATAATTATATAGTCAAGGCAGCTAAAATCTACGCATCAACAAAGTCCTGGAAAAAATACTCTATGAGTAGTGGACAAAAAGAAAGAGCATGTGCATCATGTGTGGATAAAAATACATTGCTGCAGTCTTACCGTAGAGAATTGAACTTCTTGACCTCTGAAAACAAAAGGCTTAAACGGAACAAACGCACCTTAATGAACCGAAGACCTCATTTACATGGAAATCTATTACTACTGATGCAAAAATGAACTTTTATACTGGCATATCAACTATCGCCTTTTTCAACTGTTTATTTCTTTTGCTAAAGCCTTATATTTCGAAAGTCAGATACTGGAAAGGTGTCAAGCATGCTGGGAGTAAAGTAAAACCAAGGAAATCAACCACAAAAACAAAGTCTTTGTCTTTAAAAGATGAACTGTTGCTGACATTGATAAAGCTACGACTTGGTCTCCTCAATGAAGACCTTGCAGAATGTTTCGGTATTTCAAAATTGTTGAGCTCAAACACCTTTACAACTTTAATTAAGTTAATGGCAAAAGTATTAGGATCAGCTCTTGTTGTGTGGCTACCGAGAGAAGCGATACGTGACAACTTACCTCGTTCTTTTGTTTAAAAAAAACATGTGCCGTGTAGTGCTAGATTGCACAGAAGTGTTCATAGAGCGACCAAAATCACTTTTGGCCCAAGCGAAAACATGGTCTGATTATAAACATCACAATACTGTAAAGTTCCTGATTGGTATTGCTCCAAATGGTTTCATTACTTTTTTTGTCCGATTGTTACGGTGGTAGAGCATCAGACAAGTTTATTACCAAGTACGGTGACTTTTACGATTTACTCGAAAGGGATGATGAGGTGATGGCAGACCAACTTTTACATGACAAACGTCAAATTGAAAAATTTCTACGGCAGGCATCAAAATTGATCAAAAGTCTAAGAAACGCTTCGTACGAACAAAGACTGGTGAGTCTAAATATGCCGAGTACGAGTATAAGATACAGAAGAATGCGGGGAGATCTGATCGAAGTCTTCAAAAGTTTAACTCGCACTACAAATGTGAAAACAACTTATTCAATGTTGAAACCAGACGATTTACGCATGGTCACAACTACAAACTTCGGAAGGAATCCAGTCGACTCAATGTACAAAAATACTTTTTCTCAAACAGAATTATCAAAAGATGGAACAGTTTACCGGACAAATTGGTATGCGCTTCATCGCTCAGCACATTTAAAGCACTACTCGACAAATATTTGTGGGAGGAAAAATTTATTATTGATTGATTTTAATTTCTAATAAATTCTTACCCTTTCCATACCCAACACTACTCTTGCCAACTTCCAGCAACTTTTTATTAAATCTCTCATCTTTGTGTGTGTATTTCATATTCATTCATTCATTATAATTTATTTCAACCAATTAAAGATATTTATAAAGCATAAAAAAAAACACAAATAATATAACAAAACATTCTTCAAATGGTCAGGGGCTCGTAGAAAGTCAATTGACCTTATCATCAAACCCCTATATTTATATTGAAGCAATTCAAAGTTGAAGTTTAAGGAAAAAGTCTTAAAATCCAAAGTTTGAGAAAATAGAAAATTCAAAAAAACTGTAACTCATTCTCATAATTGAGAATTTTATTTTTGATAAAACGTTTAAAAAGGGTAATTGATTGAAAGTCATTTTCATTATTTAAAAAATAATTCCATATTTTTGGTCCACGAAAGTAAAGAGAAAACTTTGATGCCTTTGACGATACCATGATTTGAAAACAATTCAAAGCAAAACGAGTTTGATACGAATGTTGAACGTGTAAAAGATTTTCGCTTAGAATTTCAGGAATCATTTTCTTCTCTACTCGATACATAAACAAAGCAATTTGATAAAGATTAATTGGATATACATTTAACGCTTTTAGTTGTTTAAAGAGGGGTTTTGATTGATGATGTCGATCTTTATAATAAACGATTCGTAGAGCTTGTTTTTGTTTCAAGTAAATAGCTTTTAGGTTTGATTTATGTAAACTTGCCCATGCAAAGTTAGCATAATTAATGTGAGAATGAATCATTGAGAAATATAAGTCTTTTAAGCATTTCAAATTTAATTGAAGACTAGCTCTATACAATATACCGATATTTTTAGATATTATAAACATAATTTCATCGATGTGTTTTTTCCATGTTAAATTTTCATCAATCATAACCCCTAAAAATTTGGTAAATGTCTCTTTTTGGATTACCTTTCGATTAATTAATATTGAAGGTAATATAGGAGGTAAATGTTTACTTTGGTGTTTTTTATGAAATAGAATGTATTTTGTTTTACTGGTATTTAATGATAATTTGTTTAGTTGAAACTATGAATTGACTTTTTGGAGTTCTTTGTTTACAGTTTCGAACAAAACATGAATATTAGCATGTGAATGAAATAGATTAGTGTCATCTGCAAACATTATAGAATCTAATAATGTAGATTTAGATAAATCATTAATAAAAATCAAAAATAATAGTGGCCCAAGGATTGATCCTTGAGATACACCACATGTAATACATTCCATTTCTGTCTTATCATGGTTTATTGAAATATATTGTTTTCTATTACAAAGATAACTTTTAAACCATTTTAAGTTGTTATTGCGAATTCCATAGAAAGAAAGTTTTTCAATTAAAATACTATGATCTACTGTATCAAAGGCTTTAGATAAATCAATAAAAACTCCCACTGTAAAAAGGCATCTTTTTCGAAAGATTTTAATATTTGATTAGTCAACTGTAATATTGCATGGTCTGTAAAACATTGTTTTTGAAAGCCAAATTGTTTTTCATAAAATATTTTATTTGCAATAAAATGGAAGTATATTCTGTTGTACATTATTCGTTCCAAAATTTTAGAGAAACATGGTAAGACAGAAATAGGTCTGTAATTTTCAATGCGTTCTCTGCTACCTTTTTTATAAATAGGTGTAATTTTTGCAATTTGTAGCTTATCCGGAAATATCCCGGTTTTTAATGAGAGATTAAAAATATATTTAATTGGTTCCTTTATTGCGTCAAAAACAATCTTCACGATATCGGAGTTAATATCATCATACCCTGTACTTTTATTACTCTTAAGCGATTCAAAAGCTTTTTTTAATTCTTCATCAGTAAGTGTGTATTCATCTATAACTTCAGTGGTGTATCTTAAGCCTTTTACCCACTCTGTCGGGCGAGTGATAGCTTTACTTTTAGTTATCTCACTCGTCCGCTTAAATTCTCACTCGTCCGAAATGTTTTTTTTATAAAACATTAAAATTTAGCCCAGACAATCATTAAAGTAACAATTAGCCTGTGATTTAATATCGCGAACAACCAAAGTTTGTGTTATTTCGCGCGGATTTAATATCGCGGACAACCAAAGTTTGTGTTATTTCGCGCGGATTTAATATCGCGGACGACCAAAGTTTGTGCTATTTCGCGCGGATTTAATATCGCGAACAACTAAAGTTTGTGTTATTTCGCACGGATTTAATATCGCGGACGACTAAAGTTTGTGTTATTTCGCGCGGATTTAATATCGCGGACGACCAAAGTTTGTGTTTTTTCGTGCGGATTTAATATCGCGGACGACCAAGTTTGTGTTTTTTCGCATGGATTTAATATCGCGGATGACCAAAGTTTGTGTTATTTCCCACGGATTTAATATCGCGGACGACCAAAGTTTGTGTTATTCTGATCAAAAAGGACATAAAAAGACAATTCGAACTGTCGTCTTTTCCTATTAAGGTTTAGATTTATTTTGGGTGGAGGGGGATTTAATTTCACGCATTGCCAAGTTTTAGATTTTTTGCGCGGATTTAATTTCGCGAACGGCGAATTATCGTGGTTTTCACACTGATTTAATTTCGCATAAAATGCCTAAATCCGCAAAAAATAATCCGCTTAAGGTAGTTTTTCTGCATTTTAAAGTGTCTTTTCATTCTTTTTTGTAAACAAAACTGATTGTTTCTTTGTGTATTGATCTTTTTTTTCTTCCATCGAATGCAGCATAGTTCTTCTGCATTTGTTTGTCTCTAAGTTGAATGGAACTTTTAAACAACTTGTAGCATCGCGTGTAAACATGTTTGTCGCTTTCTTCTTTTTTCTATGATTAATGTCAAACTTTTTGAAATGGTTAATAATTGGTAACGTTAAATTTCGTTAAACAAACTAAATTTCAATTTCACATACAAAATTCTTGATTAACCTCCAAAAAAAATGACTCGTCCCTGTCGGGCGAGTGGTCAGTTGAATTTTAAGTTGTTCACTCGTCCGCCGGAACTTTCATCTGTCTGGTGCCGTCGGGCAAGTGTTAAAATACACCACTGAACTTTATAGTTTCCTAATAAAAAAGTTTTGAAATCATTTTCTGTTGGCATGGTAATCAAATTGGATAACTCTGGTCCAACATTTACAAAATATTTATTAAATTTTTCTGCAATTAACTTTTTATCTGTTAGTCCTACTTCATTTACTAAAATTATATTAGGAAAATTTTGTTTAGTAGACTTTGAACACCCAATTACTTCTTTTATTATATTCCATGTTTCTTTTATATTATATTTAAACTTTGCTAAATGTTCTTGATAGTACATCCTTTTAGACTTATGTTTTATAGTTTCAAATAGTCTTCTATAATTCCTGTAAATCAAGTCATTTTGAGGGGTCTTTTTTGTAAGGTATTTCTCATAAAGCTTTTGTTTTCTTTTTGATGACTTAACTATTCCTTTATTAATCCAAGGACTGGCAACGTTCTTAGATCTAACAATGATTTTATTCTTTGAGAAAATAGAGTCGTAAAGATTTGAGAAATTCTTTAAAAATTCGTTATAAGCTTTATTAGGATCATTATGGGAAAAAATGTTCTTCCAATTAAACATTTGCAAGGATTCAATAAAAGCGTTGATGTTATCACGACTAAATTTTCCTTTAAACAAAACTAAATCATTGTTCCACCGTTCAAACTTTGTTTCAGTGATTAGAAATATGGGAAAGTGATCAGATAAATCTGTTTTCAATATCCCTGATTTATTATTTCTATTCCTGAAGGTATTTGTGAGGATATGATCTATAATCGTAGAAACTAAAAACTATATTTACTGTCATTTCTGTGAGAAAAACTATTTATATATTTATTTGAATTTCATTTTATAGGTTGACAGGCAACTATATGCCTATACATTTACTGTAAACTTTGACCTTAATAATAATTATAATAATAATATCCAAATTTTAAAGATAATTGTCATATATTTCAGATTAATACTATTATTTTCGTTACAACAAGCCACTAAAGGGACTACCATCTACCTGCTCTTGCGGTCAAACCTTCAACGTTACACACGCTTTAGACTGCAAAAAGGGTGGATTTGTAATTTTGCGTCACAACAACCTCCGCAACTTCGAGGCTAACCTACTGAAGAAAGTGTGCAATGATGTTGAAGTGGAACCCCCCTTGCAGCCGATCAATGGTGAGACGTTTCGGACTCAAGTCGCCAAAGGAGATGAAGCAAGACTGGACATTCGTGCGAGAGGATTCTTTCGTCACGCGCAAAACAACTACTTTGACGTACGTGTCACTAATTGTAATTCTTCCTCGCAGATCAACAAAGAGCAGTTATCGTTATCTTCAAATCTCACAAAAATGAGAAAAAACGAAGATATAACGAACGTATTATGAATGTCGAACAAGGAACCTTTACCCCACTTGTTTTCTCCGTTAACGGCGGTGACGGTCCAGAATGTTCAGTTTTTCACAAACACCTAGCTGAAAAAATTGCTACGAAAACCGGCGATCGATACAAAAAAGTTCTAACTTGGATACGTTGTAAAATTTCATTCATTGTTATACGTTCTGCCCTTATATGTGTGAGAGGTAGTAGGAGTGTTTTTACAGACAAAAACTCTGATGTTGTCGATGATTTCACCATTGCCTGTGACGACATTAGAATTTGATATTATATAAACACGAAAGAACGAGTTGTGCTTTTACTTTTATTGATTTTTACTAACATATAGTATGTATTTTAACTCATAAAAAAAAAAAAAATATTTTCAATCTCTGTTAAAAATTTCAACTCAATATCTTATTTATTACCATTTTTTAAATTATTCTATGATTTTCATGTTGTTGTTTTGGGGGGTTGTCCATTTTCGATAACATTTTCTTTATTTTATAATGATAATAATATTAACAACAATAGTAATATATTAGTCTAAAATACTTTTTCCTTGTTCCATGTTATTTACCGCTTAGTAAAATTTCATTGAAATAAATTTTGTTTTATATAGATTGCAAAAATTAAAAAGCAGTTTATTACCAAAGATTTTTTGTTATTTTGGTGCTCATGTTACGAGGATTTCTTTTTAATAGTAATGTTAATTTATTAGCAATGTGAAAAGGTGGCTTTTTGCCACATTATATTGATTTGGACTTAGGCCCAATAATAATAGTCCTTTGTCCATTTATTAAATTTTTCTTTATTTTTAAAAAGGCCTAAGTCCATCTTGTCTATATTTTTTATCATAAGTTAAAAGGAGTTGAGGTTTAAAATATCAAAATAGGCAAAAAAAAATTATATTATCCTAGGGTAACAAGAAAACATAACTTCAGCTTTGTAAATTAAAGAATGTAGATAAATAAATCAAAAAGGTTTTTGGGCTTTTTCTCAAAATGAAGAAAACAGACTTAGGCCCTTTTAAAATTTAATCCCTTTGGACTTAGGCCTTTTTAAAATTAAAGCCCTCTGGACTTAGGCCTCTTTAAAACTAAGGGTGCGATTTCTAGATTATGGCCTGTAGTATCAACTTTGGTGGCACATTATCACAAGATTCTGATTCAAGAAGAAGAAATGAGTATACATGATCAGCAAGAGGGCCCTGGATTCACAATCACAACCCGAAGATGTCATAATACTGAGAAGGTTTAATGTGACCACTCTTAAGAGAGAACCGAATTACTAGAAACAAATAACATGGTTGGATGGTAGCAGTAACGTGTTGGTGGTAGAGTACATTGGGAAATACCCTAGCAACGTTTGTATCCATGGCAACAGCAAGAAATCGCATGAGGGCACATAAGAAGGAAAAGGAAAAAGTTAAGACTACGACACAATGTGGCAAGCACCATCATTAATCTTATAAAGGGAACACCAACTTCAAGATGTTCAATTACATTGTGTGGCTTCAAAGACATTGTCCTGAACTGTTATTGGAATCGATCAATGTTGAACCATGCTTCAATGTTGGATCATGCTTCCTTACCACCCTTGTGTACAAGAATAAAAAATTGCTGCGGATGTCCACACAAGAATCACCCATTGTTTTAGGATCAGTCTTCCTTCACTGGGACGCCACATTTCTTACATACTGCAAATTCCTAGCACACATCAAGGAAAGGCTTGATAATGTTGACGTCGAACTAGGAGTGAAAGATATTATAATCGGTTCCAATGAGGAAAAGAACTTGACAAAATCAAAAAAGAGAAGTCAGGGGCCATATTAAGAACGAGACAACCAACGAGAAGTTGAAGAAACGCATATTAGACAAAATATTCGGAAAAAAACGCAATACTTCAGTTGGATGATTCATATGACTTTGAGGAAAAAGCACAGGAAATCATTACAGAGTATTACGATCAGTTCCGCAATTCACCAAATACTTTAATGGCAAACTGGAACCAGCTCTGCAAGACAATGTATTTGACCCACAGAAGAAGAACACGGCGATCCCACTCAAATTGTGGAATAATAACTGCAAGTCGATGAAAAACATTGTCAAACTTACAACAAAATGGAAACCGCAGATGATGGACCTAGCGGAAAAATTGGATGGCATCGATAGACTACAGTTAAAAGACATGCGGCGCGCACTCAACGGAGAAGGAAATCCGATTAAAATCTCAAAAATTATTAAATGACACAAATTTACATTCTCATTCATTTGAATGACCATTAAAAACATGTGGTGATTGTTTTTTAGTAATGTAGTTTACATTAGTTATGCTCCTTCTGTATGCCTAAGTTGTTATGTTGAAAAATGCGCAAAATGTTCAGGTTTCATTTGTTGATTTATTGTCAATATATTTTGATTTTCTATCATGTTACAGAGTAGTTCTTCTGCATTAGTTTGTCTTTGAGTTGAAAGAACCTGCAGTGCATCAAGTTAGCATGTCTGTCAGGTCCTTTTGAAAATATTTGTGTTGGCTTACTTTAAAACGTAAATTAAGAGCTAGTTTTGAGTCGGTAGTTTTGAAGCGTAGTGCAATTGAATTCTGGTAGACTGTCTAGAATTTGGATATAAAACCAATACAGATCGTGTTTAAGTCTAGTCCACGATAAAAAAATGGAAGCAAAAAAATGTAACTCACTCACTCTAAATACCGAGTTTGAATTTATATTTGAATAAATCTTTGCAAATAAAATTATATTAAAAAATATTTATTGCGGAACTCAAAGTATCATGAATACATTCAGCTAAATAAGTTTTAAAAATAATTGTTTACATATTTAAAAACATCGATGTTAACAGACAGAAGTGTGTATGTTACAGTCTGTTTCTTGAGTACGCGTGCAAAGCACGCGCACGCGCCCACACACGCCATAAATCGATTTGCGCGTGCTGTTAATCGCACATTACCGCACGCCATAAAAATACGTTGAACTGCTATTTTTTACAAAATTTTAAAATTCAGGCAGTAGAAATTGCCGTTATCTAGTTTCCACAAATGTTTTCCTTGAATTACCTCAAATTCGCTCAGCAGACCTGGGGTTTTAATCGGCAGTGTAAACTAAAGTTTAAAATCTTTTTAAATGGCCTATTTTAGGTGGATAATAGCCGCTATGTAATTAGAAATTACTTTGCAAATATAAATTTTGACACAAAGTTAACGTTACCAATCATTTATTAAACGTTTCAAAAATTTTGATATGCAACGTAAAATAGGAAAGAAGGAAACCGACAGACATGTTTACACGCGTTGCCACAGGTTGTTTAAAAGTTGCATTCAACTTAGAGACAAACAAATGCAGAAGAACTATGCTGCATTTGATGGAAGAAAAAAAGAGATCAATACACAAAGAAACAATCAGTTTTGTTTACAAAAAAGAATGAAAAGACACTTTAAAATGCAGAAGAATTATGCTGCAATCGATGGAAGAAAAAATTCAAAACACAAAACATTCAGTTTTGTTTACAAATAAGAATGAAGCTTTAAAATGCAGAAGAACTACTTCATTGTCAGAAAATTTCGCGAATCAAGCTTGTCGCAAAATTTTCTTGATTTCGAATTTAATTCCGTGAATCAAAACCAACATCTTTTTTTTATTAAACATTTTAGTTTGTTTATTAACCAGATATTTTTGTTCTTCACACTTTTAAAACATGCTGTATATAATACTAACATAACTGTAAGGAAATACTAAGAAAAACTATATTTTTCATGATATATAATGTAATCTAATGTTAAAATGCAGGGTTAACAAAAGCCTCTCTTTCTTCCTCATTGATTTCTGCCGTGTTGATGTTGTTCTTGTGCGTGACTTCGGAAATAAGAGGGTCAATGATATCGCTGAACGGATCCAAACTTTCCAGATTGGCAGGGTTGCTAGAAATTGGTCGGGAAAATCGAAAAAAAGTGCCAGCATTTAATTTCGCAAACGAAGAAAAGGTTTTTTTTCGCGGGAATTTAATTTTGCGAATGAAGGGCCAATTTGCAAAATTCACAAAATTTTCTGCCATTAAAGTATGTTGCAATCGATGAACGAAAAAATCAAAACATTCAGGTTTGTTTACAAAAAAGAATGAAAAGAGACTTTAAAATGCAGAAGAACTATTCTGCATTCGATTCGAGAAAAAAAGATCAAAATTCAAAGAAACGATTTGTTTTATATAGCTGTGAATTAAATTGTTTTCTTGTATACTGTAAGCAAACCTCATAAATCTCTATCTCTAAAAAGAAGTTATCAAATAAAGATTTATTTATTGGTGAGGTGCAACACTTGTTAGCTAGCAGTATAGAACACTTTTAAGGCAAATGACAACCCCAGGCTTGTCTTTATAAGGCGCGCGATCGCGCTCGCGCACCTCCACACGCGCCTCAATGAGTTGATATACAAAATAAATCGCGCCCTCGTTCCCCTTACTAAGCAAAATAAATTAACGTGATTTCCAGTTTTTTAGACATTGTAAGTCTCCAAAGTCAGTTCTTCTTCCTCCAACGTATTATATAAATAAAATTTTAATTTCGATAAATTTCGTTATCAATTATTAACTGTTATCCAAAAAGTTTGACGTCAATCATAGAAAAAAGGAAGAGAACCGACAGACATGTTTACGGGCAATGCTACAGATTTTAAAAGTTCCATTCAACTTAGAGACAAACAAATGCAGAAGAACTATGCTGCATAGGATGAAAGATAAAAAGATCAAACCACAAAAAAACAACATTCAGTTTTGTTTACAAAAACAACGAAGACAATTTAACAAAACGCATAAGCAAACATCCGTTTTTAAAGGTTATTAACTTCACGCTTTTTCCAAACTTTGCAGTCGTATTTCAACTTTCAACTTGTTAAAGCTGTATTTTGCTATGAAACGTGCAAGTATGTGCTGTGACATTTAATAGCATTAAAACTCTGAATTTCGTGACGGTTTTATTACCACAGCACCTAGTAACGCGTAATATGTATCAAATTTTTTCGTAATTCAATTCAATTCGCTGTCTTAAACCAAACAACGCGAGGGCATTAGGAGTGCATTTCATTTAAAATCGGCCGTCACGCGTTGTCTAAACTATTAAATTATCGATAGCGGTTGCTAACGTTTTAGTTACACGAGTGGGCCGATTAATTAGAAGAAAAATATTATGAGCAAGAAGCATGTTAAAAAAGCAATACATCAGTGACGATAGTGCGGACAATGAATAAACATTTTAATTTCATTCTTAAAAACATTTCAGGAAAAAAATACTAATTTCTGTGAGTTATTTGTCCTTTTGGAGGTTATTCGATCTTTTGCAAAGTATAAGTAGTTCGGAGTCAAATAAAGTCTTTTGAAGCAACTTGTTCTCTTTTTAATAATAAGTTTCAGTCCTGTTAATTAGTAAGACAGAGAATTTCACAAACAAATTTTTACAAGAATACATTTTTTATTCAGATCGCTTTCTGCTACGACTGAAATTAATTAACGTTTTAGAACAAACGTCCACAGATTTGAACTATTCCATTACGATACATCATTTTCTTGATACTTTAATTTCAATAAGACCGTGATCGATTTCATATCTTCGTACCAGTTTTGTAACGAACACTGCAATACGAGATTTGAAATCAAGAAAAGTTTGATCTCAGCATATGTGTTGACTTTAAGAAGGGTCTTTAAACTCACATTACAGGCCTAAAACTAAAAAAATAATAACAAAAGTTTACTATATAGACAGACAGTAAGGTATGTCTATGTTATACAATCATGAAGTCAACTTGGTTACAGTTAATAAAATTAATAATCACGCGCCTGAACTCGGAAAAAAATAAAAATCGCGCACCTTGGGAATCTGAGGGAAAAAAATAAATAGCGCGCCTCGATGAGTTGACGCGCACAAAGAGTCACGCGCCAGACAAAATTCTTCCAGACAGGCCTGCAACCCCCAATTTTTATCTTGAAAAATTGCACGCCATGGCTATTAAAATTTATTTATGACGTGCGATTCACCACACGCAAACAAAATATTCAAGAAACAGACTGATGTTACTATAGTTACTAATTGTATGATTAGAAGAGCTAAAGAAAATATATGATAAATATGCAAAAAAAGATTTTTATGAATTGACAAATATGTGCTTTAACTGATTGATCATTCAGAAGAATTCAAATCACAAAACAATTTATATATATATATATATATATATATATATATATATATATATATATATATATATATATATATATATATATATATATATAAATATATATATATACCAAAGCTGCATGTTTTTAAAAGAGGTTTCAGGTTTTAAAGATATTTTTGTATTTCAGTTTAACTTAAAATGATTCACTAATATGAACTAAAAAGTTTAACGCTTTCTGCCCTCAAGTTTTAATATAGAAGCAGGCAATGTAAACAAAGAAGTTAAGGCTTTGAGAGTCAGAACTTGTACTTGACGCTTAGCCCTCATGTTTGGGGTTCACAAGCATGAACGTCCCCCACTTGTTTACAACTTTTAAAAGATAAACATTTTTCTTAAAGAGCGTTTCACTCTACTTAGCATCAGTAGCATATACGGTAAACAATAGTAAAATAGTTGTAGCCAAATGTCAGACGCTTTGTTTTTTTTAAAATTTAAATCATAAAAATACAACAACTTTTCAATATAGTCGCGGAAAAAGAAATATTTTATTAAGTGATAAAAATGTTCTGCGTTAAACATCATGTACGTAAATCATAAAATAGATACTCACTGCACAATATATAATTATGCCATCATAAACAACCAAGTCAAGTCAACATATTTTCAGATTTAAAGCCAAACAAGAAACATACTATGTTTTAGAAGTAAAGACCATTTACCGCACATGTTTTAAATGATATGTTTGAGAATTAAAAAATGAGATTAAAATTTTTTCGCACGTCATCACACGCCTAGACAAATTCAGGCAAGTGAATATCGCACGGCAGAAATGTTTTTAGCTTCGGTTAGGCGTGTGAAGCACCACACGCCTAAGTTTTTCTTATGAGAAAGCCTGTATTGTGATAATCATGCTCTTTCTATATTTTATGTGCTTTAGGGATTTTTTTACAACTATGTTGTAACATTACAATTCAGTTGAATAAAGAAAAAAAAGATGATTTCTTTGTAAATTGAAAAACACAAGAATACAAAAGTCACGAGGCGAGGTTTTGGATAAGAAAATAAATGAATTTACGAACTGTGAAACCTATACAGAGTTTTTACAAAAAAAAAGAAAAATCAAAGATGACCATGACCTCAACTTATTTTATTTATCAAAAGCAATTTTACATGCACTTTGATCTATATCAAAATGCCAGCCCATTGAATCCCGATTTTCATCCAACCGTGCAAAATGCCTGGTCTGCCATTTTAATCCTTTGTTTTCTCATCTGGATCGGTTCATATTCACAGCAGTAGTATGAAACATAAAACCTTTTCATATTACTTTTCAGTAATTTGGTATCACTTGTTGGTCATTGTCAGTCTTTAGTATTACCGAAATTATTCAATAAACAAAAGACATAAGTAGATATTAGTTATAACAATATGATTTGTATTATACTTATCAGACATTATCCCAGATCTCATAGAAAAATAACATGTAATAGTAAAAATAGTCATGTATCGTTTGTTTTGGAAAAAACTAAATAAATTTCCCAACAACAGGGGGGCAGCCAAAATAGCTTAAAATTAAGATATAGAGAAGAATAAAAAATAACAATAAAAAGTATTTTTTAGAGCATTAAATTAAAAAATGATGAAGAACTAAGTTGTATACTATGATAATGATAAAATAGCAGTGAACTAAGCTATGAAAAGTCATGTAAAAGAGGCATTCATGCAAGTATGCAGACTCATAAGAGCCGCCTATACTCTGGACACAGAGATTCGTTAACATAAACCTTCCCACCAACACCGAGCTTCTTCTTGTCCTTCTCATTCAGCTCTCGCAACTTCTTCTTCGCTCAGAGGATGGCAATAGCATCCCTCCAGTTGAGACATTTTGCTATCACCACTTTGTCTGTCTTCAAGTTATGAATCGCATGAATGTCTCGTACCGTCACAGAAACACCTGCGTGCTTGAAAGTCTCAACCACTTTCATCTCCAATTCCTCGCCCTGAAGGTTTACAGGCAGACCAACCAACTCCACGCACTCACAACGCAAATATTGTTGTTGCTGATAGCCTGAACGTTCGATTTGTATAAGTCTCGTTGGAAAACAGATTAGCAAGTTTTTTCTTGACTCCTTCAAATCTTTCTTAAAGAGCGTTCACTATATTGTCTTTTTTTATTATTATACAAATATTTTAACAGGATAAGCTTTCAAAAATATGTACAATATTTACAAAATATATACACTATTTCTGTTTTCCAAAGTGTCCTGTGTCCAAATGTTGCAGTATAGATAGAGAAAATGATAAAACATAAATGAAAATGTACGAAAAATTGATAGCCATGATTGATTATGGAAATAGATCAACAAGAAAAGAGATATTTTAGAAGTGCATAAGGATCATGACTAAACAAAAAGGATAAAACTGATAAGTAGATTAGTGAAAACGTTTATGGTAAGATATAAAATTAGTTGTATAAAATTGTATAAAAGCATATAATAACATATAAAATATAAATCTAAGTTTTAAGAAATTCAGTTAATAAAGATTTAAAATTAGATTTTACATCGATTTTACGTATCGAAAGTGGAAGCTCATTATAACATTTTGCCCCGTTGAAATAAAAAACTCTTTCTTGATGATTCAAGTTTAATTGTTGGGAGACGAATTAGTTTCTTTTTGTTTCGTGTTTGATTGTCCATTATTTCAAAATAGTTAGGGAAATTTGAACAAGTAGTCCCATGGATACAATCAAATACTTGAATACACAACCGTTTCTTAGCCAGGTTCTCGATCTTTGGCAGTCTCATAGAGCTGTTTGGGCCGAATATCAGGTTTTTTGCCCTTCTTTCAAAGTAAGAAATTTTTTGGCTCTGAGTTTTGTTCCGATTCAACGTCAGAATAGAACAATATGTGAACAATGGGACGATCATGGTACAATGGATTGCTAAGGCAGCCTGCGTTGTGAGATGAGACCGGATTCTTTTGAGCAAGTACATTCTGCTCGATGCTTTCTTGTAGGTTGATAAGAAGTGTTCTGTGAGTGAGAGTGACTGGTCAAGTTTGATTCCAAGGTATTTGTAGGAGCTTGTAAGCAACAGTGTTTGTTGACGATATTTATATACAGGACACATGTTAATAGCAGTATATAATTTTAATACTGAAATGTATATATATCCTGTCGAAATATTCATAATAATAATAATAATAATAATTAATGTTGAGTGAAGCATGTTTTATATGTTGTTTTGTCCCAAAAATTACACACTCAGTTTTGCCTTTCTTCATATTGGTAACACCTCGTTCTCCTCCATCCAGTTAGCAACTCTTCCAAAGTCTTCAGTGAGATTTTTTCAATTTCCTCCTTTGATTTAGAAAACGAGTAGACTACAATATCGTCGGCGTATAAGATGATTTTTGAGTGTTTCAGGACTTCACCAATGTCATCGAAGGCAAAGAGGAACAACAGGGGTCCTAGCACAGATCCCTGAGGTACTCCACAGAATACAGGCTGGGTAGTTGATATATATTGTACGATTGTAGCAAACAATATGTTTCCTGTTTATTTATTTATTTATTTATTTAAAAATATTTATACAGGATTGCCATGTCAATATATATTAATACTGCTATCAAATTGGGTCCTGTTCAATTAATAAGTTAGTATAAAAACTGGTATAAAAACTGGTATAAAAGATATATAAAAATCCAAAAATTCACTCGCCTCCAAAATTTAAGAAAAATAATCGTTTAAAACTTTTATAAAATCATCTTCCCATAACCGACTCCGTACATATATTGGCAACTGGTTAAACACTTTTGACGCCATGAACTTAAATAGGTTGTTGTAAACTTGAATAGGTAGTTGGTTATAAGTTCACTTTCCATGCCATATATACCATAGCTTGGAAGACATTCGATGATCTGGGCGTGGCCGAGGGTGTTGAAGGCCTTACTGAGGTCAATGAATACTGCACCTGTCATTTAACCTTCTCCATGTTCTTCCTGATAGAATCCATAAACAATGTTGCTGCTAGTTCAGTGTTTCGTTCCCTTCTAAAACCAAATTGAAAATTTGAAAGAAGGTTTTGTTCTTCGAGGTAATCAGTGATCTGTTTGCAAAGACATTGTTCAAAAATTTTTGAACATGCCGGGAGAACTGATATAGGTCTGTAATTGTCCATGTTGCTTTTCAAGCCGGATTTAAAAACTGGAGTTATCTTCCCAATCTTCCAGTCATCAGGTATGATTCCAGTATCGAAAGTGAGGTTGATCAGGTAAGCGAGAGGTTCAGCAAGGCAGGGGGCGATATCTTTCAGAAAACGCGGTGGCAGGTCATCTGTTCCACCTGCCTTTTTCTTTTGCAGCCTGCATAGAAGTTTGTATACGTCAGTTGTCGTCACAAATTTAAGTCGAAAGGTGTTGTAGGTTTTCGATGTTCGTTTAGTTGGTTGTGCCCAGATGAAGTTCTTTAGTAAAATCGCTTTTGACTTCACAGTTGAGGCGACGTTAGCAAAGAATGTACAGAACCCGTATGCAATGGAACTGGAGTCACACGTCAACTCGCCGTTAATGTAGAAAGTTTTGGCAAGCTTTTCCTTACCTTTGACAGGAAATATCAATTTCAAAGTCTTCCAAAACTTTTTTGGCTCATCTGCGCATTCATTCAGTTGGTTCTGGAGATACTGGTTTTTTGCTTTTTTGACGAGGTTGTTTACTTTGTTGCGTTGGCGTTTGAAGTTTTCGTGATGTGAATCCGTTTTGGATTTTCTGAACTTCCGCATTAAAGAGTCACGTTTGTTCATCTCTTTCTTGATATTGATTGTAATCCAAGGAGATATTTTACCTTTGATCCTCTTTTGTAGTTTTGGTGCATACTCATTCAATAAATTTTGTAGGTAGGTTTTTAAATTTTTCCAAACAGTGTTTGAGTCAGTTTTATTATAGATGAAGTTCCATGATTCACCCGCAAGTTTTTCTTTTACATTGGCAGCATCATAGTTTTTGTAATTTCTACAATTTATTGTTTCAGGTTCATGCTTGTAAATTCCAATTTTCCGTCTGCAGCAAATAATATCATGGTCACTGATGGTCGAGAGAATAACTTTTACATTAGACAAATGTTCTGGTTATAGGTCGATTAATGTTTGAGATGCATTTGTTGTTCTCGTTGCTTCTGTGATGATTTGAATGAGTCCATTTAAAGTTAATTGCTCTTTAAATTGAAGTTTGAAGTAAAGTAAAGTCAAGTAGAAGTTTGATCAAGATATTCTCTTCAGCTTGCTGTATTCATCATAAGTTGGCCGCATTATGACATGAATTTTAATTCATTTAGTTATGTTATTTATTTTATTTTATTTAGTAAAATTTGCAAAATAATGGCTGCCCAGTAAAAACACGTCATGATCCGTTGTCAGCCATCTTGAAAAAAAGACTATGGTCTATCGCTTCTATCTTCAAACAACTTCATTTTGAGACAAGAGTTCTTATATTACTTTGACTCAGTTTAAAATTGTCATTTCAACGATATAGTCAGTGTAAAAAAAATCTTAAAAATGCTGACGTCATCAACATTGACGCCTTTGAACCTTTCAAAATCAATATATTTTAAGACCATGGTTCTTTTGGTAGTTATTATCAAAATAAAATTTTCATTCCAACAGTGTATAGATCATCTAGAATTGAATAAATAAATATTTTCACACAAAAAGTGCTGATCGCAGCAATAACATGACTCTCAGACGTGTCTCCCTCAAAAATTTGAATTGTAATTATGTTCTGAACATCTGTACCAAGTTTCAAGCTTTTGTCAAAAACTGAAGTATGGAGGTGTTTTTTTGTGCTAACAGCCCTCACTACTAGCTTCCCTTTTTATCCTGTTTCAAATAGATTATAGAGAAAAGATTTCTTGTAAAATGGCCTTGCGCGAAAATTAATACGCGCAAAATTATACTAAATTCACGAAATTACACGTAAAGCCCGTCGAGTGAAAATTAGTACAAATAAGGTAAGTTATCTTCAGCCAAAAAATTTACATTCCAATACATCAAATACTTATCTGTTGAAACAAATTTAAGAGATAATTTAAAATTAGTTTTATTTGTTTATTCCTTTACAAATATGAAAATAGCAAATAGTTTACCTTATGTAAATACGATGTTGGCTGCGGATGCTCCTCAAAACTCTTCAGCGTTTCAGTGTTTTCATCACTCATACTTGCTATTATTGCAACACCAACATATATATTACTTGTTCATAAAATAACAATAGAACAAAATTTAATAACTTCAATATATGTTGAATTGAGTATATATAAGTTTTAAAATTAAAAATTACCTGTTGTTCATTATATAAGAATCGTTTACGATTGAAAAGCAATCATTATAACGTAAGTAAAAACTGAGTTTTAAGAAACAAGTGAATAACTAAAAATAAAAGTAATCAAATCATTGTTTTGTTTTGCTATGCTTTTTAGTCATCAGCAGGGTTTTAATTGTGTCAAAGGTACCAGTTGCGTCAGATATGTTTCCATACAGTGGATCAAACCAACTTGTGTTCAATGTACTCCTTGATGACTCGCGATTAATGTCAGCCACAAAATATTTTGGTATATCTCTTAAAAACACCTCTTGCACACAACTTGGAGGAGGGGTGGAGTTCACGTAAGTAACGCCGATGCTATGCAATGGTTTATCGTTATACCAATTGCGATATGTTGATGAATCAATTTTCAATTTGTGCACATCTTCACCCAATGATGCTTCACTTGGCAGAGGTGGAGCACTACAAGTTATTTCGATTAACGGTAAAGGTGGATTCCCATCTACCACCATGCAAGGTTCCATCGCAATCTCCATGTCACATATGCCGCTTTCCTTATCTGATTTCCTCTTTTTTCTAGCAGGTTCGACAGTCTCTTCTGCAAACTCGCTTTTCAATATTATATCACTATCGGATGGTGGATTGAATTGAGGAAAATTCAAAGAAGCTGATTGATCTTTGACACCTAAAATTGATTCAATAAAATATACAAAAGTAATATAAAGACCAGTGGTGTATATTTGTGGACGACTGCAAAATTGATTCTGTAACATCCCAACTGTCCGACGGGACAGTATGTAATTTTCAAATAATATTTACAAATGTGCATTTTTCCCAGACTATTTAAATACGGTGAAAAAGTAAAGTTGCAAATAGACTGTTGCCAACGATATATGAAATGGCGATCGCAACAAGAATTGGACATTAGTACTGCATCATAATAACTGATTGAAAATTATAAAAACAACCCCATAAAGTCAGAATTTGTTTATTAATTACTGCATATAAAGTAATTAATCAATAACATGTTGTTAAAACTTTTGCTTTATTTTTTAATACAACACAATGACTTTGATGCCAATGAATGTGTCAACTGTCATAACGTCATTAAAATATTTTTCAATATTCAATATTTTTTTATTGCAACTATTTCCTGCGTGGGTAATTTAATAAAATAAAGTATTCGCGTAAAAACTTCGAAAAATTGTTACTAATATTTTGTCGCGTCGGACAGTCAATATTTTTTGCAGAGTGAAAAACGCAATAGACATGTTACAAACTGTCCGATGGGATGAGTGGCAAAAAACTAAGTATACACCACTGAAGACATTAACGGTTTGAATTACAAATTAATAACATAAGAGTTCCAAGTAATGTGGCAAGATGTGTAAGCTTTTACCTTCGGGCACTGGTGCATTAAATCCTGGATATCTAATTATATCAGATATCCGAACAGGTTCAATTTCACCCTCCTCTGCATCTCCATTGTCAACTATTCCTTCATTAATATAGATTTTCAAACCTTCATTAGTGGGATACAACCATGCTGTGGGATATCCTAATTGTCGCATTTTATAAATGTAAGGAGGTAATTCAGTTTTCAGAGAAATTCCCAATGCTTCCTCTAAAGCAGTACTTATCTTTCCTGGCTCAAAATTTTTGAATTTCTCGTCGGCATCTTCAAAAACTAACTTTGGAGTATTAAACATGTGTGACTTTGATTTGGTGAAGGACATTCGATTGTTGTTAATGCGATCTCTGTCCTTGGGTTGGTCACAGTCCATGAGATGATGTTCACCACCACAGTTAAAGCATTGCTTCAACTGTTTCACACGCACATTCAGCACTTCCTCCATTATTGGCAAGGCCTTGAAGAACAACTGTTGGTAAGCTGGAACATTCCAAATCTCAGTAACTTTCGATTGGTCATCAGAGAGAGGAGTACCCATTCTATCAATCATAAACCCTTTGTAATACTGACATGCGCAAACTACATATTGCTCCACAACATCTTTTGACTTTGTAGGATTTGTACGCTTACCCTTAAGATTGGAGGTGAAAGACTTTAGAGGAACTGCAGAGTTCTGAGCTTTCAACTTACTAGACATCAAAACATCCTGCGTAGATGTTTTTTGACTTATATTCTGCAATACTTCATCAATGTCTTTGCGGTGCACATTTGACAAATCATTATTTAAATATAAAACAACTGCAAAAGGCTTTGATTTAATTTCTTCTTCAAGCCTATCAAGCAAATTGACACTTTTTGACTGCCCTTCAGATTTCTCTGCAACATCTACTTGAAACAATTGAGGGCCAACTAATCTTTTAATGACAGTCTTCAATTTTAAATTTTGTTCTTCAAGCTCTTTTATGTAGCACGAATCCTGGGAGGTTAGTGAAGGTACTTTGTTTGCCGCATCAACATTGTTCGCATTTTCTCCAGAGAAATTAGCAAATAAAAAGCCATCATCAAATGTTGGCTCCATATAAATAAATTTTGCTAAAAGTGAAAATATGATCTATAAAATTTATATACCTGCATATATATTTAAAACTTGTGTGTTTGTATATTTCAACAAATTAACCCATGTCATTTTAGCCCTGGCATACTGTGACATTAGACAAACAGTACTATCATCAGTACCTCTTTTATATACATCAATAAAAATATTACTAGCTATAACTCTGTGCAAAATGCACTCATCACTTTAATAGAGAATAACTGTGTCCACTTACCAACTTTTTGTGTTTGTATATAAATGCATAAATGTCTACCCATGAAAATTAGTATATTTAAACCTTTAGAAATCAGCTTAAGATACGACATTTCTGGATATGACAAAATTGACTAAGCAAATAACTTAAAAACAAAAATTATCTAACCTCCATTGGTGAGACTTGTTAATCCTACAAAAGAATAAATTTTGATCTATGTGTGTGTGATTAAAACATTCTTTGAAAGGTCTGCAGTATAGATAAACAGTCTTTGGTATGTGAAACAATGTTATCATTTTAATGAAAGTTTAAAAAACACTTATTGAAAAATTAAGTTTAAATGTTCCTGAAAGTAACAAACGCTGTTACGACGCTCAATGACAATGACCGTGATCTAATGTAAGTATAAATATCTTTAAAAGGAAATAAAATAGGGGAAAAGTGTAAACTTTTGAAATAACCCTGTAAAGATACATACATGCTTTATTCAAAATTTAACTCAATAATAATAAAACAGTAACAGTAACAACAACACCAGCAAAACAACAACAGTCTTGTAAGAGTAAGTATATAAGTGAGTAAACCATCCAAACAAGGGAACTGGCCTAAAAAAACTATAATATAAAGTACATCTAGGTAGTCACAGCGCTATGATATCAAACTGATGGATCGCGATACCATTAGAATTGGAAGCTTGAACATCTCCGAATGTGCGGCAGAAGCGAAGAAACTGGCAGGCAACAATCAGAATTGAGACGAGCAGCTTATACTCAGTGACTAGGAATTCTGATTACCGTTTTAAATTTTCTTTGTGTAAAATAAGAAGGCACATGTAATGATGGTTCTTTTTATTTTCAATTGGTATTTATTCTGTCAAAGAATAGTTAAGAATTGCGAAATTATCGAGACAATTTTTGTTTACAAAAAGGTTATTCGAAGGAATTTAGATAAAACAGAAACAAAGTAATCCCTCCTCATCGTTAGGCATGTGCTTCCTGCGAGATACTTGTTCAGTCTACATGTTCAAATAGACTTTTCTCTTTTTAGGTAAATTATAACAAGTGCACAAAGATTCGGCTACATCTGAACCTTTTCGTCGCTAAGTTTTGAGAGTTGTAGATAGATTAAACCTAGCTAGGTATCTAATGTTTATAAACGATGCAAACATTAATTTACAAATATTGAAAAAAATACCGCTGACTGATATAATGATTACGTCTTTGCAATAATAATGTCAATTTTCCACAACTTAACTTCGCTGGTAAAATGACATTGCTATTTGTAAACACCAGAGTTTCATTTATAAACTTAAAAACATTAAAAAATCTTTTTGTTCTCGGACTAACGTGTGTTGCTGAAAAACGCGCGTGTAGCACTAGGTTTGCGGGCGTAGGAAAAAAATGGCACCGGAAAAATGGCATGAAACAAAATGTCACCGAAAAAAAGGACCCTGAAAAAAATAGCACTCGGAAAGTACTTTAATAGACCAGGTGAAATGGGGGGTAGGGGTCACCCGAGAGGTGAAAAACTTTCATTATGATTTTTGAGTAGCTAACATACTATATTTTTAGAATCGCAATGGTAAACAGCCTGAACAGGTGGCAGTATTTGTCAGGAGAACGTTAAACAGGGTGTAATTTTTGCCTTTTTTTCGATTTGTAAGGGATTTGGCTTTGAACCTGAATAGAAACATGATCTTTAAATTGCATTTGCGAACGGAGTATTTATTGAAATTCAATGAAACTTAACAGACCTGTCACATATATAAGTTCTTTTTCGATTTTCAGTCAAAAAGATTTTTTATCCTGTCAGGGGATATTGTACAAAAGAAAACAGGAGGTAAAACCCTTAAAATCGCCATTTCTAAAGGTATTTTTTTACTTCTTTTACAGTACAAACTGTGGAAAGTTCTCACAAATGTAAAAATATGCAATTCCCAATCAAAAAACCATAAATTCTTCTGTCTGGGGGTATTTAAAGGACAAAGCCGGGGGTAAAATTGCTTAAAAAGTTCTATGTATTATGGGGTTTAAAAAGCATGAAAGGTTTACAAAGTTCTCGATTGCATGAAAACATACAATCTGTGATAAAAAAGCTAATATTTTTTTATGTGGGGGTTGTTATACAGAAGAAAACTGGGGGAAACCCTAAAAAATCACTGTTTTTTTGTAAAAAAAAAAGTTGTTCTTTTCCATGATAAATTATGTTTCAAAGCGTGAACAATTACACATTTTTCTTTTCATAAGCAACTCGATTTTCAGGGTCAGGCCTAAGGTTGCTAAGGGTCGGTATGATACACTTTCAGGGCTAAAGTTGCTTAACAGGTTGCTAAAGTTATTTTTTCTCTGTGATACCGAATCATGAAATCAGTGCTGAGGGTTGCTAAAGCAAGCTGCTTAATTTTTTGGTTAATTTGATGGCTGAAGCCTTAGCAACTAGGTTGCTTATAAAAAAATAATGTGTACTAATTCTTCGCTACGTTTACATCTATTCAATTATTAATATTTATCATGCCATTCTTCACGGTCCCGCATCAGAGCTGGTAGATCATCAGGTGTGCATTCCATGTCTCTGCAGAGTTGGTCTATGTAGGTTGTGGCTGGTCGGCCAGGTCTGTTCTTGCCATGCCGTGGCGATCAAAGCAAAAGGTCGCTAGCAAGTTTATACTCCGCTCTCCAACAGTGACCTGCAAAGCGCATTCTGCGTTCCTTCAAGATTGTTGAGATTGGAGGGATGCTTCCATACAGTTGCATTTTTGTCAGATGCTGCCTCCAGGATAAATTGAAAGCAGCTCTAAGCATTCGAGTGTAGGTTCCATCGAGTCTGGATTCAAGAGTCTTGGTTAATGTCCATGTAATCGTACCATACATCAAAACAGCCTCAACTGTAGCTCTAAAAAAGCTACGTTTAAGATGGTTTGATAGTTAGGATTTCCATACAGTTTGCATTTTATTCAAGGCTCCCCACGTTTTCGTAATGCGAATTTTCATATCTTGCTCTGTGGAGCTTATTTCACTGCGAAGATGTTTCAAACTTTTAACAGCTTTGATATTTTCTCCGGATGTTGTTTGAATTGAGCCTTGTTGGTTGAAGGTCAAAAACGCTGTTTTGGATGCATTCACATACAAGCCCACATCTTTAGCAGCATTTTCAAGATGATGCAAAAGAGTGGATGTATCTGCGATGGTATCTGCAGTGAGAGCTAGGTTATCTGCGTAGTTTACATCAGTTAGCTTTTTGGGAGGATATCTACTCGACTTTCTTCTTAATTATGTAAAACCAAGGTCATCGTGTTTGTCCAAAGATGTCCTTAGTACGTAATCAAGAGTGATTATGAAGAGGTAGGGTGCAAGCGTGTCACCCTGAAGAACTCCTGCTGCGATGTCAAAATAGTCTGTGTCGCCATCTGGTGATCGTACTAATGATTTTGTGTTCTTATACAACATCATTATGGCAGATACTGTCTCATCAGGTATTCCATAGGCTTTGAGTATCTTTTCCATTTTCCTTCTGTGAATTGAGTCAAAGGCTTTGGAGAAGTCAACAAAGAGAAGACAAGCTGGTAGATTTTTTGCTCTAACACCTTCCATGAGCCTACGGACTGTCAGAATTTGCCCAGTTGTTGATCTGCTTTTTCTGAAGCCGTTTTGATTTTTACGAAGAATTCTTTCTACTTCAGGCTCTACTCGGAAATATGTGTTATTCTCCTATAGTTCTTTGCTAAGCCAAGATTACCCTTTCTTGGGGGGGATCTGTAATGGGATCTTCGGGATCTTGGATCTGCAATGGGTGCAGATTCAAGGAGTTGTTGAAAGTGATCTTTCCATTTTCTCAGTCTTTCTTCCGGGCTAGTTGCCTTCAAGGTAGCTTTGTTTGATGACTTTTGACCACTGATCTCATTGGCAGTTTTCCATGCTGAGGCAGACTGCTTATTTGCCGCTGCTTTTTGGATTGATTTAACTTTGCCCTGTACATATTTAGCTAGTTCTTTCTCGTATGCTTGTTTTAGTTCATTCAATTCTTCGTTAAACTCTCTGATTTTATCTCGTGATGGATTTGAAATCTTTCTAGATGTTTTCTCCTTGAGTGTGGCCCTTTTCATCTTTATTTCAGATGACTCCCATGGAACTTTCTTTTTAAGATTTGGCTTATGTGGGATATTCTTTGCAGCAGCTTTTTCATGGGCAATTACAAAGTTGTTAAAACTGGAGTTAGCAGAAGGAGCTTCTTCCTCGGCTACCAGAGCAGCAAATCTGTTTATTGACGAATATTCTCGCACATTGCGTTTGTTGTTGTTCCAAGGAGATAACTTTTTAAAGCAATATCAGACAACATTTTCATCATTAGAATTTAGCCACTTTTGTCCGACATTGCGTTTTCTGATAAATTTGTGCAAAAAACGAGGACCAGCCAAACTCGGGGTTATTTTTGTTCGGACGCTTTTATAAAATAACAAGTTGCGGGAAGAAATTGTTGCGAACACTGGAAACAATTAAAAGTTGCGGGAAGAAAAAGTTAGAAACATTCTGGACATTTTAACAAAGAGGGGGTGCGGCACCACCCCAACATTTTGTTTGTCGGCAAATTCCCAAACCCTGTCGGCAAAATGAAAATTTCCTATTTTCTACCTTCTTTCTTCTGTTGTAATGCTGAACAAAAACCGTCGTCATTATATGTTATCATTGGATCAATAACTTTTGATTTCTACTTTAAAGTAGAAACACAATACAATTGTGTATGCTCATTACGCAATTTTCATTGACTGACGTTGACAACCAGAGTGAGTGAATCATCATTCATTCACTCTCATTGTCGTCGACGTTGTGACGGATTTAATTGCTTGAAAAATGTAACAAATATGCGAGATGTAACAAATTCAAATCTATCATAGAATAAATCTAAAACCAAAACATTTTCACATGAAACTAATTCAAATGATGAAACAATCACATGCAGCATACATTTTGAACTATTTTATTGAGTAATCTCAATCGAACGAACACAAATGGTAGCCAGATCAAAAATGCTTGACGACAGACTTGAACAGTTAATGTTAATGGCTTGTGAGAGAGACGTCACCGATAATGTACGTGTTGAAAAACTAGCCACCATTTGGGCTACACTTAAGACCAGAAGAGTCTTAATATCGAACAAATAAACACACATTTCATATATCCTTTTGACTAGTTTTTATGTATTGTTCAGTTTTTTGTGTTTATTGGATAAAAAAATTCTTGTCGGCAAATTCGGCCTTTATGACCCTTGTACCCCAGCTGGTAGAAGGCATTTTCCTTGCAAGCATCTCCAGGTCTGCCTGGTTTCTGAAGAATAAACAAAATGTTCAAGATTTTTGTTTATTTGTTGTGAATTTAAAGGAAACAACAATCTGCATATTTATTGAACTTTGAAGGGAAAGAGAGACGTAATTTATAAATAATAAGCCTCAACAAAATGGTTAAATGCATCTTTGTAAATATGAAGATTTGAATCAATTTCATATACTGTGACATACAATTCAAAAGTAACTGTAAGAACATATGTCGACTGTATAAATATAACTTACATTACAGCGATCTGGAACTTTGTTAAGTGTGTCACATTCACTTCTGTTACGCATTAAGAGCAAGACGTGTTTTTTGTGCGTGTTTTTTGTGTGTGGTCGTTATACATTGGAGGTTATATTGGCGTTGGTTACATTGGCGTTATACATTGCATTTACATTGGAGGTTCTTTTTGCCGTTTACTGTGTGTTTTTACCAGTATTTGTGGATTATTTCATGGTTTGGGTTGGATATTTATCTTATTTCTAACAGATTAAGATTTGAATTCTCCTAACCCGCCGTTCACAACAACTTTTAATCACTCCCTTACTATTAATTAAATAGTAATTGGTGTTAAACTCATTAACTCCTTACTTGTATCTCCTTTGCAGTGCTTTTTTTTTCTTTTTTGGGATTATAACGCCCGACTGCTTGCCACCGGGCGGAATCTTCCTTTAAAGAAATTTTTCATTGCATATTATACAAATTTCTGACAGCGGGGTAATGATGTAATTTTTGGAAAGCTGGTTTTGTTGCAGATACAGTTTTACACACATTGCTGACTTTCCATTCTCTTTAATCGCGCCTTAACTTTGCATCAATGACCAGGATGAATGACTTTAAGGATCAGTTGATGAAATTTGAGAAACATCTCTTAGACATTTCATCTAAAGTCAGCAACATTGAGATTTTTATGTCTGACAAACTTGGAGAAATTAATGAAAGCGTCTCCCATATAAAAGACGTTGTTATAAAAAATCTGATCGAAGAGAACAGACGTTTAAGACAGAAAGTTGCTAATTTGGAGGAAGACCAAGAGTGTTTGGAAAAAGAAATTTAAAATTTGGATAACTACAGCCGCAGAAACAACATCGTGATCGACGGAATTCCCGACTCTGTGAAGGACGAGTACCTGGAGGGGGCGGTGATCGAGATTTTTGAGGCGATGGACATTACTATCGACGAGCGTGACGTGGAGGCGTGTCACCGCATCGGGAGATCGTCACCCAAGAAATCGATTGTTCGGTTTGTAAATAGGAAGCTCTGTATGAGAGCTTTTCAAAACCGGAGGAAACTTAAGGACTTCAAATCACCTAGTCTTGGTCATAAAATGACGAAGATTTTTATAAGAGAAAATCTTTGTCCCTATTTTGAAAAGCTCTCTTATTATTGCCGTTTATTAAAAAGGGCTAACCTAATCAACGACACTTTCTGTCTTAATGGAAAGGTTTTTATTAAACGCACCATTAACGAGAAAAGGATTGTGATAGACCATTGTAACACTTTGGTCAATCTATATCCTGATTTCGATTTTTGTGCATGATATAATTTCCTTGATTGAAAACTTCTGCTTTGTAACAAAACCAGCAAATAATTGAATAACTAAAAGTAATATTTTCGTAAAATTCTTATTTCCCCCCTTTCTTTTTCTTTCTTTTATATACAATTCTTCTCTTTCCATGGAAAGATGTTTTTGCAATGTGTGCAATAGAATTATTAAAAACAACCACCATGCAATACAATGTGATATTTGTAACTCTTGGATGCATAAAAAATGCAATGGATTAAATGACATTGATTACCGTTTATTACAATCAAACGTCTCTGATTGGTTTTGTATTTTGTGCATAAGGAAAATTTTTCCATTTAGTCAAGTATCGGATAATGAACTTTTCCAAGTTTTCAACTCTGATATTATTATAGACACAAACAAAATTCCCGGTAATATGAAAATTTTTCTTTCTCATGACCGTAACAAACTCTTTTCTAAGTTCAATGACTTTTTTTCCACAAATTGCGTTGATAATTCAAAAGAAGAAAATGATTTATATCATAATGTTATAAATTGTAAGTATTTCAATATTGATGATTTTGTTTCCTCCAAATTTGACAGCAATAACTCTTTTTCGATTTTTCATTTAAATGTATCTTCACTTAACAAACATTTTGATGAATTGTGTATCATGTTACGTTTACTTAACTTTGATTTTGGTATCATTGGTTTAACCGAAACTAAATTAAAACGTGACGCTCCACCACCGTTTCCAATATCATTAGAAGGATATAACATTGAACACACTCCTACTGAATCATCTTGTGGTGGTGCACTTCTGTATGTCTCTAAAAAATTAAATTATAAACTGAGAAATGACTTGTTGATGTATAAAAAATTACACTTAGAATCGATTTTTATTGAAATAATTCGTCCAAAAAAAGTTAACATTGTTGTTGGGTGTATTTATCGTCATCCATGTATGTCAATTAATGAATTTACAAATGATTTTATTCTTCCTCTTTTTTCGAAGTTAAATTCTGGAAACAAAAGTGTTTTTTTACTTGGAGATTTTAATATAGATTTAATTAAAGTTAATTCTGATAATGAAACTTCAGATTTTTTCAACTTTATAACTTCAAATAACTTTCTTCCTCATATTACGTTACCAACAAGAATTACTGAGAAATCTAAAACGATTATTGATAATATTTATTTGTTGTCTGGTAACTTAACGTCAACAATTTCTGATCACTTACCTCAGTTATTTATTCAACCTAACTTTTATGTCACATTTGTTCCTCGTAAACACAATATCCTCCGTAGAAATACCACTTATTTTGATAAAAAAGGTTTTCTTTCTGAATTTAATAACGTAAATTGGAATGAAATTCTTGAATTTGATAAAGTTAATACCGACAACAGTTTTAATTTATTTTTTGAGGTTTTTAACGGTTTATTAAACAAGTATTTGCCACTTAAAAAGGTCAGTATTAAAAGCTTCAAGCTCTCTCTCAAACCGTGGATAACAAAAGGTATTTTAACATCTATAAAAATCAGGAATAAGATTTATCGTAAATATCTTCGATCCAAAGATATTAATAACAAAATCAAGTTAAAATCTCGGTATAATTCATATAGAAACTTATTAAATAAACTTTTAAGATGCAGCAAGCAAAACCATTTTAAGAAATACTTTATTGATAACTCAAAGAACCTTCGGAAAATTTGGATTGGTATAAAAAGTTTGTTAAATATAAAAAGTAAAATACATTCTGTTCCAACTATTATTCTGGATGATAATGGTGTTTCATTGATCGACCCTGTGAAAATTGCTAACAAATTTAACTCCTATTTTACGTCAGTTGCACAAAACATCCAATCTAAAATTCATTCATCTCATACAAGTTTTAAAAAATACCTAAAAAATCCGAACCCCAAATGTATTTTCATATCTCCAACAAATGATTTAGAGATTTCTTCCTTAATATCTAGCCTAAGTAATAGAAAAGCTACTGGACCAAATAGCATACCTGTAGTGGTCCTAAAAGAATTAGGTAATTCAATTTCTGTCGTTCTTTCAAAGTTATTTAACCTATCTTTTACGACTGGTGTTTTTCCAAATATTCTCAAAACATCGTCAGTTTTGCCGCTTTTTAAAAAAGGTTCTAAATTAGAATGTTCTAATTATAGACCAATATCTTTGCTTTCTAACGTCAGTAAACTCTTGGAGAAACTTATGTATTTTCGAATTTACAATTTCGTACATAAATTTAATTGCCTTAATGAATTACAATTTGGGTTTCGATCAAAGTATTCAACAGCTCATGCATTATTAAGTTTAACAGAGAGAGTGAGAGAAGCTATTGACTCTTATCTTTTTGCATGTGGTATTTTTGTTGATCTGAAGAAGGCATTTGATACAGTCCATCACAAAATTCTTCTCGAAAAACTTGATCACATCGGTGCAAGAGGCATTGTTAATGAATGGTTTGCTTCGTATTTGCAAGATCGGCAACAGTATGTAACGATTAACGGGTTTTCATCATCGTTAAAGTCAATCAGATGCGGCGTTCCTCAAGGTTCTGTGTTGTGTTATTTTTAGTTTATATTAATGATTTTCATAATTGTATAAAGTTTTCAACAGTGCATCATTTTGCAGATGACACTAATTTGTTATACATCAACAAGTCCATAAAAACCTTATGTAAAAAAGTAAATTATGATCTGCGAAGATTGAATGATTGGCTTAATGCAAATCTTATCGCTTTAAACGCAAACAAAACCGAATTTATCATTTTTAAGAAACGTCATAAAAAAAACGATTCTGAAATTAAAATCATGTTAAATGGATCACGTTTAAAACAATCAACCTACATTAATTATTTGGGTGTTTTAATTGATGAAAATTTGACTTGGAAACCTCACTTAAATGAACTTTGTAAAAAATTAAACCGATCAAATAGCATGCTTTCAAAAATTAGATACCACGTTAATATAAAAATTTTAAAAAGTTTGTATTTTTTAATTTTTTCGTCGCATTTAACATATTGTTGTCAAATTTGGGGCCAAAAAGGAAGCTTAAATTTAAATAAATTATGTTCTATTCAACGATCAGCTTTAAGAATTATAAATTTTCAACCTTTTAGATCAAATGTAACTGCTGCTTTCACTAAATTTAACATCTTTCCATTTTCGTCAACTATCAAACTCCTCAACATTATGTTTGTTTTTGATTCTTTAAACCAAAATATCCCCCCTTCGATTGGCAATTTCTTCACAAAACTTTGCCATTTTCATTCTTATCCATCTCGGGTACTTCTCATACCCGACACCGCCATCATTTAAGTATTTGGTGAATAGCGGAAGCTGATCATAATATTCCGTACTGATTTCCTGCGCTTTTTCCTCGAAGTCATATGAATCATCCAACTGCAGTATTGCGTTTTTCTGAATATCTTGTCTATATGCGTTTCTTCAACTTCTGGTTGGTTGTCTCGTTCTCAATATGGCGCCTGGCGTTTTCTTCCAAGTGACGTGTGCATAATATCATGGTTGCGGGAAACGTTTCTGTTTTGCTTTTGTGAAGGCCTTTTCTTCATCGGAACCGATTATAATATCTTTCACTCCTAGTTCGACGTCAACTTCACTGATGTTATCAAGCCTTGCCTGGATGTGTGTTAGGAATTTACAGTATGTAAGAAATGCGGCATCCCAGTGAAGGAACAATGATCCTAAAACAATGGGTGATTCTTGCGTGGACTTCCGCAGCAATTTTTTATTCTTGTACACAAGGGTGGTAACGAAACATAGTCCAACATTGAAGGTCCTGTCGATTCCAATAACAGTTCGGGACAATGTCTTTGAAGGCGCGCGATGTAGTTGAAGATCTTAAAATTGGTGTTCACTTAATAAGATTAATGATGGTGCTTGCCACATTGCATCGCAGTCTTAACTCTTTCCTTCCCCACTTATGATGTTCTTATGAACACCCATGCAATTTCTTGCTGTTCCATGGATACAAACGTTGCAAGGGTATTTCCCAATGTACTCTACTACCGCCACGTTACTGCTACCATCCAACCATGATATTCGTTTCTGATAATTCGGCTCTCTCTTAAGAGTGATATTAAACCTTCTCGGTGTTATGACATTTTCGGGTTGTGATTGTGGATCCAGCGCCAGAAGAGTGTGACCAATTTATGCCACCACAAGGGATGATGATACTTGACATTTTGGTAGATTTGGAGTCTGTCTTGAAGCTTTACTTGAGAGTCTTGGATAACGACGACAACCTCATAATGACAGCTTTTCGGGTGGCACAAACCCTTGAGACTTATTTACGTTTGGAATTAAAAGCTGAATTTGTTCCTTGAAAACATAGAAGATGAAAATGGCAACATCTTACTCAACTTGTCTTTGAACGACACAAAGCACACCATCCAACTCAACAGTACCCATCACCTATCAAGGACATCAAGAATAAGCAGAATCCTTGTAATCTTTAATCTTGTTGGTACAGTAACGGAAGTCATAATCAGTAACATAACAGCAAATGGCGCAGACAAAAACCAACAAAACACGTTGATGGAATACGCATCTAGCCTTTAACGTGACAAGCCAAGTCAGTCTGGAGGATCATTTGAGTTTGGTTGGCAGCTTGCACACATTGTATGGCACTAATTATGCACATAAGGTTCCAGAGAAAAGTGATGATTGGGGCAAATTCAGTATCACAATAACTTATAAGCGAAAATAAAATTGTTCAGAGGACGAGCTTATCCAAGAATATCACAATATCTGGCTGTTATTAATTCGCTCTCGGCTTAAGTTTAAAAATGAGAAGTCCAAACACTAAATTTTTTAGTAATATCTGTTCCAATCATATCCATCCAAATGTATGTGATTTAATACAAATTCTACTATCAGTCGCACTAACTGGCCCCTAGAAAGATTGTTCAGCAAGCTGCCCAAAATTTGCTTTATGGACAGGAATCAGTTTCTTCCTGGCAATCTAGAAGTTTTGTATTCGTTGAGTTTGTTACAAAACGAAAACATTGATTGCGAGAAAACAATGGAAATTCTCCAAAAATGAAGATAGAAAATTATTTAGTTATAGTACATTATTATTGTGGTATTATAAGTAAAGTTTTTTCCTTTCCTACTATTTTGTTTATTATATATTGACTGCCTGTGCTCTAATAAAGTATAGTCTTGTGCAAAAAAGTCATAAGATTTTATATATTTGTTTTTCTTTTAATATCGTAGGTTTATTTAGCAGTTTTTGAGGAACTATCTTTAGTATATATATTTATAGTTCCTAATCTTCATTTCTCAATTTGTTTGAGGTTTTTGGTGTAGTCGATTTGTACCTTAATAATTGTGAAGGGGGAGAAAAAATTGGTTGAGAATGTAGATGGATGCGGATGCTATATGGGGGGGGGGGGGGGGGGGGTGGTGAGTCAAATCCTTTTATGGGGGCACAAAAATAATTTTGGTAGATATCTTTAATGCACAGAAAAAATTCACAGCTCACAATCTTCACTTTATTGCCTGTACCAGATCCGCGCAATAAACTTCCAAGTTCATTGTTCTAAAACAATTAATTTCTCTTATTCCAATTATTTCGTATTTCCTCTTTTATACGCCGCCCTCCAATAAACACCACTCCTTCGAAGTTAATGGAGCGAATGAGTCAGCGACGACATTGATTAGTCCTAATAGGATACCAGAGAAGGAAAATAAACAGGCCTATTGAATTTGTTGGTCCGTATTCCGGAGCGAAATAACGTAAACAAGTCCGATTTAGCGAAAAAAAATTCGGATGCCCGCCACAAGCAATTATCTATACGAAACCCTAAAAACTTCAAATCTTCTGACAAGTTTTCAGATCTTTGGAAAAGAATGACAGTCGACAAACTGGTCCTAGAATGTGATTATGTACACATGTCATACGATTGGTATTGTCAAGTGTGCAAAAGGATGATCTAGGCATACGAATCTGCAAATATTGCCACGTTTATTTTCCTAGTATGGCTGCTGTTACACGTCACGGTGGTCCTGCATAGGTGACAGATGCACTGGCAGGCGACAGTTTGAAAGAAGAAGAAGATAGCGCGGAAGAATCACTACTAGTCCTCAATATATATGAGATTCTGTCCAAGTCACCTTTTTTGGACGCGAGTGATGGCGAAGATGATTCTTTAATCTTATGTCTTCATTAGGGGCTACCCCAAAAGCACGTCCTTAGTTCGAAAAACGTAGCGTAGAATTTTGTACCGGGGGTTGTTTGGGACAGAGTGTATGTATCCAGTTTGTCCATCAATTAAGGTTTTTCCAAATCTTTTAGGTGTCCTTTTTACATGCAGGTCTAATCGTTTCAAGAATGGCTATAAAACTTGAAACACGGCAGTTTTAAACACTGAAATCTTGAAAACGTCAAATTTTTATAATTTAGATTTTTAATACATTGTGATGGTGATGGTGTGGTAAATATTTTGTTAACTGCGTTTTGTAAAACATAATTATGGTTTTGAAATATATTTTAATGCAACTCAGATTTGTTTGTTAAACCCGCTTCAGTTTACCCTTTTTCCAGTCCATAATGCTTGAGGAAGTTTGACCTTTATAACCCCAAGTTGAACTAACTTTATACATAAAAATATTTGACCATGTAGAAAAAAATCCTAGATCCGCGCCTGGATAAAATGTTTACATCGATTTGTTGTTGTGACACGGTTGGTTGATTTTGTCGTATCGTTGATCGGAGATCAGCGTTTTCTTGCCTTAAATATGAGATTTCTTCCCTTAAAATTGAGATCATAGTATCCTTTCCTTTTACAATATATTTATCGCTCGGCGAAGGAATAAATTGGCGAAGGCAACAATTATCTATGCCATCGACGTTTTGATTAATTTCAGCAAATTTCTCACTAACAAAGCGCTTAAAATCAATGAAGTCCGAATCCAAATCAACTTTTGAAGAATTTAAAATAGATGTTTGATCTGTTGATTTATCGTCTAATTTAACTTCTTTTACTGTGTCGGTGACATCCAAAGCGCAATAAACATACCTCCCCTGGTATAGTCTTTTGCAAAGAACTTTCTTTTCAATCAACCGACTGATACAGTTCTCCACATCGTTCTTATCCAGAGATTTACATCCTTCTTCTAACATAATGCTTTCAACGTCACACAAATATTTCAATGATTTACGTTTTTTAATAACATCCACAACAATATCATCAATATTAGTATTTATTATGATTTCTCCGATCGTCTCGCAAGAGCTCTGACTGGCCATTTTGAAATCAGAATCAGAATCGCAAATATAGCAATTATAATAGGCCCAACATATTGATGTTTCATTTGATAAAATTGCATGTTACTCTGTCGAACACTAGCAATAAAGATATTACAAATTACAAAGAAAGGACGTTCTGCTCAATCTATGCCTCCAATAAATATACTCAAGTCAACAAGGCAAACCGCTTAGCTAGGTTGGCTAATTCGCAAAATGTTTACTTATATGGACCCCATCATTTTTAAAAAGCTGTTTGCGCCCTTTTCTGGAATACTGCGAAACAGTATGCAACCCACAACTTTTATATGACAAACACCAAAAAGTTTGAGGAGCATCAAAAATGATTCCAGACCTAGGAAATGCTTTGTACGAACAAAGAATAGTGAGTCTAAATATGCCTAGAATTGGATATAGAAGAATAGGAGGAGATCTGATAGAAGTTCAACTCAATGGTTCAACTCACACTATAAATGTGAAAACACCTCTTCAATGTGGAAAGCAGACGATTTATGAGTGGTCACAACTACAAACTTCAGAAGGAATCCACTCAACTCGATATACGAAAATACTTTTTCGCGAACAGGATTATCTACTAATGGAACAGTTTACCCGACGAATTACTACGCGCTTCCATACTACACATTTAAAGCCCTACTTGATAAACATTTGTGCGAAGATTGATTTTAATTTCTACTCAATTCTTACACTTTTTTCGGAACCCAACACTACACAAGCCAACTTCTAGCGACTGTTTTATTAAATCTCACATCTTAGTGTGTGTTATATTTTCATACTTATGTGAAATATATTTGTTTTCAATTCTGTGAGAATAACTGTTATTTATTTAAATTTCATTTTATAGATTGACAGGCAACTAGATGCCTCTAAATTTATTGTAAACCTTAACCTTAACTTGAATAATAATAATAACAGCATAGTCGGAAGAAAGTACTGGTATTTTCTAAGGACTACGGTAACACCATATAGCATAAAATATCATAAAGCTTTTAAAATCTTTGAAATGAGCCTTTTACACAGTGCTTCCATTTGGGGTTTCTATCTTCTAACAACTTCATTTTGAGACAATAGTTCTTATACTACTTTGATTCAGCTTAAAATTGTCGTTTCAACAATATATAATAGTCAGTGTAAAAAATCTGAAAAATGCTGACGTCAGCATTGATGCCTTCAAACCTTAATATCTCAAAATCGATAGATTTTAAGACCATACTTCTTTTGGTAGTTATTATCAGAATAGAAATTGTCGTTCCAACGGTGTATAGATTATCCAGGTTTGAATAAATAAATATTCTGACACAAAAAGTGCTGATGTCAGCAATTACGTGACTTTCAGACGTGTCGCCTTCAAAAATTTGAATCGTAATTATGTTCCCAACATTTGTACCAAGTTTCATGCTTTTGTCAAAAACTGAAGTATGAATGTGCTAACAGCCCTGACTATTACAAAAAAACGAGTTTAAAACGAAGTATGTTGAGGGGATAGCGTCAAAATTTAAAGCTGCAGTTCTTTGTAACATTGATGGTGATGTTGAAGGAATTGACAACTTTGTAAAAAGGTACTGCCAAAAAATGGCGAAACACTTCCAGCTGCTTCTACAGTGAGAGAAACAAATTTCAAATTGGTCAAGTATTTCCGTTGTCAACACAATACTCGCTACGAAGACAGCAAGGAGGACTTGGAAAGCATTTTTTCTGCTACACTGCTAAACGTATCAAAAACACAAATTGTCGATTCTCGTTGAGTGTAAAGTTGCTGTATAACCAAGGGCATGGGTTCTTATTCCCATGAGGTCAAAGATGCCAAATGCCCGCATACCCAAATGAAAAAATAATCGCTATATTTATTTATTTTACTATAATCAAGTTCCAGTTAAAACAATAATCTTACAGCAATACTTGAATAGAATCTGTCATAAGCTGTAGGTTCTCTCTTCATTGTTTCTATATAAAAAAACACATTAATATTATTATTATTATATAATAATCACGAGCATGTGCAAAATCAGGCAATTTTAATTTTTCCCAGACGGAAGCCTTTCTCGGTAGTTGAAATATTTCATGTCTATGATAGTATATTTTTTGCTAAGTTTAGAAATCTCATTCACTTTATTGAATGTTTTTGTTTACCTCGACCATTGGCAAAAGGCAGTCAGCCATCTATTGTAAACAAGTTATTGTATAGAACAAAGGCATGGCTTTGTCATCATGCAATAGGTTCCACTCTGATCATATTAATACAACACCAAAAGAAAAAGTAAATATAATATTACGTGATCTTTGATCTTGTGGTTTTGGTACACTAATGTCCTCTTCTAAATGCGCTAAATGTAGTTTTAGTAACGCTAAATGTAAAAATTATAAGGTCACACATATTTTACTATTTTAACCATGCTTTCAGAAATCCCACGATAAAACATATTATCTTTTCCTGCTATTTCTTTGTTTTTTTTGCGTTTATGCTGGAAAATTATATGTATATTTTAATTACCAACTGGTTCATAATAGGCTATGGACTAGAATAGTCTATGGTTTTATGTATGAAGTTTCAAAATAGGCTGAGCTAAAAAAAACCTCCTGTCTTCTTCTTCAGTTTCTTATTTGGTTTCTTCTTCTATGGTTAGATCGTTTGTATCTATCCTTTTTAAACTTTCGTGGTGTTCACTGTCAACTTTCCCGTTATCTCGATTGTGTACTCGTTCCCAAAACGAGGTTGTTTCCCTAAAGTGAAAAATCAAACAAAATATTTTATTAAACTATTTTCGATATAAAAATCTATACCTAAATAAAAATGAAAATATTTTGAAAAATAATAATTACTTTTTGATAAATTTTTTAGCATGTAGGTATTCAGCATAAATTTTGTTACTATAGTAATAATGTTTTAACAAACACTTTTCAATTATTTTGGCATATAAATAATAAAAGAACTAAGTTAGCTATTAATTAAACATTAAAGAATCCTCGCTCTTTTTTCCTTGACAATGAAAATAATATTACTTGCATCTCTCTTATAGTTCTTATGTTTTCTATATCACTCATATATTAGATTTTCCTTGCTAGAAATTATGCTCTTTAGTGTTTGTAAAAATAAACAAAACACAGCAGCAGCTAAAAAAAAATTCCAAAGAAGAAGTATCAAACGGCGTTTCTTTTCTTGTTTGTTTATATGTTTCTTGTAAAACGACACGGAATATCAAAGATGCGCTGACCATTAAAGATGAGCTGACCATTAAAGATGAGCTGACCAAATACGCGTGACATAGTATTTTTTTGGGATGAGCTGACCGCTAGAGATGAGCTGACCGCTAAAAATGAGCTGACCAATCGGGATGAGCTGACCACTAAAAAAGAGCTGACCGTCTACGGAAAAAAAATGCGCATCGCCGCATCATTTATATTTCAGTTTTGTTACTCGAAATAATGACGTCACTGGCACGAGCTAGTGTGTAGAAAGTATTTACCGTTTGTAAACAAACAAGTTTCTTCTATAAGTGGAACCGAGACTCCTGCGATGCGCGGTTTTAAAAATGGTAGCCTTTCGCTCGAATTACGAGCGGCTAAATGCTGATATTGCGGATGTGGTTTCCGTGGATAGCCAAAATACTTTATAGATATTACAGAAAGTTATGTATTACAAGGTTTTTTTATATTTTATCACTAAAACCCTTCTATTAAAATTATAAGAATTCTCTCGTAATATAATTATACTTACATTTGCATAATTTTTGTTATAAATTTTTAGGGTAAAACAGACGTGTAAAGATACAAGATGCAGGCCGGAGGTGTGTTAAGATAGTATCAAAATTGTAATTTTCAATTGTAGATTCAACGCGATTTTCTGACTGTAAAGATAAATTTTTTATAAGCATCAAAACTCAAAGAAGGCTCAACTGTGTTCTTTTATAACATTAAAAAACGTCCTTAGATCTACGTACGTATGCAGGTAGGGGGAGGGTCAACCAAAAGCGTACAGGGGGAGGGGGTGTCCAAGACAGCGGAATATTTCAGTCACTTCGCACTCATTATACGTCCTTGGATCTACAAGTGATAAAAAGTTAACTATGTTTGTCTCTCAATTCTGTTTGTCGAATAGCACCCACTGGCAATTAGAATCACTCATTGTTTACTCCTCGTATCTATTTTTAAATAATAAAGATCAACAGCTGGAGGTCATAACCTTAGTGATAATTATGCGTCAGTACGCGGGAGGGTGTTTATTGAAAGAGGACAGTAATGTTATTAAATATTTTATTACATACAGGAGGTAATCTTTATACAGTAACTATAAATACCGTAATATGAAAATACTATAAATTATTGTGAATATTATTATTTATTCTGAAGCCATTTTCCATGTTCTAGGATGGAATGATCGTGGAAAACGAAGCAACCTTAGATGCAACCGACATTTTGAACAGCAGTCGAGTCCTGTGTTTTCGGAGCAAATTACCTTCCGTAAAACAATGTAAGTCGTATGGCTTACGGAAAATAACCCCAACTACTTTAACAATCCATCCTTTCAATATGCGCTTTTTACCGTCTGTAACATCGTTCCACCATTGGAGGAGTGAGATTGATGGTGCTAATACGTTAAGCACACGAAACTTTTATGTTCACAGCGAGTTTGGGAATTTCGATATTGATTGTACGAGAGGTGCATTGAAATTAATCCAGGCAAAGGATGTTAAACAGTCAGTGAAACAAGAGTTAGACTGGTTTGCTTTAGAACGATTGAATCCTCATGTGATGGCGCAACCCTCAATAGCGAGCATAAATAACTTTCGTTTGTTGATTCACAACCATCCTATAAATAACGAAATTCCAGGGGTAAATATGGTACCTGGCGAATTGGCTCGATTGTGCTGCAAAAGATATCTATCAGGCGATCACGTACATTGGATTATTGACAAATTAAACACGCAGCAAAACAAATTATCATGCATCTATCTAAATTGAGTTTTCAATATAAAACAATTTGTAAATAAAAAAAGAGTAAACAAACTGTTCTTGCATTTGTGATAATTGGGAGAAACACTGATGAGTCTACATACCTTGGATCAGATGATAAACCAGGATGCCACTGGGTAAACTGCATATATGACTCACAAACAAACGTCACATTGTGCAACGATTCACTTGGATGAAAACCACCAACAAGACTGATTGACTTACAATCGTTTTTTTTTAAAAAAAAATTTCCGACCATTGAAGATCCATCATGTAATCTAGAACTTTCTCATAACTGCGACATGACCGAGATTTTTGGTAACCACTATTGTGACAACACGTGTTCTATATACCCATTACAAACTTGCAATAACATTTGCGGAGTTCTAGCTCTGATAACTGTTGCAATCGCATGCCTGAAAGAAGAATTATATAGAGATCTGGTAGAAAAATGGCGCAATAAGGATAAAATCGTGTTTTTATCAACCCCCTCTAAATTTAACAAATACTTGAGGTATGTCATTATCTCGTGGATGTCAGAAGGACACATTGATATTGATTATGTCATCCCTGCACCGACCGATGAACATATCCCTGAAATGATAATGGTGACAAAGACCATCCAGTAGCAAATTCTGGCAAATCGATCTGCACGGATTATCTGCAACGATTCTTCAGGGTTACAGATCTTCGCAAACATTTATACAAAGCGCATGGGAAGACATTTTGCATGGAAATTGAAACTTTTGATAACTTACGTTGTACGAATATACTATATATATTTTTATAAAGAAACCTTAGAACCTAATTTTAAAAAACTCCCCTAGTTGTATGATATTGATGCGATGCGGCAGTCACTAATTATTTTTAACTTTAACAATCAAAAACAAAGCTGTCTTTCAAAAGGTTTTTATTTTTTTATTTATTGTTTATAAGTGGTAAAATTGAACGTAACTTATATACAATATAAAGAATTTAACGTTTTGCCAAGTTCCCAATATACAGCATATACAATACATTGTTTATAGCAAAGCAAAGGTCCCAGTATTTTGTATTTCAATAATAATATTATAACTTATTCATACAAATTTTGGCGCGGAGAAAATTTGGCAAAATTGGCGATTTTGGTCTGAAATCGGCAAATTAAATCCGCACCAAATTTAAATTATTTCTTCTATCGCCAAATTAAAACCATGAGAAATTCAACTTTTTGTTTACGTACACTTTTCTAGACAATCTAACAAAATAAATATGCAAAATATAAATAATGAATGTAAATAATGATTATGAAATTAAACTAATCAATAGTTATAACACTCCGTTGTTCTTCTTCTTTCTTATCCTTGGTTGCCTCTTTACAACCAACGTTTGTAGTGCTTCGGCAAATTAAATATATACACGCCAAAAAAATCATTTTGGTCCAACGCCAAAATTTGTACGAATAAAGTATTAGTTTCTTATAAATATAATAAATGCTCAAATAAACGCTGCTTCCAATTTAAATTATTATTATTATATGTGTAAGGTTTACAATCATAAATATTGTAGTAGGCATACATTTGCCTGTCAACCTAAAGGTATAGGTAAAGGTATAGTTCGTATATATGTTATCGTTTGTAACAAGCAATGGAAATATAAGTTATATATAGATTATAAATTCTCCACTAGCCGAGTCTATCCCATTTGAATAGATTCGTAAACAGAATGATAGAATGATATAATATGTAGTTAATCGCATTAGGTCCTGATTGTTCGCGAACAGATTCGGCAAGTGGAGAACAAGATTTAGGTTTACAATATCTATATGTATAAATAAATTTCGTTTTTTAGAAAGTCATCAAGCTTGTTCTTAAATTGATTCAGACTTGTTGCGCATACAATTTCGTTTGGAAGACTGTTCCATTTATTTACAACTCTATTTGTAAAAAAGTGCTTGCGAATTTCTAGTCTCGCGAACTGTTTTTTAAGTTTGTACTGGTGCCCGCGGGTGAATGATCTATTATTGACAGAAAATATTGCTTTGCACTTGTAGTACGAGCAGGGCCGCCAAGAGAAAAAAAGCATGGGGGGGCAGAAGCGTAGTTGGGCCCTAGAACGAGAGCGAAGCGCGAGTGTTTGTTTAATTTTAAAGCATTTAAGCTCATTGCTAAACAAAATAAAAATTGTTTCAGATATTTATGGGCCCCTGTTTAGCATGGGCCCCGAGTACTTTGCCCCCGTTGCCCCCCCCCCTCTCGGTGGGCCTGAGTACGAGTAAAGCCATTTATAAACTTCAATGAGGTCACCCCTCAGAAAACGGTATAGCATACTCGATATGTTTAAACGGGCTAGACGTTCGTTGTACGATAATTGGTTAATACCAGGGATCATTTTCGAGGCTCTACGTAGTACATTTTCAACCATTCTTTTATCTTTAGCTAGTCTTATCACACCACAGTACTCAAGGTGAGGACGAACAAGTGATATAAACAGTTTCTTAAATGACTGAGTATCGAGGAAGGTATACGAGCGTCTTATCATGCCCAGCAGTTGATTGGCTTTATTGGCTTTTGTTTTAATATGATGTGAAAATTTTCAATCTTTGTCCACATGTACACCTAGGTCACGTTCGCATATTATTTCCTTTAAGTTAACTCGCTTTTGTTGAATGTCATCATACATGGAGTAATTATATGAACTATTGTTATGTCCCAGATGAAGAACAAAACACTTGTCTGAGTTGAACAACATGTTCCATTTTTGGCTCCAAGTCACTAGATTGTCAATATCTTTCTGAAGTTGGTAATGTGAGACAATATTTTTCATGAGTTGGTATACTTTGGTATCGTCTGCAAACATAGCTGCAATTGAAGAAACTACAGTCGGAAGATCATTTGAATACACAAGAAACAAAAGAGCAGCAAACACAGTTCCTTGGGGTACTCCACTTTCAACATTAGTCCATTCAGAGCTAACTCCATTGACGGTTATTCTTTGTTTTCGATCTTTCAGAAAATTCTCTACAACTTTTAAAAAATTTTCATGTACTCCATAAGCTTTTAGTTTGACAAGAAAAAGGAACAAATATATTTCTGCAATAAAAATGAGTTAAAATACATACTATATGTTAGTAAAAATCAATAAAAGTAAAAGCACAACTCGTTCTTTCGTGTTTCAAATTCTAATGTCGTCACAGGCAATGGTGAAATCATCGACAACATCAGAGTTTTTATCTGTAAAAACACTCCTACTACCTCTCACACATATAAGGGCAGAACGTATAACAATGAATGAAATTTTACAACGTATCCAAGTTAGAACTTTTTCGTATCGATCGCCGGTTTTCGTAGCAATTTTTTCAGCTAGGTGTTTGTGAAAAACTGAACATTCTGGACCTTCACCGCCGTTAACGGAGAAAACAAGTGGGGTAAAGGTTCCTTGTTCGACATTCATAATACGTTCGTTATATCTTCGTTTTTTCTCATTTTTGTGAGATTTGAAGATAACGATAACTGCTCTTTGTTGATCTGCGAGGAAGAATTACAATTAGTGACACGTACGTCAAAGTAGTTGTTTTGTGCGTGACGAAAGAATCCTCTCGCACGAATGTCCAGTCTTGCTTCATCTCCTTTGGCGACTTGAGTCCGAAACGTCTCACCATTGATCGGCTGCAAGGGGGGTTCCACTTCAACATCATTGCACACTTTCTTCAGTAGGTTAGCCTCGAAGTCGCGGAGGTTGTTGTGACGCATAATTACAAATCCACCCTTTTTGCAGTCTAAAGCGTGTGTAACGTTGAAGGTTTGACCGCAAGAGCAGGTAGATGGTAGTCCCTTTAGTGGCTTGTTGTAACGAAGTGCCAGTGCATCTCTAAATTCACTTTTGTTAAGGAGAAACCCATGCTCTTCTAAAGGTAATACACTCAGCCAACTGGAGGCACCTTTTGATTTTGCTTGATGAACAGCTCTTAGTGTTTCAGAATCTATTCGTGTTTCAATTTTCTCAGCTTTTTCCTTCAATAAACTGTCGCGTTGAACCCGAATATTGTTTTTTATGTTTGTGTCTTCTTTAGGTAGCGCATCACCCTGCATAGCCATTATTGCACATAACGGAGCAGTTATTTTCTTGGATGCTTCAAAGTCTGAAGACGATTTTTCAGAAATCTTGGGTAAACCGAGACCGCCGAGTTTGATAGGAAGTGAAAATAACTCTCGTTCCACAACTGAAATTTCGGAGCCCAAAAGTGATGGAATAAACTTTGTGTCTATCACATCATCTAGGGGTTTGAGTAAATGTTCGATGTCTGGAATTGTACGAAGAAAATAGCTGAATTTGTGCTGTTCACCATGTATAAACGCAGCAAAAGCTGCTTGTGGCTGTGTTTCTGCAAATTCTGCCAATTTTTCAACTTCACTGCACCATTTCTTGACTTTTTCTTTCATAAAAGATATTTTAAACTCTTCACTTCCTAATGCAGCTCCAAGGTGTCTTTTCCCTTCCGTAGTGAATTTTATCTTTAGTTTGACAAGTAACCTTTTATGTGGGACTTTGTCAAAGGCTTTAGCGATGTCTAGGTAGATAGTGTCAACAGCTGTCCCTTCTTCCAAGGCGTGAGTTCACGAGTCAATAACAGTTAATAGATTAGTGGCACAAGAGTGGCCAGGCCTGAACCCATGTTGGTATGAACTCAGAAGATCGTGTTGTAATAAGTGAGTTAATAGGTGTTTGTGCAGAAATTTTTTGAAAACTTTGCTTGTTATACATGTTAGGCTGACTGGCCTATAGTTTTTAGTCAATGTTCTATCGCCCTTTTTAAAAAGAGGAGTAATTTCAGCAAGTTTCCAGATAGATGGAATTTTACCGGTTTCGTAAATTTTCTCAAACAGAATAGACAAGGACATTGAAAGTTCGTGTTTTGCTTCCTTCATAACTCTTGGGTGAATCTTATCAGGCCCTTGTGATTTGTTAGGTTTGAGTTGATCGAGAAACTCTTCTATTCGCTCAGAACTAAAGTTTATTTTGTCTAGTAATAGTGGAACTGGTCGATTTAGTGAGAATGTTGGTATATTCATGATATCTTCTTTGGTAAACACACTGGAAAAGAATTTGTTAAACAGGTGAGATTTATCGTAGTCTGTTACAGCAAGCTGGTTGTTGTACTGGAAACGGATTTTTTGGTTTTGTTTTCAATTTAACATAGGCGAAGAATGCTTTAGGGTTGGAAGAAATGTTTGTTGCAATTGATTTTTCGAATTTTCGGATGGCTGTTTTGCATGATTGTTTCGCTTGATTTCTTGCTTTGGTATATGCGGTGTAGGTAACATTGTTTTTGTCTTCTAGGTAATTTCGGTAACGATCTTGGTTTTCTCGGATTAAATTATATAGAACATGTTAATATTTTTTCTTTAAATCAGGCTTATTGTATATATCTATTATAAATTTTCAGAAATTGTTGCAATACTCAAAGAACTTGGATTAAATGATGATCAATGGTGTGCTGTGCAATCTGGTAACGTGATTTTAGAAGTTACATTAGATGAAGATCACCCCTCGGATCCATTTTTGGACACGAATGTAGAAATATAGAGAATATAAGCATGATTGAGTGTGAGGGATGTGAACACTGGTATCATTGGTATCATTCGTTAAGTTCATTCATAGTTATGCACTATAATTATTGTGTTTTTACTAGCTAACTGGCATATAGAAAACTTTGAATCTACAGTTGTATTCTTGATATAAAAACATTAAATGGTAGACTAAATAACTAGCTATGATATATTATAAATATATATATATATATATAATTCGACATCGTCGATTTTTACCCATCGATTACCAAGGAACTCCTCGGCAAATCTCTAGACTTTGCTAAATCTATAACTGAGATTAAAGATGATATCGTTGACGTTATAAAACTTGCCAGAAAATCGCTTTTGTTTGACAAAACAATACCATGGGTTAAAAGAGGAGATGTGTTGTTTGACGTCACCATGGGTTCGTATGACGGCGCAGAAACGTGTGAACTCGTCGGTTTATACTTATTAAGCAAATTAGAAAGATTACTTGATAAACGACATGTCGGACTTTACCGAGATGACGGTTTAGCCGTAGTTTTAAACGCCAACGGACCGCAGATGGACAGACTAAGAAAAAGCATCATTTCCATTTTCAAAGATGAAGGATTGTCAATTACGATTGAAACAAACCACTCCCAAACAGACTTCTTAGATGTTTCTTTTGACATAACAACAAAAAGATTCAGCCCTTACAGAAAACCTGGAAACGATCCTTTATATGTAAATATAAAGTCGAACCATCCAAACTCAGTTCTGCGCGCGATCCCTGAAATGATTACAAAGCGAATTTGTGAAACATCATGCGACGAAACAACGTTTAACAACGCAAAACACCAGTACAAAACTGCACTCTCTGCTAGTGGATTTAAACACAAAATGACGTACGACAACCGAAAGACTGAAAGACGTAACAGAAACAGAAAGGTCATTTGGTTTAACCAACCTTATTGCATGAACGTCAAAACAAATGTCGGCAAGGAGTTCCTCAAAATTGTCAGAAAGCATTTTACAAAAACTCATAAGTACTACAAAATATTTAACAAAAACACGCTTAAACTAAGTTATTGTTGTATGACGAATGTGCAGAACGTTATAAAACAGCACAACACTAAAGTTCTAAACAAACAAACACCTACACAGCGACCATGTAATTGTCGAGACAAAGGAAATTGCCCTCTAAACAGTGATTGTCTTGCAATCAGCATTGTGTACAAAGCAGACGTCACATATAGCGACATGACGGCCACATATTATGGACTGTGTGAAGGAGAATTTAAAACTAGACACAATAACCATACGAAATCATTCCGGCACAAAAAATACCATAAAGAAACTACCCTATCAGAACTCGTTTGGAAATTGAAAAATGAGGGAAAGACAGAGGGGGTCGATTACCATATAACATGGAGTATTGCGTCACGTGCTTGTCCATACAAACCTGGCTCAAGAGTCTGCAACTTATGCTTGGCAGAAAAAGTTTGTATTGTCCGTGCAGAACCCAGAGGATTGCTGAATAAACGAACCGAATTAATCAGCAAGTGTCGCCATAGAAACAAACACTCGCTGCGCTCGTTAAAGTGATTATAAACGTTTAAAATCCATTTTACAGAAGTGATTGTAAACATTTATCATCATAGTGTATAGCTTGAAAAATGCTTCACGCAAGAAACTTTAAGTTGCTATAATGGTGTAGTTTTACTTGGAGATACTATACATATATATATAAGTATATATATATATATATATATATATATATATATATATATATATATATATATATATATATATATATATATATATATATATATATATATATATATATATATATATATAACAAATATATATATAACAAATTGTATTATATGAACAAATTTTAAGTTCATTAGCAAAGGCATTGCGAGATGGATAAAGATGAAAATGACAAAGTTTAGTGAAAAAATTGCCAATCGAAGGGGGGATATTTTGGTATTAAGAATCAAAAACAAACATAATGTTGAGGAGTTTAATGGTAGACAAAAATGGAAAGATATTAAATTTAGTAAAAGCAGCAGTTACATTTGATCTAAAAGGTTGAAAATTCATAATTCTTAGAGCTGATCGTTGAATAGAACATAATTTATTTAGATTTATGCTTCTTTTTTCCCCCAAATTTGACAACAATAAGGTAAATGTGACGAGCTATTTGATCGGCTCAATTTTTACAAAGTTCGCTTAAGGGGGTTTCCAAGTTAAGTTCTCATCAATTAAAACTCCCAGATAATTAATGCAAGTTGATTGTTTTAAACGTGATCCATTTAACATGATTTTAATTCAGAATCATTTTTTTTATGATGCTTCTTAAAAACGATAAATTCGGTTTTATTAGCATTTAAAGCGATAAGATTTGCATTAAGCCAATCATTAACTCTTTGTAAATCATAATTTACTTTTTTTATATACATAAGGTTTTTATCGACTTGTTGATGTATAACAAATTAGTGTCATCTGCAAAATGATGCACTGTTGAAAACTTTATACAATTATGAAAATCATTAATATAAACTAAAAATAACAAAAGGCCCAACACAGAACCTTGAGGAACGCCGCATCTGATTGACTTTAACAATGATGAGAACCCGTTAATCGTTACATATTGTTGCCGATCTTGCAAATACAAAGCAAACCATTTATTTAACAATGCCTCTTGCACCGATGTGATCAAGTTTTTCGAGAAGAATTTTGTGATGAACTGTATCAAATGCTTTCTTCAGATCAACAAAAATATCACATGCAAAAAGATCAGAGTCAATAGCTGCTCTCACTCTCTCTGTTATACTTAATAAGGCATGAGCTGTTGAATAATTTGATCGAAACCCAAATTTTAATTTGTTTAGGCAATTAAATTTATGTAGGAAATTGTAAATTCGAGAATGCATAAGTTTTTCCAAGAGTTTACTGATGTTTGAAAGCAAAGATATTGGTCTATAATTTGAACATTCTAATTTAGAACCTTTTTTAAAAAGCGGCAAAACTGACGATGTTTTGAGAATATTTGGAAAAACACCAGTCGTAAAAGATAGGTTAAATAACTTTGAAAGAACGACAGAAATTGAATTACCTAATTCTTTTAGGACCACTACAGGTATGCTATTTGGTCCAGTAGCTTTTCTATTACTTAGATTATGTATTAATGAGGAAATCTCTATTTCATCAGTTGGAGATATAAAAATACTGTTGAGGTTCGGATTATTTAGGTATTTTTTAAAATTTGCATGAGATGAATAAATTTTAGATTGGATGTTATGTGCGACTGTCGTAAAATATGTTAAATTTGCCAGTAATTTTCACAGGATCGGTCAGTTGGAACAGAATCTTTTTTAGTTTTTAGATTTATTTAACGTTGTATACCGATCCAGATTTTTCGAAGGTTCTTTGAGTTATCAATGAAATATTTCTTAAAATGGTTTTGTTTGCTGCATCTTAATAGTTTAGTCAATAAGTTTCTGTATGAATTATACCGAGATTTTAACCTGATTTTGTTATTAATATCTTTAGTTCGAATATATTTGCGATAAATTTTATTCCTGATTTTTATTGATGTCAAAATACCTTTTGTTATCCACGGTTTGAGAGAGAGCTTGAAGCCTTTAATACTGACCTTTTTAAGTGGCATATACTTGTTTAATAATCCGTTAAAAACTTCAAAAAATAAATTAAAATTGTTGTCAATGTTAAGTTAATCAAATTCAAGAATTTCATCCCAAATTACGTTATTAAATTCAGAAAGAAAACCTTTTTTTATCAAAATATGTGGTATTTATACGAAAGATATTGTGTTTACGAGGAACAAATGTTGCATAAAAGTTAGGTTGAATGAAAAACTGAGGTAAGTGATCAAAAATTGTTGATGTTAAGTTACCAGACAACATATATTTATCACAACAGTTAGAATATATGTTATCAATAATTGTTTTAGATTTCTCAGTAATTCTTGTTGGTAAAGTAATATGCGGAAGAAAGTTATTAGAAGTTATAAAGTTGAAAAAATCAGAAGTTTCATTATCAGAATTAACTTTGATTAAATCTATATTGAAATCTCCAAGTAAAAAAATACTTTTGTTTTCAGAATTTATCTTTGAAAAAAAGAGGAAGAATAAAATCATTTGTAAAAACACTAATAGACATACATGGAAGACGATAAATACACCCAACAATAATGTTAACTTTTTTTCGACGAATTATTTCAATAAAAATCGATTCTAAGTGTAATTTTTTATACATCAAACAAGTCATTTCTTGGTTTGTAATTTAATTTTTTAGAAATATAAAGAAGTGCACCACCACAAGATGATTCAGTAGGAGTGTGTTCAATATTATAAACTTCCAATGATATTGGAAATGGTGGTTGAACGTCACGTTTTAGTTTAGTTTCGGTTAAACCAATAATACTAAAATTAAAGTTAAGTAAACGTAACATAATACAAAATTCATCAAAATGTTTGTTGAGCGAAGATATATTTAAATGAAAAATCGAAAAAGAGTTATTGCTGTCGAATTTGGCGGAGACAAAGTCATCAATATTGAAATACTTACACTTTATAAAATTTAAATATAAGTCATTTTCTTCTTTTGAATTATCAACGCAATTTGTGGAAAAAAAGTCATTGAACTTAGAAAAGAGTTTGTTACGGTCATGAGAAGGAAAAATTTTCATATTACCGGGAATTTTGTTTGTGTCTATAATAATATCAGAGTTGAAAACTTGGAAAAGTTCATTATCCGATACTTGACTAAATGGAAAAATTTTCCTCATGCACAAAATACAAAACCAATCAGAGACGTTTGATTGTAATAAACGGTAATCAATGTCATTTAATCCATTGCATTTTTTATGCATCCAAGAGTTACAAATATCACATTGTATTGCATGGTGGTTGTTTTTAATAATTCTATTGCACACATTGCAAAAACATCTTTCCATGAAAAGAGAAGAACTAAAACTGGTTTTGTTAATTATCAGAAATAAAAACGAACTTTGGAATAACAAAAAACATTAATCAAGCTAGGAGGGTTTTTTAAATATCAAAACTGAAAATCAAGATATAAATTGACCATTGTATTAACATGGTCAACTAAAATTCTGTTCTCGTTTGTGGTATGTTTAATAAAAACTTTGCCATTGACAGAGAATGTTTCAGAGATGAGATTTACCCGCTTTAACATACGGCAAAAAAGGAAAGCTTTTCAGAATAAGGACAAAGATTTTCTCTTATAAAAATCTTTGTCACTTTGCGGCCTAGACTATGCGATTTAAAGTCTTTTAGTTTTTTCCTGTTCTGAAAGGCTTGCACACAGGCCTTCCTGTTGATAAATCTCACAATCGATTTCTTTGGTGACGATCTTCCAATGCGATGACACGCCTCTATATCGCAGCCATCAATCGATATGTCCATCGCATCAAAAATTTTGATAATGGCTCCCTCGAGATGTTGATCTTCCACGGAGTTCGGAATTCCGTCAACCACAACATTATTTTTCCGGTTGTAATTTTCAAGATTATAAATGTCCTTCTCCAAACAAACCTGGCTTTCTTCCAAAGCATCAACTTTTGCTCTTAATCGACGGTTTTCTTCGACAAGATTTTTTATTACAACATCTTTTATATGTAATACGCTTTCACTAATCTCATTTACTTTGCTTGTCATGAAATTCTCGATATTGTCAACCTTTTTTGACATAAGAAGAAGATGTTTTTCAAAGTTATCGAGTTGGTCTTTAATGTCGTTCATCCTGGTCATTGATTCCAAAACAAGAAGGAGTAAATATGTGGGTAATGGTGATAATGATAAAGGTAATGTCAATGATTAATGTTTTAAGATAAAAATCCGCTACAAAACCAGCTTTGCGGAGTTACATAACTTTATGGAGAGCAAAAATAATAATAATAATAAAATATAATAACGTAGTTAGTGGTATGAGAATGGATAGATATGAAAGTTATGATAATATGTTTCCTTGTGTGGAGATACTCCGCCCGGTGGCAAGCAGTCAGGCGTTGAAATCCACACAAAGGAAACAAATATATGAGGATATATGAGCACTGCAACGAAGAACTTCAAATGATTTTAATGAGTTGGTAATATGTAATTACTTTTAAATGAGAGAAAGTTAATGTTGAAAAAGTGAGTTAGGAGAGTTTAAAATTCAATCAGTGAAAAAAAATGTTTCTTTCCTCACAAATTCCACCAAAATCTGCCAATCGAAGCCAAAAAAACACCCAGCAAACACCAAACAATATCCCAAACGTAACCACTGACAGTTAAAAGGAAATGAAACAAATTTCCACTTCTATACTATAAAATTAAACCACAGAATATCCACTCAAAAAACAACGTCTTGCATGCATCAATTGATGAACTACTATTACTTTACTATTACCTTACTATTATAATTCCATTCTCGAATTCAAAGTTTGTTTTTAACGTTCTGAACTGTTTGATTTCGAACTCGGGGGTCAAAATAAAAGTTTTGTTGTTAAAAAAACGTGCAGAATTAAATAGTTTAATCTACAAAATATTTTCTTTAAACAAATCAATACGTGTAAATCAGTTTAATAGTTTTATATGTATTGTTGTTGATTTCTAAATACACCAATCGAGACGAGCGGCTAATTGCTGATATTGCAGATGAAAAAAAAATACTTTTATACATACAAATATATAATACAGACGGGTTGCGATGTTTTCGTTTTTCGTGAATCCTGCGCATGCGTAACCTTTCGCCAGGCAAAACAACATTTTGATTAATTTCTCTCTTTTTTCTGTTTTATATTCAATAATACAAGAAAATGCCAAAACTCTGCAGTGCACTTCATTACTAGTAAGTGGTTATTAAAATATGAAAGATAGCTAGCTAAATACAGTTTAAAAACAGCTTTCAAGTTTGGTATCTGTTAGTTATTTCGAAAACAATGCCGGCGCCGACTCATATATATATCCCGGCAAGCTGTACCTACATTGAGTATATTATAACATCTTCCCTACACATATAGAAACATAATATAAACTAAAGAATGTCTTTTACGTAAAGTTATCTAAATCGACTTGGCTTTCTGATAGCTCTTCCGCTTCTTGTCACAAACGTATTCGTTTCCACCGTATCACTTTCATCTTCTAGCTCGTATGCAACTGTTTCGGAGGATTCGGTGTCTTCCTCTATTTCGTAAGCTATTGTGTCAAACGAGTCATCAAACTGGATGGAGTCGGAGTCAACAGAAGTTAGGGGTTATATATATATAGTACAATCCCGATAACTCGAAATCGCGTCAACTCGACCTGTTTAACTCGGTCCCTTGGAGGAGTTATCGGGAGTTATACTGTATACATATATCTTTAAAAACAATAAAAATATGGCGGAAAAGTTAATCATCCCGGTTGGTCTCGGATTCGCAGGATAACTCTGAGTCGAAACTATCGTCACTATCATTATTACACCTTTCCGGGCACGCACACAGGTCCGTACATTGAAGTCCATGTGAAACACAAACACATGCGTAAGTTTTGCACATGGACTTCTTACATGAGCAAAAAACTAATTGAAGGACATCCGCTGGTGCGGCAGGTAATACATTTTCGATTACACTAAACACAATACTCTCTCAAAAAAGTGATTTCTTTAATAGGATATACTACGCACATTTTTGCTTCTTAATTGTCACTAAAACGAACAAACTTCTGCGACAAACTTCTAAGATGGCGCTGTTTCCATAAATTTATTTGTGGAGTTTTTGGAGTTCAACTTTTTACTTTTTAGTCTAAAATAATCACTTTCAGGAAGTCCAGTAAAAAGATTATTGATTGCCTATTTGGCAATCCTGTATTTTAGCGTCGAAAACAAAATAGCTATTTGTGTACATTCATACATATTAATGAGTGCGAAGGAGAGTGCCTTTTGGGGCAGTCCTGTATTTTAGCGTCGAATTGAACAGCTACCTTAATAAATAAATAATTCAAATGACGTGTATATATCAAGAGTACTATATTTCGCGGGTAGTAATTTTCGCGGTTTTCGCGGAAATTAAATACTTATAATGTATTCCGTTTGCTTTGAAAATTGGTAGGTTTACTAATTAGAGGATGCTGATTTCAAATCAAGTACCAGAATTGGGATATTTTCACCCCTAATACCTTATTTGGGCAAATTGGGGCCAAAAGTTTAAAGTATTCTGTTTACTTTGAAAATTGGTAGGTTTACTAATTAGAGGATGCTGATTTCAAATCAAGTACCAGAATTGAGATATTTTTACCTCTAATACCTTATTTAGGCAAATTTTGGCCTAAAGTTTAAAGTATTCCGTTTGCTTTGAAAATTGGTAGGTTTACTAATTAGAGGATGCTGATTTCAAATCAAGTACCAGAATTGGGATATTTTCACCCCTAATACCTTATTTGGGCAAATTTTGGCCTAAAGTTTAAAGCATTCCGTTTGCTTTGAAATTTGGTAGGTTTACTAATTAGAGGATGCTGATTTTAAATCAAGTATACCAAAATTGGGATGTTTAATTATTGTGTTTAATTATTTTACAGAAGATTTAACTATCCATATGTTCTAAACCGCTCATCCAAATACCTTTATATTCTAAATATAACATCAACATAATATTTCATCGACAAAAAGTCCAAATGAATTTTCACATCATTAACAGATATCGCACACGCGTGCGCAGTATAATTTCGCGCATATTTTGTTAAGGCAATATTATACCTGTAAACCTTTGTGGAAAATGATGCTTATATGATGGGTTTAGCTTATAGTATAAATATGTTTAAAAAGGTTAAAAATTCAGGGAATTAAGCGCATGCGTATTAAATATTTTATTCTTTTTTCGGTTACCGTAACTTTTCCAATTTTTTTTTATCAATCCAGTTAGCCCCATCATTTGGTCATTCACATGCAAAGGTTCGTTTCATATAACCTTTGGTAGTGCTCTATATATTTAAATTTTGTTTACGCATGCGCAAGCCACTATATCCAAATTTTAAAGATAATTATCATATATTTCAGATTGATACTATTATTTTCAATCTTCCTTGAAAATTTCAACTCAATATCTTGATTATTCATCGAGTTATGCATTTATGAAGTCAAAACCTCAGTCATAGTTAAAACTCAATATAGATTACCCTCGAATGAATATCGGATGCACTCTCAATAATTATTTCCTTCGAAGTAGTCGGTATCGCGCTAAATTTTTGGATATAGTTAGAGGACTATATAAGACCAGTAATAGCGTTTAAAACATCAAAAATTCTTGTGGTCAGCGTACCACGTGACTTTTAAATCCAGTTTTGCTTTTTAATACCCATCACTTGATAAGTCAGTCAACCCTTACCGTTTGAAAACCATTTTCATACTGATGATACCTTATATTAAGCCAGATATGGAACTGTAAAGACATTTTAAAAATATTTTTAATTTTTGGGGTTAGGGCTGCATAAGCAAAAAAATTCTAACATTATTACTGATATCAAGTCAATTTTTTATATGACCTTTAGCTACATATAGAAGACTTCAAAAGTGCTAATAGTTTTTGGATTTAGTTTATGGGGTCGAGGGTAGTGACGATTATATGCAAAAAGTGGGCTTTATGTATGGGACAATAACACTGTAATTATTACGAATTAAAATTCGGACTTCTTATATCATGCCGAGGATGGCTTCTTCTTTCCCTTAAAACTTCACAAAGTTTTAATGGTCAAAATTACAGAAGTTATTCGGCTTTGCATTTGCTACATTTTTTTAAAAAAACATTTTTCTTTATGGGATTATCGCGGGGCCGAGCCAAAATGAGTAATCTAGTGCCAAACCCCGAAAAAAATAAAAATTATCGAAGTTATAGCCATTTAAATATTGTTTCAGAATATTTTTCCCGGTTGCCGTAGTTTCAAAATTTTTTTCATGGACCGGTGACACAATAGCATAGCTATACATACAAATAAGTTTGCTTTAAATAACCTTAAGTAGAGCGATCTATGGACGATTAAATTTTACGCATGCGCAAGGGTTTACACTGACTTTTGAGATTTGTAACCAGGTCATTCTGATAGATATGATCATTTTCGATCACCATTAAAAATTTGGAGTGATAATCTTCATAATTTACCGAGATATTGCTAATATACTAGGGATGACAGCATTCCTTATACTCAAAAAAATGCAAAAAGATTCGAAGGGGTAGGGTTAGTGTCGAGCTTCGAGCTTCTTATATCTCCTTAACTACTACCCCATTCATATCAGATAATACAGTATACTCTCTCTATCTCGATCTTCTCTCTATCTCGAACAAAAAGCTCGGTCCCTTGGACATTTGTGTACTCTCTAAGCTATTTTTATCTCTTTATCTCGAACTTCTCTATCTCGAATTTTTCTCTATCTCAAACGAAAGACTTGGTCCCTTGCGACTATTTCTCTCTCTATCTTGATTTTTTCCCGTCTCGTTCCTCATTCACACGGCAAATAGAACAAAAATGTTCGATATTTGAATATTCGATTGCAATCAAAATATTACAAAGTGTAAAGGTTTTGTTTTGAATTAAGAAAGCTTAATTCAAGATGTCGGCCGTTAAACGGAAGCTGAAAAACACAAAATTGATACAAACGTTTATTTATTATTTATTTATATATAATGTTTTAAAGTTTTTCAACAAAAAGTCTTCTGAGCATTTAAACTTGAAGTCTAATACATCCCTAATAAACCTTATTGTTTCTCTTGCTTTATTAGTAAAAATTTCGATTTTTACGGTTATTTTCTCTATCTCGAACTTTCTCTATCTTGAACAAATCTGTTGGCCCCTTGCGAGTTCGAGATAGAGAGAGTCCACTGTAGCTCATCACAAAATTTATATTGAACAAATACACACAAGCTCCGTCACATGAACGTGCGGAAACATTTCAAATGCACATTACGTGGCCCTGGCCGCAACCGTAATAACATTCCAAGATAATTCGCGAATGATTCGAATTCGCGAATTTAAAAACGTTAATATAATAGAAGTTTAAAAAACGTAACAAAATTGTTTCAAACATTAAAAGAATTTTTAAAAACGAAAAACAAAATTATTTTGAGTTTAAAAAACGTTAAACAATATTGTTTCGAACCGTCAGACACATTGTTACGAAACTCTCCTTCGTACTCGTTAAAATATGTATGAAGTATTACCACAAAGAGTTGGCTATATATTTCCATTTTTAAAATTTGTAGATGTTCTAAGTTTAACGAGTTTCAGGTAATTTATGACATTCATTGATTCAAAATACATATCTAGACCGTATAAGTAAATATGTAAAATGTTCATTGTTTTTCAAAACTATTTCTTCAACAGGCTAGCTTACTTTTAGTAGGCAAACATCAAATTGCAGACATGCCACATTTTATTTTCCCAAATCTGGAGATTTTAAAAAAAATTAGTTAGGGTTTTCTCTTCTCGGGAGACTGATACAACCATCGCTTCAACGCTATCCTTGCTGAATTCGAAAGGAAAGAGCACATCGTCAACGACTTGAGGAACACTGGTGGAGAACAATCGATTTCCTCACACTCTTGGGGAAAGCTGGTGTCGTTCTTAACACGGACAAGTTCCAGTTTGCTCAACATGAGGTTAACTTTGCTGGGTTTCACATATCAGAGGAACGTATTGAACTTCTCCCAAAATTCTTCAACACCATACGGAATTTCCCTACTCCACTCGCAACGACAGACAAGACATCCGCAACTGGTTCGGTCTTGTGAACCAAGTTGCTAACTACGCAAAACTTCGTTCCTTCATGGAGCCATTTCATCCGTTCTTGTCGCCTTGTTGCCCATTTGAATGGACACCAGAATTAAATGCTGCATTCGTAGCATCTAAACAGTCAATCGTCGAAGCCATCCATCACAGTGTTTTGAGATCTTCAATCTAGAGAAGCCAACCTGCCTGCACACGGATTGGTCAGTGCAAGATATAGGCTGCTTTCTTTGTCAAAAACATTGTTCGTGTTTCTTGAATGATCCAGGCTGCTGTCAACGGATGGAAGATCACCCTTGCGGGTTCACGATTCCTCTTCCCAATCGAACAACGCTATGCACCGATTGAAGGGGAGGCTCTAGCAATAGCATGGAGTCTTAAACAGACGAAGTATTTCATAATGGGGTGTCATCACCTCATAGTCGCAACCGCCCACAAACCCTTGACAATGATTTTGGGGACCGGACACTGGACGAATTTGCGAACACCGGAATCTTCAGACTGAAACAGAGGAATCTTCCATGAAGCTTTCGAATCCTTCACCTCCCTGGAAAAGAGAACCTGCCGCAGATGCCACATCTTGTCACCCGATGCCTGCCTTAGCTGAAGTTCTCCCTGGAGATGAAACCTTCATTGCCGCCGCAATTCGTCGAGATAGAGAATCAATATCATCCATTACTTGGGACCAGCTTGCTTCTGAAACTTTGAAAGATGCTGCTATGCTCACACTCAGGGCAGATATTCACAATGGTTTTCCGGACGAATGTCACTTGGATGATGATGTAGCATGTAACTATTGGCGGTATCGACATGACCTATACGAACTTGATGGTGTAATTGTTTACAACGATCGAGTTGTTATACCTCCATCCCTTCGTAACTTGACGTTGGCCGCTCTCCACTCAGCACATCAAAGTGTTTTGTTGATAGGTTCTCGTGCTCGTACCATCCTGTTCTGGCCTGGAATGACTGCCGACATCGAACGAGTACGACAGAGCTGCCATGATTGCATCAAAAACGCACCTTCACAAGCTCAGCTTCCATCCGTTGAGTCACCTCCACCATCAACTACCTTCGACATGATTCAAACAGACTTTTTTGACTGCATCGGACACCACTATCTGGTCGCCGGGGACAGACTGTCTGGTTGGTGCGACGTATTCCAGGCACCTCATGGTTCTCTACATTCGGGCTCAGAGGGGTTGATTGCCTGCGGAACTACTTTTCTTGATCTGGCGTACCCTTGGAGATCTCCAGCGACGGCGGCCCTGAGTTTGTATCAAACGCCACCCAAACCTTCTTCCGAAGATGGGAATTCTTTCACTTTCCTAAATACTTTTCCTGCAGAGCTGCCCGAGTAAAAATATTGCATCTCTAGTGTCATGGAACTAATTTGAATTGTATTTTATCTATATCAATTTTCCACTAAGTAACTTAGGGATCACTCTTTCAATCACTTTCATTAATTAATCAACCAAGTTCAATCATGTACACCATAACATTTGACCGTCAGACTATTGGGATAACACCATCCCTTATAATTTGATTCCATCCATTTTTCATAATCTGCTACTTGTAATAAGTTGTATGAGTGAGTTGAGTCCAGTATCTCTCTTACCATTTCTGCAAATACCTGATATTACTGCAGCCTGTACCAGCCAAGTCACCATCATCATTACATACTCATTCCTCACCTACAACATCCTGGTTAGTCTTCTTCATTTACTTAGCTACCTTGAACACTTCATTACACTGCTCTTCCCTTCACAACACATCTGAAAATCTTGTCCTGATTTTGCTATGTACATTGCTGTAGAAGCACAATGCTTAGATTATAAATAAATATTCTTACTGCCACCTGACTTCTATTCTTTTCAAAGTGAGCTTTTTTCTTTATACACTTGTGAACCTCAACATTCCACTACCAGGTCTGCCTATGTCGAGAACTTACTTAGGTGATATGTTAGATAGCGAAAGGAATGTAATAAGGACAGATTTGTCTCAGAAATTTAAATTTAGATCCAACACAGTTTAGGTCAGATTGGAAGATGGCCATTAATATAGCCCCGTCTAACTGAAACATGAAAACTGACTTTATGCCGATAGATAGTAGCTATGAGAAAAGTAAGGATGCGGCTTCTATTTGAATCTTCATCCAACTTTATTTTGCATTTTCAACACTTAAGTACTGTGATTATGAATTGAATATGGTGAGAACAAACATTTGTGCTCCGTATCTTTTTGAATTTCAATGTAATACCTAATACTGTGTATGATTTATATAAAAATATTGTGTGGAGGAATTGGAATCTGAAAGAGATAAGAAAATAAATATGGGTTGGAAGTCCCATATAAATATATTGTGAAACAACCTAACTACATCCTTACGAATATAGAATGTATGATAAATTATTATTTCAAAGAATTTTTTGTGATGTGGTAACCATTTTTGGTTGGGTTCAAGGTGCGTGCGTGTAGTCCTGTTTACAGGTGCTGGGCTCATTGGTAAATAAATATTTATATATACAATATTAATATTCTTGGTGGTATTTTTCCTGGTCTAAATAGTTTTCTTTGTTATCCTGTAAATAATATCAAACTTCTAATTTTTTGAAAGAAGTGTGAAATAAAAAGTATATTCAAGATGGATTTGTCGCTTCTACGTGTATCAAGAGTTACTGACTTGTTATGGATGGTCATAAACTTTGTCATGCTCTTGTAAGTATAACTAAATGTGAAACGATGTTTCAGATCAAAATGTTTTTCTTTTTTTTTTAGTTTTCAAACAATGATATCTGTAAGTTGGTTACAATTGTTTCATCTATAATTTCATTTCATTTTTAATTATTAAATTAGTGGTAGCTAATTATCAGGTATGCATAGCTGTGTTTACAACTTCTGATTATCTCTTGGTTTATCTGTTTATAGCCCAACCTTACAAAAGATAATAAAGAATCATATTATAAACCTGGTAATGGAGGGTGAGTAAGCTCAATATTGTGTTAAAATTTGTAATTTCAGTTTATTGATCTTTGTGATTAAAATCCTAATATTTTCATCTTAGACCACCAAAGCCTCCAAGAAGGAGAATGGGAAGGATTGGTCAAGGTAATTTTTCTGATTGAAATTTCTCAACCCAACTCATTTGTATATATGTTACAGGAGGCAATGGTCCTGGATTCTCCGGTTCTTTACCTCCTGGAGGAGGATGAGGAAGGTTTTGCACATTTCCTTGTTTTGAAAATTCCTCTGTTTTGTAAATCATAGTTTACAATTAGGTTTTTACAGATTGAATATTGTTCAAAAATATAACTTGAGAATAAACTCTTTGCTTTGTTGAAAGAGAGGAGACTTGTGGTTTCGCATATTTTACTCTATATAAAATTGATGATGGTTCAAATATGTAGCAAGATTGGTTTATTTGTGTAGGTAAGACCAAGGAAATTAATGTATTTCTTTGGTCCATATCTTGATGTCTATTTCCACAAACCACTTTCCTGCAAAGATATGATGTCATTTCGCTTAAACCATTATGGATAGAGAAATGGTGGATGGATGCGGAATAGCCAACCTTTTATGTAAAATTTATATGTTATTTGTATATATATTGGAATAAATTGGCATTTATGTTACATTGGTGCTTTCAAGCAAATTTTTTCAAGTTTTGTTAAAGTTAAATTAACTGCAAGCATTTGAGAAACTAGCATTTGAGAGACAAACTTTTCTTTTTAGAAGCATTATATTTTAAAGACTTTTTGTGTGTTGTGTTGAAGTTGTCAATTGTTTTCATTAAAATATTTTCCTTTGTTTTCATTTCTTCTGGAGAAATACCTTATATAGTTATAAGATGATCATTTTTTATCTCTGAGCAATAGTTTTCAGCCATAACAACCACTAATATGCAACAACAAGTGTACCAAAAGTTACCTATCCGTCCCATGAAGCTTTTTAACGAATGGGATGTAGAAAACACATCACCTAACTGTATTCCTAGGTTTGTATGTTTTCATTTAATTGGCGATAATTTTATGACTTTTATGTTTATAGTTGAAGTTGAGTTTCTTTTTTAGATAATAGGTAACTTGACATAATATAAAGGAGGTGTTAAAGTGAATGTTTTGTTTAGAGCTTGCTGTTTGAGGATTGTTCGTTTGGAGATTTTTGATGCTTTAGAAGTTGACCTTAAGGCTGTGGCACTATGTGTTGTCATGCAAGGCTCAAGAAGGAGTCTGCGATCTGACCAAATACCCGTTCAAATGGCTGGTGTGGTAGATGCAGAGTTGGATTTATTATTTACGTTGCAGGTGCTTTGTCGTTGTTCTTGTGTGAATATAAAAAAATGTCTACAGGAATAAAATTCAAGTTACAAATCAGATTCACAAATCTAATCCTTTTTGAACTTTTCGTGAGTCACATTTTTTATTATTTTCTACCAAAACAAAGTTCCATTTCAAAGTTTTACTTATACATTTTATTTCCATGACATTATTACATCCTATGTTTGTTGCCGGTGTTTAAATATAACAACAAATAGTGCTGTTTCTAAAAATAGATGAGTCTGAGTCAGACCCCCCGCGAGACTCAGACAAACATTTCAAAAGTATTAGCTGCTCTATGCGAAAGGAAAAACATGATGGAATACACAACCACACAACCTGATGGAGTTAGTATTACACTTCACAAAACTGATTTTTATACTAGCAGAGAGAGCTTTTGTTTCTCTTCTTTTGTTTCTCTTCTTTTGTGTATATCGACAAAATGGATTATGTTTGACATATTGAAAGATAGGTTTATTTATGCTACTGTTGATGTTATCTGGAGATATTGAGACTCAACCTGGTCCTGCTGTTGAATCATAGTCGAGAGAATGTTTTCAGAGACAGTTTCTACCCAGTAAAGGAATCAAAATTATCCATTAACTGCAGAGCAAGAAGAATCACTAACAACGAAAATGTTAAAGATGTACAACAGGAAATTATGAGACAGAATTGTTTGTTAGTGAAAAAATGTTTAAATAAGGGAACTGGAAGTTTTATATTTAATTAGTATTTTGATCTTGTGGAACATGAACGATTTACATGAAATAACCATATTTCAATAAAACTGACCAGTTAACAACTTGTAGTTGCAAGAAATATATAGTTTTTATTTTAACTGTGTAAAAATTTTTAATAGCTTTCCTTGCGAGTTAAGATCAAAACAAGGCTCAGCTGAGTTTCGATCTTCTCTCGCAAATCACATTTTTAGTAAGTATATAGATATTTAAAGTTAAATTATTTAGTCTGATTAAATCGTTTTAACATTTCGTTTCTTTTGATCTAATTCCCAATTTGATCAAATTCTGCTTTATCAAAGTTCAAAGTTAATCAAAGTTCCATTAACTGCACTTTTTGTTCCTTTTCCCCATTTTTGATTTTTTAGATTTTCATTCTCATATTTTCCCTTCCAAACAGGACAAACTAGGATAACAGTTTTACCAGTATATTTGTATGTGTAAATGATGTTTTTATCCTGTATAAAGATTGAAAAATAAATCCTGATAATTTGATTTAGACATTATGTAATCTGACAAACTCCACAAATCTTTGACGGAGATGATAGCAGCTGGAAAGAAAGCGTTTATACTTTTTCCTAACCCGTCCCAAGGAATGGAAAAATATCAACGTTAGGTTAAGAAGAGGTTACATTGTGAAATCATTGGCAGTGCTACTAAGTTCACCTGATAGAACAAGATTTTTAGAAGAAGATTTTTACAACATATATTCAGCTGATGTACAAAGTATTTCGAGACATGCAGGAGTTTATGTTCCCTATGAGAGACAAATTCAGGCAGTTTTTGCCAAATGCCTTCAAAACCCTAAGAAACATTTGTTGTGTTGTGGACTGCACCAAGTTTTGCATTGAAGCTTTTCACAATTATGCAAGGCAGGCAACACTTTCTCGTCATACAAGCATTCTAACACACTTAAATGCCTGATTGCTATCACCCCAAATGGGGGTGCTTGCTTCATTTCCTATCTCTTTGAGGGAGATATTCAGAGAATCAGGTATATTGAAGATAATAAAGGCAAATGACGTAATTTTAGCTGACAGGCTTCAATGTCCAGGATTTGCTCAATCCTTTGCAAGTCAGTGTAAGAATACCACTGAGAAAGAGTCTGAGTGTAGCAGAGGAACTAGAGACCAGGAAGATCGCTAAGCCCAGTATTCACATAGAGCGATATAATGAACGTGTAAAACAGTTTAGATTAGTAGGCAGGAAAATTCCGCTGTCCCTTTCCCCTCTTGCAACTGAGATGGTGTAGTGGTAGCTTGTGGGCTTGTTAGTTTTAAGTGACACATTGTAAATAAGATTTTGTACTAATTAATTAACCATAGAATTTTGTACACATATAAGTATGATTTGCTTTTGATTTTATGCTAGTTTTGTAACAATATTAATATAATATCAAAGTATTATTGAAGCATCTCATTGAGATATGTATTACTAGTACTGCAATGTAATGTCACTACAGAAAAGAGCCATTAAGTTTAGTGTAAGGCTTTTATTTACCTATAAAACATCATCATCATCATCATCGGTTTATAGTCCATGATTAGTCCATGCAAGCATGGGTTGGACTGTTCATGCGTATTGCAGTTCTCCATTTACCACGATTCTTTGCAAGCTCTTGATTGAGTCCTGTTGCATGTAAGTCATCTTTGATCACTTGATGCCACGTTTTTCGGGGTCTTCCACGTGTCGGAGCACCACAGACTTCTAAAGACTGAACTTTCTTCAGCCAGCTACAGTCTTCTTTTCTTTCAATGTGCCCAAACCAGCGCAGTCGTTGTCGGCGCAGCACACTCAGGATAGGAGTGACACCTGTGCGAGCTCTTAGTTCTGCACTCGCATGACCATCCTTTAATGTCACACCACAGATCCATTTTATCATCGACAACTCAGTACGATGGAGTCTCTGTGAGTCTTCAACCTTCACTGGCCAAGTTTCACTACCATATAAGAGAGCACTGCGTACACATGCTTTGTACAGCTCCCCACGTACTTTTAGTGATACTGCTTTGTTAGTGAGCAGCGGAAGTAATTCTCTGAATCTATTCCAACCACATTTTACTCTGGTAATGGAGCTTGACTCAGTACCACCACCCGCACCTATCATATTGCCAAGATAGCAGAAGCGGCCCACTTTTTCCAGGTTGCTATCCACGAGCCGGACTTTAGACGTGATGTCTTTGGTGGTACCAATAGTACTTGTTTTCACAGAGCATCTTAAACAGACAAAGTTCGAGACCGTTGAGAGTTTGCCTTTGATTTTACTGCATTTGGCGTGAACCCAGCATTTACAACTTGAGCATAAGATCGAGTTGCAGCCGACACCTTTCTGACACACACCACAGGGCCACTTCCCAGTCTTATTGTTAGTCTCATGATTACTCCTTGAGACCATCACCTTTGTTTTCCCACAGTTAACACGAAGTCCTTTTTCTTCCATGGATACCTTCCAATTACAGTACATGGTTTCTAGTTCTTCTATGGTTTCAGCCATTAGAACCAGGTTGTCTGCATACAATAGCTCCCAGGGGAGCCCTTTTCTGTGTTCTCTAGACAATGCTTCTAATACTATTATGAATAGCAGTGGACTTAGTACGGAACCTTGATGTACACAAACTTTTACACTAAATGATTCACCGGTGGAGCCATTTACGTTTACCGCACTCTGTGAGTTTTCATACATTACCATGACAACACAAATGATCCATTCATCCACTCCCACTTTACGCAAAGCCCACTTCACTACTTTTTGAGGCACTCTGTCAAAGGCTTTTTCCAGGTCTACAAATGCAAAGTAGAGATCTTTTTTTTGCAAGAAACCTTTCCTGCACTTGTCGAGCAATGAAGATGGCGTCCGTTGTACCCTTGCCAGGCATGAAACCAAATTGCATTTCATTTATATCCACAGTATCTCTGATGTAGAGTTCAATAATTCTCTCAAATACTTTCATTAGGTGTTCAATTAGTTTTAAACCCCTAAAATTCTCTCTGTCCACTGCATCACCTTTCCCTTTGAAACAGTTTACGATTATACTCATTTCCCAGTCACTCAGTATTTTTTCTTCCTGCACGATTTTATTGAAGAGATGAGTGAAATACTCAAGAGCAATTTCACCAGATGACTTCACTATCTCTCCTACAATCCCAGAGAACCCTGCTGGTTTTCCGTCTTTTAACTTATTCATGGCTTCACGTACAATTTCTTTGTCAAACCAAGGTGCAGAACCTACAAAAACAAAGTAACAAAATAATATATAACATTTTCATTAGCTTATAAAATATAGAAAGCGACAGGAAACGCTAGACTTCGAATTAATTAATTAATTAATTTTTTTTTTTTCCGTTGTTAGACGTTAACGAGAGCGGACGTGTTTTATGGTTTTGTGTTTCAACACTATATACTATTAGATTGATTTATTTGTGGTGCTTGGTGAATCTGATTTGGCTGAAAAACGTACTTTTGTTGTCTTCCTTGCTTGGATTGTCAATTAACACCTGGGAATCACTTGGAGTCATACTTTCAGGAAAGATAGATTTTAAAATTAGATCTGCTTTTAATTTATTTTTTTTGTGCAAAAACTTCCGCTTTTTCTACATCAACGCAATTAAAAGCTAATTACGAAACTCCTACGCATTGTTTTTTGCTACCTTTTGAGCAGATCTTAACGCCTGACTGCTAGCCACCGGGCGGAGTATTTCTACTCAAAATAAATAGCAAAATAGAACATACAAATCTGTTTTCTTGCAATAAATAAACGCTGAATAAATAATATAACGTAACTATAAATAAATAAATATAACTCATATTTTAAATACATTCAAGATAACTTCGAACTAAGCAACTTTTTTCTTGTGGTGTAACTTTAATATAATTAAAAACAATGAATTTGAACGCTGAACAATTAAATAAATTTTCGAAGGGAGACCTCGTTGCCCATTGCATAAAAATGCAAGAGGAAAATTCCAATATTAAAAGCGAAAATAACATCCTTCGCGATACGCTAAAAGCTTTGCAACTTCAAGTCTCCAAACTCACAGAAACAGTTGTAAATCTTCAAGCTTCTGTTGGCCAGATAACCAAGTCTGCCTCATCACCAACAACAGACGTAGATGTTCTAGACAGCATCGTTAATCTGGAGAAAGAACATTACGAGCTTCAACAATACTCTCATCGAGATTCCATCGAAGTTGTCGGAATCCCTCCATCTGTATCGAACGACTGTCTCGAAGAAAAGGTTTTAAGTTTATTTTCAAAAATCAACGTAAACTTAAAACCGAGCGACATACAAGCCTGTCATCGCTTGTATGACAGATTGCGTGTCATTGTGAAATTCCTCAACCGGAAATCATCGACTAGCTTACTAAAATCTCGCCGTAAACTAAGAGAAATCAAACATGTTGATCTGGGTTTGGATAGTGGAACCAGAATTTACATAAATGAGAGTCTGTGTTTTCACTACCGAATGATCCATGGAAAGGTGAAGAATTTGTTTCAGCGAAAGTTGATTTCGTCGTTCTGGGTTTTCAATGGAACTGTACGGTATAAGAAATCGGAGGAAGACAGATACATGATCGTCCGACACGTCGCTGAGCTGATTAGTGAATTTGGCGATTTGGTGAAGTAAGCTTTCTTCATTGTTTAATAATTGTGTTATTTTATTGTTTTTTATTGTTTTCAATGAATGAAAAGATTTCACAATTTATGTTACACCACAAGAAAATTCTCAGAAAAATTCTCAAAAAAGTTAACAGTATTCTATCATGGATAGTTGTCAATGTAGAGCATGCTCTCAGCGAGTTACCGTAAGACATCGCGCTATAAAATGTATAGTTTGCACATTTTGGTTTCATAAAAAATGTAGTCATTTAAATAACGTTCATCCAACATGTATCAGTACTCTAGAATCCAATTGGATCTGTAATTTGTGTACCAAAGAAATTTTTCCATTTAGTTCTCTTGATGATAATGAAATGAAGTATCAATTTTCCTCGGAAAAATCTAAATCAAGTATCCCCCTTGATATCCCTAATTCCAAATTGGTAAATGATATTAATAATTTTGTATCTTCTCAAACCTCTATAAATGAAACTGATGAAATGTACAACTTAATTAACTGCAAGTACTATGACGTTAAAAATTTCAATTCATCTTTTTCACAAAATAAAAATAATTTTTCATTGATGCATTTAAATATTGCGTCATTAGTATCGCATTTTGATGAATTAAATATTTTATTAACTAATTTAAATATTGAATTTGATGTAATTGGAATCTCAGAACCTAGAATTAAACATAATAATGCTCCTTTAACTAATATCGAAATCGATGGTTATACATCGCAATATACGTCAACCGAATCATCGTGTGGGGGAGCACTGCTGTATATCTCTAATAACCTGAAATACAAAACACACAATGATATAAAGATTTATAAATCAAAGGCTTTAGAATCAGTCTTTATTGAAATAATCCAAGAATATAAACATAATACTGTTATCGGCTGCATATATAAACATCCAGGTATGAAGATCAATGAATTTACCTTCAACTATATGAAACCTTTGCTCGAAAACTATCAACTGAAAATAAAGACGTATTTTTAATTGGAGATTTTAATGTAAACCTATTACAGTATGAAGACAATAAAAATATTTTGGAATATCTTAACTTATTAACAACAAATAATCTTCTACCTCATATAAATTTACCAACACGAATAACAGATAAATCAAGTACAGTAATAGATAATATTTTTACCAATTCTATTTCATCTAATATATGTTCTGGTAATCTCATGGCATCAATCTCAGATCATTTGCCACAATTTCTGATTGATACTTCTGAAACATCAAAACCATCTTCAAAGACACATAATATCTACAAAAGAAACATCAAGAAAATAAATTTAAGTAAATTCTACAAGGATTTTTCTGAACTAGATTGGGACACAACACTAGAACTCGATAAAAGTAATACTAACCAATCTTTCCGCTTGTTTTTCGATCAATTTAACTCTTTACTTGATACCCATTGCTCCCGCCCAAAAACTAAGTAACCGTATATATAAACGCCAGTTTAAGCCTTGGATTACTAAGGGAATCAGAGTAGCTATTTGGAAGCGAAATAAAATCAAATGATGAAATAATAAATATAAAAACAAAAAAATCATTATTACCTAACTCTATCTCATATAACAGCTCAATAAGTACAGATCCAGCAGAAATATCGAACCATTTTAATAACTACTTTACAACGATTGCGGATAAAATACAATCCACCATAGTTTCATCTTATATAGATTACAATAAATTTCTTAAAAATCCTAACAATAATTCTCTATTTATTTCCCCTATCAATAGTAACGAAGTGTCAAAAACAATCAAAAAGCTAAACATAATGAAAGCTGACGGACCAAATAGTATTCCCAGCGATTTACTTAAACTTCTTGAAAACGAAATGTCTATCATTTTATCGAAATTATTTAATTTATCAATCTCCACTGGAATATTCCCTAATTTACTCAAAATATTTACAGTAATACCAATTTTTAAAAAAGGACCAAGGACACAATGCAACAACTATCGTCCCATTTCGCTTATATCGAACATTAGCAAAATCTTCGAAAAACTTATGCATAAAAGATTAATAACTTTCCTAAATAAGCATGACTGTTTGAGCAACCAACAATTTGGATTTCGTGAAAAACATTTGACCTCTCATGCACATATCTCTATAATAAATAAAATTCAAAAAGACAGACTCGGGAAACTATGTCTGCGGTATATTCATTGATCTTCAAAAGGCATTCGATACAGTAGACCATGGAATATTATTAAAGAAACTTAATCACTATGGAGTACGTGGCATAACATTATCTTGGTTTTCAACTTATCTGTGCGAGCGTGAACAACACGTCAGTATTAATGGCTTCAATTCACAGACTAAAATAATTAAACACGGTGTCCCTCAAGGTTCGGTTTTAGGTCCCTTGTTATTCCTATTGTATATAAATGATCTTAGTTCTTCCATAAAATATTCCACAGTACACCATTTTGCTGATGACACGAATCTGTTATATTCTAACAAATGTCTTAAAAAAATCGAGTATAAAGTTAATATAGATCTAAGAAAGCTTACCAATTGGCTTAATGCTAACAAAATCTCTCTAAATATCAGCAAAACCGAATACGTTATTTTCCACCATACGAAAAGAGCATTAAATTATGAATTAAAAATAAAATTAAACGGGAAAAAGATTTACCCCTCTAAAGAAATTAGATATCTTGGCTTATTATATGACAAACATTTAACATGGAAAAAACATATAAATCTTTTAACAAATAGACTTTCAAGAGCAAATAGTTTGTTAGCTAAAATTCGTTATTACGTTAATAATAAAACACTTATCTCTATTTATTATGCTATCTTCTCTTCTCATATGATGTATGGTTCAATGGTATGGGGTCAGGGAAACAATCATAATTTGACGAAAATCGAATCAATGCAAAAAGCAGCGTTAAGAATTATACTTTTCTCACCATTTCGATCACATTCCACAAAGTTGTTTTCAGATTTGAAAGTTTTAAAATTTAATGATGTGATAAAAGTGCAAAATATTCTATTTACTTATGATTTCATAAATGACCTACCAACGTTTCTCTCTACACTATTTACAAAAACAACTGATATACATACTTATAAAACAAGAAATGTCTGTCAATCCAAGCTCATGGTGTTTTGTTTTAACACAATAAAATACGGGAAACATTCAGTCGTTTATCAATGTATTACTGACTGGAACGAATTTATTAAAAATAACAAAAGCTTTAAAAAACTCTTAAATTTTACAAACATCAGATGTACTCATTGTAAGAAATAAACTGAAACAATTTCTTAAAAAAGATTGTTTATCATCTTACAAATACTAACTTTTTATCCCGCGATTATTACGGTAAATCGCTCAGGATTGCTGTTCTTGTTGTCGTGTTTATATTATTCTTTTTGTTCTTTAATATTTCCAGGATTATCCAAGCATATATGAATTTAATAACTGTATGTTGTATACATGTACATGTTTAAAATGCTGGCGGAATTTCGTACGCACACACACACCACATATATATATTGCGTTTGAGTTGCTCCTTTTCTCTTTCATAATTAAAACTTCAAGGTGTCATTCCTTTGCCTAGTTTTACTATTGAATGACACCCTCCAATCACAATTTGTTTCTTGTTTGAAAATAAAAAAAAAAGAAATTTGGACTGTATATATACGTTATTTTGCTAGTATTGAAATGTATCTATTATTCATTTTATTTCTTAAAGAGTTTCTTTTTTTATGTACATATTGTTGATTGGAAAATAAAATTGATTGATTGATTGATTGATTAATCGTATAAAGAAAAAGTGGAGAGGTTACTAGCACGTCACCCTGAAGTATCATAGTCAGTCAACAAATTTAACTGGAGCTTTCTTGATTCGGAGTGATCTTCTCAGAGCACTATTGGTATTGACTTCTCGTTCTATTATTGCTTCACTTTCGGGAATTGTTTGTTCTTCACTAGCACACTCTTGTAACGTTGAATTTGGAATCGTTTGCAACTTGTGTAATTTTCGCAGGTCAGTTAACAAGTTCTTTAGGAGAAAGAAGTTTGTTTGTCTGAGTCTCGCGGGGGGTCTAAAATCCGTGACGTCAACTGCGCGCAACACTATTGACTGAATCATTTATTTATATTTGTTTTTAGTTAATTTGAACCCTGGTTTTAATTATACATAGTGTTTCACTGTGTTTTAATTTAGTATCCTCATTTTCTGAAAAGAAGACAGAACACTTTGCAAATCTCGATACAACGTCGCAAGAAATATCGCAATAGAACTATCCTCGGATTTAAGACGTTAGCCACCAGCTATGTAAACATGGATCAAGTAAGATTGCTTGCATAAACATCCAATTATCTGTGATATTAGTTTTTGGTTTGGTACAGGTAATGTTTAGGATTCCATTATCATGTCATCTGTTGCTTAGCAAAAACATCAAACCTGTGCAAACAGTTTTGATATAAAAAAATTTCTTTTTCATTATGGTATATATGTTTATTGAACAAATACTTGGAATATGTTGATTGCCTTTGGGCATATTTTCAGCAAGAAAGGTATATATTCATTTTTTCCAGGTGTTGCAAGGTTGGTGTTCCAATCAATTGAACTTTTACACCAAGGATGAAAAGACACCAGCTGCAACTCTAACAATTGCTTCACTCACCAGGTACAAAGACATTATATTTCCTGCCTTTTTTACCCTACCTGCTGCGTTTTTTTATATTGTGAAAAATTGAGGTGGGCCTGTGGCCCGATTGTTCAGTGAGCCAAATTTATTTTTACATGTTTTCTGAAAATTTGAGCTCATTTCGACCCCTTGATCAAAAGTTCTCAATCATTTGTCATTGCTAGTTGACACGTTATTTTCAGATGAATAAATACGAGCAAAATTTGGTTGTAAAGGTAACTATAGTCAGTAGTCATTGTTTTGTACCTTCTGTTTTCATTCCATGTTATGGATATTATTTGCTCATAACATTTACTGACTCCTTTTTCAGGGCCTGAAATAAATATTATAAGCTCATCGGTCACGTTGACCGCCGTACTCATAAATCTTATCGGTCATCAAAGTTTGCCGTCGGTCAAAACTGACCGACATAACTAACGTTTCTATCGGTCAACTTAACACCATGCATTAGCATTTCAAACAATAATCTCTCTTTAACACCATGGAGACATGACTACTTAGTCAGAAAACTTTGGGAAAAGACAGAGGGAATTAACTAAATATTGAGGTTGAACGAAATAAATAGCAACATCAACGAAAACACAAATCAAAAGAAGCTAGTATCAGTCTTCTCATTATTAAAATTGTTACGTACGCAAATAAGTACGATTTTTACTGTTTCGCGATATGCATTAATTATGTTAATTCATTGTCCATTGCCGCATTTTTATGTCTCCTTGCAATGTGTTTGTTAATCACTACTTAAGCTGTTGCCGGCTCTCTCTCCACATGCTAACATTCAATGCCCTGACGTATAAAATGTGACCGATCGATTTGGCGGTGACCTGAATGTCTCCATGGACCAGAGTCACCTGAAACCATCTCTACTATTACAGTGGAGAAGGCCAGCCCAGAGGCTAAACCAAACCGCGGAAGACATCTATACTGCGGGTGAATGCGCACCAACGCTGGGTCAGATAAATCTGCAGCTCATTGGAGGGTTCAAGCGCTCTACTTTCAGGCGAGCTTGAGTAGTGAAATACAGAATTGAATATTGTAAACAAAACTGAATGTTTTGTGTTTTGATTTTTTCTTCCATCAATTGCAGCATAAGCGGATAAATTTTTGCGGACGTAGGTTTTCGCTGTTTTCGCGCGGATTTAATATCGCGGACGACCAAAGTTTGTGTTTTTTCGCGCGGATTTAATATCACGGATGACCAAATTTGTGTTATTTTGCACGGATTTAATATCGAGTACGACCAAAGTTTGTGTTATTTCACGCGGATTTAATTTAATTTCGGTAAATTATGGTCGTAAAAGAGGGAACTCAACTATAGCTTGTGTTATTTACTAGACTTATTTGCTAAACTGCCGTCACAAACACAACAAAAAACGCGAAGTAAAATTGAGAGACATTCGAGAGCTCTTTAAACGAGGCAATAAAGGTGCTCAAAAGAAAAGAGAAAAGAGATTGAAGTTATAAATCTGGATTAGTTGTATCGTAGCTTTTTTTTATTCTGATAAAAAAGGACATAAAAAGACAATTCGAACTGTCGTCTTTTCCTATTAATGTTTAAATTTTTTTGGGTGGAGGGGGATTTAATTTCAGGCATCGCCAAAATTTAGATTTTTCGCGCATATTTAATTTCGCGGACGGCGTATTATCGTGGTTTTCGCGCGGATTTAATTTTGCAGAAAATGCCTAAATCCGCGAAAATTAACCCGCTTAAGGTAGTTCTTCTGCGTTTTAAAGTGTCTTTTCATTCTTTTTTGTATATAAACAAAACTGATTGTTTCTTTGTGTATTGATCTTTTTTTTCTTCCATCGAATGCAGCATAGTTCTTCTACATTTATCTGTCTAAGTTGAATGAAACCTTTAAACAACTTGTAGCATAGTTCCAAATGGTTACTGCGATATGACGGCTTCTTTGACACGCCAGGTCATTAGGGGGTTAGGATGTAGACACAGCATGCTCAGATTTTCATAACTAAAAACATGTTTTTCTTTTTTTCTTAAATGCGTATGTCATAGAAATACGTCATGATTGGCATACGGAAAATACCAATTCAGGTACGTCATCGTACATTTTGCAAACTTAGCAGCAAAGTGTCAGGCGTACTTACCGGCGAGCTGGTTTGTGAAAACGTACGCAAAAATGAGAAGACTGTACTATATACTATCTTTATGTTGTAGACTGAAAAAAATGAGTTTAAATGAGAACAAATCCATTAATTATAAACATTAATTCAAGGTTCGATAGATCACGTCGGTCAATTTTTTGAATTTTAGTTCAAATAAAAAGTTTGCAAAAAAGTCATCGGTCAACTTGACCGTTGGTATGCGCATATACGCCAGTCAACGGCCGTATTTCATCGGACATTGACCGATGACCGACAGCTATTTCAGGGCATGCTTTTTGTCTGTGACATCAATCCAGGTTTGTGACGTCATTTTTTAACCAACGATGATGTCATTATTCCAAATTTACTTTTTGCAAACAATATCGAAAAGAATTTTGCCTTTTGAACAATTCTTTTCTTATATACAAATCATGTAAAAATAGACTGCCAGAATGGCATTTTATTGAAATTTTGGGCAAGATAGGTTAACATTAGTAAACATTAGTGAACTTCAGGAAAAATACTGTATTTTTTAAAAACATTGAAAATGCGTGAAAAAATCACGCTCAAAACCGCTTGGGTTAGTCTTATTTGTTCAACTCAATTTGAAGTCATTGCACTGATTTGATTATTACTTTATTCTAAAGTGAATAATAACATTTCATTCCAAAAATTAGGTGTGAAACATCTAATTAAGAAATATTTACAAACAGGGAAATTGTAGGTTTTCAGAATTGAAAAATCTTCAAATTCAAAAATTTGTAGTAAGATTCTGGATTTTGACATACTTTTGAAAACTTGAGTGATCAATATTTGAAACCTACTACCTTTTGGCTTTCCGAAAAGGGGTCATAAGTAATTTAATGATTTGGACTTCAGAAGATAAAATTCAAAATTTTGCCTTTTTTGCAAAAAAAATGAACATTGACGCCATATATATGATGATGTCATCAGCCAAAATGGTGACAACATTTTTTTTTCTACTAAATTTTTAAACTATATAATGATGTTACCGTAAATCCTCGAATTGACCTCCCCCTCGAATAAGCCCCCATCATTGAATCTAAATCTCAAATTTTGTGTTTACTCAAACCCTGGATCCTAGAGAGCTGGGAACAACTTTCAGCACCCATGATTATAATGTCATTCATCACATGTGGAGTCTCAGTTGCTACTGACGGCAGTCAGGATTAAGAAATAACGTGTTTTAAACCAGGTATGCCATGCAGCTTGGGACAGGAAATGCTAAAGGCCCAGATACAATTGCTCGACGGCACAGAGGAAAATCTGTTCGTTCCTGATGAGCCAGATATACAAGAGACTTGCCCTCCTTACTTGATTGTCGATGAAGCAATCAATGATGCCGAGGACATTGATATTTTGAACTGAACACGTATGAAGTATTGATGAACATATGCATATATCTTTTTTCTGGGTTAGTCATACCACATTTTTTTATTAGCCCCCCCCCCTCGAATAAACCCCCACTTAAAAAAAATCATAAATTAATTAGCCCCCAGGGGGCCAATTCGAGGATTTACGGTATGTGCCAAAAATAAGCTTGGTAACTCAATCCTATCAAAAATAAACCAGGTGGAGTATATTTACCCCACTCCATCTGTTTAACTTACATAAAAAAGCCCATCCTGAATAGGGTTAAATGTCAATACTAACCGTTTGTAGATTGTGATGTAACACCAATCAATTGTAACACTTAATGTTATAACGTAACAGCAGCACCAACACACTTGTAACACAACACCACAATTTAACGCAATAGTAATCATACACACAACGCTTTACTTTATGTGTTGTAAACTATAACAGTAAATAGGAGTCATTAACAATCTCCGGCGTTTTTCCAATGTTAATGTTGTGTTTGTATTTAATTCTTCTTTCTTTATATACATGGATATTTACAGCCAAGGACAACAATCGCTCTCTCATATGTACAATAAAACAACGTTTTTCTTCTTAGTTGAACTTTTGATTTGCCAAGAAGCTTTTTGGATGAAGAACCTAGTTTAGTCAAAGAATCGGCTATCTGTTGACTACTATTGCTCCACTCTATATGATATTTCCTTTCTTTCTATTATGTCTCGTAGTATCGCAATATCTATCATGATTCACAATATCGACGCGTTTATCTTGTACTGCCCTGATTTAGTGAACCGCATCATAAAATTGGTGGCTGTCAGTATAGCATTCTATAACTGGTAGAGTATGTCCTTCTGTATTTACATATAATATTTCATTCCAGAGTTTTGACAACCAGACACAGGCTTCAGCAGCATCAACTTGAATCAGTGTTTCAGTAGCCATCGCACTCTTAAAAACTCATTGAAGTTTCTTTGATTGCCACATCGGGCAACAATTTCCGGTTTCATCGACCAGAAAGATAACAAAACTGCCTTGAGATCAACCATCCTTTAAATTTCCAAATGTAGCAACATTATAGACCACAAATTTTGTTTTATTCAAATTGTTTAGATTGAACTACTTTAGTTTAATGCATTTTGCTTTTCCTTTTCGTAGCACTTTATTTGCTCCCAGGAGATCTTCCATAGTAGCATCTTTAGCTGAAATACTCAAGTCACATACCATCAAATGAAAGATCAGGTCTTGTCTGTGCAGCAATCCAACCTAATTGCCCAATTAAGGTTCGGTATTGTTTTAGATCATTCTTCATCAATGAAGAATCTTTCATCGACTTCCTAACTACTTCAACTTCAATTTTATTTATTGAATCCAGGTAAAACACTTGATCAATTTCAGTGCTGAAATCTGTAGACTGACTCATATTTAGATCAAGATAAGCTGTATCATATTGAGAACCTACTTGGAACATTTTCTCTTTGACACTGATATACCAATTTCTTGATGCATCCCCTAATCCATAAATGCAAGTATTCAGTTTCCAACTGAGTGTACACATTAGCTTCTTTTGGGGGAATAAGGAAAACAGCTTGTTCAATCAGTCTACCTTGAAGAAATGCTGTTTTTATATCACTGGATTTACATTTACATTACTTTGAAGATAAAATGCTTAGTACCATTCTTAAGCTTTCTTTAGAACATGTGAAAGTTGGGATTCTTTCCAAATACTAATTGCACTTAATGCTCACGCTTTTGCAATTTCTAATTGACAATTTGTATCTACCATAACCTTTGAAACAGTCAAACCAAGAATTATGAACTCTTTGTTGCAAAACTCACTTCCATTGTCCATTAAAAACATTTTTAGTTTTCCAAATGTAGATATCCATAGACTAAAAATATTCTTGACAATAAGGTCTTTTCTTTTTGAATTTATTACACAAGATACACTGTAGCGTGTTACATGGTCAATCAGATGTAAAAACCAGATAGGCTGTGAACAAGAAAACTGTTTCAAGTCCATTGCTACTGTATCATTGTATTTTCTTGCCATTGGAAGTCCAACAACTGGTCTCAGGTTCACTTTCTTGTATTTCTTACAAGTCTCGCACGATTTATCTAATTCTTCAAGATGTTTAACTAACTCTGTACCATGACTATCTTTAAATACAGGCCTTGACAACGCGCGAGCAGCTAGCTGAATTGAAGGCAGATGATAATTTATACGTGTCGACACTTACCAAACTTTTTGAATGTCAAAAAGATGCAATCGGGTGTATAATTTACGTAGTAAGTGAGGCCACACTATATTTTTCATAACATAGATTATGAAAAGATTACTAGATTCTAGTTAGAAAATCGCCATTAGCCGTAGCACACTTCCCACTTCCCAATTTTAATTCTTCAAAACATCATATACAAAGTATGGTTAAAATTATTCTAGCAGTCTGACAACTTCAAAACTTTCAGTTTTCTTTCCTTTGAACTTCCAGGTGTCTGGTTCAATGCCATGTTTTTCATAAAAATATTACAGTGTCCTGCAATGTTTTTCCACAACAGAAAAATCGTATTTCTCAGCCACGCATAAAAAGGTGTTCACAACAAAATTTTGGCAAATATCTGTTGAAAAATTTGTGAAAACGATCAGACAAAATAGCGACCACTGCACAATTCCATCATTGGGTTCAAGTAAACCACCTCTGCTGAGTTCATTCAAATATGATCCGTATTTCTTACAATAAAATTGGGTATCGTTGTTCTCATTACACTGGTCAACAAATTTTTTTTCGTTTCTTGTTGCATGAGATTTTTTAACTGATTCTACACAATTTTAGGATGCTGATTTCAAATCTGCAATCAGTTTCTTTATGCATGCTCTAGTTTTCATGCAATCGACAATTTAATTTTTTTTCGTGTGTGGCACATATTTAGTGCATAAATCTGATCTGCATCGAACACTTTTTATCTATCCAGCCCTTTTTCTTTTTGTATACATCATCTGAACCATTGTGAACATTTGCTAGTCATTGCTGACTGACTTGCACATGGTGGAGGAGTATTTTTGCAGGCCTGCTTGCTCAACAGCATGTTTTACTGCTACTCAGGTTTTCAAAGTTAGGCTATTTGTGTGTGCGTTGTCTGTACTATGGTACAGTACCAGTGTTTCAGATAGAAGCTTTCAGCTCTTTTAAGTTGTAGCCTACTGCTGTTTAAGGGCATTTGAAGAAGTTAGGCAACTTGATTATAGTGAGGTATTGCGGATAGATGCTGTAGGATATTCTATAAGCTCTATTTTACACTCGTCTGCTGGTAGCCTTAATTAGAACCATGGTTTTTTATTCTTTTTGGTTGTGTTAAGCACATAGATATCACCAGACTTTCTTTCGATTCTGAACTTTTTTTAGATTTGGTCATGGCTTCTTCTAGTAGATTTAAATGCAAAAATAAACATGATTCATTTTGTTATATCTGTGGTGTGTACACGCTTTCTCGTCAAAGACGAAATATAACATCGTTCGTGAAGCGTGCCTACAGAGCTTACTTTGGCATCCATCTTGGCGATCAAGATAAGAAATGGTCTCCACATGTTGTGTGCCATAACTGCAAAGAAATGCTCAGAGACTGGACAAAAGGAAAGCGGAAGAGTCTGCCTTTTGGCATTCCAATGGTGTGGCGTGAACCCCAAGATCACACGACTGACTGCTACTTTTGCATGGTAAATACAAAAGGTGTTGGCAGGAAGAGCCGACAAATGCTTTCTTATCCAAGTATACCATCAGCTATACGACCTGTTCCGCACTCTGATAGATTCCCTCCTCCAGTCTTTAGTGGTTTTACATTTTCTGAAGATGAGGAAACTGAATCGCAAAGGGAAGAGGTTATGGAAATGGAGTATAAAAGAACAGATACAGGATCTGAATCTGAACACTCTTCTTGTGAAACCAGAGTAGCTGTTCAGCAGTTTAATCAATCAGAACTGAATGACTTAGTACGTGATTTAGATTTGTCCAAGCAAGCAGCTGAGCTCTTAGCCTCCAGACTCAAGGAAAAACAGGTTCTGGATCAATCTGTAAAGGTATCCTTTTTTCGAAAAAGAGAAGAACTCTTTCTTCCCTATTTTTCAGAGGAAAATAAGCTGGTATTTTGCAACGATATACCTGGTCTTTTCGGACAATTGGGTATCTCCTCGTATGATCCAGGAGAATGGCGATTGTTTTTGGACAGTTCCAAGCGCAGCCTCAAGTGTGTCCTTTTACACAATGGAAATGTTTATGGAGCTGTTCCAGTTGGTCACTCCACTGTCTTGAAGGAACGGCATGATGACATTAAAACTGTTATGGGTTTGCTCAGATATCATGAGCACAACTGGATCATTTGTGTTGACCTCAAAATGGTTAGTTTTCTGCTAGGTCAGCAAAAAGGATACACTAAATTTCCATGTTATCTATGCATGTGGGACAGCAGAGCACGTGAAAAACATTGGACACAGAAGGAGTGGCCCTTACGTGAAACATTTCAAGCTGGCATGCCTAATGTAACACACAACCCAATCGTAAGCAGAGACAAAATTGTTTTTCCGCCCCTGCACATCAAACTAGGTCTCATGACACAGTTTGTTAAAGCTCTAAATCCTGACAATGAATCCTTTCGTCATCTTCTTCATAGTTTCCCTGCTTTGTCATATGATAAAATTAAAGCAGGAGTGTTTAATGGACCACAGATACGTACACTTATTCGTGACCAAAACTTCATTCAGAAAATGAATGTCAAGGAGAAAGCTGCATGGCTATCTTTTGTAGATGTTATAAAGAACTTTCTTGGCAACAGAAAGGCTCCAAACTATGAAACACTTGTATCCAAGATGCTCTCAGGGTTTCGTGATTTAGGATGCAACATGAGCATAAAAGTACATTTCCTGTACAGCCACCTGGACAAATTCCCTGAAAACCTTGGGGCTGTCAGTGATGAACAGGGAGAGCGTTTCCACCAGGATCTCATGACAGTGGAAGAACGCTACCAAGGTCGGTGGGATCGACATATGATGGCGGATTATTGTTGGGGCATCAAACGTGACTGTCCTCAAAAAGCGTACAAACGCAGAAGTTATAAGAGGAAATTTTTTCCGGGGTTGTAGAATAATTGAATTTTTTGCATCTTTTCATCGATAGCTTTAAGTTTATACTGTGGATTGTCATCATTCTTTTCAATGTCATTTTGCAACAAAAACTCGCTTATTACATGTATTTTACCAGCAAAAATGTTCTTTGTTACATTTTTTCAAACATTTGGTGCCTAATTGTCTGTAAATACAATTGCTAGTGGTAACACAATAATTTCTGGGAACCTATTATTGTTTTGAGGTTGGTTATTCGACTATAAGCAAGAACGTCATTTGACAAATCATGTAATTTTTCAGAAAATTTGAATTTAGTAAAAATAAAATAAAAAATCTCGATTTGCAAAAAATCTAGAGCTTGCAGAAAAAAACTAAGGTCAGATTCGGATTCAGCGCCCCCAAATTAGGTAAGAACAAGTGTTGGTAGAAATGCAACAAAATATTTGTTGACCAGTGTTATCATTGCCATTGCCATTCTTCCGTTCGACATAACCAGCATTATACACGATGGCCATCTTAAGTGCTCTTCTAGTTCTTCCAAATTGTCAATAACCTTGCACTCTTCTTCCGTCGAGATGCCGTCTGACAGAATTCACAGCTGTGGTTCGAATCAGTTTCATCAAATTCCACTTTCATTCTTGTTGCAAGTTTTGCTCGATGAATTCTGACCTTTTCGATGACAGATTGTGCAGATATAAAATAGGTGCCACCAGATCCCTGTCGAAGTTTACTAAAATACTTTTCTAAAAGATCAGTCGTAAACCAACCAAAAATAACATAATCATTTCCAGCATCGAGCAAATATTCGGCCAGATCAACAAATCCCTTGCAGATGTGCGAAACAAATATTGATATTTCAGCTGTAAGCTGTCTTTGACAAACTCGCTCAGTCTTCTTTATTTTTTCAGCCATCGTTGCCAAATTGAGTAAAAATCCCAGTCTGAATAAAGGAATAATATAAATATTATTATAGTGCAGTTATTTACATTCTCATCAGCATTGTTATACAATCTTTTATGAAGAAAACTGTATAATGACTTGTGAAATCTGTAAGCAAATTTTGGGTGAATGAAATGTAAGTAAAAGAAAAATTGAATCTTACCTCGGATCATTGACTGATCTAACAACAGCTCTATCAGTATCTTTGAATGCCACATCAGCACCTAGACCCTCTACATTTAGAATCTTCCAGAACTTGACGAAAATTCTGATGAAGTCTGCAGTACCAGATACATTCTCTTTGTCAAGTTTTGGATGAATTTCCAATGCAGTCACAGTTTCATCACAGAATACACACAAACAAGTTGATACCTGAATGTAATGTAAATTCATGTAATATTATAGTAACTTGAATAATTACTAACATATTGAACACTTTCACCTGTTGAGAATTTACATTCAATGATAATAACTAAAAATAATTAAAACAAGCAACTATTGGTAAAGTATTTAAGGATAACAAAATATATCATCAGATCAACAAAACCTATTTAATGTATTGGAAATCATCAGTTATTAAAGTACCTTTTGCCTTTGAATTGGTTTCAGTGAAATTGAAACTTCATTTAGCTTTGACAACTTTACTAATGAATCTGATTCTGCTTTGTATAACTTCCTTAAATCACTCCATTTTGCAATTTTTACATCACCATCAAATTTGTATTCTGGCTCTCCACTCTTTTCCGTCAGCCAATTGTTCCTTATACATTTCATAACATGAACAAAATCATAAAGCAAAGAAGTGTGTGGATTGATTAACCATGGCTTTCCTAAAAGAAATATAATCTTTTAATTATAAATAAATCATTTTATTAACATTATATATATACACATTAAAACATGGAGATGCCACAATGTTACATGGTTATTGCAATTACTTTTTAAAAACATGCAAATATTTGGAAATATCAATTAAGTGCCAGACTATGATATGATTTCACAACAGAAATGTTATTTACCTTCAACAGGGTTGAGTTGCTTAAAACAGTTTTGATTAGTTCTGTGCCCATCAGAAATAATGGCTACCACTTGACCACCACAATCTAAGATTGAATCAATAATCGGTTTACTCTGTTCCACTAAAAAGTTTCCTGTTAGATTACTAACAGGAAGAACGTTAAAGAGAAATTCTGGGCCTCCAAACAAACACTTGACCATAATGCATAAAACAGTTTTTGCCAATTTCTCTGGATTGTCCACAGCCTTTCCAAACAAGGAACCACCATGAAAAGTTAATTTTGACTTTATATAAACCTCACCCCACAACAACACACATCTAAAAACAAACAATGCATAGTTGTAAAAATAAATTCAATATTAATTCTATACACTAAAATTGTTAAGCAACTCTATTAATTTAATATTCATTAAAACATGCACATAGAAATAAATTATTGGCAACCACATTAAATAGAAATTGTATTAAGCAGCATTGCAATTTTCAATTCTTTAGATTAGATTTATTTTATAATTAAAATACCTTTTTTGCCAAGTTGGAAGGTTTTGCATGATCCCTTTTGTATATGCAAAATCATCGATGCGGCTTGTCCTGGATGTAATTCGAGTCAAAGTACGAACACTTGGAAGCTGGAAGTCAGCACATAAGCGATAATGTAACAAGCGAGACAAACAAAATTATTCAAAAGCTCTTGCTATAATTTCTGGTTGATATGTGTCTGTAACATTTGTTTTCTTCATAACAGCCACCTGATTCAACAGAACCTCAGTTTTGTGTGTTTTTTCTTTACATTTGATATAACGAATTATTTCATCGAGAATTGACCAGTGTCTGCATACATTGATTTTGTTACTCACCAATGAGGGAACTGAACATTATGACCCATAATGGTAAACCATGAAAGAAAAATCTTCTTTAATGACAATACAAAATTCTGGAATACCTTCAAAGAATTTAACTGATTGAATCATGAAATTTGATTGAGATTCATAAACAACTATAGTTTGATCTCTAGAAAGTTTCTCTGGAATTTGTTCAAGTATTAGTTCATCCATTTTTTGAAAATCAGTCAATTCATCAGGTTTGGAATTTCTTGCTGCAGCAGAGTTTTTTTCAGTCTTACTTGATTTTGGTGGAGGTGAAGAAAGACAGCTTTTTGGAATATTTCCAAAGATACTGGGAGGATCTGATGGTCGATTTTGCCATGTGTTGATCTCATATGAGTGTCATCTGGCCAATGCTTTCTGCAAACTGTTGTGTACTTAGTAACCAACCAGTTTGATCTAGGAATTGCTTTGATCCATTTATCTCGTTCATCCTCTTCTTTTGGAAATTTATAAATAGAAACTTTCTCCTGACGTTTTGTAATTTGAGCTGCAATTTGGAACACAACATTTCAAAGGCATCTTTCTTGTTGCTGGAAACTTCTGCTATCTGCTGAGATTTATTTTCACTTGTTTCATTATGGCGCCGGTATTTTTAACCAATCAAATTATTGTAATTTTTTTCCCCGTGAAACCATAATTTATTCATCGGCCTTCAATCCAGCGAGCTGCTCGCACGTTGTTGTGGCCTGTATTTAAAGATAGCCATGCTCTGTACCATCGATTTCTGCAACTTTAAGTAAATGCTTAATCTTTTGACTATGTGGATGTGCAAACTGGCAATAGACAACTTGTTCTCTGGAATATCACACATCAGAAAACGTTACTAACAGCTTTGTCTTTTTTAACAGAACTGTTTATTTTACTACAATAATGTCCGGACAATGTGAATTTGATATCAACCTGTTTCCCAAATACATACACTTTATCATTCTTAAAGTCAATTTGAGTATTTGCATTTTTCATAACCTCTTCACTCAATAACAGTGGAATGTCATAGTCAGTCAATGTCATAGTCAGTTCTAAGAGCTACGGACGTATCTGCATCTGAATTGTAACTCGTCATGTTTTTTATCACGCTGTTATTTGTCAAAATGCAACAAATAAATTGGACTATTTGGTATGTAAAACTTATATTTCAGAGCTATAATTGGGCTAAAAGTGATGACGCTTACAGCGCGCCCCCAAACCTGCTTTGTTTATAAAACCTTTCAGGTTTTCCGGATTTTTTAGAATATCAGAGTTTCATCCTTGATTATTAGTCCAGGGGTGTTTATTTGGTGAAATTTTGGAATCTCTGACTCACTCGCACAAGTGATGATTCCGTAAAAAAAGTATTTTAATATCATTTAGAGTGGGGGTATCCGTTAAAAATTAAACCGTCATAGTTTGCCTGCCTAGATCTTAGCCCTTAAATTCAGAAAATTTCAATTATTTTTGCTTCCTTTTTCAGTGAGCCGATTGACCGAGAGATGCACGACAGGAGAAATACGTTATGTAAGTTGTATGATTCACTTTGATTTCCTGTAAATCAATGGTTTGTTTGTTCAGCGTCCATAGCAGGAAATATAAACATGAGTTCTGACGATGAAGATTCTTACAGCAGTGATGTTGACGATAGTGCGGGTGAAATTGAAGGAATTCCAGTGAGTTATGGAGAGTATCATGTCATAGTGACTATTTTATTGCTTCCGATTAATTAATTAATTTTATATTTTTGTTTTCAAAATGTATTAATGTGAATAACAGTAATCTATTAGTGCGTTTTACAATCTACCGTAAATAGCATTCACTTCAATCCATCTTATGACACCGATGTTAAACCTATTACATATTATCTAAATTCATTTTTCGTAACTTGTGAAATGAATGAGATGTGCATTCCTTTTCATCTTAGTTAGAGCGGTTTTCGAGGCATGCTGCCAGGCTTAGAAAGGTAGTCATGACAGGGAATCCAACAGTAATGACTTTGTTTTTTGTAATTGTGTTTTAGGTTCGATCTCGCAATTTCAAGCAGAAGATCATACAAGTTCTCTTTAAGAAACTCAAAGTTACTGATTCAGTAAGAACTATTAATAGTATACGAATTGTACATAATCCATCTGTTACACTTGCAGTGTTTTGTCTTATTGAAATACCTGTTAAACACTTTTTAGGACCTCGGTGATGTTCAGAAAGAATTCTGTGATGAGCATTCTGAGGAAGACGATGAAGATTTTCTCTCTGAAGAGGATGACGATTATTTCGTGGACAATGAAAGTTTGATGTCTGTCAAACGACCCGGATTAAGGTAATATTGCAACCATATTATAGGTATTATATAACAAAAATATGTTTATTCTTTTAGACCATTCTTTGATCATAGTCAATCTTCTACCACGCTGGATATTGGTACTTTAAGGAACTCTCACGCTCGCGAAAAAAATGTTTGTAGTTTTTATGCTTACCCATTCAAAATTGTGTGAGATTTTCTTAGGAGGAAGCTGGTGCCCTTATTATAGAAGAAAACAAAGAAGGCTCATTGAGTAGCGAATCAGAATCGGTTCGTCTATTGAAAACACTTCATATTAAATAACAACCATCTTTCGTAGGAAGTGTCATTCACAAATCGCTTTACGGAAATATTCAGTGTTGACGACGTCTTACCGGATTACATTTTACTTGTTGGAATCCCTGGAGAGAGCGGAAAGGTGACCCCTTCACTTTTTACTAGCAGGGTGTTCATGTTTGACGTTTTCAGCGTATGGCTATTAAGCTAATGCCAAAATTGTCGCCCATTCTGTTTACGCCTACCGCCTCTGATGTTCATGCTACGTTAACTGCGATCGGCAATAAATTACAAAAGATGTAGGTGCGAGTTTTGCCTGTTTATAAATATTGGAACCTTGGTTATTTTTTTCCAGCTGCAGTAGACGTTCAACGGCCCCTCCGACTCTACGCGTAGTTGTACTGGGGCCAGAAAGCTTCTTGTGTCTTGTCGTTTCAAGTTTTGTCGAGGAATTTTCCAAGAGGAGACAGGAATACCAAAATTATCTGAAGTTTCTTGTCATTCCGTCCGTTTGTAAGTTTGATATCTGTGAATATCATGACACATATATATCTTCTGTCTCCATATTCGTTGTGTAGCACCGTTCAAAGTTGCGAACTATATCGGTCAGTTGGATGCAAAATACAAAAACTTGTTTCTGGATTTCTTTTGGAGAAATGTGTTCGAGAAGAGTTTCTTGGTAGAATCAGGTACTATCTTATTCGCGATTCATTGAACCACGTCTCCAATCGCTCGCGCCAACTTTAGATTTAAACGAAGTCGTGCGCAGGATCTTGCACTACCTCGAGAACAGTGAAAGTATTCATTCCATTCCTATCGCCGAAGCTTTGTTAACGTGCAAATCGTAATCACAATCTCCCATTTATGTTACAGAAGTTTCAACTTTCTTCTGTTTCTTAGTCACACCGATGAAGATTCTATTCAAGTCTTCCTTCCCTTCATCACGGTAAGAGACAGTTAGTATTTGAGAGCAACTTTAAACCTTTGTTATTGTAGGGGGTGAGGCTTGGTACATTAGATCCCGGTAAGTGTGTTTGCATTTGCAACTGGATTCGTAATTGCTATGCTAACCTTTAGACGACACTGATTGTTTTGTAAAGGTGTCCAGTCCGAAAAAAGACGGAACACTGTTTTGCACTTGTGACAGAAAAGAGTCTTCGAGGTAATGGTTTAATGGTTGGTTTGTTCTGTTTACCTGTCCCAATTACTTATACAGGAACGAAATAAATGACTGTTTGATTCACCCGCTAAATGGACTGAGCGAAACCTTAGAAATGGTTGTTGATTTTTGGCCCATACCATCTGTGTCCTCTACTCAAATGAAAAAAGACGAGCGAAAAGAGAATAAGGTAAAGCTTGTGTGATTTTTGGTTAAGGATTTCCAACAGAGTAACCACATATGTTAACTGTATTTATAAAACTTTAAATTATAAGCATTAGTAACTTCTGTTTCCAGGATTTTGTTGATACATTAAATGTTGCGTTTAATGTAATTGTTTTTAAATGATTTGTAAATCTATAACAAGGCAATAACAATATTATACTTACAAAACATTCCTAATATAGACGAAACAGCATCGTGCGTTTCTAAACTGTCAATTCAATTGGAATAATTGCATGCTCTTGTCTTTATCAAGGTATCAATTAAAAGTGTGTTTAAAGCGCTTTCTGTGCAGCGTCTGTCGACGGGCGATCAAGAAGGTCTAGTCTTTTCTGCTCACATGAAAACGAGAAACAAAGGAGGTACCGATAACCTTCCGTAGCAATAACAGCAATGTTCTTTCGTTTGTTTTCAGTCAAGCGTCTGATGAAACCGCGCGACAAAGACGCAGAATCGAAATCTTTTGTTGCTGCCTACGTAAGCAAGATAATTTGCACAGCGAAATCCTGCGGTCAGACGTTTACCAGTAAGCACGTTCGCAATTTATATCAGTTCAGTTATTTCGGTTGTTTCTTTCATTGCAGTTTATATCGATGGCCAAGAATGGAGCAATGTGAAGTTTTTCTCGCTTTCGTCACAATGGCCGACTCATATCAAATTCTTCCCTGTTGGAATGTTCCTGAATTACAAAAGTCAACCCTAATCTATAAACATTGTTTTATTGTAAAATACTTACTTATAAATTGTATATATGAAAGATCTTGGGTTTCCATCTCCAGTTATCTGCTTCAGTATAGTTTTGCCAACATAGAACATGTTTTCTCTAGTTCAATAAACAATGATCTACCGTAAGTTGTGTGCACTCGGCTACCCCGTAAACAAGGGTACGTTATTCTAATAAATTGTCTAGTCTATTTGGTTTATCGCTATACGATGTCAGGTAATTGTCATTTGAAAGAAGCAATATTGTGGCTCGAAAGGTCTAACGAAAACAGTGACGGTTGGAAAGATGTATTAAGCGATGATTCACAAGTGGCGTTGAGAAAAGTATTTATCATTCGCTTTCGTGTACTTCTTACTCAAGGTTTTTTAGTATTTAGATAAGCTGTCTTGTCCTCTTACGGACAGCAACAACCAGTCAGCTTTGTTTCATTGGTTGCTAAGTTACTATACCAAACGGGAATACGCAAAAAATGGTGAGAATTGTTCGTAAATGACAATAGAGAACTTTTAGATTGTCTTGTAGCCAGGAAGTACAATGGTAACCATACTGAAGAGATGCGAGATACTAATAAATGCGAAGGTTTGTTAGTGGCAGGTAACGTTGCGTGCTGTACACTATCGTTTTTAGTTGATGCTGCCCGTAGTGGACCATTGATTGATAAAATTAACATTCCAAGTCATCCTGACAGGGAAATGATGCTTAAGGTAACTCCCGAAAACAATAACAGTGACTCGCTAGAGTATATAGTCAGAGCCGAATATATGTTTCAATTCTGCATCAACGCCAGTTCAGTTGAAAGTTATGTGAAAAAGGTTTTCATCTTTTAAGACTACCTGTCAGTTATTAGCGCAAAGGTTGGTGCTTGAACAACCTACAAAGAGATCGAAAAGCACGAAAATGCACATGGATCTCGGTAGCATTCCATCGGGATTTGCCTCAAATGGTACGACTGTTATGTGCAATTAAACGGGCCTATTGAGGTTCTTTGCGTGTTTAAAAGAGTTACAGCGTAAAGGTTTTATTTAGACGCGTGTGTTATTGACGCAGCCAGGATTATTCGACTTCTACATCTGAACAAAGCGAGACACCTTCAAAACGAAATCAACTCTGTTATCGTGCATATGCAAAAAAAGAGCGCTCATCCAAAAATCGATGAATCTCTCGGAAGATGATCAGATTAAACGTCTCGTGATTTCAATTCTAGTTGTGTCATTTGTATTTGTCATTGATTTGTCTAAAATTCGTTTACAAGAGAGAATTGTTGTTAAAATGAGTCAATCATTTACGATGTAAGCAAAGTCGGGTACACAACACCAACAATATTATTTTGAATGAAAATATTTATAATTGAAATTAAAAAAAGATTTAAAAATTCATGTTTCTCAGCTGTCTGAATGAATTCTATTGGAGATTCTTCGAGATATGGGCTATAGATAGGCGATGCAATCGGTCTCCTTTGCTGCCAATTTGCTGAGAGACGATTGGCTCGGACGAGTGTGCTGTCCACGTGTTATATTATCGTCCGTGGCAACGCTGGTCCTATCCAATAACTTCGGTGAAGGAGTCGAAGGGCTCTGGGTCGACGAGGATTCGTTTGAATTGCTCTGTGAACGAACGTTCTCCACAACTCGATGTTCGGGTGTAACATTTAGCGTCTTGGGTCGCTGTGGTTTAGAAGCTTCTTGTGACTCACAAGTCAGTGTTCTTTCCGAATCCCCATCGTTTGAATTCTGACGAGTTGTTTGCTTCAATCGCGTGAGTTGGGCAGCGTTCAGCCGAACGGTTTCTTGTTCGGAATACAATTCATCAATAAACGAAGCCTGCGATGAAAAGCGCGGCAGATTGTTGGATGACGTCGTATCAAAAAAATATGACGGTGGTTGACGAAACGAATCTTCATCGTCGGTTTTACGTCGATAAGTTCCGTAGATATCGGCGGAGTTCGTTCCGTTGAAGCGACGATAGTATGACGTGGATGGGGTCATCGATTCTTTACTACCCAGGCTTTCCTTCTTATTTAAAATAAAGTTCGTGTCTTTATAAAGCACTTGCAGTAAATCAACGCCACAAAGAGAGGCAGCGAGAATACCGGCTTGACAAATAGCTAAGTACCTTACAGTAGGCGATCTGGCCGGGGAATGAGGACTAAGTTCAGCCGGAAATCGATCCGAAGGCAAACTGCCACCTGCAAACATTTAAAAATGAAGAAAAGATGTAAATATTTTTTGAATGAATCATACTTAATTCTCTCGAGGTATCAGTGCTGTCATTTTTTGTAGTGAGCGCCATTCCGAGATTTGGGAACGATGACGATCTTCCGTGTGATTGAACAGCCGAGTCGGAAGAATACATACGCGATCTGATCTTCTCCTTTCGATATTTTTCTTTTTCCTTTTGGTAAATAGAACTCGGGCCCCACGTTCGACCTTTTTTGCTGTTCTCTTTCTGCTTCGCTTCCTTCTCAACTAAAGAAAAATTAAAACCATTATTGCTAGATCACCATGGTGCAATGTAGAGTCATCTTACGTGACAATAAACGCAACCTCTGCGGCCCTGGAGATTTAGGGGGATTTAAAGAAACATCGTTGTTTGGCCCTTCTCCGTCAGTGGGAGTCGTGATGACAGTGTATCGATGTTTGAAACCTTCAGTAAACGAATTTGGAAATTAACATGACACAAAATACATATCATCAATTACGAAAGAAACAAAGCACCTGAAGGCGCGCTGATACTGGTCTTGCCGTAGTTTAAGATTTTGCGAAGCTTCAGCTTCTTCTTCACGCGTTTTTGCGGAACTGGCATGATCTGATTTTGCGTCTAAAATAATAGAGAGGACATGAGGCAAACGAAAGAACACTTGCGATGCATTAAACGTTTACTTGTACAGCTATGACGATCTCCCTCTCCAATAACATTCTCTCTCTCTCATGCAACTCCTGTTCTTTCGTTTTCAGGTGCTCCTCTAAACGGCGTTGGTCAATCTCGATCTTAATCAGCTCTTCTTCTCTGCTGGAAATCTCTTTCTCCCTTTCTTTCAGCTCTTCGAATATTACCTCGATCTCCCCTTTCCACTTGTCTTGTAGCAAACGGAACGACTCGATGGCAGTACGGGGAAAATCGGAACGCGCGATTTTCTCCAGCGATGCCAGAATGTGAGGGAATCTGGGCCGGTCGTGCAGGTCGGGCTTCCAACAACCTTATTGAAAAGTTCAAACCTTCACCAACAGTAGCTTAAAATGGTTGGCAATTATTATTTGAAAATTAAAAACAGTGTACGAACTAATGCAGGAAAATATAACCTATTACTTCAAAATTTTAATGGCATGGAAATAAGCTACAATTGAAGCATAACTCACGGCAAAAAATAATAAGTTCAATAAAAAGTAAAATAAAAATTAGTAAGATATACAATCGTGTAACTTGTTTACCTTCCATTAAAAGTGCGAAACCATGCGGGCAAGTTGCTGGTATTGGCAGCGTCAGCTTATTCATAGCAACGCCATAAGCAACAGCAAGATTCTCAATACCATGATATGGAACTTGACCAGTAAGTAACTCCCACAGTACAACACCATAGCTATTTAAAAACAACGACAGTGAAAACAACGAGATTGAAAAATTGTATAAAAGTAGACATACTTGCTTACTAACCCTAAAGGAATTATAAATTCGCTGAAGTGATAACTAACCATTGAATCAAACAGAGAGAGAGAGATTGGAATTTACCCCGAGTGACTTATGAGATCTATATATAGATTTACTTTATCTTGCTATATGTCAACAAACCCCCCAAACGAAAAAATCAACAAACATCACCTCCACACATCGCTGGCTTTTGAAAACATTGAACTGCGTATAACTTCTGGTGCCATCCAGGGATACGTTCCGGCCGTGCTCATCTTTGTGGTGTGATTCATTTCTCGCGCGAGACCGAAATCAGTTATCTTGAGCACGCTGTGAGACGAAGAATCTTCTGATTGGCTGATAAGAACTGAAAGAATAAATATCATCAACATGATAAGAAGACAAAAAAATTAAGAAATAATAAAATGCAGATTAATGTGAATTTGTCCCGTAATCCCACAAGAGTTTAAAACACTTACTGTTACTTGACTTCAAATCTCTGTGTATTACTTGAAGAAATGCTTCGTTGTGCAAATACTGCATTCCTTGAGATATTTGCAGCGCCCAATTAAGAAGGACCTCAGGTGGTAACTTCCGTGACTGCAAGATTCTATTTAATGCACCACCTCGCGCAAACTCCATAATTAAACATAAATTTGGTGGCTTTCGGCAAACTGCCAAAAGTGCAACAATGTTTGGATGAGACAGCATTGCAAACATACGTGCTTCTTTTTCAACATTAGCTACAGCAACATCCGGATCATCACCAGCATCGATACGCGCAACTTTAACAGCACACTCCTTGCTCTCCCAGTAAGCTCTGTAAACACGTCCAAAACCACCCACACCAATCAACTGTTTTAAATCTAGTCTTTCAAAATCAATTTCTGGAATTCTTCGATTATCCAGCTGTGTTCGAAATGAACTGTGTTTTTGTATTATATTTTTATTTTGTTCTTCCAAAATAACATAATTGGCAGGGAAAACACCTAAATACTTCTGACCATGTCTCCTGCCCACCCACCATCCATCGTCACCACTAATTTCTTTATCTTTCGACAAAACCTCAATTACATCGCCCACACGAAGAGTTAGCTCATCTTCCTCCTTCGCGTCATAAAAATATATTGCCGTTCCATATTCAAATTTACTTGAATTGAGCAAATCACCATTTGTCTTTTTTTGATTTTCTGGAAAACTCCTTCCCATCATTGTAACTCCACATTCAAACATGTAATTACATTAATGTGTTCATGGAATTTACTATTATTATTCACTAAAACATTGTGTTATCGTTGTGTCTATTACCATAATGAAAGACTTTAGCTATATTCAGTTAGCAGCAACCGGTTAGTTTCATTTACCATACTATGCACGTTTAAACATAAAATAACAAACATTTAAGTTATGCAAAATTAAATAAGACAAAACTCATTCCATGTATATCAACAAAATAGCTCAACCAGACAACCAAAATATTTCAGCTAAACTTGTATTATGTATGCATTGAGCTTGGATAAAAACATAAAACATATTTATAAGATCTACCTCAAAAGTACCTGTCCCTCACGCATAGATCAATTTCCATCTTTATATGTCTTGTCACAGAGTGCATAGCTAATAAACAGTCAGACAACCCTAAATAATATATATTTTAACTCATTAAGATAGAAAATAGATGATCATGAAACTAATTTAAGGCACTGTAGCTTAATGGTAGTGTGTCCAACCAACAAAACTAAAGCAGACTGGTTCAAACCCTAGGTTCCAACAAATATGTATTTATAATAGTTGCAGTTGTGTTTGTGAGAGAAATGCAAGCCTAGCTCAAAATGGTGGGTTGTCTGGTGAAGCGACTTCATAGTTGCAAATTAGTACTCTAAGTACACCAGGACCATCAATCAATCAATCAATTTATTTATTTACCAAAATATCAGTTACAATTATAAAAATACAATACAACTATAAATACAATGGAAACTCAATACAAAAACACAACAACAACAAAGACCTTTATTACAAAAGGAAATTTGGTTTTAGATATTTGGGTGTAGGACAAAACACCCCTAGGACAAACCCCCCTAGGACAAAACCCCCTTAGGACAAAACCCCCCATTTTTTTTATAGAGTAGGACAAAACACCTCTTATTTTTTAAATAATTATATAGTCAAGGCAGCTAAAATCTACGCATCAACAAAGTCCTGGAAAAAATAGGTTCCACACTATGCGGTTCGACACCATCTATCTACTGCAAACAATTTGGTTTTTTATGAACGATAAAATCGTAATTCCTATGGTCCTGAGAGATCAAATTATGTGACTCGCACACGAGGGACATCAATGCATAGTTCATACAAACCAAAGGTTGAGAACAAAGGTCTGGTGGCCCAACATAAACTATGATGTTGACTGACACATTGAAACCTGTCGAAGCTGTCAACTTGTAGGTCCATCCCAAAAACCAACACCTTTGATTATGAATGAACTTCCGAAAGGAGTATGGCAGATCGTTGGTTGAAACTTATGCGGTCCATTTCTGACAAGTGAAAATTTACTTGTTTGCGTTGACTACAGTCAGTATCCAGAAGTACATATTTTGAGATCAACATCTTTTGCATCAGTCGCATCAAAACTTCGAAAGTTATTCTGCAGATTCGGTTCCCCAAAGACGATTGTAACTGACAATGGACCTCAGTTCAAGCGTCGTACTGAGTTCAGACAGCTACTCAACAAATTTGGCATTGCACACAGACGTGTCACGCCCTACCATCCGGCTGCCAACGTTAAGGTAGAACGGGTTAATCGCAACATAAAGAAATGCGCACAAACACTAACAGCAATTGCAGATGATGCAAATTGGCGCATCGCACTTGAAAATTTTCTGCTTGTATAAAGAACTACACCTCATGATCGTCATCATCATCATCACAACTAACGTCTCACCAGGTGAATTGACGTTCAACCAAAAAGTTTGTGATAAGCTACCACAAGTAAAAAAGACTACCTCTGTGTCACAGTCCATCCGTAAACGCGACAACGCCCAAAAGGAAAAAATCAAAGATTATGCTGACAATGCAAGAAAGGGTAAGCACCAAGACATCAAAGCAGGGACACGGTTCTTCTTGCTAACTGCTCTTGGAATCCACAACCATGCTAAGTCTTATCAGTGAAAGGAAACAGTATTTTTCTTTCTTGTAACGATAAAGAGATAATGAGATCTTCATCAGATGTTAAACGATACAAGGTACCGGGTTCAACACGACATCAACCATGATACCAGAGATTACCAGGCTAGTAGTTCTGAAGGTGATCCCATATCCAGTGACGATGAACAATCAAATGAGAGATCTAGAGAATCAGCAACATTCCCATGAAATGATTTACCACCTCATCTTGAAGGCAATCTATCAATACAATCTACCTCTGATGACACGGATTCCAATGAGTCAACAACATCAACCAGTGGTGATTGTCGAGTTGTTCGAAAACAACCGACATTGAATCGTCTAACTCATAATAGACAATTACCGAAAGCCTTGAATGATTATCTTCTTGAATAACTTATTAGTGTTTGGGAGAGATGTGATGTTTAGACATCTATTTCCATTTCAAGCTACCAATTTTATTTTATATTCTGTTCTGAAAAATAGCATTGATGTATCATGTTCTGTAAAACGTGCTTGTTCTAGCAGTCTTGAAATAGAGCTTAAAAACCACTGCATGCTTTTTACTTGCTTTAGTTAGTACTTGCATAGAAACATTACAACCGCGGCTGTGGCTTTTTTATTTGCAAATGATGATTTCAAACTTGCCTTTCTATTTATAACTTAGTGCCATCAGGGGGTAATACAGGATTTTTTCCATTTTCAGGTCTATATAGGTCTAAAATGCCTTAAATCTGAACATTATTAAACACTTTGACGTTCTTTTTCTTGTTGGAAACTTTCACATATGTAACAAGGAAGATTGGTTATCAAATTTAAAATATTTTCTTTGATATTCAACACGTGAAGCGATATTATTTCATCAGATTTTGTGTTTACATGTCCGTCTCGCTCCGACATGTTTTAATTTTTGATTGTGGTTAAATTACAGAACGCTATATAAAGATGTCCAATTTTATTCTGCAAAGTAAACCTCTAGCCTTAATAAGAAAAGTTCGGATTTTTGCAGACTAAAGAATGCTGCGACGAGATAATTATATGACGGTGGTGTCAGGAACACCACGTCAAACTTTATGAATTCCCAGCGCTTCTTTTCTCTTGAAAAAAGTCTCCTTTCTTTACAACTTTTGTTCAAGAGAGAAGAAGCGCTAGAAACAAGGTTGACCAGGACTCTTTAATTTCAAAAAAGTAACGAGAGGAAGGTAGGGAGAATCAGAAAAACTTTGTAGTAAATACTGTTAATAATATACTTGCAAAAAATATGTGCCTGTTGTTCTTTTTCTTCCACGCACCATGACTCTTGTTCAGTAGAAATATCAATAAAATGTGTATAACTTAACTTTACTCACAAAGCACTTTTAAACAGGTTACAACAAATTAATTTTTTCATTCGTTGCAAAGCAAATGTCGTTTACGCGGGAATACATTAACATAAAAGTTTTTAAAGTTTTTAGGTGCGTGGTTGATTATTTTTTGGTCATTTGATTATTTTTTCTGAGACACGCGATCGGTAATTTTGTTAAAACCTAGCTGTCATGTTTATTTTCTTTAGAGTCTACTGCATGATGTGTATTGGTTTTGTGAAAGTGTATTTTTTGTTGTAAACAAAATTGAATGTTTGGTTGTGATTTGATCTTTTTTTTCTTCCATCGAATACAGCATAGTTCTTCTGCATTTATCTGTCTCTATGTTGAATGGAACTTTTGAACAACCTGTAACATCGCGTGTAACATGTCTGTCGGTTTTCTTCCATTTTTCTATGATTAACGTCAAACTTTTTAAAACGGTTAATAATTGGTAACGTTAAATTTCGTTAAACAAAAAAAAATTCTTATTAAAGCTACACATTGATATAATTAAAGAACGGTGAATCAATTATAATTTGAAACGAAAAAACATATTTACGTGACTAAATAAATTACGTTAAAGTAAGTTCTTTAAGATTTCATTTACAAGAGATATATTTAAGACACGTGATTATTAGTAAAATACAAGTTAGGGGCGCGGTGGAGAACGCACCTTAAATTATTATAATTATTGCGTGCCTCTAAATGCCAGGTCTGTAAGTTATGATTGTTTTTAAACGTTTTTGAACCCGCCCAATGAACAACCATTCGAAACATGATGAGTACTTACTTGTTCAGATTTACTGGAGGGTATTTTATATATATATATATATATATATATATATATACAGGGTGTTAGCCAGGTCTGAATTTCTTACAGCGTTTTCTCCACATTGGGAATTTCCTCCGTAACCCTGGTACTTGATTTGAAATCATCATCCTTTAATTAGTAAACCTATCAATTTTCCAAGCAAACAAAATATTTTAAACTTTTGGGCCCAAATTTGCCCAAATAAGGTATTAGGGGTAAAAATATCCCAATTCTGGTACTTGATTTGAAATCATCATCCTTTAATTAGTAAACCTACCAATTTTCAAAGCAAACAAAATATTTTACACTTTTGGGCCCAAATTTGCCCAAATAAGATATTGGGGGTGAAAATATCCCAATTCTGGTACTTGATTTGAAATCAGCATCCTTTAATTAGTAAACCTACCAATTTTCAAAGCAAACAAAATATTTTACACTTTTGGGCCCAAATTTGCCCAAATAAGGGGTGAAATTGGGGGTGAAAATATCCCAATTCTGGTACTTGATTTGAAATCAGCATCCTTTAATTAGTAAACCTACCAATTTTCAAAGCAAACGGAAAACATAAAAAATTTTACATTTTTTTTTATGATTTTGTTTATATTGTTTCGGTTTTACCGTATTTTTTTTGCTTGGAATTGGGAATTTTGAGTTGGTAGGCAATTGGGAATACCGCGTATTTCGCAATGCCACAAGGCTGGCTAACACCCTGATATATACTAGCTGATACTATACTACCCGTCGTGCAGGGTAATTCGAATTGTAAAATTATGAAATCAATAACAGAAGAATTAATTAGAAGTTCTGAACTTTGCCGGCGCCGCGTGGACCACCTTTCATTTATTTATTTAGTATATATTCTTTGAAACGCTTGAGAATGTTAAAAATTTCTGTTTGCGAAAACCTGTTCTGTGTTATTACGAATCTGAAGAGCAATTTCCAAAGAAATCTGTGCAGTGGTTTTTGAGTCTATAGAGCATACACTCACTCACTCACACACAAGTTATTATTTTATATATTGAAGATTGAATACCATGATGGAGATACAAGATTTCCCCGCGTTGTAGATGCAAGCATATTGTCTCGATCACTCGTTTTTCAAAACTGAAATGCTGTGACAGTAAAGGCAACAATAACAAACTTCGCAGTATTTTCATGATCACAGGTCAGTGTTGAAAAGCAGGTCTATCAATAGAGGTGGATAAACAACACATGTTTTAAACAGATTGACACATTTTCTTTTTAATTAATACTCTCTGGTTTCAGTGATAAAGTTAAAAAAAAAATTCACTGCAAAATTTTGAATAAAATCGGCGCCCAATAGCGCTATGATATTTGACCTGTATTACCCCCAGGCCATGATTGCTGTAACTGTTTTTAATTGCACAATTAAATTAGTATTAGTTGTTTCGTTTAATTTTAATTATATATACAGTAATATAGTGATCATAAACTTATCACACTTGACTTGACCCTACTGCTCAAAACACTTTTATATGATAGTATGCTAAAACATATAAATTCATTCCTTTTTGGTATATTTTGACTCTAGTCCATTCCGGTATTCTTACATACTCTATAAACTATATATATAGCTACTTATGTACAATTTTTTTAAATCCAACACTTCTTTCCATCAATCTGTAAAATTGTATATATAACATATATATCATTATAATACTGTACCAAAACCAAAATAACACCCTATTTTAGATTCATATAGCATAATAATTTAATGAGAGATAAAGATTTTAATATCAGTTTTTAAATAAATTAGACTTCACTTTTACTCTTTCAGTACTTTAAAAATCATACTTTTTACATCTATATAAAATATCAATTTGTTAGACTATATAATGTTATAGTGGGGCAATTGTGATTGCTATATCTTGATAAGTTTTAATATTTTGCTAAATATTACCTAGTCATGGAGATACATCATTAGCTACAGTTAAAATAAATCTAACTAGCTAATAATGGCAATTTTTCCAACTTAGAAGAGGGTTTGAATTAACTATGGTTTTAGTTTTTTATCTAGAACCTTATAAAAAAATTTTTAAAATTAAATTTCGCCAAATGAATACGTACAATAATGCATGTTCTCCCTTTAAGTCCAATGAATTCCATGAAGTTAATTATAAAACGATGTTTATCAAAACGACTATGACCTTCCTTTAAATAAAAAATCGCAATATATAGAATTCTTGCAATAATATATACTTAATAAACACGGAGGAAAGCAATCCATAGATATGACGGGGATAACTTTACAATTGTTATTTATGCAGCTTGTTGGAGTTAAAAACGTCATTTTCAATTTTTTTTTTTCAATCTAAATTGTTCAACATCTTATGTTTTATCAGATTAGCTTTGATTTATATTTTGAGAGTTTTACAGAGTTTATACTAATTTTGTAGAGCGAAATAAAAATAGATATATCAACCGTTTCCGTCAAATTTACTATTGAACGATATTTGAATTTGAATAAATCCGAAATCTTCACCTATTGCGTAATCTTATGAGAACAATTAGTGGGAATAATGATTGCAATATATACGAAAGTATTCTCGCTCGTCATATATTGTAAATTTATTTTTACGCTTAATAATACTTTGGTAATATGTGTCTATATGTAATAGTTATCGCGAGATACGAGATATTTTTTCATTTTCATCGCTTTAAAAAATAGACCTATCGCTAAGATCGAAGGATTTTTTTCAAATGCCGAAATTCGAATTTCAAAAAAACACATTCGAAATACAAAAAAAACACTCGAATGTATATGTTGTGAGAAAGGTTGATTGAATACTTTGATGTTTTGTTTTGAAAATAATTCACACGTTCAGTCGTCGGATCAGCACCATGGGCAGAAAAACAATCAATCTATACTTGAAGAGGAGGAAATCCCCAATTGTATTATGAAATATCCTTGTTTGTATGACAAAGAGGATGAATTTTACAAGGACAAGCGGGCCAAAAGGAATACTTGGCGAAGAATTAAGAAGAGCTTGGAATCGAAGAAGGTAAGATATTGTGGATCTCCAGTATTTACATTTAGCTGTTACATTGGAATAAGAAATAAGGTTTTTTGCTTTAATTGTTTTAGGGGAACCTGAAAGAATCTTCGATAACCTGAAGAAAAGATTCAGTAAACGAAGAAATGCTGTTAAAAAAGTGACTAGATCCGGTGCTGGACGAACTGAAGACATAAAGCTGAAAAGAGCTCAAAAAATACGCCTTTTTGGAATGGATTAACCCGTATGTCGCTGTAAAAGATTAAATTAGCAATATGGACGTTACATGTGGTAGCGGGTGTTGGGTGTTGGTATGAATCAAGATGTTGAAACAAACGAAATTGACGAAGAACCAATTGAAGAAAGTGATTGTTATGATATCTAGCACATAAAGTTGTTTACATGTTTACAGAGAATGTTCACTCAATTGAGACTTAAACAATTATTATAGTTCCTGTTATTGTAACTGTATTAATTGTCTTAGGATTTGAGTAGTTATGTTTAATAGCTACATTCCCTCATGTAAGAATCCATAGACAATTTATAAACATATATATACCAGACTTATTATATGAAAGATAGTATTGAACTAGTAATCAACTTATGAACAGTTATTTCAAGAATTCAAATTATAACATGGTACCAGAAGTGTAAATCAAAGACTTTCAAACAGATTGGAGAAGTATTGCTGTCAAAGAAAAGATGGAACACTTGCTGCCTAAACCAAACGAAATGGACTTTGATGCATCCAACCTTGCTGTGACATGGAAGAAATGGAAACAGACAATGCAGTACGCAAGCTTTCGCCGGATAATCAATTACTGACAAGACGTATTCTAAAAACCACAGTAAATCAGTCGTTGAAATCCGTTTTAAAGCCTGTAAAATTGTGGAAGTGAGGAATAGTTTGACTGGTATTTACCATAATACAAGATTTCTGGATGTTATTTGCTTGGTGTTATTGATTTAAATTAAGAATCGGTTAAATTTAACTAAAAGTCGGTAAATATATTGTTTTCTCTGATCAACCGTTACATTCTCTCAATCATATACATTAACAGCGCCATTACTTTTCTTTTTAATTATTTCCTGTCTTTTAACTCATCACTATAATAATTGCAACTTGTTAAATTGACTTTTTTCATTTGACCACTCATTTTTTATTAACTGATCAATTAACTGATCATTTCAATTGGTTAGCAACATAATGTTACAGGCTTGTCCAGTTTTTAATGGTATATAAAAGTTTTCCCTTGTTTTAAAACCAAGCCTAATCAATCCCCTTTTTTACTACTAATCATTTTATCTTTTAACTTCTTAACTGTATATATATATTGTTTACCATTATTTGATTATTATTTTAACTTTTTCCTGAAACCGAAGTGTGCAACCTGTCGGCGATAAGAAAATCCTAGATACCCACGAGTGCCGTTGGACGGTCGAGGTGGTTCTTTCTAGGTGAAGAATATCGTTCTCAGGACACCTTCAATCGTCTTTATTTTTACTTTTTCCGGACACGGAAATCACCTCAAATAGTTCACGTCTATGAGCATAAGCTGATCTACCTACAGTTTTGATCAGAATGGTTTCTATTGTGTTGTTTTCATCCAAAATTCTGATATTGTTCTGTTCAAATATGTTTGTTTTGGCGGTTAAGATGAAACGGAAATCATTTGTTCTCCCTAAACGGAGTATCATCAAGCAAATCCTAAAAAGAAGGTATCACTGCAGCCCTGCAGGAAGTCATTTTTCATTTAGCATTCATTTAGTTGTCTTGATTCTGTTTTGTCTCATTAAAGCTCACCACACAAAGAGCTTTGATTCAAGAAATCAGACAATGCATTGTTCTTCTGTTGTTATTGGTTTCAGCACCGAAATAAGCAGAACACAGTTATTTTTATATGTCCTTAATAAACTCAACTTGAATACTATGCTTCCTGATCGATACTATTTTATTATTATGATTCTCTCTGGGGATATTGAATCCAATCCAGGCCCTGTTAAGAATCCATGCTCAGTGTGCTTGTAGTCAGTTGCAAAATCTCATCGTGCAATTGAGTGTGACTCGTGCAATCTTTGGTCTCATATTAAGTGTGACTCAAGTGTGACTCCCATGCAATACACGTCCTTAACCAAACTTGATGAATTTAACTTCACTTGTTCAAGATGTCTAATGAATGAACTACCTTCAATTGCTCTTGAAGATGAAACAACTGGTTTAAATTACAACAATGTTGAGCTGAATGGGGATCTCCGTGATCTTTCAAATAACAAAGGTCTTAAAATTGGTCACCTTAATGTCAACGGTCTCCCAAATAAAATTGATGATATCAGTTTTAGCGATCTCTGAGTCTAAACTCAATAATGATATCTCGGATGCTGAGATCACCATCTGTAATTTTAATCTTGTGCGACTTGATCGTGATCGAAATGGTGAGGGAGTCTTAATTTATTGCCATGAATGCTATTCTATGTGTGTGCAATCCAACTTAAATAGCATTGAGTATGAGTCAATCTGGGTAACAACCAAACAGAAATACTCAAAGCCTCTTTATGTATGTGTTTCTTACAGATCTCCTTCTATCAAAGATCCTCTTGTTTATACTAAGGGTATGTTTAATTACCTGAAGACTTGTATAAGACATCTCCCAAAGGGATCAGAGATTTTCTGTTTTGGGGATTTCAACATCAACTTGTTCTGCAACAATGCCCTTACTAGCCTAGTGAAAGATTTCTCTAGGTCATGTGACGTAACCCAATTGATTAGCTCTCCAACTAGAATTACTGATAATTCATCCACAATTATTGACCTGATTTTTACGAATTCATCCATTATTTCAAATTCTGGTTCATTATTCTGTGGTTTGAGTGATCACAACTTAATATATTGTTGTAGGAAATCTTTTAAACCGAAATATCCTATGAAAACCATCAACATTAGGAATTTTAAAAAGTTTAATACTAATTCGTTTAATTCAGACCTTCGGAGTGCAAACTGGTCCAAGTTTTATAATTCAGTGGATATTGATACGTCAACTGAGATTTTTAATTCTAACCTTCTACGTGTTGCTGATCAACACGCCCCTATCATACATCGTAAGATCAAAGGCAAAAGCTCTCCTTGGATAACTAATGAATTGTTTAAGGCAATTAAGGAGCGTGATTATTTGTTGAAACTAGCTGCCAATTCTAAAGATCATGCAAATTGGTTAGCTTTTAAACATAAGAGAAACTCTACCAATAGACTTTAAAACAAACTTAAGAGTACATACTACCGCAATACCTTACGCGAATATAGGAGCCGTCCTAAAGAACTTTGGAAAAAAATAAAGGAGCTTATCCCTGATGGTTCATCAACTAACATCAATGTTTTGACCCTCAAGGATGGGACTGTACTTAGTGATAGAAAATCTATTGTGAACCATTTCAATGATTTCTTTGTTTACATTGGATCGAAACTTGTATCAAAGTTTACTCCCATTTGTACCTCTCGCATCCATGTACAATCTCCTCAAAATTTATTTTGTTTTAAACCATTTACACAAAATGACGTAAATAAGACCTTGAACTTGTTAAGCATTAACAAAGCATCTGGCCTGTGAAACAATATTCTTCACTAATCATCTAAACTTTAGACATTGTAGTAGCCTCAAGGTAAAGTTTAGGGGAGATGATCTACAGACTAAACAATCTGTAAAATACCTTGGTATACATTTTGATAGTAAATTATCTTGGTGTAACCAGATCAAAGACATCAAAAGAAAAATTAACTATAAATTAGCTAAAATTAGACCTTTAGCCAAGTTTCTGGACTCGGATGATTTTTTTATGTTAATTAGATCTTTCATTTTTCCCTATATTCATTATTGTTCACCGACATGCTAATCACCTCATTGATAAAATACAATCTTCTTGTGACAGTACTCAGTTATTCTCTCGTAACATTCCAAAAATTAATGTCAGACAGAGGTTGCATTTTGACCTGGCAACTCTTATCTTTAAATCAATTCATAGGCTCTCGCCTGATTATTTATCAAGCAAGTTATCTTTAGCAATACATAATCATCGTTATAATACAAGACAAAGCTTCCGCTAATAACCTCTTTCATACTTTTACTCCTAATAAACTTGCAACTCAATCTATTAAGTTTATTGCACCTCAAATGTGGAATACACTCCCATACGATGTTAAAAGCGAGCAAAGTTTTTTTTCTGTTCAAAAGCAAATGTAGGAAACATTTTTTAACATAATTATATAGTGTTTTTATCCATTTTTCCAGAATAAATAATTTTAATAATTTTTTTTTTTTTCCCCGTTTAACTGATATATAATTCTTTCCAACAGTGGACCCCAGTGGAAACAACTGCAGCACTTTCTAGTGGTCTGCGTTTTCTGGGTTATCCACCTAAAACATGAATTATTATTATTATTATTATTATTATTATTATTATTATTATTATTATTATTATTATTATTATTATTATTATTATTATTATTATTATTATTATTATTATTATTATTATTATTATTATTATTATTATTATTATTATTATTATTATTATTATTATTATTATTATTATTATTATTATTATTATTATTATTATTATTATTATTATTATTATTATTATTATTATTATTATTATTATTATTATTACTATCATTCACTATCATCTACTATGACCCACTATCATATCTTACTTTAAGCTATTATTTCACTGACACTCTGTGACCTCAATTTTCTCCACTCTAAGGGGCTGTTCAAATGATTCCGGCAGACCTATCCTGAAATAATCTCCAAGCTGTCATATGAAATTTTTAGCCCGGTGTCGCGTGCTGAAAGTGTAACCGTTCTTGAAAATGTATATTACCTAGTGCGCATGCTTGAACAATGCTTTTAAAAATGGTAGATTGCAAAAAGTTGCGATCTTATAAATCCAATCAGTCTCGACATTGATGGAATATATTATGTAATTTCAAGACCCGATGTAAGAAGTTGTCGAGAGTTGCGCTTTTTAATTGCTTGAATAAAGAGAAAATTGGAGTAAATGAATGAAAATAAGTATATTCCGTGAATGGATATTATTAAACATCAATATTCAGTTTTTGCGATGACCATTTCACATTTTTCTCTTATTATCGCTTTATATAAATCATATAATTTATGTTAATCTTTTATGAAGGAAGATAGCCATTCTCGTTATATTTATCGCAGAATGTTACCGTCATATAATTCATCTTTGGTCTTTCTACATTTTGGACGATTTTTTAACTTGTGAGACCACCTTTTGTTTTGTTTCCTGTATTATATCTAAGTACATATAATGTGATTTATGTTTTTACACTTTTATTTCTATACTGAGAATGTGACCGTGCTAGAAATGTATTTTTGGCTGTGCCGAGATTGTAAAATTTGTTGTTTTTTTGCTGGGCTTGGATTGTATTTCATAGCTGTCCTGGGAGTAAATTTTGTATTAGTTTGCTTGTAAAATTGACTGTGCCGAGATTGTAAAATTTGGATTTTTGGCAGTACTGGGATTGTGCTGAGATTGTCATTTTTGGCTGTGATGGGATTGGGAAATTACAATTTTACAACTACAATTTTATTACAAATTTTACAGGAATAAAAATAAACAATATATACATTCCAAGTATTATAAATGAGAACATACAAAATTACTGACAGTTTTTACAAAAGAAAGGAATGCCTGGAAGCACCACACGTGGGACATGTTCGTACCCATAATGGAATCAACCGCTGCACCAAGAATGAGAAAAGTGTCAGTTTATCGTTGTGGATGCACTCCATCAAGTGAACTCGCATGAGTTCTTGCGACCAGTCGCATCGCCCAGGAACCCGTCCGTTACAGAGACAGGTGGCCACAGCCAGAGAAAACAGTCCACATTCAGAACCCCCTCGTTGTTTCTTTATGTCAATCCAGTTTACTGTCATTTGTCTTGTCGGTTGAAGTAGGTAAGCCAGCTGTTTGAGCAACTTGTCCTTGTGGGTTGGTGAAGCGTCTTTGTACAGAGAGTCATATATGTTTACGGAGTCCTTGTCACATCCCACGTTACTAACTGTAATCCAATGAGCACCACCCATGTTGAGTATCTGAACGAAGTCCAGACCACTGTGTCCACCCTTCTTCTTGAACTCTCCCTTGGTTCCAACGTAGAACAGCTCTTTTGCTGGAATTCAATATAGATTTTATAATACAACTTCAAATTACTAAAACTTTATTTGAGGATTATATTTGCATTTTATTTTTTTTATATTAAAATTAAATCTATTTAACTTTAACTTTATCACCGATTGTTATTGATAACTTGTATCTAGACTTGTATTGCATATATATACAAGTATTGTATGTGCATAATATCATATTTAAAGGTGATGATTGTCACCACATTTTCGTGTACATGTCAAGTTTAACATATCAATGTAGCAAACAATATACATGTATATCAACTCGTGGATAGTAGTTATAATGCGGTAATACATTACTTACTTGTGCTATCCCATTGATGATTCTTGGCCTGGTTCTTTAAGTTCCTTGTCTCCTTCTTGTCCAATCCAGTCCAGGTGGGCACTTATCTGTTGCAAGTAACGAGACAATGGGATGTTGTCCATCTTACTTTTCTGGACACAGAATCTCTCTTCCATGCCATTCTCTTCGGTAATTTTTCCCATATTATATAACAAATGGATAAAACAATTCTGGCAATTTCCAAGAATAGATAATACAAAAATAATTCTAAATATGTTTTACGGGCCTTGTATACTTACAGAAATATCTAAAAATGGTTACAAGTTTGACGAGGACAAAAAAACTATTTATATTACCTTTGTCATGTACATGAGTAGTACCTAGTAGTTTATTATGTTAAGTAGTAATGTTAAGTAAATAGAAAATAATAAAGGGGGGTGCAAGAATCTTTTGGCCACGCTCCTTTTGGGTGTCTCTTTGATCACTTCCTGGGTAAATTCCTCTTGATACAAGCCTTGACTTTTGGCTTGAAAGGGCTTTGCACCTCTGGATCCCCTGCATCTGCCACTGTCAATACTTGATTTCATAAGCCATTTCTTTAAATATAGCCAGCTAGCTACAAATAACTGTTACTTTGATCTCAAAACGGTAGTATGTACCGAGGGTTAAAATAACCCAGTGCGCAATCCAGAGATTTTCAATTTTCTGACGATATAAAATTTGTTTTTAAAAATTAGCATTGAAAGAGATGAAAAGTAGTCTGTAAATTAAATCTTAGCTCAGACTGATTGGATTTAGATTTAACTTTGCAAGCATGCGCACTAGTGTATGTATACACTTTCAGGAACGGTTACACTTTCAGCACGCGACACCGGCTTTTTCGCAGAGTAAACACGTGACAATGTTTGTTTTGTAATGCGTGTTTCTTGACAAGCATGCGCAGTTGATAGCTTTTCAGCCCGGCAAACAGGGCTGGAGCTGTCATATGGTAAAAAATTAGCCCGTCTTGCCGAGATCCCGGCTGAACAAAGCGAGATCCTGGTTAACCGGGCTGGCTCGTGTTTCATATGACAGCTTGTAGATTTTTATAAGGATTTGATAAGAGAGCCGAGATCTCAGCCAACCGAGATAGCCCGTTTTGCCGGGCTGATTTTCCTCATATGAACACCTCCTAAGGCATTTGTTCCTTCTACTGAACTTGCCTAACGTATTTACATTTAATAGCACATTGTTTTTATTGAATCTATTCTAATCCGTTTAATTTAGCTCTTATTGAGCACAACACATGTTCTTGGTCGTTCGGTTTAATTGTATTCTTGTATACCGAATAAGAGCACTCAATCAACAAAAAAAACATATCGGAAGAATTTGTTTCCATTTATCATGCATTGTTCAACATAGATTATTATATATCGGATAGCTTCACTACGCAGCGGTTGTGAAAGTGACATAACATGTATCGAGTGGGTGATAGTGCTGTTATAATGGGTGATAGTGGGTGATAGTGGATGATAGTGGGTGAAAGTGTTGTGATAATGGGCGATAGTGGATGATAGTGTTGTGATAGTGTTGTGATAATGGGTGATAGTGGGTGATAGTGTTGTGATAGTGGGTGATAGTGGGTGATGGCACAATTCGATAAAGCCCATTTTTATACTGAACAAGCGCGCACTACCACCTGACATGTGATGAATTGTTAGATTATATATCAGCAGAGTATAAGTAAATGTTTCGTATAAGTAACCGAGTAACGTGATTACAAGTTAAAAGTATTGGCGATATTTATGATTCTCATTCAACAAGATCCGGTAAGTATATTTTCAAATCTTTATTGTGAACTGTCTTGTTCATATTTGTTTACATTTTATTTTGCAAACTTTCTTTACCGTTTAATACTATTTAAGAATAATTATTTTGCATTTTATCACAGGCAATTTCATTATTATTTAGATATGTCTTCCGAATCAACTGAAAACTTTCAAAATGAATCAGGCCTTGGCATGATAGACTATAATGCAGTCACTGAAGTTGTCACATCTTGTACCAAAACAAATAAAAGAAAGGAAACTTATATAAATTGGTCGGATAAAGAGAAAACGGCCATGCTGCTACAGTACGAAAATATACTGAAAGAGAAAAACTTTTAAACGAGAGTACTGTAAGGAGATTTTGTAAACGTTACAAAGAGGAACTGAAGCAATCATCTAAAGAAAAGCGCGAACTGAAGAAACAGTTACCGTTAATGCCGAGGGGAAGACCATTGATGTTAGGCTCACTTGATGAAATGGTTCAAAATATCTAAGAGTATATAGAAGTCGCGGTGGACCTGTCAATTCCATTACAGCATTATCAGTCGCAAAAGTTTTAATTGCACGAAACCCACAATTAAACTTAGCGCATATTGAACTTGACTCATCTTCATGGGCAAAAAGTTTGTTTAAGAGAATGGGTTTCTCACGAAGAATGAAAACAACAGGCAAAGTGGAAATACCGTAAGGAGCAAGAAAGGAAGCGGAATTATTGTATTTACATAACATCGTAGCTTTAGTGGAGGAACATGGAATCCCACAGGAACTTGTAATGAACCTCGAACAAACCCCATTTAAATTTCCTATTCCCGAGTCATTCTCACTGAGTATCAATCCAAAACACTTTAGTAATACAGAAGAATCAATAAAAATCATTGAAGAAATAGTAGTGCCCTATGTTGAAAATCAGCGCGAGAAACTGCATAATCTTAATCAAAAAGCACTCCTTATTTTAGATGTATTCTGGGGACAAATGGCTCAAGACCTTACTCAGTGAAAAAAATTTTTCAATGTATTTTTTTTTGTAACCGTTCCAAGCAATACGACTCATCTTTTTCAACCGCTTGACCTAACCGTAAATGGTTTTTGGAAATCATTAATGAAAAAGAGGTTTGCAGAATGGTTCGCCCAAAAATTTGACCAACAGCTCACTCTCGGTAAGAAAGTTGAGGAAATCGATATAAAGTTTAATCTCACCAAAATGAAACCTATTCGTGCAAAATGGATAACCGAGTTTTTTAACCATATGTCAACAGAAGAAAGCTCCAAAGTTATTATAAATCCGGTATCTTCGATGCTATCACAAATGGCTCATCTGCTTTGCCTACGATCGATCCATTTCAAGATAATGCTCCAATGTTAACCATTGATCATGTTATAAGCCAGATTGTTCCGCCGATAGAACAGAATTTCGTCAATATTCGACTCGCTAGTGATGATGATGCTGATGATTCTGATTGAGGAGGTGAAAGCGACGAAAATTTCGATAGAAATGCATTTGACTTAATTTATTGACGAGTGATTTTCACTCAGTGCGTATTTACTTTATTCTTTTGTTTAGTTCATTTTATTATACCAAAATAAACTCTTTTCTTGAAAAAAAAACAAAATTATATTTGACTTATTATCCATCCACCAAATTAAATTCCCACCAAATTGAAAATTTTTGGCATCCGCCAAATTTGAAAATATTTCGCATCCGCCAAATTAAATTCCAGCCAATTCCGCCAAATTTTGTTTCCACCAAAATGTCTTCCTCTAAGATACACATTTCGTCGTTTAACCCTATTTCGGATGGGGGAGGGTAAAAACTACCCTCCCCTGGGGAAAAGTTGTTTTAATAAAAAATTCAGTCGGGCCTCCGCCTGAAAATTTTAGCTAGTTTTGTCCACTAGATGCTGAGTTATGACAGATTCGTTACCACCGGTTGACAAATTTATTTTTTACTTACTTTAAAATAGCAAGCAAACTTCTAACCTTTATTTAAAACTAGTTTGTTGTCTTTAGCTTCTTATGCTCATAGTTGGTATATGATAACAATATCTTATCTAAAGGATGATATGACACTTTTTTTCAGCTATGCTGACTAGAGATCATGTCTCCTGGCAGGTTCAACTTTGTCAGACAGGTCAAAGGGTAGTAGCCAGACTAAATCTTAATCAACCCAAAGCCTCTACTTACGGGTAGTTGTAGTTCCTGTGGCGTACATCGATAATCTGGTGTTACGGCATGGTGTACAGGTAGTCTATCGAATCTTAGTTAGGATACAAATGCTCCAGTTAGCGGAGAACCGTAAAGCGTGGTGGTCGTCTTAAACTTGCCCAGTTTCCTGTGCTGTAAACAGGTTGTCGTTAGGAAGGGCATCCAGACGTAAAAAGTTTGCTCCAACTAAAATATGCAATGGTAGTAACACGTTCAAAACGAAACTGCGTAAACAGGACTAGAACTGAAAGTGAAGGTCCGGCGCACGGTAGGAATGATGTCAGATCTGGGCATCATCAGACCGTCATCAAGCAACCAGATCAACAAAGATTGCGTGTAGCAACCGTAAATGTTGGAATATTACGTGGTAGAGCTAGCGAAGTTGCCAAAACTATCAGCAGAAGGAAAGTCGACATATGTTGCTTACAGGAAGTTAGATGGAGAAATGCTGGCACCAGAACCATAACAGGAAAGGACAGTCAATATACACTGTTCTGGATTGGAAACAAAGAAGGCTCCAGTAGGGTAGGTGTAATGTTAGCAGAAAAATGGATCGACAAAGTGATCAGTGTCAACCGAGTAAATGACCGCCAAATGCTTCCAAAGCTTCTTGTTGGTAAAAGGGTGGTAGTCGTTATTTCGGCTTATGCACCACAGCAGGGCTTAAGTGAGGATGCCAAAGAAAGTTTCTACTCTGATCTGCTGCTACATACCTCAAAAATAGATGAAAAAGAAATAATAATTCTGGCAGGTGATATAAATGGTCACGTTGGAAAGGAAACAGCTGGTTACACCATCGTTCATGGCGGTCTCGGGCTTGGGACAAGAAACAAAGAGGGTGAACAAATTCTGGAACTTGGACTTGCTTTACACATGGCCGTATGCAATACCTTCTTCCAGAAAAGGACTAGCAGGCTAGTGACGTTTTCCTCTGGTGATGCCAAAACACAGATAGACTATGTTATGGTGAAAATAAGAGACAAAAAAGCTTTTAAAGGATGTGAAAGTTATCCCCAGTGAAGAAGTTTTCACCCAGCACAACTTAGTCATGTGTTATTTTGTCGTGAAGGTTGAAAAGGAAACGAAAAAGCCTTATATTCCTTATACTCCACCGGTGAATCATTTAGTGTAAAAGTTGGTGTACATCAAGAATCTGTACTAAGTCCACTGCTATTTATAATAGTATTAGAAGCATTGTCTAGGGACAGAAAAGGGCTTCCCTGGGAGCTGTTGTATGCAGACTACCTGGTTCTAATAGCTGAAACCATAGATAGATTCAGAGAATTACTTCCACTGCTCACTAACAAAGCAGTATCACTAAAAGTATGTGGGAGCTGTTCAAAGCATGTGTACGCAGTGCTCTCTTATATGGTAGTGAAACTTGGCCAGTGAAGTTTGAAGACTCACCGAGACTCCATCGTACTGAGTTGTTGATGATAAGATGGATCTGTGGTGTGACGTTAAAGGATGGTCATGCGAGTGCAGAACTAAGAGCTCGCACAGGTGTCACTCCTATCCTGAGTGTGCTGCCCCAACAACGACTGCGCTGGTTTGGACACATTGAAAGAAAAGAAGACTGTAGCTGGCTGAAGAAAGCTCAGTCTTTAGACATTTGTGGTGCTCCGACACGTGGACGACCCCGAGAAACGTGGCAACAAGTGATCAAAGATAACTTACATGCAACAGGACTCAATAAAGAGCTCGCAAAGAATCGTGCTGAATGGAGAATGCAATACGTATGAACAGTACTTGCATGGACTAATCATGGACTATAAACCGATGATGATGATGATGATGATGATGATGATGATGATGATGATGATGATGATGATGATGTTATGACATCACTATTTGATAATTATGGCGTCATCGGCGGTATGACATCATAAAATGTCCGATATAGATAACAACGACGGGTTTTTACGAAATATGTTGTGTTTTTATCTTACTACTTTGTAAGTGAAAGTATATAAACGGCCGTTTGTATATCTATGCTATCGAATGTGCAAATTATAGGCTTGTTTTCTTATTATAAGATTCATATTTTCTTATTTACAGTGATAAGAGCAAAAAACAGTGATAGAAGTAAAAACGTGTTTCGGAATGGCTTCAAGACCAAAGAGAAAGTATACTTCTGTTCGTGAACAAGAGATTTTATTGGAGGCATTTTATCAAGATTTAGATGAAGAAGATGAAGATTTTCTTGGGAATAGATTTATTGAAGAAGACGAGGTTGAATTTTACCCCGACGACAGTGATAGTGATGGAGGAAATGATGAACCTGCTGTTGTGGAGGAACCTGAAATTGATGAAAGTGAGATGAAAAATGACAAGGAAAATAATGTTAATGATAATGATAATGAACATTCCAAAACTTCCGCTGAGATTCCACGAAAACAAAATTGTTAAAGAATAAATTATTACAGCCGTAATTATGGCCTAATCGTAATTTTTGCTCTGTATTGAGAATTGTAAAGTGTTTTGGGATTCCAAAGAGTTGTTTTTCGGTTTGAAATCATTTTGCAAAGAAAAAATATAAAAAATCAAAAATAACTGTTTTTGGCAGAAACATTGTGGCAAAATATTCATTTGAAATAATTTGTTACCAACAACATAATATTATTTGCAATATATTTCGATTTAAATATAAATCATCATCAGACTAAAAACATAAAATGAACAGTTTAAAAACAGTTTAAAAAAATATTGTATAATATACTACAGATCAGAATATACAAACAGTCAAAACAAGAAAATGCTATTACGTATGAAAAATCAAAACAACATAAACTAAAAAGGCGAGCACTTAAAAAGTGCTGTGCGATAATTATAATTTAATTACTAAAGCACGAGAACGATATTCGTCCTTTGTGTTGAGAGATGGCTTTAACTCATTAATACACATCACCTCGAGAGTCATTAAATGTGACACAGTTCTTAAAGAACTAGCAATGATGGTCACGTCATTCATTGTCAGTGGAACATTACATGTTTGGAAGTGAGCCCCCACGGGAGTTGAAGATCTGCGATGTTCTCTAAAGCGACAGAGTAAATGTCGGATAGTCTGTCCGACATAGCATGATTTACAACATGGACATGTAATTTTATATACAACTCTGCTTCTTAGAGAAACATCAATCTTCGGCTTTAGCGGTGGTAGAACAGTTTTTAGCTTTTTCAATGTGAATACGATCTTGCAAGTTTTCAGATATTTTACCCCTAAATTGTAAGAAAAGCATTTTTTCCAGTTTCTCTTCAACATCATCCTTCTGTTTTTCTCCATTTTTTGTTTCTCCTTGGTTACGCCTTGTGATTATTGAACTGATGGTCTTGTTGATGATTGACTCAAACAATGACGCCGGGTACTAGTTGCTTTCAAACAATAACTTTCCTTTTATCAAGCTCTTGTGAAAGTTCTGCCAATTGCTACACGCTCGAAAAATTCTGTGCATTAGCCCTGATGCTACCGACTTTTTATATTTCAAAGGCGCTAATGAGTGAAAATTCATTGTCAAGCCAGTGTCCGTTTTCTTTCTAAACCACGTGGAACTCAGAGAATTTCCAGAATGAATAATATTCTTGTCTAAAAGGCGATTCCATTATCACATTCTTTCTCGTACGTGAATTTCAGAGAAGGGTGCAGGTTGTTGATTTCTGCAACTTTACTCTCGATATTGTTCTTGTTTATGTTTCTTAATATGTCATCCATGTATCGGGAGAATAAAACTGCGTCGCCACGTCGATGGGCAGATCCAACAGTTTGCAATTAAGGGGTCGGGAGGACTTCCCATCGCAAGACCATCTTTTTGTCGATAGAATCCATCATTTGTCAGCATTATCACATTAGAACTGCATATTGTTAACAAATCTTTGAAGGTGTCTTTATCTACCGGTGGTAATTTATACATCCCGGAAAAAAGGAGGCTAGTACAACCCTCAATGGCTTTAATTACTGGAACGTTAGTATATAATGACGTCACATCGAAACTAATCAAAACGTCGTCGTTATCAAGTCGGATCGATCAGTACGAACAGGCAATGAAAGATCAATTGGTGGAGGCACTCAACCGAGAGGAGGACAAACAAAAAGTCCTAAAGCTGAACAATAAATCGCTCGATACGATAGTGGCGGCGTTGAAAGCTGAGGAGGCGTCCAGAAATGGGGCAGCAAGCGTAACACAAAATGATCCAACGATCTACTTAACTCGAAGTACATATCGATCCACGAAGAATCAACGAGCCACTGCAGCCACAGACGAGAACATATTGCACGAGCCAGCGACGACAAAATGTCTGTGGTGCGGAAAAAGAGAAGGTTGCCGAAAAGGGACCTGCCGAGCCAAAAATAAGAAGTGTTTTAATTGCGGCAAAATCGGGCACTTTGCATCGGTCTGCAACCAGAAGAAAGAACCCGCTTCGATTGAAAGCGCAACTGTTCGACTGGGTTGCTTTACAGCGAGTGTAAACGTAGCCAAAACCTTTCAAGACGGTGACCCGGATGTCGAGACGGCTCCGCGAATCAGGGCAACGGTGGAATACGACGGCAGGATGGCAAAGGGAGAAATACTTCCCGATTCTGGGGCGGATCTGTGCGCGGGGGGTCCAAAGTTGCTTCAGGCGCTAGGACTAACTGAGAAGAACCTCGTTAAATCGCCATATCAAACGAAGGGGTTTAACGGTCGGACAATCAAACCGCTGGGACAACTGCAGGGCGTAAAGATTACTATCGAAGGAAGACAGACGACAGCGAACTTTCACATATTCTCATGCGTCAAGACAGTGCTGATCGGTTGGAAAGTGATGAAACGGTTTGGAATACTCTCACCAAAGTACCCACACTCGATGAAAATGATCGAAAACGGTCCGACCCAAGTCGCAGAGGCATTGATGAGCTCAATCGACGCAAAGAACGCTACGGAAGAACGGATAGTACGAGAGTTCAGCGACGTATTTTCCGACGAGATTAAGGTAATGCCAGGAGAAATGTTTCGAATAGAGCTAAAAAAGGGGGCAATACCAGTGGCAGTCAGCTCACCGCGAACCGTTCCATTTGCGTTCCGAGAAAAACTCCTCGAGGTGCTTTAAGAATTGTTAGCGAACGATGTAATAGAACCAGTGAACCACCCTACGGAATGGGTGCACGCAATTGTAGTCACGCCGAAGAAAAATCCAGGCGAGGTGAGGCTGAATGTTGATCTCAGTCCATTGAACAAATATGTCAAACGAAAACGGTACTGGAGCAACTCGCCAGCCGAGGCAGTTGCTACGATTTCGACAACAGCCAAGTTCTTCACGGTGTTAGACGCAGTAAAAGGCTATCACCAATGTCCACTTGACGAGGAAAGCCGAGATCTAACAACATTTATTACTACGTACGGCCGATTCCGATTCAAAAGGGCACCTTTTGGAATCAGCTCAATCAGTGAGCACTACAACCGGAGAATGGACGAAGCCCTAGGGGGCATCGATTACGTAGTAAAAATAGTAGACGACATTCTCGTATACGGCGACACGTACGAACAGACGGTCGACAGAACCAAGGGCGTACTACAAAGATGCCGAGAGAAAGGCGTGACATTGTGCCGAAGGAAGATGCAGTTCGTCAAGGAAGAAGTTGCGTTCGCCGGCTACAGGGTGTTTGCCGGAAGCTACAAAATTCACGAAGAAGTGACGGAAGCAATTAGCAACTTTCCAACGCCAAAGAACAGAACAGACGTTCGATCGTTTTTTGGATTAATAAACCAGGTAGCGGCACCTCTTGCGAAGTCAGAGATTATGCACCGATTAAGGGATCTGCTCTCATCGAAAAGAGAGTTCTTCTGGGACGAAGGACACACCCAGACGTTCGAGACAGAAAAAAAGCTTCTCTCAGAATCAATCGATCTAGGTTACTATTCACCGAAAAACGAAACCCGGATGTTTACGGACGCATCTCGAATTGGTATTGGATTCATTTTGCAGCAACGACGACCAGCGGATCAACAAGCAGCCTGGAAAACGGTTCAGGTGGGGTCGCGATTCCTTACTAAATCAGAATCGCGGTACGCAGTCATCGAGTTGGAAATGTTGGCCGTGGCATGGGCATGCAAGAAGCTCGACAAGTACATAGCTGGTATCGACCTAGAAATAATCACCGATCACAACCCAATTGTGTCGATCATAAACAGTCACCGCCTCGACGAGATAGAAAACCCACGCCTGCAAAGATTGCGATGCCGAATGGCGGGGTATTTCATACATGCCACTTGGCTTAAAGGAACAAAGAACACGGCAGCCGATGCACTCTCACGATATCCTACGGGAAAGGAGGATGGATATGACCTTGCAGATGTAGAGCCCAGTCACGCAATGACACGAGTCCACGACGACGGGGAAAAGATCACCGCGGCCTCGATTATGGAAATCCAAACGATTTTAGCTGAGAAAAGGGTAGACGAAGAAGGGGCTGAAAGCCTCCGACTGAACGAGATACGAAGGTTTGCTAATGAGGACGAGGAATACTGCGAGGTTAGGAGGCTGGTCAATGAAGGGTTTCCTGACTCAAAAGGCGTTCTCGCCGGTGTTGCAAGGGAATATTGGTCGGTTCGTCGCGAGCTAACGATCGACAATGGGCTCGTACTACTTGGATGCCGTCTGCTAGTTCCCCGAGGCCTTCGGCCTACCATGCTGGCCAGGTTACACGAAGCCCATCAGGGTGTTACAAGAACCAAGGAAAAGGCACAGTCTACATTGTACTGGCCCGGATATTGCCGAGATATCGAGAACTTCATTGAGGGTTGCGCATATTGTCAGAAACATCGTCCTAGTAAGCCCCTGGAACCGCTAAAACAAAAAACACGACCATCGAAACCCTTCCAGAAAGTAGCAGTGGACATGTGTACGGTGGCTGGACGCAATTTTCTCATCTCGGTGTGTTGCTACAGCGATTGGCCAGAAGTATTTCCACTCGGAAAGGACACTACATCATCGGCGATAATCAGGTGCCTCAAAGAGCAATTCTCAAGAACAGCTGTTCCGGACAGACTGTGGTCGGACAACGGTCCTCAGCTAGTGAGCGCTGAAATGAACCAATTTCTGAAGGATTGGCAAATCGAACATCGAACATCAAGCCCCATGAATCCGCAGTCAAACGGTAAGGCAGAATCGGCGGTAAAATCCATGAAGAAGCTATTGCAGGCAGCATGGAAAGGAAGGGGTTTGGACGTTGATGCATTCTACCGATCAATACTGGCATACAGGAACACGCCAACCGAACGAGACGGATTGACGCCGGCGCAGAAGATTTTTGGCAAACCAATGCAAGATCGGTTGCCGGCGCACAAATCGGCATTCGACCCAAAGTGGTTGTCAACGCGACGGGAAGTTGACGAACGAAATGCAAGGTCGCTGAAGGCGGCAAAACGATTCTTTGATTGGCACACCCGGCCAAGCGAAGATTTCATGGTCGGACAACATGTATACGTATACGATGCCCGCACAAAGAAATGGTGCGAAGGGGCGGTGATAGTAGAAGTCGAGTCGCCATTTCGATACCGTATCCGGATGAGAAGCGGGCGGCTCCTGACGAGAAACAGAAAGTTCGTCAGGTCACAGACGGTCCTGCTGCCGCCAAAGTCCGACAAGCCAGGAACGGACCATCCATGCGAAGATTCGGAGTACGCGAAGAAGCACGAGGGTGAAGAATCGACCAAGGCGGCTGATCGAGGAAGACTTATAGCCAGGATACACCTGGCTAGAAGGAGGGTGTAGAATACTCGTGAACCAACTGCCGTGGGAATCGTTAAGTTTAATGAGTTAGATAATGACTCGCACTATATAATGTTGTAACTAAAGTTGTGTGAATTAGATTAAAAGTAGTGTTAGTAAACGCCGTTGCATTTTATGTACGTTCTAAACAATGTCGGTAATGGTTTCCTCATCGACCTTCTCCTTTCTACAAAATTCCATTAAACTGTCTAGTTCAGCCAACACGTCTTTTGGTCAAACCTTTACAAAATTGAATGTCTGGGACCCATCGACAGAGTCTCCAACACTAAATTTGGTGGTTGTTTTGGTAAATCATAACATAAAATAGTATTTTGAACATTTAATAACGGCTTATCCTGCTCCTTTGAAAGACTCATTAGTTTTTCATTGTGTCTCAGTGATAAATTATGACTGAATTCATGTAAGTCTGATCTTGTGTAAAGCACAAATGATGGAATGGATTTAATTGGTACTAGCTGCTTTACATCATTCCACCTCATATTGTCCAGCTTTTCCGTGGACTTCACAATTTTACCATTTGCTTTGTATACCTCCTTCCTCAGCAGCTTCAGTTGGAATTCTTGCACTGCTCTCTCGTTGAAGCAATCATTATTCGTAATTCGAACTGTTTTTGCGCATTTTTTGGGAAAATTGCGTAATAAATGATGACGTCATTAATATGATGGATAAGTTATCAATTTTGTTTGAATTTTTTTAAACTACATATCATAAGGGTATTCTGTGCCAGAAATGAACCTTGTAGCTTCATTCTATCAAGAATTAACCGGGGAGGGTAGGTTTTACCTATTAATTAGATATGATTTATTCGCGGATAAGGCATTTTCATTAAGTTTCGCGGAATTTAATTTCGCGGATAAGGCATTTTCATTAACTTTCGCAAAAATTTCTTCCGCGAAAGTTTCTTCCCGCGAAAATTTCTTCCCTTAAGGTATTATTCCTTTCTTCTTTATCAAAAACCACTTTTAGCAGACCTTTGCTTTTAGATTTGGAAATACTATGAAGCTCACCAACTAGATTTAAATCGAAAAACTCTTTACTAAAATAATAGTAGAATCTCAAATATTGTATCTTATATCAGCGCATAATTTAAAAATGTTTTAAAAACTAAAAGTTAAAATTTTAAAACGATATATCTAATTGAAGTTTCATCGTTCATTAGAAATGGTTAAAAACAAAAAAACTCTTCAAAGTATATGATTTTACACTTTATTTACACTTTTAGATTTAGATTTACACTTCGAAGCTCGAATAATATTTCTTTTTAAAGACAGTCGTCTTTTTAACGTTATGTTTTAAATAATGTGATTCAATATTTCTTAAATGTTCATCCATCTTTCCGCGAAAACTACAACAACTTTCATAGTAATGATATAGTTTCAAGTAATCACCGGTTCCCGGGGTTTTTTGCCTTGCTTAAACCAGTCAAAATAAAAATTGCTATGTTATTCTGAAAGTCATCTTATTCTATTACAGAACTTCAGTTAATTTCGCTTCACGTCAATCAAAGTGAAACCAACGGTGTAAACAACTTGCAGAATGATCTAGCACATGTACCTGAGCATTTGAAACATCTCGTGAGAAAATATGAACATTCTTTGTTTTCTGGGAGAATCGGCAATATGAAAAACGTTCAAATTAAATTGTATATTGATGAAGACATTCCTCCGGTTGCAGAAAAGGAAAGGCGAATTCCTTTTGCGTTGCGAAATGAGGTGAAAGAGCACATTGAGAACTTAGAAAAGGCTGGTATTATAGAGGACGTTACTTCTGAGGCAACCCCCTGGTTAAGTCAAATGGTTATTGTTCCCAAGGGGCGGGGAATAATGTGAGGGTTTGTATAGATATGAGAAATCCTAACCGAGCTATTGGGCGTACTCGGTACCCTACCCCTACGATCGATGACCTGATCGCTAAACTTTCCGATGCGAAATATTTTTCCAAGCTCGATATGAACAATGCGTTCCATCAGTTAGAGTTAGATCCTGAATCCCGTTACACAACCGCTATCCAAACTGAAGGCAGAATAAAACGTTACAAAAGACTTTTGTTCGATCTTAACTCGGCGTCGGAGGAGCTATAACACGCGCCCTAGCCGATATACCTGGTACCATTAATATCGCCCAAAATATTTTGATTTACGGTTCTACGCACAAAGAACATGATCAAACACTTTCAAAGTACTTTAGAGCGCTTAGCTGCGAACGGCGTTACTTTAAATCTAAAAAAGTGTTTATTTAGCAAGCGAAACCTCGAGTACTATGGCTACGTGTTTTCAGAGACACGTATGCGGCTGAGTGAGTCAAAGATCTAAACTTAGCAAGGAGTTGACAATCCGGAAAATGCTACTGCAGTCCGAAGTTTCCTAGGTTTCGCAAATTACTTGAAGCGATTCTTACTAAACTACAGCACCTTAACATACCCCTTACGACAATTGACTAAAAAGGACGTTCCATTTGATTGGACAAGTGATTGTAAAAATGCTTTTCAATCGATCGTCAATGCGCTGTCCGAACAATCGAGTATTTCCTACTGCGACGAAAGAAAGGACACTCATGTTTACTGCGAGGCTAGTCCCGTTGGAATATCTGAATATCTTAGGCATCGTCTACGCCTGCGAAAAGAAAAGACTTTATCTACTTGAACGAACATTTACATTACTGAATTATTACAAAGCACTGATTAATCTGTTGAACAATCCAAACTCAAATCCACCACTTCGAATTGAGCGTATGATGTTGCGTAACCAAGGTTACAATTTTACAGCAAAACACGTGACATCTGATCAGAATATCTCGGACTACACGAGCAGACATCCTCCAAATGGAAATAACGCAAACTCTACAAGCTTCGTAGATTCGTACGTTAGTATGGTTACCAAGTTTGCTACTCCGAAAGCTTTTAAAATTAAGGACATTACAGCCGCAACAAAAAAGGAAGCAGACCTACAAGCTTTAAAGAACATGATCCAACAGAACGATCGGTACAAGCTAAACGAACCGAACCAACATGCACACCTACAAAACATTAACGTGGAACTATTGAAACAAATAGTAGGGTTAAAGATGAACTGACCGTCGTCTTGAAGCACGAAATTATTCTGAAATATAATCGTATCGTACTACCTGCAAGATTTCACAAAGATGCTGTCGCGATATGTCACGTTGGTCATCAAGGTATCGAAAGAGCGAAGAAATTACTACGAACGAAAGTTTTCTTTTTCGGTATGGATAAGTTGGTCGAGAGTACAATAAGCAACTGTATCTCGTGCTAGTGCACCGGCCCTGCCAAACCACCACCGCCAATACAACCGATAGATATTCCGAATAAAGTATGGGACACTTTACATATCTACTATCTGGGGCCAGTACCAGTACTCAACAAATATGTGTTAGTCATGATTGATAGACGATCACGTTTGTGACCCAGAGATTGCGTTTGTGAATGCTACGTCTGCGAAATCGCTTAAAATCGCTTTGAACAAAACATTTTCCGCTTACGGTAATCCAGCAAAGATAGTCACCGACAACGGACCTCCGTTTACGTCCAATGAATTTCGAATTTTCATGGAAGAAAACGGCACCATACATCATCACGTTACACCACTTTGGCCACAAGCGAATGGTCAAGTGGAAAGCTTCAATAAACCATTAATGAAAACAATACGCGCCGCCTACATTGAAGGTAAAGACATGGAAGCTGAATGCTATACGCAATAACCTTCGTTAATAACAACAACAAAGGAATCTATTCAAAATGGAAAAGTAAGAACCACAAGGTTCAATAATCATCTTTAATAAAAGCAATAAAATAATATTTTAATTTTATAAAAGAGCAAACATCAAAAGGACAGTCGAGGATAGCTAGAACTAGCCAACTTAATGGTACCAGATAGGACCAAAATAACCAGCTGACTTAGGGAAGGCTTCATATATTTTGGTAAGATTTTATGAATTTTGATTACATATAGATAGTAGAAACTCTGTACAAATTTTGGGCCTAGTTCCTTATGGGTAAGTGAGCCCTTTTAGGAATTTTTAAGTTCAGCTGACTTGAGGAAATCGGCAACAATTTTGGTAGGTTTTGTGATTTTTACAATATCAATACATTAATAGTTAATATCACAAAGTTTCAAGTTTGTTCCTTATAGGTTAGTTTAGGTGTCACTTTGGAGATGTTTATTTGGTCATAATACTATGAAGGCCCCGGGTAGAGAGCAGGTGACCAAGCTTAAAATGTTGTAGGAGTGACACTGTATCGGACACTGACCTCGAATATTTTGTTCTTTATGCAAGGCCGGCGAATTACTTTCGGAAGTGTGTGGGGGGGGGGGGGGGGGGGGCACATGATATACTGGAGGAGCCGCAAAAATTCTTGAAAATGACACCCTCTAGATTAGCTTTAAAAAGCACTAAAATTCACGACACAGTTATAAAAGTTTGATATACATGTGTTGAAACTATCAATTTTGTCCGTTAAGTTTTTGTGGATGTTTATAATGGCAAGTGCATTAAAGCGATTTCTTTTCATGCTCGAACGAAGCCCATTTTTGAGCCTCCATGCTGTGGAAAACTATCTTTCAGGAGTACACGATGTGGCGGGGTTAGAAGGAGACATTTGACGATATGCAAACTTCTAGCGCAAGAAAATCAATCTCATCTTTATATATGCTTAAAACGTCGTCTTCTTCCGTATCAGCATTAGTTGGGTTGATTGCGTTTAAGAGGCAGTTTTCCAAGGAGCAAAAGACATTTTAGATTAAATAGTTCGTTAATGGCATTGATTACCTGGTACAATGCCTTAAAATAGATTCCCCGATACAGTTCTTCCGGTGACGTTGGATGATACGGGTCGGCACCCTTTGTGCCTCTTTCCACGTTGAAGTGTTCTGTCATCCTTTTGTAATTTGGGGTTCTTTTTTTTCTGGGCAGAACTGGGTTTTCAAACAAATCAATACACACACACACACATATATATTTAGTATAAAAATGCGAATACAGTAAATACAATATATATATATATATATATCCCTCATCCTTCGCGATTCTTGACGGTGAAAAGTCTTTGGGCTGGTGCACTTGAGAGTTGAAGTCGAGGTACTGGTGGAAAGCGGTGCGCAATGATGCTCTGTATGCGGTGTTAACTTTCAATCGTTGAACTGCACCAATGTTCGTTGAAAATCGTAAAGCACCTACATTAATAAAATTTATTGATTCGTGTCACGTTCAATCTTTCCATTTCTTTCCAGTCGAAGTTTTTAAAGTTGAATCAGTTACTTTCAGTATTGCCTTCATCATATCCAACAAGCTCTTATATGGGATAATATCAGGTTGAAATTCCAACTGAAGACAAACTTTCAAAACTTCCTTGAACGCGTTTGTTTTGTAATCATTTTCTTTATTTTCTCCGTCTTGGTTGACTCTTAAGAACTGGTTGTAACAGCTTTTATTGTAATGAGCTTCAGTTGCTATAAGGTCTGGTATGCTCAAGATATGGTGGTCATTATTCTTTTCATCTGCAGCTTTAATGGAATTCTCAGCTCTTTCACGATGCATTGCCTGAGAGCTTCCCTCATTTCAGATTTTTTCCCCCTTTTTGCAGAATAGGCAAAACCAAATTTGGATGTTGCCATTTTTCTCTTGGCCCAGCTACTATCTTCAATGTCCTTTATTTGATTCATGCAGCTGCTCAGTGATTGCCTCTCTCTGGTGTCTAAGTTTTTCACGTTCTCTTTTTAACGCGAAGCGTTGGTAGCATTTCCGATGATACAAAATTGTCGGAATTTTGGTTTCTGAGTCGATACTCGTTAAAGCTACTGCATGTTTCCTAACAGTGCTAGCATCTTTCAGTTTTTTCCAAGTTTCTTTATTTTTCAAAGTAGTCAAAGTTAAGGTGCAAAGGTGCAAAGGTGCAATGCATATGGCAGGTTCTAAAAATATAAGAAGTACGGAAGTGTTTTTAGAACAATGTATTCAAACAATTAGTTATACGAATTACCTGTTAACAAAGACACTTCCATAAACATTTTGCTTAACACAATTCATTCATTAAAATATTTACATTGAATTTTTACTTCATTCTGGGTTAGGAATCCTCCAAATTCTGGATCATTTGAATCTGCCATTTAATCTTAAATCAAGTTATATTATTTTAAAAAAAACAATGAATAAATGATAATATTTCCTTGGGTAAAAACCGTGTTTGGGAATATATATAAGAACATTCCAAGCCATCTGACACAATATAAAGCTGTAAAGTAATGTTATGACAGACGAAGAAGAACCTCAAAATCAGTAATGGGAGACTATTGTTCTAAATAAGTTCAAACTATTGTAAAATGGTTCGAAACTACTTTTAAGAAATGTTTCAGTGAAATTAGGTATAATTTGGCTCTTCATAACCTAAAATATGCTGCGGAGAGCCTAAATAATCAAAATTTCAATACAAATGTTTTTATATGACCAAATACCATACTATGAAACTATTTGCTAACATTCCAGACCATCTAGCACAAAAATAAAACAGTATTATACTATGATATCAAAAACAGCGGAAAACGTTGATTTTTCTTAAACCGCCACGACGGAGTGCGCCAAAATCAATATTCGTAATCTACATGAAATTTCTTACAAAAATTTAACCCGATTTGGTATATAATATTTCCAATATAAAATTGAGCACGTTTTTACAAAATTGGGGTTTTGCTCATGGACTATTTTAAGAAAAGAGGTTTTACCAGTTCTGTTCAGTAAAAGAGGACTTGGTTATTAACAATTGGTAATTTCCTAAAAGTGGAATACTGTTAATTTTAAGTTATATCTGAGAAACATGTATTATTGATTTTGAGAGAAAATACACATGTTTTAAACATTTTGTATCGCGTATAGTTTATACTTATACTAATAAAATAGAAAAACAAGCTCGATAAAAATGTCATGTGCAATTTTTTTGATTATCCTTACAGGTATTAAAAAAAGATATAATGCTATGGTTTTCAACTTTATCTTCCTCTTTTATTTCAGTTGTGGCGTGTGGAGCAGTATATATTGGCTGTCATACAAAATCTCATCGTTGTCTGAATCATTTCCTAACCCCATAAAGTTCTAAATCATCTTGATCAATTTGAATACCTTTCAGGGTTTTGGTATTTTCAACAAATCCACAATTGAATTGGACTCGCTTTTTCAGTTCTGGTGCAATGGCGATTTTCAACCATATACTCTGCTACCAAAATATTTTCCTTTCCTTAGTCTGAACGCACTGTTATGATTGGAAGACCGTATATTTCTACACCATTCAAAAACCACGATAATATAGTCTCATATTTGTTATTGTCCCCACAAACTCAGTAATTCTTTCAATTAAAAATGTTTTCTAATTCTTTTAACCCTATTTCAATCGGGTGATTTTATACGTGCTATTTCCGGTGGGACGGATTCCGCCCCCTTCATATCTTCTTACCGGTATGAAATGAAGTCATAAAACTTTGCATGAAAGTAGAAGAATATATTCTGCACACATTGTTGTTAAAATAATTTTTATGACGTCATTCATTTCTGATCGATGTATGAAAAAAGGAGAAATAGTATGCCTTACTAAAACTATTGTCCAAATAGAACTAAAAGATTTTTTAAATTCTGTTTTCAGATTATTGTAGGTTAATTATTTTCTATAATTATGTATTACTAAAATTAAGTTGTGTTCTTAATTCTGCTGTTGTGGTTATCACATATTTAATTATGCCTTTTTCCATTTCTTATAAAGGAATTCATAATATAGGCTAATTCTTGTCATATTTTTGGTTTGGGAGTTGTCAATAAATATGAAATGATTTATTTCAAACCTTTTTGGACTAAAATAATAGTGTTTGTCACCTGTGACGTCATAAAATGACGTAATATGCGTATCTAATTTGCATAGCTGTTTTACAGTAACATTTTTGCACTGTAGTCTACAGTTAATTTTACAACTTTTTGAAATATGAAATATGCCTTATGAAGGGGAATGGATTTTAGTTTGATATAGCCAGATGTTTGTTAAATAGGGGTTCGTGATATATCTAGTCTACTGTACTTCTCATTTTTCAACAGTGTCTGGTATGTACAGTGTCTGCTATCCGCTATGTACAGTACATGTAGGGAACGCGGAGAATTTTTCAAATTACAGATATACTATCATTGTTATTATTGTTGTATAGAATACAAAAAGAGAAGCAAAACGAGGGGTCATTTGTTGAAATCGAACCGCGCAATCAAAAGTTAGAGAACTTTAATGTTCCAAAAAATTCTTATTTTTTTAGAACGGATTTCGTAGAAAATGCCGCAAATCAGTGGCACTGAACGGAAATCCGGGGGTTATGTCAAAAATAAACAAAAACTTAATAAAACGGTGAATGTACATTGTAGGTGCTTCATATTTGCATGAAGATAATATGGTAATAATTCTAAATTTTTGGAAAATTTTAACCCAAAGATGCATGTAATTTACAGACCAGAAATAGTCAAAATGTATAAATTACTGACCAGAATATTTTTGTTATAGAACTTTAATCAACGAATTCTATGCTTAAAATTTGAACTTAAAGACGATAAAAAGACAATATGGAGAAAGTCTAACAACATTATAGCCTAAAGCATGTAATTTACTGACTGAAAAAGAAAAAATAGCAAATTACAGACTTTGTAGACAAACTAAAAGTGGATTTCCAAGGTGGAAGCTTAAATATTTTCTTAATAATTTTTACAGAGCGGCAATCCTTTGTCTTTTGTGATTTCAACGAGTTATAAAGTGTTGCACTTTTACAAATGCTTCCACCATGGCTTTTATAAATTTTATGATTGAAACCAAGCAAAAAATTATATAATATGGCATTAAAACAATAAAATGCAACTTTTTTCTTATTTTCTTTCATAATTGAGACAAACTATGACTGTTTAAATAACATTTTTGTAATTTTATCAAACTCACAAATGCCATATTTTTAGAAATTACGCTTTTCTAAAACTGAACCCCCGTCTTGCGCGACTCTAGGACATGTTTGACTGTAGTTGTTTGCTAATTCTAGAATAAGCGCCCCAACGATATGCCGCTGACATTTTCCTCATACCAGTTTTAAGATATTTAGTATGAAATTTTCCATAATTTAAGCAGGCGTTACAGCAGTCTGAGACAATACACCTTAATAAAATGCCACAGCCAATACACCCTCATGCATTGCAAAGGGCGATACAACTTCATAAAATACAACGGACAATACGTCTTTTTTTCATTCCTAAGTTTTTTTAAACGAAACCCAAAATGCATGCAGAAATGAGATCAACATTTTTTCAAATAGTCGTATTTCATTGTTAAAACAAAGTAAGCCTGGATCAGAGATCAGAAAGCGAGTTTAGCCGAAAAGACAATAAGTTTGTAAAAGATTTCTCCGGATATTAATCGATTTATGTTCATGTATCAGAATTGCATACATAAAGCTCTGTTAAATTATTAAACATTTAATTTGAAATATTCAAGTAGAAATACTACTAAGTACAAAATATAGTCATTCTTGTGCGAGAGTGAATCAAAATCACTGTTATTAGTGAATCAGCATAAACGTGTGTACATATCTCTTCTTTGCATAACCTCGTGGCTAACAATGACACGAATCTCTGTTTTTATACATTAAATAAATTCGTTTATTCGTAGAATTCGCTTATTTATAATTAGCAAGCTCCTGGATGTCTCTGTAATAATGTTTTACCCGGCTTAGAACGCAGTTGAAAAACTAAAATAGAAAGACGAGAAATATTACATCCATTGAAAAAGAATACACTCGTTAAATGATTATGTTCACGCAACAGGCGGACTCAATCAAGACAGAACCGAAAGATGAATATAAATATGGCCTTTTGTTGGTAGTGGTTTATACTGTTTCTAATTAAGAAGTGTACGTAACAGAGAGGAAAATATGGATTTAAATCTGTAACATCTGGACATTTAATTTACGCCAACAAGCGTGTACTTGCAGCCTATAGCAAAGTATTAATAAACACGTTTTTTCTAAGAGAGAATGGCAGCGTCATTAATGAAAGCCAGTTATATATTCAGCGCAAACTGAACGCGCGAACATATGTTAAGGACACAAAGTTTATAATAGAACAGCAGTGAGGTTTCATTTATTTGCTTTTAACGTTCCTGTGGACGACTTTATGGCACTTCATTCACACTTTCAATGTGAATAGAAGTTCGATTTTAACGAAGTAGTATGGTGAGAATTATTTTAAAAATCTCAGGCTTTTCTGTTCTAATGAATAGATGGAATGTTGACAGAAGAAAGGATATTGCTATTTACCCGTCTTGTTTGTACACCCCCAGTTTTGTTTGCGAAAAAATAGACAAATAAACCTCTGCTGATCCTATGTTGAATAAGTTTAGATTGGCGCTTGGATTTGCCGATATAAACTTCTGGCCAATGACCTACTGTTAGACTAACTATTCCCTGTCGCAGTTAATAAACAACGTCGCAGGCGGCCATCTTTTTACTGTAAATGTCTCTATTGTTCGAAACAACAGTGGTATTGAATGCGATCATTTGCGATTACAATGGAGACAAATCCACAAGGTGATACTTAATATTCGTGAATGCAGTATTGGATTGACGCTCAAGTGCAGGAAAGACATTACCATCATCGCAAGTACTTAATATTTATTTGCAAACAATTAAGAACACAGTTGTTTCTAAGAGCGTAAAAGTAAATAATGAATTGTCATTCAAATTATCAATATCCAATGACGGTCGATTATCAACAGTACCCATCATACCCCGGGCAAAGTTACTTGCACTCCTTCCATAACAATCCCGCGAGCACCTACGCTACGGATGAACAGCGTCCCTCATTTCGCATTGAAAACATTCTACTTCAAGAAAAAGCGCACCCCTATGACCAAGTGTATCAAGGACAGAACTACCCCACCTTCCCTCCGCAGCTGCAGCAAAGTTGCTTAGACGAACGCGACTATCAAAGTAAGTCATACTAGCCATTAGAAAAAAATACAACAAAATTTCTGAAAACTTTAACAACATTTATACTACGCCTAATTTTGAAATCCTTTATAGAAAATTGCGTCAAATAGAAATCAAATTTAAATTAGCGCGAACCGAAACGTCAAAAAGCGCTTAAGTATTTGGCAAAAATAAATGTTTATTTTATGATTTGTGTAATTGTAAATAATAGTTTCATCTTCACGCTTCAGCGAAACCGAAAACCAAAATCCTTAATTTAATAAGGTTGTTTCAGGTTCCTATTACGTAGAAGGTTAAAATTCTACTTTCTAAAGAGAGCTAGAAGGAAAAACCTTAAAGGCGCAAAAAGTATTGTTGTCAAAGAAATTTTCCCCGCTGAGTTGTTTAGATGATTCACGTTCTATTTTCAAAACAACACTAAACATTGATCTAGAAGAATAACAGGATTAATTTACAAAATCTTTAAAAATAAGAAACCTCTTTTTCGGGAAGCTCACGTGAGATTCACCGAATTTACAACAATTTACAGTTGGTAATGCAGAATTCGTTCAAAAATGTTAGAGATAATCCCTAGTACTGGCATCGGGAGAATTGTTCCTCGTGTACAGATGCGAACAACCTTGTGTTCTTGTTCCTATATACAAGACATACGTGGCACCTTTTTGAAATTGTACGCTATTATTAGTTTAATTATGTAAATATTTAATGCAGAGTAAATATTTTCAAAGCATATTTGCTTTTAATTTTCTCAAATATTGTGTTTGGATACAAACTCTGCTTGCATAAATAGCCAGACCATGATTTACTAATGGATTTTCTTTTTCCAGACACTGCCAACGACGGTCTGCCTATCCTCTTTCGCCTGAAAAGCAACCATCGCTCATTGTCCGGCAGAAAGTGTCGTAAACCCCGAACAGTCTTCTCGGAGCTCCAACTTATCGTACTCGAGAGAGAGTTCCACGAACATAAATATCTCTCCACTCCCCAGAGAACAAAACTCGCAGACCGCTTAGGTCTCAATCAAACACAGGTACGATTACTATGGACAATCAAATAGAGCAGCTAACCTATTTGTCTATTTTAGGTTAAAACCTGGTATCAGAACCGCCGCATGAAGTGGAAGAAAGAGTCGAACGAAGAAGCGAAGAAGCGAAGAAGTGAAAACAATGCGGCGAGTTGTCGTTTAGAAACGATTTCAACGTAGCCAGCGATAACGTTATTAGCGATAGCATATGATTCTAATGCCGAATAAAAGTTACCTACAGAGAGATCTACATGTTTTCCAAGAAAGCAAATTTGTACACGTATACTAAACGTATAAAGTATTCATCCATCCGTGCATTTAAAATGTATTAATGTATAGTGTATATATCATGGATAGATATGTATCACAAAATGTTCCTTTCTAACACCAGCAGGTTTTGACAGACATTTATAGGAAATAGTATTTCAAAGACATAAACTGCGCGATTTGCTGGAGTTTTATCCGGCGCGATTGCTAGAATTATTAGGCAGCTATTAATTTGTTATGATGACGCTTAATGATAGCGTTTTCCATAATATTGGGAAATATTAGATCATTTGATGTCACTAGAAATTATCTTTCAAATCTATCTATCAAATCTGTATAAAACTGAAATTCGTTACAGAATTAACACGGAAATCTGGTAGCTCACTCTGTCATGCACATGTTGTGTTATGAATAAAATGAATGCTATCAGTACTTTATAAAAACAGTGTCTACCTGCCTATTATATTAAATTAAAACAGAACAAGATTTAAATAAACATTCCATAAAGCTCTTTTGAGGTGACTGTCTAACACATGTAAATATAGCGCGGGAATTCTAATCACAAGTGCGTAAATTTTTGTTGATATAAAACGTAGGCATACACATTTCTCCCTTACGCATTGGCCTCTGGAGATCTTATTTTCTATGTTAATAATGCTTTTAATTAATTAATTAATTTGCATCAATTAAAACCTCTAATAAATCTATCTTTTGAGGGAATTGTTGCAAACAGTGTGAATTTGGTTTTACTGACATTTAGAGAAAGTTTGTTCAATTTAAACCAGTGACTTATTTTAATTAATTTGTTATTCGTGTTTGAAAAGAGTGTAAGAATATTTTCATGAGATAAGAACAGGTCATCAGCAAACATAATCGGTTGAATAAGGCTGGAGAAATTATGAACATCGTTAACATAAATTAAGAAGAGTAAAAGACCAAGGATGCCTTGCGAAACACCGCATTAATTTACCTTTGAGACATTATTTTTGTCATTATAAGAAATACATTGTTTTCTATCGAAAAGGTAGCTTTACAAAAGTTTGTGAATATTATCTAATACTAATGATTGAGTACGATTGAGTTATACCTACGTGTGCGTAGTAGTAGAAGAAGCAGGGGAGAAGAAAAAGGAAAGTATTTATCTGTCTATAGAAGTTAGAATTCTGTACCTGCTTTGAAGAAAAGACGAAGGGTCAAACTTTTCAGTAGAGAAGAAAACGTTTGTTTTTATAACGTATAATTATTTCAATAATTTAAAAGGTAAGTGTTTACATTGCATAATTGTGATTGGTAATTAGTTTTCTAAAATGATTACCCTCCTCATATTAATTGTCTTCTTTCTCAACGATATGTTTAATAAATTAAATATTAATTGATGAGCAAAGACCTATGATTTACCATCATGTGGCGTCCACAAAAACATCAAAATCAAAAGATAAATATACAAATGTATAACAGTTGTACTCTGTCATCACATCTCTATCAGAAATACGGTATTTTGCATAATGTTCAAAATCAAAGTTTTACAGTATGTATTAGTGTATATTTGTATGTAAAGAATGTATGTTTTAGACAGCCATAGTCAGCCATATACAGAAAAAAGAAAAAAATTGAATGTCTTTCATCCAGTTTCTGCAAAAAGTAATTATTTTTATTTACATTTATTTTTATTTATTCTTTTTCACTGCTCCATCGCTGATGTGAAGGACGTGTCTTTTTTACTGCTCCATCGCTGATGCATAGGACGTGTCTTTTTCACTGCTCCATCGCTGATGTGAAGGACGTGTCTTTTTTACTGCTCCATCGCTGATGCATAGGACGTGTCTTTTTCACTGCTCCATCGCTGATGTGAAGGACGTGTCTTTTTTACTGCTCCATCGCTGATGCATAGGACGTGTCTTTTTCACTGCTCCATCGCTGATGTGAAGGACGTGTCTTTTTCACTGCTCCATCGCTGATGTGAAGGACGTGTTTTTGTGCTTCAGATTATTGAGGATTTTGTGAGTGATTATTTACGCTTTCTCTCTTATCTTGATTTGACATTTGACATTAAATATGGGTATGAAGCTACCTGAATACACCAAAAGTTGATGGGAGCCTCCTTTAAGCGTAAAGCTCTTACTGTGTCAATCGTTTTCTTTATAAAATCTGGTAGTAAGGTAGGTCTGTCATGCTTTTTTGTTTCAAATCTAGCTACTGGTTGGTTATTCTTTATCCGCTCTCTATATGCCCTCTTAAAGTCACTTGCTGTTTGCTTCTTCAAAATAGGATACTTTCCATATAAATGACGCACAGCTGAGTTTACCCCATGCTTCGACGCATAGCCTACAATTTCTGCTCTCTGTTCCGGTGTCCACTTTGCGTAAGGTTTTCTCGTCAAGGTACTTCCATCTTCAACTATAATAAGTTGGCTTCTCACAGAAGCCCTTTTCGGCATCACGATTGAGAGCGAGGACCCCTTCTTGGACTTGTAAACGTTTCTATGATTTTTTGACAATCTGTTATTCTCTAACGGATACTAAATCATATTTTGAACAGACAAAAGATGCATTTTATAGTACGCTGTGAACCGCCACTAGAAAAGTTAAATCCAAACATCCAAGTTTTAAGCTAATTGTAGGAGGTGATTTTAATGTGACTATTGGATAAGATTGTGCACCGGACCAGTGGGGGTATGTTGGGAATAATCAGGATCCAGATCCAACAGATCCATATGGTACCCGCTTTCTAATTTTTCTAAAAAAACAAAATCTTTTTGTCATGAACTCATGCTATGGGTATAAGGACATTCATCGATGGAGTTTTTATTCGATTCTTGGATATAAAAGACGACTCAATTATATACTTTGTGAAGGTTTTGTTAAACGTTTTTCAAACAACTGCAGAGTATATAGAAGTGTCAGTGATGGTTTTGACTCATCGGGTTGTTCTTTTCCTTCTAAGCGTCAGAGAAAGCAAATTTTCAAAACCTTGGGTTGATGAGACTTTTCTCCAACTCGTTGCACTTCGCAATACTTAGAAAGACTCGCACTAAATAAGGAAATAAAACAACACAGAGATAGGATTAAGAATGAGTATTTTTGTAAAAAGGCTGAAACAATTAATGCTGCAAGTGAATCTCTGGATGTTGAAGAAGAATTAGACTAGCGCCTAATCACAGTTCGCTAAATAAATTGAAAAAACTCCTGATTGATACTTCGAAGCTAAAAGACCATTTTGCTAAAAATTCCCATCTTTTTCCCTATATTTTACCACTTGATAATATCAGCAGAAAGGAGATCATTCTAACCGAAGACGAAATAAAATCAACTATTAAATCTGAAAAGGATAATAAATGTCAGAGGATAGATAACACTTATGCTGAACAATTTAAATATGCTTCATCCACCAAGCTAACTTCCGCCATCTTGTTGCTTATGACCATAATATGGACTATCGTAGTTGTTCCGATATTCTGGCTTTCTGCATCTATAACTTGCTTGCGCAACCAGAGAACAGAGGGTATACACAAGCTCTCGGATGAAGATCGATATAAGGATCGGGAGGATCGGAAGATCGAAGGTATAAGTGCTACGGTGTACAGATGTTTCGAAATTGACGATTTGAAACTGACGGTTCGAAACAATACTGTTTTATGTTTTTAAAAATTTCTAAATTGAAATTTGTTATTAATTTTCGAAATAATTTTGTTTTTTGTTTTTTAAAATTCTTTTAATGTTTGAAACAATTTTGTTTTACGTTTTTTAAAATTCTATTAACGTTTTTAAAATTCGCAAATTTGAGTCACGGATCAATCAAGTGGTTTATCTTGGAACGTTATTACGGTTGCCTTTAGCCGGCCCAGCGATATGCATTTGAAATGTTTCCGCACGTTCATGTGACCGAACTTGTGTGTATTTGTTCAATATAAATTTTGTGGTGAGAGCTCTCTGATATGAACGATTAGTAAATGAATTCATAAGTATTGAAGTCCAGAGACACGACGGCGAAAAGAAACGCTCTGTTATCTACTCTATTTCTTAGACCTCCAAATAAACCGTCAAAAACTATTTATTCATTTCTCTCCGGGCATTTTAAAAGCTGCGATAAAAAATCAATTTATTTTGTTGGCGACTTCAACGTAAATTGTTTGAATTAGGCAACAGACACCGAAGTAAATTGCTTTCTATATATATTATTCTCCTACGCCATGTGTAATTACGCGTGAAACGAGGGCGACAAGAACATCTGTAAATTGTATATTTCGGACCATTTTACAATTTCTCATGTCATCTAAGAAAGTGGGAGTACCTGATGAGAACTGATTTCTCCTATAGTAAAAATGATGATGCCGACGACACGTTGGTTTATATTCCTACACATAAAGACAATATTTCAGATAGATGTCTACGAACAAAAATTGGCTGTAAATAAAAAGCAGACACAATAAACGAGTAAAAGAAAATATTGGTCGGCAGTCAAGAATTCTTTTATGTGCACGCATGGCCATGGCCTACTATAACTACACGGCCGGATATCTTGCCTTTGCGCCAAAAAAATAGTAGGGTATATAACATTTTAGTGGATGAACATTTGCTCCACTAATTCGTGCACATCCGTGGTTGATTCTACACAGATAAACAATAATAAAAATTATAAAATCTTCACGAAATATTTGTTTAAGTAAGTGCGCGCCAAAATCTAAAATTGGCGAATTTTTAGCTGTAAACAAGATGTTGGTAATGTACATGGCTTTTTAAACTACTGATATGATATATATACATCTATTTTCTTTGATGAATATTGATTATTTTTGTTGCAACTATGGATAGAACTTGCAGTGTAGTCAATTGTACGACAGGTTATAGGAAACAAGAAAAAAACAATTCATTTGTTCCTGAGGCTTTAACAGTGTTTTTGTTGCTACCTGATCCTGAAAAAAAAGTGAATTGTATGAAAAGTGGCTTGGATTTTTAAACAGAAGAGATTATTTTGAGAAAACGCCCAAAAACAATGGAAACCTTCAAAACACACTGGGATTTGTATCAAACATTTTAAAGATCATTTTTTAAAAAGAGGCAAGCGTATCACTTTGAAATGGGAATTAAATCCAATCCCAACAATTTATCCTGATTCAGTTTTGCCATCTCTTTTTCCTACTGCAACAACTTCAAGGAAACCACCAATGAATAGAAGTATAAATATTGATGAATCTTTTGTTTTTAAAGAAAATGATATATATCTCACTTTTGAAACATTGATTGAAAATTGTCCTGAAGGTTACAAAACTATATATAATTGATGAAGTAAAGTCACCTTTTATAGAATTGAATTCCACGAAACATTTGAAATTCCTGAGATTACAGAATGTTTAGTAGTAGACAATGAGCTTCATGTCAAATTATTTTTTAAAGGATCACTAATACCATTACCTGAATGGTTTCGTAAAGGTTCAAGTTGTCGTTTAACAAAAAGGTCTGCATTAGAAAATTTCCCATCATACATCATATATCATCATATATACATCCCATCAGATATCAGAAATTATAAAGAAAATAAGGGAACTAAAGCCTTGTGTTCACTGAAAGCAATAGAACAAATCGCTTTATGACGCCAGTTTTATTTTTAGAACCTTTGTATGGACACAAACCTTATCTCTCTATATATAAAATTTCTCTAAATAAAAGTTCTATTTTAATAGCGATAGAAATGAAAACGTTCTCATTTCTATCGTGTTTGTTTTTCGTTAAAAGCTAGACATCAAACAAATACCGCGGCGACTTTAAGTTCCAGAATTTCACTATAGCAAGAGTGAAAGTTGCAAGTAGAAGTCGTGAAACAAAATGGGAAGAAAAATTGTAAATTTAAGTGATAATGAAGATTTTGCTGAAGAAATGCTAAAATGCTTGTGTCTTTATGACAATCAAATGAGGGGTACAAAGATAAACGCGCAAAAAAGAATGCTTAGATCACAATTGAAAAAACGCTGGGATACGAAGAAGGTAATAATCCATTTTTTGATGGAGAGAGAGAGAGAGAGTGGAAGTATAAAGACTGTTTGTCAAAGTATGAGATTTTGGTAAACAAGAAATCACAGCATTTTTATGAAAGAATATTATCTTGTTCTAGTCAAATCTTTTCGTGGATTCCACATCTAGTATTTAGAAATATCTTGTTTGTGTTTAGACACTGCAGAAAAGGCTTACGACAATTTAAAGAAACGATATAGCAAGTAGAAAATGGCACTAAAGAAAGCAAAACGATCTGGAGCAGGGAGAGCTGATGCGATTAGCCTTGAGGAAGATCTACTAAAATATGGATTTCTCGAATGGCTTTACCCATTTGTGGCTTTGCGTGATTCGACGTCAAACCTATCATCTAGTTTCAGTCAAAACACGCAAAATAATAACGAAAATGAAAACGACGAAGATTCTGAAGATGAAAATGAGAGCAGTGCATTAGAAAAAGAGGAAGATGATGAAGAAGAAAAAGAATCAATATGTAACAAGCAAAAACTTCCAAAACTTCCAAATGATGTACCCAAGTGGAAAAAGAAAAAAATATCATCTGATGACGTACAGGCATCAATTAAAAGTGGTTGGATGAAAAAAAGTCAAACCAGCAACACTAGTTGAAGAAGATGATGCAGACATCTTTGGCAAGATGGTGGCAACAAAACTGCGATCTTTTCCAAAGCACGTACAGAAGTATCTCGAAAACGATATTAATCAGAGCATTTTCAAATACCAGTGTCGAGCAGAAAATGATGCCAGTACATCTTGGTTTATTCGCCCACCTTTTCTTTTTTTGATTGGCAAAAATGAACCGTTGATTCCTTCAATTTTTCTCCATTCTCCTTCTTTTATGTCACCACTGTTGTTATACACATCTACAAATCCTTTAGGGCAGTACAAGGAATTTTCAGTTTGCCGCAAATAATTTTGTAAACAAATACAGGCTAAGATAAAGCGCTCAACGTTTTTTATTGAAGCAATTATTGGGCGAGAAAATATAGGCCATCTAGCTGTCATAATGCCAAACGTATTTTTAATGGTGAGCCTTGCCTTTGAATGACGATAATTATACACTTGTTCTTCTAATGGAAGGTTACCTGGATAAGGTCGCATTAACAATGTGTTAAGTGGGAAAATTTCATCTCCCAACAAGAAGTAAGGGATCTTCTCAGAAATCCCATCTATGTATGATGCACTTGGAATGTTAAGAGTGTTGCTTTCGATACATTCAGAAATGTTCGAATTTATTAAAACACCACAGTCATTGCTTGATCCGTACTGACCCACATCTACCAAAATAAAATTACACTTCGCATCACACACTGCTAAAAGCTGACAGCTGAAAAAACCTTTGTAGTTATGATACAAGGTTCCCGATTTTGACGGTGCTTGTATTCTCACATGTTTACCATCTATAGCTCCTAAAACATGAGGATATTGCCAGCCAATGTGAAGCTAGTGTTCTTTTCGATTGGGTGCACTGACACATTTTTCCATCAAAACATTTACGATTGCTTGAGATGTTTCACTTATTATTCTACTGACTGTTTTTTTAGCCATTCGGAAAAGATATGTTAGTGAAATCTGCGAGTCTCCTGAGGCCAAATAACGCAACGTCAGCATCAATCTTTGGTCAGCTTAGATTGCTCTCCGAAAGTTTGTATCTTTTTTTGTAACTAATGGACCAACCAGGGAAAGAAGATGCTCCATTCGTTCAGGTGACATACGAAAGAAGCTTAAATAAAAACAAACACCCAAATTTAAAATAATACAATTTTAAAAATGTGACTGCAAAAGAAAAACCGTTATAAAAATGTGCTTCCACTATGCTCTTATTTATGTCAAACTAAAACATAAAAACAAAAATCAATATTTTTTAAAAGGGCTTCATTTTAATTATTACTTACTTGAAATATGATTCTCTGTTTGAGAGCTGCATTTCGTTAGCAAGTTTTTCGATACCAAATTCTTCTCTTTGTTTGTAGATAGGGTTTACCCAGAATTTTCTTTTACGCTTTTTCTCCTTGTTTTTAATCAAAATTGTCGCTAATAACATAAGTTCAAGTTCCTCGTCGCTACTATCCATTTTTTTAAATTTTACAAAATGATCTTTTTTTTGAAAAACAACAAATCTTATTTTTAAAACATTTCAATGGACACGCTTTAGCAATAGAAAATAGAATTGTTTTTTGGCGCCAGAAATATATCTTCGCTATAAATTTTAGAGAAAATTTTTATCGCTTTCAGTGGACACATGGTTTGATAAAGATATCTTGACTGAGATTGAAAATATTAAGTTTAAAAAGCCATCTGGTGTAAAATACTCATGCAATCTGATTCGTTTTTCTTTATTGTTACAATACATTTCTAAGCAAGCTTATAAGTTATTGCTTGAAGAGTTTCCTTTGCCATCATTGAGTTTTTTTAAAGAAATTGAGTCAAGGAGGCATTGGACCTTTAAAAGCTGTCAAAGTTTTACTTGATACAGAAAAGTTAGACAAAAATGTTGTTTTATTACTGGATGAAATGTATTTGCAAAAGGAAGCACAGTATCAGGGTGGGAAGCTTATTGGAATAAATTCAGAAGGAGATTTGTATAAAGGCATAGCAAATTTCATGATTGTTAGTTTAAAAAAATCTATACCATTTGTTGTAAGTCTGTTCCAGAAATTAAAATTGAAGGTCAATGGTTGAGTGAACAGATAGATGAAACATTGGTTTCTTAGCATAGCCTGGGATTTTTAGTACATGCAGTAATTTCAGACAACCATTCTACAAACGTTAATGCATTTGGAAAATTAGTTTCCAAATATGATAATGGACCATGTGTAAATTCAATCTTTCATTCTACTAATTTACAGAATAAAATTTATCTGTTTTATGACTCGGTTCACTTAATCAAAAACATTAGGAATAATTTGCTTAATAGCTTAATAGATTCCTTTTTCCATCTTTTACTTTTGAACATTTTTTTGATATGACTGATGTTCCTGGTGGGGAAATAACTTGGAAGCTTTTGTATGATACGTATGAAAAAGATGAATTCATAAGTTGTCTAATTTAAAGAAAGCTTATAAATTATCATATAGAGCATTACATCTTACATCCTGGTAATAATAAACAAAATGTTTCATTGGCTTTATCTATTTTTCATCCCACCACATCTGCTGCAATAAAAAGTTACTTTCCAAGTAGGTCAGATGCTGCAGAATCTTTAAATTTGATAAATATTTGGTGGACTATAAGTAATAGCAAATCACGTTACAACACAAATTATAGATTAGGAAATGCTGCTATTAGAGGTGACTTCAAACCCCTTTTTTTAAGAGAGTTTGCCGAATGGATTTATAATTGGCAAAAATTACAATGTTCAAATTCTCAAAAATTTACTTTGACTAAACAGACAAGTTCAGCATTGATAATTACTCTGAATTGTACAGCAGCATTGTTGGAAAACCTTTTTGATAATGGATTTGATTATGTGTTAACTTCTCGTTTTCAAAACGACCCACTTGAATTGAGATTTTCTAAATATAGACAAATGAGTGGTGGAAGGTTTTTGGTTAGTCTTAGAGAATGCCAAATACCTGAGGCTGAGGGTATTTTAGCTGTTTCTAGTGTTTTAAGAGAAGAAATAAATGTTTGGAAAGAAGATATTAGACCAGAAACTCAAGATGAAAACAAAATTATTTTATTGAATGAAGAATTAAAAAGTATTTCTAATGAAATTGATTCCTGTATTTTAGATTCAGATAGGTAGTCATCAAATTTCAAATTTAGCTGCTGGTTATGTTGCAAAAAAATGTTTAGAAAAAATTAGTTGTGAAAAATGCAATAATCTTCTCATATTATCTAGAGAAAATTGTACAATTGCAAGCAAGATGAGAAAAATGAATTCTTGAATGAACTTTCAAGAGGTGGTCTGCTAACACCTACTGAAGACTTTGCCCATTTTGTAGCTAAGTCCTTTGCAATATTAGATACATCATGTCATTTATTTACAAAATCTAAACTTTCTGAATGATTTTGGGCTAAATATGTTCTTAGAAATTACATTGAAATACCTTTTGACTTTTTATGTTATGATCATGTTGTTTTAATAAAGTATATCTACCGAACAATAAAAAATATATTTTTTAATATCGCACAAAAACATCTTTGTGATACTGTGAGAAAAGATGCAGTCAAAGACTTTAAACGAAGACAAATCGGAAGAGTGAACTATTCTTGAATTTTAATATGATTGGCTTTAATAATAGGCATTAATTAGCCATTATCATTTAATATTGTTTTTATCTTTATTTTTATCATTTGACTTGTATACAGGTGTTCCATGGCAAGGCCATGAGGTGTTCATATAAATCACTATTTGATAGGCATCTCTTCATTTGTTTTTCATTCATTATTTGAGTAGATCATGATGCTATAAACAACTAATAATAAGATGCTATAAATTTATTAACCCTATATAGGCCGGGGGATGATTCATCCACCCCCCCCCCCCTCAGACAAAAATTTTAATATCTTTTGAACGTGTAATGATATTGACTCCAAATTTCATGACTTTTCCTAAATTTGGTTTTTATGATGTCATAATTGAGTTTTTATAGCTTTTTTCATGAATTTTTTGTTCTTATTTTGTATCTTTCTCAAAACTTTTCATGAATCTGTGTATGTGATGACTGCAATGCTAAATGAACTGAATGGAACAAGAGACTTATAATATATTACTTTTTCATTTTTATTTGAAACTACGTTTATTTGTTGTAGAGATGTATTTCATAATCTTCAAGTTGGTCTGTAAGTTTATATTATATTTTTCTGTAATATATTAGCTATATTTTCAGTATTTTTTTGTGTCATTTTACTGATACTTTTCAATATCTTTCATGGCATTACATTAAAATAACTCTATACTGTTATGAAATACATAATCTTCATGATTTAAACTATATTTACAAAAGATAATTTTTTCAAATGTTACCCCACTAATTTTTTGGCGCAAAGGCAAGATATCCGGCCGTGTAGTTATAATAGGCCATGGCATGGCCTACTTAAATACACGACCTGATATTACGCATTTTGAAGAAAAAATTAGAAGGCCGACATACGATTGGCATCATTTTAAGAATGCCGTTTTTGACATTTTAGTAGGTTATCAATATTTAATAATGTTTTTTTAGAGGTTTAAAACTAATTATTATTATTAATAAGAATATTTATACAGGTTAAAAATTTTAGCATGGAAAAATTAAGATAAACAATTCACAACTGTTGTACTACCACTATATGTCGCAATCAACACTATAGTCCAGGCCAACTTGTCGCTATATGAATTGTCGCATTTTTTTCTTGTTAAAAGCAAACTTTTGTTATTTTTGGAATCTATATTGAAAAATAAGTAGAAATGAATAGGGTTGCAATTTTTTTTCAATTTGTGTGTATTTTACAGTCCAGATTAGACACACCCTAAAATTCATTCAATCGTCATTATCTTTTGAACTATAGTAGTCATTAACTTGAAACTTTGTCAAATAGAAGGATAAAACAAATTCTAAAAGTAAAAAAGATATCAACTACTCTCCATGATTTGTGTATATTTTACAGACCAAAATGTGATTTTCGATTCTGGTCTGTAAAATACACAATAAATGCTTAATTTTAACACAATTTATAATTTCGTCAGGTATTATAAAGATCTATTATGTTGTGCAATTTAAAGTAATTTTACTGGGTGGTTCACGAGTTACAGGACTTTCAGTAATTTACAGACCAAAATTTTAAACAGCAGAAAAAACCCTTGAAAAAATACCTTTGTGAAGCTTTGTGAAATTGAAGTATACAATGATGTAAACAAGTGAAAAACAATTTGCAAAAAAATAATAAATAATCACTGAAGGATATTTTACAGACCAATTTTAGTCTGTAAATTAAAGATTATATTTATGATAATTGTTAACCCGTTAATTCACAAACTAAGACGCGCGTCGAAATTTTTATATTTGTTTAGTATACTTTCATCAACTACACCAAATTAACATTTCCGAAGAAAAAACTTTTTTGATTTTTTGTTTGTTCTTATTAAATTGGTATGTTTCCCTTGGGAACATTGGGAAGTCGATGTTAAGCAAAATTCGCTTTTTGGTACATATGCGCTACGTTATGTAAGCTGTAATTAAAGTCGCTGTAGTGAGGATATTACCATACCAATAGATTGAATGCTCGTATTTTTCAGAATAACGAAAATGCAACGAAAAATACAAAAATTATGACACAAACAAAAGCTACACGGTTTGTTTTTTTATAAGCAACAGTAGCAAAATTTGAAAAATTGTTAAGCAACTTCAGATCCGTACAATTGTGAGCTTAAGCAACTATATATTTTTGATATGCTTTTTAATTAACTGTACATAATATTTCTTTATTTCTTGACACAATATGTTGTACAGTACATATGTACTTCAGGCTAATAAAAATTCTTGAGTTCAAAACTATGATTTTTTTGTATTTTCACTTTTTCTTATACTGAAAATTTAATCGAAGAAAATTAAGCAACCATTAAGCAACTTCAGATCCAAACATTGGCTAAGAAATAAGCAACTTAAAAGCTGGCCAAAATCCTAAGTTGCTTATAAAAAAAAAATCGTGTAATTCAACTGGTTTTCGGTGGATTGTTCAGCAACTCAAACGTGTTTTTCACATTTCCGGTTTTTCAGAGAACAGACAAAACGTGAAGTGTCCTCGAAAAGTCGAATTTGGGCTGAACCTTGACCCTTGACCCACACGGTTCAATAAACATTTTAGAAAAAATTAATTATGATTTTTTAGTAGTTCCAACCTTACTCCTTTAACAGGTATCAAACAACTTTCAAAAATATTTTCTTTCCATGCAGAAAATCTCTGTCAAAATCTTGTTCCCTTAAGGGATCATTGGGAGCTAAAGGGTTAAAAAGTGTATATGGTATTAAATTATAAATAGAATTAATAAAAGGTGTTTTATCACTTGCTCCTGTGTTGCCGTTCTTGCGTTTCTCTTTGTGTTCATTTAATCCGGAATAAGTTAGTGTTTGTTATTGTTTTTCAAATAAAGGTGTTAATTTTGTTCGATAGCGTTATAATGTCCTCACTCATTTCATACTATCTTATTCAATCAAAATAGTTTGTAGTTTTGAACTTTGTTCGCATCAGACATAAAGCCTCGTGGCTGAAGACAAAAATAAGCTGACAAAAGCTGTAAAGAGCGAATCAGTTTGTAAGTCTTAAATTATTATTGTTATTTATCTTTATTTGCAGACAACTACAGCAATTCAGTTTAGTTTGTAATGTAGCTGTATAATGAAGATTAAATAAAAATCTTATTATTTTTATTTAAGATTTTGAGTTCTTCGCTGCATCATGAAACTGCTAAACGACCCTACCCAGTGGACTATAAGTTATGTATTATATGTCAAGAAAGAACTCGTAATAGGCGGGTGATAAAATATCCTAACATTAGTAGCATAGAGAAGCTTGTTAATGCATGTAACGTTCGGGACAGCCATCTCGATGGCACAGTTTAGAAACTCAAAAATATTATATCTTCCTTACCTAAAGACCGTATTGCTGGTTTGGTCTACCACAAAGAATGCTACACCTCATTGACAAATAAAAAACGATTGAACAGATAGTTAGAAGGTATGAATCGGTGAACAAATCTACGCAAGACCTTTTTTTATTTATTTTTTTATTTATTGAAGATTGCTCAAAACAAGGCCTAAAAGGCCACTTGCAAGTAAAGAGCTACAGGAGAAGTTAAGCAGATTTAAGGTAGCGATGAACATTAGATTTGAACAGTTGAAGGTTAAATTCAGGAGGAAAGCATGTAGATGGAAGTGAGTTCCAAAGTCTGGACGTACGCGGAAAAAAACTGTTTTTATAAAAATCCCTACGACAATTTGGAACACAAACAGTCCATTGGTGAGACGAAGAAGACAACCTAGTAGAACGGAGAAAAATTTTGAGAGAAGATGTAAGAGATGATAGTTCGCTTGAACAACGACCATAAAAAAACTTGTAGAAGAGACAAAGAGACGCTACGTTCCGCCGGTGTGAAAGGGAGTCCAATTTCAAAGAAAGGTTTTCGCCAATTGCGTTGCAAACACGCCGTTGAACACGGTCTAACAAATTCAGGCAATTTTTAGGTGCACCTGCCCAAATGTGGCAGCTGTATTCCATACATGGACGAATTGATGATTTGTATAAGTAAAGGACGCATTCAGGAGTGAGGTAATTCATTTCTCGTAAAAGAGAACCAACCTTCATGGCAGTTGATTTAGCTATATTTTCAATATAAGATCGCCATGAGAGGTCGCTGGTAAATATAAGACCAAGAAGACGAAATGAATTGCTTTCAGGCAAATGAGAACCATTCATCAAAATTCGAGGTAAGTAAGCATGATTGAGATGATTAATGGAAAGAAGATTAGTTTTAGATGGATTAAAATTAACAAGCCAATTCTTACCCCATTCAACTACTGTATTGAGATCTTTTTCCAGATCAGAGGCCATTCTAACTTTATCACAATCATCTGATTTATTAAGGCAGGAATACAATGTTGAATCATCAGCATAAATAACGGTTTTGGATGATAAATTGTCTGGGAGATCGTTAATGTACAGTAGGAACAGAGTCGGACCGAGAACTGAACCTTGAGGAACACCAGCATTGATGGAAAAAATGGAAGAAGAATGACCGTTAAGAACCACCTTGAGTTTACGATTGGAAAGGAAGGAGGAGATAATATTTAAAAATGGACCTTTTAAACCATATGCCTTAAGTTTGTGCAGTAGCCCCCGATGCCAGACTTTATCAAATGCCTTGGAGATGTCAAGGGCAACTGCTCGCGCTTCACCAGAGACATCAAGGGCACGATAAAAACGTTTACTTATAACTGTCAAAACGTCAGCAGTGGAACGCCCAGAACGAAACCCATACTGGGAGTCGTAAAACAAATTATTTTTTTTAATAAATTCAACTAAGTTTAGGTTAATTAAAGTCTCGAAAACTTTGCTTAAGATGGAAATGAGGCTGATTGGTCTAAAATTTTGAAGGTTGAGATCGCTCACCACAATTTTTAAAAATTGGAATAACAGAAGCAAACTTCCAAGATGAAGGGAAACAGGATTTATCCAAACACTTTTTGAAAAGAGCACACAAAACGGGAGATAACTCAGTAGAACATCTTTGAAGTACAATTACAGGAATGCCATCCGGTCCAGTAGCCTTATTAGAATCCATTTTGTTAATAATCTTAGAAACCTTATCAGGAGATATAAAGCAATCATGTAAAGTCTGGACAGTTTTGGAGGAGAAATAAGGGAGATCATGACCAGAATCATCGAGGGTAGAATGAGAACTGAAGAGTTTAGCGAATAGTTCAGCTTTATCCTTAGATAGACTAATGACTTCAGGACCATTGAAAAGTGGAGGTACAGATGTTTTAGAACTACCCCGGACGTTTTTGATAATACGCCAAAATTTACAAGAACCTATTTCTTTGGATTTGATATGATCTTTAGTCCTTTCAGCAAAAACAGTTTTAGCTTTACGAACAACATATTTACAATTATTGCGCGAGGCAATAAACAGTTGTCTGTTATGATCAGTCGCATCACGACGGTAGCGATGAAAGAAATGATTGCGATGAGCTATGGCTGCAGCACAAGCTGGAGAAAACCATGACGAAGAATGAGGTTTTAACTGATATTTTCCTGACGGAACAAATAATCGTATTGCTTGAGATATTATTGATGTAGTTACATTAACACAATCATCAACTGAATTGGAAAGAATTTTTTCCCAAGGGACAGACTGAATGTGTTCTTGAAATTTTAGCCAATCCGCAAGATCATATCTAAAAAAGGATCTATGCATGGGATGTTCATGGAAAACTTGCCTATTGAAATTAATTTTGACCTCCAAAACAACATGGCCAGAACGACCCAGTAGAGCGCTATGAGATATCTTACAAATTTCAGGGTTAGAGGTCAAAAATAAATCCAACAAGGAGGGCGATTTACTTGAGTGATCAGGAATGCGGGTTGGAAAATCAACCAATTGCGAGAGAGACTGAGATACTGCAAAGTTATAGGTTTCGACACCAGAGCTACTTGTTCCATTCGAGAATCTTAGCCATTGTTTATGGTGAATGTTAAAGTCACCAAATACAAAGATGTTGGTTGAGCGATGATTAAGAAGAGCTAAGTCAGCAGACTTTGAAACTGACTTGATAACAGAACAGTCTTGAGAAGATGGAGAGCGATAGAGAAAGAACAAAAAACTAGTTGAATGTAGAAGAGACAAACGAAAACACATGAAAGGATGATTGGGGTCTTCCAGGTCAATTTCACGAGATATTGGTAAAGTTTCCTTGACATAAACTGCTAGACCATGCATATGAATAGAGGAGTCCAATCTAAACAAAGGTAAGTATCTAGGAACAAGGAAATCATTAGAAGATATACCAGCATTTAGGTTAGATTCGCAAAGTGCTAATAAATCCGGATTATTTTTTATCAAAAAAGCCTCCACATCCGAATAATTGGTACAAAAACCACGAATGTTGCTAAAAGCTAAGGAGAATGGAGGATGAGTATTCAACTTTATTTTGGCTTTGTTGTTGCGTTTTGATTTAAAGAGGGGTTTTTCTTTATTTGTTTTACAAACAAATTCCACGGAGGACCTCTTACTCGGTAGACCCATTCCCCCGAACTATCACCAGCCTCCCTCTGTTTAGCTTCAACTCGAAGTTTGTTGAATATATCCCTTTCCTCCTTGCTCCTGTCTGGATTAATAAAGATATTTCCATCAGCTTCTTTCAAAATCCATTTGTGATTTAAGATGGAAATTTTTGTGTCATAATCACGCAGAGTAACTCGTAACGGTCGAAATTTAGCAGATTGCAAAGGACCGAGTCTTTCACAAATTTTAATATCGTCAATGCGAATATTAAGTCTAAGCTGATTTTTAATAAGACCCAATACCTGCAATGAGTTACTAACCGATTCAGTCTCTTTCAAACCATAGATTATCAAATTATTTTTGCGCCAGTTGTGATCTTCAATATTTTTAAAAATTTCTTTAGTGAGAGTATGTTTGGAGTCTAAACAATCAACCTTGACACTATTTTTTAAATTGGAAATTAGAGTGTTTAGATTCAAGTTGTCATCAACTAATTTTTGAATTAATGAGGCGTTTGTCTCAATGCTGTCTTTGATGCTGGACAATGAAGATTTATATAAAGAATGAGACGCTTCGAGAGAAAAAAGGCGAGATTCAATTTTTTCAAAGTAGGCTGCGCATCTGGATTCAATATCTTTTTCTACAAAGATTGCATTTAGAGCAGGTTTAGTGCAGTCCGGACAGAACCAAAAGTTATCAACTTTCTCATTGAGAAGCTCAATGATGTCCCTACTGAACTCGCAACACTCACTGCAATAGTATTTTTAACAACGTGTGCAGTGCCTAAAATAAATAAAGCTGTCAACACTGGTGCAATTATCGTTGGAACAATGGGCACTCAGATTGGACCGATTTTTATTGAATCTGTCAGGTTTTTTCAAAATTCGACCGAAAGATGACTTGTTAGATGACATGATAAATAAAATGAATGGAGTACAGTTTAAGGCAAAGATAAAATTTTTATATACAGTAATTAAAAGTAAGAAAGAAAAAAAGGATTGTTAAGCAATTTGATTGACTTAACAGACGTGTAACGATAAGTTAATAAACAATTAAAACAATCAATTAAAAATTTTTTGTACTAACAATTGATAGTAATTATGTTGCAAATGGGGCAATTATGTTTAAAGGATTTCTGAGTGAAACACAGAAACTAAAAGTACTTAAGACTTTAGAACAGTTGAGAGAATGTAAACTTTTATCAGCAAAAACAGAAAATACCAACTGTTTTAAACCACGTTTCAAGGAATTTTACAACAAAAATAACTTCCCCCTCTACACCAAACCGACTCCACAGTAATCAATTAATACACTCCAATTCGAACAAAAATCCAAATCCAAAGCAACGGCCAACAGCAAAGAAACAGCAAAATTTTGAAGAGCTTCTCAAAGCACAACTACTCTCAGCAATTAGCAAAAGTATCCAACCTAAGAATGAAAGAAAAGGAGGGGAAACCGTATCAAAAGCTCTCACAGATAAAGCATTTTTCATGCGACTTATCACCATACCTTTTTGATTATTGAATTTAATTTCACATAATACATTGCAAAACATTAAACAGTTGATATATGGATTTGTTATTAGGTCGCGGAAAGGATGTAAGAGAGATTAACATAACTGAAGCTTACGAAACAATTGGACCCAATGTGGCAGCTGCAATTTTTGGTTTCCATTCATTCATAGGTTGTGATTCCACAGCAAAATCCAATGAAAAATCGAAAGAGTCATGTTGGAATGTCGTTCTCAACAGCACGTTTGAAACGAAACGTGCTTTCGTTGAACTAACAAACCAAAATACTGAAATTGAGGTCAAGGTCTCAAAGGTTTTGTGATAGATTTATACTGCAAGGAACGTCCATCAAATGTTAATGATTTGGCAAGTTTAAGATGGTATATGTTTTCAAAATATCAGCATGAATCAATGAACCTTCTACCAACAAGTGCAGAATGAAGATACTTCGATCTCATTTAGTCGCAAAATTTGGTCTCAATCTCATCTTTCGCAAATGAATGTACCTGACCCTATGAAACATGGATGGGAAAGGGTTGAAGACAATAAGTTAAAAGGAACAACAACATCTCTTTCTCCAGCGCCTGAAGCGGTAATTGAAATGAGTCTTTGTCGCTGCAAAAAGTTGTGTGATTCAAAAAGATGTATTTGCGTAAGATCTGGTTTTGTTTGTTCTGAGAGATTTTTGTGAAAACTGTGTATACATCTTATACGTTTATATGGCGCGGCTTCCGCCATGTTGTTGTTTTCATTTAACATTTAGATTTGTCCCTTAGGAACCAGACTTGTATTTTTTATTACAGATTGATTAGCGAGAAGAAGAGACACAACGATACGAAACAAACATCTTATTTTACATATTAAACAAACTGTAAGAAAATGATGACGAATCTAAAAGCGACGATGATGACGAAGATAGTGTCAGCAAAAACCGATAGTACCACTCCGATGAAAACGACAAGTAAAACTTTTAATTTGAATAACAACTGTACATTATAAACTATTTTTATTGGTACTTTAGAAATTTTTAGAGCTTTTATAATCTGGTCTGCAAAATAACCACATAAAATGTGCATAAGGGTAACCAATGTGAAGTAATTTTTATTTGTAGAATCCATTGATTACTTCAAATTCGCAAAGTTTAATGTTAATTTCCTTTTCACATCACAAGATATTTGTGATTTTTCTGCTGTTTAAAATTTTGGTCTGTAAATTACTGAAAATTCTGTAGCTCGTGAACCACCGGGTAAAATTACTTTAAATTACACAACATAATTGATCTTTATAATACCTGACGAAATTATAAATTGTGTTAAAATTAAGCATTTATTGTGTATTTTACAGACTAAAATCGAAAATCACATTTTGGTCTGTAAAATACACACAAATCTTGCGGAGTAGTTGAAATCTTTTTAACTTTTAGAATTTATGATATCCTTCTATTTGACAAAGTTTTAAGTTAATTACTCCTATAGTTCAAAAGATAATGATGATTGAGTGAATTTTAGAGTGTGTCTAATCTGGACTGTAAAATACACACAAATTGAAAAAAAAAATTGCAACCCTATCCAATTCTACTTATTTTTCAATATAGATTCCAAAAATAACAAAAGTTGGCTTTTAACAAAAAAAAATGCGAAATGACAAGTTGATCTGGACTACTATATGTCGCAAACGCCACTATATGTCACAAACTCAACACTATATGTCGCAAACGCCACTATATGTCGCAAACGCCACTATATGTCGCAATCAACACTATATGTCGCATTGGGCTTACTGGATGGATCAAAGGAATTTAGAAAAAGTTACGGCAACCGAAAAAAATTCAAAAATTTAATACACATACGTTTAATTCCCTGAATTCCCAACGTTTTTTAAAATATAATTATACTATAAGCTAAAGCCATCGTATAAGCATCATTTTCCACAAAGGTTTACATGTATCATATTGTCTTAACGAAATATGCGCGAAAGTGTACGGCGCATGCGTGTGCGATATCTTACAGTGATGTAAAAATTAATTTGGACTTTTTGTCGATAAATCCTTGTCCTTAAGTTATAGGCAGAATGTGAAGGGATTATGACCAGTAGTTAAGAAGATAGAACAGGGTTCGACACTTTTTGCCATTTATTTTACTATCTCTCGTTAAATAATGAAGATTATAACTCCACATTTTGAATCGTGATTGAAAATCTTCATATCTATCAAAATGACCTGGATACAAATCTCACAACTTATCGTGAGCGCTTGCGTATGCGTAACATTAAATCGTCCATAGATCGTTCTAAGATTAAGATTATTTAAAAAAAATTTTTGTGTATGTACAGCTATGCAATTGTGTCACCGGTCAGTGAATAAAAATTCCGATAATACTATGGTTTCTAAGGGAAATAACACGTAACTAAGGAAAAACATGTCGTGAATATTATTCATTATATAATTATTATCTTGCGGAGATATAGAGTCATGTCCTGGACCATCACCACAAAATGTATCAGCAACGTGTGAAGGTCTTTATGAATTTTGTAAAGAGAAAGGATTAAAGATCGTACATCAAAACATCCAAGGATTACAGAGTTCGTTTATCAGCTTATCAGATATTTTACACCGACATACAAAAATAGATGTTGTAACTCTGTCAGAGACTGACAATACAGAACATGAAAATTTATATACAATTCCTGGATATGACCTTGTAAACCATAGCAGAAACATTGGGAAAGGTGGAGGTGTGGTTGCTTTCATAAAGATGGGATTAAATTAGAAGAGACGTTATGACCTCGAGCGGGAAAATATTGAATGCATGTGGATTGAAATTCTTATTAACAACTCAAAAAATATAATATTAGCAGTAATGTATCGTCCACCAGAAAGTTCAAAGTATTTTCCAAAAAACCTTTTACAAACTTTTAATGATATAATCAAATCAAATCAATATATTTCGTGCTTTTATAAAAGCATTGGGTAAATATCTGTGTACAAATACAAATTTATGTATATATACATTCAACCATCAACAAAAAGAGGAAATAAACTAGAAAAATTACTAATAATATACTCAAATATAATACAAACTCTCCACCTTCTGTCATGGTTAGAGGCTTGTAGAAAGCTAGAGCTTTATCATCAAGCCCCTATTGTTGGTATTGCTAGACCAGAAATGGACATATATTTTAAAAAATATCATTTCGTTGAGAATTTCTGTTTTGACAAAATGTTTAAAAGCGTTTAATGTTGGATGTTAGGTCCTCGAATTAAAATTGAGAACTTTGATGTTCTAAACGATCCAAGGACTTGATATTGATTTGTTCTGAAGCGTGTGCTATATGGATGTGTTACATTTCGGAAACTATTATTTAATATTGTTGAAATTGTGTTTGATTTTACACGTTACATAAATATTGCAATTTGGTACAGGTTAATTTGATAGACATTTAATGCTTTTAACTGCTTGAATAAGGGCCTTGATTGACTCATACGATCTTTATGAAAGATTATTCTTAAAGCTTGTTTTTGCTTTAAATAAATAGATTTTAAATTTGTTTTAAAAGAACTTGCCCATACAATGATAGCATAGTTTATGTATGAATAAAATAATGAAAAATATATATTTTAAAGACAAGCTAAATTTAGTAATTTACTTGCTTTATATAAAATCCCAATGTTTTTGGAAAGTATATTCAACAATTCATTAATATGTTGTTCCAGGCTAACCTTTCATCAATCAAAACCCCTAAAAATTTGATACTTCTCTCTCTTTTAATTGCATTGTCATTAATTTTTAAGACAGGTAAATGAAGAAATGAGTTTGGAGGGGAATTTTTGTGAAACAAATTATACTTTGTTTTTTTAGTATTTAATGATAATTTATTTAATTGAAACCAGGTATTTATTATTTATATTATTTATTATTTATATTAATTAGTTCTTTGTTAGTATTATCAAAGAGAACATTGATATCATTATGAGAGGAAAAAAGGTTTGTATCATCAGCAAACATAATGGTATCTAATGATGTTGATTTTGGAAAATTGTTAACAAATAACAGAAAAAGGAGTGGTCCTAAAATGGAACCTTGCGGTACACCACACAAAATTGTTTCCATTTCTGTGATGCCTTGACTAGTTTGTATATATTGCTTTCTATCAAAAAGGTAACTTTTGAACCATTTTAAATAAGTATTATTAATTCCATAAAATGAAAGTTTTCTCAGTAAAATATCATGATCAACAGTATCAAAAGCTTTTGATAAATCGCCAAATACTTCAATTGTATATTCATTTTTTTGAAAGGATTCCAAAATTTGATTGTTCAGTTGTAAAATCGCTTGGTTTGTTGAATGATTTTTTTGAAAGCCGAATTGTTTTCATAAATAATTTTGTTTTTTACACAATGTGAGTAAAGTCTAGTATACATATTTCTTTCAAGGATTTTGGAAAAGCAAGGCAACACAGAAATGGGTCTGTAATTGTTAATTAACTCTTTACTACCTGCTTTAAAAATTGGAGTTATCTTAGCAATTTGTGCAAATTTTTCTGCAATTTTTCTGCAAATAGTGAAACACTACAAAATACGACCTCATATCGATAATAATTCAAAAGTCAAAAAGCGAAGAGGAACAAAACAAAACAAAACAGAAACAACAACAACAACAAAAATAAAAACAAACAAACTAAAAAACTGTATATATATATACACACACGTGAGATAAACTTCCCTATTATATAAGATAAAAAAGATATTATGAATTTTTTTCTCCAAAGTAATTAAGAAGGGCTTTTGAAAATTTACTTTTAGATTGGAACCGGTTCTGGTCCATTTTAAATTCTTTAGGCAGGGTATTCCAGTCACGGATACATTGATATGTAACAGAATTGATACCATATGTAGATGTATTTTTATGGGGTACTAAGAGGTTGTTGTTTTCAACTGACGGTAGATTATGATGGTCTCCAGTTCTTTTCATAAATATGTTATCAAACATAGAGGGTAGTCTAGAATGTTGATGCTCCCATACTAACAAACAATTGAGACTATAAACTAGATCATGAAAAGGGAGTATGTTAGAAAGAGTAAACAAGATGTCAGTGCTACATTGAGGAGGTTGAAAGAAGATTAAACGAAGAGCTTTTCGTTGAAGAGAAGAGATTCTGTGAAGAGAAGTTTTATGAGAATGGTCCCAAACCTGGCAAGCATATCTGAGATGTGAATTAAAGATGGCATGTTAGATGTTTAATAGTGTGTCGAAAGATACATAGTGCCTGACCTTAGCCAACATTCCGTTAGAGCGAGACAGTTTTAATGAGATATTATGAATATGATCTTTAAAATTCAAATTCACATCTATATGGATACCAAGATATTTAATTTTGTTAGATAAATTAATTTTCTCTCCGCTTAGCCTGAAATTTAGATGTTTAGAGATATTTACATTATTTTTTTTATTAAGAAGAGTATTAAGGGATCTAGAGATAATTATTTCAGTTTTACTAACATTTAGAGAGATTTTATTGGCTCGAAGCCATTCCAACAGAGTTGATAAGTCAAGAGCAAGTCTGATAGATTCGGTGATTTCAATTAGGGCATGTGTTGTTGAATGCTTATTTCTAAAACCAAACTGATACTTGTACAAACTTTGAATCTGGATAAAAATGAATAAAGCCTTGTGTGCATAAGTCGTTCAAAGATCTTGCTGATATTAGATGAAAGTGATATAGGCCTGTAGTTACAGCAGTCAAGTTTGGATCCCTTTTAAACAGGGACGACTTTAGCAATTTTAAACAAGTCAGGGAAGATGCCTTTTTGGAAGGAATTATTGATAATGGTGCTGAGGGGATTACATATAGATTTAGAAACTAGTTGAAGGAGTGTTGTACACTATTGGGGCCTGTGCTATTTCCTACTTGTAGATTTTTTATAAGGTTTTCAACCTCTTCTTTAGTTGTTGGCGAAATGAAGAAATTATTGGTATTAGGTTAAAGCAGATATTCTTTAAAATCCATTTTAGACTTTTTAATTTTATTTGAAACCTTGTATGCTATGGAAGAGAAAAAAATATTAAAATGGTTGGCTATATCCTTTTTGTTTGTTACAATGTTATCATTTATGTTAAGACTATTTATATTATTTTTAGTTTTAGATTTAATGTTTATGAGTTCTTTTATGCCCATCCAAGTCTGTTTTATATTGTTAATGTTCTTATTAAAAAATACAATGTAATGATTTTTTTTACTTGTTTTAAGGAGGTTGCTAATGTTATTTCTATATATTTTAAATTTTTTATAAAGATTACTTTTAGTTCTTATGTTAGTAGCTTTGAGAAATTTTTTATGGATTTTATTTTTTATTTTAATAGATGTTGAGATGCCTTTACTCACCCACGGTTTGTCATGGTATTTTAATTGTCTTTTAGTTAGATTTTTATACGGAACAACAGTCATTTACATCGTCAGTCTCCTTAATATGTAAATCCCAGTTCACACAGGAAATATCATTTACAAACTGATCTTTTTGAAACCTTTTGAAACAGCGTCGACTGATGGTTTTCTTTTTTGATTGATTGTTCCTTCTAAAATTTTGGATAGTTATAAACTGAGGCAGATGATCAGAAATTGTAACATTTATATTGCCAGATTGATACCTTCACTGTAGAAATTAAGGAAAATATTATCAATGAGAGTTTTTGAATGGGATGTGATGCGAGTTGGGTACAAGACAAAAGGAAAAAATGTGTTTGAAGTTAAAGTATCTAGGAAATTGGCTACAATGCTGTTTTTTTCATGTTGGAGAAGGTCAATGTTATAATCTCCCATTAACATAAACTATTTGTTTTCTAAAGATATTTTTTCCAATAAGGGACCAAAGTAGTTTTTAGCAAAGTCGGATGCACACATTGTGGGATGACGATATACACAACCGATAACTAAATTATTTCTACCGGGATACATTAGTTCAATGAAGCTGGATTCAAGTTCCTTTGGTTTCTAAATGTTTAGGTCGTTGCGAAGTTTAAAATTTAACTCAGATTTAATATAGATGAGTGTTCCACCCTTTTTAGCCTCAGTTGGTGTGTGAATGTAAGTGTATCAATTTATATTAATGTCAGTTATGGAATGATCATTATTTTGGAGCCTTGATTCAGAGATGGCAAAGATTTCAAAGGTTTTATATGCAATGAGTTTATTAAAATTTCAACTTCAATGAGATGATAAGATAAAGAAGCAATGTAGAGATGGAGAAATGTGGAAGAAGAGGGATTGGTGAGGTTATTTATCTCAGCAGTGTCAGCATATCTACAGTCAATGGGAGTGTCAAGATTGTTTATGTTGTTAAAGAGAGGGAAGTTGGGAAAATTGCTATTACTATTAAATGAAATGTTGTAACCAGAGAGAGTGGATTTAAATTCAATATCATTTATGTTACTGAAAGGAAAGATGCTTTTGGAGCAGTATATACAGTACCAAGGGTCGGTATTTTCAGCACGTTTGTCATAGGTTTTTTTTATCAATCCCATTACATTTCATATATATTTATTGACTGCAAGAATCGCATTGAAGAGCCCTGTGGTTTTTCGCTACAGTCTTTTTACAACCTTTGCATGGAAACTTTTTGATCATATTTAGAAAATAGAAAAAACACACAGGATTTGAAATGGTCTGTTAAAGAAAATGTGTACTTCTAAAACCTCCAAAAATGTGCAAATAACTATTTGTTAATTTTTGATTCGAAACAAAATGTTTGAAATGGAAAAGAAGTAAGATGGCAATTTTAAATCGTAAATAATAAATAAATTTATCAGCTGTCAGGTATCATCTTTCTCTTTATTTCAATTAAAGAGTAGTCCTTGTACAAAACAAAGCTCTTGTCTGACTGCGAAAATTTTACTATTTTTAGCCGAGCAGGGACGCGACATGGACGCTAAGCTAACTACCTTCCGTTCTTTTTTCAGATTTTTCCTAACAAGAAGAGCTTGGTCTCTCCTCCATGTTTTGCGGGACCATATTTTTGATCTACGATCACGTGACTGAATTTGGCCATGGTATCTAATTGGCGGGATTTTTTAAGAATATATTGGCATACGTCCCAGACATAACCGGTCTTAAATTTATTTGGCTTTGATCGATGAGCCCTTTTGATCTACGTGCTTGTGTCAGCGAGATCATCACCACATATGCCAGCAAGAACTTCCCCAAGCAAGGTTCTGGTGTTTGACCAACATTCATCGCTTTCCTCTTTGATTCCCTTGAAAACAAGAGTGTTCCTACAGGAGCGATTAATTGAGATGCCTTTACTCACCCACGGTTTGTCATGGTATTTTAATTGTCTTTTAGTTAGATTTTTATACGGAACAACAGTCATTTACATCGTCAGTCTCCTTAATATGTAAATCCCAGTTCACACAGGAAATATCATTTACAAACTGATCTTTTTGAAACCTTTTGAAACAGCGTCGACTGATGGTTTTCTTTTTTGATTGATTGTTCCTTCTAAAATTTTGGATAGTTATAAACTGAGGCAGATGATCAGAAATTGTAACATTTATATTGCCAGATTGATACCTTCACTGTAGAAATTAAGGAAAATATTATCAATGAGAGTTTTTGAATGGGATGTGATGCGAGTTGGGTACAAGACAAAAGGAAAAAATGTGTTTGAAGTTAAAGTATCTAGGAAATTGGCTACAATGCTGTTTTTTTCATGTTGGAGAAGGTCAATGTTATAATCTCCCATTAACATAAACTATTTGTTTTCTAAAGATATTTTTTCCAATAAGGGACCAAAGTAGTTTTTAGCAAAGTCGGATGCACACATTGTGGGATGACGATATACACAACCGATAACTAAATTATTTCTACCGGGATACATTAGTTCAATGAAGCTGGATTCAAGTTCCTTTGGTTTCTAAATGTTTAGGTCGTTGCGAAGTTTAAAATTTAACTCAGATTTAATATAGATGAGTGTTCCACCCTTTTTAGCCTCAGTTGGTGTGTGAATGTAAGTGTATCAATTTATATTAATGTCAGTTATGGAATGATCATTATTTTGGAGCCTTGATTCAGAGATGGCAAAGATTTCAAAGGTTTTATATGCAATGAGTTTATTAAAATTTCAACTTCAATGAGATGATAAGATAAAGAAGCAATGTAGAGATGGAGAAATGTGGAAGAAGAGGGATTGGTGAGGTTATTTATCTCAGCAGTGTCAGCATATCTACAGTCAATGGGAGTGTCAAGATTGTTTATGTTGTTAAAGAGAGGGAAGTTGGGAAAATTGCTATTACTATTAAATGAAATGTTGTAACCAGAGAGAGTGGATTTAAATTCAATATCATTTATGTTACTGAAAGGAAAGATGCTTTTGGAGCAGTATATACAGTACCAAGGGTCGGTATTTTCAGCACGTTTGTCATAGGTTTTTTTTATCAATCCCATTACATTTCATATATATTTATTGACTGCAAGAATCGCATTGAAGAGCCCTGTGGTTTTTCGCTACAGTCTTTTTACAACCTTTGCATGGAAACTTTTTGATCATATTTAGAAAATAGAAAAAACACACAGGATTTGAAATGGTCTGTTAAAGAAAATGTGTACTTCTAAAACCTCCAAAAATGTGCAAATAACTATTTGTTAATTTTTGATTCGAAACAAAATGTTTGAAATGGAAAAGAAGTAAGATGGCAATTTTAAATCGTAAATAATAAATAAATTTATCAGCTGTCAGGTATCATCTTTCTCTTTATTTCAATTAAAGAGTAGTCCTTGTACAAAACAAAGCTCTTGTCTGACTGCGAAAATTTTACTATTTTTAGCCGAGCAGGGACGCGACATGGACGCTAAGCTAACTACCTTCCGTTCTTTTTTCAGATTTTTCCTAACAAGAAGAGCTTGGTCTCTCCTCCATGTTTTGCGGGACCATATTTTTGATCTACGATCACGTGACTGAATTTGGCCATGGTATCTAATTGGCGGGATTTTTTAAGAATATATTGGCATACGTCCCAGACATAACCGGTCTTAAATTTATTTGGCTTTGATCGATGAGCCCTTTTGATCTACGTGCTTGTGTCAGCGAGATCATCACCACATATGCCAGCAAGAACTTCCCCAAGCAAGGTTCTGGTGTTTGACCAACATTCATCGCTTTCCTCTTTGATTCCCTTGAAAACAAGAGTGTTCCTACAGGAGCGATTAACTTCCCAGCGGGCACTACAAAAGACGTCTAAAAAACGTCACGGACCATTTTGAAACTTTTTCAACTGTTTTCCAATCGTTTTTTGAACGGCATAAAATCATTTATCATTCCAGTTTTTCTACGCTCACGCTAACACGGGAAAATTGAAAATCTAACCAATGAATACAGACAAAGAAAAAACACATTTTAAAAACATATATTATGTATTCTCATTTAGAGTCCTTTCGCCCCCATCTTTTTGATCAGCAACATGGAACATATGACCTATGAACATATGAATCATATGAATCATTTGAGTATTTTGGAATGACATCTAAAAGATATACAAAACAGACATTAAAAAACTAATCCCAACAAAATCTTTGAAAAGCATGTGACTGCAAAATTAAATAACCACACTGAATTTAATGTCCATATAACGCCAAAACACCATGATTTAGTTCAATATTTTTTGTGGAGCTGTGGCAGTGGTCTTATTTTAAACATCTGGTAATAAAAGAGTTCTTCTCACCAGTAATTATTTTGATTAGGTTGGTTTGATGGAATGGACATTTGTCGTTGTTCCCGTTAAAATTGAACTTGGTCATCAATCTGTTGCTCATCAACCTAAATCGAAATAGCTATCCAGACTATCTTTCTGGCTTAAGTCAAATCCATTGCAGCATCCAATAACATTCATCTCCACTAGCTTTTTCACTTCATCGCAAACCTTAGTCAGAAAGTGGATCACTTTGTATCGAAACTCTAAATTAGAAGTTATCATTCGATATGTAAGTTACTCACACTTCCTTGCCCAAAGATACAAGAAAACAACATATAACAAGGGTTAATTTTCAAATTAACCGCTATTGTACTATATTTGAAATTTAAAAATATCAAGAATTTTAATGTAAAAAAGTAATCATATTTCAGCATTGATCAATTCTAAAAAAGTGAACGCAAGTTTTTTATTTGCAACGACTTATATCCATATTACCATGCATGCAAATTTATGGCAAAATCTAGTATTGAAATCTTAAAACTATACCACATAAAAAATAGATTGATGGCTTATGGTAGATTAAAATTATACTACTGGGTGTATGTCAAATCAACGTGAAAATATTGAGCCATCTCAGATTTTGCACTTACTTGCTTCTGACAATGGAAATTGTGACTTCAACTGATTCATATCCAAAAATAACTTTTTAGTTTTAGCATCATAAAATATATCCTTTCCACTTGCATTGGCTTGATGATGCCATAGGTGAAGGTCTCCTTATACTTGTTCGAGTTGGTTGTTTAGTTTCAGCCCCACACAAACCTATCAAAATAGAGGAATATCTATAAAGAACAATCTTATTTGAAAAGCATTTCAGCATTGATATTCCAAAAATCTTACTTTTTTTAGCAATTTTTGACGGTGGACTTTCCAGCCAGTAGTGGTTGGGGGTATATTTTGGCAGTGGAATAGGATAGGAAACATCTGAAACAAAATTCAAAAGTAATTCATCATTTTTATGCCTAAAAAAAGTCAACACATACCTGAAATGACTGAACAGCAATCAGATTTTGATGTTACATCACGCAATGGAGACGGAGGTGCAGGAATGCTTGGTTTTGCTGAAAAAACGACAAAATTTTATGAGAACTTTACATCACATTTACTAAAAGTCCTAGATTGTATATATTCATGATAGTTTGTGGCTACTACTGTGGAAATCTAATGCAATCAAGACTAGCTGCCTGTGCTTTAAAGCATAGATGGACTCAATCCTCTATCAATGAACCTCTTGTCTTGGTATTCTACAAGACATTGGAATCAATGACCTAATTAAAGACCCATGAACACAACTAAAAACTCCAAGAAGTGTGGAGATACAGAATAGATGTGAAGGGCAATATATCTATTTTGGCATCAAGTCGGGGGTTTTAAGTATAATCAATGAAACTAATAGACAACACACTATAAATTTATTATTATTATTATTATTTTTATTATTATTATTATTATTATTATTATTATTATTATTATTATTATTATTATTATTATTATTATTATTATTATTATTATTATTATTATTATTATTATTATTATTATTATTATTATTATTATTATTATTATTATTATTAATATTATTATTATTATTATTATTATTATTATTATTATTATTATTATTATTATTATTATTAATAATAATATATTGCCTGTCAGCCTGTCATAAACTAGGGTTATACGTTATATATTAGAACGAGTATCAAAAAACAACAACAAAAAAACAACAAATAAATAGATAGCCACTAATCGTAAACAAACATATCACATCTCCAATGAGCGTCTAACAAATTTTTAAAAGAATTTAGTGAACCGGCGTTTACAATGTTGCCAGGAAGACGATTCCACGCATCGACAACTCTAACGCTGAAAAAATGACGTCTCACTTCAAGTCGAGCATACTCTTTACTCAGTTTAAACGAATGACCACGGGTGATTGACTGATGACATAGCTTTAACGGGTTTTGTTTGCATTTGTAGACGGAATGTAACCATTTATACACTTCAATCATGTCTCCCCGTCTAAATCGGTAACGCATACTTGGAAGATTTACTTCCCGTAGACGTGATTCGTAAGGTAAGTCTTTTAAACCTGGAACAAGTTTCGTAGCCCTTCTGAGAACATTTTCGATGCCACGTTTATCTTTTAACAACCTCGGATGGTATACTGCGCTACAGTATTCGAGGTGTGGACGTACAAGTGCAGAGAAGAGAGTTCTGAAAGAATACTTATCAAGATAGATGAAGTTGCGTCTAATCATACCAAGTAATCTATTTGCTTTGTTGATTTGGGTGGAGGTATGATGGGAGAATTTCAAGTTATGATCAATGTAGACTCCTAGGTCTTTTTCGCAAGTCGTAATTTTCAAGGGGACAGATTTAGCTAATTCGTTGTCATACATGGTATAGTTAAAGGGGAACTTATTGTTATCGAGATGCATAACTGCGCACTTATCAATGTTGAATCGCATTTGCCACGTATTGGCCCAGGTAACGAGAGAATCAATATCCTTCTGCAGATCAACAGACGAAGATACACTGTTCAAAATTTTAAACAATTTTGTGTCATCTGCAAACATCGATATAGTAGCTTGTATCACATTTGGCATATCGTTCCCGTAGATGAGAAATAAAATTGGACCGATTACTGAACCCTGAGGAACACCACTAGTAACTTGATTCCATGTGGAAAACTCGCCATTGACTACCACGCGCTGTCTGCGGTCTTTTAGGAAATTCTCTATCCAGTTAAACGTTTTGCCATTGATACCGTATGCATGCAATTTTACGAGAAGACGCTGATGTGGAACGGTATCAAATGCTTTTGCAAAATCCAAATATATGCTGTCAATGTTTAACCCTGCATCTAATGCTGCGGTCCAACTGTCAATCACGTTAATTAGGTTTGTAACACAAGAATGGCCTGGAACAAAACCGTGTTGATAAGAGCTAAGAAGATTGTATTTTTGAAGGTGAGAAAGAATGTGATGTTTGATAATCTTTTCAAATATTTTCATTACAACACAAGTAAGGCTAATAGGACGGTAATTTTTTGCGGATGTACGATCACCTTTTTTGAACAACGGCGTTATGTTAGCGTCTTTCCACATCTGGGGAAGAACGCCAACTTCGAATACTTTGTAAAATATTATTGATATTGGAACAACGATAGTTTCATTTGTTTCTTTCAAAAAGCGAGGATGTAATTTGTCAGGACCTTCAGACTTTGATACATCAAGTTTGTTAATGTAATTTTTTATTGTCTCTATTGAAAAGTCTACATCGTTCTTCAGATTGGGAGCATCGAAATTGCTGTTGAATTCAGGTATCTCATAGATATTTTCACGGGTGAAAACACTGCTAAAAAGGTATTAAAAGTTTGCGCTTTTGAAAAGTTTGTTTCTGACGGTTGATTGGCGTCCAGACGAATACTGGGAAATTTTTCTTTAGTTTTTGTTTTATCTCGTACGTAAGCATAAAAGGCTTTCGGGTTGTTTTTTACGTTGTTCGCTAACTTCTTCTCGAAAGACTTTACTGCATTCCTGCATGCGGTTTTGGCTTGGTTGCGTGCTCTGGTATACTGTGAATATGTATCATCATTGCGCATTGAAAGGTAATTTTTGTATTTCTCTTGTTTCGTTTTTATTTTTTCAAGAACATTACCGTTTACCCAAATAGATTTTTTCTTCTTGATTTTGGATTGAATTTTTGGGACGCGTTCATGAATTATAGATGTTATAAATTTGTGAAAGTAATCCCAAGCTTCGATTGAGTTCATGTTGTCTAAAATATGCCAGTTTTGACTACGAATTTCTTCATTTATTTTGGTGAAGTCGGCGCGTGAGTAGATTAAATGTGATACATTAGTCGAACTCGTTGTACTGGTGGTGTGTATATCGAAAAGCAGTTGTTGATGATGACTAAGACCAATGGGTGCTAGGTGATTAATGTTGGTAATCATATAATTTTCGGATGTAAAAACGAGATCAATTAGAGTTGACATTTGTCTAGGACGATGATGAGTCGGTTTGAAAACATGCTGGAACAAAAAAGTGTCATGTAAACTATCTACAAACATTGATGCTTTTTTGGATCTAGCGATTGGATTGAGCTGGGTTGACCAATCTATATCGGGAAAGTTGAAGTCTCCGGTAATAACTATGTCAGTATAAGAGTTACATTTCTCTTTTAGTTCGTTAAAGAGAAGGATATTGTTTTCGTCGCTACTGTTAGGAGATCGATAGATACAGCTTAGCAAGAGTTTCGCACTGTTACACTTCACCTCGCACCAAACAGATTCTGTAAATGAGGTCCAGCATTTAATTGTGTCGATTCAAAAGATTCATGAATGTAGATTAAAACACCTCGATGGCAAGTTTTACAGTCGAAGTTAGAAAAATAAGTGTAACCTTTTAGCTCGAATTCGGATTTTGTGACATCGAATCGTTTGTTTTTCGGTAATACTTCCGAGAGACAAATCACATCGGGTTTATAAGTAGTTGCTATATGCAACAGTTCAGGACGTTTATTTAACAAAGAGTCAACATTCGAGTAAATGCATTTTAGTTTAGATTTAAGGGAACGTTTTATTTTTGCGGTGCTTGTACTTCTTCTGAAGGGGCCCATCGAATTTTTGATGCGGCTTTGATTTTCGTTTTTCTCTGATAATTTTGAGACTCAGCGACGGGCCAGTGATACGAAAAAACCATTCGTTGGATTTATCGTTTGCGATTAACTTTTTTTGTTCGTTCTTCGCTTCTCTAAAATGATCGCGTTCAGCTTTGCTTTTGTCGTTATTGATGTAGATACCTGGCGAATTTTCCTTTAACTTACTGGCGTTTCTAAGAATAGATCTTTTAGTTTCGATACTATTTAATTGCACAAGAATAGGCCTTGGTTTTGAATTCGAATCTCTGGGAGGGCCTAATCGTTTCGCAGAAGTAACAACGGATGACTGAATCTGTAGCTCGCATCCATTTTTGACTAGTTGAATAAAGTCGTTCTGTACGTTGCTACCGTCGGCTTCAGGATAGTTGAAAACAATAAGGTTGGATTCTATATTTTTGCGGTGCTGAAACTCGTCAATGACTTCGCGAACTATTTCTTTAGTAGATTCGTTATTGGAATCACTCGCAATCAACGTTTTATTACCCAACATACATTTAGTCACATCAGCATAACTATTAGTGATTGCTGATTGGCCATTTTTGATCTCATCTTTGACACTAGTCACGTTTTTATCAATATTTTCAAGCATGTTTAAGATGGTATTTATAGGAGCATCAGTTATCTGGTTTACACGAACACATTTAAGTTTGCAAACATCGCAAACCCAGAACAAATTAAAGGTTGTTATTGCAGTGCATGCGTCATAGGAGACATTTTGACAATGAATGTGGTGCCAAACTGAGCAAATGTCACATTCAATGCAATCAGAATTGTCATCAAGTAATTGTCCACATTTTTTGTCTTTGTTTCCAGGACAAATCTCTGCGGAAACATTTATATGAGTTTGTGACATTAATGAAAAATTATGTAAGGTTATTAAGGTTTAATGAAAAATTTGTGGGTACAAAGTGTTGAGAAATGGCCTATGGCAGATATACTTCTCCTACAAAGTACCACCTCGACCGCTTGCAGCGACCCTCGTGGGTATGTAGGTTTTTAAAGCTGCTGTAGGGTGCAGTTCTCAATTTATGACTCACAGAATATTGAAATAATAATAATTAGATAATTTTAAAACTGAAAACAGATGTGGAAGAAATGTTTTGATTTTATATACGACGGCTTACCTCTTTTCAAGTCCTCCAATATACATATATAAATATATCCTTCGCATCTTAAACCTACTAAGCAATTGTAAATAACAAACCTTAAAAGTAGAAAAAGTGCGAATCAAAAACTTTAGTTATCAGATTATCAATATAAGTCTCTTGTTCAAAAAGATTTTGTCTTTTTGAATGCCAAATGTCAATTCCGCTCAGTGGCAGTAAATCAAACTATATTTCAGAACATTGCCGAAAAGTCTTACATTTTTATTTTCGTATTTTTATAAACTTTTCATGTCGGTACAAAACACGTCCACGGACGGACGGACCAAAAAAAGACGTCCAAAAAACGTTTTTTTATCGTCGCGTGCCCGCTGGGTTGGTCCTCTAACTTGATATTTACTGCCTCGTTCTTCTGTTTTTCAAGGGATAGATCTTCTTCGAGCAAATGAATTTTAGAATTTTGTTCATTTTGCTCGATCTGCTGTCTCTCAAAAACATGTCTGATATTCAGTAGATCTTTTTGTTTTTTGTTGCTAGATCGAGTGCTTCACGTGCGGTCTTAAGTGCATCATCAGCCGTTTTTTTTATTGCAGTAATTTTCTTTGATAGGTTGTCAAATTTATTGTCAAACTTTCTCGATAGTTCTTCATTGCCGGAATCAAAATGCTCAATAAGTTCCCTTTTTAAGCTATTGAGTAAACCTTCAATATCCGCTTGCTTCATTATTTTGAGGATTTTCAATAATTTCGCACAATTTTTGGAGAATATACACTTAAAACATCATTATAAAAATTTTATTGAAAAACTATGTATATATATCAAAATATCAAATGTGGGTACAAAGTGTTGAGAAATGGCCTATGGCAGATATACTTCTCCTACAAAGTACCACCTCGACCGCTTGCAGCGACCCTCGTGAGTATGTAGGATTTTAAAGCTGCTGTAGGGTGCAGATCTCAATTTATGACTCACAGAATATTGAAAAAATAATAATTTAGATAATTACAAAACTGAAAACAGATGTTAAAGAAATGTTTAGATTTTATGATACAAGTATTTTATGAAAGAGTTGATGAATTGAATTTTTAATTAGATGTAATTATAGTGGAAAAGGGTAGGTAGAAAATAATGAGGTACAGGAAGTTGAACTTTTAATGGTTTTAATGGGATGTAATTGTAGTGGGAAAAATGGTTGGGAGAATGTAAAGGATGATCAACCAAAACACACAATTTCTGGTACTTTTTCACTAGTTTTTTACCAAGAACAATGAAATTTATATGCCAACAACCAGTAAGCCAACAGTGCAGTAAAACCAATGAAATAAGCACAAAAATAGCCCCAGATCAGCATAAAAACAACAACAATATTAATATAATTTTGCAGCTTTTTAAGCACAACCTTTTACTAAAAGCAAAAGCAATCCATAGCAAGCAAGCATAATGTATCAGCAACTACCGAATCAACAGAAATTATCCTCATGGGAGACTTAAACATAAACTACCTCAAAAGGAATAAAAATATTCAAACGAAACAAGCAATTGACACTTTTGGATTTACTCAGGTCGTTAACATTCCAACGCGTATCACAAGAGATACATCGACTTTAATTGACGTAATTGTAACAACACAACCAGAATTAATAAAAACAGTATGCGTGATAGCAGCTTCTATGAGCGATTACGAAATGGTTTTCTGCGTCAGAAAAATGAACCATTTGAAATACTCACGGAAAAATATCAAATGTCGGAACTACGCGAACTACAACTCTGAGGCATTAAAATACGACTTTAAGAACACAAATTGGCAACCAGTTTTTAATTCAACAAATATCAACGAAGCAGTCTCATACTTCAACAACACCCTATTAACTCTGTTTAACCGTTATGCACCACTTGTTTCCAAGATAATTAAAGGAAAACCAACTCCGTGGCTGCAGAAAGAGAACCATAAAATCATGAACCAGCGTGATCAGAAAGGCTCAAAAATCGAAGAAGCCTGAGCATTGGAAATATTATAAGAGGCTACGTAATCAGTGTACGAACATACTAAGACAAACGAAGAAGAACTACCATAAAAACCTTCTGAATGAGAATCTAAACGATGCTAGATCATTTTGGAAATCTATTAAACAAGTATTTCCATCAAAGTCGTTTCAATAGGTCCAAATTTCTATGAATCCAGCAGAATCGAAGCAGAAGGCATCGAAGTTTGCAGAATATTTCGCAACTGCTGTTTGAGAACTGAAGAAAAAAAGTAACGCCATTATGAATTGCACTTGGAGGATGCCAGGAAATTTCCTTTCTAAGACAAACCAAAAATTCAAATTCTATTACTTTTCTGTCCTGTTTGTACAAAAAGAACTTAACGCTTTGAAAAGGAAAAAATCGACAGGATTAGACAATCTACCCCCCAGTCTTCTTAAAGACAGTGCCGAAGAAATTGCACAGCCGTTATGTCACATTATAAACATGTCAATGAACACTGCTACCGTTCCAGTATCTTGGAAAAAAGCAAAAGTAGTACCGATTCATATGTTTGGAGATACCAACCTTCCAATTCTGCCAGTATTGTTCAAAATCGTTGAGCAGTTTACACTCAACTTATCAACTATTTAGAAGGTAATCAACTGCTATCGAACTCCCAGTTTGGCTATCGCTCTAAACGGTCAACAGAATTAGCAGCTACGTACTTAATTGTCAACATAAGAAAGCAAGTAGATTGTGGAATGCTGGTAGGAGCAGTATTTATGGACCTATCGAAGGCGTTCGACACCATTGGGCATAGTGTTCTGATTGCAAAAATGAAAACCTATGGAATTTCGGACAAAGAAATTTTATGGTTTAATGACTATTTGTTTCAACGTAACCAAATTGTGGAATGAGACAGTATTCAGTCCAAAGTTTACCCTGTATATACCGGTGTGCCACAGGGCTCCATACTAGGCCAATTAATATTTATACTGTTTTTCAATGACTTCACAGATTGTTTAACAAATGCACAAGTTATTATGTATGCTGATGACACAGTGGTGTATTATGCGAGTAACAACATCGGAGATATCGAAGATTGTTTGACTGCAGAGTTTAAGCGTATCTCGAAATATCTTGAAGATTGCGAGCTAGTCATCAATTTAAAAAAGGGCAAGACCGAGTCAATGTTACTAGCTACTGCTAAGAGACTATCTTCTATTCAGAAACCATTTGAAGTACATTACATAGAATCGATTATCCATCAAACTCTACAATATGAATATCTTGGAAATACCATCGATCTATCGCTTATCATGAACGAAAGTTTTATGAAAAATATAAAGAAGCATCTGGCAGGCTTCGCCTTCTCGCAAAGGTTAGAAATTTTTTGACACAAAAAGCCGCAAATCACATATACACTATGATGGTGGCACCTCTATTAACTTACTGTGCGTTACTCCACTTAAAATTGACTGTTCGCGCATCGAGAGAACAGAGCACCAACGGAAGAGAGCGCCGATGAAACTTCTATTTGTGTTTTTTTGATGAAAAAAAAATCCTTTTTTTGAGGATAAAGCCGCGCTACGATAAGCGTTTTGGAAATAAACCGAAAATAACCGATTTAATCGAATATATATATATTTTACATCGTGCGCTTTCGTACATACACTGCATACCGTTTGTAGTGACACGTCAGCGTTTTGGGTTTCGCATCGCGACTTCGCATTTTGTTAAGCTTGCTATATTGGCGGAACAATAGTAAGTTTGCGTTTTTCATGGTTTATTTACGTAGTATAAAATAGGAATTTGTTTATTTATTTCAGCTTTGAATTGTGTGTTGTTGTCGCATTTGTTACCGAACAGGGGATTTGAATCACCGTCTATTTTCTGATCTGGAAACCGTTTCCAAACATCCCCCTTACATTTGTGCCAATTACGTTATTCCTAAAGCTGTTCGCTGGACTCCCAATATATTCAAAAGGCATTAACAAAAAGTTCAAAGTATTGACTTATAAAGTCACTGGACAGTTATTTCAAGACATATCGAATCTATATTGAAATACCGTTATATTATTCACCGTATAAAACGTTAAACATAAACATTGTTTGCAAAGGCTGTTCACGTTCACTGTTCAGTCTACCGATATAAAACTAATTATCGACAATTGTAATTCCCATTGGATTAATTATTCTATAGAAGGTTTGACACTCTTCTCCGCGGATACAAAACTTGTTATTAATTATTATGTACATTACTTCAATTACGTATTACATCGTTCGCAGAGATTAAAGTAAACATATATCTCGAAGCCGCAATTACAGGTTGGGATAGTTTAGAGTGAACGTTTTTAATAGATAAAATCATGTCTGAAAGTGGGAACAAAACGAACCCCGAATCAATCATATTAAAATCCGCGTTCCCTAGTAGAAAGGGATACATTTCAGCGCTAACACGATACATTAATAGAGCTAATCAATCTATCGAGAACAATGCTCAAATACCCGATATTAAAAAACTTGTCCATAAAATAAATCTTGCCGTTTATAACATTGAAAGGCTTACCGATAACATAATTAGACATATTGACCCTAATGAAGTGTATGAACAGCATCAGATATTGCAGAGTCACCAAACACGCGCGCAGGAAGCTCTACACAGTTGTAATCAGTACATAACAAGCAGTATAACTTCAGAAATAGTAGAAAAGGATAATCAGGCAGAAGGTTCATATAACACTTCGATTACTTCTGATAAAAGCTCATCAACAACAGCTAGATTACAACTGAGAAAAACCGAACTACTCGCGCAACAAGAGACGGAAGAAGCAAAAAATCGTCTCAGCATGCTGAAAATTCGACAACAAGAGATTGGAATCCAGATGTCAATGGTTGAGGAGCAAGCTAACATAAAACGAGCTCAACACATCAAAAGCCTTGCACAAGTCACAAATATGATCAAGGATGCCGAGAAAATACACGAACAAGGTGCTGTTTACCGACCAACATACACCTCTTACTCTAATCCAGCGAAAAATTACCAACTCGACGACTCTTTAAAACGTTCCACACGAATAATGCATCATGAACCAGCTAATATAAACACTAGAGCTTCTTCTGTCGAAGTACAGAGTTGGATTGATAATTCACCACTACAACATGACGAACAACCTGAAACTCACCAACCTGCGTTTTGTCTCCTTCTATCTATGCCGATGACACTGTCATCTACTTCTCGAACAAATCTGTTGATGTAATCGAAAATGCTATGCAAGAAGATCTTCGACAGGTTGCGCGTTATTTCGAAGAAAACGAACTTGTCATAAATTTAAAAAAAGGCAAGACTGAGGTAATGCTTTTCGGAACGGCGAAACGGCTAGCACCTGCACGTCAACCAGAGTTAAAGTACCGCGGTGATCGTATACAGGAAACAAACACCTACACGTACCTTGGGTGTATCCTGGATAACAAGTTGACGATGGGGAGCTTTTTTGAAAGTGGGCGTAAAAGGGCCACCGGTAGATTAAGACTCCTCAGGAAAATGCGACCCTTCCTTACTACGAAAGCGTGTACCAAGATCTACAACGCAATGATCCTACCTCTGCTCACATACAACGCAATCGTCAATCTGAAGCTCACCAACACTCAGCGTGCTGCTCTGCGATCTATCGACCGACGTGCGAAAAGTATCGTTTTTGCAAGACGTAACGAACATCAAACTTTACCAACAATTGAGGCGTCAATCCTAAAGTCAACTTGTTTAACTGTGAGAAAGTGTATTGATGGACATGCATGCTCCAATTTTATGAATTATTTCAAAGTTAGAAACACAGGACGTGTAACCAGGAATAACAACTGTTCCTTGGTGATTCCTGCCGTAAAGCTTGATTTTGCGAAAAAGGGTTTCTTTTTCATGGGAGCAAAACTATACAATGAGTTGCCAAATGATATCAGAGTTGTGGAGAGTTTCTCTGAATTCAAGCTATTGCTTGACAGAAGATTTTAAATTTTATCCCTTAATTTATTTAGTATATGTGTATATTTTAACTTTTATTTTGTCATATTTATTTACTAATTTATTAACAATAGGGCAGGACACACATTGAAAGCAATTTTTATATAAAGTTGAAGTGTATACATCCTGTAAAAATATTCATTTTAATAATAATAATCGACAGTTTTATCGATAATCTACGTGAAGGTCAGGAGACAACGCTACCTGCCATTCTCCGAAAAGAAACAACTAGCGAGTTGCTTAAAGCCGAATTTGAAACGAAAGGACTACCGCCCATCGAACTTCATCGTTTTAACGGCAACCCTTCAACATGGCCCGACTTTGTCGAAAACTTTCAACGTCGTGTCCACAACAAGTCAAGCTTTACGGACGAAATGCGCATGGAGAGATTGCTGAGTGTACTCGATGGTGAAGCACTGAAAACCGCTCAAGCTATCGGACAGAGTGGGATATTTTACGCAACAGCTCTGAAAACCCTCAAAAGAGACTTCGGGAATGGAATTCTAGTTGCACACTCCAAACTAAAGTTGATACTTGATCGACCACAAATCACCATTTACGACAAAATAAAACTTCGCATGTATCAACAACAGTTATTTTCAACCGTGACATGGCTGAAGAAAATGGGATATATGTCATCAATAAATTCGATCGAAAACATCACCAAACAATCTCCGTAGCAGCTTATACCGTGATTTTAAGTTTAATCTACCTAATCTTGATTCGCTATCAACTTGGTTAGACAACAAACTATACGAGTTCTTTAACCCCATTGCAGCTATTATTCAAGACATGGACACTTCCGATGTGCGTCAGACAAGATACAAACCGTCATCAAGTCGTAGCACCAACTTTATTCAGTCAAAAAAGATAGAACATCCGCCGACTCCGTATCCACACACATGCTGGCTTTGCACTGAACACCACAAAATCTCAGAGTGTTCTAAATTCAAAGACAAAACGACAGAACCAAAAAGAGACATTGTTAAAGCTAACAACCTCTGTTTATAATTGTTTGTCAAACACACACAAGGTCACCTCTTGCCTATCGAAATTTCGCTGCAAAATAGAAGGTTGTAATCGTCGACACAACACCCTATTACATCTCTCACCTGTGGAAGACAATACCACCAGCAAACCAAGTTCATCTGTCAACCATGTTTCAACAGAACCGAAGAAAGTTAGAACTAATCTCCTTCATATTGCACCCATTATTATCGCAAATAAAGGCACCTGCATCAAAACAAACGCCCTCTTAGATTCTGGTTCTGACATCACACTCATCTGTGCAGATATAGCCGAGAAACTCAACCTAAAGGGGAGGTTGAAGGAATTACAGGTTTCGAGTGTTTTGGACAAGCAAAAAAGGATTTCGTCTAAACAGGTAGACTTCGTTATTTCGCCAAAAGGAAATCCTACAGAAAAAAAGAAGATCACCGAAGCGTGGGTAGTAGAAAGGCTTGATATTCCACGAAACAGTTTGTCTGAAGAAGAGTTACAAAATTACGACCACTTGAAGGATCTATCATTACCAGAGCTACACGACACCGACGTCGCAATTTTAATTGGTACTGACTACCCTGATTTACTTTTACATCGCGATTTTCGGGAAGGTAGAAAAAGAGACCCTGTTGCGGTAAAAACATATCTCGGTTGGATATTAATTGGGGGAGGTAGATCAAATATATCACAATGCAACTTTCTTACAAACCAACATATACCATACCAAATCGAACAATTCTGGACACTTGACTCCTATGGTACTTTACCAAAGTTAAATCGTGCGGTTTTACCGCCTGCACAGCAACGAGATCTGGATCGATTAGAAAGCACAACAAGTCTAGTTAATGGTCACTTCGAGGTTGGGATTCTCTGGAAAGAAAAGGAACCAATTTTGCCGTTCAACCGACACTTAGCCGTCCAACGATTCCACTCTCTAGAAAGAAAGTTTGTGAAAAACTCAAAATTCAAAGAACTGTACAGTAAAGAAATAATTGATTACGTAGAAAAGGATTACGCTCAAAAACTTACGCGAACCGAAGTCCAAACACATAAGTGTATCACAAATTATGTCCCTCACCACGGAGTTATGAACGTCAATAAACCAAACAAGGTAGGAGTTGTTTTTGACGCCACCGCCAAGTATCAAAACACTTCATTGAATGATAAAATATCTCCAGGAATCGACCTTCTTAACAGTTTGGTATCAGTTCTTCATCGATCAGACAAGGGAAGTATGCTGTTATGGCCGACGTCAAGGCTATGTTTCACCAGGTACGTGTTACAGCTTCGGACATAGACGCTTTACGATTTATTTGGAGGAATGACCCCGCTAAACCACTCAACGACTACGTCATGCAGGTTCATATATTCGGAAAGATAGATTCGCACTGTTGTGCTAACTGGGCACTCAAGAAAGCGGCTCCAACAAACGACCCTGACGTTAAGTTCTTAATTGAAAATCATTTTTACATGGACGATTTCTTGTATTCCGACTCGGATAAACAAAGGATCACACGTCTAGCTAAAGGAGTAATTGATGCACTGATCCAACACGGATTTCAGTTGACAAAATGGATCACCAACGACATTACGCTCCTGGAAACTTTACCGAAATCTGAAATTGATACTGATAAACTGATTCAAATGGATCTAAATTTAGATATCACTGAAAGAGCGATAGGAATGTCTTGGGACATTAAAACCGATTGTTTTAAATTCACACCAATCACAAAGCAATATTCTCTATCTAAGCGAGGAATTTTGAGTCTGGTCGCATCTATTTTTGACCCGTTAGGGTTTCTCACGCCATGCATACTTGAAGCTAAGCTAATTATGCAACAACTCTGGAAAATGAAACTAGATTGGGATCAACCACTACCACTTCACATGCAAAACCGATTCAATAAATGGAATAAAGATATGCATTAGGAATTCGAATTAAACGTTGGTTTGAGTACATTCCGGATCATCACGCACCGATAGAACTCCACATCTTTTCGGACGCCTCTAATCTTGCCTACAGAGCAATAGCATATTTTCTCTTCAAATTTAACGATAGAACAACAACATCGTTCATTATGAGCAAATCCAGACTCGCCCCAATTAAAGAAAACGCGCAGACTATTCCACGTCTAGAGCTACAAGGTGCCGTCTTAGCTGTTCGTTTAAAAGACACCATTATTGAATAAACCGAATTTAAGTTAAGCAAAATACGTTACTGGATCGATTCGAAGGTTGTATTATGCTATATACAGAATCAAACACGAAAATACCCGGTGTTTGTTATGAATCGGTTAAACGAAATACGCGTTAACTCCAACGTCGAAGATTGGAATCATATACCTGGACACAAAAACTCTGCTGATCTCTGTACACGATATATCCCGTTCAGCATACTCAAAACAACAAAACTGTGGTACATTGGACCAGACATAGACGAGCTATACGAGGAGTCACACCCTGTTCTAACAGATCTACCAGAACAAAATGCTTTCGAAATCAATCTTATTACCAGAGAATCAAAGGTTCCTGTAAAGTCAATCGTTCCACCAAAATTAAACTGGGAGCGCTTTTCGCACTTCAATCACCTCGTACGGAGCATTGCTTGGGTGTTTAAAGTTGTGAAATACTGGTTACACTGTAAAGGTAAAGCTGTTTCCCGAATTAAACGTTTAATTACCGCCGAAAACTTATCGTCTGCTAAAACGTTCATACTCAAAGTTTCACAATACGAGTCTTATCCGCACGAATACTTTGATCTGCAACAAAACAACCTTGTGAACAAACGTAGTCCGCTTGTCCAGTTGGACCCATTCATAGATGACGATGGCGTTATTCGTGTTGGTGGTCGAATCTCAAAAGCGAAACTGCCGTATCAAACTGTACACCAGATAATTATTGCGAAAACACATTACGTATCGAAACTGATCGTCCAGCATGTACACGAGAAAAATTGTCATTCGGGTCGGGAACAAATGCTGTCAATTCTCAGAGAAAAGTTTTGGATTGTTCGAGGTCGAGGGATAGTTAAAGAAATTTTAAAGAACTGCATTTATTGCAAAAAACGCCGGGCTAAACCTGAATTCCCGCTCATGGCATCACTACCGAAAGAGCGACTTGCCATAGGAGATCCTCCTTTCTCTAACACAGGTATCGATTACTTTGGACCGATAATGACAAAGCAGTACAAGAAAACGAGAAATAATCTTGGGAGAAATAAGCGATGGGGCGCCCTGTTCACGTGTCTGACCACAAGAGCAGTGCATCTTGAACTTGCTAGCGATCTTTCCACCGACAGTTTTCTATTAGCCTTTCGGAGATTTTGCTCCAGAAGAGGTAATCCCGGACATGTTCGTAGCGATAACGGTACCAATTTTGTCGGAGCAGAAAAAGAACTAGCGAAGCTATTAAAGGATCTCAACCAAGCAAAAATCACGAAAGACCTCGGTGAAAAGGGAATCAACTGGAACTTCAACCCACCTTGCGCACCCTGGATGGGTGGTGCGATGGAATCAATGGTGAAGATTGTAAAGAGAAGTCTAAAGACGATTACAAACGACCGAGTATTTACCGATGAAGCTCTTTACACATTCTTGACAGAAGTTGAATCGATAGTCAATAGTCGTCCACTCACAAGTATCAGCGATGACATTAACGACTTCTTAGCGTTGACACCGAACCACTTCCTTCTAAACAAAGGTTCAGCTAACAACACATTCGTAGCCGTACAAAACAAAGAAGTAGATTTCCGAGCAAAATGGAAGACGGTCCAGGCAGCTACACAGATGTTTTGGAGGAGATGGACTTCAGAGTACTTACCGTCACTCACAACTCGAACGAAATGGGCAAAGGCCACACGAAATATAGCCGTTGGAGACCGTGTTCTAATAACCAAAGAAAGCGTAAGTCGATCCAAATGGCCACTAGCAAGAGTCAGCGAGGTATTACCAAGCAAAGACGGTACCGTTCGTGTTGTCAAGCTCGATACAACAGATGGGAGTTTCATGCGACCTGTTGGGCAGATTGCGCTTCTCGAAGCAGCATGTGATAAAGTGAAATCGTTTTCTCAGTCGAGTTATCGTTCGCTTCGTCGTCTCACTGGCCGGGGAGTGTTCGCGCATCGAGAGAACAGAGCACCAACGGAAGAGAGCGCCGATGAAACTTCTATTTGTGTTTTTTTGATGAAAAAAAAAATCCTTTTTTTTTGAGGATAAAGCCGCGCTACGATAAGCGTTTTGGAAATAAACCGAAAATAACCGATTTAATCGAATATATATATATTTTACATCGTGCGCTTTCGTACATACACTGCATACCGTTTGTAGTGACACGTCAGCGTTTTGGGTTTCGCATTTTGTTAAGCTTGCTATATTGGCGGAACAATAGTAAGTTTGCGTTTTTCATGGTTTATTTACGTAGTATAAAATAGGAATTTGTTTATTTATTTCAGCTTTGAATTGTGTGTTGTTGTCGCATTTGTTACCGAACAGGGGATTTGAATCACCGTCTATTTTCTGATCTGGAAACCGTTTCCAAACATCCCCCTTACATTTGTGCCAATTACGCTATTTCTAAAGCTGTTCGCTGGACTCCCAATATATTCAAAAGGCATTAACATTGACCGTAACACAAAGGAAGTCGTTAAGATCTATAGAAAATCGTGCTTCCAGGCTGATTGGTTGCCAACATTGTGTACCATCATTAGAAAGTGAAATAAGAAAGAAATGTTCTGTTATCGTACGTAAATGTGTAAACGAGGAGACATGCACCCCATTCAAAAACTACTTTGAAACTAACAATCATGAAATACACACAAGAAACAAATCTTTATTATTAAAATTGCCAAATATCCGACTAGAATTCGGCAAACGTTCGTTCAAGTTCATGGGTGCAAAAATATATAATGAACTACCAAAGTCGATACGAGAAGAAGTAACAGCGTCCGTGTTCAAGAGGAAACTATCATTTTAGGTTTTTATATCTTTTATGTAAATAAATAAATACTTTTCATCTTAACTTAACTTATTTCTATGTTTTTTTACTAACACACATTCAATGTACATACACCAAGACAGGACTCACATTGATAACAGTTTATTTTATAATATGACTGAAGTGTATTATCCTGTGTAAATATTTTATAATAATACGCATAAATTCCACATTTTTAACTTTTTTCAAAATTTTATTCCAGAATATCTTACTAAAATTGACAATGCTACTTGGTGCAAAATTTCAGATTCCCATCAGAAGTATCTTGCGAATTCGGTTTTGTGCATGCGCAGCTCAAAATTTGTTTTTGACGATGAATTTTTGTCCTTAAGTTATCATTCACAACCGTCGTGCACATGCGTAAAACATTTACCTCTGTAATCTAATCTACTATAGGGTATATGAGTTTAAACCATGGCTTACTAAATAACAGGCCTTGCCAACGTGCGGCTGGAGGCAAAAACTGGAGGCCATTGAATTCTAATATGAGAAGGGTATTCAATTATGTTCTAGTTATCAGATTTACACAAAACTTGCTCAAAATGTGTTTCTTACTAAGTTATTTTATATTTTAATATTTCAAAACAAAAATCATGTAAATTAAAATTTTTGATGACGTCACTCATCACCATTTTAGGGGTAAAACCAGTATAACTTTAGTTCTACTTCATGAAATTTACAAAATTTGTCACAGGTATATACTATATAGATCAATATAAACGTGCATATATACACGCTCGTAAAAATTAAACTTGGTATATACAAAATAAAAACAAATTAAGAATCAATAACACTCTTTTTTATAAGCATAACTTTTATACTTAGACTGAATAACCACTAAAGGCTAAGTATAAAGTAAGTATATTTTAAGGCTGAAACTAACATTTTTTTAAAGCACATTGAGGCTTGACTCAAAATACACATATGTGCTAATAAAAAACATTTCCCCACAAAACATAGAAAACTGCAGAAAAAGGAAATTTTCTAGTGTTTTTTTGTTAAATTGTAAGTCAATCTGACAAACTCAATCCTCACATATTCTGAAACACATTCAAGTATTAAAACTACACAAAAGACAACATTCACATATATATTATATACAAAACACTGTTGATTATCAATCAGTGCCTAGTTTCAAGATTTTCTGTTTTGGTTCTTTTCCAGAACGAGGTGAGTAAAACTGACAGTGATTTTTTAATAGTATATTTGCTAAAATCATGCCATGGTTTCTGGTCATATTTAAATTATACTGTTCTGAAACAACCATGAATACGTTGCATAACGATGTACGACAGCTGGCATTAACAACCTCATGAAAAATCATATAGCAGTAAATTGTCCATTGACAAGCACAATCGCCTGGTATTTTCAATCCACCAAAAGTTTGAGAACAAAATAATGTATCATCGACTTCATTGTCCTTCCGAATAATATATCCAGCAATATGAACCAATGCCATTTTGATATCAATGGACAACGATTTTAATTTAGGCAAATTCACATTGCAAATTCACATCGATCACATTGCAAACATTCTCGTCTGGAAAATATCCACACTTTAAGCATGAATAACTTGTATCAACATCGTCGAGAACATTCACTCCAGCATTCAATTTCAATATTAGCTTTGCATGAGATATTGCAACTTTTTCAAGCATTTGCTGAACAGTTATAAAATACGTACCACCAGATCCTTGTCTTAATTTCCCAAACTGCTTTTCCAAAAGATCTGTAGTAAAGTTACCAATCATCACATATTCATGATGTGAACTTAAAAGAAAACATGCCAGCTCTACAATTCCATTGCAAGTTTGAGAAAAACATCTTGCAGTGTCTTTAGTCAGACATTTGACACGTTGACCACTACCATGTGCCATTTGCTCAGCCAAACTACCCATAGCACAAAGTTTTACTAAATTCTCATCATCAGGAGAATGAATAACACCTCGGTTTGGATCCCTCATCAGAATATCTGCATACAATCCATGAACATTAACAATTTTCCAAAACTCGATAAAACGGGAAAAGAAATGTATAGTTCCATCATTGTTTTTTAACTCTGGGTGATGAATAAACTCTAATTCTTGAGCTTTTTCAGTTATCCAATTATTTCTTATGTTTTTTAACAAATGAACATAATCAAACAAGAGAAACATATTATCAACAGTGCGCCATGGTTTAACTCTCATAAACATACTAAAAAAACTCTGGTTAACTCGATTTCCATCACAAATTATGGCAACATTAATTCCACCAGCAGATTTCACCATATCAAGAATTAGATTTGCTTGGCTGAAAACAAATTCAGAATTAAGTTCACATACGGGCAACATTTTACACAAATCTTTGGCCCTCCAAATAAAGTTACAATCATAAAAGACGGTATTTGCTAAACAGCTTGGTTTGTTAACTGCTTTGCCAAATACAATTCCTCCATGATATTGTAAAGTCGCTTTCACGTACACTTCATCTAATAACAAAATACAGGTCCTTTGTCATTCATCTTTTAGATTTGAAAAAAATATTGTTTATGTAACAGCTGTCATCGAGACTTTTAACTTGAGATGTGATTCGTGTTAGGGTGCGTATACTAGGGAATTCAAAGTCCTCCCTTAGTCTGTTATAATCAGTTCTTGAAAGTGCAAAATATTCAAATGCACGGATGATTGTATCATCCGAATACTTTCTATCCCCAATAAAAGTTACATTCATGGAAGTTATTTGCTCATGGAGCACTTCTTTTTTGTGAGTCATTTCACAACAGTTTAGATATCTCAATGCTTCCTCCATATGCGACAATCAGTTCAATTTACACACTCTGTTAGCTGTTAATGTCTTTATCGTGCACTTTATACCACAGTGAAAGGATTCATAACTTAAATCATGATTGATTTGTAATAAAAATCTTGGAACAGCAGTATCTGTTAAAAAGTCTGTTGATTGTATCATAAATTTTTCATTGCAGGAATAAGTATATAATGAAATGTATATTGTTCACCTCTAATTGTTTAATTTTATCAGGGGATACAACCAAAGTTTTCAATTAACTTTCGGCAACTTCGTGCTATTAATAGCGCTGCGCGCAGTTTCTAAAAATAGATGAGTCTGAGTCAGACCCCCCGCGAGACTCAGACAAACATTTCAAAAGTATTAGCTGCGAAAGGAAAAACATGATGGAATTCACAATCTGATGGAATTAGTATTACACTTCACAAAACTGATTTGTATACTGGCAGAGAGAGTTTTTGTTTCTCTTCTTTTGTGTATATCGACGAAATGGATTATGTTTGACATATTGAAATATAGGTTTATTTATGCTACTGTTGATGTTATCTGGAGATATTGAGACTCAACCTGGTCCTGCTGTTGAATCATTGTCGAGAGAATGTTTTCAGAGACAGTTTTTACCCAGTAAAGGAATCAAAATCATCCATTATCCGCAGAGCAAGAAGAATCACTAACAACGAAAATGTTAAAGATGTACAACAGGAAATTATGAGACAGAATTGTTTGTTAGTAAAAAAATGTTTAAATAAGGAAACTGGAAGTTTTATATTTAATTAGTATTTTGATCTTGTGGAACATGAACGATTTACAAGAAATAATCCATATTTCGATAAATTGACCAGTTAAACTTGAAGTTGCACGAAATAGTTTTTATTTTAACGGTGTAAAATTTTTTAATAGACTCCCTTCCGAGTTAAGACCAAAACAAGGCTCAGCTGAGTTTCGATCTTCTTTCGCAAATTACATTTTTAGTAAATATATAGATATTTTAAGTTAGATTATTTAGTCTGATTAAATCGTTTTAACATTTTGTTTCTTTTGATCTAATTCTCAATCTGATCAAATTCTGCTTTATCAAAGTTCAAAGTTTCATTAACCGCACTTTTTGTTCCTTTTCCCCATTTTTGATTCTATATATTTTCATTCTTACTTTCTCCCTCCCAAACAGGACAAACTAGGATAACTGTTTTTATTTGTAATATATATATAATTTGCAATATATATGTGTAAATACTGATGTTTTTATCCTGTATAAAGATTGAGAAATAAATAAATCCTGATAATTTGAATTAGACATATATGTAATCTGACAAACTCCGCAAATCTTTGACGGAGATGATAGCAGCTGGAAAGAAAGCGTTTATACCTTTTCCTAAACCGTCCAAGGAATGGAAAAATATCAACGTTAGGTTAAGAAGAGGTTACACTGTAAATCATTGGCAGTGCTACTAAGTTCACCTGATAGAACAATCAGGGAAACTCTTATAAGAAAGATTTTTACAACATATACACGCTTATTTTTATAAGCATAGACTTGATTCGGCCAAGGTCAAGTATTCTTAATTTTTAACTCCAAATCAGGCTGAAATATTCTTAGCATATTCTTATTTATTCTACTTAAAATAGGTTGTATATATTCTTATTTTTTGTTCCATTTCTTAATGAAGTTTTTTCTTCTATACTGCGTACATGTTTTGATCGCGTATACATAAGTAGACATTGCACACCTTCAGCTATATTTCGGCAAATTATTCCCCAATACAGTAGAATTCTCACCCTGGGCATGTTAGAATATTCTTCAAAAAATGCCCATTTTCACACTGCTATTCTTATAAAAAAAAGTGTGTATTCAGCTGATGTACAAAGTATTTCGAGACATGCAGGAGTTTATGAGAGACAAATTCAGGCAGTTTTTGCCAAAAGCCTTTAAAACCCTAAAAAACATTTGCTGTGTTGTGAACTGCACCAAGTTTCGCATTGAAGCTTCTCACAATTATGCAAGGCAAGCAACACTTTCTCGTCATACAAGCATTCTAACACACTTAAATGCCTGATTGTTGTCACCCCAAATGGGGGTGCTTGCTTCATTTCCTATCTCTTTGAGGGATATATTCAGAAAATCAGGTATATTGAAGGTAATAAAGGCAAATGATGTAATTTTAGCTGACATAGGTTTCACTGTCCAGGATTTCCTCAATCCTTTGCAAGTCAGTGTAAGAATACCGCCAAGGAGTCTGAGCGTAGCAGAGGAACTAGAGACCAGGAAGATCGCTAAGGCCAGAATTCAAATAGAGCGATATAATGAACGTGTAAAACAGTTTAGATTAGTAGGCAGGAAAATTCCGCTGTCTCTTTCCCCTCTTGCAACTGAGATGGTGTAGTGGTAGCTTTGTAACTAGTATGCTAGGTTTGTAACAATATTAATATAATTAACTGGAACTTTCTTGATTCGGAGTGATCTTCTCGGAGCACTATTGGTATTGACTTCTCGTTTTATTATTGCTTCACTTTCGGGAATCGTTTGTTCTTCACTAGTACACTCTTGTAACGTTGAATCGTTTGCAACTTGTGTAATTTTCGCAGGTCAGTTAACAAGTTTTTTTAGGAGAAAGAAGTTTGTTTGTCTGAGTCTCGCGGGGGGTCTAAAATCCGTGACGTCAACTGCGCGCAACGCTATTAATTAACCAAACGTTTACATGTGTATTGTTATTTTAGCCAATTGCGATAGTTTGCTGATAATTATGTCACGAGTACATAATTATGTCAACATTCTTCAATTTATGCAAAAAACAATAATAATAAGGAAATAATTTCAATGGCCCCAGTTTTTGCCTCCAGCTGCACGTTGGCAAGGCCTGTTATTTAGTAAGCCATGGTTTAAACGCAACCGTAATAACGTTATAAGATAAACCACCACTTGATTGATTCGCGTATTTAAAAAACGTTAATAGAATTTAAAAAAACGAAAAAAAATTATTTCGAATAAAAAAATGTAAAACAGTATTGTTTGGTTTGACCGTAACTTTCGTATCGTCAATTTCGAAACGTCTGTACACCATTTACATATATATAGTCATATAAATGCTAATTTGTAACTAGATTGTATATACATATATTGTATATGCCAATTTTCAAAGCAAACTTTGGACCCAAATTTGCCCAAATATGGTATTAGAGGTGAAAATATCTAAATTTTTGTACTTGGTCTCAAATCAGCATCATTTGATTAGTAAACCTACCAATTTTCAAAGCAAACAGAATATTTTAAACTTTGGACCCAAATTTGCCCAAATAAGGTTTTAGAGGTGAAAATATCCAAATTCTGGTACTTGGTCTGAAATCAGCATCATTTAATTAGTATACCAACCAATTTTTAAAGCAAACACAATATTTTAAATTTCATTATCTGAGTTGTTTGTAATGTTGAATATAGTGGATACTTTTTTTCGTTGCGACATATAAAGTTGAATTTTGAAACTTGTGACATATAGTGGCATTTTTGAAAAATGATGATACTTTTTTTTGTTGCGACATATAGTGTTGAGTTTGCGACATATAGTTTTGGTTTGCAACATATAGTGGCGTTTGCGACATATAGTGGTGGTACAACTGTTATCAATGTTCCACCTCAATGAATCAAGTCTAATAAATTAAAAAGTATAAATAAATAAAGTAAGGAGCATAAAAAATTTATCTTTAAAAGCATGAAAAATGTCAAATAAAAATTAAAAACCATAAATCAATATTGGTCTACTTTTAAATATTCTCTTAGATTTTTTTCAAAGCAATCAGAAGTACGAATAAAAAATGGAAGATCATTAAAAAGTTTAGCACCACAATATCTGAAAGATTGCTTTCCAAGGTCAAGATTAAACTTAGGAAGACCAATTAGATGACCATTGTTTTGTGTAGCCAAACGTTTTATTGTTTAAACGTTAAACGTTGTAGCCACATTGTTTTGTGGTTACGTAGTTTGAAATAATTTTTGAAGTTGTCACAAACTTTGTTCTCCAGTGGATTCTTAACAATGCAGAGCGCCTTTTTCTTCACCGAGTTATGAATTCCAGGAACCGAACGACCAATCACTTTTTTGCTCGACGTTCAAGAGACAAAAAGCGTGTTTGTTGGTGTCGGTCAATTTCATTGGGCCTCTGTAGGTTAGTAGAGGGAAAATTATCATGGTGTAAACGTTGTAGGCTGCTTCCATTGTCAGAAAGTAACAAAGAAGTTTTAACAACCTCAGTCTTCCGCTTGCTTTCTTCTAGATCCTTTCGAAGTTTTTGTTGAAGTTGAGATTTTGGTCAACGATGTTACCAAGATACTTGTACTCAGCAACATTGTTTATCTGCTGTCCTTTGTATGAGACATGTAGATCCCGTTTCACTTTTCCACTCACATACACCACTGTATCATCAGCGTACACGATGACTGTAAATGCTTTAAACAATTTGGGAAGTAGTTGAAAAATATGAGGAACATCAAGGGTCCTAAAATCGGACCCTGAGGTACACCACTGAATAATTTTTGTTTGGATGAAGGACGTTCCCAGTTTGAACCGTTTTTTTCGCAGTTAAAAAGGTAGTGTGTGAACCAATCCAACTCAATACTATTTACTCCATATTTTTGTAATTTATTTAGTAGTAGCCCATGACGAATGGTGTCAAAGGCTTTGGTCAAATCAATGAACACGGCTTCTACCATATTGCCGTTGTCGATACTTTTCTTATGTCGTCAAACAAGAAGTTGGAAGCCAGTTTGACGGAGCGCTGTTGACCATAACCAAACTGTGAGTTGGTGAACAGTTTGTTTGTTTCCAAAAACCCAGAAGCTGAGTTTTAACAACACGTTCAATGTTCTTGGAAAAAGTGGGCAATATAGAGATTGGACGACATTTTTCTTGTTTTAAATCACCTCCTTTATGAATCAGTATCACCTTCACCTTCTTCCAGATGGAAGGTATTCTGCCGGTGTTGATTGATAGGTTGGTCACAAAAGAAAGTGGGTGAGAAACCTCACCAGCGTAGTCTTTAATCATTCACGGTGGGAGTTCGTCGAGTCCAGTTGAGTTACCTCGTTGTAATGTTTTCAGTTGTGTTTCAACAAAAACTTTTGAAATGTGCGAAAATTTGAATACCTTGACTGTTTTTTGCTGAATTGGATGAGTTTGTCATACAAAGTTTGTCAGAGTTGTAATTTTTGATTTGATGGTCTTCAGGACGTTTGCACAGTAGTTCGAGAAAACATTAGCAGTATTCTCGTTTTCGGTTTAATACTGGGTCCTGAGACTTATGTTATTTACATCTGAAATAAGTTTTTTGGGATCATAATTTGTGTAATCTCTAATCTCTTTTAAACGTATTTCTTACAATGTAGCTTTCTTACGTAACCAACAAATTTGTGATCTCCAATAGACAAAGGTGAGACAATTACTATATTGTTGTTCGCTGAATTGATTGTGAGTATCAAATCAAACAATGCTTTTGTAGTTAACGTAATTTGTGACGTAATCAAATAGATAATTGACTTCAACTCTTTGTTTCCGTCACCTTCATTGCTCCTGTTGTTAGTAATAAAATGGTAGTTGGGAATTGCAAACTAGTATTCTTCAGAATTGTTGTTGATAATGTGGGTTTCAGAAACTGCAAAAATGTCAATGTACTTTGGTTGTTGAAATGAATTTCTCAACATTGTGACAGTTCATAGGTAATCCTCGAACATTTTGGTGTAATAACTTTAAACCTCTCGCTTTGAAGAAATCCTGAGCTAATTTTGCATCAATTATTTTAGTTATTTCAGAAACACAAAAAATCAGCATAAGTGCGAGCACAACAAGATCACTGATCATGATGTGTATTTAATTAAAATTAAAAGCTATTCATTTTTAGCGCTTATTATTAGGTAAAAGTACCAAGGAACTTACCTATTTAATCTAACCAAACTTTTAATCTATATATTATCATTGTTATTCAGTAATATATAAACACCTATGCATATATTGATATTACGACCTGTTAAAAACCGTATTTGTAGTTAGTTTTATTCGAAAATAAGAGATGAAAAACTTCTTTTTTAAGAAATATGTTATGTTCTAAATTAGTTCTCGTTCTCGTGGACGGCCAAATTTTGGTTTTTTTGCACGTACCTAATTTTGCGGTTATCAAAAAGTGATTGGGAGTTGTTTTTATTATTATATAATTTGATGAATTTCACGATTCTGTTGGGTGTTGTTTCTTTTCCACTCACGGAACGTTTTGTTCTTGCGGTTCACTGCGCGAAAACACTTACGGTTGAACCATTTTGACGAATTGACCTGGCCAAGGCGTTCAATGGATGGAATGGCCAAACGCATACCAATATGGATCCATTCGACAATGCTGTCAGCTTGTTTTGAAGGATCGTCGGAAGAAAATGAAGCCCAGGGAATGTCGCTTGCGATGAATTTAAGAAGAAAGTCCCAGTCTGCCTTATGAAAGTTATAGACAACATGTGATTTATCTGATGAAGAGTGGTGTAAGGAGTTAGTTGCAGCTAGTTGTTATTAGGCAATGATCTGAGTTTCCGATCAGAGCAAATGCCGTTGGTGTTTCGAATATTGACGGTTCAGTTGTGAGGAAAAGATCTAAGGTGTTAGCTGAATCACAAACGCGATCCGAAATACGTGTTGGGAAGGTTACCAATTGTTTGAAATGGTTTAAAGTGGCAAAGGATTCTGATTCGAGGCCTGCTGCGTTTGCCCGCGGAGAGGAGTGCGCAAGCCACGCTGGGTTGTGGACATTAAAATCACCTAATTTGGAAATTTCGCACCGAGGGAATTTGACTACAAGTGTTTCGATGTTGCTGGAAAGATGATCGAAAAATATTTTGTAATTTTTGGAGTTTGGACGTGGTAAAGGAATAATTTTGTTTTCTCTTTTCTGCCAACATTTTAGAAAGACGAGTTTAGAACTTTCGTCCCTCACGACCCATGCTACCAGTAGCAGAAATAGCAAGGGGCGTGAAACTCCTATGTTTGACTTGAAGCACTCTTTCATTATATTGCCTTTTCTTTTTCTTTTCATTGGCTTCTTATGCCTTTGAGAGTTCCTGGTTTGCATATCGCTTGGCGGTTGGGTTGAAAACCCTCACATCAAAAAATGACCTGCAATCCAAAAACCTCGCGCGCAAATATCCAATCTAGCTTCATTTGTTTTGTTAGAGGTTATTTCGATTAGACATTCTCCAGTCAACTGCTGAAGTGGTGGTTCTACACGTACATCATTACAAACTTTTTTTAACAGTTTAGCTGTGATGTTTTTAACTTGATCGTGTCTGAGTGTCACAAATCCACCTTTTTTGCAAGACAAAGCGTGCTCGGTTGAGAATTATGACCCAAATGCACAATTTTCTGGGAGTCGAGTTAGTTCCCATATATATCAATTTTTAATTAAATCCCAGAAACCTTTTTTGAGAATACGTATCCTTCCTCTTTTAATGGTAAAGCTGTAAGCCAGCTTGACGCACTAGCTTCCTGATTAATATCGAGCAATCTCAATTGTTGTGTGTTTACTTCATTTCTTAAATCTTCAAGAATAGCATAGATTTTCTTTTGTTTGATCTTCTTTATGTCATTTTTTTGTTTATTGTTGGTCGAATCGGCTTCATATTGATGCTGCTGTTGAACAATTTTATTTTTGAGTTCGTTGGTAACAATAAGTGAATTATTGTATTCTACATCAGAAACATCAGCAAAAATTGATATTCCGAATCCTCCTTGTTTTGCTGGGAGTGACAGTAGTTTTCGTTCTGCTTGATTTACTGTTACTCCACCGGTAATAGACGGGATGAATTAAGTTAGGATTACAACATCCAGACGTTTTAGTGATTGCTAATACCAGGTATAGTTCTCATGAAATAATTCATCTTGTGTTTATATCCACTTACAAAGCAAATAGCGTTTGAATAAGACAAAAAACGAAAACACACGACTCCATATTTTCCCCAGAGTACTCACCCCCTGCTCATTAGACCGCCCCTCCCCTACAATTAAGCACAAAAGAGTATTACAAATACTATAAAATTTCATGTTTAATAACAACCTCGACACTAAATTATTTCTTAAGTACTTATTATCTTTACATAATAACATTGCAACCAAGTTGGATTCTGGCCGAATTTAGTAACTACATAGTAAAGAAGCCATGGATCATTTGTGAAATACGGACGTATGCGACATCATTTTACCTTTTCGTGAGTAATAATTGGTGGAACTTTCTCAGGGAGCACCTCAAAAGCAGTCTCATTCACCAAATCTCCATCAATAGCTTTTTCTTGCATCAATGCTATTAACCAGGAAAGGATAACTTAACAAATGAAAAACGTTATGCCAATAAAAGTTGTTACAAATTTCAAATTTGTTTATGCAATTGATGGAAAAACGGAAACCGGACATTTCCCGGACGGACGTTTCTCCGACAGGCGTTTCCCCGACGGACATTGCCCGACTTGACTTTAAATAATAAAGACTAAAAGTTGGGAATCCCAAAAACAATAAGAAAATAGCATAAGTAATATGCATATGTACACTTCTTAAGCAAATAACTAATAAAAGGACAAACTGTAAGATACACCACGCAAAAAATCTCTAATGTTTTAAAATTGATAGTTCATTACTAAAGTTTGTAAATTTCCGTTGACACGGCGATAAACGAGTCATTGAAGTGGTACCGGTGCACCAATCAAATTTTGCGTAATTCTGTGCCGATTGATTGCAGCGTCTTTTTTCAATGCAATGATGCATTTCCAAATATTTTCATGGGTACCATGAAAAAATCCTGCAAGACCATTATGCCAACCTTCTAGATCGTTATTAGGGCGCTTGCTCATTCTCAACTCGTTTGTTCATGTTCCACATCGAATGTGGAAATCGTGGCTCGAGTCTCCTTCCTCTTCGTAGCTTCCTATGTAGTTTATTTCAAAAAAATCAAGAATTAGTTGAGCTTCGTGTCCAGCGTAGTCCGAAAGTGCATTGAATGCTGGGATGGTGTCTTCAATAGGAACAACACTCAAAGCCCCAATCTTTTGATATTCATGCGCTAATTTTTATCGTTCATGTATAGTTCCTGTAATCCTTTACTTTGTACTTTACGGTATATACTTTTACAAAGATGAAACAAACATCACTATGCAGTCAGTGGCTCCCGGAAAGGTCTGCTCCAAAGCGGATTTCATCGCAGTTTCGAAGTCGATCAAAACACTTTGTGGGTTTTGATTGTTAGTTAATAGTCGTAGCTGATCCAAAAAGTCTGGTGGTATGTATCTAATTTCTAATTAGGTAAAAGACAGTACGCACCAACAACGTTTCTTCCAACTCTATATAGATGAACTGTGTAAATTTGGCCGAACTGGGGTGGTGCTGTCGAAAATGTACCATCCATAAACCAATTCAAACTAGCCGGTGTGCCGAATATCAAAATTCTATCCCCCAAACGGTTGTCATATTGTAGGACGTTTCCGTTTGCTGTCATGGTCATGGTCATTCTTGGTTCATTTGTCTTTGACATTCTAACATTTCTCATCATTTTTACTCTCGGGAGATTGCTCCTTTACCGACATCAAGAATATTTCTTGCAACTATTTTATTTCTGCGTGCTTCTGAAGTTCTTGCTTCACGTTTCATTGTCGAACGTAAAATTTCGGCTGTATTACGTCCTAGATCTGGGGCATGGGAATGCTCATTAGATTGCACAACAATGTTTTCTCCTTGATCAATAATCAATTTTGATCGGCATCCATTACAACTCCGTCTTTGGCTGCATTCTCAGTATGTATTACCATTGCTTAAAGTCTTGTTTTTACAATAAATAATTTCTTGATATTTCAATTTGCGCGACCTCTAATAGATGTAAAAATTCCATGTCGTCTATCTCTGACAGCTTTCAAGTGACTAGTTTTTCTACATTTTGCATGTTGTGAAGAGTTTGGGTGACAATAGATATCTGATTTGGTGGATGTGCAAAATAGCAATTACTTCATTACAGCAATTACGTTTTGTTGAAGGTGTGATGTTGTATCTAAATAACATTCATCACTAATTGATCAAGATAAAACAATTTGGTCGGGGAATTGCACGGTAGAGGTTTTTTACGTAAAAAATACTTGTCGATCATCTTGAAGCTTCGTTATGATTGATGTTTTACCAAAGTTACGGATCGCTGATGTTGCGTCACAACCAGTAAATGCATGTGCGAATAGAATCTGTTTGATCGTGTTTGGATTTTTTACTATGTCCTCGATGTTAAAACATTCTTGATTAGCGTTTCCTTTTCGTTTCATGCTAGCCAGATAGATTGGATTTTCAGCTGTTGGAAAATGATGAACTAGAAGGCAAAGGATATCCGTATCATCGGCATACACTGTTACTGGAGCCTTCTTCGAAAGTTGAACTGCCTCTTTCAAATATTTGATTTGATTTTCATTGCAATGCCTTCTTTCTAGAATATGAGTTCGAAAAGTTATTGCATTTAAAACAAAAATTATTCATTCAAACATACCTGATAAAGTTCATAAGTCGAAACAATTAACAAATTTACTACTGCCATCCTAAATAAACTTAATTCTATACTATATCTATGCCATATAAAACTCATGATTTTAGCGATATCAAAAATTTGGTCGTTTTGCCCAATTTGTAATTTGGAAAATGGGCCCAAAATGGGATTTTTTGTTGTCAAAAACATGGGGCTTTTATTTGGTCATTCCTGACATACTAATTAACCTCTATACAAACGCCTAATTTTATATGATTTTTTTCCAGGTCAGGAGGTATTTTGACATAAATATAATGAAAATATAAAATATAGTGCTACAATGTGCTATTTAAAATAATAATTAAGGTACTAAAAACGCAACCACATAAATCAGTACAACAGAGGCCATGTATTTTACACACACATTGATTTCCACATTTTGAATTTTTGCAGATGCAACAAATTAGCGCTAGAATTTCATCTGGTGCTTGCTCTCGTAGTATCCAATCCATGTCAAGTTTACCGTCGACCAGTTTCCAGCCATAACCATCTGGCGAGGGTATGTCGGAATAATTCTGTAAGGATTTGTTAATTACAGCGGTGACATACGATGATAGCTTAATGTGGCAAAGCAAAGCGTCTCGCGTCGGAATTTTTTATATCGGGCTTCGTCAGAATTTTCGCTCTTTACACCATACAGCTGGCAGACAAACCTTTCTAATGTTGTCAGAAAAAAAAGGATTCTCCGAAAGGCATCCTAAGACTCTTTGGTTGATTTCAATAATTTGAATGTTTTGAGCTTTCCTAGGCCATGAAGCGCACTTGTATAATCATATCCAGTGAAGGCGTGAAGAGATGGTAATGCAACACAGCAGTTGAATCCGAGTTCCAATGCAATATTAGGAATATCCAAAATCCGTTTTCGATTACCAACACCAACTTTGACCATCATTCTTATGTTGATTTTTTCGTCGAAATACAGGGCATAGATTGCAATATCACTCTCAACAGTTGATATGCAAGCTTCTTTTATTCCTTAACTTGCTGCATGCGCACAACAAAGAAAGACTTTCGTGTCGGCTTCTCTTTGATCAGTTCTAAGTTCTACATTTTCAGTACATGCTACGTTACCATCAACAACTTTAAGAATGAAGAACTTGGACTCGACGTTCAGGAAGATATTTTTGTTCGAGATTAAATGAACGAAGCTAGATTCATGAGACCAATCTTTCAATTTGGCAGCCATCACAATCTATCTGAACTCATTCAATTTTGTGTAAAAACTTTTTCTTGAGTAAAGGATACATAAAAAAATTTGATAAAAAAGTGTAATTTCTACAATGGAAAATACGTTTGCTCTATACAAAAAATATTGCCCATCAAATTGAGTATCGGCCATTTAAGTGTGCATTGAATTCGCAGGCGCTCACAAATCGTAAACCGCATGCGATTTGCGTTTGAAGTGGAAATAAGGCTAAGTGTCCACTGCAAAATAAGTTCTTCGCGAATTATTTTCGCAAAAAAATAAATTCATGCTCTGGTGGACACACATTTGCAAATTAAACACCTGCTATTCTCCGAAAAAAGTCGCCTATTTATTTGCGAAATGAATTGAAAATGTTTTCAATCAAAAAAATAAGTTTTTCGCCAAAATTTCGTACTTCAAAGAATGCCGAACAGACTATGACGTAAACGAAAGTAAGTTTCAAAAGATCTTTTATTTCAAATTATGCTAAAGTTGAGCTGTAGTTGTATATGTGTTTATAATCTAAACTAAAAGCATGGGTAGGAACGCTTTGTTAGATTTAACAGAACAAGAAGAATTAGCGAAATGTGCTCGGAAATACCGTTGTCTACATGACAAAACTTCCAAGCATTACAAGGATGGAAAAATTTGTTGGACCCAAATTTTATGCTTTCTTTTTGTTTTTTCGTGAGTATCAAAGCAAGAGCACATAACATTTCATCCTCACTATCCATGGTCGAAGAGTAAAAGAAAGGGTTTTAAACATGGCTTACTAAATAACAGGCCTTGCTAACGTGCGGCTGGAGGTAAAAACTGGAGGCCATTGAAATTATTTCTTTATTATTATTGCTTTTCGCATAATTTGAAGAATGTTGACATAAATATATACTCGTGACATAATTATCAACAAACTATCGCAATTGGCTAAAATAACAATACACATGTAAACGTTTGGTTAATTAATTAATAGCACGAAGTTGCCGCCATTTTAAAAATCAACCAGGACAGGGTGAGTACTGTTCCAGAAAGAAATTGATTTAAGAAAGAAAGTAAAATGGGTCGTAAATGCTTTGTAACAAATTGTAATGGAAATTATAATGTGGAAAACAAAGCCGTTGACATCCCAGAATCGAGAGATGTTGTAGTATGTGAAAGGCATTGGCCAACGGGTTATAACACAGTTACTGATTATGGAAAACCTCGTCCACGTGATCCCCCATCAGTCTTTGATTGTGTCACTCCAAGTCTAGTGCCTATTGCTCTTTCAGTACAAAGAACCACTTCAAGGGCATTGAATGAATTTCGAAGTGCAAAAGCAGATAAGCTTTCTTTTTTTGACAAGAAGGACATAATTGAAAACTTTGGTTGTATCCCTGATAAAATTAAACAATTAGAGGTGAACAATATACACTTCATTACTTACTCTTGCAATGAAAAATTTATGATACAATCAACAGACTTTTTAACAGATACTGCTGTTCCAAGATTTTTATTACAAATCAATCATGATTTAAGTTATGAATCCTTTCACTGTGGTATAAAGAGCACGATAAAGACATTAACAGCTAACAGAGTTTGTAAATTGAACCGATTGTCGCATATGGAGGAAGCATTGAGATATCTAAACTGTTGTGAAATGACTTACAAAAAAAAGTGCTCCATGAGCAAATAACTTCTATGAATGCAAGTTTTATTGGGGATAGAAAGTATTCGGATGATACAATCATCCGTGCATTTGAATATTTTGCACTTTTAAGAACTGCTTATAACAGACTAAGGGAGGACTTTGAACTCCCTAGTATACGCAACCTAACACGAATAACATCTAAAGTTAAAAGTCTCGATGACAGCTGTTACATAAACAATATTTTTTTAAATCTAAAAGATGAACGACAAAGGACCTGTGTTTTGTTATTGGATGAAGTGTACGTGAAAACGGATTTACAATATTATGGAGGAATTGTATTTGACAAAGCAGTTAACAAACCAAGCCGTTTAGCAAATACCGTACTGCCTTTTATGATTTAACTTTATTTAGAGGGCCAAAGTTTTTGTGTAAAATGTTGCCCGTACGTAAACTTAATTCTGAATTTGTTTTCAGCCAAGCAAATCTAATTCTTGATATGGTGAAATCTGCTGGTGGAATTAATGTTGCCATAATTTGTGATGGAAATCGAGTTAACCAGAGTTTTTTTAACATGGTTATGAGAGTTAAACCATGGCGCACTGTTGATAATATGTTTCTCTTGTTTGATTATGTTCATTTGTTAAAAAACATAAGAAATAATTGGATAACTGAAAAAGCTCAAGAATTAAAGTTTATTGTCAATAAAGGGAAGAAAACAGCATGGTGGGCTGACATCAAAGCCCTGAATGATCTTGAAAAAATCAAATCGTAAAATTAAAAAAAAACACACACCATGGACTTGGTTCAATTGCAATTTCTAACGGAGCGTTTTCTGAAATTCCAACCAGGAAAGCTATACAAAGAGATGGAAAAGAAAACTGGAAAGATGTCATTGAGAATAATGGTATAGACTTTCACTTTAGGTGAAAAACTGATAGAGCAAGGGTTTGAAGTTGTTTTGTGTCCTTGTGATGCAGATACAACAATTGTAGAAGTAGCTTTGGAGAAAGAAACGAAGGCAGTTACTGTTTTAGCAGATGACACTGATATTCTTTGTCTTCTTTTGCACCATGTTTATTTCACCTACCGTAACACCAACATTTATTTGAAAAACATGAAGATTTACAAGAATACTGAAGAAAAAAAAACATACAGTATAAATGAAGTCATCGCGGTTTTAGATAAGTCGACAATCGAATATCTCCTGCTTGCCCATGCTTTTACAGGCAGTGATACAACATCAATGATTTACAATTTTGGCAAGACATCCATATTTTCGAAGATGAGGAAATCAAATGCATTAGCAGAGTTAGGAAAGCAGTTTTATGTTGAAAATCAGGAACCTGAAAATATCGGTAAAACCACTATTCGATTTTTTGAGTTACTCCACTCCACCAAATTCACCTTGGAACAGATCCGAAAGCAGAAGTACGACACATTAGTGAATACTGATCGTACCAAAATTGACCCCGCACTGCTACCACCGTCTCCTCGTGCTGCCTATTACCATGGTTTGAGAGTATATCATCAACTTCAAGTTTGGAAGAAACTGTTGAATTCCGATAAAGATCCATTACTTTTGGGGTGGAAGATAGTCAATAACATGTTTGTTCCGATCATGACCGATATCGAAGCTGGTCCACCAGAAATTCTTAAAGTTGTTAGATGTGGATGCAAGGGAACTTGTGGAAATAAATGTTCGTGTAGGAAGGCTGGACTGCACTGCAGTTCATCGTGCAAGGAGTGCCATGGAGTAAACTGTGAAAATGTAGTTGAGATTCTGAATGAAGAAAATGACAACAATAATTATGATAGAAATTTCATGGATGCTTTTCTTGACTAACTTTGGTAACTGACTGTGAAAGTGTTGAATAGTCAACATTTATTGGAAAAGTTTTCTGATTTTTGACTTTGTCTCATCTAAATTAGCATTTCACTAATTTTATTAACTCTATTGTACATACCAGGTATTCTGCAGATCTGAAGCTTAAACTTTTATCAATTAAATCTCTTAAATTAAATCTTTAGAATACAACAATTATCGCACTGCGATAATAAAATGACAAAGAAAACCTTATGTCGGCATCTTCATATTCTGGTCCTTAAATTATACATTCTGGTCTGCAAAATACCACTAGAACAGAATTTGTTTATCTTGATGGCTTTTTGTATTTGTGAGGATTAAATTATAAATCACATTTCTAAACAGGTATAGTAAGTAACATTACGAAAAATACAAAATATTATTCACTATGTGAAATAGTAATTCCATTGAGGGACCAAAAGTACATTGGGGAACGAGCTCATAACTTTTTTTGCCCAAAGTTTGAGAATTGACAAGATCCACCATCGCAAAGCCCATAAAATTCTGTGTCAGAAAAAGGTATTTCCAGCTTGGTCTAAATTTTTTCTAGGTTGGCCACTATTTCTACTGGACTATAATGCCAGCTGTCGTACATCGTTATGCAACGTATTCATGGTTGTTTCAGAACAGTATAATTTAAATATGACCAAAAACCATAGCATGATTTTAGCAAATATACTATTAAAAAATCACTGTCAGTTTTACTCACCTCGTTCTGGAAAAGAACCAAAACAGAAAATCTTAAAACTAGGCACTGATTGATAATCAACAGTGTTTTGTATATAATATATACATTATGCTTAGCCTTTAATGGTTTTTCAGTCTAAGTATAAAAGTTGTGCTTATAAAAAAGAGTGTATTGATTCTTAATTTGTTTTTATTTTGTATATATACCAAGTTTAACTTTTACGAGCATGTATATATGCACTGTTTATATCTATATAGTATATACCTGTGACAATTTTTGTAAATTTCATGAAGTAGAACAAAATTTATACTGGTTTTACCTCTAAAATGGTGATGAGGACGTCATCGAAAATTTTAATTTCCATGATTTTTGTTTTTAAATATTAAAATATAAATTATCTTAGTAAGATACACATTTTGAGCAAGTTTTGTGTAAATCTGATAACTAGAACATAATTAAATACCCTCCTCATATTAGAATTCAATGGCCTCCAGTTTTTGCCTCCAGCCGCATGTTGGCAAGGCCTGTTATTTAGTAAAAAAGTAAAGTATAGTGGCCGAATTAACCCTAATGTTGGCAACGGGCGTAAACGGGGGTGTCTATCCCCTTTTCGTCAGCGCAAGACGTTGGGTGTAACTGTTGAGGCGGGCACCACGCCAACCACCAACACCCGTACTTTACCGCATGAAATGCTACTCATTCGCTGAGTCGGCGAGGCCGGGAGGATATGAACTCGCAACCTCAGAAATCCAAAATTGCAAGCGCTCTACCAACTGAGCTATCCTGACCTAAATACCTGACCTATTTAGTAAGCCATGGTTTTAAAAAATAAATTCATTAGTGGACACACTAACAGCAGGTGTTTGCGAAGTTTTTTTGGCGACAGAAAAATTTACGTTTTGCCTATTTCGGGGAATTAATTTTGTCGCTTATAAGTGGACACTCAGCCTAGCGAGTACAAAGAAGTGCACGCTTCACTTATCAGATTTATTTCTTTTTTGAACAGAAGATTGAGATGAAGTTTGAACAGCATCGGCCTTATCCGTACCTTTAATTTCACTATTAGAATCCTTTGACATTTTGAATTTTTTAAAGGATTTTGAATGCGTATAACACAATCATAGCACTTTTGATGAAATCGGAGTACATTAATGTGCCCTGTAGGAGGGTGGTAACATCTCCTCTTAGCTCACTATATATACAAAACGCAAAGTACATCCGTAAATTGAATTAATATAAAGATAAAGAATTGAAAAGAAAAAAAAATCCTGAATGAATTTGTAAAAAAAGAACCTCATATTAAAAAAAATTAATTTCTGAAAAAATCATCTTATATATATCAACTTGAAAACATATTCATATACTTTAAAGAAAGAAATTGCTGTGAGAAGAAAATGTTGCGAGCAAATTTTCGCAACTTTCGCGACACCTTTCTGTGTACATTGAGGTATGAAAATATTAAGGTCTGGTCCGTAGAAACTGCTTATAAGAAAATCCGTCGGATCTTTTAAATAATCCGTAGTAGTACAGTAGAAATAGGAATTAACCTAGAATAAATTGTTTCAAAGCTGAATTTGTTATCATTTGAAAACTTATTCTATGTAGATTACAATATAACTTACATTAAAACCCAAAAATTTCGGCAGATAAAATTTCGGAGGAAAAACTTCGGCGGACATAATTCGGCGAACTAAATTTTATATTTTTCAATATTATTTAAAAATCATTAGTGAAACAGTAAAAACAAGTCATATTTGATCTTGAATTTAAGGGTTTTTTTGATAATTTTTTGAAAATAAGTATATCATGAAAAGTTATTAAAATCCAAAAATTTCGGCAGGAAAAATTTTTGGCGAACTCGAAATTTCAGCGGACAAATATTCGGCAAACTTTTTCGCCGAAATTTTTTCCCGCCGAAATTTTTGGGTTTTAATGTATCCTCGATCGTCAATCTTTGGGCAAGAAATTCTGTGAGCCTTAGAGTGTGAAGGGTATTGTTAGAATTTGTAACTTTTTATTGTTTATTATTTTCTGTGGCGCCTCATTACTTTTACCAAACTACTTGAACTGTTTGTAAATATCATCCTTATATAGACGATAAATCAAGAAAAAATAATTAACCTCAATTATGACGTCACAGTCCCTTATGATTACGGCATGAATAAGTTTAAAAAGGTCTGGTTTGGTCTCTCTATTTGTTAACCGTCCAACGCATGCTAAATCTGTTTGCACCATCAGGTCGCTTTAACTATGCAAAGTGGGCAAGGTTATATCTTCAAAACATGATAGAACTACCACAGAAACATCCTTTGCTGCACAAATGTTTTCTTGAAAAGGGGTACCATACCATTAGGAGAAGTAAACAGTTTTGTGCAGGACTTTTGTCAGATCTCTAATTGAACAGGCTCTGATAAAAAACATTAAAAAGCCGTGATGGGTTGAGTGTTGTAGTCATGTGGGTCCATTCAATACATAGACTTGCGAGTGTCCATCAAGCAATTTCTGATCTAACCGGGTAGATTCATCAAACAAGTGACCAGCTTCTACAAACACGTATTAGTCATCGGGACATAAAGGATTTTCAAACTTTGCAGTCTTGGTTTGCAGACCATTCGCCGTTTTTAAACGAAGAACAACTTTGATCATATCAATTAATACTGGAAGAACTCCCTGCTGGTAAAGTTGTCCACATAATTGATGATGGTGCTCTGCTACATTGGGTCAAATTGCTAACACAAAATGCCTATGAAGTTATTATAGAACAATACAAAGACTACCTTGACAACGCATTTGGCTCTTGTATTGTAATTTTCGATGGGTACAGCAATGATCCGAGCACAAAAAATCACAAACACCAGATTCGGGGATCTAACCTTTCTCAAACAGTCACAATCACATTAAAAACATGAAAGTCCAGGTTGCACAGGAGGTATTTCTAAAAAATGGAAAGAACAAGACCATGCTGATCTCACTCCTCGGCGATCATCTACTGGCCAACGGATTCTCTATCTTCAGTAGTGACGGAGATGCAGATACACTGTACAAGAGGCAGCCAAAAAATCTTCTGTAATTGTACATGCTGACGAACTTGATGTTTTGTGTATGTTGTCAAACAGTGAAGAAAAATAATGATCGCCGTAAAAACATCTGCACTAATCAAAACCATCAGATGATTAAACCTGCATAATTGCAGAAAAGCGACGTAAAAGGATGATGATGATGATGAAAAATATACTATTCCTACATGGAGTGCATGGAGTGGATGCAATACAACATCAGAAACTTATGGTTTATGTAAGTTTTATTTTTTATAGTTTTTATGAAGAGGGTATTACAAAAACACTATCTCCTTGTTGGTGTTGATGGTGCTCTGTTAGGGTTAGGGTGATTCAGATGGTGAATCATCTTTTTGTTTAAACAATAGATTTAACATCAATTTCCGCGAATAGATTGGACGGGCTAGGGAAGCAATTCAAGGTTTATCATAGAACATAAGGAGGGTTTGTTTTTAATCTATTTTAAGTAAAAGTACTTTTGTTAACAAGTTTCGAAAATCCATAGCGCTTCAAAGATCAGCCGATACCTTCGAAACAAATGATTTATCGAGCAAAGAGGTTGGAAAGACTGACATACAAATTTCTATCAACAGGTACTGCTGATATTAAATAAATAATGACATAGGCGCTTCGACCATTATCGTTGTCAAAATCCCATTCAGAATCGGAGTTGTCACTGGTGTCATCAAAAGTACCGAATTAATTAAAAAGTACCTTGAACTTTTTGAGGAACGGTACGAGGAATCTCGGGAAATTGTGATTTCGTATAAACGCAGAACAACAGCCTGAAGCAGAGAATGACAATGTAGCTACATAGTATAGTTTTGGTTCATTAGGATAAATTAAGTGAAAAATTTTATTATTTTATTTTTACCCTTTAATACACTAATACGTACGTAATAAGTACAGTAACATATATATTTATATAAATAAAATCAAAATTTTATTTTTCACGCATACCCCCTTTGCGCGTAATAACTGTACTCATTTCGCGCATTTTTCAGATTTTAAAGGTATATTGCTACTTTTATCCACATTTGCTTTTGAGTTATGTGGAGATAAATCCAATATTTTGTATATTTTTTGTTAAATGACGTCATTAATGTAAAATATTTTATTCTCAACAATGTTTAAGGCATTATAAAATAATATTCTTCTAATATCATGTAAATAGCGTTATTAGTTTAAACAATGGAAACACCTCATGCAGAATAGTAAAAAAACAGCTCAAATTTCAAAAATACCTACTCAAATTCTAAGGCTCATAATTTCTTTTGCCCAATGATATATATCGTAATCTACATAGAATAAACTTTCAAATGATACCAAATTCAGCTTTGAAACAATTTCTTCTTGGTTGACCCCATTTATGAGCTAATTCTACTGTACTATAGTAGGCTGTATTAATTTTAGAATAAATTGATTGTCCAAACGCTAAATTGCTTGGAACAACAAGAAGAATTATCGTAAGTTCAACTTCACTCGCAACATTTTATGTACGCAACTGTTTATGAATGTCCTGTTTCGCAACATTTAATGTACGCGACTTTTTCTTTTAAAGTTGCAAAAATAAAATCGCAACTTTCGCAACTTTTTCTTCCCGCAACAATTTCTTCCTTTAAAATTCAATTTCAAATTAAATTTAAATTGTTTTTTATTCACCATATAATAAAAAATACAAAAATACATAGAAAAACAAATTACAAGAATATATGGTTGGTGTTACTCGATAGCATAAAGCTGAACAATGTAGTGACACCACAGTAAAAATATTTTTTCCATAATATTTTTAGATTTTTTCCATCAATGCTGGTGTTCCTCAAGGTTCAGTTTTCGGTCCGACTCTGTTCCTACTGTACATTAACGATCTCCCAGACAATTTATCATCCAAAACCGTTATTTATGCTGATGATTCAACATTGTATTCCTGCCTTAATAAATCAGATGATTGTGATAAAGTTAGAATGGCCTCTGATCTGGAAAAAGATCTCAATACAGTAGTTGAATGGGGTAAGAATTGGCTTGTTAATTTTAATCCATCTAAAACTAATCTTCTTTCCATTAATCATCTCAATCATGCTTACTTACCTCGAATTTTGATGAATGGTTCTCATTTGCCTGAAAGCAATTCATTTCGTCTTCTTGGTCTTATATTTACCAGCGACCTCTCATGGCGATCTTATATTGAAAATATAGCTAAACCAACTGCCATGAAGGTTGGTTCTCTTTTACGAGAAATGAATTACCTCACTCCTGAATGTGTCCTTTACCTATACAAATCATCAATTCGTCCATGCATGGAATACAGTTGCCACATATGGGCAGGTGCACCAAAAAATTGCCTGAATTTGTTAGACCGTGTTCAACGGCGCGTTTGCAACGCAATTGGCGAAAACCTTTCTTTGAAATTGGACTCCCTTTCACACCGGCGGAACGTAGCGTCTCTTTGTCTTTTCTAGAAGTTTTTTTATGGTCGTTGTTCAAGCAAACTATCATCTCTTACACCTTCTCTCAAAATTTTTCTCCGTTCAACTAGGTTGTCTTCTTCGTCTCACCAATGGACTGTTTGTGTTCCAAATTGTCGTAGGGATTTTTATAAAAACAGTTTTTTTCCGCGAACGTCCAGATTTTGGAACTCCCTTCTATCTACATGCTTTCCTCTTGAATTTAACCTTCAACTGTTCAAATCTAATGTTCATCGCTACCTTAAATCTGCTTAACTTCTCATGTAGCTCTTTACTCGCAAGTGGCCTTTTAGGCCTTGTTTTGAGCAATCTTCAATAATAAAAATATACGTAAAAAAATATCTAGAAAAAAATATATATTATATAATTGGCAAAAATACACACAACATAAAATACAAACCACCAAACTAGCAAAACATATATTTGTTTAATAACATTAAGCAAAACAATTGATTTATCACTGATGCTAAGTTTGACTAAATTAGAAAATTGTTTACTGTTTAAATCAAAAATAGAATTTAACCAATGCATGTTTTAATATTTTACATCAAAAATATTTCTAATGTCTCTAATTGATTTGTTCCATTCAATGATGCTTTGGTGTTTAATTGAGTATTTTCCATAAAAAATTGTATTATATGAACAAATTTTAAGTTCATTAGCTAAGGCATTGCGAGATGGATAAAGATGAAAATGACAAAGTTTTGTTGGTTTAAATTTTGGTTTAAAGAATCAAAAACAAACATAATGTTGAGGAGTTGGATAGTAGACGAAAATAGAAAGATATTCAATTTAGTATAAGCAACAGTTACATTTCATCTAAAAGGTTGAACATTTATAATTCTTAGAGCTGATCGTTGAATAGAACAAAATTTATTTAGATTTATGCTTCTTTTTTGTCCCCAAATTTGACAACAATAAGTTAAATGTGACGAGAAAATTGAAAATTACAAACTTTTCAAAATTTTTGTATTAACGTGGTATCTTTTGAAAGCATGCTATTTGATCGGCTCAATTTTTTACAAAGTTCGCTTAGTGAGGTTTCCAAGTTAAGTTTTCATCACTTAAAACTCCCAGATAATTAATGCAAGTTGATTGTTTTAAACGTGATCCATTTAACATGATTTTAATTTCAGAATCATTTTTTTTATAATGCTTCTTAAAAACGATAAATTCGGTTTTATTAGCATTTAAAGCGATAAGATTTGCATTAAGCCAATCATTAACTCTTTGTAAATCATAATTTACTTTTTTACATAAGGTTTTTATTGACTTGTTGATGTATAACAAATTAGTGTCATCTGCAAAATGATGCACTGTTGAAAACTTTATACAATTATGAAAATCATTAATATAAACTAAAAATAACAGTAGACCCAACACAGAACCTTGAGGAACGCCACATCTGATTGATTTTAACGATGATGAAAACTCGTTAATCGTTACATATTATTGCCGATCTTGCAAATACGAAGCAAACCATTTATTAACAATGCCTCTTGCACAGATGTCATCAAGTTTTTTGAGAAGAATTTTGTGATGGACTGTATCAAATGCCTTCTTCAGATCAACAAAAATACCACATGTAAAAAGATCAGAGTCAATAGCTTCTCTCACTCTCTCTGTTATACTTAATAAGGCATGAGCTGTTAAATACTTCGATCGAAACTATAATTGTAATTCATTAAGGCAATTAAATTTATGTAGGAAATTGTAAATTCGAGAATACATAAGTTTTTCCAAGAGTTTACTGATGTTTGAAAGCAAAGATATTGGTCTATAATTTGAACATTCTAATTTAGAACCTTTTTTGAAAAGCGGCAAAACTGAAGATGTTTTAAGAATGTTTGGAAAAACACCAGTCGTAAAAGATAGGTTAAATAACTTTGAAAGAATGACAGAAATTGAATTACCTAATTCTTTTAGGATCACAATAGGTATACTATTTGGTCCAGTAGCTTTTCCATCACTTATACTACATATTAATGAGGAAATCTTAATATCGTCTGTTGGAGATATAAAAATACTTTTGAGGTTCGGATTATTTAGGTATTTTTTAAAGTTTGTATGAGACGAATGAATTTTAGATTGGATGTTATGTGCGACTGTCGTAAAATTTGTGTTAAATTTGTCAGCAATTTTCACAGAATCAGCCAGCGAAACACCATTATCATCTACCTTAAGGAAATTAATTTTCGCGAATTTCGCGAGTTTTCGCAAAAATCGCGAAATTTAGTTCTCGCGAAAATTTTGAAAATGTGTAAACTCGCGATATTCGCGAAAATTAATTCTCGCGAAAATTAAGTTTTTCTTAACTTTTTTAATTTTTTTTCATTCATCCAGAATCTCACAAATTGGAGAGCAAAGATAAATGTATTTGAGCAAAGAAGGCATGGACGTTGACAATAGCAATAACGAAGAGTGGGTCGACAGAGATGAAAATATCTTCGACTTATTCGAAAATGACGAGGAGGAGGATGATTAACATTTATAGAATATTAAACATACTTTATAGGGTTTTTAAGATAGTAATCATTGTTGAAATTTTAAGATGAAAGAAGTTTTCTGAAAAATAAGATTTTCTATGTGAGACGCTCTTTGTCACACACTCAAAAGAGCTTTCTAGTGTGGGACGCTTTCAAAGCCCAATCAACACCAATTGTAATAAACATTTTGGCAAGTTATGGTATAAAATCTGTAATGGTTCCAAAAAATATGACTCATTTACTGCTGCCGTTGGACTTAACAACAAACGCCTCCTTCAAAGAGTATGAAAAACGGGTGAGTGTTTGTAATGGCTGCTAAAGTGGAAATGAGTATTTCACGTCTTGTATTATCGAAGCTCTAAAAAATGATCCTGATCGAGATGTTACAAACATAAAAGTTGATCTTTGTTTATCAACTTTAAAGTCACGTCATGCAAAAGTAATGACAGATATGTACCAATATCTTAAATCCGAAAAGGGAAAAGAGATCATCAAGGCGGGATGGAAGGCAATAGGAATCACAGTTATTTTAAAAAATGCTTGAGAACGAAACAGGAATACACGTATCTTTTTTTATAAGAAACCCGTTTGTAAGAAACTAGATCTAGAAACCCTCAAGAAACTGTAGTACTACAAAAATATTTCCTAAGAAATCCTAGTCTGGTTCTCAATAGCGTCGTAAACATGCTAACTTGAAATCGAATGTTTTAACGGGATGAGCAGACATTGTTGTCGGATTAATATAAGTATAAGATGCATGCCTTTGATAAAAAAACAAATAAATATAGGATACACATTTTTAACAACGTCTGTTAATGATAACTATCACTTATACTTTTAACAATTTTAGTTATTTAACCTTGCAACAGGCAAGACCAACTAACCAACCAATTTTATGATTTAAGAAACTATTTAAGAAACTTTTGATACTTAACACCTCCCAAAATTAAGAAACTGCAACTACTTAGTGCCTTTGCTTAGTTTCTTATAAAAATTAACTAAAAATTGACTAAAATTTGTTTGTTGTTTTGTTCTTACCTGTACTGATTTCAAGTTTCAATAAAACTTTTTTTTGCTGACAGTAAAAGTTTGTGTTAACCCTATTCATATTGTTTTTTTAGGACGCTTTAACCCGGCAGTGTGCACAAAGGGCACGTAGACCAGGCATATTTTGAGAGGATGACCACCTTGACATATAATTTTTTGCCATATGGTTTTTTGTGATCCTTAGGCCTTCCCAAGAAAGAATTTTTTTGGTTGACGGGCCAAACAGGTAGCAATAGGTTTTTCTCAGGGGGTGTTTGGAGGTAGGTGGTGAATATCTTACTTCTGCCTCGAAAATAAGAAAATCTTAATAACTTTTGATTCAATGAATAAAAACTTATGAAACTTGGTACACGAGACCTACTTTAGATACCATTTATAAAAGTATAGCTAACGTCATCAAAACATTTTGCTGACGTCAGCATTTTTTTAAAAAATTGTATTTTTCAGCATTTTTCGAAAAAAATCATCCTCCTTATTGCAAATATCCACACATTTTGATATTTTCTATTTAAACAATGTATTGGTATGTTAACTAGGACGTAATGGGGTCCTGAAAGGGTTTATTTGGGCTTCATTGGAATGAAAACGATGTAATTACGACTAGTCTTAAAAACACGAAAATCTAAATTGCTTTGGCTATAATGAATAAAATCTTTTAAAACTTCGTATACAGGACCTACTATGATAGGATTTGACAAACATCTTTGAAAATAGCTAGCTTCATCAGAATTTTCTGCTGACGTCGGCATTTTTTCAAAAATTTCATAGACATTTTTGTTATTCTAGAAGAAACAAAATTGCTTTTCTATATCAAGAAAACGTTGTCAAAGTTTTAACTAGGTTGTTCACAACAAGAAATAAATTGATCGCAATGATAACAAGGAATGATATCAATTTGTATAATAGCTTTTACATTTACATTTTTTCTGAACTTGTGTCACTGTCACAATCGCTTAATATATCGCTCTCAACGTCATTGTCAATATCTGATTCATTGTCAGATCCGTTATCGTTCTCATCATTTATCAACAAATCCAAGACATCCTCAGGATAGAGCTCTGTAATCCATACGATGCTACCTTCAGCATTCCAGCCATGCTCCTCCATAGGTGGTAAGGATAACTTTGGAGTTGACGTACTCTTCCATATTTTACTTACGTAATTAGCTCGCTTGATTTAAAGGTAAAGTGACGAAAAACAGGGTGGTACTGCTGCGAGGTCTATCACCTTACCCTCTTTCTTTTGCTTCTTGAGGAAAAGCTCATATCGTAATTCGTTAACAGACTCTCTTTTAGATCCATATAACGCACAAACATATTTCTCGAATGCTAGAACCAGCTCGTTCGTCAATTTCCAGTCAGTTCCAAGTTGACTGAAAGCATCAAAAAATGATTCACTGCTTTTTGCAACTGACCAACAATGCTTCTTGCCCTTTCGGAATATGGAAGGGATATAGTCATTCCCTGTGAAAGAATGGAATCCAAAAAGAGCTCTTTTCTGATTTTCCAGTAATTGGATCTCCCCAAGTGGCAATCGTTTTCTGTTCTTGCCATTCCCGTAATCAATGAAAACTTTTGTCAAATCATTGATTAGTGCAAGGGCTAATACCATTATATCAGTATCCCCTGAAGGGGATCGCAGAACCACATCAAAGCTTTCTTCAAGAATATCCATTGTGTGCAGAATGACTTTCGCGTCTGCTTCTTCTTGATTGCTCTTCAACTCCTGGTTTCCTCAAACCATATTGACAGTGACGGTAAAGCTTTCATCGTCGCCAGATAAGATCAACTTTTTTGCCTGTAGCATATGTAACACCTGTTCTTTTTGGTCGATAATAAAGTCGAATATCAATTTAATGAGTGATGTTTTATTTTTGTCATTCACCATAAACTTGTTCATGTCACGTAGAACTTTACTCTTGATGGAGTCAATCAGTATTGCAGCTGAGCTTCCGCGTTTTCTTCTTTCAGATGACTTGATGCTTGCTTTTCGATAAGTATCTGCGACAATGTCTATTCTTGTGTATCCTTTTGGGAGCGATTGTAAAAACTTCATCGAAAGTTGTTCAAAGGTTTCAGGGAAGGAGACAAGACAAACTCTTAAATGAGCGATCATATCAATGACGTAGCCACATCTTGATGGGATTGTAAGAGTTTTGTTTCCGAATGTATAGCCATATTGCGTACAGATTGTGAAACAAAACTTCTTTCTCTTTCGAGTATGACACATTTATGTTCGATGTAATATTACCAGGCTCCTTGTAAACGTCAACTCGTTTTGGTTCCATGGTTACGTCCTCGTAAAACAGCACACGTCTTTTCATTCGGGGTACTGTCACTGTACTTTGTTGTTGTCGACAATGTGCTTCGTTCTCTTGAAATGCCATCAAATGAGTTGTATGAATCGATCCCCCTCCTCCAATCCGATCGACTTTCAAATCAAAATTATCCACCCAAAAATGAGTGAAAACAGCTTGATCTGGCGCAGTTGGTTCAAGGGCAAGAACATTCATAGATCGTAAACATACCAAAGCACACTCTGCTTGCGCAGTTTCGATTTCACAAACAGTGTTGTAAGATATGCTATAGCCTAACTTTTGAATAATATCGATAACCTTTCTACTTCCAGTGAGACTATGGAGTCCGAGTCCCAATAGAAAATATTTCTTTTGAATTTGCTTTCTCCTAGTTACATCACCTGTTATATCTTGTGCAATGGAATCTACAATGTGAGCAAGATTTAGTGACGGAACTTTGCGGTGTCCTTCAAGATAGATTAACGTTTCTAAAAACGTGATCAAAGGCTTGACAGGGTTAAGATCTGGATTAGATAGTTCTTCTACAGATGCGGGCCAAGTTACTTCTGGAAGGTCTTTAGTTTTTTAAAAAATCTCTTCTCTGATGTATGTTGCAGCGACTTTTACAGTCTTTGATATATCATAATGAATAGCACTAGTAGGAGGGAATTGGCCAGAAAATCACCCAAACCTGAAAAAAATTAGTATAAAGCTGAAATTTTGCACAGAGTTCAGGGAAGGTGTCAGGAAACACATATTCAAAATCCCCATCCGGAGCACCTTGGCGTAACCAGATATTGAGCATAATTCATAATGGCTGCCAGAAAAAATCCGTCAAAATTAAAGTTGTCCAAAAGTACAACTGTTATATACCAATCGATCGCAAATTTAAAACTGAACAACTTTTTTGCTTACGAAAAGTTCTGTGAAATGTACTGAATGTGAGTTATTTGACCTAAAACGTGTATGACGTCACCAGGACAAATAATTTCGAAATTAAAGTTCTTCAAATATATAAAGTCGTTTATACTATCCATTTTCGAAAAAGATATAAATGTCTAATGTTTTATTTTTTTGCTAGCTCTAGATACCACCATTAAAATTTTGGGGATTTGTCTAAAAATAGAATAGAATAGAAAAGATAAAACTTGAGTGTTAAATAATATTTTTCATTGTTCAAATATATCTGTGAAGACATTCCGGTGTTCATCATCTTGTTGTTGGCTGGTTTCCTCGAATCCATCCTCGTCGTATTGATTTTGATCGAGCTTAAACGAAAGAAAATGAATTAATCCACATGTAAATTTGTAAGCCTGGTATCTAAAATGCTATTGTTTTCAGTTATTTGCAATATCTTTGATCGTCTGAGGTGTCAAATTTAAACATGATTGGTAACTTACCTTTTTATTATTGCAATCTTCTCCATGACAACCACCACACGATGACATACATTTAAGACCATTCTTTCTACACGAGCAAAGATTGGTGCCACACGGATTTTCCGATGTTGGCTTGCACTTGCACCTGATAATGTGCAGAATTTCTTTTGGGGCTAAAGCCCTGTCCATTATGGTTGGCTTTAGATGTCCAACTGCTTGATACCAACCCAATTCAGTTGGTTTATAGGTGTCATCATCTTTGTCCAACAACAACCATTGCATCATTTGCAGATGCACCCTCAAACCATGATGATAAGCGCTTCTTTCTGATGGTGGGAGCTTCTCAGGCTCGATCAACCCATTGCTCAGCATTTCCTTGTATTTAGTGTAACTGAAAAAGAGATTACAATGTCAATTAAAATTTTCCATCATAGATGTGCTCAATGGAGAAGATTTATTGGCGGTTGGCTTGGCTAAACGAAATCAATTTATACAGATGATGTGATATACAGCCTCCTCTGCAACCAAGTCTTTGCACGAGTTTAAACGATGTCGGACATCGGCTCCCCATTCATCATCCCTTTTTTCCAAACAATCAAGAACTTGTTTCTTGATTGGTACCACGATCATTACTTGCTCTCAGTAAAGTTTTACAACCTTTGCTTCCAACTTTGACTTTGATACCATCACTGAAATCTTTCTTACATATAATGCAACATTCCATCACTTCACTTTCTCATAATTTATTCATTCCTTCTTCCTTTTTTTACTTCTAAAATCACAATCGAAACAACGTTAAAACTGGTAATGAAATAACTGTACTAAAACACGTCTTCAACCTTCAACAGTTTTCATATTTTCATATGGAACCTGGTTTCCGAAGTGAACGGACGTGCTTATCAAGTGTCGTAAGATATCGAATTAATCTTGTTTTGGATCTTTTACTGTGTATATACTTTTAACGTTTTATCCTGTTTATATTTTACTATTGTTTTTAGAATCATTTAAAAAAGCTAGATAAAAACCTTTTTCTTTTCTGTATTTTTTTTTTTCGTTTTCTGGTATTTAAATTGCCACAATTTTTTCCCGGTTGTTAGGGGCCTTCAGTCGTAGCTTAGGTTGTAGCTCTAGGGGATTGCTCCATATCCTGAAGGAATAGGGTTGTTTGAGGCTGGAACTCCTTTGCTTTCGTATTAAAATTATTTTGGACTACATTGTTGTTTTTGTTTGAGGGTTTCTTTCTCATAAACCAAAAATTTGTAATTATCACATTACTGATTGCCCAATTAAACTCTGTTTTGTCAACATCCGTTGTCATTTAGGTATAATTGGTCGCAAGTAGTTGTAGTAATTGCAGCCTGGTTTCCATCCCATTCTGAATTTGTTATCTTTCTATTATGCCTTCTACAAAGTCCTCATACGGGAGAAGCTTGAAGGAACCTGTGCGTTTAAACGATAACTCAATGGAAGATTTGAGTGCGAAATGTTGCAATGAGAACTGTGATATACACGGAAGTGTAAATTATTTCAGAAACTGCACGCGTTGTTCTGCATGCTTTTGCAGTGACTGTTGTAGCCTTGATCCTAAAGTTGTAAAGTTGCTCAATGAAAGGAATGACAATTACTGGTTTTGTCCAGACTGTGCTAAACCAGCTCTGAATGCTATTTTTGTTGAAAAAGACATCGAAGCGAGGTGTAACTCATTTTTCGAAAAGGTTAATGCGCGGCTAAATAGTATTGAAACAAATAATATTTTGATAAACGATAATATAAAAACCATAGTTGACAAAAATACTAGTACCATAAAAAATCTTGAGGGACTAAACAACAATCTCGAAAGGCGCTTGTCAGAGTTAGAGAAAACTGCTTCATTGATGCCATGTAACAACATCGCAGTAGATACTGTCATTAAAGGTATAAAAGATAGAGAAAATAGAGAAAAAAATGTCATTGCTTTTAATCTTATTAATGAAAACAAACAAGTTTCTGAAAAAGATAATTTTATAACCTTCATAAGGACATCATTGAATATTGAAATTAACTCCAACATGATAACTAAATGTGAACGAATCGGTCAATCGGAAACAGGTTCTACCTTACCATTACTTGTCTCTTTTTCATCCCTATCGATTAAAAATTCCATAATGAAAAATCTTTACATTTTACGTCAATCGAATTCCACAGTCTTCATTAATCATGATCGAAGCAAAGAGCAAAGGGATGCTTTTAATAAGTTGCGGGAAGAGGCAAAGGCTCAGGAACAAATTGATGAATCGGGGGAATGGATGTACAGAGTAAGAGGTCCACCTTGGAACATGTATATAAAGCGCATAAAAAAGCAGTAAACAAACAGATTGAAAATCTGAATTGTCTATATACCAATGTCGATTCGCTAACAAATAAACTCTCGGAGCTTAAATTTAATTGAGCAGCAGAATACTGATATTGTATGTGTGACTGAGATCTTACCAAAACATTCTTTTATACCCGTCCAACCCTCTGAACTATCTCTAGATGGTTTTAAATGTTTTACAAACTTAGAAAGTCCAAATTGTCATCGCGGTGTAGCTATTTATGTTAGAAATAAATATGCTGCAAGCATAGTATCGAATACGCTATCTTCTACTTTTAAAGAAAACATTTTGTGTGAACTTAATTGTGGGTCAAACACAAGTATGTTGGTATGCTGTATATACCGATCCCCGAATAGTTCTGTGAGTAACAACAATGCTCTTAATGACGCTATTCGACTTATGTCGCAAAGTAAGTGTCATCTATTGATCACGGGCGATTTCAACCATCCAGAATTAAAATGGGAATCGATTAGTACGAACACTCTAGAAAACCATAAAGCCAACAAGTTCATTGAAGCTTATCGAGACTCGTTTCTGTTCCAGCATGTCACTGAACCAACACACCATCGTTCATTACAAAATCCAAATACTCTCGACTTAGTTTTTACAAACGAAGAAACAATGGTTTCTAATCTATCATATCTTGCACCTGTTGGAAAAAGCCATCATTCCGTCATTACATTTAACTATTTCTGTAATCAATTAAAAACCGAGCAAACGGAAAATGTTTTTTTATATAACAAAGGTAATTTTGATGCTATGAGAGAATACTTTACCAATTATAACTGGGAAAAACGATTAAATGGCCTAAACGTTCACGAATCGTGGAAACTTTTCAAAGATGAACTTTCATTTTCTATTCAAAAAAATATTCCTCATAAAAATAGCTCGTCCTTTAATAATAATCGGAAAAAAATTTGGCTTAACAAAAACGCGATGGCAAAAATTAAAACCAAGCAAAAAGCTTATCAACGTTTTTTATTAACTAAACAAAGTTCTGATTATCTAGCTTATAGTAGGCTACGAAATCAGGCGAAATGGGAGTGCAGAAAAGCTATAAAACAATTTGAAAAGAACATCGCCGAAGAATCCAAATCCAACCCAAAAGCGTTTTTTAAATATGCTTCTTCAAAAATAAAGACAAAGTATACCATACCTGATCTTACCAAACCTGACGGTTCGTTATCTACAGACAATCTTGATAAAGCTAATATTCTTGTAAACTATTTCTCAAGTATCTTCACCAACGAAAACACCAGTAACATTCCTACCACTATCAATGAAACTTTCACACATAAGCTAAATTCAATCGAAGTAACATCAGAAGAAGTACGCTATAAGCTCCGAAAGTTACAAACTAACAAATCGTCAGGCCCTGATGGTATTCACTCAAGAGTACTAAAAGAACTATCAGCTGTAATTGATTTGCCCCTTAAAATAATTTATAATAAAGCTTTAAGGCAAGGAAACCCACAAGACTGGAAAGATGGCAACCTTACCGCCTTATTTAAAAAAGGAAAGCGTGATAACCCAAATAATTACAAACCAATTAGTTTAACTAGTATTCCTTGTAAAGTACTCGAATCTATCATCAGAGATCATCCTCTAAAACATCTCCTTGATAATGACCTAATCAATCATCGACAACACAGTTTTATTGTTGGACGCTCGTGTTTTACGAATCTATTAACAATGTTAGACGTATGGACATCATCCATAGAACAAGGCATCCCTATAGATACAATTTATTTAGATTTTGCGAAAGCATTCGATTCAGTTCCTCATAGACGACTTATTGCTAAACTTAAAAGTTACGGAATAAATGGAGATGTATTATCGTGGATAGAGGATTTTTTATCAAATAGACGACAACGCGTAATCATAAATGAGTCTAAATCGAACTGGAACGTAGTGTTGAGTGGCGTACCACAAGGGAGTGTCCTAGGTCCTATCTTGTTTTTGTTGCTTGTAAACGACATTACTGATGGCTTAAAATCTAAAGCTTTGCTTTATGCGGACGACGCTAAGATCTTCAGTACAATGCACGATGAAAATATATCAGCTAATCAGCTACAAAATGATCTCCATACCTTAGAACTTTGGGCAGAAAAATGGGGCATGTCATTTAATATTGATAAATGCAAAGTACTCCACGTCGGAAATAAAAACAAAATGCATGTATATTACCTTACAAAATCAAATGGTAGAAAGGTCCCGCTTGAAGTAACTGAAAATGAAAAAGATCTAGGTGTTTATGTTGATCCGAAAATGAGTTTTTCCACGCATGTGTCGATACAGGTCAACAAAGCTAATAAAATGTTAGGTCTAATAAAGCGTACGTACGTGCATCTTGACAATAGATCTTTTAGACTTTTGTTCACTAGCCTAGTCAGACCTCATCTTGAGTATTGTGTGTCGATTTGGTACCCACTATTTAAAAAAGACAGTAAGCAAATTGAAAATGTGCTTAGAAGAGCTACACGTCTTCTACCCAAATTAAGGAAATATACTTACACTAAGCGACTAATGTTGCTTAACTTACCAAGTATGAAGTATCGTAGAGAACGTGGTGATATGATACAAATTTATAAAATCTTCAATAAATCATACGAAATCCACAACTCTCTATTACATATTAACCGTAATCCCTACAACACAAGAGGTCACAACATGCGGCTCGTGAAAGAAGACGCTCATACTTTAATTAGGCGACATTTTATAACTAACAGAGCAGTAAATGACTAGAACACTCTTCATCAGGATGTTGATCGGCACCATCGTTAAACGCATTTAAATCTCGATTAGATAAATTTTGGGTAAACAAGTTACATATATATGATGAAGAGAAAATTTTAAGCTTCATGTTAATAATTCATTCTAGAAATTACTTTATATATATATATTATATGAGAGGCTTTTTTACAGGTGAATTTCGCCTAAACTGTTGTAAGCCTTAAGATAATAATAATAATAATAACAGTTCTAGAAATAGTCTAGTCAAAATAAGAGTCGAGCTGGACAAAATTTGGATAAAAATGAAATTAGTACCGTTAGAAGCGCAATTGTATCTACTTTAACATACAAAAAACCCACCAAAATCGCTTCTGGGGAAAAAAAGTTATTAAAATTTTTGTTAACCCCCCTATGTAACCATTTGTGTAAAATATCTGAGGGTAATAATGCATGTGACAAAAATAATCATATTTTAAATAGTTTGTTCTAGTTAATGTCATAGCTATTCTTTTTCTTAAAAATAAATTAGCTATATATTTAAAAAAATTCATCATGACTGAAAGCATCGAAAAATGATTCACTGCTTTTTGCAACTGACCAACAATGCTTCTTGCCCTTTCGGAATATGGAAGGGATATAGTCATTCCCTGTGAAAGAATGGAATCCAAAAAGAGCTCTTTTCTGATTTTCCAGTAATTGGATCTCCCCAAGTGGCAATCGTTTTCTGTTCTTGCCATTCCCGTAATCAATGAAAACTTTTGTCAAATCATTGATTAGTGCAAGGGCTAATACCATTATATCAGTATCCCCTGAAGGGGATCGCAGAACCACATCAAAGCTTTCTTCAAGAATATCCATTGTGTGCAGAATGACTTTCGCGTCTGCTTCTTCTTGATTGCTCTTCAACTCCTGGTTTCCTCAAACCATATTGACAGTGACGGTAAAGCTTTCATCGTCGCCAGATAAGATCAACTTTTTTGCCTGTAGCATATGTAACACCTGTTCTTTTTGGTCGATAATAAAGTCGAATATCAATTTAATGAGTGATGTTTTATTTTTGTCATTCACCATAAACTTGTTCATGTCACGTAGAACTTTACTCTTGATGGAGTCAATCAGTATTGCAGCTGAGCTTCCGCGTTTTCTTCTTTCAGATGACTTGATGCTTGCTTTTCGATAAGTATCTGCGACAATGTCTATTCTTGTGTATCCTTTTGGGAGCGATTGTAAAAACTTCATCGAAAGTTGTTCAAAGGTTTCAGGGAAGGAGACAAGACAAACTCTTAAATGAGCGATCATATCAATGACGTAGCCACATCTTGATGGGATTGTAAGAGTTTTGTTTCCGAATGTATAGCCATATTGCGTACAGATTGTGAAACAAAACTTCTTTCTCTTTCGAGTATGACACATTTATGTTCGATGTAATATTACCAGGCTCCTTGTAAACGTCAACTCGTTTTGGTTCCATGGTTACGTCCTCGTAAAACAGCACACGTCTTTTCATTCGGGGTACTGTCACTGTACTTTGTTGTTGTCGACAATGTGCTTCGTTCTCTTGAAATGCCATCAAATGAGTTGTATGAATCGATCCCCCTCCTCCAATCCGATCGACTTTCAAATCAAAATTATCCACCCAAAAATGAGTGAAAACAGCTTGATCTGGCGCAGTTGGTTCAAGGGCAAGAACATTCATAGATCGTAAACATACCAAAGCACACTCTGCTTGCGCAGTTTCGATTTCACAAACAGTGTTGTAAGATATGCTATAGCCTAACTTTTGAATAATATCGATAACCTTTCTACTTCCAGTGAGACTATGGAGTCCGAGTCCCAATAGAAAATATTTCTTTTGAATTTGCTTTCTCCTAGTTACATCACCTGTTATATCTTGTGCAATGGAATCTACAATGTGAGCAAGATTTAGTGACGGAACTTTGCGGTGTCCTTCAAGATAGATTAACGTTTCTAAAAACGTGATCAAAGGCTTGACAGGGTTAAGATCTGGATTAGATAGTTCTTCTACAGATGCGGGCCAAGTTACTTCTGGAAGGTCTTTAGTTTTTTAAAAAATCTCTTCTCTGATGTATGTTGCAGCGACTTTTACAGTCTTTGATATATCATAATGAATAGCACTAGTAGGAGGGAATTGGCCAGAAAATCACCCAAACCTGAAAAAAATTAGTATAAAGCTGAAATTTTGCACAGAGTTCAGGGAAGGTGTCAGGAAACACATATTCAAAATCCCCATCCGGAGCACCTTGGCGTAACCAGATATTGAGCATAATTCATAATGGCTGCCAGAAAAAATCCGTCAAAATTAAAGTTGTCCAAAAGTACAACTGTTATATACCAATCGATCGCAAATTTAAAACTGAACAACTTTTTTGCTTACGAAAAGTTCTGTGAAATGTACTGAATGTGAGTTATTTGACCTAAAACGTGTATGACGTCACCAGGACAAATAATTTCGAAATTAAAGTTCTTCAAATATATAAAGTCGTTTATACTATCCATTTTCGAAAAAGATATAAATGTCTAATGTTTTATTTTTTTGCTAGCTCTAGATACCACCATTAAAATTTTGGGGATTTGTCTAAAAATAGAATAGAATAGAAAAGATAAAACTTGAGTGTTAAATAATATTTTTCATTGTTCAAATATATCTGTGAAGACATTCCGGTGTTCATCATCTTGTTGTTGGCTGGTTTCCTCGAATCCATCCTCGTCGTATTGATTTTGATCGAGCTTAAACGAAAGAAAATGAATTAATCCACATGTAAATTTGTAAGCCTGGTATCTAAAATGCTATTGTTTTCAGTTATTTGCAATATCTTTGATCGTCTGAGGTGTCAAATTTAAACATGATTGGTAACTTACCTTTTTATTATTGCAATCTTCTCCATGACAACCACCACACGATGACATACATTTAAGACCATTCTTTCTACACGAGCAAAGATTGGTGCCACACGGATTTTCCGATGTTGGCTTGCACTTGCACCTGATAATGTGCAGAATTTCTTTTGGGGCTAAAGCCCTGTCCATTATGGTTGGCTTTAGATGTCCAACTGCTTGATACCAACCCAATTCAGTTGGTTTATAGGTGTCATCATCTTTGTCCAACAACAACCATTGCATCATTTGCAGATGCACCCTCAAACCATGATGATAAGCGCTTCTTTCTGATGGTGGGAGCTTCTCAGGCTCGATCAACCCATTGCTCAGCATTTCCTTGTATTTAGTGTAACTGAAAAAGAGATTACAATGTCAATTAAAATTTTCCATCATAGATGTGCTCAATGGAGAAGATTTATTGGCGGTTGGCTTGGCTAAACGAAATCAATTTATACAGATGATGTGATATACAGCCTCCTCTGCAACCAAGTCTTTGCACGAGTTTAAACGATGTCGGACATCGGCTCCCCATTCATCATCCCTTTTTTCCAAACAATCAAGAACTTGTTTCTTGATTGGTACCACGATCATTACTTGCTCTCAGTAAAGTTTTACAACCTTTGCTTCCAACTTTGACTTTGATACCATCACTGAAATCTTTCTTACATATAATGCAACATTCCATCACTTCACTTTCTCATAATTTATTCATTCCTTCTTCCTTTTTTTACTTCTAAAATCACAATCGAAACAACGTTAAAACTGGTAATGAAATAACTGTACTAAAACACGTCTTCAACCTTCAACAGTTTTCATATTTTCATATGGAACCTGGTTTCCGAAGTGAACGGACGTGCTTATCAAGTGTCGTAAGATATCGAATTAATCTTGTTTTGGATCTTTTACTGTGTATATACTTTTAACGTTTTATCCTGTTTATATTTTACTATTGTTTTTAGAATCATTTAAAAAAGCTAGATAAAAACCTTTTTCTTTTCTGTATTTTTTTTTTTCGTTTTCTGGTATTTAAATTGCCACAATTTTTTCCCGGTTGTTAGGGGCCTTCAGTCGTAGCTTAGGTTGTAGCTCTAGGGGATTGCTCCATATCCTGAAGGAATAGGGTTGTTTGAGGCTGGAACTCCTTTGCTTTCGTATTAAAATTATTTTGGACTACATTGTTGTTTTTGTTTGAGGGTTTCTTTCTCATAAACCAAAAATTTGTAATTATCACATTACTGATTGCCCAATTAAACTCTGTTTTGTCAACATCCGTTGTCATTTAGGTATAATTGGTCGCAAGTAGTTGTAGTAATTGCAGCCTGGTTTCCATCCCATTCTGAATTTGTTATCTTTCTATTATGCCTTCTACAAAGTCCTCATACGGGAGAAGCTTGAAGGAACCTGTGCGTTTAAACGATAACTCAATGGAAGATTTGAGTGCGAAATGTTGCAATGAGAACTGTGATATACACGGAAGTGTAAATTATTTCAGAAACTGCACGCGTTGTTCTGCATGCTTTTGCAGTGACTGTTGTAGCCTTGATCCTAAAGTTGTAAAGTTGCTCAATGAAAGGAATGACAATTACTGGTTTTGTCCAGACTGTGCTAAACCAGCTCTGAATGCTATTTTTGTTGAAAAAGACATCGAAGCGAGGTGTAACTCATTTTTCGAAAAGGTTAATGCGCGGCTAAATAGTATTGAAACAAATAATATTTTGATAAACGATAATATAAAAACCATAGTTGACAAAAATACTAGTACCATAAAAAATCTTGAGGGACTAAACAACAATCTCGAAAGGCGCTTGTCAGAGTTAGAGAAAACTGCTTCATTGATGCCATGTAACAACATCGCAGTAGATACTGTCATTAAAGGTATAAAAGATAGAGAAAATAGAGAAAAAAATGTCATTGCTTTTAATCTTATTAATGAAAACAAACAAGTTTCTGAAAAAGATAATTTTATAACCTTCATAAGGACATCATTGAATATTGAAATTAACTCCAACATGATAACTAAATGTGAACGAATCGGTCAATCGGAAACAGGTTCTACCTTACCATTACTTGTCTCTTTTTCATCCCTATCGATTAAAAATTCCATAATGAAAAATCTTTACATTTTACGTCAATCGAATTCCACAGTCTTCATTAATCATGATCGAAGCAAAGAGCAAAGGGATGCTTTTAATAAGTTGCGGGAAGAGGCAAAGGCTCAGGAACAAATTGATGAATCGGGGGAATGGATGTACAGAGTAAGAGGTCCACCTTGGAACATGTATATAAAGCGCATAAAAAAGCAGTAAACAAACAGATTGAAAATCTGAATTGTCTATATACCAATGTCGATTCGCTAACAAATAAACTCTCGGAGCTTAAATTTAATTGAGCAGCAGAATACTGATATTGTATGTGTGACTGAGATCTTACCAAAACATTCTTTTATACCCGTCCAACCCTCTGAACTATCTCTAGATGGTTTTAAATGTTTTACAAACTTAGAAAGTCCAAATTGTCATCGCGGTGTAGCTATTTATGTTAGAAATAAATATGCTGCAAGCATAGTATCGAATACGCTATCTTCTACTTTTAAAGAAAACATTTTGTGTGAACTTAATTGTGGGTCAAACACAAGTATGTTGGTATGCTGTATATACCGATCCCCGAATAGTTCTGTGAGTAACAACAATGCTCTTAATGACGCTATTCGACTTATGTCGCAAAGTAAGTGTCATCTATTGATCACGGGCGATTTCAACCATCCAGAATTAAAATGGGAATCGATTAGTACGAACACTCTAGAAAACCATAAAGCCAACAAGTTCATTGAAGCTTATCGAGACTCGTTTCTGTTCCAGCATGTCACTGAACCAACACACCATCGTTCATTACAAAATCCAAATACTCTCGACTTAGTTTTTACAAACGAAGAAACAATGGTTTCTAATCTATCATATCTTGCACCTGTTGGAAAAAGCCATCATTCCGTCATTACATTTAACTATTTCTGTAATCAATTAAAAACCGAGCAAACGGAAAATGTTTTTTTATATAACAAAGGTAATTTTGATGCTATGAGAGAATACTTTACCAATTATAACTGGGAAAAACGATTAAATGGCCTAAACGTTCACGAATCGTGGAAACTTTTCAAAGATGAACTTTCATTTTCTATTCAAAAAAATATTCCTCATAAAAATAGCTCGTCCTTTAATAATAATCGGAAAAAAATTTGGCTTAACAAAAACGCGATGGCAAAAATTAAAACCAAGCAAAAAGCTTATCAACGTTTTTTATTAACTAAACAAAGTTCTGATTATCTAGCTTATAGTAGGCTACGAAATCAGGCGAAATGGGAGTGCAGAAAAGCTATAAAACAATTTGAAAAGAACATCGCCGAAGAATCCAAATCCAACCCAAAAGCGTTTTTTAAATATGCTTCTTCAAAAATAAAGACAAAGTATACCATACCTGATCTTACCAAACCTGACGGTTCGTTATCTACAGACAATCTTGATAAAGCTAATATTCTTGTAAACTATTTCTCAAGTATCTTCACCAACGAAAACACCAGTAACATTCCTACCACTATCAATGAAACTTTCACACATAAGCTAAATTCAATCGAAGTAACATCAGAAGAAGTACGCTATAAGCTCCGAAAGTTACAAACTAACAAATCGTCAGGCCCTGATGGTATTCACTCAAGAGTACTAAAAGAACTATCAGCTGTAATTGATTTGCCCCTTAAAATAATTTATAATAAAGCTTTAAGGCAAGGAAACCCACAAGACTGGAAAGATGGCAACCTTACCGCCTTATTTAAAAAAGGAAAGCGTGATAACCCAAATAATTACAAACCAATTAGTTTAACTAGTATTCCTTGTAAAGTACTCGAATCTATCATCAGAGATCATCCTCTAAAACATCTCCTTGATAATGACCTAATCAATCATCGACAACACAGTTTTATTGTTGGACGCTCGTGTTTTACGAATCTATTAACAATGTTAGACGTATGGACATCATCCATAGAACAAGGCATCCCTATAGATACAATTTATTTAGATTTTGCGAAAGCATTCGATTCAGTTCCTCATAGACGACTTATTGCTAAACTTAAAAGTTACGGAATAAATGGAGATGTATTATCGTGGATAGAAGATTTTTTATCAAATAGACGACAACGCGTAATCATAAATGAGTCTAAATCGAACTGGAACGTAGTGTTGAGTGGCGTACCACAAGGGAGTGTCCTAGGTCCTATCTTGTTTTTGTTGCTTGTAAACGACATTACTGATGGCTTAAAATCTAAAGCTTTGCTTTATGCGGACGACGCTAAGATCTTCAGTACAATGCACGATGAAAATATATCAGCTAATCAGCTACAAAATGATCTCCATACCTTAGAACTTTGGGCAGAAAAATGGGGCATGTCATTTAATATTGATAAATGCAAAGTACTCCACGTCGGAAATAAAAACAAAATGCATGTATATTACCTTACAAAATCAAATGGTAGAAAGGTCCCGCTTGAAGTAACTGAAAATGAAAAAGATCTAGGTGTTTATGTTGATCCGAAAATGAGTTTTTCCACGCATGTGTCGATACAGGTCAACAAAGCTAATAAAATGTTAGGTCTAATAAAGCGTACGTACGTGCATCTTGACAATAGATCTTTTAGACTTTTGTTCACTAGCCTAGTCAGACCTCATCTTGAGTATTGTGTGTCGATTTGGTACCCACTATTTAAAAAAGACAGTAAGCAAATTGAAAATGTGCTTAGAAGAGCTACACGTCTTCTACCCAAATTAAGGAAATATACTTACACTAAGCGACTAATGTTGCTTAACTTACCAAGTATGAAGTATCGTAGAGAACGTGGTGATATGATACAAATTTATAAAATCTTCAATAAATCATACGAAATCCACAACTCTCTATTACATATTAACCGTAATCCCTACAACACAAGAGGTCACAACATGCGGCTCGTGAAAGAAGACGCTCATACTTTAATTAGGCGACATTTTATAACTAACAGAGCAGTAAATGACTAGAACACTCTTCATCAGGATGTTGATCGGCACCATCGTTAAACGCATTTAAATCTCGATTAGATAAATTTTGGGTAAACAAGTTACATATATATGATGAAGAGAAAATTTTAAGCTTCATGTTAATAATTCATTCTAGAAATTACTTTATATATATATATTATATGAGAGGCTTTTTTACAGGTGAATTTCGCCTAAACTGTTGTAAGCCTTAAGATAATAATAATAATAATAACAGTTCTAGAAATAGTCTAGTCAAAATAAGAGTCGAGCTGGACAAAATTTGGATAAAAATGAAATTAGTACCGTTAGAAGCGCAATTGTATCTACTTTAACATACAAAAAACCCACCAAAATCGCTTCTGGGGAAAAAAAGTTATTAAAATTTTTGTTAACCCCCCTATGTAACCATTTGTGTAAAATATCTGAGGGTAATAATGCATGTGACAAAAATAATCATATTTTAAATAGTTTGTTCTAGTTAATGTCATAGCTATTCTTTTTCTTAAAAATAAATTAGCTATATATTTAAAAAAATTTAGATGTCTGAAACTTGTTTGTTATGCAAGCAAGATGATGGATCCACTGATCCACTTGTTACTGTTGGACGGAAAGGTCTTGACACGTTGATCCACTTTGCACAGATTTGGTCTAATGAGAACCTGGAGAAAGAACTCAAAGAAAGGGAAATAGTGACGGTCCATGTTGCATGTTAGGCGTAATTTCACCAACCCAAGACGAAAACTAACAGAAAGTCCCATGGAAAGCCCTAAAAAGAAAAGATTGCGGTCATCTGTAAATTACTTTCTTACATACACTTGTTTTGGATTTGTATTAAAGCTTGATGTAGTGTTTTAAAGTGTTCTTATGGTGTGGTGAATACCCATGCATTTTAGAGTTCAAAGAGTTAAATCACAACAAGTTATTTAATCATTACCACTTAAATTTTCGAGTACTTGAGAAATTTTCTCTCTGTTCCATTTTCAATAGCACTGTTGTTATTAAATGATTTTTAGGTTGGGCTGTTCAACTGAAAGGAATGTTGTTTTATTTGTGGAGATCAAGCTTTTCTTGATTCAAGGCATCCAGATCGTCAAAGTATCATACAAGTGCGTACAATAACATTCAAGCAAAATTTGCTTCAAATTTGCGAAGATAGAAACGATAAATGGGCATTTGAAGTGAGACACCGTTTGAATAGCTGTTTTGATTTGGTTGCAAGTGATTCAATGTACCATTTCCAATGCTACAAGCTGTTTTCCACTGAAAGACAGTATGTATTACTTTAATTTATAATTTACTTTAATATTACTTATCTTTACATTAATTATTACCTTAATCATTTTATTCGTTAAAAAATAAATTTGACTGTAGTACAGTGTGTCAAAAGACTTAATTTTCTGTATTCTGTGTTCAATCATGTTGCCTACACTTATCTAGATGATCTTTCTTTTCTAAACTATTTCCAGGCCAACTTTGATCACAACTATTGAATCAATATTGAATCCCTTTCAATTGAAATTATTAATCTGAAATGTAAAAATATTACTATCAGTGTGATTTATAAACCGCCGGCTGGTGACACTAACATTTTCGAAGATTCATTTTTAAAGATACTGGCTCCCAAAAAAAAATAAAATAAAATTGTTTACATTTTAGGGGATTTTAATATAAATTTGCTTGATTATTAATCGAATCCAAGGGTTAAGTCTTATCTGGATTTGTTACTTTCACACTACTTTGTTCCTGTAATCAACAAGCCTACTCGGGTATCAAAGAATACCGAAACTATTATTGATCATATACTAACCAACAATTTCATTGATAATCATATAACCGGCATTTTCAAAACTGATATAACAGATCATTTTCCAATTTTTCACATAAGCGAGGTTCAACTAAACCAATTACAAAAAGAAAAAGAAAAATACGTTACGAAACGATTTGTGAACAAAAATAATCTCGCAAAATTAAATGATGAATTAACAAAAAGTAATTGGGAAAATGTTATGAAATTAAGCGACCCAAATTTGGCCTATGATCAATTTCTAAATCAGTTCCTGGAATCCTATGATACCTGTCTCCCGAAAGTAAACATTAAAATAAAACTTAAAACTTTACAAAGCCCTTGGATTAATAGCGAAATCATTAAATCCTCTAAAAAGAAACAAAAATTGTATGAAAAATATTTGAAGAAGAAATCAATACACAACGAGAACAAATATAAAAAATTTAAATGTCTTTTTGAAAATAAGAAATCCAAAGCAAAGAAATGTTTTTATCAAGAAAAACTGAAACTATATCAAAACAACATTAAGAAAACTTGGGACATCATGAAAGAAGTACTTGGAAAGAAGAAAATTAATAATAATTGTTTACCCCACCAAATTATTCATGAAAATGTAAATTTTAATAATGCCGAAAAAATATCCAGTATCTTTAACCACTACTTCGCTAATGTTGGTGTTAACTTGGCTCTAGCCAAGATGAAAATTCGTATTTTGTTTTGGAATTGATCTATCAATTCCAAAACAAAATACGAATTTTCATCGTTATCTTTATGGAAATTATGAAAATCTTCAAGAATATCCATTACTCAGAGAAGAAATTGAAGCAGCACTAAATGAATTAAGATTGAATAAATGTCCGGGATTTGATAATATCAGTTCTAATGTTGTTAACTTTGTTTTCAAAGCAATAGTCAAACCCTTAAATCATATATTTTTTCTCTCTTTAAAACTTGGTATTTTTCCTGATAAACTAAAAATTGCAAAAATAACACCTATCTTCAAATCAGGGAACATAGAGCAAGTTACTAACTATAGACCCATCTCCGTATTGCCATGTTTCTCTAAAATCCTCGAAAGAATAATATACAATCGACTAATATCTCATTTAATAAAAAATAACGTACTTTATATGAATCAATTTGGATTTCAAAAAAATGTTTCTACAGAACATGCGATACTTAAAGTCGTTAATCAAATTCATCAGTCTTTTGCGAGCGATAAATTCACCTTGGGTGTCTTTATTGACCTTGCAAAAGCCTTTGATACAGTGAACCATGAAATTTTAATAGAGAAACTTTGGTTTTACGGAGTTCGTAATAATAATCTAAATTTGTTAAAGAGTTATCTCTTCAACAGGAAGCAATTCATGGAAACTGAACATGGTATCACGGAAATGGAGTCTGTAATTTGTGGGGTTCCGCAAGGTTCAATACTTGGACCACTTTTATTTTTAATTTTCGTGAATGATCTACCAAATTCTACCTTACTAAACCCAATTTTGTTTGCTGATATTAGCTTATTTTTCGCCGGGAAAGATATTAACCTGTTATTTAACACGGTTAACAATGAACTTATAAATATTAGCACTTGGTTTAAAGTAAATAAATTATCCTTAAACATCAAGAAAACAAAATACTTGCTCTTCCATAACCAAAAAAAGAAAAAGAAACTCCCTTCCATTTTGCCCTCACTACAGATTGATGGTGCTGAAATAAGCAGAGTGTCAAACTTGAAATTCTTAGGAGTGATTATTGATGAAAACCTAAATTGGAAATCATATATTGATATACTAGAAAATAAAATCTCAAAAAATATCGGTTTACTATATAAAGCCAGTAAAATCCTTAACTTTCTTTGTTTAAAAAATATTTATTTTGCACTTATTCAATCTTTCATTAGCTATGCCAATATTGCTTGGGGTAGTTCTAACAAAACTGGGCTGAAAAAGATTTTCCGTAAACAAAAACAAGCTCTTCGTATTATATTTCATAAAGATAGGATGACTGCATCGCGTTCTTTATTTCAAAAACTTAAAGTTCTCAATATGATGCAAATTAACCTTTATCAAATATCTATTTTTATGCACCGTGTCAATATGAAAACTGTTCCAAAAACATTTAATAATGATTTTTCTCACATAGAACATGTTTATTCAACAAGATTTTCCTCAAACAACTTTCAGTTTCCTGGACTATCAAGGTTGCCAAGATTCTTAATATTACATCGTGGTCCTAAAATTTGGAATTATTTTTTAACAGACGAAGAAAAAAAAATTTTCGCCATGAATACTTTTAAAAGAAAATTAAAAGGAAAAATTCTAGATTTTGAAAATGAAGTTATATTTTATTGATCTGACTCTTTGAATTATTACTATTATATATTTTCCTTTTGAAATTATTATTTTAAAGATCTGTGTTTGTGTTTGTGTAATTACTATTAGTATAGGGGCCTGATGATAATGTTTATTTTAACTTTCTACGGGTCCCTGATCAATACAAAACTTTTTTCTATTGTGTTTATTAAAATGTTTATTAAAAGTTTATTAAACGTTATTGTATTGATTGAAATCGAAATGAAATGAAAACTGTAAAGCTTGGTCGCAAAGAAGATACCACGATGTCAGAGAGTTTTGAGAGGCTTTGTCAATGGTTTGAAAGTGAAATGGTTCCTGGACAACTTCCGAATTACACACTAAAATGGCGGAATTAGCAAATTCAGAAGATATATATTCGATGAAACACCTGAAAAGGAAATTAGAAGAAAAATACAAAGACGATATCATAATTAGCCAAACTGAAGGAAAAGCAAATATATCAAAAAAGGGTCTTCAACCAGAGCGACTACCACCTACTGAAAATGCCATTAAGTACCATTCTTTCAGAGTACACTTGCAAATTCTGCAATGGATGGGTGTTGATGTGGATGAAACAAAGTGGGGATGGAGGAAAGAAAAAGATGCTTTAGTGCCTATAAAGACAGATTAAGGTAAATACTATAAAGAAATATATAATATTAATAATATATTTATAATATATATATATATATATATATATATATATATATATATATATATATATAATATATTAATAGTATATTTACTATAATACCATAAAGAAATAGTTAAATTATCACTATTAATCAAGGGATTTTACTTGCTTTTTAATTTTTATATTTTTTATTCAGGAGCCTGCACCAGAGCACATTCTGAACATCATAAGATGCAACTGCAGCACTACCACCAAAAGTCCGTGTGGAAAACTTTGCCAATGCCGACGTCATGGCATAAGATGTATGACCGCTTGTGGACAGTGTCACGGGCAAGAGTGTACGAATTATATGAGAAATGATGATGATAGCGAGAGCGAATACAGTAGTGGTGAAGATTATGGCAACATTTTTGAAAACTTATTGGACTTTTAATTTCTGCTAAAGTTTGGAGCTCTTTAGTTGATACTGTGTTTAGGTTTACATCAGGTTGAAATTTAATCATAAATATGTTTGTTCTTTTTACTAAAAATCTAAATTAGATTAAGCTTCAATTGAGCAATACAATGGACAAAGGTGGCGAATTTAGCCAAAAATTCAAATTTTGCACAAAAATGCTGACATCAGAATTTTAATAACTTTTTTTCCCCAAAAGAGATTTTGGTGGATTTTTAGTATGTTAAGGTCGATAAAATTGCGCTTCTAACGGTACCAATTTCATCTTTATCCAAATTTTGTCCAGGTTAGGCCATTTTGGAGGCTATTTTGACTAGACTAAAAAGTGTGCTCAACTTTGAGATATAACGAATTAATAAAAAAAAGTTGTAGCACCTGGTTACAAAGAAAGAAAAACATAAACAAATAATGATTATGTCTATTTTTGCAGCAATTATAACAGCAAAATTGCTAAACAAATAAAAGCAGATTTGTTATAGTTGCAAATAAAAACAGAAATATTGTTTATAATAAAAAACTATTCAGATTGTATTCCGCAAAGAAACTTTTCTTTTAACATTTAGTCCTGGTAACGTCATACACGTTCTAGGTCAAATAACTCACATTCAGTACATTTTCAGAAATTTTCGTAAGCAAAGAAGTTGTTCAGTTTTAAATTTGCGATCGATTGGTATATAACAGTTGTACTTTTGAACAACTTTAATTTTGACGGATTTTTCCTGGCAGCCATTATGGATTATGCTCAATATCTGGTGACGCCAAGGTGCTCCGGATGGGCATTTTGAATATGTGTTTCCTGACACCTTCCCTGAACTCTGTGCAAAATTTCAGCTTTATACTATTTTTTCCGGTCAAACCCCAATTCCCCACTACTACACTTGCATCCAAGCAAGATTTCGGAACCACGATATCACAAGCTTTTTCTTTTGGAGTCAGAAAATATATTCTATCCTTGAAATGTTTCTCAAGACGTTGTTTCCGTTTGTTTGCTAGAATCGTCAACTCCTAATTCATAAATCTCATGAAGCACTTTCATAGAAACAGCTTTGCCAAGACCAATTATTTCATCCTCGACAAACTGGGTGACCACCTCAAATTTTCGGTGATCATAAGAGCTTTGTTTATCAGGCTGTTGCTCAGTTCTTTCTTCAGCTAAACGTGCACTGAGGGCGTATCCAGAGGTTAGCTGTTGATAACAATGTTTATGATATTTGAATTCTTTGGCGATTAGGTCAAAATGTTGAATTTCATGAAAAAGTTTCGGATCTTTGTCTTTTGCAGCAGCTTTGATGGTTTGTTCAGCATCATGCGTTGAAATCAAATAAGGTTTGTATTTACGCCTCTTATGCTGAACTCTAAATCTTTGACGTGAATTACATTCCTTTGGGTAAACCCAGGCTGCTGATGAAGGTGATGACAATGGTGATTGCAGACGATCGGATGTACGTCGATCGGCAGATTCATTGGATTCGCTATACTTTTTGCTTCCAATGATTGACGTGAAGCTGAATGTATAAAGCAAAGTAATTTAATATTCAAATTTTCCGCTAGAATTTAATTCAATCTTGAGGAAATTGATATTTATTGTTATTATCATTCCTTACTACTCAGATTATTTACCAATAATTCAAATAAGTTCCATTGGTAGCGAATAGAAAAGTTTTTCATAAATTCAAATGGAAGAAGTAAACATTATCCCACTTACGTTTTGTAGCATTTCAAATGAATTTTATGGTTAGTTTTCTCGATTACATCGGGGAGTTTGTCGCACTGTGAATGATGATGTAACCCTCCAAGGTTCACTCTTTTCTCCTTAGCCAAATTAAGACGATTGATTATATTGTCTGAAATACCTTTAATTGTATACCCTGGCAAATGCGGGTAGTGCACAATACATTGCTCCATTTATTTATATTAGTATTTAACTAAAAGAATATAAACAGCTTTGCATACATATGTATCATTACATTATTAGAGAAATTAGGATAACTCCCCTGCAAACAAAACGTGTTTTTAAGACTAGTCGTAATTACATCGTTTTCATTTCAATGAAGCCCAAATAAACCCTTTCAGGACCCCATTACGTCCTAGTTAACATACCAATACATTATTTAAATAGAAAATATCAAAATGTGTGGATATTTGCAATAAGGAGCATAATTTTTTTTCGAAAAATGCTGAAAAATACGATTTTTTAAAAAAATGCTGACGTCAGCAAAATATTTTGAACCTTTATTTAGTGTGTTCAATATTATAACCTTCTAATGATATTGGAAATGGTGGTTGAACGTCACGTTTTAGTTTAGTTTCGGTTAAACCAATAATACTAAAATCAAAGTTAAGTAAACGTAACATGACACAAAATTCATCAAAATGTTTGTTGAGCGAAGATATATTTAAATGAAAAATCGAAGAGTTATTGCTGTCGAATTTGGAGGAAACAAAGTCATCAATATTGAAATACTTACACTTTATAAAATTTGAATATAAGTCATTTCCTTCTTTTGAATTATCAACGCAATTTGTGGTAAAAAAGTCATTGAACTTAGAAAAGAGTTTGTTACGGTCATGAGAAGGAAGAAATTTCATATTAGCAGGAATTTCATTTGAGTCTATAATAATATTAGAGTTGAAGACTTAGAAAAGTTCATTATCCGAAATGGGACTGAATGGAAAAATTTCACTTGTGCATAAAATACAAAACCCATTAGAGACGCTTAATTGTAATAAACGGTAATCAATGTTATTTAATCCATTGCATTTTTATGTATCCAAGAGTTACAAATATCACATTGTATTGCATGGTGGTTGTTTTTAACAGTTTTTTTGCACACTTTGCAAAAACATCTTTCCATGGAAAGAGAAAAACTATATATATAAACTGGTTTTGTTATATATATATATATAAACTGGTTTTGTTAATTAGCAGAAATAAACGAACTTTGGAATAACAAAAAACATTAATCAAGCTAGGAAGTTCATTAAATATCAAAACTAAAAATCAGAATATAAATTGTCCAATGTATTGACATGGTCAACTAAAATTCTGTTCTCGTTTGTGATACGTTTAATAAAAACTTTGCCATTGAGAGAAAATGTTTCCGAGATGAGATTTGCCCGCTTTAACATACGGCAAAAAAGGAAAGCTTTTCAGAATAAGGACAAAGATTTGCTCTTATAAAAATCTTTGTCACTTTGCGGCCTAGACTACGCGATTTAAAGTCTTTTAGTTTTTTCCTGTTCTGAAAAACTTGCACACAAGCTTTCCTGTTGACAAATCTCACAATCGTTTTCTTTGGTGACGATCTTCCAATGCGATGACACGCCTCTATATCGCAACCATCAATTGATATGTCCATCGCGTCAAAAATTTCTATGATGGCTCCCTCGAGATGTTGATCTTCCACGGAATTCGGAATTCCGTCAACCACAACATTATTTCTCCGGTTGTAGTTTTCCAGATGATGAATGTCTTTCTCCAAACAAACCTAGCCTTCTTCCAAAGCATCAACTTTAGCCCTAAACCGGCGTTTTCTTCGACAAGATTTTTTATTACGACATCTTTTATATGTAACACGCTTTCGCTAATCTCATTAACTTTACTTGTCATGAAATTCTCGATATTATCGACCTATTTTGACATAACAAAGTGTTTTTCGAAATTAACGAGTCGCTCTTTAATGTCGTTCATCCTGTTCATTGATACCAAAACAAGAAGGAGTAAAAATGTGGGTAATGGTGATAATGATAAAGGTAATGAAAATGATTAATGTTTTAAGATAAAAATCTGCTACAAAACCAGCTTTGCGGAGTTACATAATTTTATGGAGAGCAGAAATAATAATAATAATAAAATATGATAACGTAGTTAGTGGTATGAGAGTGGATAGATATGAAAGTTATGATAATATGTTTCCTTGTGTGGAGATACTCCGCCCGGTGGCAAGCAGTCAGGCGTTGAAATCCACACAAAGGAAACAAATATATGAGAAGATATGAGCACTGCAACGAAAAACTTCAAATGATTTTAATGAGTTGGTAATATGTAATTACTTTTAAATGAGAGGGAGTTAATGTTGAAAAAGTGAGTTAGGAGATTTTAAAATTTATTCAGTGAAAAAATGTTTCTTTCCTCACAAATTCCACCAAAATCTGCCAAAAAAAACATCCAGCAAACACCAAACAATATCCCAAAAGTATTCACTGACAATTAATAGGAAATAAAACAATTTTCCACTTCTATACTATAAAATTAAACCACAGAATCATCTGGTCGAGCTTGCTCGGACATAACTTCTATCACGCCATCCATTACGATCTTGCATCAGGTGTGGGAGGTCATCAGGGAAACATCCAGTGTCTTTGCATAGCTGGTCGATGTAGTTTATTGCTGGGCGACCAACTCGCGTTTTACCATGCCGTGGTGTCCACAGGAGAAGTTCACTGGCAAGTTCATGTTTCGCGCGCCAGCAATGTCCAGCAAAACGCATTCTTCGTTCAGTGAGAATTTCTGGGATAGAGTCATACAGCTCTGATTTAGTGGGATGCTGTCGCCAAGAGATATTCAAAACAACTCTCAGCATTCGAGTGTAGGTGCCATCAAGTTTTGATTTGAGAGACTTGGTGAGTTTCCATGTTGTGGCACCATACATCAACACGGACTCGACTGTTGCGCGAAAGAGACTTCGCTTGATGTCATTCGAAAGCTCTGATTTCCAAACTATGTTTAATTTATTCAAGGCTGTCCAGGCTTTAGCTATACGAATTTTTATGTCTTGCTTTGTTGAGTTTATTTCACTACCAAGGTATGTGAATGATTCAACAGCTTTGATCAATCCACCTGAGCTTGTTCGTATAGAACCTTGATGATTGTAAAAGATATGTTCGGTTTTCGAAGCATTTACATGAAGCCCAACATCTTTAGCCGAAACTTCAAGCAAGTGTAGGAGTTTTTCTGCATTTGAGATTGTATCAGCAGTGACTGCAAGGTCATCTGCATAGTCAATGTCGGTTAGTTTATTGGCAGGATATCTTCTTGAGAGTCTTTTCGATAGCGTGAACCCAAGATCCGCATGTCTATCAAGAGATGTTCTCAATATATAATCAAGGGTAATGACAAAAAGAAATGGAGCTAGTGTTCTCCTTGCAACACTCCAGCCTGGATATCAAAGAAATTGGTATCTCCATCTGGCGATCTAACTAAAGATTTTGTGTTTTTGTACAGCATCATTATGGCCGCTACTGTCTCAGTTGGGATACCATAGGCTAGAAGTATCTTTTCCATTTTACCTCGATGGACCACAGAATATCCACTCAAAAAACAACGTCTTGCATGCATCAATTCAAAATCACTAGAATGAAAGTACCGTATACCTTCGCAGATAAGCCCACTTGTAGATAGGCCCACCCTTTTTCTTACTGATTATTTCTACCTGTAGATAAGCCCATTTCTCGAAAATAAGAAAAAACAAAAACAACTCAATTTTGCCTAAAACATTAGTTTTTCTTCTCTTCTTGAAGAAAACTTGTGAAAACTCTTCAACTGAATTGATTCTGATTGGACAATACATTATCCTTTGTGACATTTTTCTTAAGAAACTGATCCAGCATGCGTTGGAAAGAGAGAAAAGAAAGAGTTTTATATTTTGTGTGAGCGAGGAAGTTTATATTTTTTGTGTTGACGGAAGAAAAAAATTGCAAAAAGTTAACCCGCGTTTTACATCTTTTAGTTTGTGGAATAAAGTTTATACGATTACACAAGTTTCACAGTATTCCCGCGTATAGTTTTCTGATACTCTCATACCAGGATACTTTTAGATAAAAACAGAGGTCCATACTTTATTATTATGTATTTAAAAAGGATTTTAAGCGATAACATAAATATTTAATTTCCAATAAGTTTAAATTAAATTATTTCGGTATTTTATATTTTTTAAAAATATTTCTAATTATTGTTAAATGAATATTTTTGTTCTTTATCTTATTTACTACAAAATACCCCCCATAAAATAAGTAGACATTTTGTTTGATATAAACAAGAAGGAAATGGCTGAGTGTAATGGCAAGTTTTGAAAGAAAATTTGTTTATACAAAATTGGGAAATGTTGGTCTTGCAAAAGAAATTAGAGTGGCCAGTAAAGATATTTCAGTTTGTTAATCTTATATGAATGCTTTTAGCGACTTTTTAAATTGCCCACACGACATGTAAATACTTTCAAATATATGGAGCCATAGTGCCCTGACTATACCCCCTAGGATGAAAAAAAAACCATCATGCCCATTTGCCCAGCTCCAAGTGGTACTTTTGGCTTTTTTTTCCTGGACTAAATAGTTGATCTCTTAGGGACTTAGAATCATACTTTTTGGTACCTTAAGGGAATTAATTTTCCCGGGAACTTAATTTCGCGGGTTTTTTTTAAAGAAAAGTTCACGGAAAAAAAAGGAATTTAATTTTTTAATTCGCGGATCAACATGATTTGGAAATTTCGCGGACAAAGTGTATCCAAAAATTTCGCGAATCCAAATTTATTAGAATTTTAAAAGAAATTATAATCAGGAGTTTTTTGGAGGGAGTTGATGTTATTGAGGCTGCTATAGCTGTACCACCAAAAAAAAGCAAGAGAAAACACAAATCAAGGAAAAACCAGCTCCACGATGTAAAGACATTAGAACCCTTTTTAATAGAAGCAATGTACGAAATGAAAATGAAGAAACCATCATTGTTATTTATTAAACATTGATAAACTAAAAGTAGTGTTTTCATTGTATCAACCTCACAAATTTTATACTTTAACATATATACCGTAAAATTCCGAGTGTATTTCCTGTTCAAAATTCACATGGAATCACAAAACATAGTTCATAATTGCGGGGTAAGTTTATTTACTGGATTTTACGGTATCTAAAATTAAACAAAAATAAGGAATTTAATTTCGCGGACAAAGTATATCAAAAAATTCGCGGATGAAGGACATTTAGATTTTTCGCGGTTTTGACCAAAAGCCGCCAAATCAATTCCTTTAAGGTATATTGTTAAAGATTGAGGGTGAATACTTTGATCGAACTTTTCCTTTGACATCCTGCTGGAAAATGATTTTTACATGAAACTGTGTCGGGTTTATCTGGGATATTTATTATCTCTCGGATACCTGCGGATTGGACCCATCTTTTACGCTCTTCAGGATCTGATGGAAGTCTGTAAATAGGAATATTCCATTTTGTCCCAAATAGTTTGATTTCCAGCCAGTTACACAACACTTAACTATTTTGCATCTGTGCACCTGCTCTCTGCATCAAATTATGAAAAAATCACGGATATTGCGAGGTGTCAAGGCCTGTTATTTCTAGTACACCATGTTCTCTGACCACCCGAAACGTTCTGACTGAACAGTAGATTAAAACCATTTATTATTCTATTCTTTCTGCGCTAAAACAAAGAATTTTTTTCATTTTAAGAAATTTCATGGAAGTGTGTTGAAAATGAACTTCATTAGTACTTCTAAAAGTTTTTGAGGAAATCTCTAACACGACAAAATGCAAAAACATCCATGATTTACACTATTTTATTAGCCATTAAAACGCCGTGCTTTACAAGCCCCAGGTCGCACGTTCCATTGTTTTGAAAATATGTGACTTCATTTGACCAAACCCAAACATTTAGCTTCAGTCTCGTATATGAGCAACCTCCACATTTTCACCACGAATACCTCAGACTCTTCGTCTAGTACCTGCAAAGAAAACCTTTCATTGGAAATTTCGAAAAGCAATCTAAAACGCAAAGCGCTAAGCTAAATTTGAGAAATTTCTTTATCGTTAAGCTTCAGTTCACTATCAACTATAAGATACACAAGAAAAAGTGTTGCGATAGAAACCGAAACATGTGAGGACACTGCTCTAAAGAAAATATCATTTTTTTATTGTCAATGAAACGCTTTTCGAAGGTAATTTATAGGAAAATACAGAGGAAGCAAAACAAAAAAAAACGCTGAAAGGGAAGATATATCCATGTAAATCGTAATACGTCCTATCAAACCTTCAGTTTTGTGGCTGACTACCACAATAAAATCACACAGCCCATCACAAGTTCATGTTGCTGTAAAACTGCTGTTACGCCTGCGTAGAAATTTTATCGTTTCAAGTAGTCTTAATGAAAATTTAAGAACTTTTAGCGTGCGAAGTGAATGCATTGGCAGTGATACCTGCACTGCAGCACTCCACGCCAAGAACAGTTTAGTAGGCTCTTTAAATACTTTATTCATACACAGAGCTAGCTTTGCATGGTCCATACAGCATGAATCGGTAAAACTTCATCTTGTAATCTAAAACTCCTACGAGTGAACACACAACATTCGTACACACCTAAACATTTACGCGATCCGAACGCATGCGAAATTACTGGAAGATAGATATTTCACTCACCATAGCTACATCTTCAAGAATATTTTTGGCATTTGATTTACTCAGCACCTGAGACGAAATTTTAATTTTATTTGAAAAACTAAGTTATACAGTAAACCATGATAAACGAAAGCAATACGAGAAGAGCGAAAAACCATACCTTACTACAGATGAAATCCACAAGCGTCTGTTCCTCCTCGCCAATGTACTCGAAGATCTTCTTATTGACCCAAGGTTTGATCCGCTTCTCCACTAGAGCCTAGCGAAACAAAAACACCAACATCGTTTGTGTCGTTTCTATTAAAATGATTCAAACATTCAAGGATTTTGATAGACATTAATATAATAGTCTTAAAATAGAATATTTTAATATTATATAATTTTATATTAATAGAATTTGCAAAGCTGAGTGTTATTTACCTCATCCACAATATCCCACTTAAGTGGGTACAAGAACAGATCCTCTTTCACCGTGGGTATTTTTTCAATGAGATTCTTTATTAGTTTCCGCTTCTCCTCCACAGTTAAACTGTCCTTTTTCTGTTCTTCATCCATGTGCAACAATTTCTTCTTCGGTTCATCTTGAACATGTTGCTCCTCTTCATTCACATTAAACACAGCACCGAGTTTGTTTTTGTTTGACATGTTGGAAGCCGACCGAACCCCAAACCCGAACTTCTTCGTTTCAAGTGTACCGTTAGTTTGCGAATGATCCCTCTTTACGGATGATATGCTCGTTTCTGTGATGGGTTGTTTTACTATTTGACTGTCCGGGGGAACGGGAGAGATTTCTGTGGGCAGGGGTGACGGTTCAGAATTCTGGTCGAAAAATAATTAAATAAATATATATAAAGACCCAGCAAAGTCGATTAAAGACACCCGGTATTAGAAAATTAAAGTATAGGAACTAAATATTCTATGACAAACATCAAATTATTTTACCTCATTGACAACAGAAAATGTGGGACGAAGATTTGGATTGAAAGGGGTCCGAGGACTACGTTGTCGATGTACTTCAGACAAGGATATTGGTGTCTAGAGAGGAAACCAATTTTTTGAAACTTTTCGAAGTAGTTGAGGTAATCAATCAACGTTATAAAGCTTTACAAATGAAACATCGAAATTAATTTTAGTCTCATAACTGTAGAAAGTATGTTTTGTAATTAGGGGGCGGCGTTTATTATAAGTGCACCTTTTTTATAAGCATAACGGCAACCTTACGCGTATTAATTAATGTTGGATTAATTTTTGCGATATATATTTTTGCGATTCGATGATAAAAAAAATTGTGTTTTGCGGTATTTATTTTTGAGAATTGTGTTTACAGCAGAATCTTTACAGGATTTATTTTTGCAAATCTAATATTAAAGAAACATTTTTAAACGTATTTTATAAAAATGAAAGGTTTCCAGAAGAAACAAGTCAGGAATAAGAAAATAGACACCAAAATTGTGTCCATCTTCTTTCATTGACAGTGTTAACACGGTAGAAAAGAACAATGAAAACTTGCAAACACAAAAATCGAAGAAAAGAATTGTAGAAACTAAGTCAAATTTTGCGAATCACTATTTTTGAAAAATCGCAAAAATTAATCCAGCATTAAATAATACGCTTAAGGTAACTTAATGAGTGACGTCACTGAAAGACCAATGAATCAGCAAAAAATTTCAAACTATTTAGATACTTTAGTTCTTGATTATATTAGTGTCCTTGAACCTAAATTTGAGGTCAACCCTTTGAGGCTAATTACCCTGGACTAAAGAGCATTTTTTCGTAGAGGTCATGAAGTAAAAATGACGCTAAAAGTTGCATGTTTTTAATAGTATTTTTGTTAAAATAATATCCTCTAAGGCTAAGTGTCCGCTTATAAGCGACAAAATTAATTCCCCGGAATAGGCGAAACGCAAATTTTTCTGTCGCCAAAAAAACTTCGCAAACACCTGCTGTTAGTGTGTCCACTAATGAATTTATTTTTTAAAACCGTTTCTTTTACGCTTCGACCATGTATAGTGAGGATAAAATGTTATGTGCTCTTGCTTTGATACTCACGAGGGAAAAGAAAGAAAGCATAAAATTTGAGTCCAACAAATTTACAGAGAAAGGGCACAATACGGTGTACATAGACTTTCACTCTCGATGAGATTGTCAAATAGAAAAAGTTATTTCAAGTAAGGTTGTATTATTTATTTTTATTTTGAGTAATAAAGTTTAGAAGATAGAAGTAGTTTCTTGATTTCCTCTCTGTTTTCTTTTGACAGCTTCTTCAGAATGTCCCCCAAAAGAATGGAACATTTGCTGACACTAAATCTAACAAAGCTTTCCTACCCATGCTTTCGGTTTAGATTATACACACGTACGCAACTACACAACAACACACTTTAAATCTCTCTCTATCTTCACTTTAGGATGATTTTAAACAAAAGATCTTTTAAAACTTACTTTCGTTTACGTCTTGGTCTGTTCGGCATTCTTTGAAGTACGAAATTTTGGCAAAGAACTTATTTTTTTGATTGAAAACGTTTTCAATTAATTTCGCAAATAAATAGGCGACTGTTTTTGGAGAATAGCAGGTGTTTATTTTCGCAAATGTGTGTCCACCAGAGCATGAATTTATTTTTTTGCAAAGAACTTATTTTTCTTAAGTGGACACTTAGCCTAAGGGGTCATACATTTATGACGTAAGTTTTATTGGTCTAATACCACAGACAGACCGCCCCGGTGGAAATAACACTCGCGCTGCGCGCTCGTTCTAGGGCCCAACTACACTTCTGCCCCTCATGCTTATTTTTCTCTTGGCGGCCCTAGCGTCAAGTAATGTGTGTAAAGGTTATGTTTAGTTACGTTTTTACGTGACAACATTCGACGAGTGATTCTGTTCACCTTTAATATTAGCAAAACAATTATCATGCCTACACAGATGCTAGATAACATTATACTTAAAATCTGAGTGAAATCACACAAACTTTTGAATTCTTACTAAGGCAAAGCCTGAAGTCAGAGTTTCATTTTACCTCTACTTTTGGTGGAGTTTTACTTTTCGTTTCACCAGACATCTGTTTCCTCAAGACTTCTTCAATTTCTTCCATTTCTCTCTGCTTGTCGCGAGCATCAGCTTGTATTTCCACCTCTCTATCACGCAGTCTACGACTAAGCGCGCTGCTCCTGTGAAGACAAAAATAGTACTAACATCATAATTGAAGAGATGTCAAAAAAGTTAAAGAATAACAATTGGTACAAAATAAAGAATTACTTGTAATATTTCGGGTCATCTCTATCATCATCGTAATCTTCTAAAAAACCCAACAAATGAGCTCTTTCTTCTTCTTCTTCCGCAATTTTACGCTCTTCTTTCATTGTTTGCTTCTCATAATCACGAGCACGCTTACGTTCTCTCATTTCCCATTCTTTTAACTTCTACATATGTTCCAACACCAAAAATAAAATTACTTATGTTGCTAATATGAAATTGTTAAATCATTATCTTTGGAAGAAAGGATTGTGAAGTTATAGACATCTGATTCAAATAATTTTGGAATCAAGTTTTCATTTCGAAATATAAACACTATACTAGTGTTTCAAACTCATACTTAACAAAAACGACGGTCGACTTAAAATATATTTTACCTCAAGGAAACCATTTTCCTTATCCTTTCGAATCCTTTCTAACCTCCTTCTTTCATGCTCTTCGTCGTTGTCTTCTCCCCTGGAACGATCTCGTGATCTGGACCTTGACCTTCGACTTCTTAAAGGAGTTCCACTGCTTTCCCTCTTGTGACTATCTCTTTCAACACGCTCTTCTCTCTCCCTACGACGACGTTCCCTCTCGCGCTCTCGTTCCTTCTCTCTATCCCTTTCCTTTTCTCGTTCACGCTGTCTTTCCTTTTCCCTTTCGTAATCCCTTTCTTTGCTCCTTTCACGATGACGCTCCCTATCCCGGCTTTTTTCGCGCTCTTTTTTTTCATCCTTAACATGTTATAGATGATCTAAGACTGGCTTTAAAATAAACAGAACTGTAAAAAAATGAATTCTAACATAATAAATACGAAATAACTTAAGCAGCAAAATAAAAAAATTACCTTATATGTTTCTCTGAAACCCCGTATTTCTTTTGCCACCAGGTTCTTAGTATCATCATTCATGTCCAATCCTTCCAAATTTTCCTAAACATGAAGACAACCACTTTTAACCAGAGTATTCACTTTTAATGCAAACAAAATTACCGCATTTCCACTGTGAGTCTTTTTAAATGTCTGCAGAATTCCTAAATAGTGTAAAATAAAAGAATCACCGTCATTATCATCATTCAGTCAAGCTGATTGCACGGATTTATAAAAGAATACTTACAAAATGTTTAAGAGATTTCATATTGGAATTGCTAAAAATATATATGTTAACAGGAAATTAACATATAAAATCCCCATTGAAAGTTAAAAATGAATGTTATGCAACAAAGATTACTCAATAACAGCGTGCTACTATCAAATTGCTAATAGATTGGTGAAAATAAAATAAGCAAAAACCAAAAAAGTTAATTTAATTAACTGTAGTAATTTTGTTGACTCAAGGGATGTACCATTAGCATATTGAGGAGGGTTCGAAGTCACACCTCAATCATTTTACTCATTACCAAGCCTGTTTAATCCTTATTAAGAAGATCAATTTAACACACAATAGTACAATTGCAAAAAAAAAATATTTTTCAGTGTTTAAAAATATGTTTTACCACTGTCTAACTCAGACATGTTATCTCGAATTAGCTTCTGAATTTCACCTTGTATGGTTTCATCTTGTCTCTAAATACAGACGAATTAGTTACAAAAATTATTTTACAATTTGGTAATCACTGTTTAAATCTCCGATTTATTAGGTGAAATGTTCTGAAATGATTTTTTAATTACATTTACACAACAACAGTACAACTATCTCTTGCTTTTAAGTTCCCAGTATCAAACATAACACCACGTGCTGTTAACCTGGTGTTTATAGTTCTTTTGGGATTTGGTTGAGTTTTCTAAATAATATGTATCAGTGCTGAGATGTTCCCTCTGTTTTTATTAAATTCAGTGCAGGAGATATGCCAATGCGATTGCCCATCATGGTCCCAATCGTGGTAATTCCTTTTCCAAGAAGCCATTCAGGAATAGGAAAAATTTAATATAACCGATCCTTAGAAATGTTTCAACCAGACAAATCCATAGTTCTATCCATTGCATTGACTAGGTACTTTATGTAGCTTTCTATTCCGGTGATGTAGAATTCATTTGGTTTTGCCTTTGGTTTACAAAAGTATATACCTCAATAGTAAATAACTGGTCTATTCTCAGTTAAGGAGGTTACTAATCCATATTTGTCTTCGCTATTTGTATACAAACAATAAAAAAAATTTTCCACCATTTTTAAAAGGAATTTTTCCAAGCATAGCTCAATTTATTTCGTTGCCGCAAATGGGGCCATGAGTATGCAAGGACTTAATCCCATAGGCCCATCCAGCAATATTAATTAGAACAAAAATAATAGCTCTACATATTTCAATATCTAAGCAAGTTACCTATTGGTCAAACAAAGATGAAAACAAATGCTACAGAAAATAAAACATTAGTTTAGTACACCTTTGTTTCTTCATCAGTTTCAACATCATAGTTAATCACTGGTGTGCTATTTTCACACAACACTTCCTTTTCAATTTTCTTCTGTTCTTTATAATGATCCAACTGTGCTCGAGTCTTTGAATCAACTTTCACCTGAACAAATGAGTAATTTAAATGAGTTGACTTTTAAGATAGCCCAAAAAGTTTGAGTACCATTCAATTCGTAGTTATTCAACACAGTTTCAAAACTTCAAATGATGAGGCAGCTAATAACCATTTAATCATTGATGTCAATGACAGGGAGACGAAGAGAGTTCCCACAGCTTTTTATATTTGGAAATGGAGAAAAAACAGTAAGAAAATTTGACAAAGTTTACTCCTTTTGTTTTGACTTTACGACCTCTTGTCACAAGTGCTACAGCGTTCAAATTATCGCCGGAAATCCACTTCGCAATAATTCCTTTTTAAAATTGTTGAGTTTTAGGAGGCATATTTAATTATATTTTTCAACGTTTTTTCAAAAATATGCACAAACCGTAACACAGTAATAGGAAGCACTATAACCAGCTCTGTTTCCCGCATACTAACACCCAATGACCTGACGAACAAAATGGAATCGCTCAATCTAGTAGTGACCTGCATGTAACTATGTACCAGAGTCGCTAACATAGCCGCGATATACAATTGTTCTGCGAGTGAGTGCGCACCAATGCTGGGTCAGCTGATAGCTGCAGCACATTGGAGGGATTAAGCGCTTCATTATGAATATGACTTTCAGGTGAATGGGCATATGTTTTTTTAAGGGAAAATAAGGCAAAAGAGAATACAAAATATTGTTAAAACATGTTTTTTTTATTGTTAAGACTATTTGCATCAAAGAAAAAACTATATATAGAAAGCTACAACAACAAAAATTATGTGTTAAAATTCAACAAATGCTTTGTCACTACTACTTTCTAAATCTGACAAAGTAAAGAAGTAATGTCGATGACCGCATGATCACTCGAAGAAGCAACGCAAAGCTTTGAAGAGTAGTTCCGTGGCTTCGCTCCATTAACACGACAAACCATATTTTCATACCATCTTTGGATATAAGGATCAGGGTCAAACTCTATATATAATCCTTACTCCTTCCTCTCCAATGCGCATTTGAGTGTCCAGCCTGTCCTGTCCGAAGCGGTTTTGTGAATCAGGTTTATTTGATTCATTCTGCTGAATATGCGTTCAAGTTTTCTAGTTTTTAAAAGTAAATATATAAAAGATTCCTTCCCTTTCACTTTCCATTAAATATGCTATCAATTGTGGAGTTTTCTTTAATTTTTAGACCACCTAAACATTAATAATCTTTTAAGCTAGCTTCTGTGCACGAAACCGTTTTCTAGGAACGTGTGGAGACATCTCAAGTGCATTTACATATATCGCGTGGCCGTCAAAAGCCAACTGTAGCGGAACACCATATTATTGGAGCATTCAAAGATAACCACTTGATTGATTCGTGACCGGAAATCGCGAATTTAAAAAAAAACTGTAAAACAAAATTGTTTTGAATCGTTGATTTTGTTTCTTTGTTTTTTAACGAGGCTTCCAGAACCCTCATTATCATTATTTTGATATGACCTCAACCCGAGGTTTTAGTGTATTTAATTGTTCCCATTTGTGCTACGGTTATTTTTGATAAAATACAGCGTTTTTTTATTGATAATTGCTCACTAAACAACTTTGTGATATCATGGTCTCAAACCCAGAACCTTACGGTTAAGAGCGCCATTCCCATTGCGCTATCGCTGGATTTTAAGTCGTCAATTTCGGAACGGCTAATTTCGTATCGGCAGTTTCGAAATGTTCATACATCGTTTAAAAGCGTACACAGTTAGACTCATTTGGTTCGATTTTTTTTTCCGACAGACAAACAGGCATCTTTTATTTTCAGAATACTAGACTAGTTTAATTAATTTCACTTTTGAAGTGTTCTGTAAGCAAATGTTTTAGGCCAGGAAATCATAATGTAGTGAATAAAAAGTAAAAATGCTGTATAAAAAGACAAACTTCAATATTCCAGACACCACTAAATATACTGAAGGTAATTTGTAATGTTAACCAGACTATTTAAATCGTGTTCACTGCTTTAAAATGAGACATGACATGCCAAGATTGACTTGAAGAGATCATGCTATGAAATCAGATCACTTCATGTTGTCGTTATAACCCATGAGCTGAGTGAAATCTACAGCCCAATTTTAGGACAAAGCCTCATATGATTTTTTAGTAGCCTCATGGTCTCTACTTTACGAAAAAATATGCTGGCCGGGCTCTAACGGTTGAGTGGGGTATGCGGGGTCCTAAAAGTAAAATTTTGCATTTTGCAGGCGTTTTGTAAGGAAATTGAAAATATGGAAATTCTTTAAAGTCACATAACTCGTGGAATAATTGTCTAAATTCCTCAAAGCTTTCCAAACTTTTAGGTAATATATTGAATATGAAAAAGAAATTTGCTGTAGTAGCTGATTGAAATCAGAAAGTTTCAAAAATGGTTGAAAATGCCTTTCAGGGGGTAAAAATGACCAGAATTACCTTATTTTTACGCTTTTTCGTCTTTTTATGACAAAAAACCACTAGGTATCATTCATTTTTGATATAACAGCACGTTTATGTTGCAATAGAAGTTTTGTTTATTACGCAAATATTAGATGATCACGTGCAGATTCTACTTTAAAAATAATAAATGCAGTACTTCAGGGGGTAAAAATAAACCTAAAAAGTCATCAATTACTTCAGCGAGCAATTGCTCAGAAATAGAAGATACTGTATTGGATGTTTAGAATTCGAATGTAATGTGAGTGTTCTAATTGAAAATGTAGTTTTGATAACATTATGATAACATTATCTTTAGATATAGATATAGACCCATGAGAAATAGAATAATGCCAAAGGCAAGAAAAAAGAAGATGAGGACGACGCTGAATCGGCACAAGGACCATCAAAACCTAAAGCAAGGAGTGGAAATAAAATGTCATGTGTCATTCATTGCACAAACTCAAGTGGAGACCTGGTGTGAACCAAGAAACAGGATTTTTTATCCTTTGAAAAAGCTATAATTGTGAACTTTTACGAAGATGCTGAAGAAAACAGTAAAGGTGAAGACAAACAACACAGTGGTTCAGTTCAGTGAGCAAAATGACATCTTCGGTAAGATCGCCCTCATGCAGCAATCACGACTAAAAGAAGGTGTTTTGCTACCCTCTAGGACCTGTTCCATATGTCACTGACATCCAGTTCAGAAGAACTAATGAAGACCAGGAAATCTTCTTTGATGCACGAATTGGAAAAAGATTTGATTCATGTGGATAAAGTGGAAAAACCTTTTGGCTACATCATCGACGGCATAGCACTAGTACGCAAGGTAAAAAATGTTGGTTTTACCTATAATGAGTTTGCTGATGAGCTTCTAAAACGTGCTGTGGTGTCTTGTACAGGTGCAACTCGAGTAGACATTGTTTTTATGTCTATTTAGAAGACTCCATCAAAAATGCAGAAAGAGGAAAACGAGAAGTAGGCAAACTGCAGTTCAAAACAATTATAGGAAGTCAGCAGATCAGACAGTGGGGAGCATTCCTGTCAAGCGGAAACAACAAGACAGAGCTAATTGGATTTCTTGTGCGCAGATGGAGAAACAACTGCTCCTTAATTGGTAACATACAGTTGTACGTTGCCTTTGACAACCAAGAAAACGGTTCCAGTCAGCTGACACGAGGATGCTGCTTCATGCAAAGCACATGAGCACATCTGTTCAAAATGTTCTCATTCACACACCAGACACAGACGTCTTGGTGATAGCTGTAGATGCATCCACTCAAATTGATGCTGGTTTGTTCGATCGAACGGGCATAAAAAGCAAAGCCAGGATAATCTCAATCAACAAGGTGAAGCAATCTTTAAAAATCATGTACGAAGACCTCGAAGGCGTAAATTCAGCATCAAAAGCTTTGACAAGTCTTTGAGCATTCACTGGGTGTGATACCATAAGCGCTTTTAGTGGTAAAGGTAAAGTAAAGCCACTTAAAATCACGTTGAAAAAGAAACTTTACATAGATTTGTTTTCAGAATTTGGAAATCAACCAGAGATGACAGATGATGAGTTGATGATGAGATGAGTTCAGTGTTGAAGAAATTTATATGCAACCTTTATGGACCTTATCTAAACAAGAGCACTGACAAAGTGAGGTACTTGATGTATTCCTCAAGGCAGGGCAAAATGGAAGCCAAAAGTATCCCACCATGTTGTTAGGACAGCCTCCGGTTGCATGCTTCAAGAGCTTGCTATCAATCATTCATTTGGAGACAATGTTTGGTTGGAAAGCCGATCATTCCATCTCCTGTAGGGCATGGATGGGAAATCAATGAAGATGATGCACTGTCTATATGTTGGAACACGGCGAAGCCAGCACCAGATGAAATCCTTGTGTTGATGTTCTGCACGTGTAAAAAGAAATGTGTTGGAGGTTCATGTCCTTGTGTCGGCAATATGTTACCATGTACTGATGCATGCACCAAGCAAGAGTGCAACAATTTCGCTAATAACAAAGACGAACCAGAAGAATCTAGTGAAGAAGACTACACTGATGATGAATCAGAAGAAGAATACAACTAATGAATCTTATTTATGTACATTGACTTATAAAAACAACAAATTATAATATCTAGTGTTTTTATATCATGAAAAGACGATAAAACATAAAAATAGGGTATTTTTGGTCATTTTTACCCCCTGAAAGGCCATTCTCAACCATTTTTGAATTTTTTTTTGATTTCAAACAGATGCTATAGCAACTAGACCTCTATTGCATCCGTTACACAAGTTTTTTAAACCATTAAACCAAAATTTGCCTAACTTAATGCAAAAGTGCGGCGTTGATTCATACAGCCGTTCTTTTGCCTTGTCTAACTTAAGTAAATAAGTAATCATGTGAAAATAACACGAAAATTTGAGTTTGAGCATGCGCACTTTAAATTTTCAGATAATTATTTTGTTTTGATTTTTGTGCAGGAAATATTTAAACGTGAAGTCAAGGCGAAGGAAAAAGTGAAATTAATAAATGTATATATATCATCATTTACCTTAAGTGGATTAATTTTCGCGAGGATAAATTTTCGCGATTTTCGCGAATTATGGCCAAATTCGCGAAAATATGTCCTTGCGAAAATTTCAAATAACGCCAATTCGCGAAAAAATTGAACAGGGCTGATTCGCAAAAATAAATACTCGCGAAATTTTTGAGAAAAAACGTTTTTTTCCCATTATTATGTTTTTTGGAAGTAAGATCGAATGTCTTTGCACCCTTTGGGTTTATGAACAGTTTTTTCAGTGTCTTTTTTCTTTTTTGCTTTCGGTTGTACATCAAAATCGACGTTAATAATTAAAATTGAACCTTATAACCCTAACAAGTGCGGAAATCTTCAAGCCATCGGCTTCTTGTTTATTATGATAACCCCACATTTGAAAAAGAAAATTTTTTGAATTCTAAAAATGAATGATTCGCGAAAGTAAGTCCTCGCGAAAAATTTGAGGATGGCCGATTCGCAAAAATTAGTACACGCAAAATATTTGGAAAAGACTGATTCGCGAAAATTAGTACTCGCGAAATGTGATTTTTTGGACCTCGCGAAAATTAATCCACTTAAGGTATCTTGAGTAATCTTAATTCATTTGAAATGGCAGAGTATGATCCTGAAGATATGATGATGAGTTTTTAACCTTCACATAAATGTGGTCTTCAGTCTGATCAAATCATCATAGTTCAAATAGGGCGAAAACTTTTCAGATTTCCAGGCAGATTCAACATGAGACAACATGGTCTTTCTGGCATCCCCCAAAAATGGTTTGAAATCTTAAATTTGTAATCTTTTAACAAGTTGAATTTCTTCTTATTTTAGAACCTACAAAGACTTGAAGACCTAGATAATAATTCCTCGGACACAGATGAAGAGGACCAAGGAGGGGAGAAATTATTGGATAAATGGAATAAAAAAAATACAAAATCAGAAAGAGTAAATAAGAAAAAAGGAAGAAAATGCATTTGGCAAGAACGTTTTGTAAATGACTTGGTTGATATCATTTTAGAGAATGAAAAATATGAGGAAAAGCTACTTATGACAAACGAAGAAAAATGTAAAAAATGGGGAATATTATGGTAAAGTCATCGCCGACATCCAAAGTCAATGCGATGAAAGGAAAGAAACATACCCATACTGTTATATATTATGAGACATTGCATGACGGGATAGCGGAAAAAAGGCAGATCAAGATGGCGGAGAATGCAAGCGTAAAATAAAAAAAATAAAGGATAGTTAAGAATTATATGAAAACATTCTCGTTATTCAATCCCGGTTGGAATAAATACATACGATGTCAAACAAACTAGACAAAAGTTTAAAAGATCAAACATGCAGAGAGGCATTTCTGGAGATAAAAACTCCTTCAAGGATCAAAAGGTTCCAAGAGGACAAAGAGTTGGGGGCCTGGTTTAATAAGTTGATGCCTGTAGTGAGCTCAATGGATAGTTGTCAACCAGAGCAAGCTATAGAGCCTGGGAACATTTGCCCAGACTCAGAGGAAACAAGTGACAGTTCTCCATCGGGACCTTCAAAAACCCCAAAACGGAAAAATTTATTTGTTCCAGTTCACGAGACAGCACGCAAAAGCAAAAAACTAACAGAAAAATTCATGAGTGAAATGACATCCTCAGTAAACGATTTAAAGGACTGCTTAAGGAAGATCCAACTGAAGACCTAGGAATTTTTTTAAAGGAGGACCGTGAAAGGCAAGCTCGCAGAGATGATATGTTTATGCAAATGATAACAGCTATGATAAACACTGCCAACACCCCCCCCCCCCCCCCCCCCTTAATAATCACTTGCTTAGCCTGATTCCCACCCACCAACCGAATTTTAGTCGATATGGAATGAGTAACCAGGTTGTTCAACAGACACAATCAAATAATCAAAGAAATTTTTCATATACACAAGAACTCTTAGATGAAAATTTTCCACACTATCAGAACTAAAAACTTTTTTATACATGTTTATAACTTTTATGTAAATATTAACCTTGATGTAAATATTTTAAAAAACTAGGCCTTATGCTTTTACACTGAAACGAAAACACTTACTTTAAGGTCAGAAACTTTTCTACAAAATCTTTCAAAACGTCTCAATTTATTTCTCGCAAAGTTAAGTACTACCTTAAGGGCATAAATGTTTCCTGAAATTAAAGACTGCGTCATAAATGTTCTCCAAACCACAGGTTTTGGTTCATGGAAGAAGAAACTTTGACCTCTGCAAATAAAAGAATGAAAAAAAAAACATTTGCATCAAATCACTATGAATAAAGTATTGAAATCTGTAATAATAACTAAAAATATTGATTAATCGCAAATATAAACATTACAAATTTAAACATAAACATAAACATGACAAAACAGGCCTCAATTCGCAAACATTAATGTCGCAAACTCAATTTTTTAAGTGTCAAATCCCAAACATTTATGATGCAATCTTTAATTCCAGCAAACATTTACGGTTACACCCGTAAGGTAAATGAAATATCAAAAACAATCTTGCAAAAATGTTTCACCCTTAAAAAATGCCGCTATGTACAAAAACCAAGAAATAACTAAAGCAATTATTCAACTTGCTCCTGTTCACAAGAGTCCTGTTTTTCGTTCCATAATGCATTACAAATGACATCTCTAACCTTAACGCCAGTCGCATTACCCATTTCAAAATTTCTTGATCTGGTATTAGTCAAATCTAATATATTTCGTAACTCGTCTCTTTCTCTGTGCTTATTGGAGACAGGATCTATGGAGAGATCTAAAGATTGTGGTATCAAGTCACCCAGTTCAATACACAAGTTATGCAGAACAACACAAGCTAGTCCCATAGCCTTAACAGTTTCTTTATGGCTTTCACACTTTTTGTGAAGAACACGATAACGGCTTTTCAACTTTCTGAAAGCCCCTTCGGACACCATCCGTGCACGACTGTGGCGATAATTAAAATATGTTTTTTCAGCAGTTAAAACCGCATCTCCATATGGTTTTGCCATCCATCTTCGCATGGGAAACGCTCCATCACCTAGTATCATTGGTGGAATTTCAGTGCCATTAACGACCTGAACTTTATTCAGAATTAATTTTCCACCTGTAATGTTTTCCCGTATTTGTTTGAAAATATGTGGAGTCATGGGTATTTCCTGGAGCACCAACACTTGCCCAAATGATTCTATATTTGGCATCAACCAAAGCAAGTAGTAATATGGAATAAAATTTTTTTGAAATTGTAATACTGTTTCATAGCCTCTGCTCCACCGTTTGGGCATTTGATGGGCAAATGGCTGCCATCAATAGCACAAAATCCGTATTTAAACTGCCATTCTTCTTCCATTTCCAACATGCCATTAGTAATATCGCCCTCAATTTTGGGGAAATATTTATCGAGTGCACTAGCCCACAAGGTTTCAACAATTGCTTCCCAAACTTCAATCACAATTTTGAATACTGTTGATTGTGCTAGTCCGGACATTTCTGCTATAGTATATAAATAATCCCCTCTGCTCAATTTATACAAACAGACTCCAAGCCTCATTTCAGGGCTTACTGGTACCTCTGTGATAAAATTTTTCTCTAGTTTTGGTCTGATCAATGACAATATATACAAAAATGTTTCCCTTGACAGTCTTAATGTGTATTTAAATCTTTCTTCAGAGTACGAATTCCAAACCATGTCCCACCATCCTTGATTGCGGACAAAACGTCTACAAGAGCGAATTTTCGGTGTTGGTTCATTATTCATCAATATTTTCTTGATTTGATTTAGAAGTAAATTTATCAGCGTACACAAAATCTTTCTTCTATGCTTTATTATCGAAATTAGAGCTATTATAACTTTTTTTCACCTGAGAAAATTATTATTTTCTCAAAAATTTAAACACGAAATGCATTATGGTTACTCAAACAGGGTCGTCTAATGTGTTGTGTTTGAAGCGTGTAAAGAAATATAGAGATATGACTGAAAAAAGTTCCACAGATAAACAGAAACAAGTAAAAAACAAATAAATGGCGATCATTGTGGTGTCTACGGGTTGCTCAAACAACAGAAAAGGTAATTCAAATATTAATAAGTTTATTTTAGCAAATTATTATGTTTTTAAGATAGACATATATTTTCTCGTTTTTAATTTCGACGTTTAAATAGCCTCAAAGTAATATCTAACTTTCCAAAAAATGAAATTTATTTATATACGCAGTCTGTAAACCTCATTTTGTTATTAAATATAGCTATATATATATATATAAATAATTTATATTTTTAGCAATGTTGTTTTGAAATCCTTAAATGACATTCTCAAAAAATAAAGATGATGCTCGAAAATGGCAAATGGCATTGAATAGATTTACAGTGCTGATTAATTCTCGTAAATTGGTACCATTTAAAGTTCGACCAAAAGCAACAAAAGTTTGTTCAAACCACTTTTCTGCGAGATATTACAATGTTGATTGTCATGTGCCTAACTTATATAAGGTATTTCTGCTTACTTTTTAGTTGAAATTTATCATTGTGTTTTGGTAGTTTTGCATAACAGATCTGGTTTTCAATTTGTTTAATTTTAATTTTAGGTTATTCAGAAGACTTTATTGAAGGAAATAGTAAACAACAGTGCAAACCACCCACTACTCGTTCACCATTAAGAAAACCTCCAAAAGATGAAGAACAGGAGTGTTGAAATCTTTAACTCAATGTTTTCCTTCACAGAGCCAAGTGATTCCATAGTTACCCCTTGTTTGTCAACAGATTTTTCTTATTGTACCCCAGAAAGTGATACTTCTGCATGTATGTAGTATATGCTAAATTTCTTTCTTCTTCAACATTTATAAAGAGTTTGTTTATGAAACAATAAAACGACATTGAACTATTAAATACACTCTTTGGGGTTTTGGGGTATAGAGGTTCCTTCTTGACAAAAATAAACATCATTCAAATCTGGTGTAGGTCTGACATTCTTTTCAATGCAGTATACAACAAACCCAGAATTAAAATTTGTTATTTCTCCAAGTCTATCAATCTCCTTGTTTGTTTGTCTCTTTATTTCCCATTGATGTGGGGCACAAGAACATATGATTTATTGACACGATTTGTTGATTCATGAACAACAGGAAGTAGATTATCAGCAATTTACGTTTTTTTATTTCAACATCAAACAGTTTTGGTGTGCCATGTTTGTGGTTTAGATGTTTTTGATGAGTTATTACCCAACGTAACTTCATTTCCAATGAACCACAGTAGCGCACCAACATGTTTGCATGATCTGCTCATGAATCACATTTACATAACACAGCTCAGTAGCATTACTGATATTATATGGTATCTGACATCCAACACATGTTTTTTTTGTTGTCTAATATTTGACAATGTTATCATATGTGATATCTGGAAAGCAAGATGATCCACTTATCCATCCATTCAGTTGATTCGGAGATGGAATAAGAATGTCATTGTGTTCTTTTTCTCTCTAAAATAACTGATTTATACAATAAATAAATGTCTTTACAATGCGTTTGGAAAGAAATTTTTAAACACCCCGTATATACAATCCCAGCATGCATTTTTAAATATTTTTCTAGATCAATTGCGAAAAGGTATATTGCACTGAAACCAGCATGATTGATCGAAGTTATCGAAGATTACAAAATATCATTTTTCTCAATTTGTGTCTATATTTCACTACTCGAGCTCGCCTGAAAGTAGAGCACTTGAACATTCCAACGAGCTTCAGATTTATCTGACCCAGCGTTGGTGCACATTCACCCGCAGTAGATGTTTTCCGTGGTGAAGCATTAATTCGAACCCTGTGTTATGAAATGTTTTTTTGAAAAATCACATATCTCGGAAAATAAAGTTTATTATAGGATTTTCTGTAATCGTTCTTTGGTGAGGTTGGATTTTAATTCACTCACACATTTTCACTTATATTATAGAAATATGTAAAATTATGTTTAGATAAAGAATTTCCACTTACAAAAAAATCAAGGATAATAATTGAGTAGAAGTGTCAAGTTGTGTCAAGTTTAATAAAGTTTTATAAAGAAGACATATTGATTCATTTCTTATTAAGAAGAATATCTATGAACAGCAGTCACGATATGTTTGCCACCGAAGCAAGTAATGCTTACCACAGCTTCACAGCTTTTTACCACCAATTCCACATTCAGGTAGAGCATAAATTACTCTTAAAAATGTGTCATCTAGAAGTTGAAGTCCAAAATGTATTTTCACTAACTTGAAACTCGACTTGCTCTTGAGACTCCGTAATTCAAAATTATCTTTTCTTGTTGGAAGTGCCTTCCACCGTATGGTTTCATGACATGGTGTCCTAATGGAAAAGCATTGCATGCTGTAATTACATACGGGTATTTTGTGTTGGTGTTAAGCAAGCCACAATCTTGTGGTAAAGATAAACTTCCATTATAAAGTGCATTTTTCATCCCACAACGTTCAAAAATGCCTACATCGCTTGCACTACCAATAGCGTAGCCCCTTCTATTCTACTATCAAATAAGAAAAGTGAGTATTGCATAAAGCCATTAAAACAATGATGAAATACTCATAGAAGTTGAAGTACAAAGATCCAGTGATTGCTAGGCAATGACATCATCTGACATGTTTGCCATCAAAGGCTTCAACACACAATGGAAAATTCCACTTCTCCCAAAACTATTGGGCAACATCTTCCCATTCTTTCTTTGTTGATGGGCTTTTTCTTCTTCTTCTTTTACATCATTTCACGTCAATTCTCCATGCTAGCATGGGTTAGACAGGTTTACCTGATGGCTTTTCTCCACTCCAATCTGTCATGCGCAAGGTCTGCATGGATGTTTTTCATTCTGAGGTCATGTTTCACAACCTGTTCCCAAGTCTTATGAGGTCTGCCCTTACCTACATGTCCCTCAACAACCATATCTCTACATTTCTTAACACAACAATCATCATCCATCCTTTCCACATGCCCAAACCTTAACCAATGCTTTTGTATACATTTTCTGATAGATACAAGTCCCAGACGTGCCTTTAGCTCATCAGAAGAAACTCTGTCCTTAAATGACACATTACACATCCACCTTATCATCATCATATCATTTCTCTCCAACTTGGACACATCCTCCTCTCTAACAGCCCATGTTTCCCCAGCATAAATAATGACACTACAGATACATGCCTGCGTTTTCACAAACCAGCTCGCCGGTAGGTACGCCTGATACTTTGCTGCTAAGTTTGCAAAATGTACGATGACATACCTGAATTGGTATTTTCCATATGCCAAGCGTAACGTATTTCTATGATGTATGCATTTAAGAAAAAAAGAAAAACATGTTTTTAGTTATGAAAGTCTGAGCATGCTGTGTCTACGTCCTAACCCCCTAATGACCTGGCGTGTCAAAGAAGCCGTCATATCGCAGTAACCATTTGGAACTATGCTACAAGTTGTTTAAAAGTTTCATTCAACTTAGACAGATAAATGTAGAAGAACTATGCTGCATTCGATGGAAGAAAAAAAAGATCAATACACAAAGAAACAATCAGTTTTGTTTATATACAAAAAAGAATGAAAAGACACTTTAAAACGCAGAAGAACTACCTTAAGCGGATTAATTTTCGCGGATTTAGGCATTTTCCGCGAAATTAAATCCGGGCAAAAACCACGATAATTCGCCGTCCGCAAAATTAAATATGCACGAAAAATCTAAATTTTGGCGATGTCTGAAATTAAATCCACCCCAAAAAAATTTAAACATTAATAGGAAAAGACGACAGTTCGAATTGTCTTTTTATGTCCTTTTTGATCAGAATAAAAAAAAGCTACGATACAACTAATCCAGATTTAAAACTTCAATCTCTTTTCTCCTTTCTTTTGAGCACCTTCATTGCCTCGTTTAAAGAGCTTTCGAATGTCTCTCAATTTTACGTGTTTTTTGTTGTGTTTGTGACGGTAGTCTAGCAAATAAGTCTAGTAAATAACACAAGCTATGGTTGAGTACCCTCTTTTACGACCATACCTTTTTTACGTTTGTGTTATTTTGCGCGAATATAATTTCGCAGACGACCAAAGTTTGTGTTATTTCGCGCGGATTTAATTTAATTTTGGTAAATTATACAACACTTTAAAATCAAATGACAACCCTCAATTTTTATTTTGAAAAATCGCACGCCATGGCTATTAAAATATATTTATGACGTGCGATTTGCCACACGCGAACAAAAAATATTCAAGAAAGAGACTGGATAAATCATGCCTACGGAGGGGAAAATCTCAATTGCATTGAAACAGCATGATTGATCGAAGTTATTGAAGATTACAAAATATAATTTTTCTCATTTTATTTCTGTATTTCACTACTCGAGCTCGCCTGAAAGTAGAGCGCTTGAACCCTCCAATGAGCTGCAGATTTATCTGACCCAGCGTTGGTGCGCATTCACCCGCCGTATAGATGTTTTCCGCGGTTTGGTTTAGCCTCTGGGCTGGCCTTCTCCACTGTAATAGTAGAGATGGTTTCAGGTGACTATGGTCCATGGAGACATTCAGGTCACCGCCAAATCGATTGGTCACATTTTATACGTCAGGGCATTGAATGCTAGCATGTGGAGAGAGAGCCGGCAACAGCTTAAGTAGTGATTAACAAACACATTGCAAGGAGAAATAAAAATGCGGCAATGGACAATGAATTAACTTAACTAATGCACATTGCGAAACAGTAAAAATCGTACTTATTTGCGTATGTAACAATTTTAATAATGAGAAGACTGATACTAGCTTCTTTTGATTTGTGTTTTCGTTGATGTTGCTATTTATTTCGTTCAACCTCGATATTTAGTTAATTCCCTCTGTCTTTTCTCAAAGTTTTCTGACTAAGTAGTCATGTCTCCATGGTGTTAAAGAGAGATTATTGTTTGAAATGCTAATGCATGGTGTTAAGTTGACCGATAAAAACGTTACTTATGAACTTCGATGACCGATAAGATTTATGAGTACAGCGGTCAACGTGACCGATGAGCTTATAATATTTATTTCAGGCCCTGCAAACCAATGTATTTTCAGATTTAAAGCCAAACAAGAAACATGCTATGTTTTAGAAGTAAAGACCATTTGCCGCGCATATTTTAAATGAGATGTTTCAGAATAAAAAAATGAGATTTTACAGCGACCGGCAATTGTTAAGATTCGGCATATTTAATTTATAATTAGCTGACCTGTAATAGGCCTTAGAGCGACAATGCCGACTTAATAAAGGACCTAGGTCAGCAAAATTTCGCCGACACACATATGCCGACCTCTGTTATTTTGGATTCAGAGGACTGTATTAAAATATGTAAAAAAAATCAAAGACTCACCAACAACTTTTTGTCACCAATTTGAAAACCACTGAGCAGACGCATAGATCTTAAACCTGCTTCGGGATCAGCATACTCACAAAAACCAAAGGCTGTAAAAAACAACATAATACTACAACCCATCCCATGATCACAAATGAAACCAAGAGAGGCCATCATCATCATCATCATTTAACGCCCATTTCCAAGCTTGCATGGGTTGGACAGTGTGTTCAAAAAATGATACTTTCCACAATTGTGTAGGTTTAATCATCTCGTGATTTATTGAAGCAGATGTTTTTATAGCTTGATGTCCTTCCTAACACCAACCCCAGTGAGAGGGAAAACAGTGGTGAGTTAACCCATGCAAAATACCAACGTTAGATTTTAAACTCTGTGGCAGCCGTGCATAACAGGCATGGGTGCTCATGTCTATGAGGTCAAAGATGTTACATGACCTACATACCCATACCCAGGCTGATCATTAGAATGAATAAAATGTTTGTGAGATAAAAAGTTCTAAAAAATGTGATACCTGAATAAGTTGATGAAAGTAAACAAATCAGTAAAAAAAGAATATATAACCTTGCAATCTCCCAGCAGCACCTTGTACACGCTTCCAGCTGACGATATAACCACATTTCTAAATTTTAACACTTTCTTTGTGATTACAAACATTAAATCAAGAATGAGAAGATGACAGAATCAGTGTTGGCAGTAATAATGTAGCAAAACAAAAAATATCAAGGTTAAAAGGAAAAAATATTGTTATTATCTCATGAAAACCAGAAATAGTTTTAAAATCATGCTTTACTGCCTAACATGAAATCTTGTCTGCACATAATTTTAACAAAGCCCAAACATTCTTCTAGAAAAAATTGAACTTACCATCAATATTTGTCTAATAAGTGTGTCAGAAGCTTTGTCAGTTATGTTACCTACAAAAACTGGGATGATCTCTTGCTTTTGAATCTAAACAAAAAGAACAATATAATTATTGCATGAATTAAAACTTGTAGCAAAATTGCAAACAATTTGTCTAATTTGTAAAACTTTATAACAGTTTTCTTTAAAATACCAAATGATATTGATGATGTGGATGTTTTTATTTATAACTTCTGTTTTGTTGTTAATTATGGTCAAACAATTTATTTCACATTGGTGACAGAAACCCAGATACAAATATTTTGTTTCTTGTAATTAGATCCACTTCACAATTTTTCAGTTGAGTCAACTTTTTGTTAAATGAGGCTTAGTAACTTTTTCCAAAAATGTTACTCTCTGATAATATTAGTTGTAAACAATATGAATATGAGTGTGAAATTTAGACATATTTAGAAAAGGCTCATAATTCTGATTACATTTTAAAAAATTTCATGAAATTTGCCAGGGCACAAGTAGTACGGTCGTGTCAGCTAAAAAAAGGTAATTTGTGGGGAAAATTGGCCAGTATTGATACAATCAACACCACAGCATCTGAATTTCCTTGGCAATCCATATTACATGTTTTTTTTTATCAGAAACATAAGCAATGGGCTGAGCCTCGAGTTTCTTAAAATTTGGTCATTTTGAGGCTCAAAAGTTTCTTAATTTATTTGTTTTGACCCTCAAAAATTTCTTAAATTTTACCTTTAAATTAATTTAATTTTTTCTAATGTGTTGATTGTTTAAACACATTCGATCGACGCAATGTAGAACAAGGAAAATTTAGCCCAAATTTTGTCACGGCCAAATTTTTCGTTGTTAATGTATACAATATACTAAGAATAATCGAGGCTGAACTATTGCAAAAGAAAATATTTTTCATTGTTGACAAAGTTTCTTAACTCTAGAAAAGTTTCAGCCTGCCTAAGTTTCTTAATTTTTGGCAAACCTGAGCTTACGGTTTCTTATAGACTGGTTTCTTATAAAAAGTAAGTAATTTTACTACTTTGGAACAAATGCTGTTCCATTGCTCTGACGCTGACTATGGATTGATTGTTTGTCAAAAAGAGTCAACATGGCAAACAATGAAGAATGCTGCTACCATAAGGGACCATCCCATCGCAAACACTGAAAATTTTCTAGTGCTATAGTACCATCGAAAGTGTTATCAATTATTTTAAATATAAGATGCAGTTTAATGATTTAAAGTTTTCTTTAAAACAATATATTTATTTTCTCAATAAAATAGCACATAGCTTTTCGTACGTCTGTACATCATCAGGTGCATAAAAAATATGTACACTAAAAAACTAAAGCGTTGTCTAAATACTATGTAGATCGTAAAAGAAATCATAATTAAAACATTATTTACACAAAGTCTCATGGGAGCTATGTTACACCATTTCTAAAAAGTCGTAAAAATCTACTATCCAGGTGGTTATTAATGCTGGGTCTTTGTTTTACAACATGAAAAGCTTCTAATATTTTTCTTTTACGAGAATCTCCTGGTGCATTAGAAATAACTTTCCAATTAAAAGTGTGACCAGTGTTACTCAAAACATGCTTTGACGGCTCTGATTTTCCAGATAGCTGATCATGTTCACGCCAGCGTATTTGTGCGTTTCTTTTTGTCTCGCCAATGTACACCTCGTCACACAAACACTTTCCCTCATAAATTACATTCAACTTGTGAGAAACTTTATCTTTCAACGGAAAAAGTGTCTTTAATTTTTTCGTTTTAAATATTACCTCTAACTTTACTTTACCGTTTGTAAACATTTCAATGCGAGATTTTAATTTGTATACCGATTGTTCGTTTTTTGGACAAAACGGGATTTGTATTCTTGTTGTGACTTTCTTCTCCACTTCAAACAACCAACTGGGGATAAGAGGTTCACCGTCATTGTTGTCAAAAGATCTCATCACAGAGTTGATGAACGCCACTGGATATCCTGCGGATTTGTATTTTTTGGAGATCCTTTCCTTTTCGTTTAAGTTTGAGCTGATCCTTTTTGCTCTAAATAAATCTCTGTTGATGATATTTCTTTTGCATTTCTTAGGCACAGAAGAAGACAGGTTCTTGTCGTGACGTAAAATTTTTGTGTCCAGAAACTTCATTGGGTTGTATTCAATGGTGAAGCGAAGGTTTGGATGGTAGAAATTAAAAGCTTCAAACAAATCACCTGAACAGTCTTTCTTTCTCCGAACGTAGATGTCATCAACGTATCGTTTGTAGAATTTTGGGTTCTTTGGTGTAACTATCTCACTTTCTACCTTGTTCATGAAACATCCTGCAAATGTAACCGATGCAGGGCCGCCCATAGATACTCCATCAATCTGCTTGAACAATTTACCATTAGCTGAGAATGTACATTCTTTCGTTAGTTTGGTGAGCAGTTTTTTAAAAATGGATCTCTTGCATAAAGGTTCAAGTTTATTGTTGATGTAGAATTCGTCACATATAAACTTGATTGTCTCGTCAATCGAGATGCTGGTGAAGAGGAAGTCTACGTCGTAGCTGACATATTCTTCATCTTCAAGCAACAAAATCTCTTTTAGCAAACTGGGAAATTGTTGGGTGTCAGATATAACAAAGTTATTTTTAGTGAGAGGCTGAAGATAAGCAGCGATAACTTTGCCTGCTTTATAGTAGCATGTTAAAGTTTCTCACAAGTCGAATGTAATTTATGAGGGGAAGTGTTCGTGCAACGAGATGTACATTGGCGAGACAAAAAGAAACGCACAAATACGCTGGCGTGAACATGATCAGCTATCTGGAAAATCAGAGCCGTCAAAGCATGGTTTGAGTAACACTGGTCATGCTTTTAATTGCAAAGTTATTTCTAATGCAGGCTTTCTCATATGAGGCGTGCAATCGCACGCGCACGCCTCCACACACGCCTTAATCTCCTGAGGCGTGCGTTTAAAAGCTCTCCTCAAATTATTTTCTTTGCATAAGGCGTGCGACTACTCGCACGCCTCAATCATATCACGTTTGTTTAATTTTCCCCATATTTCGTACAGAACATTAAATGCTCCGAAAATCTCAAAATTATTAAATTAAACAAAAACTTAAACGAATTTACATTCACATTCATTTGAATGACCATTAAAAACACGCGATGATTGTTGTTTAGTGACGTAGTTTACAACATTGTTATGCTCCTTCTGTATGCCTAAAGTTGTTACGTCGAAAGATGCGCAAAATGTTCAAGTTTCATTTGTTGATTTATTGTCAACATGTTTTATCTTTTGATTTTCTATCGTGTTACAGAGTAGTTATTCTGCATTGGTTTGTCTTTGAGTTGAAAGAACCTGTAGTGCATCATGTTAACATGTCTGTCAGTTCCTTTTTAAAATATTCGTGTTGGCTGGGTTTTAATTCTCTAGCTAATTTCGTTTTAAATAAATAAGTTTTAAACGTAAATTTCGAAAGGGCTGGTTTCGAGTCGGCAGTTTCGAAGCGTAGTGCAATTGAATTCTGGTAGACTGTCTGGAATTTGGATATAAAACTAATATAGACCGTGTTTAAGTCCACGATAAAAAAAAATGGAAGCAAAAAAATGTAATTCACTCACTCTAAATACCGAGTTTGATTAAATAAACTTATATTAAAAAATATTTATTGCGGTACTCAAAGTATCATCAATACATTCAGCTAAATAAGTAAAACTTATTTACAAAAAGCCTTGTTTTAAAAAAAATTGTTTACAGATAACATCAATGTCGACAGACAGAAGTGTGTATGTTACTATGGTTACTAATCGTATGATTAGAAGAACTGAAGAAAATAAATATGCTGAAAAAGATTTTTAAAAACTGACAAATATGTGTTTTAACTGATTGATTATTCAGAAGAATTCAAATCACAAAACCATTTTTTATGAAAGGCTTTATAGAAGAAGGCAATGTAAACAAGGAAGTTAAGGCTTTGAGAGTCAGTCACTTGTACTTGACGCTTAGCCCTCGTGTTTGGGGTTCACGAGCATGAACGTCCCCCACTTGTTTACAACTTTTAAAAGATAAACAAGGCGTTTCATTTCGAGGTCATCAGTAACATATACGGCAAACAATAGTAAAATAGATCGTTTAAATTGTTGTAACCGAATGTCAGATGCTTTGTTGTTTTTTAAATTTTCATAAAAATACAACAACTTTTCAATAATAGTTGCGGAAAGAGGAATATTTTATTACGTATTTTTATTTTATTTTTTATAAAAATGTTCTGCGTTAAACATCGCGTACGTAAATCTGTGAATATGTAATTATGCCATAAACAACCAAGTCAATGTATTTTCAGATTTAAAGCCAAACAAGAAATGTTTTAGAAATAAAGAACATTTACCGCGCAAGTTTTAAATGACATGTCAGAATTAAAAAATGAGATTAAAAATTTATCGCGCGTCATCGCACACCTAGACAAATTCAGGCGAGCAGATAGCGCATGTCTGAAATGTTCTTAACTTCGGATAGGCGTGCGAAGCACCACACGCCTAAATTTTTCTTATGAGAAAGCCTGCTAATGCACCAGGAGATTCCCGTAAAAGAAAAATATTAGAAGCTTTTTATGTTGTAAAACAAAAACCCAGCATTAATGACCAACTGGATATTAGATTTTTACGACTTTTTAGAAATGGTGTAACATAGCTCCCATGAAATTTTGTGTAAATAATGTTTTAATTATGATTTCTTTTACGATCTACATACTATTTAGACAACGTTTTAGTTTTTTAGTGTACATATTTTTTATGCACCTGATGATGTGCAGACGTACGAAAAGCATTTCAGTGCTATTTTATTGAGAAAATAAATATATTGTTTTAAAGAAAACATTTATCAATTATTCATTATGAAAAGAGATCTGGAAGACTTGAAAAAGCAGAAAGTCAAGATCCAATCGCAAATTCAAAACGATGGAGAGATTAATACATGTGAAAGGAAAAAACAAACTGGTACTTTTGCGACCATATTGCCTTTAAAATGTATATTTTGTGAAAAACTCTCTAAAAAGAGAAAAAACTCACAATCTAACTAGAGAACCACTGACACTCTGAATAGACGAACGTGCTGTAACAGCAATCACCGCTGCAGTGACTACTATTTTAGCAATCAGTGAATTAATTGCTTCTGAAGCACGCTATCACAAGTACTGCTATAAGAAGTATATAAAGGATAACAGTAATACTAAATCAACTGCACAACCAACCACTTACCAAAATGCAGAAAAATCAGCACTCGCAGTATTTGGGAATTTCATATTTCAATTACAAAATAACCCAAAGATCGTGAACTTTTCCAAAGCTAGTTTTGATCATCTGATCAAGAGTGAATTTACAAAACTGGAAATATAAATGAACTTACAAATAAGAAATAACTTGAAACACAAAATAAAAACTACGTTTACAAATCTGGTGTTCATAAACCTAGAAAGAAACTTGTACTTCAGTCTTCTCATTTTCGCGTACCCGCTGGCCGGCACGTACGCCAACCTTGGTGTAGGAACGTTCGCGTACATATTTTTTTGCGTACGCCAGATGTATTTAACTTTTATATCTATGATTTGAAGTGTGTAAAATGTATGATGACATACCTAAATTCGTAATTTCCGTAAGCCAATCGTAACATATTTCTATGACGTACGCATTTAGAAAAAAAAGAAAAACGTGGTTTCAGAAAAATCTGAGCATGGTGTGTCTACATCCTGACCCCCTAATGACCTGGCGTGTCAAAGAAGCCGTCTTATCGCAGTAACCATTTGGAACCATGCCACAAGTTACTCATCCCTAAAGGGACCAGTCACTACACTTAAGTGTAGATCTTAGACGATACAGAACTACTTTTTCACTGCGGCAGAGGGCGGACCAATGCTGGAATGGCATAAAGTGATCAGCACATTGGAGAGAAGCTCATATACTATTTATGTTGTTAAAGTCAGGCCTTGACAAATTAGAATTCACTGCACCCAATATCGGGTGCGTGTATGAAAAGACATATATTCGGGCGCGTGAAATATTTCTTTTTGTCGGTCATGCGACACATGAATACGTCCTTCATGGGTGATACGTTGTTGTATTATGAAAACAAAAATTACTCAATACTGAAGAATCTTTATATTTGACTTTTATTATTTATTTCAGAAATTTTTGTTTATTTATCTTTTTTTATTATTAAACATTTCGAAAGGTTTGTTACGTAACGTAAAATATAAAAAGGTGATTTTCAAAGAGAACCGACAGACATGTTTACACGCAATGCTACATGTTGTTTAAAAGTCCCATTCAACTTAGAGACATATAAATGCAGAAGAACTATGATGCATTCGATGGAAAAACAGATAAAACCACAACGAAACATTCAGTTTTGCTTACATAAAACTTGAAAATGCAGAAGAACTACCTATGCTGCATTCGATGGAAGAAAAAAAGATCAGTTAACAATCAGTTTTGTTTACAAAAAAAAAATGAAACACTTTCACAAAACCAATAAACATTAGGGTGGTCCAACAAAACCTTTTTTTGAAAATGTTTATGTCTCACCCTATAATATTGTTACACATGATGAGAAAATAATATGTGTGAAATTTCAAGAAGATTGATTGATATTTAGATGGTGCTACCGTGTTTTGAAGTTTCACCATATATATACGCAATACGGTTAAACATATTCTATAACGGTGTCATCTGGAGCTAAAATATTGCAACGCACAGTGAAACAAGCGGTTTGCCGATTGGCATGGGCCAAGAGCGTGGCTGATACAGTCCCGTTACTTTTTTGTCACACCTCGTACTATCTTAAAAGTGGATTAATTTTTGCGGGTGTAGGTTTTCGTAGTTTTCGCGGACGACCAAATTTAGATTTTTCAAATTTAGTTTTCGTGCAGATTTAATTTCGCGGAGGGAGAATTTTTGGAGTTTTCGCGGACAGAGAATTTTTGGGGCTTGGCTAAATTTATTGATCAAAATACAGTTCTGCACGTGACTGTTTAACAACATGGTAACCAATTATAATAGTTTAATAAAATAAAGCAAGTCATACATATTTGTCGTAATATATTTAGAAGAATTTTTTATTAATATCCGTAAATAGTCCAAAGTATAATAATTAATATTGGCTACAACCGATTTCAGTACAAAAATCATGTTTTAATTTCAAATTGTGTCAATTCATAACACATAATATTTGATGAATGTTTGTAAATGTAATGTTTAATTGTTTATGTTTGGATAATTTAATAATAGTCATGCTATCTTTATTGTTTCAGATGACCAGGTGCTCTACAGATATCTGGCTAATTGGACAATGTTCAGCTGAACTGAAAGGCGCCAAATTACCGTCTAAGCGCAAGATACTTTCCGTCTTGTTCCATCATGTCACAAATAAAAAGTCTCTACATGAGAACGTGACTGTAGTTACGGATGAAACAAGACTTCTGGTTAAATCTGACATGGACTGGCTGATTTGTTGGATAGAATTAGAAAATGTCTCACTAGACTCTTTCGTAACTTTTAACATTTCTTTTCGAAATTCTGTATCCCCTTTTATTTCACTCATCAAAATTTTGTCTCTCTGGGCAGCTGATAAATTTCTCTCCAAATGTTTTCGTTTATTATCTACCAAGTTGGGTACTGCTGAATGTTTTCGATTTAATTGTTTTGATTGGTTCCCACCATACTGGTTTTCCCTTTAATTTTCTTCATTGTAAACACTTTCACAAGCTGAAGTACTTAATAGAGAATCTATGCTGTCCTCATGATTATCATTGCTGTTGATGGAATTAATTATCATCATCATGATCAGTAATATTAGTATTGCTTGTTGAATCAACAAGCAATATATATAATATCACCAATATATATGGTGCTTCAATGTATCAACAAAAACAACTCTATTAGCTTTAAATAAAGTATTTATTCCTAACATAATTTGGATTAAATATTTCTTTAAAGATAATTTTTTCTCAAAGGAATAATACACAAGAATATAAAGTATTTATAATCATTACGGACGCCCAACATTTCGGGCACACCCAAGGGTTATTGAGCAATTTTCGAGTCCTGAAAGTTAATATTAAATCGTGCGGATAAAGCATGCCTACAAAGGGAAAATCTCCGAAGATAAATTGAAGGGCTAAAGAACTTAGCTGTGCGATTAACGTTTAAATCAAGACGAACTCATTTGCATTGAAACTAGCATAATTGATCGAAGTTATCAAAGATTACAAAATATAATTTTTCTCATTTTGTTTCTATAATTCACTACTCGAGCTCGCCTGAAAGTAGAGCGCTTGAACCCTCCAACGAGCTGCAGATTTATATGACCCAGCGTTGGTGCACATTCACCCGCAGTATAGATGTTTTCCGCGGTTTGGTTTAGCCTCTGAGCTGGCCGTCTCCACTGTAATAATAGAGATGGTTTCAGGTGACTCTGGTCCATGGAGACATTCAGGTCACCGCCAAATCGATCGGTCGCATTTTATACGTCAGGGCATTGAATGTTAGCATGTGGAGAGAGCCGGCAACAGCTTGAGTAGTGATTAACAAATACATTACAAGGATACATAAAAATGCAGCAAGTGACAATGAATGAAATTTAAATGAATAATTTGCAAGTCACTTTTGAACAATTAATTTGAGCACTGCAGCAGAAGTCTACTAGACTAGCTATATAACCCATTAAAATTGCACTCATTAGTTCTATGAGAAGAATAACTGTGTTACTCTGTCTTAATGTAGACCAAATGACAAATTATGTACGGCAAAACATACACATATGTCTACGCGAAAACGTACGTGAAACAGTAAAATTCCTATTCGCGTACGCAATTTTTTTGCGTAGGCAACAATTTTAATAATGAGAGGACTTGTACTTCTACCCAAAAACGTACAAATTTGATAAACTGGTTGAAGATTTTTTAACTGCTAATAACATAGTTGAAGTATTGACAAACCAATTGAATAAGTACAACGAAGATGATGAGAGGGTTGTAAACAGTTCCCAAAATAATCAAAAACGAAATAAAAAGCATGAAAGACAGCACCATTCCGTGGCCACCACACACAGCCAACTGCTTTGCTTCCAGATCAATTCCAAATACCGCATTCACTTAACTTAATTTCGGATATGATGCTTGGTGACAATGGACGTCTCAGTGGAACGAAAATGATTTAGAAACAATCTTTTGATTAGGACCTGGTATATGCTCAGTCTTTGTCAGGAGAATTTTATGCTGCGAGTGGCCTGACAGGCTGTCGCTAGTGAAAATTAAACTAGGTGTGTATGTTTTTAACTTTTATGTATGGGGAATAAGATTTTTTGGTTTTCTAGACATTTTTTTAAACCCACACCAAGTACATTATATTTCTAGATTTGAATACTGCAACCCTTTTAAGTACTGTTTTATTAGATTGTTTTTGCACCAAATCAAATATTCTTCGCTCATTTTTAAAATGTCTATAATTGGAAGTTTATAAAATGTATGATTACGTACCTGAATTCGTATTCTCTGTACGCCAAGCGTAACGTATTTCTAGAACGGACGCATTTCTTATAAACAGTGAGGGAAAAAAGAAGTTCCTTCAAACTCGAAAGTAACTGAAACTTACAGGAAAATATGCATTGTATCAAGTTGGTCAGGTAGTGGAGTGGTTTCAATAATCATTCTCATAGGTGAAAAAGCATAAAAATAACAAACTAATTCAGGCGGAATTTCAAGCTGACAAAAATGATCCAAAGAATTGAGTCTTGCAAATTGATTACACAATGGCTGATCAATGCAAACTTCAGAATGAAGTAATGGGGGCACTGTGGACTAGAGGCAGTGTCAAATTATTCACATGCGCTGTCTACAACGATTCAACCACAAACACCATGATATTTGACACTGATTATAAAGGAAAAGATAAATAAATTTTCCACAGGACTACTATTCATTGAGAAACTGTATGAAAATCATATTCCTGCTGATGACAGTGTTGAAGAGATCATTTGGTCAGATGGACCTTCTTCTCAGAATTCAAAAATCAATATATTATGTGTTTATTGATTAAAAAGTTGTCTTCTATTTACAAGAAAAAATGTTCTCTGCAACCTCTCATGGCAAGGGCATCAATGGACGGTGTAGAAGGACGAGTCAAATCACTTGTTCATGCAAAGGTAATGTCCCTTGGTAAAGATCACGTTATTGTTCAAGATGCTGAAAGCTTTTGTACAATCACCTGAAAGCTCTGTGAAAAGACCACTGTCATACATGTTGCTTAATGAAATTGAAAGCTACAAGTCAAGAGATCCATTTTGGAAAATTTGGAAAATGGGTGATAAACGAAAATGATTTATAGACTCGAGAAGGGAAATTGGAGATCTTACTTGTGTGAATGCCCATGTTTATGGTCGATCTCGGTATACCATACCAGAGTAAAAGCTGCCTAGTCCTCATCATACTTGTTGTTCTTCAGCCTAATGTTATTTTTATTGAGTTTATAGAAAGATTTTCAAGTTTGTTCTCCTTAGGATGTTAAGATTTCAGATAATAATATATTTCATTGAACTACAAATGCCATGTATTCTGTTTTTTGTCAACCATGTATGTAACGTCACAAACAAATGTACGTGACATCACAAATGGAAATCGCAATATTTGGTAGAGCAATTTTAAAAATCAAAATATGTCTTTTTCCATTATTAATATGTTGAACTTAGAAAGTCTAAAATGTTATGTTTATAAGCAAAGCACCGTTCACTCCACAGGAAAACAGTATTGTTTGGTAATGATTGGAAAAATCTTGATTCTTCACTGTACGTATTGTCACACAAATTGAGGCTCGCATGTCTGTTAAATACAATGCCTACAAACACTTTAAAACTCTTTTTATTAAAATATGCTACATAAATGGCTGCTCTAGAAAAATCAATGCAAAGTCTTCAACTGTACGTAACGTCACATTTGGAATGGCCGAACAAAAGATAAACGCTGAATCATCAATTTCATGATTTCATGGATTCACTGGATGTGATAGTGTAAGTAACAGAAGCCACTTCTAATTCTCAAATCTAGTGATGTTTATAGTATATACAAGTGTTTTCAAATCTTGGAAGCTCATTGGAAATCTCAGACGAAACATACAGTGTAATGGATAATTGTATAGCTTCACATTTCACATGTATGGAAAGAAAAATGTAGCTGCCCAAGGTATAGTCGGAGGGATTTGAGTCAAAAAGTGGGGTAACCTCAAAAAAAAATGTAACAACCTGAAACTTTCAGGGAATGTTTCTTAATACCTGTCCAAAAAAAAACAGAAAGAAAATCAATATTTAAATGAAGTGAACATCTTGCAACATGTATCAATGTCTAGATCTTCCTCAAACTCGTAGGCACCCTGTTTTAGAGCTGGGTATGGAAGAAGCCAAACAATATTGCTGCAACTGATCTGACCCTTATCTGCAGACATAATTTTAACTCTCTGTTTACTAATTGCTGTAGTGTAGTCAACTTCTACTGTCAGTGGTATAACCTAACATTTTGGCCATTTGTCCTGTCGGAAGAGTGGAACAGCCTTCTGGGTCATTCCATATCAAGTGGACTAATGGCTCCACATGACCCCCCTCAGAATTTGATAAAATTTGGTGCGGTGGAGTGTAGTGAAACCTGAAGTAGTTTTTGAGAAACAGTTAAATAAAAAATTGTCATATTGAATGAAATTGTGCAGCTGACTGGTAAAAACGTTTTTTTCTTTCATTTTTAGAGGTTTATAACTTTTGAACTAGTTGTTTTTATAGATTAATTTTTTAAAGCTGGTTAGTCACTGTCACTTGCTGCATTTTTATGTATCCTTGTAATGTATTTGTTAATCACTACTCAAGCTGTTGCCGACTCTCTCTACATGCTAACATTCAATGCCCTGACATATAAAATGCGACCGATCGATTTGGCGGTGACCTGAATGTCTCCATGGACCAGAGTCACGTGACACCATCTCTACTAATACAGTGGAGAAGGCCAGCCCGGAGGCTAATCAAACCGCGGAAAACATCTATACTGCGGGTGAATGCGCACCAACGCTGGGTCAGATAAATCTGCAGCTCGTTGGAGGGTTCAAGCGCTTTACTTTCAGGCAAGCACAAAAAGTGACAACTGCACTCAAGTTTTGGGTGGATAATAGCCAGTTTGTAGTTAGAAATTTCCTTGCAAAAATTAAGTTAACGTTTCAAAACGTTTGTTAAATAACATAAAATATGAAAAGAAGGAAGATTTTCAAAATTCAACTTGACAGACACGCGGTATTACAGGTTGTTTAAAAGTTCCATTCATCTTCAAGACAAACAAATGCAGAAGAACTATGCTGCATTCGATGGAAGGAAAAAAGATCAATACACAAAGAAACAATCAGTTTTGTTTACAAAAAAGAATGAAAAAACACTTAACACACAGAAACACAAAACCAATAAACACGACAGCTAGGTTTTAACGAGTTAACTTGGCACTTTTTCCTAATTTCAAGAAGACATCCTTATTACTGAACTTCTTCGTTGTATTTTAACTTGTTAAAGCTGTATTTTGCTAGCAAAAATATGTGCCGTGACATTTAAAATTCCGATATGTTTTTTGAGAGGGAGTGCAACGAAACTTGCAACAAAACTTCAAATTTCAAAAAAATAAATTCTATTGAATTCAAATACAAAGTGTGTGACGATAGTTGCTTCGTACTGCAGTTTAAAAACAGAAGATTCAAAACAATTCTTTACGAAATCTGTAACTTTGCGGCAAGAGACTTATTAACATAAAGAATGTTCAGAAGTTTAGTTCACAATATTTATTAACTTATTCTTATACACAGAAACCAAATAAAACTGGAACAAATAAAGCATCATTCGATGCCACTCACGTGTGCAAAGTGAAAGTGTAGTTGTATTTATTGTCGTTTTCATAGAAAGACAAACTTTCATAGAAGAATTAACTGAGGTCAGACTTTTAAACAATTTAATGGTAACTACGGCAAATAAGATGCAACAAGCTGATGAAAAGAGAGATAAGTGTTATAGCAATAGTCTGATAGTAAGTATTCTTAAGAAATTACTTGCGTTTTTGCGATTCAATGGAAAGATATATAGAAACGACTTTTCAAAAATCATTTATAAGAAGGAAAACGTAGTAGGAAGAAGGAACATGATGCAACATTTTAACAACAACAACAATATTTTCAGACGGTGTTGAAAAAATGCAGCTAAAACAACGACGTTTAATTTTTGTGTTGAGAAAAAATCACGTTGAGTTTTCATAGAAATTCGTGGACAGTTTTGATAAAAATCGCGGAGAGTATTCACAAAATATTGAATTCAATTTTCACAAATAATTGCTGACAGACTTTTACAAATGTTTCACAAAAATGCTGTTCTGTCTTCTGTACGTCTTACAAAAGAATGTTTTTTGACTTCTGCATGTTTCACAAAAAAACGTGTTTACAGTGAAATGGTGAAACATCCTCAAGAAGATGTTTGAAAGGTTATGTCTGTACAATGCAGACAGAGGCTTTTGTTTTAGTTTTCTTATTTTAATTTTGGTTGTAATGAAATGTATTCTTGAATGCAAAAAGAAATCACTTTTAAATTTCTATTAAGATTTATCTCTTCGAGGCGCGCTATTGATTGCGCACCTATAGTTTCGAGGCGTGTGTGGAGGTGCGCGTACGCGATCACGCTCCTTTAAATGAACCGACTGCAATTGTATTACCACACTACACAAATAACTTTAAGCGTCAGTTGGTTGATGCCGCATTCTAAACAACATTCTTTACATTTCATTGTTGTTTTCATAATAAAAGACTCCTTGGTACATTTCTCATGAATAATTAAGTTGCCAAAATTTACAAAACACCTTTGAAAAGTATCAAAAAAGAGAAGTAAAAAATGAAAATGAAAAATCAAAAAATGTAAAATGAAAAAGTAAGTAAATACGCGAAAAACAACGTACCCGGAGAGATTTTAGCTATGCGACAGGGTGCAGGCACGCGATCGCGTACCTGTCATTGAGAACTCTGGAACGGGTCCGTTACTTATGATGGACATTCTTTTTAATCTTGAAATTTTTTGTGCACAGTAATCTAGGTGGCTTCTATCAGGAAAAACAATAAAATAAGTGAGAACTCATTTGTAAGCCTCTCAAAAAGTTCACTGAAGTAATGGTAAATTTTTCTAAAAATAATGAAAATATGACGCACATTTTATAGCAAGAAGTCAAGCCGCCTACATGCAATATTTAAAAAACAACTTGAAACAAAAATATGCTTTAATACTCCTAGACTTTGCTGAAAACTATAGTTTTTTAAAACAAGATGCAGTGCAAGGATTCCACTGGAATAACAGCCAGGCAACGTTGCATCCCTGTTGTTTATTTTCAGAAAGATAAAAAACTTGTTTGCCAAAGCTATTGCATCATATCTGATCATTTCAGTTTTGTTGAGCATAATTCTTTAGATCCACACATTGAAAATTTTAACTTAGTAGCGAGATATTCGACATGTTCAACTATTCCCGGTACTCGAAATCACCACAGTTTCATACCAATGTCACTTACCTCGTTGAAAATGAAGAGTTTCATTTGATGATGTTTCTAGTGATGTGAATGTTTCCACCTTAATCGTAAATACCAATAAAATTACAAGTTTTGCACCAGGAACATATATGTTGCATGCGTTTATGATGCTCTATAGTTTCTAGGTAACATTGTTAGAATCTCAGAAGAAAACCAAGAACTTTATGTTAAGTTTTTGAAGAAGTCAATTACATCTGACACATTTACCTGGCCTTACAAAGATGACCTCTGTTGGGTATATAACAGATATTTTATGCAAAGTCGACTCTCTTAAGGTCCAGTCTGCGGGTGGAAGATGTTATGAACTTGACTCAAAAGAAGCCAATGAAATAAGTTTGTTGTTTAACCAAATTTGACATTGACTTTATACTTCAGCAGACATACTATCAGTGGTGTACAGACATGGTCGCCCGACGGTACGGGACGACCTGCTTTTATGACGGGCGACTGGGAACATTTTTTTCCGTAGTCGAGTCGCCCTATTGGGCGACTATGTTTTCCCAACCTATCCTATCATGTTATGGTTTGTTTGCTAGCTTTTCCTATGATTTTATTTGTAATATATTGCAACATGTATAAAAAAGAAAGGATTTATTGTGTCAGTTAATGTTACGTGCGATTCGATGGTGCGCCAATGTCAAGACGGCAGACTTCAAAACATTTAATCGCTAGCCTGTCTGATTTATCTCACTCTTTCTTTTTTTCTTTTTTTATATATATGGAAAATCTTTTGGTCGATAGGTTTAGGCTAGTTTTCTATATGACACCAGACAGCCGTTTTTGTTGTTCATCGTCATTTTGATACAAAAACGAAACAAATAAGAACCGGGAGTTTTCAGTAAAACTTATGTATGCAAAACAACGCAACCCAACGCAAAAATTACTCTGAAGTATAACACTGTCTAGATGAAACCTTTTTTTTCTAGATGTATTTTGCACAATAAATAATTAAAAACACGGGATATAACAAAAACAAATTATTATTTTTTCCTTCCGAGTGTTGTTGTTGAGATAGAGAAATATCCAGAAGAAGATATTTGAATGGACAATGACTTATAAAGACAATGCAGAAATGTGGCTTTTTTTCAACTAGATTCTTTGTGGTTTAATATTTTTTCTTCCATCGAATGCAGCATAATTCTTAGTTTCCAAGTTGAATGGAACTTTTAAAACAACCTGTAGCGTGTAGCGTCTAGAAACTGACTATTGCAGTTTCTTAATTGAAGATATTTGAATGCCTGTACAATGCAAAATGGTGGCTATTTCTTCAACTAATTTCTTTCATCATAAGTGTTTAATATTTTTTCTTCCATTGAATGCAGCATAATTCTTAGTTTCTAAGTTGAATGGAACATTTATGAAACACCTGTAGCATCGCGTGTAAATGTGTCTGGCGGTTCTCTTTGAAAATCGTCATCTAATTATAAATGTTATGCATACACTCATTATCCAGTGGCGTAAGGCTTTTTTGCGCAAACGAATGAAAAATTAATATTTTACCTTCTCACTCATCCGACGGGACGGAATGGAAAAAGAGGTGCAACAATTTTTTAATTTGCATTACGCAAGATTTAAACTTATTTTAATTTTTTAATCTAAACAAAGACTATTTTGAATATGATATAAAAAAGGTATTTTATATTATCCAAAAGCTTTTAAAACAACGCCATTTTGAATAACTGCGCGAATCATAACTACATGACCGACAGACATGTTTACACGCAATGCCACAGATTTGTTTGAAAAGTTTTGTTCAACTTAGAGACAAACAAATGCAGAAAAACTATGCTGCATTCGATGGAAGAAAAAAAGATCAAACCGCAAAGAAACCTTCAGTTTTGTTTACAAAAATCACTTCAACAAAACTAATAAACATGCAGAAGACACCCTTCAAAGAAGAAAATAAATATGACTGTTCAGTTTTCTTCAACCCTTTTAAAGGGAAACTAATTCCTAATTTCAAAGAAATAGCTATCACTGAAAAAGTCGTCCTATTATATTTATCAAATGTTTCCAGCAAAAACATATTGCATATGTAACACAACTATAGCAATTTGTGTTAATTAATAAGTATTTACTAATTAACACGTTTTTCAATTTCGCTATACAAGGTTCCTATTTTAGTATTTTTTCCTCGCAAATTTTTAGGAGAGCTCAATTATCAACACTTATGATAAATTTATGCAGAATGTATTAATTATGTACAAAAGGCGTGCAACAAAGATCACTGTTTGACGTAAATTAACTGTTAAGTTTAACCAATGCAATAAAACAATTTGCACGTGAAATGTCCTGTAAGTGAAGGAAAAATATCCAAAACAGAACACGAAACAAATAAAGATCAACATTTATAAAGCGTTTGGAACATTTTTTTTTTTTTTGGGGGGGGGGGGCAGAGTTTGGGCGCCAATACCGCACTCGCGGTATCAAAATCCCACTGGATACGTCGCTTTAACATAGTTTATATCGGGCTGTAAAAAAACTCACCCAAAAGAAAACAGTGACGAAAGAAAGCTACGCGATAATACTATAACGTCTAGAATACGAAAACAGAAGCTAACGTATGTTTTCAAGTATTTTTTAAAAATGGCGCAGGGCGACTAAAAGTTTCGTTGGGCGACCAAGATTGGTAAAGTGGCACTTTTTTGTACACCACCTACCAAAATAAGGTCTGTACACCACTGCATACTATCATTATTATTTTGTATATATTTATTTATTTTTACACCAGGAGTAAGTCCATTCGTTTAATAAAACTGAAATCTGAAAATCATTGAAAATTCTTAACTAAAATTTGAGCATTTGACATTATATGTTTGATAATAAAGCTTTTTACTATTGGGTAATTCCACATCAAATCACCCACTTTTATGAACTTTGAGAATTTTGAACCATGGGTCCTCAGATTTATTTGATTTTTGTATATAAACTAGTTCTACCACAAGGATCATCTGTACAAAATTTCAGATCAAAATATTAAATGGTTCTCAAGAAAATTTAAATTTGACCCGGTTTCTCAAAAAGACCCGGTTTCTACGTAATTTTAAATTCCTTTATTTGTTAATTACGAGAAAACGAATCACTGAAAAAAGGTGAAACTATGCATTTAGCAAGATTTTCAGAAGCAGAATCCAAAAATCTTACTTAGAAAACCTAAAAAACCAAGGAAGGTGGTCTAAATTTGTAATGACCATAATTTCAAGTACCTCGAGTTTGTGGACAGGTATGACCGAGTGCCCCCTCTAAAAAATTTTTTTTTCTGTCTTAAAATAATCTCCTTCATGTAATCTTCTCAGACAAAAAAAACTATGAGGTGGAAATGAGGAGAACACATAAAAATATCAACTTATAATAAGACATATTTTTACACCATTACTTGTAGCGTTTTGGTAATATTCAACTAATTATTTATTTTGTATCTGTAGATCCTTGTGGTAGAACAAGTTAATATATAAAAATTCAAATAAATCTGAGGACCCATGGTTTAATGGACTGGGTGATTTAATGTGGAATTACCCTATTTCATAAATTGTATATTTTCCATGTGAATATTTTGTGTTATATTATTTAGTGTTTGAACTTTATGCCATTACACTTTTTTTTTATAACAATTTTATAAGAACACTAAGGCTTAAATTGGTCAAAATTTAAGAACAAACTAAGAACAAGCCTAAGGCTTAATTAATAATTAGGTTGGTGCATTTGCAACTGTAAGACCCCATTACGGAAGAATATTCAAAGATATAGGAAGAATAATAGGTGCAAGATAAATTTAGTATTATTCTTCACGAATATTCTTCAGTGTAATTGGGCCTGTACTTGTTTGTTTTTTTCTTTTCTTTGTAGATGTTTATGCAACTTATGGAGTAAAAAACACAACCAATATTTCTTACATATATTTAAGAACAGAATCAGAACAAATCAAGGCTAGAATCAGCTAAAAATTAAGAACAGCTAAGGCTGAACCCAATTTACCTGGTTCTTATTTTAAAAAAAAGTGTGCATGTTATAGTAATAAGATTTACAAGTTTTAATAAAATGTGCGTCATATTTTCATTATTTTTTGAAAAATTTACCATTACTTCAGTGAACTTTTTGAGAAGCTTACAAATGAGTCCCCACTTATTTTATTGTTTTTCCTGATAGAAGCCACCTAGATTAATGTGCACAAAAAATTTCAAGATTAAAAAGAATGTCCATCATAGATAACGAACCCATTCAATAGAAAGTAAATTTTTTTTAAATTTGGGCGGGGCACTTTTTAATGACTCATAACTTCAGAATAAAAAACTCTCATCACTTGAATCTTTGCAAAAAACTATCTAGCATGAGTAGATCAACATTCAATTTGATTTGTAAAATTTAAAAAGTTTGTTCTTAAGAACGAGCTCATTGAAATCTCAAAAATGTACAATTTATTTAAAAAGACTTAAAGTTTAGGCTGCCATTATGGAATAACGACAAATGTCAGATTTTCAATTTATTGCTAATCAGAAATTGTCCACAGAGCACTTACTAGCCTGAAAAAATTGAGGTATTTAAACAATTTCTTCAAAAGTTATTAACCTCTAAAAATCATTATTTTGCCAGAGAGGTGCAATTTTAAGCAAAATGCTAATTTTTTAAGTAGCCATTTCTCAAGAACTAGATACGATATTGAGCTGAAATTTTCAGGATTTACTTATCTCATTGGTACATTCCATACCACCAAGTTTCAACAAATTCTGAGGGGGGTCATGTGGAAGTTTGCCAGAATTTGGTCCATTTGGCATGGAATGACCCTTCTAATAAAAAATTGGTTGTCCGTAAAAACTTCTGGTCGTCCGACTAAATATTTAAAACTCGATCATTTCTTGTTGTCTATAATAGTAGTTTTAAACTATGAGATTCTCCATTAACCATTGTTTCAAAGGCCAGGCACGCATTTGCGTGTATATCTATCATCATCGACAATGTTAATGTTTACTTTGATACAAATAAACAAAAATACAAAATATAAATACAAATATAAACAAACAAAAATTAATTCAATGAATGAATATTTAATGATTAATACAACTCTTGGCTTAGTACAATAAATAACAGTTGATTTTTAATCAATGAATATCTGATTAGTGTCATTTCTTTTTCTCTCTTTAGGGCCAAAAATAGCAGTTTGATTATCCATAAAACAATTTTCAATTTTAGTTTCAATACTTTATATATAACTAGCTGATAGTACCCGCCGTGCAGGGTAATTCGAATTGTAAAATTACAAAATCAATAACAAAAGAATGAATTAGAAGTTGTGAACTTTGTCGGCGCCGCGCGGACCACCTTTCATTTATTTATTTAGTATTCTTTGAAACGCTTGAGAATGTTAAAAATTTCTGTTTGCGAAAACCTGCTCTGTGTTATTACGAATCTGCAGAGCAATTTCAAAAGAAATCTGTGCAGTGGTTTTTGAGTCTATAGAGCATACACTCACTCACTCACACACAAGTTATTCTTTTATATATTGAGATATTCTTATTTTAACTTTGTACCCTCATTTAATAATGAAACAAAACACTAACTTGCTTTGTTATTACGAAAGAATAAATTAAGAAGTTTTTGTTCTAAAGAACACCTCACTTTCCAGCACAGTCATTTTGTTTGGAAATAACTAATTGTCCCATCGGACAGTTGGAAGGCAATGATTTAAAAGATTCACTCGTCTGTGGCAAAATTCCGTTGCGCCATACTGTCGGACGACCGTTAGGTTATATAACTGACTGTGTTATCTTCCTTGCTATGATTGGTGGCCAACAAGCTTCTTAGTTAAATCATGTCATGATGATGAATGAACCAACTCTTACGTTCTCAACTGCTTGTGGAGTAGTGATTTCAGTAAACTCTGGAGATTCAGAATTTGTTTTCCCATTTTCCCAAGTTGTTAACATTGTAACTTACAGTTAGAATATGGCTTCATATTGGTTGTACCATCCTCGTGTTCCCAATAATGAGCACTGAAAATTCCTGGTAGGACAGGTGCTGTGTAAATAACTGCACAAAGGTACGTTTCAACGGCATTCCTTACTTCTTCTGCTTTCACCAAAAACACATTCATGTAACTTTCACCGTTACTTGCTTTATAGAATGATTCAGCATTGGTAATGTTGACTTCTTTCCGGATAACTTCTTGTGTTGCCATTCTTTTTATCCTCCCACCAATCCCATCTACTGGTCCTTTCCCATGAGATATTGCAAAATAGTTCCAAGAAATCTTTAATGTGTCGCTTTTATAGCCATGATATTGAGGCAGCAATGAAACGATTTTTGAACTCACTGCTTGGGCCATCAGACCAAATATGTATTATCTTGATATTTTTGCAATACATCAAGGGATAATCTTATACTTTGAATTACTTCCTTGTTTTATTTAAATGTTATGTTTTCTAGTTTTTATAACTCTTGTGATAACTTTTCCTTTAGTCAAAATTGAGTGTCACGCTGTGACGTCACAGCGTGACCAAGTTTGCGGTTCAATTAAGACAATATGAGAAATATTTTCAAAAAAATTTTTCATGTTTTTCTTCTAACATGAGATGTTTCATTTACCCACAAAATATATTTACATAAATATTTTAGTATTGGTACAAATTGAAACTTTTTGTACTACACTTTGTCACAGCGTGACATAGTTGATAACTTTCACCATTAAAAAATGAGCGGGACTAAATTTTTTTGGGGGAAATTTTATTTTTTACTACTTGTAATAAGCAGATCTCTCAAACAGAAACAAATTTAAAATAAAATCCATTGTGAGTCTTCATGGAAATCATTAAAAGACAATCAGATAATAGACTTACTTTTGTGTCTTAAAAAGACGTAATTTTCGCAACATTTCCGATCAAAAATTCTAAAAATTAAAATTTTTGGATAATTTGTAGTATACAATTTCTTAAAGAGAATTTTTTTAGCTTTCAAAACATATGGATGTGAAAACCTTAGCAGCTTTCTGAAATTTTCATGTTTTGCAGAGACGAGCATGGAATGGCTGACCTCCCTCGTGTTCCCACCATCAGTCTAAACTGACAGGTGACATTATTTGGTCCTGAAGACCAAGATAATTAATTTTAAAAATTTTTATGTTTCAATCCGTTCTTAACTTGTTAAAAGGCATAACATATAAAAAAAATAAACAAAAAACTCGGAGTTGAGATAATATGGTATGGGTTACTAAGGGAGTATGTGTTTTTAAGGGGCACCTACTGGTATTCCTATGACAGAACTAGAACACTGAAAGACCTCTAATACCATTATGCATGTTAGATTTACAGTAATTTGCAACACATACTTTTGTAACCTAGGCATAATGTCATCCATCATTAATGGTCACTTGTGGGCAAAACTCTTAACTTAGTATAGTATTTTTAGTTTATGTAACCCAGAACATTTGTGTTGGTACGGTAATGAAGTAAAAATGTCACATTTCCCATTTTTCATCACCTTCATGTCTAGAGTTTTTGCATTGGGAAGAAGTAAATATATACTTACTGGTGGACCTGCAATTCCTGCACTTATCACTGGCGCCATTTGCAATTTATATATTTATTTTGTTTATATAATATCTGTAAAAATATAACATATGAATAGGTTAGGAGAAATCAAACGAGGCGCACTCAAATGTACCGGTATTGCGGTGTCGAACGTGAAAATCTCTAAACGCCATTATATTTTATTACCTATTTGAATTGCAAAGGCTTTCGGGTAAAATTTGTTTTATAAAAAAATAGTCGCAAAACTCTGTACGAATAGATACCGTTTACGAAAAATACCATTTTTTATCACACCCTAATCTGTTTCTAACTTAGTGCAAACAATTCGATTTTTAATTTTGAAATTGACTTTAGTTTGTTTCAAAATGGCATGCATCCAAACGAAAGCTTTCTACAACGAGTCTCACTGACAATTGACAAATATATAAGGCTTTGAAAGAAATCGAGGGTGTCCGGTGAATTGCCCCCCAGAAGATTGCACCTTGAAAGAATTGCCCCGGAGAGTTTCTCCCCCTCCCGCCCTTAAAATTTTGCTCTCAACACAAAGAGGTCGGGTCGGTGTGTTCACACCGACCTAGTTTTACTGACTGTGAACAGGCATTGCCATTAATTGTAAGTTGCAAAACTGAATATTATGCTCAAAATACTTGTGAATTTTCAAAACCGGTTAAGGCTGATTTCCACTAGACGAATTCGTCGCAGCGAATCTATATTTTTTGCTTATACAAGGCCGTCGACACGGGTTTCGATATGGTGGGGGGGGGGGGGGGGGGGGGGGCATAAAGCTAGTGACTTAAGAGGAAAATTTTGACCACCCTAGATTGGCTAAAAACGCACTCTCCAACATGAAATGACACAATGTATTTCCTGTATTATTTGTAAAATTTGCAACACATGACAGCTTATACATTGGAAAAATATCTGTATACTAGGAGTTTATCCGAATCATCCGAATTGACGAAAACATTCTTCATCATTTTTGATGAGAGAATTTAATAAGGACTGTAATCTCTCCTACCGTTCCCATAACCTCATTTAAAATTCTACATTGTTTATTTGCAATCATTTATCGACAGACTCAGCAAATGGCCGTGGCAATAGGTAGACAGAGCTTTTGGCTGTTATCTCGCATTTTGTTGTTCTCTCCACTATTTTTCCCCCATCATCTTGCTCGCCCCATCATATGTTTGTCGTTGCAGATTTTGGAGCGAAAGTTCGAAACGATCAGCGAATCTTTAATTGCAGCTGCGATTGTATCACTGTTGACGTGTGGCAGCTCATAATAACCCAAATAGTCCTCTATGGCTTTAAGGGTTTCTCCAATCCAATGTAGACAGAATGAGAATTGCTCTTTATTGGAAACATCTGAATATTCATCACAAATGATGCCATAGCATTTACTCTGTTTTATAGCATTCAATTTAGCCATGAGAGATAAAAACTCATTTTGATAATCTTGACGTGTATATTTTCTTTTATTGGCAGTTACAGGAGGTAAAAGTCTTGCAATTTCAGTGTTATCTTTACTTCGCCGAAGTAACAATTGAGTTAGGTTATCATCTAAATGATCATTCCCTCTTAATGCTATCCCCTTCTATGTCAAAAAATATATATTTGCCAAAAAAGTGTGTGCGTGTGTGTGTGTGTGTGTGTGTGAGGGGGGGCGGGGGCATGGCCTTCTTTTTTAAATAGTTCCAGAAGTTTGGATGTTAAACAGAAAGATGCTCAAAGATTGATGGCAAATAAGGGGTTTCGGCGAGGAGCATTTTGGCGAAATCAACCTATGTATGTGTCCTCAAAAATATTGCATGCCATTTTACCTGCGCCTCGAAGAACAAATTTTCTTTCCCCAAGGTAGTGTTGATATCATGCTACACCCCAACGAGTCTTTCCGACGTACCCGTCATCGAGAAATTTTATGCTGATCTGCAGAAGGCCATTGACGGCGCAGGACTTCACGCATTCGTGAGCATCCTTGGTGACTTTAACGCCCGTCTACAACACTCTGCCACTAGTCCATGTATCTATTCAGATGTCGCCAACCGCAACACAGACTTCTTCGAGGACTTCCTACAGTCCAACTCTTTGTATTCCTCAAACGCAACATTCCAGAAGAAACGTGGACGATTGTACACTCACAAAGGTGCGCAGGGATACCTATCTCAGATTGACCATATACTCTTCCGTCTAAAACACAAGAACTCAGTGCGAGACTGCGCGGCAATGACGTTTAGACCGTTTGAATCTGACCATCGGCTTGTTTCAGCAACAGTGCAGTTGAGTCTGCGAGCAAAATCAACATTTCGTAACACCGCCCTGCGATATGACTGGTCGACCCTGAGAGAAGAAACCATATCAACTGCCTTCCGACTGGTTTGTATGAACAGATATGCTGCATTAACCACCCCTGATACGAATATACCAACGGATCATCATAGGAAATACACTGCCTTCGCGTCGGCTGTGCAGGAAGCTGCAGCTAAAACCATTCCAAAGATTATGCCTCGTAAAAGTGGTATTCCATGAGAAGACCAGCAAGTTATTCAGGCGCGAGGTGCCCTCGAAGATGGCAAGAAACGGAACAGACTGATCAAATCCGATGTGACACAGGAGGCAGTTGCGAATTCTTCGCTGAATCTAGCGCGGGTGTACGCTACAAACCAGGCTGAATACATATATAAGCATATGGCAGACATTGCCTCCGCCGATGAAAGTCGCCAACATGCAGTCGCTTGGAAGGTGGTCAACAACCTGAGTGGACGAAAGTCTAAATCCACCGTGAAGATCAAGGCCGAAAGTCCACAAGACCGCATTGTCGGATGGAAAAACCACTTCGAGAAACTGCTAAACAACCCACTCAGTGGAGTGGATGAGACGTTTGAACCCGAACAGATCGCCACCGAACCGCTTGACATTACCACCGGCGAGATTACATGGGATGAACTAACCGCTGATGATCGCCAGATGAAGAACGGGAAAGCCTCCGGTGTTGACTCAGTGCCGAACGAAGTGTTCAAGGATGACGAAATTCTGATGCTGCTCCACCCCATCCTGAATGAAGTTCTGACCACTAAGTCTCCACCAGCCGAATTCCTCAAGAACAAGCTCATTGCGCTGCCGAAGAAGGGTGACCAAAGCTCCTACGACAACTACAGAAGCATCACCCTAACGTCTTGTACCGCCAAACTCTTCAATCGCGTGATTTTGTACCATATCCGAGACCCAGTGGAGAAACTTCTGCGCCCGAACCAAAACGGCTTCCGCCCATCTAGGAGCACCCTGGAGCCAAATCTGGCGCTACGTAGACTAATCGAAAACATATCGGCAAAAAAGAACTTGTCGTTGTGCAGCATGTTTGTAGATTTTCGGAAGGCTTTTGACTTCGTTTCACGCGAGCGGTTGTTACTTATCCTATCTGCGTACGGCATTCTTGATCCTCTCATCGCTGCGATGAAGTGCCTCTACGACGGTTCTACCAGCTTTGTTAGCACTGCTGATGGCGACTCAGACCCATTCCTTGTCACCACTAGTGTGTTGCAGAGTGACACACCCGCACCAATCCTTTTTATCATTGTCTTGGTCTATGTGCTCCGCATGTCAATCGAACCTGTGTTAGGACTGCAGACGAGGGCCAGACAGAGCCAACGACACCCTGCAAAGACATTGACTGACCTAGACTTTGCGGAAAAACTTGCACTGTTAGCATCCACCGTCGTGAATGGGCAAAAACTTCTCACAAACCTGGAAGAAGTCGCCGTCGAAGTTGGCTTGCTAATCAACTAGAAGAAGACGAAATACTTATGCGTTGGGACTGCTGCTGCCTCGGGAATCCCTGTTCGGATAAGAAAAGGAGAAATTGACCAAGTTGATGACTTCTGCTACCTGGGATTATATGTGCGAACGAGCGAACAGGACATCAAGGCTAGAAAAGCACTGGTGTTCAAGGTCTGGTGTGGACGTGTGTTAAAAGCACACAATGTCATAGCGCTCAAACATAGCTTCTCCCAGACAAACCCCACGTACACGTCGTGAGCACTGCTTCGCTAACGGAGCTCTGATGAAACGGCGGGTGTTCTGCGCCATAAAACTGGACCCCCCTGCCTTGTAGACCAAAGTTCTTGAACCAAAGGCTAAGGGTGAAGTAACCCCTACAGAAACCCCCGGAGGAGCTCAGGCCCTGTTAGCTGAGGCATGCAAGACCCACTGGCGCGTGGAAAACGCTCTGATGCCCAGAAACCTGAGTCCCAGTCATGGGTTAAATGACAAAAGGGGCAAAGGGAGCTCCTGTAAACCACAGTGAATGAAATCGTTTGCAAATTGACTACATCCTTTTAAGAAACAAGTGGAAGGACAATGTTCGAGATACACAGGCATATTCTTCATTTTCGTCAGTCGGCTCAGATCATAGAGTTGTCTCCATCCACATTACTCTGAGTCTCAGGTCTTCCAAAAGGCCAGCACAAAATCCCATAAAACAAATTGATTGGGTCAAACTCTCTTCAAACAACACTCTTAGGCATACATTTGCTGTTGATGTTAAAAATCGTTTCGAAACGCTCTCAGACCCCTCTGAGGATATTGAAACACGCTACAACAATCTCATCATATCAACAGAAGAGATTGCTCTGTCGACCTTGCCGAAGAAGGAAAAGATAAAAAAGACATCCGTTTGTGATATCACTGTGAGAGATGCAAGAGAAGACCTACTGAAGGCAAAACGAAGACACGAGCAAAGATCAACAAGAAGTACATTTAAGGAGATCACGATTGCACAAGAAAAGCTTGACGACGCATACGCCAGTGCTGACGCCGCCTTCATCCAAAAGGAGATTGACAAAATTTCTACACTTCACTCTGCCAAACAACATGCTGCAGCATGGAAAATGATAAATAAACTTTCAGGGAGAAAAGAAAACCCATCAATAAGACTCAAAGGGGGTACAGATGAACTGCGCAAAACCAAGTGGCTAGAACACTTCAAAAAATTGTTTGGTGGACCTCCACAAACAAGTATAGTGCCTCTTCCTCTACGCCAAATCTCTAGCCCCCTGAACATCAACACCAATCCTTTCACGCTCAACGAAATCAAATCAACAGTCAAGATATTCTCCAACAACAAATCTCCAGGGCTTGAAAACACACCAACACTACTGTGGAAAGATCCAATATTTGGTGACCTTCTTCTAGAGTTCTGCAACTACACCTTTACATCTCATTCACCTCCATCAGCCTGGCTGAAGGGTGGAATAGTCCCTGTTCCAAAGAAAGGTGACCTAACATCTCTGCAAATTATAGAGGTATCTCTCTCATGCCAATCGCCGCCAAAATCAACAACAAACTTTTGCTAAACAGAATTGCCCCAGCCCTCGATCCTCTCTTGAGCAAGAACCAGGATGGATTTAGAAGAGGCAGGTCGACTATCGCACAAATACTATCAATTAGGCAGATACTAGAAGAGATGAGGAAATATAACAAAGATGTCAGCATATGATTTGTTGACTTTCGCAAGGGATTCGACTCAATCAGCAGAGATCTGATGTTCAAAATCCTCCAACTCTATGGGATACCTTCTAGAATTGTTGAGGCTATAAGAGCTCTCTACATAAACACCAGTGCCAAAATTATATCACCAGATGATGAGACTGATTCTTTTGAAGTAAAGGCATGAGTTTTGCAAGGGGACACCCTTGCCCCTTTCCTATTCATTGTTGTTCTAGACTACATATTGCGTATTTCCCTAGATAACATGGTAGATAAAGGGCTCTTGTTGAAACCTGGTCAAAGTAGTCGCCGCCCTGCACAGTACCTGACTGATCTTGATTTTGCTGATGATCTTGGACTCATCTCACAATCCATAAATGATGCTGAATCTCTCCCACAACCGCTTGAGCAAGTTGCAAACCAGGTTGGCGTCCACCTCAACAAAAGTAAAACAGAATATCTCGCAACCTCCCCTGAAGTGTTTGAGTTAAAATCACTTAATGGATTCTCCATCAAAAGGGTAGAGGATTTCAAATATCTTGGGGCTCACATCAAAGACTCGGAGAAAGACTTCAACATCAGCAAAGCTCTTGCATGGGCTGCATGGAACAAACTTGAAAAGATTTGGTGTTCAAATCTCCCCTCCTCTCTAAAGGTCCAAACATTCCAAACTCTAATTGAATCTGTCCTCTTATATGGATCGGAAACTTGGGCCTTATCTGTTCACCTCAAAAAGCGACTAGATGGAGTCTACACAAATCTACTCAGAAGAATCCAACATATCAGCTGAAGATCACATGGAACATTAGAAACCATATGTGGAAGCCTGAGCCCAATATTGCTGAAACTAAAACGAAAACGTCTCCAGTTTGCTGGCCACTGTCACCGCGCCGGAAACGAGATCATCTAATCTCTTCTTCTATGGCATCCGGCCGGAAATATCCACTCGCGAAAATTGAATTTCCCAGATACCATAGCACGAGATTCCGGGTTGGACATTAGGGATCTGGGAAAAGCAATGAAAAACAGGACTGTGTGAAATTGGATTGTCACAGGAGATCCGACCACCCGTAAGGTGGCCGGAGGATGATGATGATGATGATGATGAGGAGGAGGAGGAAAGCACTTGCGTGGACTGCAGCTGACAAGATGTGGCGTATTTGGAAGTCCCCCATGATAGCTCGCGAACTGAAGATTGATCTATGCGACATTGTGTCGCATAGATCAGCCGGCGTCTGATGAAGGATACTGGGATGAACAACATCGCCGAGCTTCATCGTTGCATGCTTGATCGAGATGGTTGGAAGTTGAGAATTCGGGCAGCGGCCGGTGTCGTTTAACAACGCACAGAACAATGATGAAAAGTATTCCAGCAAATTGTCCGCATCGCCATTAAAATTGTTTCGAATTTCTTGACACAATGTGACAAAGCTATTAATTACGTCATTTGGTGGGACAAAAGCTAGAGCACAAACCATCCTCAGATGCAAAGCAACATCGAACATAAATGGTAAAAGCAACCTTATATTTCAATTTGCGGCCGGGTGTTGAAAACAGCGTTAATTGCAGATTTTTCGAAATCGACTAATATGTAATCTGGATCATTTCCATTCATTATATTAAAAATTTCTTGGAAAAACCTTGTGTACGTGTCTCTTGTTTGGAAGTAGTGCAAACACACATGGAAAAATACGCCCATTTTGTTCTGCATGTACACTGTAAGAATCATATTGCTTTGTTACTTTCTTGACGCATTTTTTTCTTCGTTTTTTTCCCATTGTAGGTATATATGCCATTCTGAAATGCAATTCACCGGTGGGCAATCTTCCGTGGGCAATTTTAATGGAGGCAATTCACCGGGAGACAATTCTCCCTGTACCGGTCAATACAGTGTACGTCAAGTCTATTGTTTATGTTATTGACCGATAATATTACTAGTACTCAGTGGTAGGTAGTTTCAAACCACCATTTGGACAACTTTTACTTTGCCGTCATCATGGCTAATCTCGTCGATTACTTGTATTTTTAAGAACAAAGGATCGCGAATTAATGCAGCCAAGGTCTTTCCATCATGTCCACTTGTTCAAAGATCTTACTATCTATATTTATTCTAGATTAAGAGATACATATGAAAGAATAATTAGCAACTGTCAGTTTGGATTTTGATCTAATCGATCAACGACAGACGGTATTTTTATTCTTCAGAATTCCGTAAATATATCCTCCAAACCTTTCTTCGTATGTTTTATTGATTTAAAAGCAGCATATGATTGGATAGACCGCGATATGCTATTTAAAATCCTAGAAATACGTCTGAAATCCCCCATAATAGTAAAGATTTTGAAGGTATTCTACACTGGTACATCAGCAGCAATTAAGAGCTCCAAAAAATTTTTTAAAACTTTTACAGGTTGGAGACAAAGCGGTCTTGAATCACCTGTACTATTTAATATTTATTTGGACTTCGTTCTGAGGTACGTTGAACACGAGGTGCTGATGAAGTTACCTAACACCGGACTTCAGTACGAGTATCGCATCCCAAGTCATTGCTCGACGCGCGAACAGCGCAGTGTACATGGTCTGAGTGGAGTTCAACGACTCTTTATATGCCGGCGATATTGTTCTTTTGTGCTCTAATATTGACAAGCTATCTGAGATTGTGAGTATATATCACAAAACCTTCACCAGATTTGGTTTAACGATCTCCAGTGATAAAACAGAGACCATGGCATTTAATGTCCCAGAAGGTATTAAGGCAAGACCATCATTGACTTCAATTGGAGGAGTTGCATTAAAGAATGTCCGCAGATTTAAATACCTTGGTCAACTTATTACTAACACCGATGTAGATCCATCATCTTATCTCACATTCCGAATATCATAAGCATTCCAGAAATGGAATGAATTAAATGTCTTCCTTACTGATCGAAGAATAAATCTCTCCAACCGCATCAAAATATTAGAAGCTTGTGTGCGCAGCCGTCTGCTATATAGTGCACAATCCTGGGAACTGAGTGCCAGTCAGTTCACTAAACTTGAGTCCATTTGGCACGGTTTTCTCAAGAAAATGACAACAAACGGCTACAAAAGGGAAAATGTTCCGGCGGAATATTTGAAGGGCAAAAAGCGGGCTGAGAAAACAAATGCTATCGTAGCTGAGCCGGATGACCTGGAGTGGTCATTTGTGTATAGTAACACACAATTACAAAAAATAACAAAAACAAAAGTTATTTTTATTTTTAATGTGGATTACCAAAAGAAAATTCATTCCGCAGGGCTGGCTTTTATTTTCACCACATGAAATTTAGTTTCCAATGTTTTCTGAAAATTTTATAAGAAATAAGTGATTATTTTTTTATATATTGCACTTTTGTGCCACCTGATTTTTTTGTTTTTTGCTTAAGATCAAGAAATTGTATTGATTGTTCTTTTACCAAATTTTGTTCATATTCATATTTCTTTGTTTCGTTAATGTTTCTTCACTTCATTTTTGAGAAGTATACTTAGCTTCAGTTGTGAGAATGGATACTTGACCAAAAAAGAACATCTGTTTTTATGCGAGAAATTTTTGCTGACATCAACAATGCAAAATCATGATGTAAATTTCGAAACAAATATTACTTTTGTATACACTTCATAAATAACTATAACATTATCAATTTTCAATCAAATAACATAAATGATTGAAAAGTTATAAAGTCAACAAATTTAGAAAAAAGAGCTAAATGTAGTGCCGACATCAGCAAAATTGTTTTTAAATGTGGATAATTAGACCTACTTAGAATCAAACTATATTATATTACCTTTCAAATAACGGGTAGAACAGCCTAAAACAAATTTTAGGGAGATTGTAATCCTTTGAGGAAATTTGAAGTCATTTTTGAAATAAATCATCAATTTCAAAGAAATTGCTGACGTCAGCAAAAAATATTCTCTAAATTTTTGTTTTCAATTGACTTTTCGAAACAAGGTATTCATGAAAATATTCCAGCCAAATTTGATCTTCATAGCGTTTGTCGTTCAAAAGCTAACCAGGAGGGTGAGTTTTACCCTCCACCCAACCATCTATCGTTTATTTATTTATTTGAAAAATGTTTATACAAGATAGCCAATTCAGCTAAATATATAATATATAAAAACTGTTATCCTATTGGGTCCATCAAAAAGCCCAACCACAATAGGGTTAACTTTTTGAATAACTTGTAGGCCTAGCCTAGTACACATTAGAAAGGCATGGCGCCTTGGTTAAAAAATCAAAACATGAGACAGTAATAAAGACAAGAACAAGGTTGCTTATACCACTCCCTACTGTTTATATTAATTTGCAATTATTACGCGATGAACGAACTTGTTTATTTAAAAAATGAACAGTATGCAAAAATACCGTCCCAAACAATGCCTTGCATTCTTCCTTTGTTCCATTCTTTCTTATAATTCTATGGCACCAGACGTTTTCTGGTCTAAAATTTCGAATGTTAAGCATGTTACATCAGGTAGCAGTAGGTCTAGTCAACTGTCCAAATTTATGAAATTATTGCTTGTATTGTCGCATACAAATTGTGATGTGGTGCGGGCTTTCAGCACAATGGGACATATCCGCACACCCTTTAGAGCTAGTCTCGCTCGTCAGTCACTAGTTAATTTAATGTCATGCAAAATTAATAAGTTCCCAGACTTAGACTGCCGTAAATTTCATCTAAATTCCAGCGTACTTTCGGCTGCAAAGAAATCAACAAACAACTACAACATAAGACTAGCAGAACAGCAGTAATTGGTTAAATGTATATATGTTCACCGCTTGTAAATACATAATAATAATAATTAGCTACTTCAACTAAAGGTCTTAAAGGGGAACTGACGGGTTGGAATATTTTTTATTTTAGTCTTTATTTTCGATTTTTTATCCATTCAATATAGAAAAATCAAATTTGCAAGCCATTACTCCCTGCCACTATTATGTAATACTCATCTAAATATACAACATCCAAAAATCGCATTTCAAATTTCGCGGTAAAAATTTCGATCCGTGACGTCATTTCGAGAACGGTGTTTATTCAGTCGCCTACATTTTTAATTGTGACGAATATTCTTTAGTAAAATCTTTTTTTTTAATTAATTGTAATCAATAGAATCATAAGGGACCATATACGGCTAAATGTGTCCTTTAGAGATCCTAGCTACATTATATATCTTTTATGTCAATAGTTTAAAGAGATTTGTACATGATAGTATTTTACACCGAATTTCGTGACATATTTTATAAAGTCGTGATTGTACATATACATATATATTGTGAAATCTTCTTCTACTCAGGATACAGTGCTCGATAAACTGCGCGTTGCAGAAAGAGCGAGTTAGTTGATAAAGAAAAGATTCAATAATTTATTTTCCAGAAATTAAAGTTTCATGCCCGTTCTGGACAATCTTCAGCTAGAAATAAATTGTCAATACAAAAAACCGTTAAAAATATAAATACGACACTAGCATGTTTTCATTATTCGCGTCACAATCCTTTACGTGTTATCGTCAGGATTGTGGAGCATTAGGAGATGTTTTCGTCGATGGCGGCATTTGGCGATTATCTCAGTTCTTTTATTGAGAAGATTTCTCCCAGGATAATTGACTATTTCAATTTTTTCTTTTAAGCACAGTGAGCAATATTTCGATTCTGGGCTGTAAGGTTTCGCTTTTTTAACAATTCTCCACGTGACAGTGGGAGTGCCGTTCAATTCTTTTATTTTCCATATTTCAACAGAGAGTGAAGTGCTGCTTCTGTATCTTTCATTGAAAAATTACGATTTATGGTTTGCAAACCGCTTCTTGAAAGTACTTTCGCACAGTCCAATGTATTTTTTCTCCTGATAAATTGGCAAATTGGATGTAATTGTGGCTTCATATATGATATTCTTCACCAGACAGTTTTGGTTTAGTGGGCAGCTGTCTTTTTTCATACAATTGCATGTTCTGTTAGGGTTCACGGGTGGTGGTGTTAAGATTTTTTTGTTGTGTCCGTTTATAACCGCTTTCATGTTTGGCATACAGCTGTAGCTGACTTTAACGTTGTGTTTGTTAAATATCTTGTGTAACTTATGTTGTCTGAGATAATCGCTAAATGCCACTATCGACGAAAACATCTCCTAATGCTCCACAATCCTGACGATCATACGTAAAGGATTGTGACGCGAATAATGAAAACATGCTAGTGTCGTATTTATATTTTTAACGGTTTTTTGTATTGACAATTTATTTCTAGCTGAAGATTGTCCAGAACGGGCATGAAACTTTAAGTTCTGGAAAATAAATTATTGAATCTTTTCTTTATCAACTATATATATATATATATATATAAAAATTGGTATTCCCAATCCTCCTTGTTTTGCTGGGAGTGACAGTAGTTTTCGTTCTGCTTGATTGACTGTTACTCCACCGGTAATGGACGGGATGAATTTAGTTAGGATTACATCATCCAGAAGTTTCAGTAGATTGCTAATACCAGGTATAGTTCTCATAAAATAATTCATCTTGTGTTTTTATCCATTTACAAAGCAACTGTACGCAGATTGGGGCTCTATTTTAGCAATCTCACTTAGTAGTTGTAATTCTTCTACCCATTGATCGACTTTTTGTGATACGTATTCATTTCTAAAACCATTTGTCCCGACTACAGCACCAAGATGTCGTTTTCCACGTTGCGTTATTTTGATTTCTGTGTTGTTGAATGTTTTAGTTGCTTTTTCTAACACACAAGGTTTCACTATCAGCCAGCATTTCTTTACTTCAGGGTAGTACCCAAATTTAGGACCGAGTTGGCACAAACTCTCCCACCAATGATTTAAATTTGTGATAGAACCACCTGCTGAAAAATCATCTGCTTACGCTGCCATTTTTGTTCATTTGTCAGGAAGTTGATCTGTTATTTCTAGCATCATTAGCATCAGTGGGAATACAGCAATAGCATAAATTGCCATTGCAATAGGATCATCTTGAGTGGTACCTTCAGATGATGTTATTTCGCATCCACCAATGATGAACAGCCTAGATGGTAGACTATGCGAATTCTGAACGTATGTTGCAAATGCAGGACATACAACACCAACATTATGTAGGAGCGTTTTTCTTTTAACTGCATTGAATGCATTGGATGCGGCTATAAGTAACACTGCTTCTGTGTCTTCCTCTTCATAAATATGATGCATAGCATGAACAGCAGCTTCACACTTGGCTTCATGACCGGCGCATACCTGGGGTGAACCAACGGATTGAAGAATTTATTCTCTAATTACTGATACAACGGCTTTACCAGCTATTCTGTAAAACTTCACCTACTTCAATTGGGCGTAAACCTGGATTTTTGTCTAGTGGAATAAGTCTACACGCAAGAAAAGCTTCCATACAATCACTTAAGCCATTTACAGTGCACAGTTTTCGAATGACGGTTGCAAACGTTTGGCAAAGATCAGTAGAACTGCCACCAAATGAATTGCTGACAAACAATCTTTGCCAGCCGTCAGCATCCATACCAGAAGAACCGGAGCCACCTTTTGTCTTAATAGCAGCTTTTATCACCGTTTCGGCGGAAACATTTTCAAACATTATGTGATGAACAATCTTTGGATTATCAGGTAGTAAAACGTCCAACGAGGCTTCGGCTGCTTTCGGATGTTTTTGTTTTAGGAGGTTCAAAGTTTCGTCATTGAGAGGCAAAACTCTATTCTGCATGTTGTTTGTTAAGAGTTTTATTGCACCATTCACGATTCCTTTATGCATCAGGTCTGCAAAGCGTTTAGAAAGTTCATCAATTGTTTGAGGCTTGAAAAACGTCTGGAGACTATTTTGGATGGTTTGGCTCTCCTTCAACAAAACTAACAAGTCACCTGCTTTCCAAAGTTTAATTCTTCTTTCAAGTGTTACTACATGCTCTCTACCTTTAGATTTCTTGCTTGGCTTTTGGAGCAACAGACTAGGCATGATCATAATGGATTTAAACAAAATGTTTAAGTGCAAAATCTTCAATCCAGGCGTTCATCAATCGTGTTATTTCATCTATATAATGTATACCAGCATTAACAGTTGGCAGCATAAATAGATTTTTTCGCCAATAAACAATTTGGTCATATACTATATCCAGATTTAGTTCAAATATCGTGTTACTGTATTCGCCCCACTGATATAGCATTTCTCGTGGGACTGAATCTTTTGTTTTACTATCAGGTGGTGGATCCGGAGGTTTTGGTTCTTTGTATGACTTTAAGCAAGAGCGAAAATGTTGATTCAACCCTCTCAACGTTTTAAAGTTTCTTGTACAGTTTTTAAAATTGAATTCGTTTCCGAGATTCGCTTAATGCATTTTTTCTCCCAAATGAACGGTGGTTATCATCTTGGCTGAATGTAAGTTGCGACTTCTTCTTGATTAATGTTTCATTGAAGATATTTTGCGTTCTTGCAATTGATTTGCTGCAATGTATCTTCAATATTTTATCAAGAGTCGGCTACCAAAAATCCGTTGACAAAAAACACGTCCGCCATCTTCGAAAGTCATTCATATATTTATAGTTGTGGATATTTTTCTTATTAATACGCTTCTTATTTTCCCTTTTACTGGGTTTGGCGTTAGGAAGGGCATCCAGCTGTAAAAACATATGCTTCAATAAACCATCAGATGATTAAACCTAGACAATTGTGGGGAATATCATCTTTTGAAAATGTGCAACCCACTATGAGTGGAAAAGGTCACGTAAAAACGGATGATGATGATGATGATTATGATGATGATGAATACGCTATAAATATACGTTAAATATCGAAAAAATTCGTTTACTGAATAATCTATCACGCACTTACCGCTCATAGCAACCATATGGTTACCAGTTACTTTACGACCTATTATTTGTCAATACAGAGTATGAGCATACAAAATTTCACTTTCCTGTGGAACTTTAATCATCATTGAAGAAAAGTAAATAAAAATATGTCAATAAAAAATTATGTTTATGTGATAAAGTAAGGTTTCAACGAGACCTGTGAAATAACTTGACACCCGAAATAACTTGCCCCTTTTTTGTTTTGACTGGTGACAGCGAGTCAAACCTATTGTTCGCAATATTGTAAACTGATTGGTTAAGAATGTCCTGTTTCTGTCTTGTATTTACATTCTTTCAGATTTCAGAAATGTTAATTTTTTTCTTTTTTCGTACCGATAGCACAACTTTTTAGACGCGTTATACAGATGGTAGTATTATAAGTTCGACACAAAATAATACTTCCCTTTCTGAAAGATCATACCTAGCTACCTTACTTAAATAAATATACTTCTTGTCGTAATAAATCATTTCAAGCTTGCTCGCAATCAACCTATTGATAACCAATCATATACTTTAAAGGAAGGATTTGTTGCGGGAAGAAAAAGTTGCGAAAGTTGCGATTTTACTTTCGCAACTTTAAAAGAAAAATTCGCGTACATTAAATGTTGCGAGACAGAACATTCATAAACAGTTGCGTACATAAAATGTTGCGAGTGAAGTTGAACTTACGCTAATTCTTCTTGTCGTTCCAAGCAACTTTGCGTTTGGACACTACATTTATTGCAAAATTAATACAGCATACTACGGTTATTTGAAAAATTGGAGACGGATTTTCTTATAAGCAGTTTCTACGGACCAGACTTTAATACTTTCATACCTCAATGTACACAGAAAGGTGTAAACTGAATATAACTTTACTTATACAAAAAAGGTCCAAAAACGTACGGTGAATAGAAACAAGCTGCCATGCGGAAGTGGTTTATGAAGTCCTCTGATAAAGGCAAAAAAGACCAAGACAAAATAAGAAAGAAACAATATATATTGATTAGAATCTACTTTTGTCCGACATTGATTCCGATTTCTCGCTTTGCGATTTTATTTAAACTGTAAGTAATAAAGTTTGCCTTGCCTTACCAAAAGTAAACAAGGTGTCAAGTTATTTCAGGTGTCAAGTTATTTCATGACAGACCACTTTTTGACATTTAAAGGTGTGTTCGTGAGACATGCAGAGAGAAACCCAGGGTTGATATATTTTAGCAAAAGTTGTTTTTAAATACTAGAGAAGTGACATTTTAAGGAACACCCGAAAAAGTAACCAAATACCATAAGATTAAGTTTTGTGATGCATTCATAATCATTCATAATTCAAAAGCCGTAAACAGTTAAACATTGTGTAAAGTTTGTAACGTAATGTAAAATAAGAAAAGAAGGAAGATTTTCAAAGAAAACCGACAGACATGTTTACATGCAATTTAAAAGTTCCATTCAACTTAGAGACAAAGAAATGCAGAAGAATTGCTGCATTCCATGGAAGAAAACAAGATCAAACCACAAAGAAACGTTCAGCTTGGTATGCAAAAATCATTTTACCAAAACTAATAAACATGCAAAAGACACTATAAAAGAAAATACATATGACTGCTTGGTTTTTTTCAACTTCAATTAAATTCTAGCACTTTCTTCGATTTTTCCGATCATTTTCAATTTTTCCATGATCACCATAGATATTGCGTTCAGGGCCGCCAAGAGAAACAAAAGCATGGGGGCAGAAGTGTTGTTGGGCCCTCGAACGAAAGCGCAGCGCGAGTGTTATTTTCAAAAAACAATATTTTAGTAGGGGGGGCTATTGAAATGGGCCTACCAACTCATTAGACCAAATCACTATTTTAATTTTTTAATTTTAAAGCATTTAAGCCCATTGCTAAACAAAATAAAAATTGTTTCAAATATTTATGAGCCCTTATTAAGCATGGGCCCCGGGTACTTTGCCCCCCTTGTCCCCTCTCTTGGTGGCCCTGATTGCGTTCGTTGTAAGATTTCAAGGGTAAAATGGCAAATAAAGACTAGTCTAAAGTTATCCAAAGCCAAGTGTTGTTTTATTTTCAAATGAATGGTATCATAACGTAAAAAGCATACAATATAGGATTTTAGTCGTCTAAAAAAATAACACTATTTTCTTCTTAACCTTTTTGGTCGACTGTAGCTACTTTTCTTGGTTGAATGATGAAAATATTTATGCGGCGGAAGATGATCATCGTAACGTTTTCAATATTTTTGAAGATATGTTTTAAAAGTGTGAAGAACAAAAAATCTGGTTAATAAAAAAACTAAAATGTTGAATTTTGATTGTCTTTTCCAAAAAAGGAACATCATCATCGTCATCATCCGTTTTTACGTGACATTTTCCACTCAGAGTGGGTTGCACGTTATCAAAAGATGATATTCCTCACAATTGTGTAGGTTTAATCATCTGATGGTTTATTGAAGCAGATGTTTTTACAGCTGGATGCCTTTCCTGACGCCAACCCCAGGAAGAGGGAAAACAGTGGCGAGTTAACCCACGCAAGATACCAACTTTGTATTTTAAACTCCATGGCAGCCGTGCATAAAGGACATGGGTGCTTATGTCAATGAGGTCAAAGATGTATCATGACGTTAGGAGCTTCCGTATTTTATAAATACAAGCGGCATTTTGGATAGGCTATCTTAGTCGGACTAATCCTGTCACCACCATAAATACCTACTGCCACAATAGCAAATATGCCAAGGTATATTTAAAGTGTATTTGTGGACTCGAAAAGAAGAGAACATGTTTTTAAAAACTGTATAACTGCTTACACCAAAAGGACTTATTTCTTCTTTTGCAGTCGGCTGTTTTCGACAATGACTGTTTATGATTGTTTTACCATACCTCTCCAATAGGGCCGATTTACAGAGCTTTGCTGCCAGGTGTGGTGGTCAATGCTTTTCATTTTCATGTTCCTCTTCATGACATCGTTAAAGTACAAATGAGGTTGGCCATGACTTCTTGATCCCTCTTTTAGCTTAATGCGTCTTAAATGACGCATCATGAACACGTGTAATTTCTTGACTTGGTATTGATAAATCCAAGTTTCTGCACCGTATAGTAATGTTAGTAACACAACAACCCTATATTTTGCATTTGGTTTTGAAGGGATATGATTGTTGCACCAAACATGCCCTGATTAGCTGTTGGTCATCGGTACAGTGTCCTTCACGGTCTTGTCCCCCCATGCTTAAAATGGAAAATGTCCTCCCCTCTCATTATTCCCCACCGTGGGTCCAAAAAAATTCTTGAGGGGGGCCTCGAGTGACTATTTAAAATAGCCAGTTGCAATTTGCAATTTACAGAAATGATAAATTTGGGGATCGTAATGGGGGCCAACCAGTAAAAATGGGCTGTGTTGAAGACTTTTATGTTAATTCAAATTATAAACAAATACAACTAATGTAAAGATAAACTTAAAAAAACCCATTTATCTCCACATCTTCTTCAAGTCGCTGTTTACACTTTTTCAGTACATTATCTATAATCTCAATAGTAGCTGCTATACGAAAGTCTTCCTTCAATCTTGATACCCGGCGATAGCGCAATGGGAATGACGTTTGGCTCTTAACTGGAAGGTTCTGGGTTGGATGCCATACTATCACAAAGTTGTTTAGTGAGCAGTTATGAATAAGAAACGCCGCATTTCATCAGAAATAACCGTAGCACAAATGGGAGCATTTAAATACACTAAAACGCCGGGTTGAGGTCTTCATGATAATGCTTACTGAGGGTTCTGGAAGCCTCGTTAAAAAACAAACAAACAAACTTCCATTCAAACAATTTGCTTCTATTTGATTTATGAGGGTTTTGTTGGATTGCAACTACACGTCTACACGATAGTCTTTGCGACGCACACTGTTTTTCAGTAGACTTGCAAACCCTTTATCTCTTACAGTCACTAGAGGGTCATCACTCGATTTACAAATGAAGTAGAATCCATCCAAAGACATCGGTGACCTTAAAACATATAGAAAAAACTTTATTTTTGTATAGGGGTAATTTACGGCTTATTTGGATAAATGTTGTGTCGATTAATTTTTTCAAGGCCTATGGGGTGCTCCAACTTATTTTTTTTCTCAAAAAAGGCAAAACAAGTAGAGAAACAGCAGTTTTAAATCTGTTATTAACTTACAATTAAATATTTGTTGCACACCTAGTAAACAAACACAAAAACGCACTTACCGAAAGTGTTTTCTCTTTTGATGCTTTCAGATCTACTAATAATAAACTCTCTCCCTTTTTATTTTGCTCAAATCTTTCTGACTATTTTATACTAACCACAAAGAAATAACACATTGAACATTTATCCTAACGACTTATCATCCTACTGATGGCGCCATCAAAGTCATCGCGTTTTATTTCTTCCTTATGATGCCGGCCCAAGAGTTGGCGCCCCAAAGAAATTATCCCATCCATCAAGAGAACAAAAAGTAACCAACTAATTTTAAGTTGTCTGTTCCCACGCCACTCTGCACACATGGACAAAAAATAAAATATGCAGCTTTATATGCAGTAATTAATAAACAAACTCCGACTTTATGGGGTTGTTTTTATAATGTTCAATCAGTTATTATGATGCAGTACTAATGTCCAATTCTTGTTGCAATCGCCATTTCATATATCGTTGGAAACAGTCTATTCACATTTATTTTTTCACCTTATTTAAATAGTCGGAGGAAAAAATGCACATTTACAAATATTATTTGAAAAATTACAGACTGTCCCGTCGGACAGTTGGACAGCACAAATATTCATCATATTCAAACATTTTTATCACTCAATAAAATATTCCTCTTTCCGTGACTATGTTGAATTGTTGTTGTATATTTATGATTTAAATTTAAAAAAAACAAAAAAAAGCGTCTGACATTCGGCTACAACTATTTTACTATTGTTTGCCGTATATGGTACTGATGACCTCTAAGTAGAATGAAACGCTTTTTAACAAAAATGTTTATCTTTTAAAAGTTGTAACAAGGTATGCGATATTCTTCTTACATCTCTCATATGGATCTCTTATCTGGGGACTGACAAAAAATCCAAATTTAAAAAAGGTTACTTCCCTTCAAAAATTAGCATTAAGCATAATGAATTTTTCTTCACGTAAACCACCCTCGACAAAGATATTTAATTCAATTCTTAAATTCAAAAGCCTGATTAAACCCAACAACCATCTTTTTAACTTCAAATACTCATTCTTATGCCACAAGAAGTTCAATTACTGTAAGGTATGGAAAGTCTTCAATCACTTACCAGTGTGTTTAAGACTGGAATATTATAAAAAAAACATTGACTCGGTTTTCAAGAACACCGAAAATATTGAAATGGTAAAGATCAATGAAATTTCTAGATATAAATTTAAAAAGTGTTTTTTTCAAAATATAATATCATCGTACGAGTAATACCTTACTAATAATTATTGGCCTCTTCGAACATACATCTTATGTTTTAAATTATTTTAATATATTTTTAGTTGTGGATATTTTTCTTATCAATACGCTACCGTAAACCTTCGCAGATAAGCCCTGGCAACACGGCCTCAACAACGATTTTAATGTCGATTATTAAAGTTCCTTTCTTGAAAATTTTAATGTCGAGAATGAAAATCATATCCGGCGAATACTGAACAAGCGAGACAAAGAGCAAAACAACCCAAATGAAACAGTGTTTTTCTTGTATAGACGGATTTCTGTGTTTATGTTTTGGTCGGCGCGACGCACATGCGCGAAAAATCGGGTGCAAAACAAACTGACTGAGAAGATAAACGAAGCGATTACTTACCTATTTAATTGAATTTTTTTACTGATATTTTGTATTTTCCATCAACACCATGCCATCGTGTTGTGCCGTAGGCTTCACAAATAGAAGTACAATGGAAAAAACATGACTTTTAAGAAAGTCCAAAGAAAAATCGAAAGAAACGGGAGCTTGGTAGATACTATGGTTGAGAACAATCAAAAGGTTGGAATGGGGCCGAAGCCAAGTTGAGAATGCACGTATTTGCAGTGAACACTTCATTTTTGGTGAGTTTTTATACTTTCTTATGCTTTAAAATTACTAAAAAAGGACTAAATCTGAAAGGGGTTTCAGTGCTAGCTCTATTCTCTTTCCAGTTCTTTGTTGCAATAAATTATATGTCCATGGTGTTAAGAGCCAGACTTTGGAATTTATTCTATGTACTTAATGATGTATTTTCTTAAATTTTCTTAGGTAAAAAAATCGGATGATCCCATCACCCCAGATTTAGTCCCTTCAATTTTCAAGCACACATCACACAACAAGTCAGACAAGATCCAAAGGAAACAAAGACATGAACGAATTTTAAATATGATCAAAAACCGTTGTAGATGATGATGATATGAATGTGTTAATGATATGGATGTAGATGATATCCCAGAGCCTGAAAAAGTTGTTGCTGAAAATGAAGAAATTAAAAAATTTGATATGTTATATTATGAATCTATGACTCTGTCAAGAAGTAGAACAACTTATGTTGTGTTTTAATTCTTGAGACAGGATCATTTTGCAATCAAACGACATGACTTGTAACAAAAGTATTCTTGGTAGTATTAAATAATTTCTTTTATTTTCTCTCTAGAATTTTTTGTCACTGTTTTGAATGCAAAAAAATGCCAGTTTAGAAGAGGACATTGTTAACCTGAAATAGAAACTCGTAAGAAACACAGCAGATGTTGCAAATGACACAAAATGACTCTTTAAAAAGGTTGTCCGAGATCCAAAAATTGTGTAGAAATGTGACATCAATTTCAATTTATCGAACAACCCTTCAACCTCAATACTCGAGCCAAAACTTGGTCAAATTATAAGAATACAAATACCATCAAGTATTTGATTGAATGTGCACCATCAGGAGCCATCAACTTTATTTTGGAAGGATGGGGAGGCAGAGAGTCAGACAAGGAGATCAAAAATAAATGTTGTTTCTTTTAATTTAAAAATGTTATTGAGAGTGGTGACCAAGTTTTGGCTGACCATGGTTTGACTATTAGTGAAGAATTGGCTTGTAAATGAGGTGTATTGGTAATTCCAGCTTTTACCAAAGGTAAAGACCAACTATATGCTCACGTAGTAGATAAAAGTCGTTCAATAGCCATACATATTGAAAAGGTAATTGGACGAATGCGTAAAACCACCACCCTACTAAGTATGATTCGATGCGAGGAAAGAACCCTGTTTGCTAGGATTGACAGGCGAGCGTTTTGCACACAGAACAGCGAACGAGACAAACGAAGCAACACTCAACATAAGCTTTTGGACCCAAGGCCAACGAGTATTTTTAGATGTAAAGTGTGTTCAACCCACATGGAACCCACACGGCACAACCCAGCGGCACAATGGAATGGAACTTATAAAGGGCTTCACAATGAATGAGAAAGAAAAGAAAAAGCATTAAAAAGAACAAATTCTTCAAGTAGCAAACGGATCGGACACGCCACTGGTATTCGCATCGAATGGCGCGATGGGCAAAGAATGTGCAGCGTTCTACAAACGTTTATCCGCGATGATTGCCGAGGAACGCAATACGCCATTTTCACAGACAGCAAGTTTCATCCGTACGAAAATATGCTTCTCGCTTCTCCGTTAGACAATCTGTTGTATCCGTGGATCGCGCAGACTAAACGAAACGGAGACAACGCTATCCGATCAAGCAACGATTTGTGAACAATAATCGATGAACCGATAAACATAATGTCCAGTTAAATCCTTCATTTCTGAGAATGTTTTTTGTTTTGTAAAAATAGTTGTATGTGTGTTTAAACAGTTCAAAATATGTGTTTTTTAACAATCTATAACTGGTTTCTCGTTCATCTAAATAGCGAACCATTTTGCTTTGTTTTTTTTCATGATATATCAAGACTGAGCATAATAAACCTGAATAAATGAAACTGTAGTTCATAAGAAAAGAGTGTGTATCGTGTGTATACGAAAAGAAAAAATATGGCCGCTTGAAAATCAGTTTATGAGGCTTAGTTTTCATTTGATTTAAGTAAAAGCTAACTAAAAAGTGTTATGATATCCGCCATCTTTGTTTACTTCTGCACCCAAAACCGCGTGGAGCCTGGAAACAACAACAATTCAACGTCACTAGAAATCCGTCTATAGACCGTCATTGTCGTGCATCTTTGCAAGATTGCAAAAGTCGAAAACAAATTTTGTTATTTTCTGATTCCGTAATATATTGCAATGTCACGTGCGTAAACAAAATTTTAAAATGGTAGATTCCAATGCTTGTTGAAGCATGTGCATGTGTTTTTACTTATTTTCAAATCACGAAAGTTGGCTCATTTTTTACTTTCTTTTTGTCGCTATAATTTATATCTATATTTGTTTAAAACTGCAGTAAAAATGTTTTGTCATGTCGAAATACTATATTTAGTGCTGCTCGCGAACATACAACGAAAATGCATTCATGTATTAAAAGATTGTAGTTCTTTTATTACAGAAATTTAAAAAAAGGCGAGCCAAGAAAAACTTTATTACACTAAAAACTATCTTTTAAATACTTACGTAATACCGTGTTTACCAAATACTGGTCACACGCAAAACACGTAAGTAAAACCGATAAAAAAAGATAAAGATTGCCATTATGTGGACTTTGTCACATTTAACTCATTTGATAAACACTGTATTTTGTGTTTGTATTTACATGATAATGCTGTTAATAAAGTGATAAAATGTAATGTCGGAAAAAAATATTTCCCGTAATAAAATGTAGTAGTTAGTATAAACGAACCTTTACAAGCCTCCAAGCCAGTGCTTCTTTTTGTTTAACATTCATTACGGAATCCGAAAATAACAAAATTTGTTTTCGACTTTTGCACTCTTGCAAAGATGCGCGACCGTGTCAACCATGCCAACCAAACTGGAGAAAGAATATAGGAAAGGATGGCGAGCTTTCTGCTGATGTGATATATTAATCACCATTTAGTTATTTCATACATATCATACAACAAACCAACAGAAATCCAACAGCGTGTTGATAACTAGTACAATAACTATGAGACACAGTAAGAAGTACAATTACGTAGATATTGTTTCGTCACATTGGATTGTTATTGTTATTAGGGGTAGGGTTAGGGTATTATTCATCATATTAAATGTGACAAAACTATAGCGGGATAGGGTTTCTTCACATTCCAATGTGACGGAACAATTTCCCCGGCGTAGCAAATAACTAGATATAATTAAATAAATTTTGTTATACTCAGTGATATTACGTTACACCTTAAGTTTAGCTATAACTATATATGTATAACTTAACACTAGTCCTATGGTTATACTAATAATGGTATAGTTAATGGTTAAACCCGTTTCTAGTATTAGTATATGCTGATATGGTATCAGTAAATGGGCAATCGAAAACCCTGATATAACATCTTACGACGATCGTTAGGTCTATATAGACCGCCGTTTATGATAACTAATCTAAAGGGGATTACAAAACAATTTGAGTTAACGCGAGTTCGAGTTACTGGGCATTATTGTATATACTAGAATGTCACAGTCTAATATTCCATTCATGCCAGGAACCAAGGAACACATAATGCCAAGACTTAAAGCTAAAAGCAGAAAAGCTGGGAAAATACTTAGTTTACACTTAAAATGTGGCAAAATTGTAGATGTTGGTTTCAAAGGTTCTGAACCCTCATCATCTTGTCGGTCGGTTAAATGTGATGCCCAATTTTATGATAAAGGCTCTTCAACACAACCAATGACCACAGTGATGTGTGGCGATTTTAAAAGAAAAACATCTTACTCACATATAAAGGAAAAAGAAATGGAAGGAGGGGAAGTTTTGAATGTGGATGTTGTTGGGAATTATTACGCAAAATACGACTTGATTCTGAATAATAGTGCATGCGATGAATGTGGTGCCAGACTGAAGGAGTGTTGCCATTGCAGTTATTATGGTCCATACACAACATTCTGTTTAACTTGTGTTTGCAGTCAGCATGCAAAAATTGCCTTTCATCAGTGAGAATAAACGTGAGTAATTTTGGTTAGCCATTTTTCAAATGTTCACACACGTATAAATATAATAAGCAAACTTATATAAAGAATAAACTGTGCATGAATCATATTTTCCTTTCTTGTATGGAGCTAGCTAAACCTAAACAAAAATTATTATCTTGAATTGAATAATAAAATACATAGATAACATTGTTGGGAAAAACATTTTTAGCCTCGCATTTCCAGTCGTATTATATATTACTTAAAGCGTTATTGTATTGTACTTGTATTTAGTAACATCTTTAAATAGACTCTGTAGAGGGAGCGATCAACAAGTATCTAGCTACACAATAACAAGAAATATATAATGCTATAACGTTGAATAAAGATAATAAAAAGTGTTGTTGGTAATTAATTTCCATTGGTTGACAATTTATTTCAGAGGGATTATTCTGTTGAAAGAATTTACATTGATTGTGCTTCATCTAACCCTCACAATTCAAGTTGTCCAAGTCAATATTCTAGGCTGCTCGCAGTTGTCAGTGAAAATGGTATGCTGAAGTGTATAATAACAAAATTGTGAAATTATTATGACTGTTTTATTTTCAGGAAATCTCCAACATGTCTGTGTCTCCTTTTGACGAGCTTTCAACATTGGTAAAAATGGATTTATGGCCAGCAACTCCTAAAACTGCTGCTTTTTTGACAAAATTGCTGCACATGTTTATGTCACTACAGTTCGAAGGAAATATTTCACTTATGTCTTTCTGTGATGCTTTCTGCTGGAAGAATGGATATTTAGATAGAGATCTAGTAAGTTTAAGTTTTTAAATTTTTAAATTTGTTTAATTTAAATATATATATATATATATACAGTTTAAAGCGTTTGTATATTTATTGATATTGCTATATGCTATATCATAATTCATGTAGTTTTCCCTGGGTTTCATCAATATATATATAATAAATATTTTCAAACTAAGGCATGCAATATACAACCTTTTGCTCTATAGTCTCTTCTTACGTAACTGTTTAATTTTATTTTACTCAACACCCATATATTTGTTAGTTATTATTTTAATTTAGAAACTGTGCTTGAACAGATTTCTTAAAACTGATTGAATTGACCAGTTCAGAATGTTTCCTGGAATATCAAACATGCTTCCTTACAAAACAAATTTACAAAGGAGTACTTGCTCTTTCTACATGCTTTCACTGGTTGTGACACAACGTCGTCTATATTTGGAAAGGGGAAAGCAAATATTGTCAATATGTGTGCCACATCTGAAGCTATGAAGGAGCAAGCTAAAATAATCTCTTCTCCATGGAGTGAACATCGGAAGTTAGTTCAGCAGCAATTAAGGTGTTTAAAATGATGTATGGTGGCAAGAAAGATGACAGTTTAAGCCGAATGAGGTAATTTAATTACTTGATTGATGTAAATTGACTTTGTACTACCTTAAACTTTCACTGCTTTCGTCTCAACTATACCTATTCCCATTCTCAACGTCTGAACTATACCTATTCAAGTATTTAGTATTTGAAATTTTTATTGTTTAGATATCAAAAGTATGCCGATCTGGCATGCAAGGGAATCATTGCTCCAGAAAAACTTCCACCAACCGAAAAGGCTGCACACTATCACGGACTGCGATGCCATTACCAAATCATACAATGGTCAATGATCGACGACTACGATATCCAGCCAAGTGAATGGGGATGGGAATTAGAAAACGGTGTTCTTAGTCCTGTGATGACAGATGAAGAAATCGCACCACAATCACTAATGAAAGTCATTAGATGTAAATGCAAGGTATAGTATGATATAGCCTAAATCATTTATCTTTATCTTTCATAGCCGTGTTCTTTGGATCTAGAAAACTTTTTAACTGGCTTAGAGAGTTGACAACGCTGTAGCGATGAATTACTAGTATCATACTCCTATAAAAAGAAAATTCAAGAACCTGTTTTTTTTAAGCTTGGTACGAAGAATCCATGTGGGTCGAAAACATGTTCGCGTCGGAAGTACGGTGTCCAATGCGTATCAACATGTGGCGAGTGCCAAGGCATTGAATGTTCAAAAGCACAAATAAGACAAACATAATAATTTAAGGCATTTTTACTGTGCTGTTCTATGATAATGAGTTAATTGTGAATTTTTTTCTATATCTCAGGTAATATCAACGGTTGTTGATGATGAAAGTGATGATGGTCTGGAAATTGAAGATGACAACAATATTTTTGACATTTTATCTAATTTTTAAAGAATATAAGGACAATTTCAAATGATTTTCTTGTCCAATCTTTTTAGTATAAATCCTTGTGTGCTTAATTATAAACATAGGTTCTAAGGAAAAAGTTAATCAGCGTAAAAAATGCTAAAAAATAATATACAACATGACCCTATTTGAAATTTTTTAATTTTGACCATTTTACGCATGCGCTCAGAAGTTTAAAGGCCTGAAAACGAGGTTTCCCAATGTCCAATCGATGGGGCTTTTTTTCTGGTAATCTACATACTATATTGGAAGTCTGGACCAAATTTCAGCTTGTGGACATTTTTTTCCCATAAATGGTGGTTTTAGAGCCAAATCTCCCCTACTATAAGATTACAGATTAAGACCACGTTTACACTGCACCGGACAAAATTGGACCCCGTCAAATGTTGTTCGGATTGTTTAATCCGGTACCTTAAGGACAGAAAATAAGTCGAGGATAAATAAGTGCGAATTAAGAGCAGAAATTTTAATATTAATGCAGAATTAATTAGTGCGAATTGAGGTAAATGGCCAAATGTGAGGAATTTATTAGTGTGATTTCGAAATTTTTATGAAATTTGCAGATTTAATAGTGCGGTTTTTCACTTCGTATGCAAGGTCCCCAAACGGCCTTATTTTTTAAGACAACTTAGATGGTGAGTTTCACAGAAATTTCTCATGCCGGCCAATTTTTTTACATTGGGCGGAATTTATTAGTGCGAATTACATAGGTCGATCAGATTTGGGCGGAATTAATTCCGCACTATTTTATCCTCGCCTTATTTTCTATCCTTAAGGTAGTGTAAATGTGATTTAGATTTTTGGGTTCGATCCGGTTTTATATCGCGTTCGCACGGTATCGGGTCCATCTGATCTGGACTCGCAGAATTTCCGCATAAGTACGTATACTAGGAAAGATTAAAAAAATGGGCCGAGTTTCATGGTGAAGATATATCATTCAATTAGTTACATTTGAGAAAATTTTAAGATTTGTTGTTTTCGTCCATTGATGGTGTGACCATTTCACTGAATGCGACAAGATCTCGAGTGAGCTGACTTTCCGACACAGGAATAGCAAAACCATGAGCAAGTTGTTGTGATGGGAGCTCAGAGAAGGCGCCAAGGGGAAGAGATGCATCTTGAGTGAGACTCTCAGGGGGTAAATTTAACAATCCACCAACAGACGCACCTATAGCATGCTTCTTTAACTTCTTTTTGTTTAGCTTGTTCAAATGCTTCGCCATGTGTCGTTTCCACGTAGTCCGCCAACTAAATCGTGCGTCGCACTTATCACAAACGAACTGCTTGTCGCTTTTGTGCACGCCGTTGATGTGCCCCGTCAAATACTGTCGGGTTTTGAAGGATTTATCGCAGGAGTTGCATTTAAAAGGCCGATAGTCAAAATGTCGCCGAATGTGATTTTCCAGCAACGACTTGCGCAGAAAGACTTTGGAGCAGAGTTGACACGCATACCTCGGATTGAATTCGGTGTGGTATATCTTAACATGTCGCTGCAAACCCTTTTCGTGTAGAAATTTTTCACCGCAATACTCACACAAAATGGTCTTCCCAATGTGATACTTAAGATGTTTTGCAAAACTATCTGCGTTACTAAAAACAACACTGCACTGCGGACATTGGAATGAATACTTAACGCATCTGTTTTTCTCAATGTGAGCTTTCACACTAGAAAATTGACGAAATGTAGCCTTGCAGTCTTTGCACTCGAATCTCTTCGTAAAAGGATCCCAGAGTTGGTTAGTGAGAACGGGCGTCACTATGGTGAAAGATCTGTCAATACTTTGAACTCAATGCACAGCCACAAAATGAAAGATTACGTTTTACCTAAGTTGTCTGTTAAACGATTTGATATCTAAACAGTAGAAATTTTTTTTATAATTTCGAGTGCAAATTCCTCACAAAACAAACCTCATTGTCTTTGGATTTTTCGACAGAAATACAGTAATTCTAAAAGCAACAAGTAGTAGAAAATTAAACATTTGAAAATGAGTAACAATATAATGAAATATAGTCGACACTCGGTAAGTGGAAACCCGGATAAGTGGAAACCCGGATAAGTGGAACGGTTTTCGTCAATGGCTAATTTATCTCTCATATACTTGAGTGGAACATTTTGGGTTTTTTAAAAAATTGACTGTGGGTAAATCGAGCTTTAATATTTCAAATTCGAAAATTCTATGATTTCATTTTCACGAAAGGAACAAAATGGCGCCTGGTCTAGGCTCATGTTGATAAGTACACGCTTTTTTTATAAGAATACGCTTTATAAGGTTAGCAGGGTGAAAATGGGCATTTTTTGAAGAATATTCTAAGAATATGCCCAGGGTGAGAATTCTACTGTGTTGGGGAATAATTTGCCGAAATATTGCTGAATTTGCAAAAGCTGATAGAAGAAAATAAGATATGTAATTATAAATTGTGACAAGTTGTGCAATGTCTTCTATAAATACATACGCGATCAAAACATGTACGCAGTATACTTTAAAGGGACAAATTTTCGCGATTGAGCCCATCAGCGAAATATTTTTATTTCGCGGATTTGCGTTTTTTCGATTTTTCGCGGATTTGCGTTTTTCCGATTTTTCGCGGGGACTTATTTTCGCGAATGGATCTATCTTTGTACATGGAATCAGGCGCGGATTTAAACCCCTGCAAAATAGGCTGGAGCCTACGTCATATATTTTAATCCAAAATAATAAATTTTTATATACGGTTTCTTATATTGTAAAAATAAAAGCAAGAATATCGTAACAAAAAATTGAAATCAACGGAACGGTATTCTTTGCATATTTGCGTTTACGGGTGATGTGAACAACTGATGGAGAAAACCAGTTTGACTTCTTGTTAGAAACAATTTAAATTGAATTTCCCCTGTATTTTCCATTTTCGCATTACGTAATCTTGGTGAAAAAATATTTTGATTGGCTTGCGGGGGTCAAAGTAAGATCGTGATTGGTTTGCCTTATTTCAACGGATTACTATTGTTTTAGATAGGCCTCTAATTGGTTTGCCTTATTTCAGAAGATCACAGTGATTGGCTTGCCTATTTTCAGTAACAAATTTGATTGGTTTACTTTTTGTGGAAAACTTTTGAGTTATATTTTCATCAAATTCCAAATATTTGCTTCTTCCCTTTCGCAATTTCAAAATGGCTAGCGAGAACCACGTGAAAGAGATTTTGGAATGTTATGATGGGTATAATGTTAGAAAACTGGAAGTTATTTTTGCTGTTATGTAGAAAGTTAGAAGGTAATATTCTTTTAGTTCGAAAGAAGAAATGTCTTTTTAAGGAATTGTTTTTTTGAGAGATGAGAGTTTGGAAAGTTATTTGCCATCTTATTTATTGTCTTCTAACAAGACTCCTATGGTGGCTGTGAAGTATCATTGTAGTATATATTTATATGACTCATGATTTTTGTGGTTAGAGCTGTGACGTAAAATGATTTTCAAACATCAATCATGTGTTGTGAATACACTAACAAAACTAAAGTCATCTAGCTAATATAAATAACTGATTGTTGTTGGTAAGTCATGTTTTATGTAAAGTAAATAAAGATGTATAGGAAACTTGATTATAGTATTTATTTTTTTCTAGGACCTGGACCAATCAATGGTGCAACAGTGCTGCATCAATGTCTCTAGTTGGTAATAATGATTTAACTTTTACTCTTAGAGTACTAACCTCTTTAGAGTTATTCTTGAATGCACACTATCATTTTATCAACATCCTGTTTACGGTAAGTTTACTGATACTTTTGTTAGTGTTTGCAATGTTTTATATTTTTCTTTGTCCGAGTCTTCAATTGATAGTAGTTTGAAGAATGATAATTTTGTGAAATTTGAAGCCAAGGATATGTTATGTAACACAAGTAATGGTCTAGTTTTATGTCTATTCTTGGATTCTTGTTGTATTGAGAATTTTTAGTTATTGCCCAAACTGTGGCCTTGAAAGGTACAAACTGTTATTTAATCTAGAGATTTACCCACGAGGCTCAGTAAATTCCTCCTTTTCTTTACACATTTTGTTTTGTGCTCTTGGTTCACCATCTTTTCCTTTCAAGCCCAATCATTTTGTATCTTTGTTTTTTAAAGTGAATTTTGCTCTAGCACAAATTCAGAAAATGTTGCTTTACCAAGAAGAAAGCAAAAATGTCCTCTCAAATAGAGAATAAATCTATTTTAACATATTTTACTCAGCCTAACAGGGTACTGTGGGGTTACGCAATTGTCAATAAATTATCTTGTTCTTTCCTTCTTTTGCGATAGCTTTTCTTTTTGGCTGTCCATGCCTGGATTTTTTATCCTAGACATACAAGATTGGCATGTTAACTTAAGATTTATATATTTTTACGTAAAAGAATAAAAGCACAACTTAACATTAACAAAAGAAAAATGTCACATAACATATTACACATCATCTGCCTCATCCATAAAATCGTCATCAAAAGCATTGCGGTCGAATTCGTAAACTCCGTCATCTTCATCATCATCACTTTCCTCGTCATTATTCGTTACAATTCCAAGAAATTCTAAAACTTCTGGAGTCATATCAGTAACTGCATCTAAATTTGGTTGAACGTTATCAAGACTAATAATCGGATCAATATCTTTGAAAGGATCCAACTCTGGAAGCTTGTCCTTTTTCATCGCTTCGGTGATACCAACCAGTTGCCAACCTTTCATTATTATCACCTTTCCTTCTGGGCTTGTCATGAGGTTATAGAGATCGGCCAACCATTGTGCATGTAATGGTTTCAGCATAGTGAGGCGTAGTTTGACTTCGATTTCATACAGCTCCTTTCCTTCATCGAGCTGCTGCTTGATTTGATTTGAGTACCAATCGTTGAACTTCTTCTTTAAATACTTTTTGGCGTAACCGTTTACCGTTAGGTCAAGAGGTTGGTAGAGATGAGTCATATTTGCAGGTACAAATGTGACAACAAAATTATTATCATCCAGAAGTTTCAAAACGTCCTTTGTTACTTGCCCTCAGAATACATCAAAAATTACCAGGGCCTTTTGGTTATTAAAATGTGACGTCCACTAGTGAGCAGGTGGCTCTATTATGTTTCATTATATTGCGCATGAGATTGTTTTCTCGTTTCTGTTTATTCTGTATATTTCTTCTTATAAGAAAAGAAAGTGTTCTGTGAGTGAAGTCGCTCTGTGTGTCTGTTTTTATTAGGTTATGGGCCCAGACACTTTTTAATATTATCGAGTATTGATTTTTTGATTGATTTGAAATTGTTTTAAAATGGCGAGTGAGGATATTACTTTCAAGATTGAAAAGCTTACTGCGGACAATTATCATGCGTGGAAATTTAATATGAAGATGTACCTGATTGGTAAAGATCTCTGGGAGATTGGAACAGATACTGAAGTTATGGAGGATGATATGTCTAACGTAGAGAAACGGAGTTTTAGAAAACGTGAAAACCAAGCGCTCGCTGCTATTTGTCTGGGGATATCAACAAATTTAAAAATTTACGTTCGCTCGTCGAAAACTGCTAACGAAGCATGGGAAAATCTTGAGAAACATTTTCAACAAAAAAACATTGTCAAAGAAAATTTTCTACCGAAGGAAATTGTATTCTGCCCGGATGGAGAAAGGTCAAAACATGACGGAACATATCAATTACATTAAGACTTTGTCTGAACATTTGGAAGCGATCGATGATATCATAGCTGAAAAAGATCTCGTGATTCTTTTGATAAGCAGTTTACCTGACGAATACAACTACTTAATAACTGCTTTAGAAACTATCGCTGAAGACCACCTCACATGGGATTATGTTCGAGATAGACTTATCCACGAAAGTGAAAAGAAGAAGCCCGCAGAAGCTGAAAAACCTGACAGTGCCCTCTTCACATCAAAGCCCGACAAAAGGATAAAATGTTATTACTGTAAGAAACCAGGACATTATGCTCGTGACTGCTACCAAAAGAAAAATAACCAGAAGCGGAGAGAATCCAATAACTTGGCTGACAGTGATCATGAGAGTAGTAATCTGGCAAACCATGATAATGAAAGTGCCGAATTAGCTCTGAAATCCTCCGACGCAATCGAGGATAAAGATTGGTGGATAGATTCTGCAGCTTCATCTCACATGACATACGATATAAAAAGCCTTAAGAACTATTCCAGTTTTCAAACCCCTTCAAAGGTGAAACTTCTGCGATGATTACGAGCTCCATTCTTTTGGTAAAGGAAAAGTGCATTTGACTATTCAAAGCAAAACTGAAAAGGTCAAAGCTGTGTTGCATGATGTACTTTATGTACCGAAACTTCAAAACAAACTAGTGTCAGTTCCTAAATTAACGGAAAAGGAAATCGATGTGCTATTCAAAGCCAAAGATTGCGATATCAATATGGAAGGAAAGCTGTATACCATTGAACATAAGTACGGTAAACTCTACAGACTTAACACTGTTAAACGAGAGAACCACGAAGCTTGCTGTATCGGTAAAGCAAACAAACAAGAACCAATGGAATTATGGCACCAACGATATGGCCATCTCGGTTACGACAATTTAAAACTTTTGAAGGATAAAGAGATGGTGGAAGGCCTTAATTTTGACACAAAGGAAACTGCTGATCGAACGAATTGTGAAGGCTGTGCAATGGGAAAACAACACCGACAACCGTTTCCAAAGAAGTCGCAAAGTACCACTTCAAGACTGCTTGAACTTGTTCATAGCGATGTTTGCGGACCAATGGATGTACCTTCAATGGGAGGTTCCAGATATTTTGTGACATTTATAGACGATTTCTCGAGGTATGTTACTGTTTATATGATAAAGTAAAAGTCTCAAGTATTTCAGAAATTCAAAGAGTTTACTAATCTCGAAGAGAATCGAACTGGTTTAAAGTTGAAACGCTTACGCTCTGACAATGGTGGTGAATACATATCAAAAGAATTCGAGCAATTTTGCAATGATCGGGGAATTCAACGCAAACCAACTATCCCTTATTCCCCACAACAAAACGGAGTTGCTGAACGTATGAACCGCACCCTGCTGGAAACCGCTCGATCCATGCTGCATCATGCCAAGAAACACCTCAATCTATGGGCTGAAGCTGTTTCTACCGCATCTTACACACGGAACCGAAGTCCTACCACTGCATTGAAAAAAGTCACGCCTTATGAACAATGGTATGATAAAAAACCTGACATTGGTAGCCTTAAAGTATTTGGCTGTAAAGCGTACGTTTGTGTTCCTGATGCAAAACGGAACGGGAAACTTCAGAAGAAGTCGATGCCATGCATCTTTGTGGGATACCCTACCAACGAGAACGGGTTTAAACTGTACAACCACGAAACGAGACAGATGTTTCGAAGTCGTGACGTTTTTGCAGAAAGCGTATTCGATATTGAAAAATCGGATGGGAAAAGTTACGAATTCTTCACTGGTACGCTTGGAGAAGCTGAGGCCGACGTTGAGGCTCAGCAGCCAGAAAACAATGTCCAAGAACCACGAAATATTGTGGAAGGGAATGCAAGGCCGCAACGAGCAAGGAGGCCACCCGACAGACTGAAGGTCTTGACTGGCGACTGGTGGAATTTGGTTGACACTGCATCGGTGGCAGTTGTTGACACTGAAGAGCCCAAAACATTAGAAGAAGCTTTGACCGGTGTTAACTCAAAGCTTTGGCTAAAGGCTACACAAAGTGAAATTGATTCACTGAAACAAAATCACACCTGGGACTTGATGGACTTACCTCCAGGTAAAAATCTTGTGGGAAACAAATGGGTATTCAAGCACAAGCGAAATTCAGACGGACAAATTGAACGGTGTAAGGCTCGTCTGGTTGCACAAGGATACTCGCAAAAGTCTGGTGTTGACTACGATGATGCTTTTGCACCTGTGGCGAAATATAGCTCAATTCGGTCCGTGCTTGCGATCGCCAATGAACTTGATTTAGAACTTTATCAAATGGATGTTAAGACTGCATTTTTGAATGGAGATCTTGAAGGGGAGATATATCTGAAGCAACCAGAAGGCTTCATTGATGAAGACCACCCGAACATGGTCTGTAAGCTGCGAAAAAGCCTTTATGGCTTGAAACAATCAGCCCGATGCTGGAATGAAAAGATCGACGAGTTCCTTAAAGAATCGGGATATACACAAAACAATGCTGACCCATGCATATACTATAACCGATTCATGACGGGTGACAAAGAATCTATCATTCTTATAGCAGTGTATGTTGACGATCTGCTTATTGCTTCAAACAACGCCGATGCCCTCCTGAACGAGAAACGGCGACTGGGGGAACGTTTCGAAATGGAAGACAAAGGTGACGTTCATTTCATTCTTGGTATGCAAGTCAAACGAGGTCGAAGAGACGGTACACTGACCATAGATCAACACGCATTTCTCTCGTCTGTATTGAAACGTTTTGGTATGGACGAATGCAAACCTTTGGCTATTCCACTCGAACCTGGCACGAAATTCGATAAGCTGAACGAGGATGAAGAAATGGTCAACCTGAAAGAATACCAGTCTGTTATCGGATGTCAAACTTATGCATCGATTGGGACGCGACCAGACATATCAGCTGCAGTGGGAGTATTAAGCCAATACATGTCGAAACCCGGAAAGCAACATTGGGTCGGTGTAAAAAGAGTCCTGCGATACCTTAAAGAGACTCTCGATTATGGTTTGGTATACAAAGCGAATAATGCTTACACGACGATGAACTGTCTGTATGGTTTCGCTGATGCCGATTGGGCGGGAGATGTGACAACGCGAAAGTCGACTTCCGGTTACGTTTTCCGGATTGGGAATTCTACCGTGTCGTGGAAGACAAAGCGTCAATCGATTGTCGCTCTCTCCTCGACCGAAGTCGAATACGTGTCACTGTGCAGTGCAACGCAAGAAGCAGTGTGGTTACGAACTTTACTAAAAGGTATGGGATTTGTGCAAGATAACGCAACTAAGATTTACGAAGATAACCAAGGTGCGATAGCTCTTGCTAAAAATCCTGCGCACCATTCACGAACAAAACATATTGACATTAGATATCACTATGTGCGTGATGCCGTTACTGCAAGAAAGGTTAACTTGGAATATTGCCGAACATCAGAAATGATCGCTGATTTATTGACAAAAGGAATCGGTAGAACACAATTCGAGAAATTGCGTCTTGAAATTGGTGTTATGTTATGTTAAGAATGTGCAGGACGTTTATGACGAGTGGCCGTCAAGTGGGAGTATTAAAATATGTGACGTCCACTAGAGAGCAGGTGGCTCTATGTTTCATTATATTGCGCATGAGAATGTTTTCTCGTTTCTGTTTATTCTGTATATTTCTTCTTATAAGAAAAGAAAGTGTTCTGTGAGTGAAGTCGCTCTGTGTCTGTTTTTATTACTGGTTTGGCAAGTTAAGTTTTGTACGTTCCTGCTCGACATATATAATTAAAATCTCATTGATAAATTTCAGAGATTCCATATCGTTTCTATAGTGCTTTGGATTCGCACTTAGGGAAAGATTTTCGGGAAATTTATACCTTGGGAAACTTTGTTTAGCCTTGCCACCGTATATCAACTGCATTCAAAGAAATTTTCCATCGAAGGTTATCATAAATGTAGCAGTCATAGAGCGTTTGTCCGAGCCACCAGTTACTTTGAAATGTTTACATGATAGAAAAAACCCTTTTGATATTTTTTCAATCAAAACGTGCGAACCCAAAAGTTCTGTAGCTGTAGGACATTTGCCAAGAGAGATTTCGAGAGCAACAAAGTTTTTGCTCGATAGAGGATCAGTGGTAAATGCAACCATCTCATCCAGTAACTATCGATGTTCTCCACTATTTCAAGGCGGGCTGGAAATACCATGTATAATCTTAGTAGCGATGCCAGCAGCTTCAGTAAAAATTATCAAGATTCTGGAAAAATATATAACTATTGTCCAAGAACTATACAAGGAACCAGAAGAAGAGTTAATTATGGGTTCCATTGTCTATGATTCATTTCCGTCAGATTCAGCACAAGAAGTCGAACGCGCGTTTAAACCAAAGACTAAAAAAATATGTATCGAGAAAGAACCAATCATCAGTCAAGACATAAGATCATGTTTTGCAGCCGTACGAAAGAAGCAAAGAAATGAAAACCAAAACGAAGGAAAGCAAGAAGCAAGAAAACACGAAAACAAGAAGAAGAAAACAGAAAATGACATTATATTACTCGATTGAGCGTAGATTTTGAAAGATACGATGTACAGTCTTTGATAAAAAAGATTTATCTATTATTCTTCTATTTTGTTTTTAGCCTTGTTGTTTTTGCTTTTAGCCTTGTTGTTTTTGTTTCTCTAATTTTCTCATCTCCTGAAAAATCATAATTATACCCTTCAAGATATATGTACAAAATATGGCTGATAAATAGAAGTTCTCTAATACGTAATGCAATATGACATTTAGGTACGTTACACGAAGGACAACCTCTGCACGCTTTTAGTCTACTTAAAATTTCCTTCAACTAACATGAATTTCATTAGTTTTGAAAGAAATTGCAATAAATCGCGGGGATTTATTTTCGCGGTTAGAAGGAAAACACATTTTTCGCGGGGATTTCTTTTCGCGGATTGGACCAAAAAATTATTTTCGAGGGACTAAATTTCGCGGATTTTGAGAAAACCGCGAAAAACCGCGAAAATATCTCCCGCTAAAATTTGTCCCTTTAAAGTAGAAGAAAAAACTTCATTAAGAGATTCTTATGGAACAAAAAATAACAACCTATTTTAAGTAGAATAAATAAGAATATGCTAAGAATATTTCAGCCTGATTCGGAGTTCAAAGTTAAGAATACTTGACCCTGGCCAAATCAAGTCTATGCTTATAAAAAAGCGTGTACAAAGCGTTGAAAAAAGTCACATGGAAGAAATACGTTGAAGCCGAAAACACCATCGGATAAAACAAGAGACAAATATATAAAATGGTAGAAGAAAACAATGTTTCAAAACACAGAATGAAAGGAGCTACCTATGAAACACTAGCTATAACACCATTTACAAATTTAAAATCGAAAGACATTGAAACATCCCATTTCGTGCTAATGTATTAAAAATGAAAGCCTTGCAGTTTGAAAAGCACCTTCAGATGGATGGCTACAACGCTGAAAAAGTTTCTAGAACAATTCCCCGAGATAATTTCCACCTAAGATAAATCCAACCTAAAATAATTCTCACCTAGGACAATTTCCCCAGGAGTGCCACCCGGATAATTGCCACCATTAATTAAATTTTCCGTAATTATGTGGAACTGACATACGTCCTCTTTTCTCAGCTTAACTTTTTATATTTCTTGTGAGCCTAGTTTGTGCGTGATGGGAGGAAGAAAATAATATTGATCTTTTAAACATGCTTTAAAGAACAGGAATGAATTATTGAAGCGCCCGGTCCATCTGCGGTGGTTAAATTCAATTCAATCGGAGATTTGTTTCCCTTTTGGTCTAGTTAAGACTCAGATGTTTTAGGCGACGAATTTGTATGGCGTGAAGAATGCCCTTTCGTTAAGTATACATTCAACAGTGTTCTATAGACAATTAGTTCTGTAATTAATGTCAACAAGTATACACGCTTATTTTTTTATAAGAATAGCAAGTGAAAATGGGCATTTTTGAAGAATATTCTAAGAATATGCCCAGGGTGAGAATTCTACTGTGTTGGGGAATATGTTGCTGAAATATAGCTGAAGGTGTACAATGTCTTCTATAAATACATACGCGATCAAAACATGTACGCAGTATAGAAGAAAAAACTTCATTAAGAAATTTTTATGGAACAAAAAATAAGAATACAACCTATTTTAAGTAAAATAAATAAGAATATGCTGAGAATATTTCAGCCTGATTTGGAGTTAAAAGTTAAGAATACTTGACCCTGGCCGAATCAAAGCTATGCTTATAAAAAAGCGTGTATTTCACAAACATGGAGTTTAGTAGTACTGAGAAAGGTGTAAGAAAATTACGTGACGACGTGAAGCAGAAAGACTTAAGTAACAATCTGACAAGTTGAGAATGTGTAGAAAGAGATGTCAGGGCAATTGCAAAGCGAAGATAAAGTTAGATAAATTGGACAATTTTGTGGACCAATCTGCAGTAAACCGCAAAGTTACGAAACTCCAGAGCAAACACCAAAAGAAAAGCTTCGACAACACAAGAGACTGCGCAACAAATTCTTGAGGTAGAGTTAAATAATGTCACCGCTGCTTCTGCAATAAATCTGCCAAGCTTCGGCAATATTCGACGTAATATTTGCCATCAAACACATCATCAGAATGTCCTTTCAGTTCCACAAAGAAAAGAAGATATACCAGTATTACCTGAAAACTACTACCAGACTGCCACGGATGAAGGTTTTGATTTCATGACAGTGGAGTGGGGGAGTTACAACGAATGTTCGCATTTGCTACAGGCGACGGGATAAATCTGCGAGCTAACTCCGCCAACCGCCTTAAAGTATTTGGAGGATATCATATTGGTCGTTATTGCCTTAAGGCGCTTCAACCGCCATTATTTGACATAGAATTATGGTATATGGTGCACGGAACTGGCAAGGACTTATATGGCTTAATGGCCTATATAGATAATTTTCAATTCATTTTTGGAGAATTTCCACTGTTTTCTCACAATAAATGTTTTCGTTTTGCAACAAACTCAAAAAATACAAAACTTCTAGAGTGCAATTGCCAGGAATAAACTGACTTCTGTCCACGAAGCATATTTTGGCAAGCTTGCTGAACAATCGTTCTAGGGGGCCAGTTCCTGGTGCGACTGATAGTAGAATTCGTATTAAATCACATACATTTGGAGCAGTTAAATCTCCGCCAGATATTGGGAAATTTTGGATAAGTTTGTCCTTTAAACAATTGAATTTCCGCTTATAAGTTATTGTGATACTGAATTTGTCCCAATCATCACTCTTCTCTGGAACCTTATGTGCATAATTAGTGCCATACAATATGTGCAATCTGTGAACCAAACTCAAACGATCCTCCAGACTGACTCGGCTTGTCATGTCAAAAGCAGATGTGTATTCCATCAACGTGTCTTGTTGGTTTTTGTCTGCAACATTTACTGATTATTGGTTCCTTTAATATACCAGGAGGGTAACCTGGATTCTGCTTATTCTTGATGTCCTTGATAAGCGATGGGTACTGTTTAGTTGGATGGTGTGCTTGGTGTCGTTCAAAGGGAAGTTGAGTAAGTATGTTGCCATTTTCATCTTCCATGATGTTTTCAAGGAACGAATTCAGCTTTTCGGTTTTAAATTCCACACGTAATAGTCCGGGGGCCAGGGGGTAAACTTTAAGAGTCAGGGAGGCAAATTCTTACCTATGCCATAGGCAGGGTAGGTATACTATTGGGGCTTCAGAAAAAAGGTGTTTGCCAGTCTGAATTTTCTTGCCAACATGTATTTTATAGACCAGAATGGGTACAGACCGAGAAAAATGGACCATAGAGAAGAAAATACAAATACGCTTATAAAATAAAAACTACTACTCCTAACTGGCTGAAATGCGGTAGAAACATAGCCAATAGAATATGGAACGAGTTTAATTATGCAAAGATTCTTCATCTTTATGAATTTTGCTGACGTCAACAAAAATTTGTTGATTATTTGCCAATTTTCCATAATTTCGCGTCAATAAAGAGCTGTAAATACCTAATTTGAGACATTTTTTGTATAAATTCAAGGGAAGAGTATGACAAAGCTATATTCTATCAGCCTAAATTAGAAAAAAACAAAAAACAATGACGTGTATTTTACAGACCTGAAAGTGAACATACACGAAAAAACGGAAATTCTTAGATTTTTGAGTAATTTCCTCACAAATAGGCTCATAGAATAAATTGTTACTCCTAAGTGGCTGAAATTTGGTAGAGATCTAGCCAATAGAATATGAAACAAATTTAAGTATTCATAGATTCATAATTTCTATGAATTTTGCTGACGTCAGCAAACCTTTCGCGTCAATTAACAGCTCTAAATACCTAATTATTACCTAACATATGACGATGAACAAGTATTATGACATTGTTGTTCTGCCAATAATGTCTCAAAACGGTTTACTTCGTAGTATGTAATAGAATGACCCAGTTTGTTAAGGCATTCAACCATCATTTTGGAACCGGTTTTCCTTTTAGTAAATACACCAAGTTGAAGTTGTTTTACTGTTTTCAAATTGCCATTACTTGTTGTATAAAGGATATCCAGTCCAATTTAATTTACAAGCCTCGAACTTCTTTTACTTTCTCCATTCTTGGAAAATAGAACTTCCAAGAAATTCTTTAAAAGTTCAGATAACTCGACATTTTCGTTTCTTTTTATCTCACTCGGTGAAGGGGGCCAGCTGCTAAATGGCCCTTTGAAATCTTTGATTTCTTCTTTAATCATGGTAGCAGCTTTTTTCACTTTTTCTATGCATGTATCTAATCGGTTTTGAATGGGTCTCTCAGTAGTACTGAAAATAAGCTCGGCTGATGTAGGCGATCCTTTAAAGAAGTGTACTTTTTTCCAAACCTGTTGGCTATACGTAATTTCAACACTTAATTAAGCACACCTTTAACTTGAATCCCTCTTTCATGTTGAATGTTTTTCTGTTTCTGTTTCCTTCTTTTTTTCTTCTTTGGAGAATCCAACCACTGACATTTGGAATCATTCAATACATTCTTATTATTATATTGCCTTAATGAAAAAAGCACAAATTAGAGCTACATTCATACTTACTTCAGAATTCATTCTCGTTGTTATCAAACTGAAATCATGTTTATTTATCAAATTTATATCTGTAGAAACTGAAGACATTACATTGCAATAGAATTTCGAACACTTACTTTCATATTTTCATAAAATCTAAATATAGAACAGCGTCGGGTTTGATCCAATAATTTGCAGTTTTAAGAAGAAATTCCTATAAAATCTCAGGATTCTATGTTCGCTTTCTGGTCTGTAAAATACACGCCATTATTGTTTTTTTCTATTCTAGGCCGATAGAATATAGCCTTATCAGAGACGAATAAGAAACTTCACGGATATTATTGCTTTGTGTTTGTACTATTCTCTTGGTGGTTTTTATCGATTTTTTTAGGGCCCAACCATCATTTTTTTATTTGTAGGATGATAGAATGGTGATCTGAAATTATACAATTTTTTTTTCAAATAATTAGGTATTTAGAGCTGTTTATTGACGCGAAAGGTTTGCTGACGTCAGCAAAATTCATAAAAATTATGAATCTATGAATATTTAAATTTGTTTCATATTCTATTGGCTAGATCTCTACCAAATTTCAGCCACTTAGGAGTAACAATTTATTCTATGAGCCTATTTGTGAGGAAATTACTCAAAAATCTAAGAATTTCCGTTTTTTCGTGTATGTTCACTTTGTGGTCTGTAAAATACACGTCATCATTGTTTTTTGTTTTTTTCTAATTTAGGCTGATAGAATATAGCTCTGTCATACTCTTCCCTTGAATTTATACAAAAAATGTCTCCAATTAAGTATTTACAGCTCTTTACTGACGCGAAATTATGGAAAATTGGCAAATAATCAGCAATTTTTGTTGACGTCAGCAAAATTCATAAAGATGAAGAATCTTTGCATAATTAAATTTGTTCCATATTCTATTGGCTATGTTTCTACCGCATTTCAGCCAGATAGGAGTAGTAGTTTTTATTTTATAAGTGTATTTGTATTTTCTTCTCTATGGTCCATTTTTCTCGGTCTGTACCCATTCTGGTCTATAAAATACATGTTGGCAAGAAAATTCAGACTGACAAACACCTTTTTTCTGAAGCCCCAATAGTACACCTACCCTATGGCAGAGGTAAGAATTTTCCCCCTGACTCTTAAAGTTTACCCCCTGGCCCCCGGACTATAAATAAGTCTCAAAGGTTTGTACCACACGAAAAGCTGTCATTATAAGGCTGTCATCTTTATCCAAGGCTCTCAAGTAGTGCTTCAACAAGACAGATTCCAAATCTACCAAAATGTAAATCAAAAGAAAGAGAATAACCATCCCTTGTCGTGACATGAACTGATAACTCTCTTTAGGCTTAATGTTAGCTGTCACTAATATATCATATAAAGGAATCAATAGATTTACTGCTTGGTTGCTTGCAGAAAGTATGACATTCTGGTCAGGCCGAATCTCATCATGTGTAGTGGTTTATTTCAAGCATTTCCAGGGCATCATTCAGGAGAGAAGTGCTTTTTCCACTCAACTGCAAATGTCAGAAAACAGCCTTTATTAAGGAAGGGAGGTTTTTACAAACACAGTCTAACACATTGTTCCATCGCACAAATTTTAAACGTTCTAAGAGAGATATACGCGTGCGTTTTTCTATTTATAGTTACTTACCAGCCAAAATACATATTGTGTGTACTAAATATCATTTAAGCCAACATGGTCAGGAAATCATGTGACCAATTTAGACAAAAAAAAATTGATATATCATCCAATTAAAAAGTTCAAAGAAATGCGTCAAGGTGGTCAAAATCGAACCAATGCACTAGACTGGGACTGGTGTTTCTGTTCCTTTAAATAATTCTATACGTTTCGCGATATTTTCGCCTGGTATACAGTCTAGTGACCATCAACAACTTCTAATGCGACTTACATGCTTTTCGAGCTTTATTCATTATTGTATATGGCAGAGATTAACATCATAGTAGAGATAAATATATACGAATATATGGAAGTATGAAAACTTTCATGAGAAAAGCAATAAAAAATAGAGGTTGTTTCAAGAATTTAGTAACAAAAAAGTATGACTAAAGAATTAGCTGAAAAGTATCTTCATGGTCAAATGACCATGTTGACCACGTCTAGATCCGCGCCTGATCAACTACAAACTCGGAATGATTTAGATGATCCTTCTTATGGAATTAAGGAATAGGTTTTAGCAGCTGAAAAATCTGAATTCTGAAGAATATCTCTTTGGAAGAGTTTAGACGATTTCGTGGTGGATACTGAATATGCCTTATCCGATGTGTCAATTATTGAAATCTCCGAAGATGAAAGTGCAAAACTAAATTAATCAATCAACTCCACACTGATGAATTTCAACTTGTTTTCGAGCTCTGATTACATGAGATCGCCTACCGTTGAGGTTTCACAAATTGTCGAACACGAACCTTCGCACAACTTTAAGCATATTTCTATTACGGACTTGTTTCTTTCTTTCTATTTGGTTGCCAAAATATTTCTTCATTAACCACATTTATTTATTTCCATTTAAATTAAATATTAAAAACAAGTTCATTCACCTGATCATTGCTTTTCATGCATACCTCCAAATATTTCGCCTTCCATTCTAACCGCTCCTCTTGTATCTTCTGAATGTCACCACTCAAATTCCACACAATCTGAAAGAAACCTGTTTATGAATATCCATTGCAATGTACTTTTACATCCGTTCACGATATATACGAAGTTACCTCCTTGTGCTGGTCATTTTCTGCAGCAATTTCATCGTTGAGATGTTTTCTTTCTATGTACAATCCCTCCAGCTCTTTTCTCAAACATTGCAACTGCTCTTCAAGCTCTCTGTTTGTCTCGCGTAAGTGTTCATTCTCACTACGCAATTTCGTAATTTCGATAATCTCATCAGAATTCTAAAAATTAATGTATTGACCTCGTTAAATGTTCCCGGTTAAACTATGTGGCAGATCTTCATTTATTCAAGTTAACAAAGGAAAGACTGTGAGAGGAATTGGCGTAGACAATAGATAAAATCTAGTGGTGCCATAAGAACTTTCTATTAAATTTGTGATACTAGCACACAGTTCACATTTGAAGCAGTTCGTTATAGGGTACACCCTTAACTTATGCCAGGACCAGAACATATCAGTGACCAGTCTGTCAATCATCATCAAGGTCAAGAAAGGTAAGCAATAATGTAAAATACGCGGAAAAAATACAAATTGCATCTTCTTTACTTCAATCATGTATCATTCTTTTTAAAGAATTTTTATAGATTTTAATTGTATATAACTGTTTTAATGTATTGTTTTGTATATAATTCTGATTTTTTTTCGGTTGTGTTTTTAATAATTATTGACCATGGCCTACTGAATATACTGCCTTCTATCTTGGTTAAATCGAAAAAAATAGAAGGCCAGTTATGCTTTTTTCAATTAGAAGGTTTCCATTGCATTTTTTGGTGGGGGAGAAGGGAGGTAAACTGAACAAGAATGTTTGGTAAAAAACTAGTAAAACAAATATAAGTTATTCAAAATAACATTTTGTATGCAAAGAAACAAGAAATTTCAAATAACGTAACCTTCTATATAAAGTTTCAATATAAACGTGTACAAGCATAAAGCTTATAGACAGGGAAATATATGCTATACCTAGAATAAATTAGCAGGTAAACATGTTTGGTACCATTAGAAGCGCAATTTTATGTACATTATAACATACTTTTATCCTACCTTGCCCTCTTTTGGGCAAAAAAATGCCACCTTGTTTTAGTCAATGGAGGTATATCAAAATTCGAAAATTTTTATTTTTAAGATTCTTGGATCTTGATGAAAATTTGCATACTCAGACTATCAAATAGCTGGAAAAAACGAATATAAAAATTTGAAAAAAATGCATATTTTATTCATAAAGGCAATAAATATCATGACCAAATATGATAATTTTTAAAAAATTGTCATAATCAAATGAAAATTTAAATATGAAATAATTTTTAAAATGATGTTATATCCGAATGGATATGCAGTCAGACTATTTTTATAAATAAAAATATGAATAAATAAATGAATGAATAAATGCAATTTGATGTTTAGTGAAAAAACCTATTTAACAAAAATCCGCATAAACTAAATAAACCGTTTTAAAATCACAAGTTTTGTAAGAAATCAAAAAATGTTGCCGTCACTGCTAGCGGCGTCTATCTCGTTTTCAACAGCTAAAGCGTCCTTGTTGTTGCATTCTTCTCCTCTGCAGTCTCCACAAGCTTGTGCGCATTTCAAACCATTATGTTTGCATGTACAAAGGTTTGTACTACATGTATTTCTGCTTCCAACTTTACATTTGCATCGAATAAATTTCAAAATGGTATCAGGTGCTACTTTTCCGTCTGTCAATATCGGGAACAGAATGTCGTTTACACATTTCCAACCCCATTCGTCAGGTTTCAGACATTTTGTCCAAGGTTTTCCATTGCGTTACCTGCAAATACACACGAAGAGCATGGAAATGAGCTCTTCTTTCTGTTGGAGGTAGTTTTCCAGGATCAATAGATGTCGCACTTGCAGTCATTTCCATATATTTAGCATAGCGTAGTTTGTTAAGGGTAACTGTTTCTTTTCCTTGGTAACTAAAACAAAGTGAATTACACACACAAAACTACATAAAATATTAATATAATTTTAACCCTTGTATTATGTTGAAAAAAGATTACATTGATTATGTTGCGGGTCACTGTGACCCGCACTATATGTAAATCCACTCAAAACACTCAAAAAACAGGTTAAACCAATAACAACTTTATTTTACATTATATGAACATTTAGAAGAGAGACAGAACAATATTTATTTTGATTTCAACACTATAACAACTATTTTCTTCAAGTTTTTTCCCTTGGCATTTTTCTTTTAAAGGCGCGCGTGGTCTAGTGGTCGAAGCTTATGTTTCTTACCGCAACAGCCCAGGTTCGATTCTCGCTAGATGCAAAAAAAGAAAATTGTTCAAGACGAGAATTACCTGAGCGCGCGGCACCTTTGGGAAGTGCCTAAGAAACTTACCACGGGTTAACCAAAGCCTTGTGAGGGAAATTTGGTAGACGAATTGTTGAATGGGTATACTTTATCCCTCAGTAAAAGTAGCGATTCGCTGAGTATATATAGCTATTAGAAAACATGATGTATATCATGTCACCACAGTGAACTGTGGATGAATTAAAAAAATCTTTTTTGTCATTTCAATTTGCCTCTTTTTCTCACATTTTCAGTATTCAACAGTGTAAGATGTAATTCTTGCATTTCACACAACAGGTACTTGCTTTACTGTCCTCTCGGGAGGGACAGGCCTAGAATCTTATCCGTTTCTTTACACCTGTGTCGGCTGCAGATTGGTTAGATGAGCTGATCTTTTCAATGACAGCTGCAGCTGCTGGGATTGAGTTGGCCTGGATCTTGGGAGTCACGAGTACTTTGTCCAGCTCTTCCAGGAAAAGCCTACGTCGGTACAATTTGCCGGCCTTGCAATGCTGATTGATCAGGCATTGTAAGCAGAGACATCCATAATGATGTAGAAAATCACCAACGGCCAACGGGCAGTCTTGCGCTGGCAGCTGTATGTTGCGGTGACTTTGTCCAGGATCATTTGTGGCTTCATGACTTCTCTTGTGCTCAGAGATGCATCTGTGTGCATTGTGCTCATTACAAGAACATTCCTGTTTCTCTTTGGGCAGTATCAAACAACTGCTGCTTTCTCAGTGAAAACAAATATAGATGGATGCAGAGGTCTGCCCTGCATCTTCAGAATTTCTCTTGGAAGTTCTGGCTTATTTCTTCTGACTGCTCCCAACATAGTCAGCTTTCTATTCTGAAGTTCATCTCCAAGGCGGTAGGATGTAAAGAAGTTGTCACATGTGACGTTACGACCTTACAACCCTTCACTCATCTCCAGGACCACACGCATCTGTTAATAACTATATCACTTATATTTTAGTGAGTAGCAACAGAACAATCACGTTACATGTCGACGGGGTTTCGTTAGAGAGTCATTAATTACGTGTTACGATATCGACACTTGCTGTGTGTTATTAGAGACATTGTGTTCACTGTTCCCGTTGTGTTATTGGTGTGAACTGTTCACTGCAGATATATATATATATATATATATATATTGGTTTGTCTACAGTTAATATAATACTATATTGTGTTGCTACAACAGACTTTGGTTACTGTTTCAAGTTGTGTTATTGAAGTGAAACTAGTGTATCTACGATCTACTCAAGGTTAGTCTTAGTTGAATTTAACAGTATCCCCTGATTCTTCTCAGATGCTCCACCAGGTAGCTTTCCAGTATAAACTTGCATATTCCATACATAGCTCGATTTTGCATCACAGGCTGCCAACATCTTGAAGCCATACTTCGCAGGCTTTTTAGGCATGTAATGCCTGAAAGGACAGCGTCCGCCCCCTGAATGGAACAAGACGCACATCTACAGTAACCTGGGGATATGGATTGTACAACAAAGGTAGAATTTCAACCCATTTATCCCATACATCTTTAATCGCAGCTAGTTTGTCTCTTTCACGTCACAATTGTCAAAGCGGATCACACTAGATATCATGTGAAATGTCTCCAGAGACATTGTTGCTCAAAAGATTGGCCTTCCATACTCTTCATGCCATAGACGTCACCCTTTGACCTGTACACTCCAGCTAATACCAGAATGCCAATGTAAGCATGCAGGCCAGTCTGATCCAATGACTTCCATTTCTCTTGAAATACACACCTCCCATCCAAGTTGGTCTGAAATCCTGATTGAATAGCATCAACTCTTGTGACAGCAAATCTTGTGACAGTCTAGCTTGTTCCTGTTGTGGTGATATTGAGCATTTTATATTACCGTCCTTAGATGTCCAGGTCCCCTATGTGGATGATGATTGCTGCGTTTCTTGGCTTTCATCCAATGGAGAGACAACAGCAGGCTCGTCCTCCTCATCCTCGGAAAACTGAAAATCTGGATCATCAATTACTCTTCCCTGCCTAATAAACGTCCCACCCCACTTATTAATTTTTCGAAATTTTCCGACCAATCAAAATGTCCAGATTCGACACACCTGCTCATGACCCTAGGTGAGGAAAAGTTACAAGATTTGATGGAGAAAAAAAGGATAACCAGTACTTTTGTCAACTCAAAAATCGAAATAGGTAAAATTGACCGGACCCTTAACATAATACAAGGGTTAAAGAACCATTTTCTGCTTGTAGTAACGTTTTATAGATAATTGATCACTTCACATCTTAAACTTATCAAAATTGTATACATACCGTGTATATACAAATAAACTAAGTCGGTTATTAGTCAGTCAGTTAAACATAAAATCTAATATTACCTTTAGATGAAGATTCGTATACTAGACTTTCCAATCTCGCTAGCAGTGGGATTTATGACACCAAATAAAGATGCATCAAATCGGATATCTTCTGATTTATTGACCAGACTATGTCTCAACGCACGTATCCGGGATTCGGTACTAGCGTAAACGCATATGTGCGTGTTTGAGAGTTGAAAGGTTAAAAATATACCATATTTGGTGTCATTAGGTTTCAAGGCCCATTTCCACTTCAAACAAATTCAATACACACTCAAACCTGTTTGCACAAATTCCTATTGTTTGATGACCCAATCAAATTTAAAATCACATTTATCTGCACAAAACACAAACAAAAGAACATAAAAAAATTGACACCAAACGAAAATAATATTTTAAAACGAGATGGCTGAATTTTGCAGAAGAAGACTTCTGTTATTACTTTTAATACGAAGGAGACAACACAGGAGAAATATGAAATATTCCTGTGCATTTTTGTTTTTTTATAATTTCCACTGCTTGTATCCAAAATAACTTTGTTTGAACGAACACTTTCAATTAATAATTCTACAAGTTCAGTAGTTCACTCAATCTTCACGCTCATCGTCATGTTACTTATTGGAAATAACTATCACTGAATTCCAAATAACGTCTTTAAATTTTGGCAGAGGTTTGGTGTGAGTTATGATGAACAAAAATGCACAGGAATCAGCGTGGACAAGAATTGCAAGTGATTGTGGTTTGGAAGGGAAAGCGTCTTGTGTTAAAGGGAAATGGTGTGACCTGAAAGACACCTACAGAAAAAAAATGAAATTGCTGACACCAAAATGTGGAGATGCCAAGAAAAAATGGGTGTAGGACAAAACCCCCTAGGACAAAAACCCCCATTTTTTAATAGAGTAGGACAAAACACCTCTTATTTTAATAAATATTTAGATAGTCAAGGCACCTAAAAACTATGCATCAACAAAGTCCTGGAAAAATACGCGGCAAAATTTTACAATAAAAATGTAAAATAATTATTAAATTGTTTGGGTAAATTTGGGCCCAAAGTTTAAAGTATTCCGTTTGCTTTGTAAATTGGCAGGTTTACTACTTAAATAATGCTGATTTCAGACCAAGTACCAGAATTTGGATATTTTCACCCCAAATTCCTTTTTTTGGGCAAATTTGGGCCCAAAGTTTGAAATGTTTCGTTTGCTTTGAAAATTGGTAAGTTTACTAATTAAATAATGCTGATTTCAGACCAAGTACCAGAATTTGGATATTTTCACCCCTAATACCTTAATTGGGCCAATTTGGACCCAAAGTTTAAAGTATTCCGTTTCCTTTGAAAATTGGTAGATTTACTAATTAAATGATTTTGATTTCAGACCAAGTACCAGAATTTGGTTATTCTCACCCCTAATTCCTTTTCTTGGGCAAATTTGGGCTCAAAGTTCCATCTTTTGAGTGTAAGGAATGCTGCCAATCCTAGTATATTAACAATATATCGGTAAATAATGAAGATTATCACTATCATAATTTAATTTTTTTTCGGGGTATAGCACTAGATTACTCATTTTGGCTCGGACATGCAATGGATCCCATAAAAAAAGATGGAAAGACTTTTGACCATTAAAACTTGGTGAAATTTTATGTGAAAGAAGAAGCCATCCTCGGCATGATATAAGAAGCGCAAATTCTAATTCGTAATAATTACGGAGTTATTGTCCCACACGGCAACCCCACTTTTTACATATAACCCTCATTACCCCCGACCCTATAACATAAATCAGAAAACTAATAGCACTTTTCAGGTCTACTATATGTAGCTAAAAGCCTTATAAAAAATCGACTTGATATCGTTAAAAAACTTAAAATCTTTTTTACTTATGCAGCCCTAACCCCAAAAATAAAAAAATATTTTTAAAATGTCTTTACTGCCACACATGTGGCTTAAACTAAGGTATCTTCAGTATGAAAATGGTTTTCAAGGGGTAAGGAATGACGGAGTTATCAAGTGATGGCTATAAAAAACCAAAACTGGACTTAAAACTCACATGGTACGCTAACCACAAGATTTTTGTTGATTTAAAGGCTATGACTGGTCTTATATAGTCCCCTAACTATACCCAAAATTTTAGCACAATACAACCATTTTGAAAGAATAAATTTTTGAGAGTACATCCGATATCCATTCGAGACTAATCTATATAGACTTTTACACTTTTACCCATGACTTAGGCTTCAACTTCGTAAATGCATAACTCGATGAATGAACAAGATATTGAGTTGAAATTTTCAACGGATATTGAAAATAATAGTATTAATCTGAAATATATGACAATTATCTTTAAAATTTGGATATAGTGGTTTGCGCAATCATGCGTAAAGGTAAATTCAGTATATAGAGCCCTACCAAAGATTATATCAAACGAGACTTTGCATGTGAATAGCCCAATGATGGGGCTAACTGGATGGATAAAAGAAATTTGGAAAAAGTTACGGCAACCAAAAAAAGATTAAAAAATTTAATATGCATGCGTTTAATGCCCTGAATTCCCAACTTTTTTGAATATAATAATACTATAAGCTAAAGCCATCATATAAGCATCATTTTTCACAAAGATTTACAGGTATAATATTGCCTTAACGAAATATGCGCAAAATGGTACGGCGCATGCGTGTGCGATATATTTTTGCAATGATGCAAAAATTAATTTTGACTTTTTGTCAATGATTCATTGTCCTTAAGTTATAGGCAGCATGTGAAGGGATTCTGACCAGTAGTTAAGGAGATATAAGAGGGCTCGGCACTTTTTCCCATTTTGTTGCCCAAATAAGTTAAGGGTGAAAATATTCAAATTCTAGTACTTGATTTGAAATCAGCATCCTCTAATTAGTAAACCTACCAATTTTCAAAGCAAACAGAATATTTTAAACTTCATTACCTGAGTTGTTTGTAATGTTGAAGAGATTATGAGGGGTTTTGTCCCAGGGGGTTTTGTCCTAAGGGTCTTGTCCGTATACCAGAAAAAAATGGTTGGCAATGGATGAAACAGAATTCAGCGTTGTGGAAACACCAACAACCTCCAATTTCATGACAATAGAGGAAGAACAAACTAGCCAGCTAGGCTTTATATCAAGCATCGCTGACAATGACGACATAAACATATATTTAAGAGATAACGAAACAACAAACAGCCCTGTCTGTTTAGCAGCAACAGCAAGTTCAATGGGTTATCACCAATACTACTACAATACTACCTGTGCCTAATTTTTCTGGTAAAAGAAAGAAAAGAGATGACTCATCAAACCACATAGATTTGGCTATTTTGGCCGAATTAAACAAAGACAAGAACGACGATAATGAGGATAGTCTTTACATGAAAAGTGAAATTTGTAAAATGCCAAATCCAGAAACAAATTTCCAGCATCAATGTCTATTATATAGAGCTATTATATTATATCAAAACAAATTTCTTGTAGGGATTGTGCTTAAAATTACATGTGTTGACATTAGATTGTGTTATATATATTGTTGAAAACAGCAAAATGTCTGCGTTTTGATTTTAGATAAAAACAGCATTAATGGTGTCTACCTTTATATCAAGCAGTTCATATACAATGGCAGTATACAATTTTTTAAAATAAAACATTACTTATTTATATACTCATATTGGTACTGAGGGTACTGCACCTGCAGGTGAATTAAAAAAGTTTTTAAAAGAGTCTCTTATTTCTTTGGCACTTTTCTTAGAAAGAAGCATTTCCTGCTTTTGGTCTTGTCAAGGGCGGCAGATAGCCTGTGTCTTTGCGATTTGCGTTTGAAGTAGAAATGGGCCTTAACATGCGACTTTCGTTCGCATCGGAATGTTCGCAAAAAATCAAACATTGCGAACACTTCAAAATCGCATTGCAAACAAACGCATGTGAATTGCGAACAACCACAAGCAAATTTTAAACAAATGATTGCATGCGATTTGCGAATTGAGTTTGAAGTGGAAATGGGCCTTTAAGATCTTAAAGCTGAGATATTGTTGTTTTTTTTGTAATTTTCTACTTTATATTCGTTTTTGTCATCTAATAACCAGTCTATTTGCAAATTTGTATTCAAATACAAACTGTTAAAAAAATACCATATTTGGTCATGATATTTATTGCCTTATTATGACTAAAATATGCATTTTTTCAAATTTTCAGTTTCATATTCGTTTTTTTCAGCTATTTTGTATGCAAATTTTCATCAAGATCCAAGAATCTTAACTTGAGGATTGCTGCCACTGTGATGGGTTGACAGATAAGAAGTCGTTGTCAATACCGATTGAATTCAGGGAAGTCAATGAACGCGATGTAGAGAAAGATTCAGTTTGTATCAGTTATGTCTGGCACTGTTGCTGCATCAACTCTCACATTACGACTTACCGAAGCTTGCTTCAAAACATATCAAAGTTATCGAATCCTTGGATTATTTTTAGCTTTGTTTCTGGCACGATTTCATCAGAGAAGAGACTGAAACCCACCAAGTCTTCACTCAAATACCACAGGTGTCTCTTCATAGCTTTCAAGGCAACAGTTGCCAGCTTTGCATTCTGTGATTCATATGACACAAGATTCTGCATCAACATAAGATCATTCAACTGCTTCTTGTGGTATTGGTGCAAGATACCATGGCTTTAGGTACACCAAAGTCACAAATAAACCAAATTATTTTCCTCCTACTTAGTCACTTTAAATTGCTCCAAAAATATGTATATCTTCAGCACATATTTAATTTTGGACATCCATGTTGCACGGTGGAAAGCTCCTGGGGCCATCATGTGTGTACCTCTGAGCGGTGTTTCACCTAAAAATATAAGAGCAAGTTCAAGAAATTCCCGGTAGTCATCTCGGGGTTGTTTCTCAGTGGTTTCATAAGAAAACGAAATGGCAGTGTTTTTCAGCCCATCAATTAGTTGACCTTTCAGCAATCTCTCCTGCACTGAACAGAACAAACTGCTTTTATCAATAAATGGCCAATTCTCCCGAAACATTTTAAACAATAAGACATCTGGTCCAGAAGTATTTTCAAAACAGGCACGGAATGCATCAGAAAGCAGCACCTCGTGAATGTGATGGCGGCACGCAAGATGTAAGAGATCTTTCCCCAATTTTTTTTCTAACAGTATACAAGCAACAGCCTTAACTCCTGTGTTGCTACTTTTGGTATCAAAGCACATGAACTTAACATTTTGCTCTACATCCCACTCTTTAACACAATCAGACACAGCCTTTATTGCCTTCCTGTGCCATTTACAAGTTTTGGCACTCCAAAGAGTTTCTCTACATCCAAGCCAGTGACAAGTATGGGAAGTCAATCCACCTCTGAAGATGCTTCTCCACTTATATCTGCCATCAACTTTCCATCCCAATGGACAACAAGTGGAACTGTAGGATTGAAATCATATTTCATAGCTTGTGAAACAGCTTCTCTGTTTTGTATACGAGACCTTCGGATTGTACTTCGAGACATGGAAAGTGCAGATATATCATGCCCCAACGCCTGTGCAGCAGCAGCTAATGCAAAGGTTGCAGTGCGGTCAGAAATATTGCCTCGATCGAGGACACTAGTTACATTCTGTGAAAGAATGTTTGAATGCTGGTCTTGGAGCCATACAATAATCAAACACAGTTTCAGATGAATCCCCTCCACTAGAATCAGTTGAAGTATCCCATTCTAGTAAGACATTGGGTGTGGCAGCTCTTTCCATTTCTTTTTCAGCTTGATTACCAGAGGCAAGTTTTCATTGCTTTTTCATTGCTGCCCTCATTTTTTTGCATATAGGTCTACCGATCCCATAAACATGACTCTTGGGCCAATCTAATCTGCGAGAAATTTTTTATCCTCTTCATTCAATGTAACATTTTGGTGTGCTACATCAAACAACTTCTTGATACACATCTGAAATTGTGTTTTGTTGGATATTTGTGAGCTAGTCCTTTTCTTTTTGTTTTTTTGTAAATCCTTGTACTCCATTAGTAATGTTTCAACTTTCTTAATGGCATGGTCAATATGCATTATTGGTACATATGCCTTTTCCCAAACAATGAATAACTGCTTCACAGTGTTTGTTGACCTTGCACAAGTAGTCTTAGTGATTGGTTGATTGAAGTAGTATTTCAAAACATCAGCTTTTGTAGGCAGCTGTGTGTATTTCTCAAACGAATGTACCAGCTTTCCAATAATACATAACTCACTGGTGCTTCTTGTTCATATTCCTGCCATGATGTAGGCTGACTTTTGCTCCAAGAGTGTTAACACTGCACTAGGAAAATGTAGACCCAATATCTGTCTGTCTCATTTGCAACCCAGATTTTAGCAAAGCAAGACTCAATCTTAAGTTAGCATCCATTGAAAGATAACCCTACCTCTCTTATAAATTTGCAAGTAAATAGTGTCAAAGACCACCTAGACAAAACTATTGTTAGTCTAAACATATTCATAAAAGAAAAGACATAAGAAATTCAAAAAGGAATATGACAAGCATCATAACGGGTGTGCATGTAAAATTTGAAAAGATGGTAAAAAGGAAAAATCAATAAGACATTTAAAAGGACATACCAACGAAGAAAGGTACCATGGAATAATCATGATAAAGGTCCTCCAAGAAGCTTTCCCTGAAGCTGAAAATACGAAGAACTCGAGTGCCCATTTGTGTGTCTGAAATCACACATTGAGTTTTGCTCAAGGAATTTATGTTAACAGTAAAGAAAAAGGTGATATGGATTCGAACTCTTTGGTTGTCAAAAGTGATAATGTAATGACTAGCAAGTGATGCTAATAATTCTGTGTTGCAGAATATTAATTTTTAAATAATATACAACCGTATATCAGTGTTAAGGTTGGTGTTCATCAGGGATCTGTTCTTAGTCTGTTACCCTTTATCATGGTTTTGGAGGCTTTATCTCAGGACTTTAGAGTAGGGTGTCCATGGGAATTATTGTATGCCGATGATCTTGTGCTTATTTCAGATAGTCTAGAAGAGTTAACTGCAAAATTTGCTACGTGGAAGAAAAGAATAGAGTCAAAAGGGCTTAGAGTTAACATGGGTAAGACAAAAGTTATGGTCAGTGGAGTTGGCATTTCAGCACCTATTGCTTCAGGTAGATGGCCATGCTCTGTATGTAGTAAGGGTGTTGGTAATAACTCAATATATTGCAAATATTGTGATCATTGGGTTCATAAGAAATGTAGTGGTATAAAGGGTCGACTTACCTCAGTGGTTGACTATGTGTGTAGGGTGTGTACTGGTGATATTACCTTAGCAACTGGACAGCCAGTAGAATCTGTGCCAATAGGTGATGACTTTTTAGAGACAAAGGATGGCTTTTGTTATTTGGGCAACATGATTAGTACAGGAGGTGGCGCAGAACAAAGTTGTATAACTCGAATTAAATCTGGGTGGAAAAAGTTTAGAGAACTTTTACCTCTCCTAACTTCTAGAGTGATATCTCTTCGCACAAAAGGAAGGGTGTATGATGCTTGTGTAAGGAGTATTTTTGAAGGATAGGAAGCCTTCAAATGAGTTAAGAGAACGCTGTGGACTAGAAAGTGTTAGAAAATCTTTGCAAAGGCGTCGGCTTAGATGGTTTGGTCATGTTGAGAGAATGAATGATAATAACTGGGTTAAGAAGTGTAGAGATTTAGTTGTAGATGGTAAGTGTGGCAGAGGCAGGCCATGGACAACATGGAGCCAGGTTGTGAAGAAAGATCTCGTTGAGAAACGTATTCAGTCTGGGTTGGCGC